>JAGSMX010000012.1:4332500-6832500 GCA_029286785.1 Meandrusa payeni | reverse complement strand
ATTATTACTGCTCTCTCAAATTATAAGCGTAATTATCAGATGTTGAATACCAAAAAAACAAATCAATTGATAATATTTTTAGAAGGTTTTAGGAAACATATTTACGTTATTTTTGTTAACATTACAGCGGAAGCGCGTACGAGGGACAATGGCAGAATGGCAAGAGACACGGGTTGGGCGTTGAAACACGGGACCGGTGGCTGTATCGCGGTGAATGGACGCAAGGCTGCAAGGGACGGTATGGCGTGCGACAGAGTACCACCAGCAACGCCAAGTACGAGGGCACGTGGGCGAACGGATATCAAGACGGATATGGCTCCGAAACATATGCGGATGGCGGTCAGTATAATTCTTGGCGACAAACTACAGAAATAATAAATTCAACGAAAACATTTTTAATCCACACGACCATGGCATTATTACGACGAACAATTTGAAATGAAATCACGAAAATTTTAACCGACGTTGCGTAACGTACTGGCGGATAAGCAAACATATATGTACCGGCATAGTTTTGTTATTCCAACATTTAAGCTTACCTTTACTACAAAACAAAATTAAGCATTCAAAAATAAAGAATAATGTTTCTTTCATCGTCTTAACGATAGTCTCGCTCGCAAATATCACCTAATGACCCACATTGCGTGCACTAAAAGAAAACCTTTGAGCTTGCGTAATGTTTGCTGCCGGGAAATAGAATGAATATTTAATCTAGGTAGAATACTTATTTGGCCTATGCCGGTAGAGTATCGGTATATAAAGACATGAATGTGACCGTTTTATATTGATATTAAAAATTATTTCCGTATTAAACATTTCAATGCATGGAAAATCACCACCATAAAGATATATCCAATAGTCAAATTCTACGTAACGATGCGTGCCCTGTTCGTGCTACACCATAAAACAACGTCACGTAATTCTTGACGCCTGTAAGTTGAGTCATGGACGCATTAAGATTTGTCATTCATGAAAAGAGAAACGATGTTGTGATTCGTTTCCTTTTACATTGTGCCGGTCATTAGTCATTAGCTATAATCAACTCGAGCTGTAATTAACAAAATGTCAGTGTAAACCGCATCCATTGAAGGATTGAAATGTAGCTCTTATTCTTGAAACGTTTAGAAACAAAGTATTGTATACAAATATTTTTACTTAATAGTTGGATAGTGTACCGAGATGAGGATTTTTCAGCAGTTTAGTGACTGAATGATGAGAACGAGGCGGCCCTGCAGCCCGCCGCGCGCCACGGCCCTCGCGCCTAAATATAGAGCAGGCACGCCCGCCGCGCACCGCGCCGACACACAATCGCTTCAACCGCTTATTTTATTCGACTACAAAAAATGTCTTTACAGTCATTACACTGACCCACTAATGGACGATCACTAATTTACCATTTAATTATACCCACCGATTTTCTACGAATATTTAAGTTTTTAAATACTACTGCTTTTACTCAGATTATCGTTACTTCAACTCGCATTAATACTTTTGTTTGGTATTAGCATCTGATTTTTATCTTGGTTTCTGAGTGATCATCGTCGACCTATGTCGTTCCACTGCTGCAAACAGGCCGCTTCCAATACCCTCCACCTTATACGACCCTTTTATTCAGAGGACTATATACTATACAAGACACGATAACTTTAAACAAGTTACAGGAAGACAGATATAATTCTTATAGACGTGTTCCTAATAAAACCTGTCGCCAGCACGCTATAAAATAGCAGCATAAAATAGCTACTGCGTCTCATATGGTAATACGTCTAATTAGAGAAGCCTTAATATTACAATTGCGTGACCCTGCATGATGAAAGATGATTGACAAATAACTTCAGATGTTCTTTACACTAATCTGTACATGATCCTATTATTAATTCAACGACAATTACCTTCAATTGCATAATGATACTAAGCATAGTATGAAACTGTTTTAATCTCGTTACTCTATATTATACGCCATATTATAGAATAACATAATTTCAAAATTGATCACGACTCTTATTCTTTACGCCGTTTCTTCCAGGAACATACCAAGGACAATGGATGCGAGGGCACAGGCACGGGTACGGCGTACGGACGTCGGCGCCGTTCGGTTTGGCGTCGCACAACCGTGGGGGTGCGAGAGACGCCCGAGGTTCCTTGTCATCACTGGTCGAGGCGGTCGGCACACCAGATCCTTCCGACAGGCGGAACTTACGAGTGGACGACGCTCGGGGCGGTTTCGTTCTTCAGAAGAGCTCCGATGAACCGGCCGGCAGACGTGGCTCTCTCGTTGAAAAAACCAAAAAGGGCTTGTTCCCAGTAAGTACTTCTCTATATGCAATTTGTAAAATAAATGCGTGGTTCTTGGGAAAGTCCAGAAAGTAAAATGCCGAATAACGTTTTTGTCAGATTCCGTGTATTACTGAGCTGTAACTAAAACTACAGTTTGAAACGTACTAGAGCTACTAAGTTCTTAGTCGTAGCAACTAGATGAAGGGAAATAAGACGGACACAAACTAAGAAATAAGTTTCGTACAAATGCATTTGTTTATTTTTGGAATTACAGAATAATTCTCTGTTGAATGGATTATTCAACAGCAAAAAATGCGTAGTTATAGTTGTTAATACAAGTCATCAAAAAAAAAAGTCAAGTGCAAAAAATATTCTCATAAAAATGATTATCGCCATTAACATTATCTTGTCTCATATTAATCTATTATCTGCATACATTAATTTAATAATTGTATCAATGGCAGAACTTCCGCAAACGCCGCAGCACTGGAGAGCTGGACAAGCGGGGCACTGGTTCAGTCCGGTCAGGAGGATCGGCGGGTTCGGCATCCTCGTGGGTGTCTTCCGTGGAGAGTTCTCACTCTACAAACACACGTGGCTCCCACCACACACACTCCAATACCAGCTTTATCGTCGAGGTACGTTAAAGTGCCATAGTTATTTTGACACTAATTTCTCATTCTATTTCAAGTCAATTCGATCTATACTTAGTTCAGACTGATCCTTATTTGAATTTATAATTAATTCTGGCGCTTACCCTTTCTTCCTCCACATTCGAGCCCGTTTTCATTAATGTATTACCTACTCTTGTTCTGTCATAAACATAACACCCAATCTATTCTATGTCTAAACGACCATACGGCTCTATTTTTTGTTAATATTTTAATATTTATTATCTCTCTGCTGAAATGATCAATGTTCTGTATAACTGTCACATGGATAAACAGATATCCGTACATTTAATTAATGCTTTAAATATATCGTATCAAAACTACGCAACATGTGTAGACTGTGGTTTTTTGTTTTAACAATATTATAATTTAACTTTTCAGGATGAACACTTGGATCCAAGTGTAACAGAAACGTATATGGGCGAATGGAAGAACGACAAGCGAACTGGTTTCGGTGTCTGCGAACGCAGTGACGGCCTGCGCTACGAAGGGGAGTGGCTTGCGAACAGAAAATATGGTTACGGTGTAACAACTTTCCGAGATGGAACCAGGGAAGAGGGGAAATACAAAAACAACGTACTCATCACCAGTCAGAAGCGCAAACACATGTTCCTCATGCGATCGGCGAAATTCCGAGAACGAGTTGACTCAGCGGTGAACGCGGCACAACGCGCCTCAAAAATAGCTTTACAAAAAGCCGATATTGCAATCTCTAGGTTAGTATTCGACGTTGACTTATTTTTATAATACGTACTGTTTAAAATAACTATCCCTTATCTTTATGTGTTTAAATTAATGAAATACAGATTACGGTAAAAAAACTTTTTAAAATAATTATCTATGTAATATAAGATTATAATATCACTTCCTATATAGTTCAAAACAGTAAGTACAGAGCACAGACTTACTTGCACCCGCACTTTTTCCTTAACAAGTGACGTAATTTAAGAGTCATAGAGAGATACGAGAATATCGTAAGTTATAATCACATTTTCACATATTTTACTCGTAATTTAACTGGCTCGTGATACGAGTATAATGTAATATATAGTCCACACCGTGACTGTTGGCGGCGACCCTAATTAGTTTCGGGCATGAGCCCTGATATGGCTTGCGAAGCCGAACTTGTTCTTGAATACCCGATCGCAAGTGGTACAATATAGCTGACCGGTGTCACTGTAGATGTAGTTGTAAGAGGGCTTGGGGCGAGATTTTCATTCGTAGCGTTTTATATAATACAAGCGTACCCAACCCGCTTCGCCAGGCTATATTTTGCTTTATTTTATTTAAAAATAAACTTGCATCATTATATATTGAACTTTCACAATATATTCAATTATTTATTTCTCTCCGTATTCATTATCTTCTCCAGCGGGTGAAGATCATTACCTACACCCATGTACATATCAGTAATTACAATATCATACCTGTAGTAGTAGTATCATTGTAACTTAAAGCTGTATTTGACAGTTCAAAAAGAGGAGTGCAAACCTTACAGTATTACTTGCCAGGTCAATCTGAAGATTCCCTGAAGTTTCATTGAAATCGGTCCAACCGTTTCGGAGCCTATACGGAACAAAACCACACACTTTCACTTATATATAATGAAAACATAACGAAATTATTCTATAACATATTCTATTCCCATTAATTTAAAAATATATATATAATAATGATCTAGGTGATCAGTAACCTACTAAATTTAGTTTTTGTTACAAAATTTAATCCAGGAATTATTAATTAAGCCTATGTATCTACCTTGCAGAACCGCTACTGCTCGGGGTAAGGCTGAGCAAGCCGACGAGTCAGCAGACCAAGCGAAAGAAGACTGTGACATAGCACAAACAACTGCAAAGCAATTCGCTCCAGATTTCAAACATCCCGGCTTTGACAGAATAGGATTAAGAGATCGATACCGACAAAAGGCGTACGAAACACAATCACCCGGACCTATGTTACAAGAAACTGAAAAGATCCTAGAAGGAAAGAGCATTCCAAATCATATCCCTCCGATGCATTCACAGCTCCCTCAAGCTAATAAAATCCCTAATGCAATAAATTCAAGAAGACCTTCTACGCAATATCCTAAGGCAGCGGCACCTATGGACCCACGACTAGCTAATAACACTAATTATGCCACTGATGATAGGACGCTGGGGCCTCCTTATGATCCTTACAATAACCCTAATCAAGAAAATTGGGGTTCTCCTGGTAACTCACCAGCTCAAATACAGGACAAACAAAAACCATATATGGCTAATGAGCCCATGAGCGGATATGGAGTTACTCAATCGGTAGGCCAACAACTACCTCCTACGTCATACCGTAGACAGGATTCTTTACAAGCACCGCAAAGTATGGACCAAACTCACCAACAATTCGCCAATCAAGGTAGAAGGCCATCTGTAAGGCCACCTATGAACCAAAGAACCACACCTCAAGAATGGAATACTCCACAAGGAATTCCTCGACGACAAAGTATACTCGGACAACCAACAAACGACCCACCAAACAATACATTCACCGATCCTGGTACAGCTTCATATGGTCGTAATGAGTTTCGAACTGGAGTTTTTCATTCAGAGATACCCAATGATCTTCAAAGAAATGCTATTGATCCCCAAGGTTATCGTCAGGTCCCCGATCCTCAAGCTTACCAACAACCGCTTGACCATCAGGGGTATAGACAACCGGATCAACAAATGTATCGCCAGCCTATTCCTGACCAGCAACAATATCGACAGCAAAACATGCCGCCAGAACAAGATGTCATGAATGGAGAAAGAGAACCTCGTCCATATACTTCGCGTCCTTCCATAGATTACTTCGATCATTATAAAAGACCTCCAAGTAGAGACTCGAGTGTAGATCGGTACGGTAGACGGTCACGCCAGCCATCAGTAGAGGCAGCGCCTCCTAGCGGCGGATCCCGCTCTGGATCAATAGCTCCGCAGCAGCTACCGTCATCTCGACCGCCGTCCCGGGCAGCAACACCTGCCGGGAACGGTCATTTAGCGCCGGGACTCGCCTCCCTTTCACGTGCGCCGTCAAGAGAACCCCAATTCGAGGACACGCTGCTCCGCAAGCGTACGCTGGGACAAGAAATATCACCGTCACCTTATCAGCCGAAACGGACGGAAAGCTTATATCTAGCTCAAAATGCAACACCACCGCCACCAGCGCCGATGTATGGAGGAGGGGGAGGTGGCGGTCGCAAGGTAAGATTTCACATTAATTTAGAAACTTGTATTTCTTTTATCGGATACACAATGTGTGTTTCGAAAAATCATTCTGCTGATGATAAAATGTAATAAAAAGCTACTATTTCTTTTTACCTAAACCGGTGTAGATAGAGATTGGTATCTCGCTAGTCGCTATTCCCTGAACTTTTGTCTGTCGCCATGCATCACATAGGGTAAATGCTTCAACAAGAGATTGTTTCTTGCTTAAGAATTTAGTGATAAATTATTGGAGAGGAGCAAATTAATATCAAAACACTTTGGGATTAGCAGAGCCCTTCAATGTCGGTATCAAATAATTATTTATCTCTCTGTACTGAAAATTACCAAGTAATAAACAGGGCAGAACTTTCCAACAATTAACAACCTTTTTTTTGTTGACGGGGGGATATCTATAACGATATAACGGTACCCCGTATTCTGGGGGGAAGGCAACGGTTATGTAAGGTTTTTACACACTAAAATCCCCACCGCACCGGAGCCCCTCTGCACTGTGGTCTTCGGAGAGCACGTCCCGGGGAGGAGATTAGTCCTTGCCCCTCTGTGCCCTCGCAGTGCAAGGCGATACGCGCCAGTCGATGTCGCCTTCTTCCCGGGTCCACTTCAGCGGACGACAAAGGCCCCCACCTACAGAACTAACGTTCATACATGAAAACTGCTAGTTGCCAGTGACACTATAAAACGAACCAATTACAATATAATTGTTATTATGTAACCCTAAACCTAAATCTACTAATTGTTTCGATATGTAAGTTTCAACTGATTTTTATAATTAATTGATATCGATCGATTAATTGAAATGTATCGACATATAATATTTGGAAAATGTCATTACTCGTATGTACGTGATTAACAAATAGCAGCTATTGAAACAATAATAATGTCTCAGTTGTATGCCATTGGCAAATAAACAAAATTAGCAAAAATTGATTACTGTGAGTTTAGCAGATTCAGGGACCAGGATTTTCAATTAAATTATTCCTCTTTAGCCCATTAAATTCACAGCGTCCTATACCAAGTAATATAGGGACATTACTGTTTGGCAGCAAAAAAAAAACAATAAAACGCAGGAAGGTATTTATGCCCTGTTTATTTTGATAAACGTTTATTATTCCCTGGTTTTCCTGGTTTAATACGTTATGTTCCAATCAATAAATACCATTCACAATGTTACTCATTAGTTGGCTCATTCCGTTTTTTTTAGAGTTGAGCGGAGGCGGTTAATTATAGAGTTTTGTCATTAAGAAAGGTGTAAAAATGTTTTGGTTCGATCATCATTGAGTATCGTCACGCCCAGATTAATTATGTTATTTTTAACACTTAGATGGCTGTATAATTATATATTTTTCTGGGAAAAGTGGACATATTTTTCAGTCAGGCCTTAATGTAATGTTTTCATTACTGGCACCAATGCATTTCGAAATGCTAGTAATATTTACAATTGAATCAGAAGGCTTCAATGCCTCCATAAAATACAGCCTAAATAGACGCTTCTAATCTAGTAGTTCGGTACGCCTTACCTATGATATAGGTAATAGACTAAAGAATTTCAATAACCATTTAATGTAAAATAAATAAAAGCATCACGGCTTTACACCAGCGAGGTAGGCAGAGGTTACAAATTTTCTTTGTTCATGGTCCTGGCAAATCTCTTAATGTACTCGGTCTAATCCTCGCTGTGCGTACACCATACGTATTCGTCGATTTTGCGTAGTTCTGACGTGATCTTTTTTGTATGTTACCCCCAGTATGTCACCAATATGGTGTATAAACATTCGCCTTGGATATTCACTAGCAATACTACCACTCACTTTTGCATCATAATCTTTTTAGTCTAGCTTTCCTTGATGGTTTAACTTTGGAGCAAGTGGAATTTGAATTGAGCTGTATGTTTAGAAGGAAAGGCAGTGTGGATAAGGATATAAAACGTAGAGTACCTGAAGATAATAAATAGGGCTTTGGTTACATTATGCCGTGCTCGTTCCTACAGAATATTAATGTACGGAAGTAACAGTAACTTATGGCAGAAACAGAACAATGATTAGAGCTGCTATCATTAAAATAACACCCTGAATGATATAATTAGAAATTGTATGATAAGGAAAAGAGAAAGAGGACGTTGCAACCAGAATCGAGAAATTGAGGCGTGCTTCAGGCGTTTGGGCATCTAGAAAGAATGTAATATTAATGTATTTTTTATTTTACCTTTATCAATAACACCTTGGACTACATGCTTAACTAGTAAGGACTATTTTGATCATAATGTTAATCTACAGCTCTATGTAACTCCATGCTTGCTAATAAACTTATTTATACAACGCACCTACCTAAAGTTCACAATTCAAAAAATGCTAATCGGCCCAACATATCATAGTTATCAATAAAATGTAGATATAAATAAATATGTCAATAAATCAATGCCGTCAAGATCATTAAGCAATATTACTCTGAATGATAGCACTATAAATTGTGTGATAAGGGAAAAATTTGAACTTACTTGAAAGCAGACGTTGTGACGCTGTGAAATAAAAACAAAGGTTAACAACGAAGTACGTAACGTTTACCTTGTATATCATACATTTATATTTCGACGCTGGAAAGCAAAAACGTAGTAAGTGACACATAGCATATGGCTATTTTCACTTTTTTACGTCGTCGGAATTAGAAAAAAGAGAAGTCTCGAATGAAACTTGTAATAATTAGATAAAAAATAGCGAAAATATGATTTTCAAGATTGATTTCTCTTGCATTTTTTGTACCGTAAAACCATTTTCTTTTAGGAAAACTAAGAAAAGTAGGTTTAATTATTATTATTATGTTAGACAAACGTTTTTGTTTCTCCCTGAAAGGGGTTAGCAAATTTCTAGTACCACGGGCCATTGACCAAGTGTTACTAGACGGGAATTAATTATCGGCTAAAAATTTGCGGACTATGCGGCAGGTATTGAGGAGTACCGCCTTCTGCATTGTGATGTATGTGTTAGGTGGTAAATGAAGGGTTCTGATACTATGATGAAGATGCTTCGGAATAACGCCAGTTGTGGAGAGTACTATTGGCCATCGGATAATAGTTTATTTCTTATTATGACTCTCCTCTGGTCTGTTATTCTTTGCTGAGATACTTTCATTTCGGGATATTTAAGTTTAAATTCGTTAAAAAGTTTTTGTCTGTAAACAGTTAAGTCAGTTCCTAATTTTGTGATGAAGTAGCAAGTGCGCATAATAAATATGTTTACATCATCTGTCAACTTCATGCGCACTCTAGGTTTTCCAGCTTTGGTGGTCGCAGATTGAGTAGCAAAAGTTGCCATTTGCGAAACATCCTCAGACTGGGTAACAGAATGTAGGCTATTAACATTAATTTCGGCTGTAGTATCTTTGTCGGTAGGAGCCCGCCTGCTCAACTCCTCACCGCTGACGGTTCGCATGCTGAAACACCCAGCGTCAGCCCCAGGTGTGCCCCGACGATTGCCCTCGGGTAGCGGTCCTCTCAGTTTATTCTTTAACCTTGTCTCCATTGTTAATGGGTTACCATAGCCACGTTAGCCTCGCCAGTAATTCTTTAGTCGTGTTATTATTATTATTATTATTCATTTTTAATGAATTCATTATTTATTGGTATAATACTTATTCAGTAAAAAATAATAAATATTGTGTCCAAAAACGGCAGCTCTAGGTCCGCAAACACAAAAGTAATAATTTTTTTTTAAAAAAAAGTTGAAATGTTTTTCGGTTCTGGTGAACAATATCATTTTTGTGGGCTACTACGTTTTTGTTTCCCAGCGTCGATATGTAGAACCGATAAGTGAGGAAATAGAGATGAAACAAAAATTCTTGCAAATGTGGATAGAAGTGTCGAATATGGTATGTGAGATTGCCAGGATCGTGCAAAATAGAACGCTAAAATCTCTACCTACACCTCTTGGTCAAAAGAATAATTACTTTATAAGAAAACATGCCAGTTGTCGGCTTGTCACATATTCAAGGTTTTTTGCGCGTAGGAATAACGTTGGAAAATGAAAACAGATTGTTTGTTTCGCTAAAGAAAGCACAAGCGAGTTGGTATTTTAACCCATGATCGCATCGTAATATGACGCTGACCCTGTATATACTGTAACAGTGATTTACACGTATTTTTATTCAGCGGAAGGTATAAATATATTATTATAACTATTGAGCAAAAATTTACGTTATTAATTCACGTCTATCGTTTTAATCTCTCTAAATTAAAATCTTTAATTTACAATACTACTGTCTCTCAATTCACTCAGTACTTAGAGCTTTTTTCAACTGATTTCAAAAAAGGTAGAGGTTCTCAATTCGTCTGTTTGTTTTTGTATGTCTGTTTACCTCGTAACTTTCGACTGAGTGAACCGATTTTGATGATTTTATTTGAAAGCTGCTGCTGTGAAAAATTGATCCATTTCCGGCGATGATATCTATGACAAAATGTAGTCTTAAATATGCATCAAGTAGCTCAAATAGACGAATCAAGCCGATGAATTTTGATGATCCTCTTTTTATAGGAAAACATGTAGATCAAGAGTAGTTTGATGACGGGTTGGTTAGGTTTTGGTTTACTCTATTTCGTAATATTCCTACCATAATTCGGAAATGGGTACAAAGAGGCCGTACGAGCGTAATAGCGTTTAACGTTTGATTCGATTTGAAGTCGGTTTTTGTTTTTGATCGTAAATCTACTAGTACTACTCAGAGCTGTCCATCCTTGTGTAACGGAGCGGAAAGATAAACTATATTCTGGCATGTTGTCAAAAATATGTCCCTTTCCTTTATGTAATGTATGAAGGGAAAAAAACAAGCTAGCAGTTTCAATGTTTGTTAGAGAATATATAGATGGCCAGATAAAATAAATATATAGTTAAAACTATAAATAAAGTTAAAAAAAAAAAACAAATTTTAAAAATACAAATAGTAGTACGCGTAGTATTAGATATTAATGAGTAACGCCAATTTCTTTTAGTAATGTAGAATAATATCGTAACGTATTTGAAATAAGATTGGAGAAAAGCTCCGAAACGGTACTTGGTCATTTGATAAAAAGTAATTATATATAGTGTAAATATTCAGTAGTCTTTCTCATACATTCTTTTAATAATAGTGGGATACACAACGATAACAGAGATAATCACCGAGCTTTTTCGGATCTGATATGGCAGGGTGATCTCCATCAAGTAGACAGCACTGGCTTGTGTGTTTTGGTTGGTTTACCATAATTTCATAGCATAAAACAAAAACGCTGGCGCTGTCTACTCTTCTTAACTTTCCGGAAAAAGCTGTGAAACAGTCCAGCTGAAAATGGAAACTTAATGAACTTACATACAATTTTCAACATAGTTGTAACGAGTTCTTTAAAAAAAAATTGTTGAAAATAAATAGTACACTTTCGAAGCAGAGGCAAGATTACGCTTTTAAAAGCTACGTTTTTTTTTAATTGTTAGCAATTTTTTCACCATATTACTAACATTCATGTTAACCATTCCAACTAAGCTTCCCCTGGCTGTCGTAGAAGGCGACTAAAATGACAAGAGTGGCTTGTTCTTGTCGTCCTCTGAAGAGGACCCGGGAAGAAGGCGACATCGGCTGGCCCGTGTCGTGCTCCCCGTGAGCACAGTGCACTGGGGCTCCAGTGCGTTCAACTGGAGATCCCAGAGCCCCTCACCATGCACCGAGGGGTTTTAGTGGGTAAGAACCCCACATTACCCCAGAAGGCGAGGTATCTTGTTGAAGATTTCCCCCCGTCAACAAAAAAAAATACGGTTTACAACAACACAACAATAATCGGGTGGTGGATCCGAACCTACAACCGTATATTATATTACGTATAGCAGACTGTAACCGTTAGGCTATTGACTATTCCATTGTTGGTACAGATTAGTAATCTATAAAAAAATACATATTTATTAAAATGTTAGGTTAAAAGATAAACTCTAATTGTGGTCCCGACGATATTGAAAAATAATGTCGCGTTACCAAATGTCTAAGAATTGGTAGGTAAGGCGCAAGTAAGATTATTTATAAACATTTTCGACTCGTAACGATTGTTCGTTTGGATTTTACAGTTTTAATAGTTATATAGAATGTTAACGCTGTATTTGGTTTATCTGGGAAGGAGGTATACTCGCCCGTCTTGCTATACAGTAGATATGTGACGGCGCCGGCGGTGGGCGGCGGCCGCTCAGCCCGTTCTATTTCTAAATTGAGACAGTCATTCGCTGTGGCTTTCCGCGCATCACCTCCTCGCATATATAAATAGAAAATAATTCAATATCAGATAATAGAATAACAAAAAGAGTGTTCAGTGCAATTATAAATATTTCATTATCAAATCACCTCTAATACTAAGTATAGAAAAAATAATTTAAAAAAAACAATAATTTAAGCTTATTTGGTTGATAAAAATGCTGTGGTATCAAGGGGAAGAAGATGAAGACGATGATCTTATGTGCTCGCCAGCAATACTGGCACGGCGGGCTTCCGAGAGCTGGATTAATGTACCTCCTGTTGAGGTAACTCATTTACTATAAGGTGGCAATCTATATACAACGTATACGTTGATTAATTACTAGCAAAACGACTAATCGTTACTTCAATGTAATTGCTCGCGGTAATACCGTAATATAAATGCACGTTACACCAAAGTTTAAGAACTTTTAATTAAATTGAGAAAGTTTAAATTTTGAAACTGCGCTGTGCCCCAATAGCTTGTGTTCCACACGAATCGATTGAGTCATGTTCTAATAAACCTGGTTCCAAATTTACATGACTTTATGGTAAACATACAGGATCGATCCTGGTTTCGGAGAACTTCTAAAGAAATAGGCGCTTTATGTTTACTCGTACAAGTAGTGTTACCCAAAACGTAAGCTACAGACAGTTTTTTTATAGAATGTTAACAATTTTGTTACGAAAACTCCTAACATTTCCGTTCTGTGTCTTCCAATTACCTTGAACTTTGAATTACTTGACTTTGAACTTACAACCCTATGTTACGCAAAGCGTACCCTAAACGATTTAGCTATTGACGTTTCATAATAACTTTATAGAGTACTAATGAGTATATTTAACCGACCCATTGTATGTGGCAGATGTTAAGTACACCACAGACGCTACAGCGTAAGAAGTCGCTGCCCGACGTTGCCGGGCTGCCGCGGATGTCTGACGGTGGAGGAATGTCGCGTGAAGAGGTATCAGCACTCGGGTCCGCGCGACGCGAGGAGGTCCGTCGCATACACGAGGAGACAGAAAAGTTGAGGGCAAACCCTCTCCTCTACTTAGTCAGTCCGCAAGTGAAGGTGATACGACTCCAGTTTCGTACACTGGCATCTTATTTTATGAAAATCTTTATTATTTTATTTCAAAAAGTTAAATATAATATCATGCAACAATGCTATGCTATCCGGGATTACGACAGACTAAATACTACTCGACAGCGCGTTTGCGTCCTTTACTTTGAACCTATTTTAATAGAAAATCACACTATCTATACAAATTCAATTTGTGTAAAGTATATAATGGTACTGGTAGACAGGAGAAGAAAATGTAACGCATTGGTATATGGTTCAACATGTGTGAGGATATAATTTTTACAAAGAGTAGACAAAGATTCACCGAATGTAGTTAGTTAAAGTTGGTGTCATTTGTAACCAGTTGGAGAGAGTGAGGATCACACATTGAGTACAAACTTTAGTAATCCTTATATAGTATAAAATAAAGTAGCTTCCCGCTGACTGTCAGTTCGTGATAAACTCAAAAACAACCACACTGAATTTCATGCTGTGATCACCAATGAATAAAGGTTTTAGTATATACTTTATTAAGTTTTCGTATGCACTAGCTAAAACATAACGACAATATAAGCCGTCTGGGAGTTTTTAGCGAACACTGCCTAAACCCTTTCAGATTTTTATTTTTAATGACGAACTACACAGATTGGCCAGAGAAGCTGGCCTTGACTGCTTCACCGGATTGAGAGGTGGCATAGCTCTTAGGTCGCTTAGCCTGAACCTCTATCGCTAGTAACTCGACACAAGGGTCCTCGGCTTGGTGGTTACCTTGTTACACGTAAGCATTCCGATCCGAGGGCGTCCGAGAGGGCCACCCTTTCAGATATAACAAAACTATGTATGGTGGCATTGTTTATTTTATATAGGTCTACAGAAAAGTCCGCGATGGCATATATCTCTTAATGATAACATACTATATCCATAATATATATTATATATAAAGTTTTATACGTATATAACATACTGTATACGTATAACACTTTAAAAATTGGGCAATTATAAAGCAAAGTGGTTATTAGAAAGCTAATTACACAAATACGCTTTTATTCCTTATTCTTTTAAATACATTAGTTGGCTTGAACATTTTATGAATATTATTTTCTCAATTTCGACCATGCAAATTAAATTAAAACCTTAGGAAATTTAAAATAATGCCCAAGAAAATTAATTAATTTCGTGTCGCCTTGATTCAGACGGCCCGCATGGGCGCCCCATGACCTTGCAGTTTGGGTTCGCGCCTAAATCCTAAAACACTTAAATAAACTAAATAACTTATTTGGGTAATTCCACGCGGACGAAGTCGCGAGCACAGCTAGTTTTTATTATTTAAGAAACCAAAATATCTTATTCATACTAACCGACTGGAATTCGAACTGTCATGTAACGTAGAGTGTAACTCAGCCAAGCTTACTAATGCCTACATATCTTTACACCTGAGCGTAGTCGAATTTAAAATTGAGTTATAGAACACTTTTTAAATACCAACTATTTTTTATTTTAAATAATTTTAAGTTGAATGGAGCATTTAACCATTATATTTTTTTTCTATTTCCAGGACTGGTTCTCACGACAGCAATTAGTGATTCTAGTACTCTTCATTAACATTTCTTTGGGCATCATGTTTTTCAAGCTACTGACGTAGCGTCGGCATGTGGCGCTAGTGCGCCTTCTCGTAACAATGCCACTTTTGTACATATTCTGTGGAAAATAATCAAACATTAAAGCAACCAATGCAAACCCCAATATTGAAGTGAAATCTTAAAACACCGTTATCGTTACCTTCCTAATATGACTTACATTTAAACAACCGAATGAAACCATGTATTTACTTATTATTAAGGACTTCGGTTTGCTAGAATACATTATTAATGTTGTGTAAATGTGCGATACGAGACATAAAGTGCTAAAATGCCCCACCCTTTAGTAATCTAAACTTTTAAACTTTTTTTGGTGTGCGAGTGAAAACCATCAAGTCCACTAGTCGAAAAAATCGAGTGTACGGAGCACGAAATATTATTAAACCTGCATATTGTAGGTTTGCTCTTGATATAAGTCTAATCGACTTACCCTTATGTTGGTGAAATTCTGAATTTTGAACAAATAAAATTCATTTACAATCTTTTTTGTTACTATGTTAAATATAGTTAGTTACCAAATGTCGTTTTCTCGTACATTATTTTTGTTAAATTTTTCGGTATTCTAAATATCGTTAATAAGAAACATTTTCTTATAAGATTAAAATTTAACTATACAGATTTTGTTTTAATATATTTATGAAAGAATGCTTTTATTAAAGTTGTTAGATTTCGTCATAATTTTCTTAAATAAATACAATGACCAATAGATACATGTAACAAATATATGTAGTTTAACAAATTATTGAGTCCAAACGTAACAAACTTGTAAATATGTTGCTTACTGTTAAACGGTGACATAGAATATGAAAGTAAAAGATAAAATATCCTTTTTTTATGTATCGTCGACGATCGAACGTTATTAAAAGAGCGAAAAAAATATTTTCCTACGCTGTACAGTAAAAAATTCAAAAATTATTAGAGCATTAGTATTTTAAATAAGTATTTAAAACAATTGGTGCACAACATTTTTTACAAAAATTGTAGATTTATAATACATTGAAGTCAATTTTCACGTAACAAAACATTTTATACGTAATGTAAGTATAAAAATGGATTATAAATTTAATTATACCTTAATGTTTATTAATATTATGTGGGAAATGTGCGAATGAGACTGTTGAATAATTTGTACAACGAAAGTTGTGGACATACGCGCAATTGTTAAAAGTTTAAATAATGTTCGTAAGACAATTTTCACAGTTTCATTATTGTGTAAAAACATAAGTTATGTCTATAAGAGTTTTAATTACTTGTATCAATTTTATCTACGTTTCACAAATAAAATATTTTAACGAAATCATTAATGTATTTAATTTCTCTTGACCCTTACATTTCTACCACTAAATAATTACGATTTTTATATTATCATATTAAAAAGAACTTTTGAATTTTCATACATAAATTTGAAGATAAACTGTGACCTAAATATACCACTTGACAGAGATTATAGGGAAAAACAAATAAAATAGTTTCTAAGTTTGTATAATTCTGTTTTCAATTCTATAATACAAGCAAATTGTAATACGTAAATAGTTAAAACATAATTGAAAGTTTCTAGCAAAAAAAACCACTATCGGTAGAATACATTGAGAATATCGGCAATATCCCCCGCCTTTTTTTTTTGTTTGGCGATGATTGCAGTTTCGGTAACGGCGTAGCGGAAGGTAAGAATCTCCGACAGATCCCCGGCTACCACACCCGGTGACGACTGGTATTTAATCCTTTTGTAAATTATGTGTCGAAACCAATATCCAGCAACATTGAGAATTACGTCAGTAGATGTATTAAACGTAGAAGAAGCATATACAAGTATTGTGTTAATAAGAAAATTGTATTTAAATTGCAGAAAGGATATTAGTATAAGAGAAGATAAGCCTATGAGGAAAATCATTATTTTATATTTAGTAATTACAAATGTCTATTATATTAAGAATCCCGGTGTAAATAGTAAATACGAAACAAATTAAAACAACCCCGAAACTCCATTTTCAATTTTGCTTCCTCATGAACGTTTCATCAATTAGATTAATGCTGTATGGCTTCCTTCAGTACGAAGGTATTCCAGTGCCCGTATTATTGAATGAACAGTTTGACCTAGTTTATGTTAAATAGTACAACATTATGCCAAAAACTATTAAAAGTATTAATTATGGTAGTCAGGAGTGTATGCCGGTATTGATTATTGATTTATTTATACTTTTATTAGTCTTTAGTATTCATGTAAAAAAATTGTGTGGACTAAAACAATTTTGTGTTTGTTTTCATATGAGTTATGTTGTATTTTTCCAAGGTGATAAGTGTCTATATGTGTCAATTTTCTGATTATTTCAAGGAAAAAGATCAAAACGACGATCCAATAGATCTGGATGATTTATTACCAAAGATCGGTGAATTTGGAATCTATCAAAAATTACTTCTATGGCTTGTGTGCTTGCCCGCTTGTTTGCCTTGTGGTTTCTGCGCTTTCAATCAACTGTTTATGACGGACGTACCGAATCATTGGTGTAGAGTTCCGGAATTGCAAAAATTAAACTTGACTGAAGATGAAAGGAAAATAATGACAATACCACGAAAAGTAAGTTTATAATACTAGATTTTTAGATTTATTGCCAAATTGTAGATTTATAATACATTGAAGTCAATTTTCACGTAACAAAACATTTTATACGTAATGTAAGTATAAAATGGATTATAAATTTAATTATACCTTAATGTTTATTAATATTATGTGTGAAATGTGCGAATGAGACTGTTGAATAATTTGTACAACGAAAGTTGTGGACATACGCGCAATTGTTAAAAGTTTAAATAATGTTCGTAAGACAATTTTCACAGTTTCATTATTGTGTAAAAAACATAAGTTATGTCTATAAGAGTTTTAATTACTTGTATCAATTTTATCTACGTTTCACAAATAAAATATTTTAACGAAATCATTAATGTATTTAATTTCTCTTGACCCTTACATTTCTACTACTAAATAATTACGATTTTTATATTATCATATTAAAAAGAACTTTTGAATTTTCATACATAAATTTGAAGATAAACTGTGCAAAGACCTTACTTCATAGGATCATTTCTATAGTAAGTTCTTCACGAGAAGATAAACTGTGACCTAAATATACCACTTGACAGAAATTATAGGGAAAAACAAATAAAATAGTTTCTAAGTTTGTATAATTCTGTTTTCAATTCTATAATACAAGCAAATTGTAATACGTAAATAGTTAAAACATAATTGAAAGTTTCTAGCAAAAAAAACCACTATCGGTAGAATACATTGAGAATATCGGCAATATCCCCCGCCTTTTTTTTTTGTTTGGCGATGATTGCAGTTTCGGTAACGGCGTAGCGGAAGGTAAGAATCTCCGACAGATCCCCGGCTACCACACCCGGTGACGACTGGTATTTAATCCTTTTGTAAATTATGTGTCGAAACCAATATCCAGCAACATTGAGAATTACGTCAGTAGATGTATTAAACGTAGAAGAAGCATATACAAGTATTGTGTTAATTCCCCCATCCCCTTTCCACCATCGGACTTCTAGACGCACTGCGGGATTTCATCCTTTCGTTGTGAACATCCCTCAAACCCGAACGAAGCGATTTGCTTCGTCTTTCATTCCTCGTACAGCAAAGGACTGGAATAGTTTGCCCGCGTCTGTCTTTCCTTCCGATTACAATGTGGGTATTTTCAAGAGTAGAGTGAATAGGCATTTACTTACGCGCCTTACCATCCAGGACTGCATTTCCGCTTAACATCAGGTGGGATCGTAGTCAAGCACTTGCTTAGAAATTATAAAAAAAAAATAAGAAGAAAATTGTATTTAAATTGCAGAAAGGATATTAGCATAAGAGAAGATAATCCGATGAGGAAAATCATTATTTTTATATTTAGTAATTACAAACGTCTATTATATTAAGAATCCCGGTGTAAATAGTAAATACGAAACAAATTAAAACAACCCCGAAACTCCATTTTCATTTTTGCTTCCTCATGAACGTTTCATCAATTAGATTAATGCTGTATGGCTTCCTTCAGTACGAAGGTATTCCAGTGCCCGTATTATTGAATGAACAGTTTGACCTAGTTTATGTTAAATAGTACAACATTATGCCAAAAACTATTAAAAGTATTAATTATGGTAGTCAAGAGTGTATGCCGGTATTGATTATTGATTTATTTATACTTTTATTAGTCTTTAGTATTCATGTAAAAAAATTGTGTGGAGTAAAACAATTTTGTGTTTGTTTTCATATGAGTTATGTTGTATTTTTCCAAGGTGATAAGTGTCTATATGTGTCAATTTTCTGATTATTTCAAGGAAAAAGATGAAAACGACGATCCAATAGATTTGGATGATTTATTACCAAAGATCGGTGAATTTGGAATCTATCAAAAATTACTTCTATGGCTTGTGTGCTTGCCCGCTTGTTTGCCTTGTGGTTTCTGCGCTTTCAATCAACTGTTTATGACGGACGTACCGAATCATTGGTGTAGAGTTCCGGAATTGCAAAAATTAAACTTGACTGAAGATGAAAGGAAAATAATGACAATACCACGAAAAGTAAGTTTATAATACTAGATTTTTTAGATTTATTGCCAAATTGTAGATTTATTCTTAGAGAGAGGTCACAAATATACTCTTAATTTGTCTTTTACAATATTCTGAACACCGAAACATTATAGTTCTTATTTACTAATACAACTAGAGATGATTTCAATACACAAAAATCTTCTCACACATCTCAGCCTTGTTAGTACTCTACTGAAAAATCTTGACCCATTTAAATCGACCTAATTTATTTTCTATAATCAACTGGGAACAAATGAATTGCCAGTCCTTAGTTAATTTCCTTATCCATTAATGCTTCTTTCCTTTTACTCTTATTTTTTATAATCTTTAAAAACAACACTGGATATTTTAAATGTGTGATGCTTAAATTGCAAATAATACAGTGTGTGTACTCCAATAGACATACTCGTATTGTCGACATTATTATTATGTGAATAACGCTGTAGTTTACATATTTATTACTCTTTTTACTTTATGTATTTCTTTGCCTTAAGTTCTAAATATGTATTCGTTTATTGTTCCAAATAAAATAAAATAAATGTTAATTGTTTCTTGTAGACGTCTAAGAACGCAAAAGGTGTTCTAAGCTGTTCAAGCGAAATCGAAATGAAAGGACATTAGACACATAAATTACAAAATGGCTATGAAATCTAATTAAAATTAGTTATTTTTTCATCATTGTTTACGGAAATGTTAACATCTTCATGTAATTGCATATACCTAAAAATGTTCTATACGTAAGAAGACAAAAACTTATATTTTGTTTATTTTAAGGTAGATGACAACTCGACTTTCGAAAAATGCTCGCGTTATTCTGTTAATTGGTCCGAAATCATATCCGCAAATAATAATATTGAAGTTAACACCAGTTGGCCAGTGGAACCATGTATAGATGGCTATGAATACGATAAATCTGAAGTCACTTCCTCCGTTGTAATTGATGTAAGTTAAAGTGTTGATATACTATTTAATTTTTTTTATTTAATTTATTAAATCGAAAAAAAATTATTTGTGCTTCATCTTCTTGTATTTGTTTTACAGTAACATTACCAGTTGACCGATTTTAACGATTATCCGTAATGCCTGTCACTAATGAGAGCCTTATTTTCTAAATTATATTAATGCCGAGTTTACTAAGAACTATTATCTCATTCTCAGGGTAGAGTCAACTAGCCATGGGTTAATTATTTTTCCCGAGCCGTCAGTTCTAGCAGTGCTTATACAGACAATTTGCAGAGTCCCAAAAATCTATGCTACCAGATGAGAACCGCTTGATACAATCGATTCCTTTCGAACAATCGATTCTTATCGAAAATTCGTAACTGGAGATTTGTGGTTGTCGGCCCTTAGAAGTGGCGAGGGCTGACCTTGCTACCATCGGGTACATAAGGATTCACATAGGAGGTGAAATATTTCAATCCGACTTCGGTAACATGATCCGCACAACTCAACGGACACAATGAAGAGACGTAAACATGAATGTTATTTTTTTTTGTCAACTTGTCCTCGTATATCCCTCTCGGAACTTACAAGTTCAAGTTATAAATGTAAATGACCTGCACTAAGTTATGCTTTCTTTTCAGTTTGACCTAGTTTGTGAGTTCGACGTTTACCCCACACTGGGTCTGGTAGCTCTCAATGTGGGAGGCCCCATAGGCGTATATAGTTTTGGAATCTTGAACGATCGTATCGGACGAAAGAAATCCTTTTTCACATGTCTGACTACCCTTCTCATTGGCAGTTTAATGACTGCATACGCACACGAGTATTGGTTTTGGGTGCTTGCAAGAACAATTGTAGGATTGACAATACCAGCAGTATATCAAATACCGTTTATAATCTGTATGTATTTAATTTTTCCAGTACATAGAATATGTATCATTCAAGTAACTTACATTTGTTTAATGTTTTAGCTCTGGAACTGGCTGGACCAAATTACAGATCTTTCGTCACAGTTATGACATGTATATTTTATACTTTAGGTTTGATACTGTTATCGGGCGTTACATATATGTTACGTGATTGGAGATCGCTGGCACTAGCTACGTCTGTACCATTTTTCTTATATTATTTATATTGGTTCGTTTTACCGGAATCTCCAAGATGGCTACTAATGAGAAAGCGGTTTGAAGAAGCTAATAAAATTCTAAAGTCAATTGCGAGAGTTAACGGTAAGGAGCTGCCAATAGAGTACACGAATAAAATTCAAAGGCAGGTTTTGGAACAAGCTATGAACGGAGTAAAGGAAACTGAAACAGCTAGTATGTTTGCTTTGTGTCGAACGCCAAATATGAGACTTAAAACATGCCTAATCACTTTGAATTGGTGCGCCTCAGAAATGGTATATGTTGGCCTGAGTTACTACGGACCAGCAATAGGAAGCAACCAATATATGAGCTTCTTCCTTTCGTCGGCAGTAGAAATACCAAGTTATCTTGTGTGTTGGGTTCTTATGGATCGGGTTGGACGAAGATGGCCATTATGTTTGTCGATGGTTATTAGTGGAATTTTCTGCATCGTCACAGTATTGCTGCCAAACGGTAAATATTATTAAACACTTAAGACATGCATAAATTAGGCTGCAACGAGCGAAATTTGAATGCGTAAACACGGGAATACTTATGAAAGAAAGGAGTAATCTCAAAGAATCAAAGAAAAATATCAAAACATTTTTTTTCAAATTCACACAGCATTCACATTATGAACATTTGTTTGTTTGAATTTTTAAGCTAGCTCATGGCCATATTAAAGGAGGAGCGTAATTATTAGCTAAGTAAATGCCTATTCGTTGTTTTCTTAAAGACACGTATTTGGAGTAGTTGGGATAAGATATGTTCATTAAAGATAAATGTAACGGTTGATTTAAAAACATTTGTAACTATAATTGACAGATGCTGAAACGGAAACTCTCATCCTGTATTTAATATCGAAATGCTTTATTTCCGCATCATTTTTGATTATATATCCCTACGCTGGGGAACTCTACCCAACAGAGCTAAGAGGTGTAGGAATCGGAACGTCAGCTTACATTGGAGGACTGGGCTTGATTATTATCCCCTTCGTTAATTATCTGGTTAGTATAATACTTTTCATATTTTAATAGGATAAAGCTGGTGTTAAGTGATGGTCAGAGGAGTTGTAGAAAAAATAAACATTAACCAGGTTTGAGAGATAACAATTTTTTTCGAGCCTGAGTTTCGTACACTACAGTGGGTGAGTTTATACGACAGTGGGTGAGTTTATCACAATACAACTGCTACAAATTGTTAGCTAATGATGATTCGTACGTAAGAATCGGAAAGATGGAAATTAATTTAACCACCAATATATTACTGCTAAGAAACAGTAGTCTTAGCAAACGCAATCTACCCTAAATCTAGTGTTGTACGTAATCCTTATTTCAGGGATCTAGCAACTTGATACTACCTTTGGTAGTTATGGGAGCAGTGTCAGTAGTGGGAGGATTAACTGCACTTCGACTACCAGAAACCCTGCATACTTCGTTACCTCAAACGGCGGAAGAAGGTGAGGAATTTGGAAAAGACTGGACGTATGCAGACTGCTTCAAATGTGGCGGACAAAGGTAAAAAACTTGTACTTGTACTTGTATTTATTTGTACGCTCATTTATTGAGCCTATAATCAAATAATATCGATCTTGATATTTACACTTTTCAACTTGAATTATATATTAACAAAAAGCGGACGATACATTTCTGTTAATATATGTATCACTCTATATTTAAATGAAAATTTAATAAATAAATAAAAACACTATTTAAGTAATAGTGCGTTTTATTAAACGATAAATGTTAGAGGGCGCTTTTAAATATAGGTTTGACGTTTTGAGATTGGCCACTACAAAAAAAAATGTGCCACAGTCACTTTTGATAAATGGTTGTTTTTTTTATATTTAATGACTAACAAAAATGATTTCTGAATTATTAGAATTAGAGTAAAAGTATTAATAGATTACACATGTAGAAATGAGGAAATGGACCGTTAAACTCGGTAACTATATTGCACGTAAGGTCAGCTGTTTTACATTCACCACCCAAATGTTGTATTGTTTTAGTTTATAGTAATTTGTAGCGACAGTGCTTTTATGTCTATAAAAAGTCTATCTGTCTTATTGGCAACTCCAGAGCCTCGAAAAATCTTCAGTGTCTATAGGTAAATGTGAACTGAAAAACGATATATACACAAATAATATTTTTGTTAACAGACCAGTGGCAGAAGCGGAATCATATGAAAACTTAGACCAATTGGAGCTAACGCAACCACCGACTGAGATGGAGGATGAATTATCAGAAATGCCTAATATTCGGCGTAGTTCTATGCGCAAACTTGTAAGACAAGCAAGCATTGTTGAAACACAACGAGATTTGGATGGAAATATGAAAATGACATATTGGTTTTAATTTACAATAAATATTTGTGTTTTATTCAAAATCTACTTTGTTTCGTCGAGATATACAAAAATGTCAAAATACTTTTTATTGTTTGTTTGCATTTAGCAATTTTTACTTTTAATTCTTTTACTTCTTAGAAGAGCACAAAATGTTGCTATAATTATGATTCATGCAATGGTTTTTTTGAAATATTTCGGCAACATTGAGCACGTATTGTGTTATTACAGCGGTGCGAATTATTATTTCACTCTCCTTTCACTGCAGCTTATTTATCTTATAATTGATTTACCAAGTATCTATCCATACACAGAGAAAAATGACTTACAGTTGTTAAACAACATCGCGCAACAATATACAATGTGGTTGATACATAGTGAAAAGATATATGGCATAAGTATCCAATCGTTTAACAAACAACAGAAAATTATTATTTAATTAAATAGTGACAGCCAAATCATGTATTATTACGGTGGCGCTATTGTTGCTAGAGGGTATAATCTGCGCCAAAAAACTAAAAAAGAAAAGTGAAAAATTGTTAAAAGTAGATTATTGTACTATTATCCCAAAAAATAACAATAAACATTTTTATATTATTCGCTAGGTATAAATATTTCCAAAAATATGTTCACTTCAATTCATCATCATATCTTCACATCCTCAATTGCTAAATTTATACTATACCTTTTACCTACACTCTACCTCTACCCAGTATACATTCAATCATATACATTAAAAGTACTGTAAATAGAGATTTCAGTATATATAAAACACTCTGTGGTAAAATCAACTAAACAAAGTTCAGTGTTGGCAGCCGCCACCTGTCAGCCATTTGTCAGCCTTTCACTTTAGAGTGATAAATTTTTCATAAAGTTTATAAAGAAATAAAACTTTACTTAAAATTACCATGAGGTACTTAAATACAATTTATTTTTTATGTTTCCTATTATTATGGATTACAGTGACTGTATTTGGACATTCTCATTCACATTCGAGTGCTGATGAGCCTCCGGCTTACAAATATTCTGCAAGTGCAAACCAAAAACAACAAGCGCACCAAGAAAAAATACTGCAAACTGATTATGACTTATATGGAAGAGCATTGGGTGCTACTGTTTTTATAAGTATAGTTCCTTTCTTTATTTTGTTTTTCATTCCCATTGACGGAAGCGTCGAAAAGCAACCGCTTTTAAAAATACTTTTATCGTTTGCATCCGGAGGACTGCTTGGCGATGCGTTTCTTCATTTGATACCGCATGCCCTTACATCACATGATAATGGTCTGGGACACAGCCACAGTCACTCCCACAAGGAGAGCTCACATGAACCCCATGATATGACTGTTGGTCTAGGGGTTCTTGGCGGAATTATAACATTCCTAGTTGTAGAAAAGACAGTGCGTTTATTCAGTGGAGGCCATGGACATTCTCATAGCAACACAGATAAGAAGAAGGATGGAGAGAAATCAAAAAAATCAAATAAACCCAAAAAGGAAGAAATCAAAGTTGCTGGATACCTTAACCTTGCTGCTGATTTTATTCACAACTTCACCGATGGATTGGCAATTGGAGCATCATTTATAGCTGGAGAGAGTATAGGGTACATCACAACCATAACTATATTGTTACATGAAATACCTCATGAGATTGGAGACTTTGCAATCCTTGTGCAATCTGGTTGCTCTAGGAGAAAAGCTAT
Source organism: Meandrusa payeni (assembly GCA_029286785.1). Lineage (NCBI taxonomy): Eukaryota > Metazoa > Arthropoda > Insecta > Lepidoptera > Papilionidae > Meandrusa > Meandrusa payeni. The sequence goes on along the minus strand of JAGSMX010000012.1, from coordinate 6,806,685 downwards.
GATGTTACAGCTGTTAACAGCCTTTGGAGCTATTTCTGGTACAGCAATTTCCATCTATCTTCAGGGCTCTAGTGATGGACTTATCTCATCCCTCATTTTACCATTTACCGCAGGTGGATTTATATATATTGCAACTGTATCTGTGATTCCGGAACTATTAGAAGGATCAAATAATAAGTTTTCACAATCAGTAAAAGAAATATTGGCCCTTTTAGCTGGAGTATATATGATGGTTCTAATTGCCCAATATGAATAGCTATATAATACATTTTATATTGTAAGCAATCTGTTAAGTAATAAATCAATGAAATACTGACATAAAACATCATCACAACATTCTTTCTTTTAATCACACCTTAAATAAATATTCTTCATAATAAAATATTTTAAAACAATACATTTTTTTAATATCCGCAATGGAATCTAATCTTAAATTATGTTTGTAAGTAAATAAGGTAACAGGTATTATTAATTTCAATACTAAATACTAAAATTTAAATTTGACATATAAATTATAAATATTGCTATTGATTTTCTTATTAATAAATAAGTAAATTATACTACTCAAGTTCTAACATACTAAGTACTAATAAACTATATTATATAATAATATGGACAGTTAGACTTTATTCCCTACATTTTCTATTTGTACCTATACCTACTGCATTTGTAAGATTATTTGAATTATAGCATTACCCTTATGTGAAATTGTAAACTATTTGTTACATTTAGCAATGAATATAAGAAACTACTGTTACATAGATATACAACCTTAATTTTGGATTAGGGTATGGTCTTAAACAGCATTGTCTGTGCCTTCCTGCCGAACTTTGAAGCCTGGCAGCGAAAGAGAGGAGACACACACGTCACCTACACACAAGTACTCACCGGGCACGGGTACTTCGGTGAGTACCTGAACAGGATAGGGCGCGAACCGACTGCGCAATGCCACCACTGTGGCTGTGACCGGGAAATCTAAATGGAAGGCACTGGTCTCCTTCTGCAAGTCCATAATGACAATTGAACTAACATTCCATTCATGGCTGACTCAAGTATATTTACAAGTAAACATTAAAACCAACTTCAAACATTGTTGCATGCAGACATCCTCTTTTGTTCCAGAATTATGATAGTTATACCATGAATTTCTAGTGCCTATATACTCTTTTTCATCCACATTTATACATATTATCACTAAGAAATACTACCTAGTCTTGTATTATCCGAAACCTACCAATATCACATTCAACAAGCATTGTTCCTTTGCATATCTTTGGAACCCCAAGACAATAAAATACAACAAAATTCAAATGGGACCTAATTGAAACCAAATACTTGCAAACTAAAAAATCTAATTTGGTTTATGAGTGCTGATAACATAATGATTAAAAAACTTAATTAAGAACCTCATCTTCTGAAGTTTAATAGATAAACTTATTATCTGTATTTCTTAAATATTAACTATTAAAATATCAAGTAAGTTCATAAAATAAAAGACAATATACAGAATGCAGATGTTTATTTTTTACTTCTTTTGGATACACCAACAGTTCGTCCTCTTCTGCCAGTGGTTTTGGTGTGTTGACCACGTACACGGAGACCCCAATAATGACGCATACCTCTATGGGCACGTATTTTCTTAAGTCTTTCTAAATCTTCACGAAGTTTTGAATCTAAATTGGAAGAAGTCAGCTGACTGTATTTACCATCAACTATGTCCTTTTGCCTATTCAGGAACCAGTCGGGAATCTTATACTGTCTGGGATTGGACATAATAGTCACAATTTTTTCAACCTGCAACGAAATAGTGATACAAATCAAATCATAAACAAAATCAGTAGGATTATTAATTTTCACATGCATATATAAGAAATTTATATTTCAATAATAATTAAAAGGCAAATAGTAAATAGAGAATCTTAGCTGGAGCATTTGTAAATAACAAGTACCTCTTCTTCTGTACATTCACCAGCACGTTTATCCAAATCAATGTCGGCTTTCTTCAGGACGATGTTGGAGTATCTACGACCAACTCCTTTGATAGCGGTCATGGCAAACATAACCTTTCGTTTGCCGTCAATATTGGTATTCATAATACGAAGAATATGTTGAAACTTGTCCGGTATCACGAGCGACTGAAACACAATAATTGAAAATTTAAGACAAAATATTCAAATGGTCATCATCACAGAAAAGCATTATTGTTAAATGATACTTTTAAAAGTCAATTTATTTAACGATTTAACATAAAAATTAAGATTAAATACCATTTTGACTAAATCTGTTAGCCCAACGTCCTAAAAAGAACAAGTCAACATAAAAAGACACAAACGTCAAAATTTTTAACAGATAATAAAAAGTTCACAGACTAAATTCGAATTTTACGCCTGGGCTACAATAGATTTAGCTTAGTAAGACATTTCCTAATTTTGTTTTTATGGAATTTGGACAAACCAGCAATTCATCCGATCCTTAATACTCAGCATAATTCGTGAAAATTAACAACACCACGGGCTTGCCGACCCTTGGAATAGAACACCTTTTTTAGAGTTAGAGTCTCGATTTAGAAACGGTATAAAGTAATGCAATGTTAACATACCATGAATCAATATAAATAGTATTCAGAGTTGTGTTGTAACAGAATAATTTTAAACAATAATATAAAACATAAAATAGCGGCAAACAACTATGACATTAAGAGGTCAAACCCGAAATTCAAAAATCAGAAAAAAAATCAGTCAAGAATAAGGCCCGCACATTTATTTGTATCAGTTAGGTATAATATTATACAAATGAAAGTAAGCCTATAAAAGCCTTATACTTAAGATAATATTTGATCGTTTTAAGGTAGGTTAAATTAAATCTAGTCATGATCCACCTGGTCTTGTTGCGGGAAGACAAAACTCCCAAATCCCAGAGTGACTTGCTCTATTTATCTAGACTCAAGTTAAATGCAAATGGAAAGCCAAGTTATGGACATGTATTGACGAAAACGTTATTATCTGAGCTATAAAAAAGTTAACTTGTAGTCTATGACTTACATTTTGTGAGTGTTCCGTCGTGTGCCGGTTTCTACTTTCTTCTGTTACAAGAATTGTAGCTAGTTGTAAGTTGCGAAAAGGAATAGTGGTTTACCATGCTCTCGGAAACGACATTATCACTTATACAAATATTAGAAAAGACTATATCTCCAGGTACGTTGAAACATATTTCCTTTCTATGGCATGGCGTTTCTTCTTTATTGTCAACTGACTTATCGCACGTAGCATGTAACCGCTTTTCATTTTATTGTATGATGACTAAAGTAATATAAAATTAAATTTAAGGTTATCCTTTGTAATTTACTACAAAGCATTGTACGTTATTTTTAATACAAGATTTGTATTACTTTGATTTTTGCAATGACATATTTTACCGTTGACAGGCCCGTAAAGAATTTTCTAGGGTATATATTGACAAATGATTTGAAAAAATCCTTATTTCTGTTTAATTGGGGATGTTTTACTTCTACTTACCCATCTCACCTTAATAATTGTCAATCTGGAACTTATCTGTACAGTACCATTGTTTCGACATGTTTTTGGTTATTTATTATATTTATTCATGTAGTTGATTTGAACTGATTAAGAATGCTCTCTAAGTGTCTTTTTTGATATCGGCACCTACAATACGAATTACAGATCGAAATGAATTGGAAGCTGCAGAGAAATACCTTGACCATGCAGCCGTCACAAACTTCACTACATTCATCAAGATGCTGTCAGATGTTCTGGCGCAGGGAGGTAACAGCCAGGTTGCGCGAATGGCAGCAGGGCTTCAGTTAAAAAACCACCTCACCTCTAAAGATCCTATCTTAAAACACCAGTACCAACAGAGATGGCTTGTGCTACCTGAGGATATAAGACTGTACATTAAAAAAAATGTAAACAATAAATATATATTTAATAATCTATTTTCTTTCCTACCATTTTTATTTATAATTACACTAAAAAAAAATTATGCTTCCCAGATTTTAACAGCTATTGGCACAGAAAACAGTGGGCATAGTTCAGCAGCACAGTGTATTGCATATGTAGCAGTTGCTGAGCTACCTGTAGGGCAATGGAATGATCTCATACCTATGCTAGTAGAAAATGTTGTCAATGATCAGTCTACAGAATTGAAGAAGGAAGCTACACTAGAAGCTATTGGTAAGTTATTTGTTTATTATATGTTAGAGCTTATAGTTGACTATCAGGGATCTTAAATAATTCTACAGGTCAATTGAGCAAGTGCACAAGGTTCTTCTGCAATTTATATAATTATTTTGAATGGAAAATGGAACAATTAAATTACTAATTCAGCATAAGACTAGCCTGCTCCAAATATTGTGTATTTATATGACTTTTCTACAGTATAGACTATAACATCTCATATTGACAAGAATTGTTAACACCAGGTCTTAAATTGCTTTTAAGATGTGGAATCAAAAAATCAATTTTAATGATATTCTTAAAAATATGGTTTTATTTTATCCTCCTTTTTGTATTCCTGTATACAAATTTGTCACTTCTATATTCCTGGCTGATTAATGAAATTATAATATGAATCATGTCCATCTCATTTTATTTGTAAAATGGATTACTATCCTTGTATTTTAATATTTATATTATATTTTCGTACCATATTTTACCATTCCAATGAATTTTCATTTTTTTTTCCCAAATGCTTGTAAGATATATTTATATAGGACTGGAGGCAAACAATTGTTAAGCTAGGTAGTTTATTCAAACCCAACATTGCCTTGGGTTTTTAATTAACTTCATGATGCTAATACATAAATAATATTAATTATATTTTGTTAATTGGCAAAACATTTTAGTAATTTACCCTATTAACTTTTAGGATACATCTGCCAGGAAATTGATGCAGAAGTTTTAACAGAACAGAGTAATCCAATCTTAACTGCCATTATCCATGGCATGAGGTCCACTGAACCTAGTAATAATGTCAGACTTGCAGCAACCCAGGCCTTGCTTAACTCACTAGAATTTACCAAAGCTAATTTTGAAAAAGAAAATGAAAGAAATTTTATAATGGAAGTGGTCTGTGAAGCTACACAGTCAACTGACATGAGGATCAGTGTAGCAGCATTACAATGTTTAGTAAGTATTATATTTATTCAGTCTACTGTGAAGAATTTCTAAAAACAGCCATTTTGGTATAAAACAATTTCCTAAGTCAGAAATAATGAAGCTGCTTTCTTTAACATTCATAGTAGTTTAGTTTGTTCTGTTTAGTGGGTTTACTGCAGATAACCACAGACCTTACTACTGGTAGAAAACTTTTCTTAGTCCTCCAAAATAACAATGCATCTTCTCATTTTCTGATTGGATAGTTGTCTTGAATGTTAACTTTATTGAAAATGTGATAGTATACAATGTGTGTCTTTGCTGCAAACACATTTCCACCCATACCAACCACTCAATATTGTGAATGCTGCAGGGTGTAACAAATTCTAAAAATGTTTACAGCTTTATTTTAACTTCAGATGAATTGATAATCACTTTAGCAGAAATAAATATGTACTGTATATAGAGACAGTCATCCCTCTAGGCTTATGTTCAGCATGGATTTATTTAGGTTGATGATAAAGTCTCTATCTTAAACTTGGCAAAGCCTGTATTAAGGAAAATTATTAAAAGTTTTTTTTTTTATTTCGCCAGGTAAAAATTCTTTCACTTTACTATCAATTTATGGAACCGTACATGGGCCAAGCACTGTTTCCTATCACCTTGGAAGCAATGAAATCAGATATAGATGAAATTTCACTACAAGGTATTGAGTTTTGGTCAAATGTAAGTGATGAAGAAATTGATCTGGCTATTGAAGAAGCAGAGGCGGCAGAAGCAGGTGATGATTCTTTTTTTTTATTATTATTTTACATGTTATACACCGTACAAGAATTAGGAAGGGGAAATACATATCTCTAAACAATGTTCATATTAATTGATCTAATAATGTAAAGCTTTAATTTTACCTATGATTTATATTAGGGTATTATAATTGTTTTATGAGTTATATGTTACACACTCTTTTCTTTTGTTAGGACGCCCACCAGTTAGAACATCAAGATTTTATGCCAGAGGGGCATTACAATATCTAGCACCAGTACTTATGCAGAAGTTAACTAAACAAGATGATTCTGATGATGAATTAGAATGGAATCCTTCTAAAGCTGCTTCAGTATGTTTAATGCTACTTTCAAATTGCTGTGAAGATGAAATTGTACCACATGTCTTACCATTCATCAATTCAAATATCAAGAGTGATAATTGGCGGTACAGAGATGCTGCTCTAATGGCATTTGGTTCTATATTAGGTGGCTTAGAAGCAACTACTCTTAAACCATTAGTTGAGAAGGCAATGCCAACTCTTATTCAAGCAATGTATGATTCAAGTGTTGCTGTCAGAGATACAGCTGCATGGACCTTTGGAAGAATTTGTGAAATTGTTCCTGAAGCTGCCATTAATGACACATACCTGAAACCACTTTTAGAAAGTCTTGTCAATGGTTTGAAAGCAGAGCCACGTGTAGCTGCTAATGTTTGCTGGGCCTTCACAGGCTTAGCTGAAGCTGCATATGAAGCAGCAGATAGTGGAGATGATAAGCAACCACAAACATATTGCATGTCCAATTTCTTTGATTTCATCATCCAACGTCTCTTAGAGACAACAGATCGTCAAGATGCTGCACAGCATAATCTAAGGTCTGCTGCTTATGAAGCACTAATGGAGATGGTTAAAAATTCTCCTACTGATTGTTATGTTACTGTTCAAAAGACAACAATGGTCATATTGGAGCGACTGCAGCAAGTTTTACAAATGGAAAATCACATATCTAGTCAAGTTGATCGCTCTCAATTCAATGATCTGCAAAGTCTTTTGTGCGCTACTCTGCAATCAGTGCTGCGTAAGGTTACACCAGACGATGCACCCCAAATATCAGATGCCATTATGACTGCGCTTTTAACAATGTTTGCTAGTAATGCTGGCAAAGCTGGTGGTGTCCAAGAAGATGCATTGATGGCAGTATCTACTTTAGTTGAGGTACTAGGTGAGGGCTTCTTAAAATACATGGATGCATTTAAACAATATCTGTATGTTGGACTTAAAAACCACCAAGAATATCAAGTTTGCATAGCAGCAGTCGGTCTCACTGGTGATATTTGCCGTGCTCTAAAAAATAAGGTGAGTCTTCAAATAGTTCTATGACCTATAGAATTAAGAATAAAACTTATGCAATTTGTATTCTTAATTCTAATGAGTACAAACATTAACAGGTGCTGCCATACTGCGATGAAATTATTTGTCTATTATTGGAGAATCTGGGTGATCCATCAATCCATCGCTCTGTTAAACCTCAGATATTATCTGTGTTTGGGGATATTGCCCTGAGCGTCGGTCCCGATTTTGCAAAATACTTCGACGTCGTTATGCAAATGTTGCTGCAGGTACATTGATAACAATAAAACATTTGACTTATCGCTTTTTAAAACAATTTTGACTTATAAATATATAATCTTACAGGCTAGCAATGTGCAAGTAGATCGTAACGATTATGATATGGTGGAATATTTAGGCGAATTACGAGAGAGTGTCTTAGAAGCATACACAGGAATAATTCAAGGCCTTAAAGGTTCTACTGGAGAGGTAAATATTTGTATTATTATTGTGATAGATTATTTAGCTGTGTATCGTGTCATTTATAGCTTTATACATTGTTAAACTATCACCATAAGTCTACATATTTATGATAACTACATATATAATACAAACAACTTATATACTACATAAAGAATAAAGTGCCACAAAATATCAAATACTAGTTGTTGAAAGTGTATGTAGTTTTTACCAAGGAAAAAATATAGCATTTGCAAGGCACCATGAAAATCACAGCTGACCCTTATTAGGATTTTCTCTCACATATTGATTGTGGAAACCCATTATCAACATACAAGCATACTGAGGTCTCAAAAATGAAGCCACAAGGTTATCTTGGTGCATATTGGTAAATATTTCAATGTTAATGGATCTATTTTACTTTCATTTAACAAATTTTAATTTTTAGGTGCGCTCTGATGTGACCCTTGTGGACCCTCATGTACCTGCCATCGTTAACTTTATGAGGCTTGTAGCTTCCGAACCTGAACGGACGGACGGCCATATGTCTGTCATAGCTGGCCTCACTGGAGACTTATGCACGGTGTTCGGACATAGAGTTTTGCCGCTGCTGGAGACCCCAGTGCTGTTAGAATTACTGCAGGCAGCCCGACGCTCACGCACGACGCGGACTAAGACTCTTGCCAACTGGGCCACAAAGGAGATCCGCAAGCTAAAGCAGCAAATGCCTCTCACAAGCTGGTAATTTTTTGTATCAATGATGATAATATGCTAAAGTTTTGTGTTAACAATTTTTATCTTCATATATCTCTATTATCAATCACAAGTGTTGCTCCTGCATCACAGGAGACTACAATAAATAATACGAAATACGCTCATATTTGGAACATAGACTCTAGGATCATATAAATATTTATTGCCGTGGTCGTTGTTGAACCCAGACACTGAATTAGGGTAACCATCAATGAGCCATGTGGTTACTATTAAAATTCTGAATTATTTCACCAATTGTTGTGTACAACATTATGTATCTCTATAATATTCTATTTCATAGGTGTACTGTATTTAAAAAAATTAGAGATAAGGACAGCTTAACACACCTAAAAGGTTTGCAGATGGATTGCTAACCTATGTGAAAACCTTAGAAAAGTTAGGTTGCTAGGTCCTCAATTCACTATGCTGTAAATAAACATCCTGGAATTTATTCTAAAAATATTTATAATTTGTCTTGTAACACAGATATTTACTATACTTTAAGATTATGTTACTCTAAGATAACAAAGAGCATTTAATCTATCTCCAATGCTGTCTAAATCGGCTACTTACATAAATTTTTGTAACCATTAAATATGTTTGGAATTAAATGTACATAATCTCTTTTCAGATTTGACTCATCGGAAATCGTCAGTTATTTAATGAAGTTTTAGACAACTTACTGCTGGTAAACTCAATTATTGGGAGGTCATATGTCATTATTTGTTAGTCGTTTGGTGCATTCGTTTCTCGATTGCAAGTTATTTTTCTTTACTTGAATATCTTATTACATTAAAGTGAAGATTATAGGATTATTTTTACATGTCCAGTTTAGACTTTTTGTATGTTGTTTAAAATTGATATGTATATTATCAGCCATATATATCAGTTAGTTACCAGTGCTTGATCAATTATTAATTATAGCTCACTTGAGTTATTGTGAAGGTTTCAACATCCAGCAGTGCACCTGACGCAGCATTCTTGATATTTTACGTATGCCTCACCATAATCTTTCCATAATATTCTTCATAAAAGTCAAAGCATTTTCCTATTTGGTATTGTAGATACAGACAGTGGCTGTGGTATCTTTACTTATGTGACACAAAAGTGATTGTTTGAAAGGGTGCCTGTATGAAAGTGGAAGAATGTTATTATAAGGCATGCACATATGCAAGGGACTGTGAGTTTTATAAATTATTATTACGTTTTGTAAGGAGTGCGAAAGGGTGAATGCAGGGAATTGACGAAAGAGTGATGTGTAAATGATTATCACAGATATTTTGTAAATTTAGGCATGTGTCAATCTTATTGAAGGGTTGGTATAATGTATAAGGTTCCGTCAACTTTATTCGAGCGAGATAGAAGGACGCCATATTGGTGATAATCGCTTTGACCATCATGGACCCTTTTTAATATTTAATGTAATTAGAAATTTAAAATTAATTGTCTACTTATTTATCTTCATTTTTTATTTATATATTTTTACGTTATTAATATAGTTTGTATAACAAACTTGTGACTTATACTGCCCCTTTACCATTTTCTAATATTAATATTTAAAATTATGGTGTTTTTATGTTAATGTCTCTCTGTGATGGTTAAAGGGACCCCATGCCTTCTTATCCAATGTTCGTATATTTTGTACATATGTAATTAAAAAATCTTTTACTTTACAATATTAAGCTATCGTGGCATTTTAATATTAACCACGGAGTTTAAACTATTTGACTGAATAGTTAACTGTCCGTAAAGACCGGAGGATGCATATATTACGAAATCCAACATGAATCTCAACTTAGTTTTGGTCTTTTCTACCACTTTCTATTTTACAATTTATCCACGTGGATGCAACGCAACTTCCATGCAACGTCCGTATAGAGTATGTAATCACAGCTATGTTTTAAAGAGAAATACAAAACGTCAACAATTCCACAATTTAAGCTCTAGTAATCCGTGACATTGTGATTTAGTGAACTGAGCATATCATAACAGTTTTTAATTTCAAAACTTTTCCTTCTTTTCAATATATAAATGCTAACCGCTTGTGTGCCTATAATTTTGAGGAATTTCTCTGTTGACAAGTTGTTCATTGCAAACGTAACGATGTATCCGCTATTTAAAAGAGCCACCTTCGAACACATTAAACCTTCTTTATAATTTAAATTTGTAGAGTGTCTGCTAGTCTGTGAGCATCACTGACAGGGATGATGTTTGCGAGAATTATGTAAGATTTTTTATGAGAAGTGTGTCGTTACTTATCTAGCAATTTTATTTTATATGTATACATACATTTGAATGTCTTTGAACTAATCGTTGAGTCGCAGTTCTCATATTTCGTACTTATATCAAGGATGATAGGAGAATATGTGTGAGGACTAGTGCCATGCCGTGAAAGGTTCTTATGTAGAATCATAGGCATTGAGTCGATGTATACCACCCACTTATCCTGCGCAAATAAATATTGAAATTATTTTGTTACATCTTATTTCTTTTTGTTATGCCTACGACTACTATTCTGTACTGTTCTAATGTAATACAACAATTTTAAAGTTAAAAAGTGTTTTAATTATTCTATAATATTGTATGTGGATAATTAGGAATATTCGGTTGTACCGAATGTTGTAATTGTACCAGCGAGAAAAAGGGCATCAAAAGAATTAGACCGAGCTTCATTGTGATCAAGTGAATTTTCACTAAACTTTTTTTTTAACTTGAACATATATAAATGACCTCTTATGTGCGAATGATCAAGTAATATTTTAATCTTCGATGGAAGAGTTGCAGAAGATAATTGGTCTAATGAATGACTGAAAGGTAAGAAAATGAAAATAAATGTAAATTAGATAAAGGTATATTTGAATAAAAAGACTGACTGAATAAAAATTTAATAAAAAGAATGACTTTTATACTTAAGCTGTGGGTTTAGTAAGGATGGTGGGACTGGATTGTAAAAATATATTCAAAAAACGCCGGTCTAGCAAACTGCGTAATGTATACACTAATATGTGAGGGTTAGGTATAGCAAGGTGTAACTGAATGACCAGTTAAAGAATTGCGTGATAAGGGAAGACTAGACGTTGTGACTTCAGAATCAAGGTATGGATCGCATGTATAGAAAAGATGAATGCCAAAGACAAGGTATATCGACTAGGTTAGCGATGTTACCCTTAACGGACGTTTATTCATGCGTAGATGTATGGATAACCCCTTATCGGGAGGACTCTTGTGTCAAATTACTAGCGGTAGAGGTTCAGGCTAAGCGACCTGAGAGCTATGCCACCTCTCAATCCGGTGAAGCAGTCAAGGCCAGCTTCTCTGGCCAATCTATGTAGTTCGTAGAAATAAAAAAGTATGGATATGAATGCCGCAAAAGACGTGTGCCAGGATCTTATTGTCTATGATTTTTTTCTTACACCTTTTTGAGAGACGTTGTATATTGAGACGATGACTTGTTCCCAATTTCACTATGTAATATAAAGTGGTCATATCTGCAACACTTCAACCAAGGCGAGTATTGGCAAAGTTTGCTGAGATATTTTCGCCTGGCGGTCTCAATTGATTTATAAACATTGCACATGAAATACGGTACAGATATCCGACATCCCACGCTCTGTAGGGCTGAAATTGCTCTCTTCACAGATAATATTATTTCCATATTATTTCGTGTCAGTATGAAAGCCTGTCTGTAAAAATCTTCAAACAGCAGTCTGAATCCTAGAGGATTTGGCTTTCCTTTAGGCTTCCCACCAAAGTTGCTCGAAGTTCCAATGCAGAAAGAAGCAATGCATGCAAGAAGACTCCAATGGAGTTTCAGATTCAGTGATCCAAAAGCTCATCCTCTCTATCCTATAAAGTTGTAAAAAGAAAATGGCATCTGTAATAAGTGTTTTTAACCGATTTTTAAAAAAGGAGGAAGTTCTCACCATGAAAAAATTAGGTCCTATATCAATTTCGTTGGCCTAGTACCTAGGTTCCAAATATATACCAGAAAACTAATAAAATCGATATGAATAACGCTTGTTCATTGTTATTTTATATTATAATCAAATAATTATAATAATAATTTTATATTTTAATCTTATAATTTAGTCTAAGGTTGTTATTTAAAATAATTATGAGTCTTTGTTACTTATTTGAATAAATGAATAATAATAATTGTAATTTTGGTGGGTTTATGACAATCCAAAACGAGATAAGTACATGATGTCAGCGATGTGGAAAAAGTAAGAGAATATAGGCCAGATCTTTTTAATTAACTATGATACTTCAAAAATAAAGGCATCTTAATCGTTTAATCATTTCAGACGATTTTTCTCTTCACTCGTAAATATATACACATTACCCATGCGATTGGATTCTGTAACAGTTCGACAACGTGAAGAATGACTGATGCCGACGAAAGAAAATGGCATTTCTCCCTTAAACGCATTTGTCAAATTGACTTCCATGCTCTTCTACTAAATACATAGTACGATATACTAATTGCTTAAAACTCTCTTTAATCAATAGTTTTACAACAAATTGTTCTAATCAAAATTAAACGGCAGATATAACAATAAATTTCGGCGTGTTACGGTTATAAAACCTGACAGTTTAGACGAAAAGAGAATAAACATTATTTCTCAAAATAGTTGACGATAATCGTAAGAGACAGGGGAGGTCTCTGCAATTATCGAGTAGGCAATTTCCAGATTACTATAGAAGTCATCTACTAGACTTTGACTAGATGGGAGATTTAGTTTTTATTTGGTGAACTCGAGCATTATGAAATAAAATCGGCTCGCACCTAAAACTTAATCGATAAAAGATTGTTATAAACACACTCATGTGCTCATTTCTCTCTTTGATTGCTCTCTTGATCTAGAAACTTGATCCGTCAATCTTGCATCTGTCATTTCATTTGAAATACTGTTTCGTGCGGTTCATCACCGCGGTATTTTGAACGGCAATTAAATGTAGGAGCTAATTTGATATTGTATTCTAAAATGTTTATTCTTTTTATAATAACTCTATAGGTGTTTTACTAAATTAATGTTCTATTTTCAGAATAAAAGGCAAAATATGAAGCCGCCACACAAGATAGGTAAAGTGTTAAAATTACTAATTGTGAAAATTATTATGGAATTTAGAAATGAAATAAAAATTTTACAATCTTTAATTTGTTAATAAACTTTTCTTCATGCTTCTATCAGATATAGAAAGTATGCCAAATAGGTTATCTAAATTCCCATGTGTCTGACATGCCAACAATAGTAAAGATTACACCATAATAATCATTACTACTTAAGATGCTTATTATATTGAGTAATTTAGATAATCAGTTTTTGATACTATCAAATAAATCTTTTTTAATCTACTTTATCATGTTGTTCGCGTGTCGTACTTAAATTTTGAGTTTACTTAATTAGAATGTATAGCATAGATAATATTTTGAGAATATTAACGTTATCACATTTATATCTGTTATTTAATTACGACGATTATGTGCCATAATTTAATTTTGACGATTTTTAGCCAATATCGACCTGGCAGAGTTGGGTCGCAATGAGATCATGCTAGCAGAGAAGGAAATGCCAGGTTTAATGGCGTGTCGCCGCAAGTATGCTCCGGGGCAAATTCTCAAAGGCGCTAGAATTGCTGGAAGTCTTCATATGACTGTACAAACCGCAGTACTGATTGAAACTCTAATTGAATTAGGAGCAGAAGTAAGTCTCATTATTCTATTATGGAAATACTTAAAACTAGTAATTTTATAGAAAGGAGAAACATGAGTTTTTTATGATAAATAGGTATTCTTATAAGTAAATACAAAAACAATAAATATGCAGAAGTTTGACATTATTCTCTTCATCATAATTGAAGAGATCATTATTTCAACCAAATAACAAGCTGTTAACTATTAAGCATTGTGCAAGATAAACAGTTATGTGTATAAATTTCCTATGGTAGATAAAATTATTAAGGCCTAGAAAATTTACAATTACACTAATATATTTGAGTTTTATGTCTTCAATCTTTATGTATTTGCTCTTGATTAGTTTTAATATCTGAATAGTCAACTTCCATTTAAAGTTTTGGATTTGAAGCTATGATTATCTGACAGTGTGCATTAGCATAGCTTAGGAAAGTTATGCCTTCTAAATTCTGGTAGTGAAGTACAGCATACTACAAAAGAGCAATGAAGTAAGTAAGAATAACAATACAATTATTTTTAGTCATTGATTATCCATGCATTTCTCTTAATCTTTTTATCTTATCTAATAGAAATGAATTTTATTTCAAGGTAGATATTATAGATGTCTAACATTTATTGTCATTTTTAGATAAGATATTAGAAACAAGAACATGTCTCTATCATATTTGTTAAAGATAAGACAGTTTAGTATTTAGTTGGATTATTTACACATTTCAAAAAATATTTTGCTAAGGTTACAATACAAAAATCGAATTCAAATCAAATGTTATTATTACGCTATTAATGCTACATGGATACTCTCAGTGGATTTCCGAATTATCATAGGAATATTACGAAATAGAATTAATCAGAATTGGATATGGAGTTAGTCATCAATTTGTCACACACACGCTTAATGTAAATATGGATCTAATTTCTCATGGAAGTCATCGTCAGAATTAGACCAAATCAGCTTTCAAATAATTCAATCAATCCATTCAACCAGTATATAATTATGAGGTAAACATAAATAAAACATACAAACAAATTGAGAACCGCCTTCTTTTTTGAAGTAGGTGGAAATAGAGAAATTAATTACTGTAGACCCTAATAGATTCAAAATGTTGTAATCAAACTTGACTTGACTTCTAGACTTGAGGAATTAGGAATTAATAAATAAATACCCAAATCAAAACAAAGAGGCACCTGGTCAATATATTTATATTCATATGTTGAAGGTAATACAATCAAACATAAGTTCAAATAGAAGTAAGGTATTCTTTCAAGGTACAGTGCTTTTCAACTTATCAAAGCAACTTTCGAAGATTCAATTTCATACTCAACAATAATTCTTATCATGTCTACATTTATTATTTCTGTTATGTGAATAGTAATTATTCTTTAGTCACCTCTCTTATATTTTACTATTGAATCATATTCAAAAACATTTGTTATCTATTTCACTTATGATAATTTTCCTGACGTTACATACCTTATCAGTTAGTAGTTTCACCTTTGATCTGACATAGTGTTGCAATATTTAAATGTATTAGTGTTATTATATATTGTGAAATGTATATTGTGTGTGTTTATAATTCTATTTTAGAAATATTTCTTATAAATATGATAGCTTGGCTTACAAATGCAAAAAATACAGTATCCATTTTGCATCTTCCTTAGTACAAAAATATCACTTGCACAAGATTTGCTGGGGTATGGCAATAGGCCTAAATATGGGACCTAATAAACAGACTTCATAATTATGAATAACAACTACAGTCTTCGGTAGTGTTGTCAAGGGGTAATAGAATGCTAGGGCTTACAAGATAAACATATTTAATCATGAAGATTAAGTGAGACACAACATTATTACATAGCAACAGACAAATTATTAAAGCAATTGCCAACTTATCCAAAATTGGTATTTATTAACTATATCTATTATTAAAACTTCAGCATCAATCCTCTAACAGCTGCTAACATCTTGACCAATATGGTAAGATAACAATTTTTCTCTCAACCTTTCGAAGAATATGGTAGCCAAGATTTTGACCTACAAAATAATAGTTAAGATGCAAAAACCTAAACTTATTGGAGCCTTTTCTCTTTAAAATTGTTGTTAAAACTGTAACCTCTTTCATCACTTTCCTCCTATGTAACAATCTAATCTAATATAAAAATATTTGTTATCAATTTCAGTTCAAAAAATATCTATAGGTTACATGTCTTATCATTCACCTTTGGTAGTAATATAGTGACGCAATATTTCAATGTACAGCTTAGCAACTCCAATTTGATAATGGCATATTGGCCATTTTGGATAAGGTCAGAACAGATTTTATATCATTCTATTCATTCATTTTCAGGATATGTGATGAAATACAAACAACTTGTATATTATACTTGTTGATTTAACAAAAAAATATTATACAAAACATTTTATAACACTGAAATTTAACTTTAGTGGTTGGGCAACTATATATTTATATATATATATTTATAAAGAATTTGACAAAATAAATAAATTCTGGTACTCATGATTCATTTGTTCAGATAAGCTAAGTATAATGAGGAAGGCAAGTATTAATATTATTACACCAGTGGGATTTTCCTAACTGAATTTTCCAAATGGAAAAGATTATAGTACAGTTATTTCTATTATATTAAATATACTTTTTACTTTTAACAAACAATAATTATTTCAAGGTAGGTACTCATCTAATAGCTTTATATTACAATACAAAAATATTTAAACAGTATAAAGATACTGCTTCTTAGGAATTATAAAAAACTATACTGATGACAAGCCCTTTTCAGTTACCACAAGACTCTCTTACATCTAGTATAGGCATAGTTACATTGCATGTATATTTTTGTTCTTTAGGATGAATTTGCAATAGTCAATTATGGTATTTTGCAATTTTTCTATTAAATCTATGTTTGCTATAAGTTATGTATTTAGATCTTGTAAATATGAATAAGTTAGCACACTGATCTACACCAAGTCCTTTAACTTAGTTTTATTTTACTTTCAATGATTACTTGTTCTTTTCATTGTATAATTTTTACTTGATAATGTCACCATAGAAATATGGAAAGTTATACTAAATATTTAAAAGGTATAAAACAAATTAACACTTGGTTAAATTATTGTAACTAATTTTTTTTTGACATAACTAGATTCAAACTACTGAAGTTAGATCTTAGCTCAATTACTTGCAGCTTCAGATATGCTAGACAGTTTATGATATTGTTAGATTTATCTGTACATGTAATTACCTCTATATAAGAATTTCTTATATAGAGGTACAATTGTGACATTGTTAGTTGGCATAATTAATAATATTGTTTAAAATAGGGTTGAGGTAAAATATTACTATTGTAAGTTATTCTAAGCTAAAACTTACTAAAACATTTCTAAAGATGAAGTTCAAATTGTTACCAGGCTCATATTGCATATTTTCAATTGGCGTTATTAATACTTGTTCTAACGCTTCCAGAAGTGGCACTCGAAGTTAGTTTAGCTTTTTGAATGTCCCTCAGATAATCCGTGAAATAGCTACGCTACCGACTGAGTCGAAGATCGGCCCTCTCGGGAGCCCTCGGATCGGAATGCTTACATAGTAACCGTCCAAACCCAGGTTACCCCTCACCGGGGGGACCCTTGTGTCGAGTTACTAGTGATAGAGGTTCAGGCTATGCCACCTCTCAATCCGTAAAAAAAGAAATATATATTAATACTTAAATTAATGAATTGTTAAGGATGGTTGTAAATGTACATAGTAATATTTATGAGTATAAGTAAACGTTTTTGATTTAAAGGTTCAATGGTCAAGCAGCAACATCTACAGCACTCAAGATGAAGCAGCTGCTGCACTTGTGGCCAGGGGAATACCCATTTTTGCATGGAAAGGTGAAACTGAAGAAGAGTATACATGGTGTATTGAACAGACACTAATTTTCGCCGATGGCAAAGTAAGTATTAACAGTTTTTTTTTTCTGCAAAAAATATACTATTTTAGAAATCTAGTTTCTGAATACACATACTTAAAAATATATATGTACTGATCTAGATTCATTGTGATCGAGCTAGCAATAGTCATCCACAATATTTAAGTAAATTTTTAATTAATGTGTTTATAATACCTATGTTATGTTTATAATATCAATTTTATGAGTTCCTATATATAATATAGACAATTTTATATGTGTAAAATATAGTTTTAATAATAATATGTAAGTTAATAGGTTAGTTAAAATTATCAAATAAATATTCCTGTTTTTTTATCATTGGTTAATTGAATTTTAGTGAAGTTAACTATTTACAACAATTGTAAAGATCGGTCAGTTTTAGAAAAAAGTCAAGTATAATGTATATAATTCATTTGATTTATATGATATTACTATTTTTCAGCCACTTAACATGATATTGGATGATGGTGGTGACTTAACCAACTTAGTACATACAAAGTATCCCCAATATTTAGAGAATGTCAAAGGCATTTCAGAAGAAACAACAACTGGTGTGCATAATTTGTACAAAATGTTCCGTGAGGGCCACTTAAAAGTACCAGCAATAAATGTTAATGATTCAGTGACAAAGAGCAAATTTGATAATTTATATGGTTGCAGAGAATCATTATTAGATGGTATCAAAAGAGCCACCGATATTATGATTGCAGGAAAAGTATGTGTTGTAGCTGGTTATGGTGATGTAGGCAAGGGATGTGCACAAGCATTTAAAGGTTTTGGGGGTAGAGTTATTGTCACTGAAATAGATCCCATCAATGCCCTACAAGCAGCCATGGAAGGATTCCAAGTAACAACCATGGAAGAAGCTTCTGAAGTCGGCCAAATATTTGTCACAACAACAGGAAACATAGACATCATTTGCAAAGACCATTTTCTAAAAATGAAAGACGATGCAATAGTTTGTAACATTGGACATTTTGATTGTGAAGTTGATGTTGCTTGGTTAGATAACAATGCCAAGAAAGTAAACATCAAACCACAAGTAGATCGTTATCAATTGGAAAATGGGAATCATATAATTGTACTTGCAGCTGGAAGGCTTGTGAACTTGGGTTGTGCTACGGGACATTCCTCCTTTGTCATGTCCAACTCATTTACAAATCAAGTTCTGGCTCAAATTGAATTGTGGACAAAACACAATGCTTATCCTATTGGTGTACATACTTTGCCTAAAAAATTAGATGAAGAAGTAGCTGCTCTTCATTTAGACCATCTTGGTGTCAAACTCACTAAACTTACACCTAAACAGGCAAAATATATTGGTGTACCTGCCGAAGGACCCTTTAAGCCAGATCACTACAGATATTAAATTCATGTTTCGGTGATTCTATTGTAACATTTTGGGGAATGAAAATCATATCTGTTTATATATATTTCATATATATTGTTTACTTGCAAAATCTTGTTTAAATGCATTAAGACTTTCTGTACTTATTTTTTATTAAATTTGATTGCAATACAAAAGAAATAAAACTACAATGTTATGTATGCATCTTTACTTATAAGGCTAATGACATTTTTAAACTATTGTCTTGCAAATAGTATATTCAATAAAGGTTCAAGCACTAAATTAAAGATCTTTTATTTAAATTATGAAGAATAAAATCTTAGTAACTGTTCATCTTTAGGTTTAAGAATACATTTATCTTTTAGGTTCACTACCCATCCAGGTTCTAAACCAAAAAATATTTGCCGGGGATCTTTTCTTTCACTCAACATGTCAAAGAGCAAATCATTTTCTAGTTGAGGTAATTTGTACCCATATTTTTGAGCTAATTTTAATCTCTCTTGTGATATTTTCTCAGGGTCAGCTAAATAACCTCTCGATTCTGGGCTAGTGTAATATTCAATAACATCTGGTGGAGGGATCATCCTTCTAGGAATAGCTTGTCCGGATTCAAAAAAGCGTTTTGGATTTTTCAATAGAAATAGACTATGGGGATCATAATATGCTGTAGTTATTACTCCACCATTTCTCTCAATGGCAGCAATTACTTGTTCACTTGCCCACTGTACTTCAATATTAATTTTAGCTGCAAATATATCTGCACCTTCATCTGTAAGATTTACACCAAACTGTTTCTGATCAGGAAATAAATGGTACAATCCTGATTTGATTATACTTGCAATATCAATTGGTGAAGAAACATCCAGTCTGTCTTTGTCAATTAAACTCTGTAGTTGTAATAATGACAATGGTGGATATTGTCTTCTATGACTGAAAACAAAATAAAAATTAGTTATTCTATAAATTATTTATTTCCATAATGGCATTTATAACACTGCAGGGTTTGCAGACCTTATCAATACCAGTACTTTTAATCTTAAAGGTCCCTTAGGTATATTAGTTTGTTTCAGTACAGTTAGCAATCAAATAAATCTTGGACGAATTTAGAGTTATGTTGTGAATGAAAAATAAAAAGAACTTTAGTGGCTGTTATAACATATAGTCCAGCTACATTAAGACCTAGGTGATAGCAATCTTGTAGTTATGTGGTTAAGGGAAGTCACCATTTCCTATGGAATGGGATAACAAAAACTGAAAGTTTGGGATGCCTAATAAGAATTCAGCCAGATACATTGTGCGAAAACCACTGCCAATTTGCAACAACTAATCTATATCTGCAATTTATTTCCAGTGAGGATTGGAGAGAAAGCAAAATAGAGTTTCAGCATGGATTAAGCCATTCTGTTGTGGCTGGATAAATGTATGCAAAGCATAGGGGCAAAACAACAATCTATTTTGTACAGCTTGTGAGCTGAGTGTTTGCTATGCAATATAAAAAAAATGTTTATAAATTGTCTAAATAGTGGTTTCGGTTTACCAGTTAAACATATGAATAACTGCTGCCATTACTTGTACTTACTGGTGTCCTTTGTAGTATGGTTCATGGGGTACACGAAGATAAAAAGGATTATTCCCAGTTTCATAACCCAATCTCATGTAATTCTGTCTTTGCCCTGATCCTTTATTTCCAGCACCATGTTTATCTCCACCGTGTTGACCACGTCCTCGTTTTTGCTAAAAAAAAGGAAAAACACATAGAGACACAATGCTGACAATGAGTCAACAATTTTACATTAGTATCGCATTTAAATACTTTGGATAGGTATATAAAAATAACCGATTAATAAACATAAAATGAGATGAGTGTTACTTACTGTAATTTTAGAACGTGGATTATCACGTATATTACCAATAGATATCCTCGGCAACGACCTTATTAATGATAAGGATTTTTCTGTAATTTGTCGCGAACCCATTGCGACAAATTCAAAATAAACTTTTTAGGTTATTCAGTTGTCAAACTGCGGAATTCTAATTTTTTTTATGATCGCTGTAGCCTTTATCCGCGGAAGTCTGCTATATCGCTAGATAAAGTTTAAATTATCCCAAGCGACGGGATTTTGGAGTAATTTGCAAGTTGCATTGGTCAGGTCAAATCAAATATTTTCAAGACTCTTAAAATTCCAGACCGAAAAAAAATTCATACCATTGCTAATGCCCCATGGATATTTTTAAAGAACTACACAGTTTAACCGGAGAAGCAGACTTTTACTACTTCACCGGATGGCATTGGCATTGCTCATAGGTCGCTTAGTCTGGACCTCAAATTAAGAGTTCAAATATCAATGTAAAGACTTTCGAGGAATTTCGAATTACTACTGGTAGCCGCCATAACCTTTACGATGGAGAAGATCGTAACTCTTTGTTGTTTATAGACCAAAAAAATTTTGTCACGTCAACATATACTCTTTGAAGTTTGGCTTGTTGCTCGGCTTTACGATTAAGAACAATGAAGACTTGGCTTCGGCTTTTAAAACTACCAAAATTCTTCAAGACATGGCTGTATAGACTAAAGTCTTTTTGCCTTTCTTTAACAGCTTTGAAGTTTGATCACGTCATATTTATATACTACTAAACTAGTGCAATAAACTTTTTGGTTTATTCAATGTAATACGACGTGAGCATCTATCGACCTGTATTGTTTTTGGATATTGCAAAATGGATTCTTTTTATAATAATCCGATTCGACAAAAAATTAATAAAATATTCGATAGCCATTTGATAACAGACAACAGTGAAGCTTTATATACGGTTTCAGGATTGTGCTCAGCAGACTCAGCTTATACTAGAAGAATTCTAGTAAATGAAATTGAAAAAAGGGATTTATTAGTAAATAAAGCTGTTCTCGTTGAGTACAATAAAGTTAAAGATAAATTACAAAATTTGTTGAATTCTATTTCTTCTTTGGATGTCGCTGTCTCTGACATGTCTAATAGACTTCAAGAATCTAAAACAAAAACTCACCACATTATTACGCAAACAACTAAGTTAAAAGAAGAAAGACAGAAAACTAAAAAGAAGCTTCTTTGGGTTAATGCTTTTGTTAAAGAGTTTCAGATAGCACCTGAACAAATCAAGATTCTGTACAATGTTACACCTCTGACATTGGATTTCTTTAAAACTTTGTCCCAGATAGAAAGATTATATGAGAATTGCAAAATTCTTGTCAAATATTGGTACCAAACACCAGCTTTTGAAATTATGGAGATGATAGGTCTCCAGCAAGAAGTAGCAATTGAAAAATTATACCACTGGACTATTGGAGCTTGCCTCCTTGTTGATTCACCAAATAATGCTTTAGTTCCAAAAGCGTTAGCCAAATTTGAAAACAGACAGGTTCTCTTTTCAAACATAATTGATGAATATTGCACTGCTCGTAAAGCAACTGTTGTGCAGTTGTTTATTGATGCTCTTACTAAAGGAGTAGACAATGGTTCAAAACCAATAGAGTTCTATGCAAATGATGCAAAACGTTATATTGGGGACATATTAGCTTGGGTGTATCAGATAATACCTGTGGAAAGAGAAAATCTTAACACCTTATTTAAATATTGTACAATGCCTGACAAAGAAGAGAAAATAACAACAGCTTTGACTAACATCTTGGAAGCCTTGTGCCCCTTGCTCAAAGTAAGAGCAGAACTTATATTAACACCTGACAAAGATGCTCTAGTGTTATGGTCAATTACTAATTTGATGGTATATTATAAAAACATAATAGAGTCCAGTATAATTAAAGGCCACTTGATAGACACTTTTGATGAGTTAGCAAAGAAAAGCCAAGACATCTTTCTTATAACTCTGGATAGTAAAGTGCAAAAGGAATTAAGTCATGGTGTCAAGGCACCTCCTTTAGATTTAAATCCATCTGTAGTTGTGACCAATTTGATTAGTTTCCTGAGGGATTTAATGAGTTTGTCAAATAATGTCAATACTGCAGACAAAAAGATAATTATCACTCATATCTTGGATCCATTATTACATGCCATAAATGAAACAGCATGTCATTTAAGCTCTACTGACATGTCTGTTTATATGCTGAATTGTATTTACCATATACAGTGCACTTTATCATTGTATACAATTCTGGATGAATACAATGAAAGGTTGCAGGCACAGTCTGAAGCACAAATTGACACTTTGACATCAGAACAAGCAAGCTTCCTTGTTGCAAATTTAAATATGGGCCCAATTTACACAATTTTACAAGAAAAGATTAATGGTCCCCTATCTGCCATACCGGGAATGGACACATCCACACTCAAAACATTCTTGAACAAGTTTGACATGTTCTTAGTAACTCCTGATGTTTACATTTTACCACAGCTTAATCTACTGATAAGTCACAATCATCAAACAGTTATCAAAAAAAGAGCTTTTGAAGTAATTTTTGCCATTTATGAACAATTATATAAAGCTATTAATGACCCTTCTAACAATTATGCCGATCCACATGGAATTGTACGCAGGACTCCAGAAGAAGTTAAAAAATTTCTAGTAAATTAGTGTAAACTAATGATTGATGTTTTAAAGTGTCATTCTGCCTGACTGGCCTTGCTTCTCCAGACCCTGTATTTGAGACAATTCAACTGTTTTTGTTGATGGCGTTTCCATTTAAATTTCGCCAATGTCAAAGTGTGTATGTTAAACTGCTGTAAAAAGCAGGCTTTGTGACGGACGAGAGTCGAAACTATCAAAGAAGTTACTGCTGAGACAATTCCGGGCAATGCTTACTGTTGATATGTCTTAAACAATAAAAACATACACAGTGTTTTTAAATTTTTAAACTAAGGTATTCTTAAGTTAAAACATTTATGTTTAAGGTATACAGTATAATTATTTGAAAAATGTATGTGATAATTATTAAAAAAATTAAAATTGAAGAGTGTAATTTATTTTAATTGTTGTATATTATAATTATTGTTAACTATTGATTCTTTTCTTAAAATTTTACATACATGGAAAATTCATTTTATTCTATCTTAAGTAATTTGGTCTGGAACATCAAGTTGGGCTTTGAATTTTTTTATTTTATTACTCTTTACAAAATTCTTTAATATATAATATTAAACATAAGTTGACAAGATATATGTTAACTTTTAGAAACTAAAATGTTATGCTGGTGTAAACTAGAGTAAAATAATCTTTTAAACTGTCAGTATGCTCTATCCTTTAAACCCTTATTTTAGAAGAGTAGACAGAGACAGCCTATTTATTTTTACAAAGCTTATACGGTTCACTAAAATGGTCAACTAGGTACAAATTGGTCCACTGCTCTACTTTTCCTGGAGGACGAAAGAATGTGTTGATATCTGCCTTATTGTTGCATCTAATTTTTACATGCAATTTCATTTCCTTTTTATCAATGAATCATCCAATATGGTACCATCATCTCCACTTTTCAAGGATGCAAATATACTGAAATAGGTAGATTCACACCTATGATAGAACCGTTGCTGGAGTTGTTTTCTGCATTGCGCCAACCTTTACGAAGTGGCACTTATGTAATTCTCTCTAGAACTAGTATTCTGAACAGAGCATCTAACTGTACCTAATGTAATTCCCTGTTAAAAATTATATCATTTGTATTGTATTGGTATTCTTCATTTTATTACTATTGCTTGAAGAATCTTTACACACTTTGATACAAAATTTGGTACTATTAACGCTCAGGTTTTCTTCTCCAAGCTTCGGAATTCTCGCTGTATAAAGCGATCGTATAGATTCGATCATATAGATAGTTTAGCAGTCACTTGGAACGTAAGGCCCAATTAGGCTTCAAAAATCTGGACATACTCTGTAGAATAAGATCTGTAATTCACGCCAGCCAGTGTGCTTCAAGGTTACACGTGCAAGTAACTTTGTAGCACATCACTAGGACTATAGTAGCGCGTGGTTGTTAGGTTGGTAGTTTCTTCCAGGGGGTTATGTTATGTTCATGGTCGACGATCGCTTAAAACCAAATGAGCAGCAAACTCGTTTACTCCTAATACCGGTAAAAAATGAGACATAATTTAATAGTTAAAGTCACGTTACTTGATAGACATTTTGGCTTAAAGGTCTTCTTACCAGGCCGTAATTTAAAAAAAAATGACACTGACGGCAACAATTCAATGTGTTTCAGGCGCGCGCTTTTGGCTTTACGATC
The DNA here is from genome assembly GCA_029286785.1 of Meandrusa payeni. Lineage (NCBI taxonomy): Eukaryota > Metazoa > Arthropoda > Insecta > Lepidoptera > Papilionidae > Meandrusa > Meandrusa payeni. The sequence goes on along the minus strand of JAGSMX010000012.1, from coordinate 6,781,068 downwards.
AAGAACAATTAAGACTTGGCTTCGGGCTATAAAATTACCAAAATTCTCCTACTGAAGGCATGGCTGTATGGACTAAAATCTTTTGCTTTCCCATTAGGGATAAATTAATATCATCATCGTCATCAATGTATTTAATTGCAAAAACTTTTTAATAATATAATACCACCAAATTTTGTATTATCTCTAAGCTTATGCCAATTAAAATTAGACCCTTACTTTTTAAGGTTTTTGTAAAACAGAGAATCTTCGAAAACCCTAAAATGGCAAAAAGTTCTTTTGAATACGTGAAAAATTTTGAACTGGACGATACTTTATTACCCAATACATGGATAGTTGTCAGGCTTGATGGCAAATGTTTTCATAAATTTGCTGAAGACCATAACTTTAAAAAACCCAACGACTTAAGAGCATTGAAGTTAATGAATTACGCTGCGTTTACAGTGCTCAGAGACTTTAATGACTTATTAATGGGCTTTGGTCAAAGCGACGAGTATTCGTTCGTGTTTAAGAAGCACTGTAATCTATATAAAAGACGCGCTTCTAAACTTCTGACAACAATCACGAGCAAATTTTCATCATCATATGTTTATTATTGGAAAAAATTTCTAGGGGAACAAGAATTACTATATCCTCCTTCATTTGATGGTAGGATCATACTGTATCCAAACGAAGATAATTTGATTGATTACATGAAATGGCGACAAGCAGATGTTCACATAAACAATTTATATAATACCACATTTTGGACTCTTGTCCAAGAAGGCAAACTAACTCCAGCCCAGGTTATTATAGAATATAAAGCTATTATTACATGACAAAAACTATTTTAGTTTACTTTTTAATATAAAATTTTCATTTTGGTTTCATTACAGGCGGAGAAAAGATTATGTGGTACAGTCTCATCAGATAAAAATGAAATACTATTTAAAGAGTTTAATATCAATTATAATAATGAACTAGAAATCTTTAAAAGAGGTACACTTCTACTAAAGAAGAATATAAACATAACTGATCCCACGAGATGTGTCACTGTAATAGTAGATGTCCACGATGACATGTTACAAGACAAGTTTTGGAGAAAATATAGAAACATATTTGTTGTGAAATCTAAGGAAAACTTTGTTTATGATGGACCTATAACAGGAATTATTAGTGAACAATTGAGTGCCAAAAAAATTACAGTTGTAGCTGAAGGCATAGGAGGCTGATATGATACTTAACACTGGTTAAATATAATTAGCAATTAAATAAAGATTCTAAGGAGTAATTGATTTCTGTTTTAATGTAAGATTTAGAAAATAAGTATTGCATCTAAAATGAACTCCAGGAGGTTCAGGTGCATTCAGTGCATATATTATATCTGCATGGAGTGAAATAAAAGAAATAGGGGAACATACACATATCTTTACAATAAACATATTATTATATATATTGAAAATTATGCAATGACAAAACATTTGACTTATTAATGAATCCCAACTTCAAGCTTTTGTTGATGTTGAATGATAGGTTCATCTCTTGTGAAATTTGGGTCTTAATATATAATAGTAATATTAGTTTACCCAAATTTGATTGATTGATGATTTCCTTATCATGAGCTTTAAAAAATTCTTATGCTCTATATTCCTCATTCATAGCCAATAAAAATTGTACATGTATTGGTTAAATTATTAAATCAAATGTCCACCTACAAGGTGGTCTGACAACCTCATAAAGGCTGCAGGACGCAGTGGGATGCAAGCCACTTACAACTGGTTGTTTTAGAAATTGTTGGGGGAGGCCTATATCCAGCAGTGGATGTTTTATGGCTGAAATGATTGGTTAAATTAAAAATGCAGTATTTTTAAAATTTTATTTTAACTAATACAACATGCTAACATTAATAAAATCTCATCTATGTTTTTAATTTGGTGATTGTAAGTTTAAGATTACAGCACTTTTTAAAATTAATAATGCAACAAATTATTGTGATTTCATTTATAATTTTATATATTTTGCAATAGATGGCTATAAATTTACTATTTTTTATTTCATCTAATATATCATGTTAACATTAATAAAATCTGATGTAATTTTTTTTTTGTATCGTAGTAAGTTTAAGAATTATAAAAGCACATTAGCTTTTTATAAATTGAAATAAATAATGCAACAAATGATTGCGATTTTATGATTTTACCACAATTATGCAAGCAATAAGGATAAAAATTAAAATATTTAATTTATATTACATTTACAACACTAGTTTTCAATATGAAAGGTTTGAACAACAACAAACTACTACATATTATAATATATTCAATAATAATAATTCAAGGGTTACTTGATGCAATTTATTCCTTACCTAGGAAAAGTGTGGAATGCTTATGTTGCTGAATGCAAATATTAATAATAGATATTTGTGATAAGGGTACATTTAAATTCTTCTTTTAATAGAGCACAAATGGTTTTAATGGTGGATCGCCAACTGCATTTGTTATTAAAGAATATAATATATTTACATTGCAAGTATATAAGTTATATAAGTAAGACGATGGTTAGGTTTTTGTTTTAAAAAATGGGAATGTAGTTGTCAATTTTGGCGCGGTGCTTTTGGGCTACACACTCACTGATCCAGACGATGTTCCTGCATTCCTGTTCCTTCAACTTAAGGTACGAGTAGAACACGCCAAAGTGGAATTGTTGCAAAAATGCATGCACATTAAGGCTTACCTGTAAAAAAGTTTGTTAGGATCAGTATCTAATATTAATAAACAAATATTGTATAACAACTTCTTATGTGATTAAAACTATTTTTTTGGTCTATGATATATTTTTAATTCTAACAGCTGCAAAACATCCTGATTGTAAACACCGTCAAGTGCTCATATAGTTGGTTATCAAAATAGCTAAAGCTCTCATGTTTTTTGACAAGAAGTAGAGAAAGATTGCAATAGCTATCCATTTCTCACAAATATTATATATAGGACATATACTCTATATAGTACTCTAAACATTTTAGAAACTGATATTTTGGTACACTTAAAAATCGAAATATGGAAACCTCATTGGTTTAAGCACGCTCAAATGCAACTTGTGATCCATTAGCCTATTATTACCTCTTCTCCCTCTCCTGAAAAGTCAGCTAGTTTACACATACATTGACACATTTTTATATAACACAAGAGTGATGCCATTAAAAAAATTATGATAGTATCTATTAGATATGTGACCCCAAATCAAGTGCTGACACTCAGACAGAAAAGTTGGGAGTGTTGCCTGCATGCTTTGTTACTTTTCTGCAATCCTCTAACATTATAAAAATAGCAAGCCAGTCTGATAGTAGTGTGAGGAAAATATATTAGCTTAATGAATAACATTTTCTAATTCAATATGAGTTAAACAAGTGGTGTTTTTACCTTAACTACTTTACCATACCTCATGTTCAAAGAACTTATCTTCCAGAGTTTTATCACCGACATTGCTGCCAGCACCTTCAAAGAGAGCTGCATATTCAGCATAGTACTCAGCAACCGCTTTCACTTGCTCATAGTCATCAGCTCTTGCAAGTGCAGCCAATCCGTCAGGGTTTAGTTTACCACAGCGAGGGTACAACTTAGCACGATCATCTTTAGACAACTCTGTTCCAAAAGAGTTGATAGTAATGATGATGGCACGGCGATCAGCCTCAAACTGTAGATATATACAAAATAGAAGTATTAACTAGCACAAAGATATTTAATTGATGCTATCCCAAAGTTCTGGTGTGTATTAAATATGTGAAAGTATATAAATGAAACTTTGATTGCATAATTTGAAAATGTATAAAAATACTTTTTCCAAAGTTTCAAAATAGTCTTGACCATAAACAACTAAACTGATGTAACCAAATAGAGCCTAGTTTATGTAAAAACATGAATAAAGTATAAAAATGCATTAGAATTTCATTCAGTGGAAACAAGGTGATATAAATGAAACTAAGGATTCTGTTGAATTAAACGAAGCATGAAAAATTTCTCAAACTCTATGATTCAGAGTTAACCTGTTTAATTAGCTTTTTTGTTATAAATATATTTTACTCACGGCCAAAATTTCACACATAACATCAGCAGTAGAACCACCAATTTGCTTGCAGAATTCATAGAAAGCTTCCAAATAAGCCTTGTACAGGGTATTACGAATAATTTCAATGTTCATTTCATCAAGGTCTTGTTCACTAATGCAGTCAACAAAGAATGGAGCCAAGGGCGTGTCCACAAGGACCGCATTGTACAACTCCGCTGGGGTAGCTGCCACATGAATAGCTTCCATCTGTTCAAATGATCCCAATGGATGACACTTCGGGATCAACTCGGAGATAGGTCTCTGATGCAGAGTACCAGTAATCAAAAGTATGATGTTATCAATCATGTAACTGTAAGTGATGAAATCCAGGAACGTAGACAATGGCTCCACTGAGTGGTTTCTTAGATGTTGGAATTCAATAACCAGTTTCTCACGAAGCTTGTCATCAATAGTCGACACAGACAAAGGGCTAGGTTCGTTTGCCAGAAATGTGCCATAGTCAGTGCCTTGTAAGTGGAGTTTCAAATCTGCAAGCAATTAATTATATTTCAGCAATTAAGACAAGAAAATTGTTAAATGTCTGTGGGTTTATTCACCGTAGGACAATAACAAAATTGCGAAGAGGAAATTGATGATTACACGTTATTATACGTTACAGGAACTATTAGTAAAAATAAATTATTAACAAAATGATTATATACTTCAATAAATTACCTTCCAATGTTTCGCACTGTACCAAGTTCAGGTAATCGGATTGCTTTAGAATCCCACATTTGAATCCACGACACAGTCCCTCTAAATACCCAGCGTCAATATTGAAAATGCACCCCTTCATTTTGATTTAGACTTCTTTCCAATTTTTTTGGTATGTAGAAGCTTAAACGATTAGGAATGCAAAGACTTGAGGGGAAGATGAAAACTTGTGTGAACAAATTGATCATATGATATTTCCATAGAGGAATAGTAATAATAGACAATTTTTAATCTGGCAACAGAAACGACTTAAATATTTATTATAACTTTCTTAGGTAGTTAGGTTCAAATTATTAAACCTATTTATGTGATCACAGTCGCAAAAGAAGGTCAGTCATTACACAATGCAGTTTAATTGAAATTAAGATTTCTTTCTGGAACGGTAATTAAATTTAAGCAATAAATGTATTCCAACGAATTCTTCAGGATACTACACGTAGTAAATGTGATGAAAGATGATAAGAGACCTAATATCCGGCAAAGCCTTAATAAACAATAATTAATGTAGAGAACTGTGGTGGCAAACCACACATTAAACCTTTTACATTAAAAAATGTAAAAGATTTTCTGACTAAAATTCAATTTTTATTTTCAACCGCCTTCAAAGTGAGGAGGTTCTCAATTCTTCTGTATTTTCTTTTTTTATGTTTGTCACCGCATAAATTTGGACTGGGTAAACCGATTTTGACGATTCTTTTTTTCTCGATGTGGTCCCATTTAAATTTGGTCCTATTATGACAGTGGGATCCATGAGAAAACCATATAAGTCTTACATTTGTCTCAAATATGTGCGCCACAAATGAACGAATAACTCAATATCACGCCAACGAATTTCGATAATTTTTTTTTATTGGAAAGGATGTACTTCAAGAGTACTTTGATGAATGATTTTAAGTTCTGATTAAGTTTGATTTCGTATTATTACAAAAAGAACGTCCGCACATAATAGCGTTTGATTACATTTGAAGTCTGTTTTTGTTTTAACTTGTTTTATTTATATCATGTGCTGTGGTTAATAGGTCCTACAACACTGTCGGTAATTATAATATAAATAATAATATTAGTGATGAGTGGAAGATATTTAGTATATAACGGCCAAGAAATCTAGGGATACTCGGACTACAGAAAGACACGATGACAAAAATTAAATTTTAAATATGTTACTTTAAAATTTCTAATTTTAAACGACGACGCGACTTTCAAACGTTTCTGGTTACTGTTAACACCCACTGTCAAATTTGTTTTATCCTTGTCAATTGTAAAATCGTAAATATTTATAATTGTACGTATTGATTAGTATTCTTTTTCATAATTTCTTAGAATGTTGCTTACGCCATTGAATACAATTATCAGAAGTCTAAAGAAAGGTGAGGAGAGAGTACTTTCCTATATATAGTTTTTGTTATTGTGCTATATTTCGCAAATTATCTGTTTTGATAATTTGGTTTCGTTTTATAAAATTGCCACTTTTGAGGATGGATTTGACTACTCAAAATATAGTGTCCATAGTGGGTGGCTACATGCGCAGTGGACGCTAATTCGGGTTAGTCGCTCCATGCGTCTTCTGGGTAATTCTAAACGAACGAACGTCTCCTCTTTCAATGCGCAGACAGTCAGGCACATGAAATTCGTATACGAGCCTGTTGGATACCTTATTAATGCATCTCATAACATAATCACTTTATGGTAGGCAGAGATCCAATACTTCCATTCTGTTTCGTTTGTAATCATACATAAAAAAATACTGTGAATATATAATTGGCAAAGTATTAAAAAAAATTACTTTGCCGATTTGGTCAATATATAATGTTTTTAGTCCTGTGCAAGTACAATTGATGCAAATGGTTATATTATTTTCTAACAGTCTGCAAAAGTTCTTTTTAAAGTCTAGAAAGAACAGATGGAGTTCTTTTTTATTATTGATTGTTTAATTGCTATTGTGTTTTTGATATTGATCATAGTATTCAGCGAGTAGTGCTTCAGGAAAGACTCTTAGTCTCTATCTATGACCCTTCTTACTTCCATTTAACATCAGTTGGGATTGTGGTCAAGGACTTGTACTTGTTTCATTTCAGGTAGTGCTGCTCAGATAATTCTTACATGTAAACATTCGAATGATTCCAATGCCGAAGCTGAGGCTGCAGCAAAAAATGAATCAAAACGCATGGCAGAATTTCGTAAGAAATTAAGAGAAACTACCCCTATTCAAGATCTTGGTGAACAACCATTTACAAATCCAGCAAATAAAGAGGCTGTTTTTCCTTCATGGCCTAATGATACTAATCCTCATACAGGTGAAATAGGCGGACCCAGAGGTCCTGAACCAACTCGATATGGTGATTGGGAAAGGAAAGGGAGAGTGTCTGATTTTTAAAAATGATTAATATTAAAAAAGGTTATTATTGCTAAAGTATGTTAGAAATATTTATTTTTAAACCTGTTGAATTAAAAGAGTTAAATTAGTAACAGTGTTTTATTGATTACTTGATTTTCCTAACGTTTTTGGCATCTTTTTATTTGTTGAATCCTCCAGCTCATTTGATTTGTAGTAATGTGGTGCTACTTCTAGTAGCCATTTACTTTCTATTTCCGTTACTTGCCTCATAAACTCTTTTGATGTAAAAACAAGTTCATGGTAAATAACCCACCTTGGTAACTCCTCAAATAAAGCACTATTGGGATGAATCATTACAGTCTGAAAAATTTAATTTGTTTGAGAATAAGCTTATAGATTAGGATTGATAGCTTAGCTTTTAGCTTTATTAATCTTAAAGATTTGACAGATCTATGGTTCTAAGATTCATTAGAAACAACAAATAATCCACAGAGAATAAAAAAAATCAGCCTGTTACTCTGACCATTAAGTGAAGCCTGTAGTAAGAAATCTTTGAAAGAGTTAATTTCAGGTTATGCTGAATACACAAAAGGTGTGTTGATCTGCTGTAGATAAATAGTTATTATATTTTGGTTCAAAGGCTGGTGTAGCTATATACGCTATATAGTGAAATATTTATATTTGGGCTTCAGCGATACTATTTTATCAAGAAGGTCAGGAGAGCACATGCTGTGAAATATCATTAGTGAATTTGTACTCTACTTTTGCTTTTTCTAAAGGTAATTTTCACTCTAACCCTTCTGGGCAGTAGATGACATCAGGTTTGAATGACGAGTAGTAATGGAGGATACTTACCTGATTATGTTTAACAGTTTTGTAATGTCCACCTTTCGAAAATTTGGCAATGTGGTAAAAATATCCTGCTGTAATTGCCTTTCTAATATTAGCGTCATCTGATATGCTGGATACCATTTCGATTTCAACTCTCTCCATTAGTCCAACGAGTTGTTCACGTACGTCACGCGCTCTTTTCATGGATCTGTACTGAATGAAGTTTTCATAACACCATTGCACTGAATAATCAGAGCCAACCCATTCGTTATACACATTCATTAACGTCAAATGATCTCCATTTCTGTGAAAAAAGTTCTTCCTTGCAGTATCAGCATGTATAATTTTATCTTTGGGTCGATAAAAAATAGAGCTGTTTACAGACAACATTGCGGCTATGCTCACAATCTCTTCTGAACATTTGTATCTGTAAACACAAGAATTTCATTTGGTGATAGACATTTTAAATTTCTATAGTATTGACCACAATTTCACCTGATGTTAAGTGGCAATGTAGTCTTCTACCATAGCTTAGCAGTACCAATTCACTCTTCTCTTAGAAACTCAACTTGTAACTACCAATACTCAAGCAATTTATTCTAATCCTTTGGTATGTTACCATAAAATACCATGACATTTTAAAAGGCTATGCAGTTCATCATTGATTACAATTATTCAGTTTGAGTGATTAAGAGCTTCTTGTAGAAGAGAAGAGTGTCTTGGTATAGTTGTACACCATTAAAGTACTGAATAAAACACACATTATTTATTTACTTTGCCTTCCTTAAGACATTATCAATGTCTGAAATATGCTAACTTGGTACTTACTTTTCACTAGCTAACAACATTTTAGCTAACATAGGATCTGTTGGAAATTCGGCCATTCGTCTGCCCGCTTTAGTTAATTCCCCATGATGATTAAGTGCACCAAGAGCATAGAGTTGCTCTAAAGCCAGAACTAAAGTTTCGTGGGGGGGTGGATCTAGGAAATCAAAATGTATAAGGTCATTAATTCCTAATGCTTTTAAAGTGAGAACAGCATTTCCTAAATTGATTCTCTGTATTTCCGGGACACTATTATCTTCAAGCTCATATTTATATGCCCAAGCTGTATAAAGTCTAAAGCATTTTCCTGGAGCTACTCGGCCTGCTCTACCAGCTCTTTGGTTAGCAGAGGCTTTAGATATTGGGACTACCATTAAACTTTCCATCCCAGTCTTTGAATTAAAATTATTTTGTTTTGCAAAACCTGGATCTATGACATATATTATATTGTCAATAGTTAATGAGGTTTCTGCGATATTAGTTGCTAATACAACTTTACGTGCTCCCTCTGGTGTAGGCTCAAAGATTTTCGCTTGCATATCACTAGGTAGATTAGCATATACTGGTAATATTACAAGTTCTTTAATCTTCTTTCCTAATCTTTTAGTTCTATCTTGCAACATTTCAACGCATGTTTCAATTTCTTCTTGACCGGTAAGAAATACTAAAATATCTCCCAATGGCTGAGTAGCATGTATTTGTAAAACAGACACTACACAGGCATCAACATAATCAGCTTCAGGAGCTTTTGTGTAATAAATATCAACTGGAAACCTTCTTCCGGGTATACGAAAAATGGGAGCTTCATCAAAAAACTTAGAAAATTTCTCAGCATCTAATGTTGCACTAGATATCAATAACTTTAAATCGGGTCTAAATCTAGTAATGTCTTTTACTAAACCAAATAAAATATCAGTGTGCAATGTACGCTCATGAGCTTCATCAATTATCATAACACTGTATGATGCTAAATCTGGCTCTGATAAAAATTCTCTATGTAATGTTCCATCTGTCATATATTTAATAACAGTTCTGTCGGACGTACAATCTTCAAATCGAATGCTATATCCAACTTCGTTCCCCAATTTCACATTCATTTCTTGAGCAACTCTAGCAGCGACAGACATTGCAGCTACCCTTCTTGGTTGGGTACATCCAATTTTTTTCCCATCTTCAGTAAAACCAGCTTCATGTAAGTACTGTGGAATCTGTGTTGTTTTACCTGACCCTGTCTCACCTTCCACAATTAATATTTGGTAATTTTTTATTGCTTCAATTAGAGAATTTTTAAAGGGATAAACTGGAAGAGATTTCTTGGTTTCTGCTATTGTCATGCGTATCTTTTGATATTCAGATTTCTCTTCTTCTTCCTTTTTCTCTTTGTTACCTTCTAATTGAAGAGCTTGAATAAAATCAATTTGTTCATCAAGCAAGAGTTCATATTCATCTTGTGTTTTTACATCTTTGGTTCCAAATTTAAAGAATGCTGATTTTATTTGTTCTCTCTCCCACTTACGTTGCTCTGAATGTGGCAATTTTTCATTTTCATCAACTTCAATATATTCACCTGAAAATGAGAAAGTAAGCCCAATAAATTTGAAATAAAATGCAACATCCTTAGTGCTTGTAAACACCTATTTTAATAAATAAGGTTTGAATTTGACATTGGTTTATTTTTTCAAATTAATAAAGAGGACAATGTCACCATAATAATAAATAATTGCTTTATATATTATTTATATTAAAATAGTAGCAGTATATAATAGTAGTAGTAGCAAGGTAGTAGCAGTATATAACAGTAGTAATATAATAGTGATGATTACCTATGTAGTTATAATAGTCACTAACTTACAGTTGGATGTTTAAGTGGCAATGGTGGATTTTCAGTGTGATGAATGATTTTAGAACTTAGTGGATGGATGCTAAGCAATTCTTATGATCCTATCATATGGATCACTTCCACTGTGATAAAAATCGCATGATACAATATTTCTCTGCAAGGTTGAAATGATTTAAATATACTTGGTTGACAACATTATGCACTGCTTTTCATTGTATGCAATCAAACAGGCCCAGTAATAATGAGCACTATGCCAGAGATGAAAACATTAGATAAAAGTGTTGCCCACCCTGCATAGTTGGAACCTATAGCCTAGATTACTGTCCCACTCTTCTCACCACATCATGGTTTCGGTGAGTAATTTGGCCTCAACATTACAAGTTAACTAGACTACATGGTGAATGGTACTAATCAACAACTTATAATTGACATGCTGAGGAAGCAAAGTACACTTTAATACACAGGTAACATAAAAAAAATATAGGTTTGAAGTCTGAACATACACAATTGAAATAACAGATGATATGTCTACCTTTGAGGAATCAAAGTTAAAATTAAAAACTAAGTCTTGACAAACTTTTGAGGAAGAAACAATACACCCACCCCCTTTAAATTAATATATATTAATGTGATTTGTACAAACCTTTTTCACCTTTGCCTAAATCTCTCGGCATATGATATCTTTGTACATTTTCTAATTCTCTAGCTTTCTCATGTTCTTTAGCCAATTGCAGGATAGTTTTCTTGTGTTCTCTTTCTCTTTTCTCTCTTTCTGTTAGCCTAAAATTAAAATGGTGATGATTAATTCAATAAAGTTGATTGTATGACATTGTGATGTTGTTCTATCAAATGACCATTTATATTCAAAAAACTAAGTTATATTTAGCAGCTAGACGGGACACTGATAGGGGCCATAAAATGTATGTATTTCCTTAGTAATCACAAAAGATAATAAATTTATTAATGACAACATGAAAATTTTATTATATGAACTGACTATAAGATATACTGGGCTGGACTCCGTTAAAAATTCTTGAGTGAATAGGTCATTTAAATAAATTCAACATATTTATTAACTACTATAAATATATAATACTGAAAGTTTACTTAAAATATATTTACCACTATGAGCAAATATTTTTATACTTACACACTTTCATCAAATAGATATTCATCATCAGCTATATCTGCTTCCAACTCTATAACTTTGTCTTCCTTTCGTTTTTCTAAATATTTACGTCGCGATTGAACTCTAAGTTTTGGTAATATTTTGGTCCTGTCTTCTGCTTCTAATTTCAAGCGTTTAGCTGCTTCTTCATAAGAACGTTTACTTGTGGATTCTGTCACTTTTTTTACTTTTTGTTCATCGCGTTTCTTTAATCTTTTAGCGAACTCATCCCGCTCTTTGATATCTTTTAACCGCTTCTCTTCTACACTATCAGAGTCAGAAGAAGAATACTGGCGTTTTCCACGTTTTTCCATTATGGAAATATGGGATTGATTCGCGTTGCCAAAGTATTATTCACTCAGTAATAATGGGGCGTATTAGAGATTTTTAAAGATTATTTGCTTTTTAGAGCAATGGTTAATTAATAACAAATCAACAATATTTACTAAATATGACAAATGTTTACTTTATTTGACACTTCAGACTGACTGACACTGACGTTTATATTTGTGTTTAGGGCAAAGGTTCTTTTTTATGGTTTAATGACCTAGTAACGAACGCAAGACTTCAGCAGATTTGAAGCAAACCATAAACCATGCACTTTTATATAATTGGAAGAATAGATTAGCATCTATTCTTCCATTACGCCTACGAAATGCAATAACTTGTCAGTCTTTATTTAAAAACTTATTTCAGTTGAAAACGAAGGCCCTTAATCAAAAACTGATATTTTAGGCAAGTAGAGTTTAAAATATAATGGTAACGAGGTTTATGGTAAGGAGGTGGTAATATTTTAATTATGACAACGACCATAATTAAAAGTAATAATAATTTAAAAAGTCAAATTCTATATGTTATGAATGTTATTTTATTGGTTGGAGACTTTTAAAAATGTTTATCAATAAAGTATTTAAGTAAGTTAAAGATTTGAGAATATCATATTTTGTAATTTAAAAAATCACTTAATTTTGTCGGCACTTAAGTTATGTTGTCTGGTGCATATTATTGCGTTACCTATATATCTGCCGCTAAGCAGCCTATATACATTACTGTTTTGAGAGTTCCGTAGCTAATCACTAGACGTAAAACCATGAACCTCTCATTTAACATACAAAACAGCCATCTTTAGTAACTTATTTAAAGCAGCATCTATTAATAATTTATAGTGAGTAGACAAAGATAACGGAAGAAGAGAATAAGAATAGGTAGAGGAGTGAAAATTTACATTAATTATGACAAAAATAATTTTTCAATTATATTTATAATTTTGATAATCAAATAAAGTGTAAATCAAGTTCCCCAGCTGCGATCCCCGCGGAGAAGTGAAGCGTCCTCCCCGAGGCGGTGACGCCGCATGGCGTCCAAGTCGCAGGCGGGTTTCTGTTCCCGTAGCTCCGCCACACGCGACCTTGGTGGTGTCATCTTTTGTGGTTTAGTCGGTGAGGGCCTGACATAACTCGTCCTTCCCCAGGGGGACGAGTACGCGGCTAGGCACGTTCCCCACAAGTAAAACAAAAGAAGTTTAATACGTAAAAAATTAAGAGTCTAGTAAACGTTTGGCTAAATATGTGGTAGTAAACAACATAACGACAAATATTTTTATTATAGCAAAGTTACGACCTTAGTATGTCGTGTAAATGCAAGACGAATAAGTTCAACGTCATGGAAGAAAGATATTCTTGAAAATTCTTTGAAACTAATACAGAAAAATGTAGAGTTTGTCAGGATACATGGACCGACAGCAGAGGAAGTAATGTATTACTATGCTTGTGTATCTCTTTTGTATTAGTATTTATATAAAAATTAAAAAAAATGAATAAAACTAGCTTTTTCGGATATTATTGCGGTGCTACCCTATTTTTAGATTCCCAAACCGAGTCAACACCTTAATCCTTCCGGTCTTGTGCTTTTTAATTCGCGACTAAGATCGATCAGTTTAGTTCGCCCCTCGAAACGAACTAACTCCCGTAGTGGGATCGCCCTTACGACCTAGTTCGTTCGCCAACTACACAAGACTATTCCCGTGACCATGACTGCTGTACAGTGTTCAAAACGGCCGGAATTATCTTTTTATCTAATTTTATTTCATTGATTATAATCAATAAAATAAATTTAGATATAAGTATCTTAGAGAAGTCTGTAAAGAAGCTCTATGTTATCTATAATAGGTCCCAAATGAACTTAAAATCTAGTAGAATAGATACGAATGCTTGTTATTTGGGATATCACGGCTTTGTTGTTCAAAGGTTTACTCAACAGTCTTTAAGTTTTCATTTATCAACATGAACATATCAACGAAACCAAAAATAGGCCTATACTGTGTCTTTGTAAATGTTACTCTTATATTAGATGTTATATATGTTGCTGTTATTATAATTTAATAATTATGTTTTTAGCTAACAAAGGACTTAAATTTGGAAAACAAAACGTGCCTTATTACCGGTGCGAATAGCGGGATTGGCTTAGAAGTTACGAAATGCTTGATATCGCGTGGCTGCAACGTCTTAATGGCATGTCGGAATACGTACGCCGCCAATCTCGCAGTAAAAAATGTTATATGCGATAATAACAAGCAAATCAGTATCCACGAAGTGAATCTTACTTCTCTCTCGTCTGTGAAAAGATTAACGGATAATATAAAAAATGAACACAAGTAATTGATTTTTTTTAAATTATCCTTTGTTTAAAATAATGTCAACAAACTAATGTCTTTTCATTTTATTTCTTAGTAAAATTGACATCGTCATTTTAAACGCTGCTGTGTTTGGTATTCCATGGACATTAACGGAAGACGGTTTGGAAACTGCTTTTCAAGTCAATTATCTAAGTCAATACTATTTGCTGATGAATATTGAAAAGATTCTTGCGTCGAATGCTCGTGTTGTTTTTACTTCTTCAGAATCTCACAGGTTATTTTTTTTATTATTTAAATTTAGAATTCGTCTACTGTTTCGCTTTGAGGTAAATTATGTTTTGGTAGTTGGACTTTTATTTATCAACCGACTTAAAAAAGGAGGTTCTGTATTCGTCTATATTTTTAAAATGTTTGTGCATTTAAAGCGGTGTTATTTATGAACCGCTCCCATTGTTTTGTTTAAAATGGGTTCATTTTCAATTAGAGCTTTGCCACCTAAATCAACAAGAGACAATTTATTTGAGATTTATTGAGTTTTATTTCAAAGGACAATATATAAATTATAATTATTGAATTTCAGACATATAAATTGGAATATGAATAAAATTTTGGCACCAAGTATTGAACATATTTCGATTCCAAAAGACGAGTATACGTCTATCAGAGCATATAACATATCGAAATTGTGTTGCATTTTGGCAATGCACTACTTGGGCTATCGTTGGTTAAATACTCAGAAAACAGTTTTCTGTGCACATCCAGGCTCCTTCATTAAGACGAGGTTGTGTCGTAACTGGTGGGTTTACGAAGCCCTCTACACATCGATGTTGCCTTTCTCAAAAACCGTCGTAAGTACAACCATTGCAACATTTTCTCTTAAAACAACTTCGCCTTTTGAAGTCAGTTAAAATCACATTTTATTTAGCGTCAAGCCGCGAGCACGATCGTCTATTGCGCCACCTCGCCGGAGCTGAACGGTGTCTCGGCGCAGTACTATAAGGATTGTCAGCGGTGCAACGAGAGCGACTTAGCGAGGGACACGCATTTGTCGTTTAGAATTAACGATTTAACTCGCGAGATTCTTTGCCAACGAGTGCCAGGTTTTGTCGATACCTTTAGAGTTGTTAACCAAGAGCGTCGTGAAGCCGAGAAAGTGGAACACGTGAAGGAAAATGTCAATCACGATCACTCTTTCATTTGATTACTCCAATTAAATTATGATTTAATTTTCTCTATATGCAATTAATTTACGTAGAAGTGCTTTTATGTTACATACATATGTTTATTTAGTTTATAATAAAACGATTTATTTTGAGTATAAGTTTTTTTATTTTGAATAAAATAAATGAATTAAATAAGATAAATCTAACGAATAATTACACAAATAATAGAGAATACACACACAGATTCTGTGACATTTTTTTGTGGTTTAACTGGATAATCAATAAAATGCAGTTGTTGTTAAAAGCAATTAACAATACATTAAATTCCACCCTACAATTGTATTAAATATTTTAACGGCATTTAAATTATTAAATTTTGTTTACATAAAAACTTCAGTGTTACTAAAGTCACATGATTGCCTGGCTAAGCGGTCGTCGACTTACGATCGGAAGGTATCGGTGAAAATTAAACGCAATTGTACCTCTGTCTTTCCCTCTTATAGTTAAAATGACGTATAAGCTTATTTCATTTTATAAAGCAGTGATATTAACTTCGAAGAGATGGTTCTATAGCTATGTAGTTATCTGCAGATAGTAGGAGAACGCAATGGCTTCACCGTGTTCTTGCGGCCTAAACCGGAGTAACTCAGAGCACGATATTCACGATAGTTCTCTATTATGCTTACGCGTAACATAGTGACCGTCCAAGCCGAGTTATCCCTCACCGGGGGGACCCTTGTGTCGATTTACTAGCGATAGAGGTTCAGGCTAACCGACCTAAGAGCTATGCCACCTCTCAATCCGGTGAAGCAGTCAAGGTCAGCTTCTCTGGCTAATCTGTGTAGTTCGTCATTAAAAAAAAATAGTTCTCTAATCAGAGGACTCATAATGACTCAGTCCGTCGGATGTCGTCACGGTAGATCAACGGTATGCGCCTTAAGTTTAACAGAACCAACGATATTGTTTGATGCAATTTGTGCTCGGTAACGATGAAAAAAATCGTGAGGCATATCTAAGAAAGAAAATCGAATTCCGATCTAATTTTGCTTCCTAGTGTAATTGCGCCACTTTAGGCAAGCGCTCAGATTCTACGCCACCATGACTCTAAAGCCGCGTGACATTATGTAACATGTGAATTATCAAGTACAGCATTATGATTTGTTTTGTTCTACGGAAAATAAATGCACTTTTTGTGTAGCATTGAAGACATATTTCAATTAATTTGAAATTCATATTCACTTTGTTTTTAAATGCTATATAAAAGCTTAGATTTAAAATATAGCTCTACAATCCTATCTTCATATATGTAAATGAAATGATGAAACGTACAATTATGTACTACTTGTATATACGCGAAAGCTGAAGTGACATTTTAGATAAATATTATGTAGAATATAAATGGTTGTCTGTGGTTGTGTAGTGTTAGCTGGCAACACCTGACACCCAGCGATTGTTATACATAATAACTACTTCCAATGATATCTTAATAATTTACCTGAACCTTATTGTATCTTTAATTCATAATTAATAATTTAGTTGATCGTCACATGAACTTGGCATTGTAAACAATAGTTTAACCTTATTAGTTCCTAATCTGACTTCTAATTAATGTTGCATAAAGATGGTGAGGACGCGCAGTTGTTGGACTATTTTATTCTACGAGACCTACAGATTATAACAGTAGCTTCTGATCTGATTACATTACTGTGTACTGCATTAAAATTTTATTTCATATTATAACAACGGGTCAAATTGTTATACTATCTAGTTCAAATTATCCGGTAATAAGCAAGAGCTGATGCTAAAATCGACCAATCCCCAAATCTGGTATCGTCACTGAATTTTCACCTGAAACAACTTACCGACTATAATTCAAATGTCTTATTAATGAATTGTGCTAAAATTTGTAATGCATTAATACCAATTATCGCATTGAAATTGAATTTTTTGTTTGAAATTTACCGGGATAATTAGAGTATGATAATTAGATTATCAATAATCCAAATTGAAACAAAATTCGAGTATCAGTGATACGACATCGGAAAACAATAGGGACACTATTTTTTGTTTGAATTTTATATCTTAGATTAAGAACATAACGTGTAATATTTACAGTACTTTATTGTTTGACATAATACAACTGTTATGAATTTACCAGGAGTGTTACATTTCTTTAGTCCATGACTATATACCAATCGTGTGATGCCGAGGCGGGTATAAACCTACTGTTAAGTCTTTCAGAAATTTAGAAAATATTCTTTAAAACAATATGGCGGCACGAAGTTCGCCGTATATATAATTAGTATATATAATTGACAAAACAAGCAAGACGTTCATTTGTGAGTGTTGTGCGCTGCCTATAGGAAAGGTATACAAGGATCTTTCCCAACCTCACCATGAGATATAAGATGAAAAGTCTAATTAACCCATTTAGCTAATTCAAATCGATAATATATACACAAACACTACTGCAAATTAGAGTTACATGCTACATGAATACCTTAATAGAATAGTTGGAGGACCTTATACGAAACTTTACAACGGAGAGAGGTCGAATCGTCAGCTGAACCCAAACGGGGTAATGCTTTCTTTATCATTTACTGCATACAATAAAGTTAGCATTAACAGCGTACGTTGGCGTCACGTGTGATATATAGATATACTGAGAAAAGATTTTCCTACGAAATTTTTCGGAAAAGTTCGTATTTATCGTGGTCTCTCAAATAGCTCCATATTAATGGATATGAAAATGTCACTAATGTATCACGATCATTCATTAACAGTACGAGTGTCATCGTATTCCGATAAAGATCCGAGTTATCCCGATGGAAAATAATTTCTCAATACATTTGTAATTGTTTAAATTGTCACTTCTGCCTTTAACTACGAATTCCATTTACATTCATCTTAATAGTTGTTGGGTACTGCGTGGTTTCGTACAAACGTTTCCTTCCGAGGTCCTTCATCTAAGGTAAGAACCTATCGAAAGAGGTTGAAGATGATAGTGGATGATCAATTAACATTAGGGCGGCTTCCACGCTTGTCCACTATCCCTAAAATAATGTTTAAACTGCATTTCTAGTATTAAATTTCCATAAACAATGTTAACATTTTCATAGTAAGTACATTGACTGCTTCCACGTCAATAAAGTAAGATACGTTTTTCGACCTGCTTGCGGCAGATGGGGCAGACCGTGATGCGGTCGCCGCACATCTGACACATGCCGTGGCCGCACAGGAATATCATGTTCTTGAGGCGATCCAAGCAGATTGGACACATCGTCTGCGGACAAAAATACAGTTATATAAAATAGGGCTTCCCCAAAGCCTTTCACTACATACGATACTCCACTTTTCGCATAGAGCCACTTCCGGCTATTCTTATAAGATCGTCGAGCAATCTGGAGGGAGGACGCCCTACGCTTCTCCGACACACGCGCGGCCTCCATTCCAAGATTTTCCTCCCCCATCTGCTGTCACTGACTCGGCACATATGCCGCTGCCACTTCAACTTTCTGACTGAGCCTTTGTGTCGACTCAGTTCTCCGTCGAATTTCTTCGTTTCGGATTGTAACCCTTAGAGAAATTCCGAGCCAAGCCCTTTCCATCGCTCGTTGTGCGACTTTCAGCTTTGTGGCAGCCCAACGGTCAGAGTCCAAGTCTCTGCACCGTATCATAGCTGGGAAGACGCACTGGTGTATAAAATACATTACATACAAAATTTCAATATCATGTTCATAACAATACATCACAAAACATAACCTCAAAAGGATGTGAAATATTTTTTAAAAATTTCCTAAACTAACACAAATAACTTGAATATTGAGTAAGCATATTCGTTTTAATTTTGTTTTAAAATGAAGGTTGTTTTAAAATAAATATTGAATAATGTTAAATTTAATTTTGAAATTCAAAATGTCCCGTTGCTAGTCTATTAGTACCTAGGATTGTCGACGTTTGCGCGTTATTGATTGTTGATGTTGTCATGAATTTAACGTCCGACCGCCTTGCGCCCAGACACCTCTTTTTTTTTAATAAATGATGGCTGCACAAGTCAATGATTGTTTATTTTCTTACAATCTACTATGATCTGGTAATTTACCATGGTTTCCAACATTAAGTTCTAATTCGCCATTCGGCTAATTTGTCGAATATTCGGCGGAACATTCGGCCCATCTCTTCTGATTAGATTCTCTTTTTATTTTTACTTGCAATTAGATTGCTGACGATTGATCGTTAATTTCTCGAGAAGTGCTGATACGTTCACATTTTCAAAACATCAGCCAGAGCATAGTAGTATGTACCTGTTCTTTGATGTCTTGAAGTTGCTGTTGCAGCTTTTGCACGTCGGCGGCGGGCGGTGCGGGCGGTGCTGGGGGCGCTGGCGGTGCTGGCGGCGCCGGGGGAGCGGGGGCGGCAGGCACGGGGACGGGCGCAGTGCGCAGACCGTTGTTCATGTGGTGGGGCGCGGCCTGTGTGGGCGCTGGCTGACCCTTGTTCACCTGCACCTGCGCCAGGTTGCTGCTGCTCTCCTTTTCCACTGGCAGCAAACAGTAAACATTTTAAATAAATTAATGACCAATCTGCTCAGACTCGAGCACAGGACTGGTTACAATGGTGGTACAGTGGTACTGGTGGTTTTACAGAATGTATTTAATGTAGTTTGTGCTCACCTTTTAATGTGAAAAGAACAAAACGCTTTGCTTTATCTTTCATTATTCGTACAGCAAATTACTGGGATAGTCTTTTGTCTGCGTCTTTCCTTCTGATTGGGACTGTAGTTCAAGAGTAGAGTGAAAATGCATTTACTTACCATCTAGGACTACATTTCCACTTAACATCAGGTGTCATCGTGGTCAAGCAATTGCTTAGTAAGTATAAAAAAACTGACTGAAAATAAAATTTTTGGTTAAGAAAAATAGAAATTATATTAAGCTAGAAAAAATGTAGAATATCACCGTTATAATATACTACTAGTTGTTGTTACTTTACTTATTACACTGCTTCATAGGATTTTTTTAGTGCGCCGAACATCTGGCGGTCGGTGTACGGTGGGGCACCAGATGTTCGACGCATTAAAAAAATTGCATCGCGGTGCAAAAAGTGGTTACCTAAATTGGTGGTTGACACGGGAGTCGACATGCAGATATTTCTATGTGGTTTAGTTAAATTGGGGTGATAAAACTAGAACAAAGGCTAAAGTAGAGTGTGATATTGTAATCCCTCACGTTCGGAGTAATCTCCCCCTCGGGACGTGCTCTCCTAAGAGCACAATGCAGAGGGGCTCCGGTTTATTCCTCTGGAGATCCCGTAGCCCCTCACCCTGCACCGAGGAAGACCTTACCGCTGCCTTCTCCCCCTCTCCCCCCTCCATAAGGCGGGGTATCTTGATGAACATTTCCCCTCGAAGAAAAAAATGAACGAAGAATGATCCAAATAAATGAAAAAAGGCCCTATGCGACTATTTAACGTTAATCCAGCACAGCGGCGCAATACTCACGGGCTGGCAGCGCGTGGGGTTGCAGCGGTGTGCGGCATTCCACACACTTGCGCATGAGCGGCGCGCAGCCTGCGCACGCGCACACGTCGCCGCACGGGCGGAACACGACGGTGGCCGGCGCCTCCGAGCACACAACGCACTCGCCGACGCGCTGGCGGCCGCACACACCCGCGCGACACGTCAGACACTTCTTCACCTATCATTTTATTTAAATATGAAATTTAATCAACCATATGGTACATAGATATGTGTAGAGGAGCGATGTTCATGAAAAAAATACTTTTATTAAATTTTTTCAATGTAGTATATGTTAATTTTTTTTTTATATTTATTTTAGAAGAAAGCTAACAATATATTTTTTTACAGAAATATTACTAAGTTAAGCTTGTGCTAGGACATGGTTTACGTCAAAATCCGAATGGTAGATTGGGTGGGTTTTTAAAAATGGAACAAATTTATAATTCAACATACTCTAGCAGCGCAAACATTGCAGCAACATATGTGTCCGCAGGGCCGGAACATTGTATCTCGCTTGGCGTCGGAGCAGACGAGGCACTCATCGGCCGTGGGGTCGGCGGTCGGCGCCGGTTCGCCGACAGGTGGCTCTGGCGCTGTGGTGCTCGTGGTAACAATTGCACTGCTGCTAGAAGCGCCCAGGGAACTTCCTTCGTTCTCTGGTGTGTCATCGTTCGTTATTCCAGAACCTTCCTTTCGGCATGTTGTTAACGTTTTGCGGAGATTTGGATCAGGGCATAAATCAAGTGGAGTTTGACCTGGAATAAATAAGGTAACGGTTAGAGACTCTGAAGCCACACGATTTCCAACTGTGCCATTAAGAAAAATAATCGTAAAATAAGACCAAAGACCATATCTTCAAAGAGTACAATATTTTTTCAAAGGCAATGTAATAAATTTTCTTTTCAAATAGCCGTATAAAAGCCAGCAGCCGTAAACTTTTTGTGCTTGTCGAAAAAGTTTTATTAGCAATTACTGAGAACCAGTTCAAGATCTGCGATGCATCATTTTCCTCTTGCCGACTGCCTTGGCCGATAGGCCGCCTTGAAATTTGTTTCGGAAAAACTGAGGCGAGTTATTCCCATAATAACTTAAAACTTCGAAATGCTGACAGTAAGTTTTGTTTGTGTTGTGTATATAAATTCCAGTATATTGTTTATGTGCTCAAAACAAATTAGCATAGACAATTTGTAACCAACTTATTATTGACTATATGTATTTACTATTGTATGTATCAATTTTATATAGCGCTCGCTAATCTATTGATATGCTGCATTGTATAAGCTAGTAAGAATACCTTCTTAAGAACAAATATATTATCCTAAGATAGCACTAACTGTCTACAATTAGGGACTAAAAACTTATTGCATATAAACTTTAAACGGCTTATCAGCCCTAACGCAAAGGCAAGGGTACTTGTACTTGCCAAAATACGTTATTCCATATCGACACAGCTTGCGTTTCTCTGCTATAACTGAATAACCTAATACCCTGACTCCCGACGTGATTAAGAGAAAAGAAAAACGTAATTAATGAAGAGAAATAACCTTTCTTGTTCTTAAGCGTGAGATCAGCGCCGTGCGCGGCGAGCAAGCAGGCGATGGAGGCGGAGGACTTCTTGTCGTGCGCGTGCGCCAGGGCGCCGAGAGCGGCCGCGTCGCGCGCGTCCTGCAGCCGACGCAACTGTTGCAGCGTGTGGTGCCGCAAAGCCTCGTGCAGCGCCGTGTCGCCGTCCTGAAACAATCGCGGCCGCCAATCTATATTTCTGACCTGTGTCGCTGTGTATGACAAGTTTGACCAGTAAAAACAAAAATCCACTTCAAATTATAAAATCAAACGCTATTACATGCATAACCATCTGAGCAAGTCACTCACTAAATTGAGTATTTTCCATAGTTAAATATATATAAGTTTTGTATATGTAAGTCAATATCTGTGTTTGTATCGCTTTTATGTATTTATAATATAAATAGAGAATTTACTATTATAAGTCTAGAATTCTAGACTAAATAATTCTTTCTTTTTTATTTATTCTAGACTTTTGTACTAAAGAGATAAGGCCGCCCTTGCCCACTTTTAGGTGAAGTTTAGTTTTTAGTTTAATTGATATTTTAAAATGCGGGTAATATAAAAGGTATGTAGCAATAAAGAGTTTATGTATCTATCTAAAAACTCTGACAATATGTAAATTGTCACAAATATAAGGAAGCCGTCTTGCAACTTATAGTAATATATATTTCTTGTACCAAATGTTATGGTAAGATATGCAAATTGACAAAGGACTGTTCCAGCGTGAACAGCATATTCTGCTCGTATGCAGTCCGTTATGTAAAAATAACGTGCACTACACCAATGTATTGCAACAGCTAGGAGGTGCATAACAAATGACAGTGAACTACTGTTTTTTTTAATTTGTTTAAAACAAGCACAGACTGCATGTAAAATAAATTCAAAAATAGATTATACATTTTATACCGTTTTTATGTTGATAAGTTTACTGGAATCGACCCAAAATATTTCAACATCGACAAAAAGATTGCCGTGACACTATAGCTTAACGGAAAAGTAAGCGTCAATAGCCTAATGGTTTACGGGCTCCGAATCGTAAGTTCGTGGGTTCGAATCCGCCATTCGACTATAGACGTGAACCATCTCCTAACTCAATCCTAAGCTTATTTGGAATGGTTAAGAATTTATTCTTCCTAATGTATTCTTTTAAAAAATTATACGACAATGAGATATTCAGGGAGTTCCATCGCTTCTGGTTCTTTTACGTACTTTAATTTCATCTAACTATTCTATGTAATGTAATATAACATTTTATCATTTTAGCAGGTGTTTTCGAGTCGCAACGATTTGAAAACGTTCAAGAAAAGAGAACGCTTCCTTTAAGGTTAGTTACAAGGCAAGACACATGCAACTTCTCTTGGATTGTGGTGTTTATAGTTGACAAGATCAAGTGAGGCTTGCAAGTTCCCCTTTATCAATAACCGATATAAAGAAGTCCAGATGTGACATGAGTTTTTGATTTGTGAATTGTTTTATGTAAGTATGAGAACTTGAAATTTAGAACATATGAAACATTTAAATTTGGTACCTTGTCACAGATATTTAAATCTGCCCCATGCGCAATCAGTAAGCGCACGATTTGTGTGTGTTGTCGCTCCACAGCGAGGTGCAAGGCTGTCTGCAAATTAGCATTCTGCAGGTCCGGTCTTGCACCGCCACGCACCAGCAGCTCCGCCACCTCCGCGTGGTTGTTTAAAGCGGCCAGATGGAGTGCTGTATAACCGTCATCTTTCGCGTCGTCTACTATCCACGGCCTGGGCAACTTGCCTAGCATTATCTTCATAGCGCTGAAATAAAAACCGATATTCAAGAAATTATATTTAGGTATTCTAAGTAGCTGCTAGAGAAACTGAAGCGATTATCACAGAAAAATATAAGTATTATTGACTAATATCGTAAATAGTATTGAACATTAGCTTTCACCCGATTTATACCCAATATTTTAGGTTTCATATGTAACACGTAGGGATCCCATCACCATAAACTGGGCATAAAATTTGCAAATCTCTTTATATGTACAAAGAAACTAATATGCATGAATATACGAAAAATTTATTAATAGTTGATAGCTATAACTATTTTTACAACTTTGATAATATGTAATATTAAATATTTAAAGTCGCTAGAGGCTTAATTATATGAATGCATGTGTGTATGGTGTTTGTGTGTGCGTACTACGTACTGCCAGTGCCCGCAACAACACATTTTGTAAATGCCGGTTTTTTGGTGTTGAAAACGTGCAATGCAATGCTGCAATTTATTTGTAACAAGTATGCGCAAAAATCACTAGCGTAAAATTTATGTTATAGTAAATTAATTACTTGTAAAAAATTGTTCATAGATAGATAGTCATTGAAACTAGAAAAATATAATTTTATTATACATATAGAACATTACATAATACTAACAAAAAAGAAATATTTACAATATAATAGGATTTTACAAAAATATAACTGTGCCAAAGCGTCGTCGCTTGGCATCGTGCCCAGAAGGCTGGTAGCATAGCCACGTTGTATGACAATGCTCAGCCTCTGAGCAAGGTATAAGCCAGCCCTCTGATCATCAGATGTGTCGACCGACTTTTTAGCTATCCCATTTTTTTTAAAAGAAAGCTAGTAATATTTCTTTTTTTTTTGAGAAATATTACTAACAATCTTGTTAACCATTCCAACTAAGCTTAAGCTTGTGCTAGGACATGGTTCACGGCAATAGTCGAATGGTGGATTCGAACCCACGACCTTACGATTCGCAGGCCGTACTCTAAACCATTAGGCTATTGACGCTTCATTAAAAAGGTAATGGGCACTAGGACCCCACGGACCCAAAGTTTCTACCCCAAACGGCTTTATATGAAGCCTCTATCGAGGTTACTATATTTGCGCCGCTTGAGATTTGATTACTTGTAATATTGTTATTACAGAAAAATATAAAATTCACAATAATTAATTGAGACAAAAACATATAATGTGTACAAATGATTTGTTCTTGAGAGAAGCGTGGTTTTAACAAAGTAACAAAAAACTTGAATTAAGAGAGATCGGGGCTTGGCTCGTTTCACCGAGCAATCGAACTTTTAACACCCCCGCATGGGTAGTTTAAATCTTGTTACCTCCCGCTGAGATTTATTATTAACTTCCACTATCCAATTTTTGCCGATGCGTTATAATAAATAATTGTATGGATCTTGGATATATCTAAGTACCTCGACTTGGCTCACGAGATGACTGCCATGTAGGATGTGGATTCTACGATCACTGTCCCAATAGTAGTTTCTGCAAACGGTCTTATAGCGAAAAGTATTGACCAACATCTTAAGAGACTCGCTTGGCTGGGTTAAGGGTCAGATACAGAGCAGCCCTGTAGTGCTGGGCTCTCAAGAATAAGACTACGGTATCCCTTGCCTGTCGTACAAGGCGACTAAAAGGAGCCTCGGGTTCACTGGGCGACAAGGGTGGGGGCCTGCGTCATCCACCAAAGTGGACCCGGGAAGAAGGCGACATCGGCTGGCCCGTGTCGCCTTGCGCTGCGAGGGCACGTGCTCTCCTTGAGCACAGTGCAGGCTCCGGTGCGTTCCACTGGAGATCCCGGAGCCCCTCGTCATGCACCGAGGAAAGGGCCACCGGGGAGGTTTTAGTGGGTAAGAACTCCACATAACCGCCGCCTTCCCCCCAGAAGGCGGGGTATCTTTGTGAAGTTTTCTTCCCCATTAACAAAAAAAAAAGGTTTTTATAATGTTTTTGTATTTTGTATGATATAATGTTGTATTTTACGTTTTATATAAATAGTATAAAAACTTAAGGTCTCAAAATAAATAAAATAATAATTGTATCATATCACGAAGTGAGCGTTGAATTGATCATACATAGTGAAGTATGGAGGAAACCAAAACATACAAAGGAACAACGTATAAATTGTGCCAACCAATATGGCTGAAGTTGGACATTCTATGCTGGAACATAATGAATGTTTGTACCCTGCGGTGGGGTAGATATCCAAAGTTCGTGATAACGGTAGTTTCAACTCACACTCCAATATTAATACATAACCCAAATTTATTCCGTCTTCGTATATTGCGAAGTTCACTATGCCATTTCAAAGTTTATAAGGGTAATTTTGTAAGTAAAATGTGTTCTCTGTCTGGACAAAAGAAAACATACCCTAAGTCCTTTGTTTGCTTGAATATTTAGAGAAAGAGCAGATAATAATAGAATTTATTACCATACTTGCTTAATGTCATTTTATGAAATAATTAGCGACACACTTCGCTTTGATTTATATTGTGACCCTATATTTCCATCAATAACATTGTTATAGTTTAAATATGAAAGTTAGATAATATATTGTGCCACTGATATTTTTTAGATTTTTTAATTATGTTTAATAATAACTTGTAGGTCTTGTGAAACGAATTAGTCCAATAACTAGTAAACTAGCTAAATTCAGACGGCGTAACGCTGTACAAGGAATTATTTTAAAATATACCGTCCAACGGCGCGTCCTCACAATCTTTATACAAATTAATAAAAAGTCAGATTACAAACTAACAAAGTTAAATTATTGTTTACAAATCCAAGTTAATATGATGATCAACTAAATTATTAATAATGAATTAAAGATACAATATGGTTCAGGTAAATCACAACGATTTCATTGGATGTAGTTATTATATACCACAACATAATCGCTGGGTGCCATGTGTTGCTAGCTAACACATGTTTTTAAAATACATTATTTTTAAATACTAATGTCAATTTGTTTTTATTTTTTAAATAATTATTAACCATTTAAGGCCAGGCTCTGAGGTCATGATAATAGTCGAATGGAGAACCTGCGATCTCGGCGCCAAGTCTACTTTTAGAATGTCAAAATGAATGTTCTGCGACCTCATTGTTGTAGATTTTTGCCAGTTTTGTTCTGTAATTTTCTAGTTTTCAGTTCTGTATCTATGGTTTTCGATGGCGTATTATTCATAAATGTTTGTTGGCACATTGACCATTGAATTCTAGTTCAGTCGGTTATTAAAATTCAGTGATAATATTAGAGATATATAGGGGCCCTAATGTTTCGCAGATAGCTTTCGCTGTCTATATATGTTGTGAGTATTCCGCTGTCTGTATATCTCAATGATGCAATTTTCTTATCTTTCTTTTATTCCATTAATATGATTTGCATGAGCAGTAGCGATAAATAGCGTTTGTCACACTTGAATTTCGAATAAAAGTATTACTAAATGTAGATTTAATAAAATCTCGATGCGAAGCCGTGAGGGTCAAGTCTTTTATGTTTTAAGAAGTCGAATATTATTCTGAGCGTTTGATTTGCATAGACGCTTACTCAGTCCGACAAGCTGAGCTTACGAACTAGGCACTCAAAAATTGTGCCAGTGGTATGTCGGTCAATTAATCAGTGACTACGGAAAATTGGAAACTAATTGATAGTTGGCACAAATCATTGGATATTTGTATGCAATGCATATCTTATGTTAGTTGAATGACTAATAAAATGATGTTGTTGTACGTAAATACTAATAACTAACTAAATTTCTAATATGTGAACGTTCTTTATGAATAAACAATACCAGCTAAATTAGGTATGGAGATGCACATACTACGGCCAGTTATGAGCGCAATTACAATGTGGGTGAATCGATCTATTGAACCGTGAATCCTGTGTTTGAGCCTCAATCGAAAACAACATTTTGAATCACGTATGATGTTTATAAATCTTGGATGTTTATTAATTTTTGATTGATTTGATTTTACATTAAATACTCGGTACTTTTAAATGGTATATCTTATTATGCATTGTATTACTAGTTTCCTTTCGCTGTAGTTTATATATAATATTGAAGAATCGAGTAGATTATATATAATATTGAAAAGAAGTATTCATGTCATTTTACTTACATAAAAAACTGAAAAAACGGAAATTCATATGCATTGCAAAATTAAAGCCTACGGAGATTATTGAGATTCGAACTCGCGACCTTCAAATCATAAGTTGAAACACAGACAATAGGCTATCACTGGTCAAATATAACATTATTGATCTAATGTGAATTCATATATAAAATCTAACTATATAACGTGATTGTGGACATTATGTAAGTAGGCGGGTTTTAAAACGAGACTTTTTTAAATTATTTTTTGTACCGAAGGAACTTCGGAATAATAAAAATTAGATACGAATATATTCTTTTTCAACCGACACCAAAAAAAGGATGTTCTCAATTCATCTGTGTGTGTTTTTTTTTGTTACCTAATAACATTCGACGATTTGATGATTCTTTTATTATTTGAAAGTTGGTGATTCCCGTCCGTGTGGTAACAATTTGGTCCAATTCTGACAATGGCATCTATGAAAAAACCATGTAAGTCTTAAATTTGCATTAAATATGTGAGCGACAAATGGACGAATAACTCAATAACACGACGACCAGTTTCGGTGATTCTTGTTTATTGAAAAGGATGTACTTTATGGACACTTTGAAGACAACTTTGTTAGTTTCTGATTAATTCTATTTCGTAATATTCTTATTCGATTTGCAATTGGTTTTTGTTTCCACTCGTAAATATGCTTGTAATGTAATCAACTTCAAATAAAGGAGGACGTCTGTATTTTTTATGTTTGTTCTGGGGGAACAGATTTTAATGATTCTTTTTTATTTAAAGTCGGTTAAAAATCCGTGCAGAAATGTACAATTGATTCTTCACGCAACATCACAATGTAAAGTGTTAAACAGAGTAAATAATTACGTGCATATTTGTAAAATTATTTAAAATAGATGTTGCAGAAATCGACACCGGTGAAGTGTGAATGAACTCGAAACAAAAATAGATTAAGACGTTGAATTTGTTGTTGGTTTCAATATAAATGCAGCGCCTAGACTGATCCGTAGATAGTCGATTTGATTGTACAATTTGTGAATAATCTTACAAACGGATATAAAAGCATCGCTTCTGAGCTAACGTTTTAATATCGTTGTAAGATTCATCGGTTAGTATCTAGACGAGTTTGAGTCCGAGTTGGTTGTTAAGAATTGTGTTAATGGCAACAATGAATTAGGCGGTATACATTTTAATACGCTTGGTTACGTTCAAAGAGTAAAAACGAACGAACTAATTAAATAAGGTCAAACGTCGTCGGGTGGCGGCGGCGCACGCTCATGCGTGCTGGCGTGCGCCTGCGCTACAGTCGGGCTCCACGCGCCTCTACGCCACCACCGCGTCTCGTGCCCCACGCGGCTTTCCTTGTGAATTGTAACACTATTTGTGAAAAGGAAATAACCGTACCACTATCTAGTGATTGCGTTGGAATTTACACGTGTAATATACATCATATATTAATGCAGAATTCAATAATTTCTACAATGGTAAGTAATAGCAGTGCGGGCCGCCGTCGATTTAATGTACCATAATTAATTCTATATTACCTATTTGTTTTGTTGGACAAAAAAGAAGAATTTTCATTTGTTTTCCTCTATAGTAGTACTGTTGCTTTAGTTACTGGATAGATTTTTTTTGTTTCTTTTACATTGAAATGGCGTCTATTTAATAGAGCTATGATATAGCGACTATGTGTGTGTTTAATAACGCAGCTGTAAAACGTCGATGACATGCACCGCAACGATCCTGCGTCTCCCTCCTCGCTCATATGACGCCATTGGAATGACGGATTCTTTTTAATTACATATGTTGTCACCGAATGTCACATTTGCTGAACAGTCCTTAGCTGAATTAGTTAAAAAAAAAACAGTTCGTACAATGCGACCCTACGATACTGTGTGCATGTATTACGGACAATGACTGTAAATTAAAATAAAATTGTATACTGATTAATAAAATCACGGTTTGTCTATGAATTTTTATTTAAAGGCGTTTTAGTAGGTAATTTTATAACATATAAATTTTAAACCACAAATAAAGCTCTAAATACAAGTGAAATTAAAGTTAAAACAGAGCCGTGGTAGTTAAGTGTCTGGACGGTCGCCTCAAGTTGTGTAGTATGCTAGCAACGCGACTTCGATCCCCGGTGCCGGCACCAATAAATTTTTTGCAGCAATTTTATGTGCTTATTTACCACGCGCTCGGCGGAGAAGGAAAACATCGTGAGGAAACCTACATGTCCAAGAAATTTTTTTCCAAGACATGTGAAGTCTGCCAATCCGCACTAGGACCGCGTGGCAGACTACGCCCTTATACTCTCTTTACAGAGAAGGCCTGTGCCTAGCAGTTGGACATATATAAAGGCTGTAATTTTAACAAGACGCTATTCCATTATAAAGCTTCATAGCGTACAATTTAATTTATTCGTTATTTTTTATATATAGCATCAATTTCTGACTAAAGTATTTA
Source organism: Meandrusa payeni (assembly GCA_029286785.1). NCBI lineage: Eukaryota > Metazoa > Arthropoda > Insecta > Lepidoptera > Papilionidae > Meandrusa > Meandrusa payeni. The sequence continues at coordinate 6,750,039 of JAGSMX010000012.1, read as the reverse complement.
CTATAGGAAGCAAAATTAAAATGAGTACACTTGGGTGTTATAAAAAAACGTTTACGTTCTCAGTAGAAAAACTTTCTTATATAAGCCAAAAAGCTTTTTTATGTAATAGCTAGGAAACGGTTTGCAGATATTCGGTAAGTTAGGGAAATTTACGAGCGACCTGAATCCCGGTGCCAGATTGTCGATATTGTCCCAGGGGTGGGAATGCAATGAGTAGTTACAAAAAATTTTTGTTAGAGAACTTTTTGTTACAATATCGCAACGTACACAGTTTTTACTTTCTTTATCGATTTTAATCCTGAATTTTAAAGATTGTTTTTTTTTTGTAAATTTAAATTATTCTTTAGGAAATGTATAGAAGTGATAGAGTAAAAGACTAACCGTAAGACTTACAATATTATATTATTTGTCATTTTTGGTTTTTAGGTACAAAAAAATCACTTTCACAAATTTTGAGTCCCTTTTATAGCGATGGACTCAACCCCTGTCATATATAGATATAATAAACTCAGATTTTATCCTATGTATTTAAAACATAAACATAACCAGTATTTTATGTGCGAAATAGAAATTAACTGTAAGCTATAAAGAAAGGAAATTTGCGTTTAAAAAGCGTTAAACGTTAATAAAATTCTTCAAGTTTTAAAATTGTTAATATAAATTTTAACATAATAGTATTATATCAAAATAGATATAATATTTAGAATTGTCCAAAAATAATCATAACGAATCTTTAAACTCGTAAAAATATACTTCTTAGAGAAAAATTCTGTTGACATTCCGAAAAATCAGTTTACGACGTACTTAAAAACGTTAACAGATTTTATAACCAAAAATTCAGAACTTTTATCTATATATATATATATATATATATATATATATATATATATATAGAGAGAGAATGTGTGTGTGTTTGATCCGTATAGGCTCCGCAACGGCTGGACCGATCTCAATGAAACTTTCAGGGAATCTTCAGATTGACCTGACGAGTAATCGTGTAAAGTTTGGTGACGATCGGATATCACGATCAATGATATTCTATTGTTTTATAACACAAATTTGTATTGACACATGCGTTGTGTATATTTTTGTCATTGTGACCGAAATTGAAGTAGAATGGAGTATATTGCATGTACATGGATGTAGGTAATGATCTTCATCCGCTCTAGAAGAGAATAGAAAAAATGAATACGCAGAGGTATGAATAATTTAATATATTTTGAGAGTTAAATTAAATATTTAATGATGTAAGTTTATTGTTTAAATAAAATAAACCAAAATCTAGCACGGCGAAGCGAGCTGGGTACCTTAAATTTTATAAAAAGCAATTTAAATGCGTTCAAAAGATCAGCATAAAATAACGATTTTCAAACACATTGCTGGAACAGTACAACTCTCTTATCGATATAAAAAAGCAAATAACATAAAATTAACATCTCTATTTACATTTTATCGATAAGAGAAACAGACCTATTTTAAGACTAAAAAAGAATAGCGACCATGTCCTATTCGATTTCTACCAATTTTTACTTTTAATATAAAAGGAATATCGCTAAAAGATTGTAACAAATGAGTACGCGTAACCGACGATTATGTATGGGCGGCAGGATGTATGGATGTGAATTGTGTCAGGATTGTACTGCGTGGTAGTTTGGGATTTCTACCAACCCTTTTGAAAGACAAGTGCTTCTGATATTACATTTTTTTCTGTTTTTGGCGACAAGCTCACCTGTCATACTTGGAGGCTTATAACTTTTGTGACGAGCGGTTAGCGACAGCGATACTGATTGGAGATCTGAGAGCACATTGATATTTGAGACTCAAAGTATGTCGTCAAAGTTTCAGGTAAATAAAGTGAGAGGAATCACTTCGGCATATTAATAAATATATAACCATTTAATTATAAGTCTTTATTGTTAAAGTAATAAAAAAAAACAAAAAAAAATTGGTAACAAACAAACCAGCTGGTATTGTAACAAACCTTTGGCTACTTTGGAGATAAATAATTAACATTGATATATTTAATATTTGTTAAGTAGAATATTTCATATATTTGATATAATAGTTTTAAAAAAAATTAAAGTAATGTAAACATCTACACATGTCCCACGGTAAAGAAAGAATAAGGGTATAGTTCGCCACGTGACTTATAGCGGATTGGCGGACTTCACATGCCTTTCAAGTTACGAGCAAAAATAAAAACCGACTTCAAATCGACTCAAATGTATTATATTCGCTGCTATTAAGCGCAGATGCCCTCTTTGTATTTACGAATTATTGAAGGAATATTACGAAATAGAATTAGTTAGAACGTAAGCAAATACTTTCAAATAAAAATTGAATCATCGAAATCGATTGGCTTAATATTGAATTACTCGTCCATTTACCGCGCACATACTTAACGCAAATTTAAGACTTATATGGTTTTCTCGTGGATTCCACGGTCAGAATGGGACCAAATTGAAATTGGACATGGGTGAATCAGAATAAAAAAAAGGAAAATCTCCTCCTTTTTTAACGTCGGTTCAAAATTATTTTTCTTTAATTATTAAAATTTACACATGTGCAGGTTTCCTTACAATGTTGTTCCTCATCGCCGAGCCACGTGCGGACAACATTGTGTAGATTAAAGCTATTAGAACATTATAACTACTGCGTTCTTTTACATTGAATAAAGCCGAACAACAGAATTGAATATACCAATGGTGGAGCGAGATCTGTTAAATGTAAAATATATACAGTAGTTATAAATCAAAGACAGTAGGCAGGCGGCTCGGTAGCGCATTAAGCGATGTCACTGAAGCGCTGTAGAACGATCGGCTCATGAATCACTGCGCTCCAGGACTACGCACCACGCGCTTCTGTCCCAACGAGAGCCCCGCTTCTAGTCTACTTTAACATTCGATTTAATGAATTATTTAGACGCAGCCGCGACGTTACATAATTCACACTATCAATACGTGTGGGCGACATAAATGATCATATTCCTACGACAGTGAGCTGATTCCCCACGGATCCAGAATAGTAAGTTATGGAAATGTGCGATTGGGGCAGCACGGACAACTGCGGCCAATAACAATGTCACATTAATATTCAACAGGCGCTCTTTGGACGTTTTTACTCCGCGGCCAGCTTCACGATTCTTTACTCTAGGGCATCATTTGTATTTTTCTATGCAATTGTAATGAAGCTATAAAATACGTTTAGAGTACGGAGGTTAGATAGCGAATTATTTTGACTTTGTTCCATTATTTCATAAGGACAGAAAATTAAGAAGATATTAACCTGAAATCAGCGCTGTCGCATCCTTGCGACAGCATATGCTGAGACGGTATCCGATATTGGCATCATATGTTTTGTATTATTAGTCCGTGTAACTTTAACTGTGTTTTGTCTATTTTTCATTCTTTTTTAATGTGTGTTATATTCTGTCTGTGATGTGTTTTTGCATTGTGATGCCAATAAATAAATGTCTATGTCTATGTCTAAATAAGACTTCCTGCCCATTACAAAGCGGTACCAATTATACAGTATGCCGCAGACGTTTTCGTTGTTGACTCAACTTAAACGAATTTAGAGGTGGCAAAGGTGGCTCATCCTGAACTTGTGTTATGGGTAACTTAGCAAGGGTCCCGGCTCCGACACTTACTCTATTCGCATAATACTAACTCTAGAGTGCCAAAGTGTCTCTTTTTTCTGCCAGTGAGTACAACTCATTGTTTAATTTAGTAATGTACGTTATTTCTCACACAACACATTAAAACTGTGTTTACTGTGTATAGTGATTAATTTTGTATGTTATATTTAAGTCTATAATGTTAGTTGAAGCAAACATTTTATGTTTACAAGCTTGAAGAGTTCGAGTATAGAAATGCTAACAAAACGACGTTACTTTCAGCAGACAAAAGATGAGTTGGCCGTCGTCCCACTTGTTTGTCTAGGAAAGTTTTGCCAAAATTCTTTTATTGACTGAGCGAGCGGAGCGGCGCACTTTACGGCCTGCGGTGGAAATTCTAGGCTATAATTCGTTGCCACTAGATTAACAATTCTGCCCTTTCGCGTAAAAATTACTAGCTGTTAGCGGCCTCATGACTTGTTAGCCATACATCAGTAATTATTGTTATTTTGTAAAAAAATATCTTATAGATACAATTCTCTGATCAATTGAACTCTTTAAAAACCCAAAAGAAGAACATTTGAGCGTGATTGATGTACAAACATTCAAACAAACGTACTTTCGCTTTAATTATTTATCACTGGAGATCCGCCCCGTTTCACTTCCTCTTGCCTTATAATAGATTTACCAAGTGTTAAATTTAATAACCAACAATAGACACGTCAATCAAATGAGACGCATTTATAACAGACATATATGGAATTTGTAATAACAAATAATATTGGTTATATATATGTGTATATATATATATATATATATATTTATCTGGCACCCCTTTTTGTTTGTTGTAATCAGTAGTATATTATGTATTAAAAGCTTCTCTAAAATACTCTGCAGCTTACGATATAAGCATCATGTTTATCTCTTTTTGCAGTGTAATGTGCCCAAAAAACAGTCTCGTACATTTACTGTGTAGTGATATTTACTACGCAAATACAATATCGGTCGGCTTAAAAGAATGTATATATGTAGTTTTAATGTTTCAGAGGTCAGTGAACGCGAAGGATTGCCAGATCTTATGATTGGAACTATGTATAGCTCGACTACCCCGCGGGAGGTGCCGGTGGTGGATGGTGCGCAACTAATAATAGCCTCCCCTCCAGCGCGCTGGCCGGCACGCCGAGAGCGCGCACATGTGGCGCCCGGCGGCAGCTCCGTGCTCCGTGCCCACGTTTATTTTCGAAACGGTCGTCAAGCGGCGCGGTCTGCTGCGCTCCTTACATAAGAGCCTTCCGCGAGTCCGCAGCCGAGGCCTCTCGTGCAGCTGAGCCGCAAGCTGCAGGTCGGTGCACGTTCGAGAAACCGATCCGACGCACTCCCGTCGCCCGGGCTATTTCGGGAAAATACAAATTTGGAATGGATGGTACTCGCGACTCGAAAGCTAACTCCGCCGGTTGAATCCATTTTTAGAGCTGGTCTGCGCGTGCGCAGCGAGCGCGCCGTCAGTGCTCCCCGGGCTGCCACCAGGCCGTGTCGTTCGCGACCAGCACGAGTGTGCATCCCTCGCGAGGACTGACGCACACTGACCGCTCCGTCCCTCGACTGGAGTGCGTCATCCGACGTAATCGTAACTCAGTGCATCGCCGCAAGAAGAATCAAATGTTGGGGAACGGTGCGACATTGTGAAGACAGAAGATTGAGCTTAGCGCTAGTTCCGTGCTTCCTTACTTCCCATAGTGCTTATTTTCATATGGAATGTAAAGAAGTATGGAGCTGCGCGGGCGTGCCCACCAATCCGGATGCTGTATCGTCGTTGCTTACACGTGTGCTATATATTTATTGGACTCTATTTGTGTTGCAACATGCTGTAAAGTGTAAATAGTATCATATATACATGTATAATATTTGATTTGATTAATCGAGATTTTTTCCATAGAAATCACACAAAGTTTTAACGATTCAACAAAATAAACAGTACTTCAAATTTTGTTCTCAACGCTATAGTCAAGCTACAGTGTGCGGTTACAAAACGGTTTGCAGTCGAAGTAAAAGCGGGAATTGTTTGTTGGGTTGCGAGTTGTCGTAAAATAACATCTGGCGCGGAGTAGGTAACAGTTCTGACTAAGGAAACATAAATAAACGTGAGCCTGACGCCGACCGGAGCTCGAAACTTCTCCGGAGACCAAATTATATTTAGCTATGGGGAAAGATCGCCACGCGGTTGTGGCTGAAAAATACAAATTATGCAAAATATATTAGATTCCTAGCATTTCGAGTACAGTTCTATAAAAATGTTCACTTACCTTTTGTTTATAAAAATATTGGAATGAATGAATGTAAGAATCAAAAACCAACGATAAATATGTCGAATTGATTCCGTTTCGAGAAATGTGGTATTGTCAAAGTGTTCGGTTGTCAGCAAAAAATTTGGGAAACGATAAAATGAGTGCGCGTGGGCCGCATCTGCAGTCTGCGTCCCTCACGCGAGCTCTCTTGCGTTCTTAAGAAGGCCACCATTGCTTTGTTCCCGCCGCATTGTTTACTCTAATTTCCTTCATGTGCAGAACCTCAATTGTTCACACCAAACTAATCTATTGTGTTGTCTGTGCCTTAAACTTTTTGTTTATTTTGTATCGGCTTTATTGAAAATAGATATATATATATATAAAATAGTAAAATATTTTTTCATATTTTACTAAATTGGATTATTAGATATTTTTTTATTAATTAAAATAATAATAATGCAACTGCTAATAATCAATTATTTACAATACGTTTCTAGATTAACATAAATGTATATATTCGCAATTTATATATTATTTGTAAATTATTAAATTTAAGTAAAATGCAATAAAGCGTATCCAAATACATAAAAAACAATTTAAAACTAATATTTGAATTGTTATAATGAATGTATGTAGTTCATATTTTTGTTGTTGTTTTTATGGTATGGTATTCAATATGTAGATTCAACAAGTATTTTTACGGGTAAAAATAAAACCGACTTCAAATCGAATCTAACGTTAATCAAATTTAAGCCTTATATGGCTTTCTCATGGATGTCATTGTCAAAGCTTGACCAAATTGTAATGGGACCACACGAGAAAAGAATCATCAAAATCGGTTCATCCAGAAACCAGAAAGTTATGAGGCAACAAACATTAAAAAAATACAGATGAGTTGACATCCTCCTACTTTTTTTGAAGTCGGTTAAAACTGAGTCGTTATGCGTTACTCTCTCAATATTTCAAGTATTTTGTGACGCATATTTAAGAATAAGTTTGCGTTTATTGTTTCACTAGGCGGCGGCGACGGCAGGATTGGGGCAATGACAGCGCGCACGCATTACAATGAGGAGCTCACACGAGGGAAGAGGCGCGGCGCCGACGTCGATTGATCCCCGCGTCCAGACGATCTCGGACACCCAATCCCGCGGGCCGAAGGGAGCCGCATTCAATAGCGCACATCGCGTTCCGCGCTATAAACCCGACCCGCGCCCTTTAATAGTGCATGCATTTAACTATAGCACAAAGGACTGCTCTATGAGAAAGGGATCTTGACCTACCAGTTCCTACAGAATGTTCGACTTATAAACATCGCTTTGAAAAACAATTTATTCATGCACCTCTGCAACGACTATTTCTAACAAAAGAATTCCAAACTAGACAGGGGGATAATGGAAGCTAGGCAAAGCCATTTTAATAGAGTTACGTGCAATTCGGTCATGTATTATTTTTTATAATACCGAATGGGTAATATCTAAAGGGTTGCAAGATAAAGGTTTGTTGTACGATACGATGTAACGGTTGTACGAATTATTAGTAATTAATATTTGTAGTTAGATCTGTGTTTGTCAACTAAAAATAACCTATGATTTCGTGTTTGAATGAAGACATAAAGTTCGGATACGTGTAGGGATCGTGTTATGGCATTGGAATGGGCGGTGTTAAAATAACCAGCACATGAATCTTTGGCAGAGCTCCAGGGGCCATCGAGCGTCTCCTGACGCGCCTCGCCCATTCCATTCACGTGCATTTTAAAATTAATATCCACCCGTATAAAATTTCATTACGTGGAAATGCTCCAGTTATGAATGTTTCTTTCAAAGTAGTTTTGTCGTAATGAATGGTATACATTGTGTTTTAAGCTACGTGAGCTAAGGAGAACACAAAATATAAAATTATGCTATAACAAAAAATTGTGTATGCAAAATGTACTCTTGGAATGGTTGCTTTTTCAGATTTTACTAGGTTGAAGTTCATTAATTTAACGCTGTTGCCAGTTCCAAAAATAGTTTGGCTGTAGAGAAACTTGATTTATTACACTGTTATTTATGATCTACGGCGGAGGTGACATTTTTTGTTTTTCTGTATTCATTCTGTACTGTATAACTTATTATTCGACGTAACTTTGTACAAAGAAGTCAAAGCAGTTGTTTAAATGAAACATAAAAAGTGTGCCTGAGTAAAGTTAAACTTTGCATTAGCTTTATATAGCAATCTTATTTCCTTAGCAGTAGTGATGTCAGCATGGTTTAGCGTTTTACTTACCATCTGTGGAGGGCGGTGGTTCGAATCCTAGCCGACACTGCGTGTCCGTTTTTCAACAAATCGAGTACATCAAAGTCACTTACTAAAATTGTCCCGCCTCTGTCACGAATGAGACCTAAAAAAAAAAGCTCAGTGAAAAGCGAGTTCTACCTGTCTATTCCACTAGGGTAAATAACTTGAGAGCTTATAAAACTAAATAATGATATGATGCTACTATGCCATGATCTATTATTTTAAATAAAGAACTAATACACGCAGTAATGATCAGTTTTTAATTGTATATAGCTTATATATCACCGTGTACTTTAATCATGGATGTGGTCTACAGTGTAATAATAAGGTTACGATATATCTTTAAATTATATAGCAAATTTAAAGCAGAACTACGAAACCAGAAGTATTTGATCATCGGTAAAGAAATGGAAATTATATAGAATATGTCTTACATAATCATTAACAGAGAAATAGTTTCAAAATAAATATTCTTAGAGCAATCAAGTGATCAATGAAAGATGTCTTTTAATGGAGATGAGAAAGAGATTTAAGAAAAATAAATTAGATTAAGCCAAGCGACTTTATTTTGCGTTATATCATCCCTCAACTTATCCCTAACAAACAACTTTGTTTTTTCATAATTACTAATAAAATGTGGAACTATTACTTCCTTAATAAGATTAATAACGAACTAAAACAATAGTAAACTATTAAGTAAAGTTAACTGCAATATAACAAAAAAACAATTGCATCAGGATAACAATGTACAAAATACTATCGGTATTATATAAATACATATCCGTACTCGCTTTCAACTCAACTTTATCATTAGATATCTTCCAATTGTATGGCTCGTAATTTTTTTTTAATGACGAACTACACAGATTGGCCAGAGAAGCTGGCCTTGACTGCTTCACAGGATTGAGAGGTGGTATAGCTCTCAGGTCGCTTAGCCTGAACCTCTATCGCTAGTAACTCGACACAAGGGTCCCCCCGGTGAGGGGTAACCTTGGCTTGGACGGTTACTATGTTACGCGTAAGCATTCCGATCCGAGGGCGCCCGAGAGGGCCGAACCACGACTCGGTCGGTAGCTATTTCACGAATGTCCCTTAGATTATTCTAAGGGACATTCGAAAAGCTAAACTAACTTTGAGTGCCACTTCGGGAAGCGTGACTCGTAAAGTATATAAGAAATGTAATACAATGTACTTCCACCAACCAGGACCCGAGTCTGTTAAGCCGATTGTCACGTTCAGTGACATCACAGTTGTCAATTTTTGCTAATCAGCTAGTACAATTGTACCGCTATGGTTTTCCAATGAGCCAGCACTGACACTACAATATTTTATTCAATTGTTGCTCAATTGTTTTATTTGTAATTCTTGTACATAATGACATCTTCCAAATATGCCAATGCATTTAAATCAACTATTCAATGCCAAATAATCAAAAAATCAATTGAAAATTATATGCCAAAAAATGTATATATTAGATACTCTTTAAGGCTCAATGACAATTAAAATGTTATATTGTAATATATGTTGGTTTCATAGTGAAATCCCTGAAAAATAGCAGAGCCAGGTGTAATTCCCTGACACAGCACACGTTTACAGTTATACTAACACTATAAACACACAAAGATACATTTTTCGAAGACTGAAGCATTTACTAAAACGTCACTTCTTTGAAAGGTGACTCAACTTTTAAAACGCTCAGCCTGAATATGTTACGAGTGACCTCGACTTGGACCTTTACTTTATGATAGCGTTATGATTCAAGGGTGCTCGAAAAGGCCAAACTACATTTCTATTGCTTACCCTTTTTTATGACACTCTTCTTTGCTAAATACAGTTTACTTAGTTATCTATTTTTATTTTAATTTAAACTGGCAACATTTTAATTTTGTTGTTTTTATAGGTGATCATCGTTGTCTTTTAGAGAAGAAAAGCATCTTTTTCTTGAAGAGTACTAAGTCATATAAATGTATTATCATAGATTCCAAAGAATGATTGTATGTGGTAGAAATTACGCTAAAATAGTGGAATGCAAATCTTTAAGATGGTGTGAAAATGGATTTCTGTTGCGATGGACGAATATACGAGTAAATAATAGGTTGTCAAATATCTCCCTTCCGCTTTTTTGTCTTTTGAATTTCGCGGCTATGTACAAAGCGCTACAGAGCTCGTATCTAGCAATACTATACATAATTTGAAAGGTCTTGACATAACCTACAAAACGACGCTATGCATAATTAGTTTGGATATTGCGTTCAACAGTTACAGACGTGTAAACATGGATTTCACTAACGCCGAAATTCGCGCTATTTTAAAGTTTTCCTTCGTTAAAGGCAAATCCGCTAGAGAAACGTTCCGTGAGATTAATGGTGTTTTGGGGGATGGTACTCTATCACTTCGAACCACGGAGGAATGGTTTCGACGATTCAGAGCCGGTGAAAACGACACCATGGATAAGCCAGCCGGCGGAAGACCTGTGACGACAAATACCGATCAAATCATGGACTACATCGAGTTAGACCGGCATGTGGCATCTCGTGACATCGCCCAGGAGATGGGAGTTAGTCACCAAACCATTTTAAACCATCTGCAGAAGGCTGGATACAAAAAAAAGCTTGATGTTTGGGTGCCGCATGACACAAAAGGCGGAAGGGAGATATTTGACAACCTATTATAACATCTATAATGGTAAAAAAAATCGTCACGTTTAACTGCAACAACTACACGAGTATCGGAATAAATAGTTTTAAGTATATAATATATAGTTTTCATCAGGATATACAATGGTAAGAATACAATTAATAGTTAATTGTAGCGAATGCGCCATTTTATTTGCATATCTTTATGTACAACAAGAATTAAATTCTACCAAGAAATGTTTCATTTTGTAAGGCATTTCTTAACCTAATCTAAACCGCCCTCCCTTTAGGGAGCTCAGAGACTACAAGACTCAAATTAAATAAGTTGTTCTCCTCTCGAATAAGAAAATAAATATTTTCGTCTTTCCCTTTTTCTTATTTACTTTCTTTTATATATTATCTTATATTTTATTATTCATCTACCACGGTAGTTCAACTTTGCTACAGTTGCGACACCTACGGAAATTTATTTAACTACGTCAGTAAATAGTACAGATAAACACCACGTATTTTCATAAGCTATCGATAGATGGCACGCGCAGATTGAAATCAAACTAATCTCTTCCTCCTCTTGGATACAGGATCGTATGGTTATATGTAAAGGGTTATCCATTGTTCGCAATGATTACTCGAATTGTTCTGTAATATTACATAAAATACATAAGATCGTATTAAAACGACGACAAAGTATAATTTAAAGATATGATTTGTCTGTATTCATTACAACACTAAACAACACGTATATGTGAGGGTAAGAGCGGCCCATGACACAGAGGGGTAGACAGAGATTACGGATTTCCATTTTGATTTTTTCATCATCCATACCCCTTCGTTCACATGTTTATTAGTAAACTTTTATTCTAAGAATATTAAAGAAATGAGAAAAAAATAATAATACAAGGTACGCATTTTTTTTGTATTCAGACCGATTTTTTCTGGTAATTTGATCTTTATAGTGATAAATAATCTGTTATGTTTTGGAACGAGTTTACAAATAAATAATCCTAGCTTAGTGGGTAAGCATTTGACTTAAGCTATGACAGTGGGGGTTTCGTATCAGAAGATTACTTACGTGTAAAAAATCGATTTCTAATAAACGTTTATTCTATTCTCGCTAGGGTTAAAACTACGCGAAAGATCTTATCCAAATAAAATAAAAAACGGTGTTAGGGAGAGAAAATATAGTAATTTTAACCTAAGTTTGAGCACAGTGACATCTTTTGATTATTGATAGAATTTTATATTTGCATTATAATAGGTTGTCAAATATCTCCTTCCGCCTTTTGTCTTTTGAATTTCGCGGCTATGTACAAAGCGCTACAGAGCTCGTATCTAGCAATACTATACATAATTTGAAAGGTCTTGACATAACCTACAAAACGACGCTATGCATAATTAGTTTGGATATTGCGTTCAACAGTTACAGACGTGTAAACATGGATTTCACTAACGCCGAAATTCGCGCTATTTTAAAGTTTTCCTTCGTTAAAGGCAAATCCGCTAGAGAAACGTTCCGTGAGATTAATGGTGTTTTGGGGGATGGTACTCTATCACTTCGAACCACGGAGGAATGGTTTCGACGATTCAGAGCCGGTGAAAACGACACCATGGATAAGCCAGCCGGCGGAAGGCCTGTGACGACAAATACCGATCAAATCATGGACTACATCGAGTTAGACCGGCATGTGGCATCTCGTGACATCGCCCAGGAGATGGGAGTTAGTCACCAAACCATTTTAAACCATCTGCAGAAGGCTGGATACAAAAAGCTTGAAGTTTGGGTGCCGCATGACACAAAAGGCGGAAGGGAGATATTTGACAACCTATATATTTGAATTTTATACTTGATTGATATACGAGATCGCTTCGTGAACTGTACAGACATTTGAATAAATTAAATTAATATGAAAAATATCTATTGAATGTGCAAAAGGAGCTCCTCACTGCGGTCGCATGGGCGTTTCCCGAATGTCACACGAATTTCTATGGCAGTTCATTTACCTGTACAGCTATAAAATTCTGGAATACCTTGCCGATTGAAATTAGGGAGGCTTCGTCAACTAATGTCTTTAAATCGCGTATACGTGAATACTTTTTACTCAAACAATGAAAAGTTACAAACTGGTATATATATTATCGTTTATTTATTCCATGTATATTATTATATTTATATTGACGTATCTTTGTATGTATACCGTCGATTAAATAGAAAAATTACATTTTTTAAAATTTTCGGTAAATTAGAATATTACTAAAAAGATGCCCATATAGATGCCACTGTTGGGCAAAGGCCACTCTTAAGAGAATATTAGAACATAGATATATGTACGAAGCGAAAAGCGATCTTAATAATGTTCAGCATTGTCTTCCGGCTAACAGTTATTGGTTAAGAGCAGGCTAAGAATAGTGCCGTTAATTTAATTAGTGCGTTTTTTAAAAATATAAAAGAGTTAAATAAATATTCATATCGTGGATTATATAGAAAAATGACATTTTTCAAAATTTTTAAACTAGATTATTATTAAAAAGAGCCTACTGTTAACAATATTTTAAATGCATATAAGGCACTTTAAGAAATTAAACGTGAAGCTCACTAGATGTCACAAGAAAGTGTCTGTTATCCATTTAAAAATATTGTTAACAGTAGGCTCTTTTTAATAATATAATTTAAAAATTTTGAAAAATGAAACGATCATTTATTTTTAAAAACGCACTAATTAAATTAACGGCACTATTCTTAGCCTGCGTTTAACCAATAACTGTTAGCCGGAAGAAAATGCTGAACAGTACTAAGTTCGCTTTTCGCTTCGTACATATATCTATGTTCTAATATTCTCTTAAGAGTGGCTTTTGCCCAACAGTGGCGTCTATATGGGCTGTTATTTCAATAATATAACCTGACCGGATTAACTGTAAGGAAAACAACAAAAAGGCTGCAAGTGTACTGAAGCGAGACGGCGTGCTGGAACTGGGTAAAAGCAATTCCGTGACTTCAAGACCTTGGTACGGAGCAACACTGGAGTACGTAAGCTGTTACTAACGACGCCTGTTATAAACTACGTAATGTATGCTTTTAATTAATCATAACTATAGTAGATAATATATTCTGCGGGGATCTATTAAACAATGTTTTCGGTAAGCGAATCTTAAATGAGTAATTAGCAGCACATGTGGCTGGGGCCGGGGCGACAGGCCTCGCAGCCATCACTAACGCGCCGCCTGCCCCGGACTGCGCCGGCCCACCCAAACGATAATAAAGCGACGCCAAATTATCTTTTAAAACAATAAGCCGCAACTTATGTCTTTACGGCATGCCTCCCTAAGATTTTTCACCGACAAAGGTCCCGTACAATTTTATCGATGTGTCAAATATATATAAAACAATTTTTAATACAATGCTAACAATATATTTTTTTTATTTAACATTCCTGTTAACCATTCCAAATAAGCTTAGGCTTGTAATGGAGATAGTTCACGACACCAGTCCAATGGTGGATTCGAACCTACGACCTTCAAAATATAATAAATAAAATATTATATACAATATCAAATATACTAAATAAAATAAATTTAATATTTAAAAAGGGGTATATAAATAGTATATCAAGAACAGACGATCAATCGATGGAAATCGGTGATCTCTGCCTACCATTCCGAGTATGGTTTCAATATTGCAGAGAATGCTAGGATTAACACATTAACACAGGTAAGAAGCATGCCCTCAACAAAGACAGCACAAAAAGAAGACATCCTACGAATTTTATAATTCCATGCATTGTTCGAACATCTTTCGCCAAGAGACAGCATGGCTAACTAGCTGTCCGCTTTAAAATAAAATTCAATTAAAACAGAATGGTAGCCAGAGTCATGCCCCAACTCCCACCACCAACGCTTTCTTAAACGGTAATTATATTAGTAGTAGCTCTAGAATGTTCACTGAGATTCAGTTCTCTTAGAGTTAGAATGTTATCGCCTTCGCCAATGTCTTTCGGGAGCCTTACGCTATGTTGCTGATTAAAACCAACTTCCAGTCTTATTCCATTTATATAACATTTAAATAATATATGATCGCGCGCACACTGTCTCGTATGCAAGTAGGACGCACGAACATTATCAACGTTAGCGATCGTAATCAAAACCAATTTACAATAATTATTTTGCAACTACCTAACCAACACTAAATCGGCGCTTCGTATTATGTTTTTGAATCACAACGTTTACGTTTACCGGAGTTACGTGACACTTTTATCAACCAACTTCAAAAAGCTTCTTATTTCGTCTGTATTTTTTTATTATGTTTGTAACATCATCATTTTCGACTGGGTGATTCTTTTTTTATTTGTAAACTAGTGGTTCCCATTTGGCATCCATGAGAAAACCATATAATTTTAAACCATATAAGTTTTAAATTTGCGTCAAGTATGTGTGCCACAAATGGCCCTCCGAATAACAGAATCACACCAACCGATTTCGATGATTCATTTTTATTGGCATGTCATCATCACTTCAGTAGTTTGATGAGAGGTTTTTCAGGGGTAATAGCGTTTACGGTCAAGCCACACAGCGAGAGGGGCATAGCGTTGGCGGGAATTTGCCAGTTGTAATGTAACAGTTAATATAGGGCATCACACACAGAGCTACAAAGACAAAAACTACTTCCCGCTCTACCGCATTCAATCTGTATTCCTGCCAGACGCCGCGGCTAGTCGAACGCCGCGCGCTGTCTCTGTGTGTGATATTCTATAGTATCTAGTATATTACAACTGCCAATTTCCCGCCAACGTTTTGCTCCGCGCGCTATATGACTTGACCGTTAACGTTTGATTTGATTTGAATTCGGTTTTTGTTTTTGCTCATAAATATAACTGTTTATTGAATGTAGATTATTATCACGTGGTGACGACAAAATTAAAAGTAAAATATGTTCGCCGCTGTAGTTCCATGCGCTAGTGTCATTAACATTTATTACCCGGCAGGGGCTTGATACGCATTATGACGTAACGAGCGTTTGATCACCATTAAAGAGCTTTGCACTTAATGACGCCACTCTGGCTACACCTTGCATGTATCTAGTTTTAAGACTACAACATAAATTAACTTGTGTTAACACTCTTAATACAATGGGTAATTAATGACTTATTGAACTGTTCTAGCTTTATTGAATACGACTTCTTATTAGCTTCACATAATACTAATAATCTAATGTTACTACAATTATCGTGTATTTTTTAAGAATAAACAAAAACTGATTTCATCAACTAAACGTATGTTATAGATCAGAGGTGTGTGCTCGCCACTATTCGACACAAACTGATTTTTTTTCTTAAACATTAATTAAAATTGTGAAATATTACTATGTTTTGTAAATACATTTTTCTGGATGTATGCAATTTGAATAATTAATTTATTATTTTGAAAAAATTGGTTAATTATTTATTAATAAATTATGAATATTAGGAAATAAATGAATGGAAGGAGTCGGTCGATTAAAAATAAGTGATTCCCGTCACTCGACCAACATTTTAGAATGAGCTCTAAAACGTTGGGAACCCCTGTAATAGAGCATGAGAAAAAAACACAGTCACAAAAATATCAAAGTCTGTAACATAAACGTATAAAAATAAAAAAAAAATACCGCCGATTTTTGAATTCAGTCAATAAAATGCTGCGTAATGGAACCGAAGACAAATTACTTCTTTTACTGTAAAAGGTTTTCATCATAGTAATTCATATGGCAATGATATAAGACAATTTAGTCGTCAATAGATTAATGGTTTTGAGTACGGTCTGCACATAATGTTCCTATTCGTCATTGGACTATTCTGTTAGAAGCGGTTGGCATTGGAACGTTTGAAGTATTAAATATGTACAATTGCTTACATAGTTATTTTTACTGAAACATATTTATACCTACAAGCAAATCTACCACAGATTTGCTTGTAGGTATAAATATAATCCCTCTAACACAACTATATTGCACATATTCGGTAAAATTAGTAGACTTATTTTAAGAAAATACTCTAATTAAATCATCTCATTTTACATTAAAAAAAATATATATGTTGTTTAATTTGACAAAATGATTTGAAAAGGTTTTTGTTGATCATTGATTTTACATTTAATTTAATCCCAAGATATTTAATTTTTTTTGTTTGATAGAAAGAAAGCTAGCAATATTTCAGAAATATTACTAACAATCTTGTTAACCATTCCAACTAAGCTTAAGCTTGTGATAGGACATGGTTCACGGCAATAGTCGAATGGTGGATTCGAACCCACGACCTTACGATTAGCAGTCCGTACCCTAAACCATTAGGCTATTGACGTTTCTACATCAAATTACATGGCCCCAATTAGGTGGTGGCGGATGCCAAACGAAAATTGAAATTTAAGTATATCCTTGTTGGATAACCATCTGAGCTATACTTAAATTACAATTTCGTTTTTAAATACCAAAAGCCTCTTCACGAACACCATACTCAAGTCTAGCTAAAACCATGTCATGGAACAATAGTCGTAAGATAAAAGAAATGAAAATATCGTGCTGAAGAAAATACATTTAAGAATTGTAAATTTAAAGTTTTTAAAACATAAAACAATTAGAAAATATATACGAGTACATTGACATTATCAATGAAGAAACGATAGAATGGGACGCCTAACGAACGTAATGTGTCGACCTAATTGGTGACATTAATGAAGGTCAACGACAACAGTACGCGCAACTGACAGTAATATTTATGCGAAGATATGAAAGAAAGGTGTGTCAGGATAGTACAAAAAAGATATAACTGTGACCTACATCGTTAGGTCAAGGGCGTGAATGTTTTGCTTAAGTTAAAGTTGCAGCCTATATATCAGTGGGAGATATGCCTGCTGGGCACAGGGCCTTCTTTGTAAATAGAGTATAAGTGTGTAGTAACCCATGCGGCCCCAGGGTGCATTGGCAGACCTCATATAACTTTTCAAAGGCATGTAGGTTTCCTCATGATGTTTTCCTTCAGCGCCGAGCGTGGCGTCCTTCAGCACTTAAAATTGCAACAAACAAAGTCATTGGTGCCGGCACCGTGGACCGAACAAGGGTTGCTAGAGTACTAAGAAACCTGTGGCAATCACTCAAACACTGAGCTACCACGCCTCTGCTTTAATTATTACTTATTTGGTTTTAGAAAATATATTACTATTGACAAAGCTATTTGTTATATGTTATATATGAATATATATGTGTGTTCTCTAAATAGAATTCGTAGAGTAGCAACTACAGGCCATTGTATTCACGAGATATTGCCATATCTAGGATAATTAATCTTGCCGCTCTAAACAAGACGTATAGGCTCCCATGTTCGGTGCAAATTACTTAAGTAACCATAAATTATCTTGTTAAGTCAATGGAACTCAATAACAACGCCCAAATTACACACGTGCTACCGTCAAGTATTTTACACAAATTTATCTCAACGTCAACGTTTTAGAATTATAGTAATAATAAAATAATGTCGACTTTCTCTACATGCAAATGAGTAAGCGTCGCGTGTACATCGGGGGGCATAAAGAGGCGTGTTGATGAATTGAAATAGAAAGAAAGAAAAGGTTCTCAAGGAATTTTACGTCGGAAATAATCCCGAAAGCGACCGACACAATTCCTCATTTCATTCACGTTCCCCCGCGATGAAACTTTTTCTCTGCAATTTTTCTGTTGAGGCCGGGGGGATATCAGGTGGGGAGCATTGCCAGTCGCGGCACGTAGAACTGGCGTCCCCAGACCCAACGCCCCTTGCCTCCCTCTACCCGCCCGCTGAATACAAACTTCATTAGCCGCTTGATAATTAGGCAGTTAAACGCCTCTCATTCACTACTATCTACTACTTCGGCTGCCATCAGAAGAAGCCGAAGTCGATTAGAAAATCGACCATCTTCAGCCACTGAAACAGAACTAAATGTATCTACTATAAAAAGAGCCGTGGTAGCTCAGTGTCCGGGCGGTTGCCTCAAGTTGCATAGTACGCTAGCAACCCGAGTTCATTTCCCGATGCCAGCACGAAGGAACCTGATTTGCCACGCCCGCGGCGGTCATACTACATGCCTTAGAAAATCTTCTAAGACATGTGAAGTCTGCCAAACCACACTAAGGCCGCGTGGCGGACTATGGCCTTAAGCTCTCTTTACAGAGAAGGCCTGTGCCCTGTGGGGCATGGGGCAATATATAGGCTGTAACTTACCGGAAAGGATATCTTTATCCTAAAGAAAAATATTAGTACAACGTGTTAATTAGACCTAATTCGATTATACATAACGATGTAAATAATACGTAATATTAAAATCCATATTAACATTTACGTGACATCTACTTGCGAAGTTATATCGAGAGAATCGCCAAGCCATCTTAAATTCCTTCCATCCTTCATCTTTAATTTTCAAATTGAACTTTGACTAATTAAGGATCCGTTGAAATCGAAACGTTAGCGGAGCTTCTGCGTTAATCAACCAGTACTCGTATAACTGTAGTTATGTTCAAAATTTATGGTGAAGTATTCAACAATAATAATACTTTATGCATGGACTTTTATGTATGTTCGAACAGTCCACTCAACGATTGTTTTGATATGATAAAAAAGTAAATTCTGCTGTAAGTTATATTGGTTATGTGTTCCACTTTACGATCTTGTAGTTTGGATTGTAGGTAAAGTTTTTGATATTCGGTTTGGATACGTACAAAACAATCAGTTCGTAATATTTGTGTGTAACCCGATGATATATCAGGGAGCTCCTAAAATCTTATGAAACAATGTTAGTTGACTGAGACATTGGTAGGTTTACGATCACCCAAGACAACCAAATGATTCTTAGAAAATATAATTCTGACAACGGTCCCGATATCGCCCATCTTAACTCTAATAACCTTAGGTACTAAAAATATAATATATATATATATATATATATATATATATATATATATATATATATATATATATATATATATATATATATATATATATATATATATATATATATATATATATATATATATATATATATATATATATATATATATATATATATATATATATATATATATATATATATATATATATATATATATATATATATATATATATATATATATATATATATATATATATATATATATATATATATATATATATATATATATATATATATATATATATATATATATATATATATATATATATATATATATATATATATATATATATATATATATATATATATATATATATATATATATATATATATATATATATATATATATATATATATATATATATATATATATATATATATATATATATATATATATATATATATATATATATATATATATATATATATATATATATATATATATATATATATATATATATATATATATATATATATATATATATATATATATATATATATATATATATATATATATATATATATATATATATATATATATATATATATATATATATATATATATATATATATATATATATATATATATATATATATATATATATATATATATATATATATATATATATATATATATATATATATATATATATATATATATATATATATATATATATATATATATATATATATATATATATATATATATATATATATATATATATATATATATATATATATATATATATATATATATATATATATATATATATATATATATATATATATATATATATATATATATATATATATATATATATATATATATATATATATATATATATATATATATATATATATATATATATATATATATATATATATATATATATATATATATATATATATATATATATATATATATATATATATATATATATATATATATATATATATATATATATATATATATATATATATATATATATATATATATATATATATATATATATATATATATATATATATATATATATATATATATATATATATATATATATATATATATATATATATATATATATATATATATATATATATATATATATATATATATATATATATATATATATATATATATATATATATATATATATATATATATATATATATATATATATATATATATATATATATATATATATATATATATATATATATATATATATATATATATATATATATATATATATATATATATATATATATATATATATATATATATATATATATATATATATATATATATATATATATATATATATATATATATATATATATATATATATATATATATATATATATATATATATATATATATATATATATATATATATATATATATATATATATATATATATATATATATATATATATATATATATATATATATATATATATATATATATATATATATATATATATATATATATATATATATATATATATATATATATATATATATATATATATATATATATATATATATATATATATATATATATATATATATATATATATATATATATATATATATATATATATATATATATATATATATATATATATATATATATATATATATATATATATATATATATATATATATATATATATATATATATATATATATATATATATATATATATATATATATATATATATATATATATATATATATATATATATATATATATATATATATATATATATATATATATATATATATATATATATATATATATATATATATATATATATATATATATATATATATATATATATATATATATATATATATATATATATATATATATATATATATATATATATATATATATATATATATATATATATATATATATATATATATATATATATATATATATATATATATATATATATATATATATATATATATATATATATATATATATATATATATATATATATAATCGAGATGGGTTGGCGTGATATTGAGTTATCCGTCCATTTGTGGCGCACATACATAATCACACCTTCATAGTTTAAACTAATCTCTAATCTAAATTTTATCTTAACCAATATGGTTCTTTACATTTGTTATGACTTCTTCCAACTCCCTGAGATTTTACAATTTTATGATGTATTTTCTGAAAATTTGCATTTGTCTATCGTTCTTGTATTAACATTTTGTACTATATCGTCATAATATATGTCGTATATAATGTCTCTGTCTACTCCGGTAGGGTTAGGTTTAGGATGACCTCCTTTACGACGAAGATACGAAGAAACATTTCTAGTCAGTATTAAAAATAATCTGGTTTCTACGTTGAAGCCATCGTGCACCTCTTTTCCTAACTACTGCATTAATTGCATAAAATTATTACAGAATTCAATAAGTTTCTATTTTATTATAATTACCTACCAACGGTTTACGAACAAAAAGGTATTTTTGCTAAGTTGAGTCTGATAGTGCTCTAAGAGTGAAATACAATAGAAAAGCTCTCATGTGTTAACATATAGTGTGCGTATACACTCACGCATGTACACA
This sequence comes from Meandrusa payeni, assembly GCA_029286785.1. Classification (NCBI taxonomy): domain Eukaryota; kingdom Metazoa; phylum Arthropoda; class Insecta; order Lepidoptera; family Papilionidae; genus Meandrusa; species Meandrusa payeni. The sequence continues at coordinate 6,727,689 of JAGSMX010000012.1, read as the reverse complement.
CATCTATCGCATCGAATAACTTTTCAACAACCTTCAACAAGTCAGTACAAGTGCTTTAGATTTATTATAGATATCTACGGCGTTTGTTATTTTATTACGAACTAGCTGTGCCCGCGACTCCACCTGCGTGGAATTTAATAAAAAGATTTTTTTTTTTCGTTTTTGCATTTACAAATTGATGAGGGCAGGGTTACCATTTGTCGTTAATTGTTGTGTTCGACATTATCACCGGTTCTTATGGTATTTTGCAAATGTATTTGTATGTAGCTCTCTGCTCGCAGCCTAGTTTAAGCGCTGTTAATCTCACGCGCTAACTCTCTATTTTGTCGTACATGTCCACCAGAAATTCGAAAAACCACCAAATAATAGGCAAATCACACAAATTATAATAAATAAACCTTCTTTGAAGTCGATTGAAAATATTCCTATTTCTAATAATCACACCTTCATAGTTTAAACTAATCTCTAATCTAAATTTTATCTTAACCAATATGGTTCTTTTACATTTGTTATGACTTCTTCCAACTCCCCTGAGATTTTTACAATTTTATGATGTATTTTTCTGAAAATTTGCATTTGTCTATCGTTCTTGTATTAACATTTTGTACTATATCGTCATAATATATGTCGTGTATATAATGTCTCTGTCTACTCCGGTAGGGTTAGGTTTAGGGACGACCTCCTTTACAACGAAGATACGAAGAAACATTTCTAGTCAGTATTAAAAAATAATTTGGTTTCTACGTTGAAGCCATCGTGCACCCTTTTCCTAACTACTGCATTAATTGCATAAAATTGTTACAGAATTCAATAAGTTTCTATTTTAATCACATATCAGTCACAAGGCTTGTACCAATAACTTACCTTTTTTGAATTGTAATGTACAAAAAAACATGTAACTAAGTATGGTATAAAAAAGGGTTAAAAGGCGTATATATGTACAAGTAGTAATGTACAAGTATTTTATATTTATATATATATATACCAAAAATAATTATTTATTATTCCTTTTCTTCTTTTTAATTTTATTTTCATTAATCTTATTTTTTGCAAAAAATAGGAGGTTTGACTTAGTTAAATATTTTGTAAAAAAAATGCTTTAGTATGAAAGTCATCACAGCGCGGAGTGGAGCACACCAAACGACACAGCGGGACTGAGCGGCTTTCGATTTCAATAAAGGATTCGTTTGTTTTTCTTTTAATCATAAACAGGCTTTGCAATTTGCAATAAAAGTGTAGGCGGGCAGGGCGGCGCGGCGCGGTGCGGTCGCGGGCGGCGCGTTATTTCGACGTAATTAAAACAAACAGGAGGCGGCTCGCCACTCCTCTCTAATTGCGTTCGTGTTGGAATAATCACGGGAACTGTGACAGAATATTGGACCTGATCATGTTTGTATGGGCCTCAAGCGGTTGTAAGTACGTTCTGACGCAGTTCGAATTCACCCCCACTAAGTACCCTAAAATGCATAAAAAAATGTTATACCAATACCGCAACCGACTCGCGTAACAAATGCTGTAGTGAAACTGTGCACGCGGCGTTCCCTAAACGCCGTATGCTAAGTATCTTTACCTTGAAAGCCAACATCATCTATTCGGCTTAAAGCACTTAATTCCAGTAGCGATTCCGGGGAGCCCCGGGCAAGAAACGGCAATAAAGTTGCTAGGCTTTTTCATTATCTGAAATAATGTTCGTTGAAACCAAAACGTAAATGTTTATTTATTAGACAATGTTAGAGTTATTTTAAGGAAAAATTAGCATTAAATTATTTTAGTTACGGTGTGTCAATGATATAATATATAGAAGTGAGAATGGACTAAATTTATATCATAGTCATCATAGGGACATTACCAAGTATGCTAAATGTGATATTGAAAAGTATAAATTATGTGACGTGGTAAAAATGAAAACCAATCAATATATATCAATATTTTGAATAAATTGTCTACTTCAAATGTTTGAATTGTCTACTTCAAATGTTTGAAGTAGACAATTTATTCAATTATTTACTGTATTTCGTTATTCCGTTTTCCTCATTATCGCTTTAATATGCCCAAACGATTGACGGTTACTTCATTCCAATCACAATTTAATTTAACAAGTTACATTTTTACCACGTCATATAATTTCTACTTTTCAATAACACGTTTAGCATACTTGGTAATGTCTACCTTTTTCAATGCGTGTAATTAGAATTATGTAAGCATTTCATAAACTTGAATTGTTTACGTTCAAATACGGCATCTCTGATTAAAATCTGGTGGGATTGTGGGCAGGCTATTTCTTGAATTTATTAATAATCTGTTATTAGTTATTAAGAAGCGAAAAAGATGTGTCTGGGCCGTGCAAATTTGCGAATCCTCCTATCTACTTATTTCTTCCTACGATTATGAGTCTCAAGCGTAAATGTTTTTATGTACTATTGTAACTGTTACAATTTACAAAATATCTAATTTCATTTTTTTCTAAATGACCGCGTTTATTACGATCAAACAATTGCGTTGCACGTTCCCTAATATTTTAATTATTTAGACATTCATTTTCATTATCGTTATTGTAAGTTTTTTTTATTTTTCAAAAATGTGGTGTACATTGGGATTTTTTTCGTGCTTGTGAAGTTCATGGTTGATGGTTGTCTCTACATAACTGTCTTTGTGAGAAAAAGAAGTATTTAGTTAAAATTCTGATAATGCTATTGTATAAATTAATGGAAGCGGGGGTCATCCGGGCTGAGTGCGAGATAACTTTTTTCGCGTGTGTAAGGGGTTGTAGTTGGTGTGTAGAACGGCCGGTAAGGTTTCAGGCGTCGTAGACAGTACGGCGCGGCGAGGGGCGGCGCGGGTTAGCGCGGGGTGGTGCGGGGTGCCAAGGGGCGGTGCGGGGCGGAGAGCTACCGGGCGACGCGCGGGAGCGGGGAAGGTACGGCGCGGGGGCGGCGCGGCGGCGCGATGCTGCGCGCCTCTCAGTCGAGACGCGAGGCCCGCCCGCCCTAGCCGCCCGCAGTGACGTCCGCCCGCCCCGCGTGTTTTACCACGCTTCATCTCCAGCCTTAGCTCTCCGTACGATCGTTATCAATCGCCCTGTGCCTAGATTTCAAAAAATTTACGAATTTCACTCGTCCTATAACTCTCAGTATCATCTATTTTTGTAAAGAATTCGCTCTATTCGCGTGTTAGGCTTGGGTTATTTTCCAAGCTTTAGGATGGACCGGAAGGGGAAAGGGGAGGGAGGAGGGTCGCCGGATTCGGAGGGTCGCGGGGTGCCGGACCCCTGGCGGCGCGGGGTTAGTAGGTTCGCGATGTCGTGTCGTCGCTAGTCGGGATGCATTCGCGGACGTAAAGTAGCGACCTGAGGTGCCGTCGCGTCTCACACCTGAGGTCGGTCACCTCGCTTATGAACAGATAGACCGCGAGATTCACCAAGGCATTTTGCCTTGCTTCTTTTAAAAATATTTTTACAACTTTAAAATTGTAAATTTATTTTTGGGTCAAATATTTGATACAAGGTCAATCAACTAGGCGTCAACGAACCCCTCGTCTGGGGCTCGAGCCGGGTCGACGACATCGAGGCTACCCGTTTAAGCTCCAATATTTTGTTTAATACGACCGGTCTTCAAAATACTGCGCCGTTCGGGGTCGGAGCTGTGCGTGTGCTTTCCTTTCCGTTTCTCAAACGTCAATCCAGCCGAAAGAGCGAGTGACTACGTGAAGTACGAAGACGGAAGTGTGCAACGACCGAGAGCGATCGGGGAGGCCGCCGCGTTAACCCTGCCCGAAGTAGTGCAGCGGCCGGGACCGAAATAGCGGGCCGGCGTGTACAGTTACATGCGGCGCGTCAATGTCGGCGCCGGCACGCGCCGCTCGCCTCGCGCCGGTAAGCTTACACTGCGTCTGCTTGCAGGCCGCCGCCACCAGCCCTATATGTGGAGCCGCGGCCGCCCTGGCGCCCTCCTCGCCTCGCGCCGCCGCCTATTCCTGGACTCATCTGCTCCACTATATACACGCTAAATTTTATGTTCTAAATATAACAACACGCAGCTATTCACACTCTGTGTTATGTTCGATTTTATTTACGTTTATCACTTACAAACAATGATATGTTTAAATATAAGAGGACCGCAAGATATAAATAGTGAAAAATGAAGATTAAACAACGAATTGGAAGATCAACAGTTTGATGAAGCGGAGGACGTTGCAAAACGAAAACGTTAGCGTTGTTCGCTTTAGCTGGTTGACTTCGGGTCAAATTGTAATTATGTATCATTTGGTCCCCTTCAACCAGCTGTAGTTAACATCAGCTTCGCTTTTCTGCTTCCTACGACATGAATGAAGACTGCAAGATTATATTTTAAACCAAATTTTATAAAATTCTGTGTACGTACCATGTATAGTTAGAACGAGATTAATTTTAACAGTTCAATTGATACTGTTGTCATGTTTATAATGTTTCAAATATAAATAGATCACATATAACTCATGTTTAATACCAATGATAGTGTTATTTTGGTTAAATTCTTATAAAACAAATGTTTCATTGAAAAAAATGTTAATATTTCCAATAAAGCTAGTGCAATTGGCGTGACACTCTTCTTCTTAATGAAACGAAATAATAAACTACATTTACTAAGCTGGACACGTCTTTCATGAAACGTCCTTAGTTCTCCAAAACAAATTGATACTAATAGCTTAGTAATTTCATAATCTAATTAAACAAGTTATTCGACAAAAAAAAAACAAAATAGAAACAGTACCGATACGTGTTAAAGTTTCAGAAAGTTGGTTTATTGAAAAAAAAAATAGATAAATGAGCCCTAAAAATACGGTAACCACCATTTATGATGAAATATCTAACTTTGTATATAGTTTTTTGTTTATATACAAAAAATTAAAAATAAAAACAAGCTTTTACAAGCTACAAGTTATTTAAAACATATGTTAAAACATGTTTCGTAATATATAAAAAACATAGTAATCATACTTGACTATCACTGCTTTCACAAAAATATACAGATGAAAATAAGATCGTCAGATAAAAACACGTAGAAATCTCATTCAAATAGAGTCTGAAAGGCAAATTGGCCTAAAAAGAAACTCTTTTCCATTACGGGCTCCTCTTGAAACTGTTCTAAAAACATCCGTAGTGCCGTAAAGCACTAAAGTGAAGTAAAAAAGTTTAATGGAAAACTTTGAATTCATAAGTATATTATTTACTGACATTTTAATAACATTACGGCCGCGGCGTGCTAGCAAAAACACTTTTTTTTTCTTGAATCATACTGGTATCACGTCCATTTTACTGTTTTTTTGCTCTTTACGATTCAAGAGCTTCTTTTAGACCCTTCCCTAATGGAAGAGTTTCATTTAGGCCAATTAGCTTTTTTCAGACATCGATGAATGAGATTTCAACATGTTTTTATAAGACGATCTTGTTTCCATCAGATTTTTTGTTCAAAAGCAATGGCTTGAGACTTGACCGGCGGCCCGACCGCCTGTTGGAATCGGATTCTTATATGACAGGCTTGCTGCTGCATCTGGCTATCACTGATAGCCTCATCACAGCATGCCATAAAAAGATGGCGATTACAAATTCATCCCTGATTGGAAGGAAATTGTGATTATTTACCTATTTTTAGTTACTAAAACAAAATAATGGTTAATGTTTTAATTTATACATATATATATATATATATATATATATATTACATTGAATTGAAAATTCCATTATTAACAGTTTCAATATTTAAGTTACTTTAAGTCTTTGATGTAACTTGAAAAGATAAATGAGGCGTTCGATGGTTGATATTCGAATGGAAAATACTGAAGCAGGACCAGTTCAAAAGCTTAAAAGCTTTATGTTTTTGAAAGCACTGTCGGTATGAAAATAAATTTTAATATCTTAATAGTTAACGTTTCCTTTCATACACAGAAGTGATAATCTCCTTTCCTATTATTCAAAATGCACGTTAGATTTACAGATAAAACCAAAACCATAGTAAAAAAATAATATTAAATATTTATAAAAATAATATATTAAAAGGCAGTGATAGCCGGTAGTGGATAAGCTACTTACAATCTGACGAGTGGGGTTTAGAATCCAATCCGGTTTTACTTGCAAATATCAATTGTTCATTTATTTAGAAGCTATATAATGATATTATGACCTAATTCCATGTTTCGTTTTTTTGTTTATAGAGTACTAATACTATACTGATATTTTTTCAACCGACTTCAATTTTTTTTATTTAAAGCATTTTTTAAGTTTGTTACCGCATAACTTTCGACTGGGTGAACCGATTTTGGTCCAATTCTGATAATGAAATTCAAGGGAAAACTAATAAATATTCCTGCGATAATTCGAAAATACAAAAAGGGCGTCCGCGCATAATCGCGTTAAACGTTTGATTAGATATGAAGTCGGTTTTTATTTTTACACGTAAATATACTTGTTACAAATATTAGTTACATTCTTATTAACCATTTCAAATAATCTTAAGCGATCGATAGTCAACTGGTGGATACGAACCTACGACCTTACGATTCGCAAACCGTAACCTGAACCATTTAGTAAGTAATACAAATTATAAATTGAGCCGTGGTAGCTCAGTGTCCAGGCGGTTGGCTCTTGTTGCATAGTACGCTAGCAACCCGAGTTCGATCCCCGGTGCCGGCACCAATAAATTTGCTGTTGCAATTTTATGTGCCGATTAACCACGCGCTCGGCGGTGAAGGAAAACATCGTGAGGAAACCTACACGTCTTAGAAAAATTTTCTAAGGCATGTGAAGTCTACCAATCCGCACTAGGGCCGCGTGGTGGACTATGCCCTTATACTCTCTTTACAGAGAAGGCCTGTGCCCAGCAGTGGGACATATATATTATATATATAAAGGCTGTAACTTTAACTTAACTTAACAAATTATAAAATAAAATATATAAAAATTGTAAACGATGCGATGAAAAACAAATGCCATCGCTGTATGGGGTGTTAATAGGACGTAAAAGCTATAATTTATTTAAGCTGACGTTGTTAGGCCAAAGGCTTATTTCACCAAGGGTTCTATAATTAATAAGGGAAAGTCTGCCTGTGACGCGACGGAAACGCGAATAAGTTTGTCGCCCTTTGAGAAGTAGTTTCCTCCTAGCCTGAGCGAGCGTTGTTGCGTCGTCCGGGTGTTCGAGAACGAGCTTCAGTCTCCGGAAGAGACGACAAAGTTTACGTTTTGAGATAGGGTTGTATGTAGTGGCACTTACGTAGAACGGATTGGATAGTGTATTAACTATTACTAATACCTAACGTCCTTTCAACCCTTTTTTACATGGTAGATAGGAGATGGCATTCGTTGTCCACTTTTCACCAAACTTTTTACGAGTACCTCCCTAAATGTGCACAAATTGTAGCACCAGTTTGACTAACGATCTGAAAATTCGAAGTTTAAATACTAGTCGGCTCGTACATTATGTTTCTATGTTGCGGTTTTTACGCGCAGATAATTAATAAAAAAAGCCTAGCCAGCCAACGTCGAACGTTTTGCCACTAGGGCATTGCTAGTCTAATTTTTGTGTTAATTCCATTAAAAGGTTAAAAAAATAATTTATAATAAATTTTATATTACGTGTAGTACATTGCTACGACGTGAACTGTTCTGAAAATTGTCGACTCCAAAGAGTATAATAGTACTCAAATTAGTAAATACAGGTTAATATAATAAGCTTGTTTAAGTCTTTCCCAAATTCCGAGGATCTTTGATCACGTCAAACAAAGGACTTTAATTATACTATATAATGATATTTAGACGTAAACGTAAAGAGACACTGTAATATGATTGGTTATATCCGACTTGCTTTGACAGGGCGTCTGATGTGAGCGGAGGGTTGCAAAAACGCCCGCAGCGTTAGCAGCCGACGGTGGCGCGACTTCGTATCATAAATCAAAAGTCCCCGGGTACCCTCCATCCCATAAAATAAGTATGAAACACAATGTTCTCTAAAATAAATCATGCGTTATTTAAATAATTTAACGGTGTGTATTCTGAATCTGATCAAAACTCCGAAGTATGCGTGAACGAAGATCAAAGCGAGATAAGTAGCGAAAGTGGCAAGCCGCGTCGTGTATATGTGTCGTTTGAAGTTTAACATTTGCGTTGTTTCAGTGACATTGGTGTTCGGAGGCGGCGACGTTTTACCCGAAATACGGCTTAGAAGGAAATCACCTGGCAGGCCATTAACCTAATTCACGGACGCAAAGACAGGGCGTAGACGAAGTAGGGCGGGCGGCGGAGTTGCGCCCGCTTTAATATCGCTTCGGTGCCGGTAATAAGATGGAAATAAGGTAGCGGCTAAGAAACCGGGCCAATCATTGTCATCCCGCCTCTCTACGCGCGCCTTGTACGCTGATAACCCGTATATGCTAGTTGTAAAATTTATCCAATTTACTAAAAAATCTTCAGGTCACTAAATACAATCGACTTGTGAGATAGTAAGCTCCCATTATTCGAATTTTTTATAGACTTTATGCTTAAAAAATCTCAGAGACATCTTGATATTTCACAATATAATATAACATTACAATTAAGTATTTCAATTTAGAGCTGTTTCCGTTTGCGCTCCAAGTTGTAAGGTAAGTTGTACTTGACTGTTGAGCTACTCGAGTTCGATTCCTGGTGCTAGCTCCAATTAGAAGTTGCTACAAAGAAATTTAATTTCATTCACCATTTGATGGTGGAAAATTATCCTTAGCCAACATGTGAAGTTCCGCACTGAGGCCGCGTAATATTATATTTTACTTTCTCCTAAAATTCTATTTAGAGAAAAGACCTATGTTGAATCAAGTCGAAAACTTGGTTCCACTTCCGATCTGATCACGAATTTTAATCTCAGTCGGCTTGTAGCAATGAATTACCGTTTTTCGGTGTTAAAGTATAAAAAAACTCAGGCTAAAAATTTGTGTCCGGGGAACGGCAATGAGGTCATGATTTGTCACATATGTTAAAAAGATTGATAAAAGACGCCAATAATTTGTAACATCAAATGCGTATGTAACCAACAGTACATATTTACAGGAACAGTACATAGTTCAGTACATACAGTGATATATTTATAAAGATCGTTAATTTAATATATTAAATGAATATAATATGAAGTGCTCGTATTTTATATTCACAGTTCTTTAGCTACGTATACAATTTCAGTTCAGTAAATGAATCCGTTGAAGAACATTATAAAGTAGCAATAGGTAGTGTCGCAAGATTTCATTTCCGGTGCGTTCGGGCACAATGGCTGCCAGGAATTAAATATTTCAGGCGGTACGCCGTCCCCGCGAGTTAGTGCGGCGCTTGATGGAACGACACACTCCGTAGTCAGGAGTCGAGGGAAAATTTAATTATTGTTTCACTGGCACGGTGCACAGTTTAACACACTTGTAAAAGGTTAAGTACATTTTTGTGACATTAAATGAGTTTTCATGTCGAGGTATTACTACTAAAGAGGTCTTCTATCGTTCATTTTACGGGGTTTTAACCCTTTATTACCATTAACTATATCTTTTATAGGTAGAGTAACTGCTTCTAATGTCTGCGGCTGTGCTCAGTTCTACTCTTTAAAGAGTAATAGGGCACAGCTAGCCACTCGACCCTATTATGACGGTACCTGCATGTTTGTCTGGCACCGTCATGATACGATTTATTGTGTCAGTCTCCGAATATATGCGATACGAAGTGCAACTTGTCTATTATTCTCCCGAGTATTTACCAGACCCCATTGCGATCGACTTGAATTATCTACAGAATATAACTTATACAAGTTTCTTGGGCAATATTTTCTTTCATCGTTGTGCAAATTAAAATTTTAAAGGTATCGATATTGGGGATTGTAATTAATTCGATGAAGTGAACACAAACCGAAGGAACGAAGGACCGAAGGAGATTTTCCTATACATTAGGTAGTTAACAAGTACCTTTTAAACTTATTTGGAAAGACAGAATATTGTTATCAGCAATTCACTGCGCTAAATATCGCTAAATCTTAACGCGACAGGTGAGCTTATCAAAGCATTCCGGACCAAAACTTTGAGTGAGTGATTTATTTGTGCGAACAAATCTGAAAAAAAGTCGTTAGTATAAGCCACCTGAGATTGGATGGAGCGATAGTTAGTTCATAAGTAAGAGGATCTTTAGATAGATAAGTTTGAAAAGGATATACATGAAAGTGCTACAAAAATCAAAGATCCCTTATTGAAATACACCACACCTTTCGTTCAGCACATTTTTTTTTAATAGGTATCGAATTGAAATCTACTTCCTGTCCAAGGCCAGCAGTAATACCTGGAACAACCACTCAGCTTACCTGGTGAATGTGTTTTTTTTGCAGCGAGGGGAGGATTTCATGCTAAAAATATATGATTAAAAAACATAAAAAATATCACGTGCAGTGAAATGTTAATAACAAAAAGGTTAGGTGGTTATTTTAAATTAAGATTATAACGGTCATAAAATAGCAGAATCTTTGGTCTGGAAACTCTCCCTTGCCAAATGGTGTCAACAAATTAAGTCAAAGTGAATTTCAATACAAATCCATCAGGGCAAATCTGGAAGCGTTTGATAGTCATACAAATAAACGAATAAGGCACTTGTGAATCGATCAGCTAATGGGATATGAATGAAGGGCGGGAGGTTGAGGTTGCGGAGGCAGTACACGAGCTGGATTCTAATGGAATTCACTTGTACGCAAACAAGCCGCAGAGCTCCCTCGCCCAGGCCGCGCTCGCATCGCTCAACATCGCTCAAAACCTGCGCCCGTTAATGTTAATCAATGTTATACCGCGCCTTTACCTGCTAATTAATTTAATTTATAAACTATTTATTATTGTTTTTTTAATGTCAATAGCCTAATGGTTTAGGGTACGTCTACGTCTGCGAAGCGTAAGGTCGTGGATTCGAATTAGACTTTTGACATGAACCATCTCCTGACACAAGCCCAAGCTTATTTGTAATGTTAATAGTATTTGTGAAAAAAATTATATTTTTATGTAAATAAAAATGTTTGTTATATTAACGGTGAACTTGAGCTGCCTGTGTTTTATTAACAAAGGTAGAATGAATAGATTGAGTAGTGTTACCAAACTTCGCTATACAAAATCAATCAAATACAGTCAAAGCGATGATAACTTGTGGTTAAAGAAACTTTATTAAAAAACTCAACAATTTTACAATTCACTTACTAGTCTAAAATATTTATATCTAGATACCCAAATGGGGGTAATCGTAAAAACTAAACAAAATCAGCAATAGATGCCGGCTTTAGCTTAATAGTTAAACAGTTTATCTGATGGGGAGTCAGTGGCTCGATTAAAGTCGTTAAGAAAGGTATTGGTAGTGGAATTTAGATTTCTATTATTTATTCGTATTTCTTAACAAAACACCGTGTTACAATGGCGGTTTACGGACAATATTGCCCGCTATTATAGAATTCACAGAGGTCTTCTGAGAACACCTGGCCTTCCCATTTGTGTTAATAGTAGTGTGTAGCTGGAGCACCAAATTTATTTTCACATAAAATAAATTTCCCTTTAAGGTTAAGGGAACCTTAGCAGATGGACAGGTTTATGGGGATGGGCAGTAACAAATACTAAGCTCCCAATCGCCTACCTAATCACTAAGCTTCACATAAGCTGACGTCAATAGCCTAATGATTTGGGATCTGCATAATATCGTTGGTTAGATTAGGTTTGGGCAAACCTGCCATTCGGCTGTTGAGGCCCTTAAGAACTACGTCCAGTTTTTTTTGTCTTTTAGTTTATAGTATTTTAATTAAAAAAAATCAATAATGCTCTTGGGGCAACTGTGATGGTACGCTTAGATCTGCACTATAGTACGAGTACCCAGCCTCACAGAATACCTTTGTGAAGTGGAGGTATAATTATACTCTTATGTATCGCTCAATTCCGCAATCTATTTATTAGGTGATTGTAGGTAGATTATCACTTAACAGCAGGTGATAAGTAATGCTCGTTGTCAGGCGCGTGATGTGTCAGATAATTTCTGTACTATAAGATCTATTTGCTGCTAAAATGCTGCTGATAAAATATTAAACATTAGAGCAAACGCACAAGCCGAGATCCTCTCTCGAGGGCCCTTGCGCCGTGTACTCCTAATAGACTTAAGACGCCGAGTTATCTCAAATAGAGGTTCAGGCTGAATAAAAATTAAATAAGGGCTCTGCTACATCTTAAACTCCAACGAAACTGTAGCACGCAGCGTAGGTTCGTCACAAAAACTGATAACAATATAACGAAAAAAATATCTTGCACAGTTAAGAAAATTAACTCTTAATTTCTTTACGAACTATAAACATTCATAAGGGTAATATTACGAAGCTGCGATAGGAAACAAATATCTGCAGTTATACTTAAACCAGATTGACGCGTTTAGAATTCCTTACATAAGCGCTCCGCTATAATATCGGAAAAGAGATCAGAAGTTAATCTATCGGCAACATTCCTCGCGTTTCGCCGGAAGGCATCGCCGAGCCGCCCGCCGCCCGCTATGGCGCCCGAGCACGCGACCTGCCCTATACCTACCAACTAATCGATCCCTTTGCAAATCATAGCTCAACTCTATCTTACGCCACTGTTACGCGAGCCTCTATTTACGGATTGTTTCACGAACACTATCTTAGATCGAAAACACTGAGAATAAGATCGAAACTCTTTCGTAAAAGCAATTTCATAATGAAAATTCCGCAATACTTTATGAGAGTTCTTTAGATTAAAAAAGAAGACTTTTTTTAAATTTATAATACATCTTACCGAAAAACATGCTTCTCATATTTAAAAAAAGTTTTTAAGTTCTCTTATCCGCGCAGGGTAGACAGACAAAGCAATTGTTATCCACGTCTCTCTTTTAATTATGCTCTAGTGACTACCCACGTGACATGGCGATAAAACCAAAACTCATTTGAAAACTGATTCAAACTTCCGTATTTTTTTTAAAATAAAGTCGTAAAGCTAGCCATTAGGGTATAAATTCAAAAACTTAAATCTGACGAACAACTAAAAATTAAGCGTTGAAATAATAAATGTGCACATAGAAATGTCTAGTATAATGTAATAAAAGTTGTTTATGAATTTGCACGCAAAATAATTTGTACGAGAACAATTTTGATTTCGATTTAAAATGGTGCAGTCATAATATAAGGCATAATAAACGCAATAAATTATTAGCATTGTCCATACAATTTGTATCGGATTATTTTATTGGAACATAGCTGTTTCTGCGTCCGCAGCTGTGTCCAATAACGAAGTGGATACAATACATTATACAAATAACATGCGGGGTGTTTCATATATACGAAATCATACATGTTGTCAGCTCAGCTTAAAAGTTAATTTACTAAACTTTACCATTTTTAACTCTGTAACTATATTGTTTTAAATCTTATTTTCGTATGTTTAACATTTCGAAAACAACAACAACAAATTACAGCGATGATGTTTACGGGGACCGAGGGGTTTGACATCCCTTGCTATAGTTGTATTAGGTTACCATCTGGTCTTAATTATTTAACAATCGTCTTCAAAAAAGGAAGGAGGTTTTCAATTCATGTCCATGTTTTTTTAATGGAATTTGCATTTTTTATTGTATAGGATGTACTTCAAGAGTTGTAATTAGTTCTATTTCGTAATATCTTATTCGATTTGAAGTTGGTTTTGTTTTTACTAGTAAAGATCGAGCTTTAAGAAAAATATTGTTTTGTTTCAAAATATTTTAGTGTGCACAAAAGAAGTGTGTATAGAAGAAAGGAGTTCACAAGTACTAAATCGCAGCGACAGAAACTAAATCTTTAAAGCGAAGGCGACGCGGGGCGATGAAACAATATTTCTAAATTCTTTTATAAACGCCTCACGCTGCACCTGTCGCCTCTGTCTACAGCGTGAAGAACGATTCGCTGCACCGTCCCACCCCCTCGTATAAACCTTCGGACAACTTTTAACTCTCGGAAACCGAACAAGTGCAAGATTTCTTTGAAAATCACAAAGAAGGCGGTCTACAAGATTCCAGATGACAAATAACGTGTAAGTGAGGTACCCGTATAAAGATGTATGCTTTCTTTCAGTAAATACTGTGCCTGGTGTCTTTAATATCACAATTAAATTTATTGTTTCACTGGACTGTTTAAGAATGTCTACATTATTCAATATTCATTACTTAGTAGCGTCCGTTACTGAATATTCCAATGGATTTGGAAATTTACTTATTAATAACTATACGAATACTTGAATTATAAGTAATAACAACAAAATTTTAGGTAAATTGAAATTTTTCAATTTGTTTTCATACGTCTTATAGAGTAAGGTTAAGTAATTATGTTACTAATGGTATATAATTAATTAATTATTACCGAGAATTACAATTCTTCTTCTTCTTAAAGTGTTTCTCCGACTAGCGAAGGTTGGCAGTCAGTTCACCATATCTCTTTCTGTCTCTTGCGAGGCGAAACAGTTGGGCGGCACTAGCAATTCTATTAGTGATTATTATTACAAAAATCTTACTGGGTAGTTTACATAAGCAAACATAAACTATTTTAAAATGAATGGAATAAGTTACCATAAATGACACAAATTCGGAGTATCTTCATAAACTTACACAAGCAAAGTGGATGTCGATAACTTTGTTTGCTTGTGGAGCCGAGCATGTGTAATAAAACTTATTATTGTTTATCGACCGAAAAAGTTTGCAGTTGTATTTATTGTGAACGCTATGAGCAAAGCCTTTTATAATCCTAACCTTGTACAATTCTTTAATTAATTTCCTTTTATATCGGAGAAGGGGCTTACGATCAAATGACTCACCTTATCTTAAGTAATCCACCCACTAACACCTACTAAAGGGATAGCAGGTGCGCTGTCAACTACTGTGAATAATTGGGTCGGAATCTAAATATATGACATATAATTAGAGAGTATTAAATAAATTAAATGAGACTTTATACATATACAACGCAACTTAATGAAGAGATGTAGCATTTACTGGTAATTTTTTTATAGTGAAAAGCAAAGTTAAAATAGAGGTGCTTTAGGATTCTTTAATGAGTTTCCGTTTTTGTTTAGGGCTATGGACTACTGCCTTGTCACGTTTAGGAGCTTATGTATGTTTTAAATTACATAAAGATATCTGTTATTTTCAGGTATATTTCGAGGATCTTGCCTTATAAATTTAACGTTAATTTTTATAGCAACATATTTTTTTAAAGGGTTTTCCCCGGAAAGGACATGTTTTCGCCCTTTCCGGAAATTCTATTTGTTTCTCTGACTAGAGGGGGTCAGAGATTGTTCAAACTAGTTTATATTTATCTTCGTATCTTAATGATTTTTCTTTTTTATAACTTCTATTCTAAGTAAATATTTTGTATATATATATGCGTATTGTATATATATATTAGTAAAATATTTATCTGTTTCTTTGTTTTTCAAGAATCATAAATCACATAATACAAGTAAATAATTTATATATGTATAATTAATAATATATATATACATATATATGCGTATTGTATATATATATTAGTATAATATTTATCTGTTTCTTTGTTTTTTCTTTATTTTCTTTTCTGTACTCAATTTCTCCATTTATTTTCAAGAATCATAAATCACATAATACAAGTAAATAATTTATATATGTATAATTAATAATATAAATATATATATATGTATATAGTTTAATCATCTATTGATTATTTCTTAATTAGTTTTATTTTTATTTATCGCTCTATTCGCTACATATTAGTATCTATCAAGTCGAAGTAATTATTAAATTGAAATCATTTGATTACAATTTTTGATAGGAAAGTCTCGGTACTGCGTAGATTAAAGCTGTAAACATATGAATATCGTATAACGAAAGCGGAAGTTCATTTAAAACACAATTTTCAAAAGATTGAAGCAATAGAGGCTGCGGTGCGTTGTTATTCACGTGTAGGAGTGTTGGGCGCGGGGCGACGCCGTTCGCAACGGGGAATAGATTCCTTTAGTCACATTTATGGCTAATATATTCATGAAAGTTTCACAAAAATATTTCTGAGCAACCTCTTTGTTATGAATACGACACACAGGCAAAACACGAGCCCGTATCGGGCCGATATTGGGAAACAGCCTTACGTGATGTCTTAGTATTAAACTGTAAAAATGAACTAAATTATTATAAATGGCTACCATTACCATCGCGACGTAAAAGCTCGCCTTAATTTTAAGCATAAAATATATTTCAGTTCCTTTAGTTCATTAAGTGCATTTCCGTGGGAATTAAAAATAAATCGATACCGAATAATGTGATGTAATTTCGAATGTACGCAAGTACGTATGTGTGACTCAGAAGTTTTCACCGTCGCACCATACCAAAGTTGCTGCCAATTTCGCCCAGGGTCAATAAAATATAGGCTACGTAAAGTTGTCATTTGTGGCAAGCAGTTATGATTAAATTGCAGCAAAATATATAATGTTCATTCAAAAGCTATTTGTACCAGGAACGTATAACCCCACTATAAAAAGAAGGTAATCTACGTAACGTAACGGAGTACGTAAGTAAGGACGTACCACTTTCTCGCTCACAACACAAATATGACATGCTCACCAAAAACATGAATGTACACAAAATTACATTTTTTTTCTTTTTGCATTCTTGCAAAAAAACACGAAATCTCTTAATTGAGATGAGATTATAACTGACTTCAAAAAAATTGTATATCGCCCGTATTTTATGTTTGTGTAGACTTAACGCCGTCATTTCTGAACCCATTTTTTTTTGTTTCAAAAGATTTTAATTTCAATTAGGTCCCATGTTAATCGGGCATAGGATTTTGGGTTCCGAAGCTATACCGAGAACTCATAGTAATCTTATAAAATAATGTTTCTTGATTGTGGTATTGGTTTGTTTATTGTTATAAAGTTCTACCAGACTAAGTAAGTACTCCTTAACGACAACAAGCACGAATGTAAAAGAAGCGTCAGAGTTTTGTTACAAAACAACTATGACACTTTAGGAATAAAAGAGCACATCGGTGCATGCGTTGTACCAAATAAATGATTATTATATTTTTATATGATACATATAATTAGAAATAGCATCGAAAAGCGAAATGGAGGCAGTGCTTACGTAGCGGCGTGAAGTATTTGTGCGAGGCAAAGGCAGCGGAGCGCAGTGGAGCAGCTCGCGCGTCACGGGCACGCGGCGGGCGCACGCGACGGGCGCGCAATTTCCGCCCGCCCGTCAGACGCGACGCCCGCGCCGCCCTCGCTACCCGACCGAGACAGAATGCCGCCCTGTTATATCTACTACTGACATCTGCTTCTCCTTTAATTTGCTATATTTCCGGTTTTGCAATTGTTTAAGAATGAACGTCTGAATAGTTAATTGTATATAATAATAAGCGAGAATGGTAAATTTGGTCGCAGTTTCATTTGCAATTTAAGATATCCAGTCGCATGTAAGTTTATTTAGAATTTCTATCTATAAGATGTCCTCGAGAAGGGTATAACACATTAAATTCGGAGCCATGATTTATTTTGGTCGTGCCTCTTTCTTGGCTCGCAAGGAATGGATTTAATAATTATGGGGTAAAGAAGCGAAGCGTGTGGGGTCTTGGCGGAAGGATGGAGTGGGGCAGGGCGAGATTAAATCGCAGGCGTTTCGGCATGTAACAGGAAGTGGGTCAAGCGGCGCCGCCCGTGCTATTTATTGCGTTTCCGACTAAATTGCAATAGCTATCAAAAGATTTAAAAAAGTCAAACTGTCTGTCTAATTTCCTTTTAACTCGATAAGATTGGTGGTAGGTTTCGCATAGATACAGGGTACCTACACTGAGCTATTTGTTGAGATACTTAAGCCATAAACTTGTTAGTGTATTTCCGAGTACTTTAGCTGAGTATGAATAATTCTTGCAGGTTGATAAAGGTATATATACCGTTAAAAGTTCTTTTTGTCTACTAACGGCAGCCGTTGAAGCGGACTAAGTCTTAGTCGCTCTGCAATTACAGTCAAGTGCCTTTAAATGAAGCTACCTCTCGAGCACGGCGCATCGCTTAGCATCCGACGCCGCCTACGCCCTCTTCGCCATGCCATTTCCACTCATTTGTTAATTTGATTCAAAACGATTATTCGTCTGCGCATATCTAAACATTACTACTATATCGTGTTTATCACAAAACAATGCAGGTTACTATATAATTGTATATTTCAAAACTGATGGTCGTAATTCTTTAACTTAATATAAATAACGAAAGAACTAAAAATGCTTTTTATATGATTTTTGAGCTGTTATATGAATCGGCTCTGCTTAGCTCTATATAGCAATTGCTAAACGTTTTTCACCGATTTTATTAGTTGCGAAATATATCAAGAGGTAAGGGAGCATTGCTACAATTTTTAAACAAGTGACTTTATTGTACTTAAGTAACCCAAACTTATTATCTAGGTGGCATTGAAATTTTTAGATTTCGGCAGTAAGGAATATTGACAATAAAAACGCCTTTTCGACTGAAGTCTTGGTTACCTAATGTATATTAAAACAAAAACAAATGAACGCAAAGAACACTGAGCTTATATACCTTTTTATTATTACTTTTGTTGATTTTATCACAAAGAATACGAGTATTTACCTACAGCGAAATCAACTCAGAAAAAGAGACGCCTACGAGAAGATTTATTTTCATGTATTATTCATTCACGTGTCCTCGAACGTTTTCATTTCTATGCGGTATTTTGGCAGCACGATAATGATATCTGTCGTAAAAGTCGTTATGATATCTACTTACAGCTAGGATATAAAACATAAAGCAATGACTGTAAATACATCAGAAAAATAAGTTGACTCTGGATAAAACAATACTGCTGCTCAATATAACACCGCCTTCAGGGTTTTGTTGGGGCTGCCCCGTTTCTGTAGTGCATCAGGGATGTTTGCGGATGCACAGGTGGCATGATTTTTTGCGACCATGCGCAAGAAGTGTGCATTTCTGGTGCACAGGGTGCAGGCCAGCTCCAACAGCATCCTGAGCATGATCGCACAAAGGTTTGACTGTGTTTATGTAAACAGATGCTGCGCCGTCTCACACGGCAGGTGATAAGCGTAAGGAATACATAAAAATAGTCAAGCCAGTAGTATAATATAACTTAATTTAGCCTAAATCTTATTGTGTAATTCCTAACAATAGTTTTGTTAAGCTAAAAGTGTAACTAACACATGAGTCTAAGTTACTTGAATGAATTAATAAATTATTATTATAACTGCGGTAGTATTAGACGGGGATGTAGAAACTTTAATCAATCATACGTACGAGATTATTTTTAAAAGTAAGAGTTAAATTGATCTATTTAGGCAGAGCAAAGTTGTTTTTTTTTCAAATAGCAATTGACGTTTAGAGTAACCGCAATTAAAAGTAAACTATTATATATATATCATATATTTATAATGATTAAGTTAAAACAAGTTTTTTGTAGCAATATCCAATGAACTATCTTAAATAGTAAACATTTATCACTTGCTTCAAAGAGGTAAGAAAAGATCTAAGCTAAGGTAGAATGGTGGATCAGAGGATTGAAGTACAGGCGATAACAGATATTATGTAATATGGTTCCGCAAACTTATTTTATCCAGTGCTAGTGTAGCTCGATTAGTAAATTTATGTAAATATATATAATAATAATGAAATTTCTGTACTTTCTAGCCTAGTAAATAATTTAAAATCAATTTGTAAAAAGATTTAAAAATTCTACTTAACCGAATTAAACCGCTATCGTAATAGCAACGAAATTCCCTTTTGTATCGATAAGAAATATAGTTGGCTTTTTCTCGTGCACATTGCTCTTTTGGTTAGATTAGTGCAAAACGCGCGACGGCCTGTATATCCGAAGATATTGATTTTGGAATGTGGCCAAAAAAACTCGTAGTGAAGGCACGCGTCAACTGCCGCGCTGCCCCGGCCCCGCCGTCAACCCTTTTACCAATATTAAATTCTGTTTTGCCACTTCGCGATTTCACAATTCTAAAAATAATGTACATATAAATACGCTATTTATTTATGAAAGCTCATAACTCTATCGTTAACTTATTATTAGTAGAAATCATTGTTTCATTTGCATCATATTATTATTACAATACAAACAAACGCTCACGCCCTTCACCCAGAGAGGTATGCAGAGATCACGGATTTCCATTTAACACTATCCTGGCAGACCTCTTTTGCTTCATTCACATCTATACATCTGGCAAACATAATCATCGGTACTCGATTCGTAGTCGGCCGGTAGGACCCCACCTTACCTGCCCTTTTATTATATTATATAATTAATTAAAATAATATTATTACAAATAAAAAATTAAATATTTTGCTATAGTATTAAAGAATGCTGTTATAAAAATATTTATTAGATTAATATCTCAGTACTAAATGTGCTCGTGGGTAAAAGTCGAAAGGGATACAAGGAAATAATAAATAGATAACGAATTTGCTTTTCAGAGCTCGAATTGCTTGATTACTTTACGGAAACTTGTATACTCTTTTTCCCAGCACGGGTTAATCCGAGCTTTACGAGTGTTTCAAAATAAAATATTTGCTAACTACAGTCAACTTGATTACTTACTAAGTGTAAATATTCTACACTTTTTTTAAGCTCTGATTTCTTATATGTGTAATGGAGGATATATTGGACGTTTACTTACAATTATATTAATTTTTTTTATTAGATGGAGAAAATAATTTGTATTAAATATCGTTCCCAGTCAAAGTAAAATAGTACATATGTAAAATTTTATAGCAGGCATACAATATTCTTAGTGAGAGTGAAAACTAAATCTCATTCGCACAGACTTTTCACGCACACACACCCACACACACACGAAGCAAACACCTTAAAAATCTATTAATATTTATTATATAATGGATCCTTTGGAGCATTGTGCACACCGACTTCTGAATCACAGGTCTATTAGAGCTAGTAGCTCATTAGTCAGGGACTTTCTTTGTGTTAATTTTTGTACTTGTGTAAAATAACGATTATTATAATTATTATTTAATAAATCTTACAACACTAACATTCATCTATTTTTGTACTTAAGTGTTTTCTGTTTATATTTAAAATAAATATCATTAGAAGCCGTTGGCGAAAAATAAAACGTCAGAAAAATCCACCAGTGCGCTTCACTAAATCTCACTTGTGTCATATGTACGTTTTGCTCTAAACTTTATGTTGTTAGCGGGGAGGCACGTATCTACAAAAGAATGGCAAAGAGTGACTGTCCGCAAAGTTTTCTGTTGCAAGAGCGTCTCTACTTTTCTCTATGAACGGGTCTGTTTCCGTTTATCTTTGGTTGCTTTTTTGTTAGCATCATTTCTTTTTCCTTATATTTTGTCGTAGTATTTGTCGCATCGGTAGACAACAACAACTAAGGGAATCTATAATGTGTTCAGATTTAAAAGAAGACTTATAATGACATTTGTAATTTGTAAATTTGTCGTATTTGCAATTGACATTTAATCAAATAACGTTTTTGCACTTTTTATGGAAAATAAATTAATGATGGCCGCATGATTTGCGATCCGCTGTACGTTCGAGTATTCACGTAGCATTAATTGACGCCTCGCTGAGCTCGGTCTTAAATTGGTGTAAATCCTCAAGGCACAGATCATGCCGACCGAGCGTCTGCTCTCAACGCGCCTCCTCCAATTACTTTAATTAAAACAATACCACGGCACCACTGCTTCGTCGACTCGCGGAGTCTGTTTCCCATTTCCCTATTAAAATACGAAAACGAGCTCGTAGCTCGCGTTTAGCATGCAAGATGTTACTGTTCATTGTAGATACAGCAACTGTACGATCAGACACCTGTGTGGGCTATGAATTAACACAGAGCACGAATATTACGATATACGTATTTGGTGTAGAGTGCTATTTTGTAATTACAATTAGGAGTTAATTACAATTAGTATAACACTGTGTCTGCTATGCTTGCTTGGAAATGATAAATATTGATTAATAATCATAGATATTATCAATTTGTAGAATCTTTTGAAATAAATGTTACAAGCATTTTGCAGTTTTCATTTGAACTGGCAGCGTTTTGGTCTTTTAAGCGAGTGATTCTAGAATCGATTAGGAAGTCGGGTTGATTCAGCGACTTCGAAGCTAGTAATTTACTCTCGAGTTGGCTGAAGGCGACACCTGTCGACCGAAGTGACGGCTGATAATGCGACGCGGGCGCCATTCATGCGCAGCGGAGCGCGACGATGCGAATCCTGCTAGTATCCCGTATCGACGAACGTATCGAAATCATTGGATAAAACGCTCTGTTACTGGAAGTGCACTTATTTTCTTTTTTTTTAATTCAAAAATTAAACAGTTAAGCTCTCAGGAAGACGGGGACAGCTCTTGTCCGCTTTTCACAAAGCTTATATCCTTTATGAGACAGGAGGTGAGACCCTCGCCATACGAATTTTTAGCAAGGGATTTTTTGATCTTAAAAATCCGAAAACGGAAAATAATCCCGACTGGGACTCGAACTCGCGACCATGAGATCGTAAGTCGAACCGCTTAGCAACTAGGCTATATATCAAATGACTATTTTAGTGATCTAACAAATTCTAAAAATTCAAAGCTTCGAGGATGATTGTAGAGGATATTTGATGTTATTAAGGAATACATTAATCATATAACCTCTAACGGGGCTATATAAAGCTGTTAAAGCCGAGTATCATCTGCGGGATTAGAGTTTACATGAGGTCGGGGCGTCTCAAGGCGGCACGATACAGCACATCCCGACGGGAGGCAACTTCACCAACTTTCTTAAGGGCGGTTAGCTAAGTTTGACGTGCACGCGCTCGCACCGTAAGCCCGGGGATTCGATACTTAGTAACAAGTAACAACATCCAATATAGGGGCTGCAATCAGTAACAGTGAAAATGATACAATATATCAAGACGGGCAAAACTAGACACTAACTTTTGGTATATAATTGTACGTTATTCACGTTCAAAATTAAACTTCTTAAATGTTTCGTAATATCTAAAGTTGAACAATAATTCTGGTGGAGTGTGGCTCCTTTACGAACTTTGGAATTTCAATTCAGATATAAATTTTAATAAACACCAATGTTTAAGGCCGTTAATATTGGGTTACAAGAAACAGAGTAATGTAACTTTAAAAACGAAGGTAGAAGTTTTTTTTTAATAATTTCTAATCACGTGTTTGACTACGATAGTACATGCTGCTGTGAGTATAGACGGAGTCTTCAATGGTAAAATGTACTATTTATTCGAGTTAAAACGTTTTACAACGTTGCACAAAGCTTTTCACAGCGACGTTGCAATCACATTTGAGAAAGTTTTGCTCTCATGGCGGACTTCACATATATTAGTGAACCAAACGTACAAAAATATGAATAGTAGAGTCATAATATTAGTTATGTTTTTTTTTTAATGAATTATAATAAATCAGAGTTGCATTACTCTTTGTCGGTTATGCTGTATAGTCATTAGCCTATGCTATATTTAGTTCCCCCTCGCTAGGACAGTCAGGGCCTTTGAATTTCCTTCCTTGCATACATCATCTATTTATTAATACATATACTTTAGACACATATTTTGCATTTAACTTAGTGTATATTCGTTATGTTAATGTTGGGCGCGGGATCAGTGGACTTTGTTATTAAAAGGTAGTGTGCTGTGAGGTAGCGGGGCCGGATCAAGGGGCAGGGCGCGTATAACTTCTACTTTCCTATCACGGCCCGGGCGCCCGGCCGACAGCGGTAGTAAGAATGTACGTACCCTCAGTTTTATGAGTTTAATCAAATCGTTCTAGGGGTGTCACGGCGTGCACGACTGATTGTATGTAAGGCACACGTGTGCTGACCCAAACAATTTGTAACCTTTTGTCCACACCCATATTTAGAGCCTTTACGAAATTTCCTTGTTTTCAGTGACATGCAATACTTGAATTAGAATTAATTTTAGTCCGCGCCCTGCCGTATCTTTTTGTGACTTGGTATTTTTTGTAAATGTTGGTATTTGAATCGTATTTTTCCGACTTAAACAAGATTGCCAATCCAGCTGTATTTTTATGACAAAAACAACATATTATTGCCACGTTTTAGTAATTAATTAGGTAAAGTTATTATCGAGAGAAAGGGATAATTCGTATGTATCTTTGATATGACTGTAAAATGAGGTATTACCATATTTGGATTCATCTTAGTATAAGTTTCTTATTGGATTGACTTGTAGACGTGTATTCTATTGTACAAAGAGAGAAAGAAAAAAAGTAGAAGGCTAAGTAGATTGTCTCTCTTTCCTCACTCATCCTAAGCCACTGAAGCATGCTTTCTCTATTTAGTCACAACAATTTCTTTCAAGCAACACTTTTCCCTTAACACACAATCTCTAATCCTGTCATATTTTAGTTTTGTCAATATATATATTTAATAAAATGTAAAATGGTAGACGAATTTACATGAAAATCAGGGCAACGCAAATTTATACCATGTAAGCTTATCGCAGCGAGACCGGCGGTAGTAATTCTTTTCTAAGCAGCGCGTAAAGTTATTCAAAATATGTATAAGTTACGTCCTAAGCTGGTCGTAAAACGGTATTACAAACGTTATGACGGCCGGGGTTCGGCCGGATCTCATCACTTAGGGTGTTGTGAAAAAGGCTACCGTTCGAAAAAAATCTATAAAATTGCCTACTCTAAAACGAATTTGGAGGCCTGGCCCGGTGCGGAGCCCTCCTCTAACAATAGATACGTCAATATTAAAATCGAGGTGAGGTAACAATACATCGATGTTCAAGTTTTAAGAGTAATATCCGTCGTCGAGGCGCGGCGCTCGTCTCGAGATGAAAAATGTTTTCCAGGGTAACCGTCGAATATTCATGCACTCGCGGGGCGATCGTAAATTATTTGCGTCGATGTTACATAGCGGACAAATCTTTTATGCAGATGATGGCTTTCGCCATATTTTTCATCCGATCAATGTAAAAAGTATTTCAGCGTTGTTTTTTTTTCTTATTGATTTATTGTATTTTTCTGATTTTTCTCCATAAAAAAGTGTTAAAAGGACGTAAGAGCATGGAAACCCTAAAATAAATTAGTCTATTTTTAGATTAAGTACTTTTAGCAGCAACTTTTTAGCTTTTAGAACAAGCACGGGTACGCTACCAACCCAAGGAGCACATGAGTGATCAGAAATCCTAAGACCTAAATGAATGAAGTCTCATAGTTGAAATGCTTCTCGAGTGACACAGTCGCCATGGCCGAAATCGGCCTTGACATCATAATCAATAGCATATTTTTTTACAATTTCTAAGCAAGTGCTTGACTACGATTCCACCTGATGTTAAGTGGAAATGCAGTCCTGGATGGTAAGGCGCACTAGCTTACTAAATGCCTATTCACTCTACTCTTGAAAATACCCACATTGTAATCGGAAGGAAGACAGACGCGGGCAAACTATTCCAGTCCTTTGCTGTACGAAGAATGAAAGACGAAACAAATCGCTTCGTTCGGGTTTGAGGGATGTTAACAATAGAATTAGTCTATATTTAGATTTCTATGCTCTTACGTCCTTTTTTGGCAAACAGCGAATGCTGTTCTCTGTAGATCGACGCGTTTTTCACCAAGCTTATTAGGTTTATATGTTTTCCACAAAACCAGTAGTAAGTTGTCTTGTAAGTCTTACGTGCATAAAAAAAATTGATGGATGGCTTACCACCTATTATAACTCTTGGTGAAAAGCGGAATGTATCTAATCTATGGTTAGACGAACTTGAGCGTTTATTTCTTTTTTAAATTTTCGTTTAGAATATTTTCCTTGTGCAACGTCAATAATTACTTGCTATAGATAAAATTTTGATTTTCTCGTTAGCAATTTTTGTCTATATAACATTTTACTATTCCATCACCATCATATATAAATACTATATTTTTTAATTGAATAGTTGAATTGTAAAATGTAATCGAAAAGCCAATAATTTGCAGAAAAGAAGGCGATGAAATATATGCGCTATGTATCATATGTAATAGTAGCTGGGACAAGGAAATTGCCATAAATTCACGTGTGCAGCTTGCAGGCGGGAGGACGGGCGGGCGGAGGGCGCGAGGGCATGCATGTTAGATGAGACGCCGCTGTACAGGTGTCGCACGTCTTATTTTTGCATCACATTCACTGCAATTTACCTCTTACGCTAGAAACTAATACGAACAAAAAATTAGTCGTATCAAACGCATTGACACAATTAGTACTGCATGTAATATGCAGTTCCAATTTAATTTAAAATTATACTTTCTGTATTCTACATATGACGTACGTACTAAAGTTTAATTAAGTTAGTTGTATTGGTATATTTTAAGTAAGTACATTCATGAATGTGGTTAAGTAAATCATTGTTCATTAGACATCAATCTGAGATCGCTTTTTTCCTAACGTAGATTAAGCGACTTTTTTTGCGGATGTCACAACTGATATACGATAAGTTAAAAATTAACTACTTTGCTTTTTAATAATTAGTAAAAATAGTACGATATGAAATTCGAGCTACTACAAAAAGAAATCTACTTAAACATCGACCAGAAAACGGCGATGAAATTACAGGGGCATTTGATTGCGCGTCAGATAATGTCAATTGCGAAGAATTTATTACAGAGAGGTAAGTATGTGCGCGAAAATAAAAGCAATCCACTGTGAAGCCTGAGATAGGATAAGATAGAAGAATTAATCGAATGCATTATCCCATGCGAAGAGTTACAAATTTTGGCACATTGTCTCATCTATATTTAAGAACTACCAAATAGTGGTTTTAAGTTCGTTGTAATCTATTACATATTTTGTGTTAAATTTACAAATATTTTGTTACATTTACAAAATGTAAGTGTAAGTTACAATACAATTACATACATATACATAGTATATCTACAGCTGTTATAGTTTTATATTTTACTAGAAATTATAAACAGAAATATGTATTAAGTTATATGCATGCTAATATCGCTAATATCCGACCCTTTAACGTGTTGAGAATTTCATTTTTATACAAATGGAATTTTCGTAGCTCGTTGCTACGGTCGAACGTAGTGACGCGCTACAATGCACGTAGAGTGGTCGCCGCACTAGAGGATGATTACGTAGTAACTTGAAATGGAAAGATAATTTCCTTTCCTAATAATAAATTCAAAAAATCAACTGATAACAAAATGAATATTTTAAATACTTTTATATATATAATGAAATGTGTTTTCTAGGTTGTTAAAGAACGCGTTTAATAAAAAGATTAGAGTAAAAATTTGTATTTAATTTCGAATGGCAATTGGAACGTATAATAAAAGCTGAGAGAAAGCTTAAAGCATCAAGTTAAATAGAAAAAGAGCCGTACATCTTTTACAGAGAGGTCGGAATGGCTCTGGTAGGAGATTCGTTTAGAACAAGGATAGGACACAAATTAAAAGAACGCTGGAACGCTAATTCCATTACGATTCGATGGACGACAAAAGTCGCCTCCGTTAGATTCAAAGCCGGTAAAACGTAATTGCGACTTCACTAAGCTGGGCTCCACGCGGTCTGATACGGACGAAAGGGGACCTCTCTGTAACGGCTGATATAAAAGCGGCAATAAATTTAGCAGGATGAACGCACTACTTACACAGAGCGAGCACGCTCGTCGCTGTCCGTAACGAGGGGCACGCAGCCGGCCTTTGTTTTTTATCCATCCGCTGCCGCCCGGCTGCAGCACTTTGTGTTTCACTAAATAATTGATAACCGAATTACATCAAATATACTAATGTCCCATTGCATAAAGTTTAAAAGGTTTCTCTTCGCTAAGCTACCCGATTAACGCATCACACATAACATGCTATTTTACTACTACTAAGGTCTCACCCACCTCAGACAAATTCTGCGTTTACATGGAAGCACCTTCGAGAAATAAGTTGACAGAAGGATACAGCTGGGCTGGGCAGCTTTGAGGAAACTACACCTAGTTTTTTCATCCTCAATTCCACAATGCCTAAAGACCAAGGTCTTCAATCAGTGCGTCTTGACATATGGAGCCGAAACATGGACACTCACGGTTAGGCTGCTCCACAGGCTAAAAGTCGCACAACGAGCTATGGAAAGGGCTATGCTCGGAGTCTCTCTGAAGGATCGAATCCGGAATGAGGTGATCCGACGGAGAATTAATATCGACATAGCCCACCAAATTAGCAAATTGAAGTGGCAATCGGTCGGCCATATTAGCCGTAAAACGGATAACCGTTGGGCGTAACGAGTTCTCGAGTGGAGACCGCGGAGAGGCAAAAGCGGAGTGGAAGCTCTAAGACTAGGTGGAGCGGCGATCTTCGCAGGACGGCTGTCCGAAGCTGGATGAGAGGGCCGAGGATCCTGCTCAGTGGCATGCCTTTGGAGAGGCCTATGTCGTTGACGTCTCTGATGATGAAGATGGTGGTCATTGGTATATAATATATTCTTAATAGCCGCTACCATCGTTTCAACGTTTAAGCGATAAAGATTGAGTAACGATCGACACTCCTTGAGTGATAGGTCTTTCCAAACAAATATTTGTAAAAAGATACGTTCGAAGAAATATGTGCAATTTTATTCATATATGCAATATGTTTAGTAATAGTGCGCTACTGATTTTGTATATAAAATTTATTCTTAGTAGCTGCTACCTTTTAGATAACAAATATTGGGTTGGCCTTTGTCAAAAAAAGCTCTTTCATATATACATCTTTTAGAACAAAAAAAAACAAAAATAATTTATGCTCGATATCATTTGAATAGCTTCGGCTAATTTAGTTGAGTCTAACTTGATTTAGTCGGCGTTCGTCGTTTGCATTGTAACTATCCGTTACATTCTGTTAAATGATAGGACACATAGAACTTAGTAAGAAAAAACGTTTGAAAAAATACAGCCTTGCTTACATGTAGCATACCTACTAGCAAATTTTGCTAACAATAAAATAATTTAGAGACTAATAAACTTAACAATGTATAAAACTGTGTTATCGTCGTTCAATATATTGTTTCTTGAATAAGATTTGGAATGTAGGTCACATAAATTCAGTAGATGTGATGGAAATAGTAATGTTGTTATTTTTGATACACATGTTTATTGCTACGAAACATGGCAACCCCATAACAATCCCTTTCACTCTCCACAAATTGGTTGGAGCGTGTAAAAGAAAACAGGGCTATAAATAAAACTGGCAGATCGACTAGATAGACTGCTATTACTCGAGATAAGTGCAGCTTATATCTGCGGTACGTCCTCAGCTTTCGGCAGATTAACGGAACGGGCCTGCTGTTGTTTGTAGATATCGACGTGGAAACGTTTCGGCGAGTCGGTTTGAAAATTTATTGTAGCATTCCGGGAGATATCTTCTTACGGGCTCATTAAAAAGGAGACATGTCGTGCATAAATCAGGGACGGGCGTGGTTGGAGGCGAGGCGCGGTGCGGTCGGCGTGGCCTCTTATCGGCTGCGAGCGCGCCGGCAATAGGCGCTATCCGGTTCCGTCGCATCTATTGTACCTCAGCTCCGCTCCGCTCTCTACTAAACACCCGACCGGTTAAACTTCATAACATTATCCTCACTTGAGATACTTTGAATATTCACCAGCAGCCGTAACCATTCTAGAAACAACTTTTACTCGTTTTGGAATAGCACAAAATATATTTTTTTTTATTTTAGGTTAAAACTAAGTCTATGCTAAAACTAAGCTATGGATAAATTTAATTTTTGACAAAAATATAAAACGCCATAAACAAATGGCTCTGCTAGAGTTATCGGACGGATATCCAATAAAGTTTTATACCGTTATGCAACAAACACACTTTGTATAAAACGACCTAACATTCACTATATGAATTTCAAGAGCTAACTTTGCAACTTTGAAACATTAGGAAATTTGTTTAAAAGAAGCTTTTGTACGTACTTATGCTCACGAAACCTTGCTGAAATACAGCCACGTGTGTTTTATCCCGGTCGGACGCAATTGTTTCCTATTTCATTATTTACCTACATTTCGTATCAATATTTCAGATAACTTGCTATATAAACTGGGCCGCGCGTAGTTGGACTTGGATTACAAATTGTTAATTTTAACGTGACTGACAGATATTGAGTCTTTTAATAAATATCTTTTTTTTTGCTAACGGGGAGGAATTCTTCAAAAAGATACCCCGCCTTTTGGGGGGAAGGCGGCGGTTATGTGGGGTTCTTTAGTTTACCTTTTAGTCGCCTTCTACGACAGGCAGGGGATTCCGTGGTCATATTCTTGAGAACCCAGAACCACAGGTCTCGCTTTAATAAATATCTAGAGCAGTTAGTCAGTTTTTTTTAATATTTTGACTACTTATAGAATGCATTCGAAATTTATATAGCAAAAGAACGTTTGCGGGGTCAGCCAGTTATTAATAATAAAAAGATTTGTGCAATACCGATGACAGTAGGAAACGGCGTGACGTGAGAGCGGCAGGCTGTGGGCGGTATCGAGTGGCTGACTGAACAAACGACAATAATTGGCACACAGAGCGCTGCGACATCGACCTCGCGGCCCCTCGGGCGCCGCCATCGACTTTAATTGACTGGTGATTTCAATTAATGCACATCGGTGGGTTCACCAAACGTCGCCATTCGATGCACTGTTTCTACTGTAATGGCCTCAGACATTCACTCAAAATGTCGTTGGCAGCTCGCTCGCCGTGAATTTACGACATTGAGGACGACCAATAAATGCAAATTTTATGGTTTATGGCAGATTTAACGGCAGTGAACTCTTTTACCGATGCCGTAAAGCGATCCTTGCATTGGCCATTGGACAAATCTGTTTACATTATACGTGTGTCACCCTCACACGGCGGGATACATTGATACAATAAGTGATAAACGTATAACATAACCCTTGAAATTGTGTATACGGTGATCAGGATTGTGTAAGGATATTTTGTAAAACAAATTTATCGTGTTAACTGGTATATAATTGTGTAACGTATCAAATTTTTAAACGATAGCTTCAATAATGACAAGAATAAGTAAAAGTTTTAACTTATAAACATGTTGAAAAGCGGAAAGTGAAAGTTGCCTCAGTCTGGGGTAATTTTGGGTTAAAAGTTCGTGAGAGGTATTTTTTATTAACTTAAAATATTCAATAATTAAAAATATTAAGCGCATTACTGAAATACGGAAATTCGGACGAAAATTTTGTAGACATTTTTTACCTCGACGGTAAAGAACAAAGAATAATTCTATTTTTATACCTTGGCATAAAAGAACCGAAACACCACGAAGTAAAAAACTTTTTAATATTCATATCAGTTTAATGTTTGAGGTTAGGAGAAAAACACGAAAGTATAGACTGCTGGAATTTTTATACGAAAATTTAAAAAATACAATTTTGAAATTATATTAATATAAAATAAACCTAAATAAATTATATTGAATTCCCTCTGGATGATTCGAAATCTTTAGAATGTCGAATATGGTCTTGGGAAAGACTGAATAATTTGACGGCTTAATGTCATAGCTAGCGCATATTTACAACGAAACGTGCCTTTAATTCATAAAACATGAACTAATTGTTGCAAATATCAATAGAAATAAAGATAAAAAGTCAACACGTCTTGCGCGTAGCATTTCACTTCTTAAATTTCATAAAGAAAATGAAATAAAAAGTTAATAAAGAATACGCTGAGTGTTTGCAACCTGTAATAAGGGTTGTTGTTGGCAGTCTCCTGAGCAGGGGAAGATGAAGAGAGCGCGGTCTGTCCGAGCCTGATAAGGTTATTAAAAGTTACGCTCATAGACTGCGGAGCGGATTAAATTGATGCCGCCTATTGATACCAAGAAAACAACAACGCAAAGTATATTTATGCTAATTCTCCAGATGCTGTTTTTTAAATACACACCCTTTTACAAATTTTGAATAAAAGATAGTTCAAAATATGAGAATAATCTACCTTTGAAGATAATAGAATTCAATTTAACATTGGTGAGGTTTAAGATTTTAGTAAAAGAAACCTTTTTTAAAAATAAAACTCAGTTTTTTTTATCGCAAAATATGGTGCTTTTTCTATGTAATCTTTGTACGGTTTTTTATTAAAGAAATTGCGGACATAGGTTATTGTTTTACAGCGAACACGATGTTGGACAGCGAAGTTATTGTTTTATAGTATTAATTATTTATTGTGCTCATGTAAGTGACCTGTAATGTCTGAAGTGAGAATAAAGTTTCTTAAACCAAAGGTGATTTAAGTATTTGATGAGTTGATATTATATGTTAATTGCTAATAGATGGTGTTCAATGCTCTATAATCAATGAAGCACTTTAATTGTGTAAATGTTATTATGCTTCAGAAAACTGAGAGGCAATTAATAGGAGTGTGCCGTATAATAATTTTAACATATATCGTGAATTGTAACGAGCAAAGAACAGATCAAACAATGCGAAGATGCGACGCGATATTGGTTTCCAACGCGAGGCGCGTTATATTTCGGCACGTACGATCTTGTCTGTAGAGTAAAATACGGTATGTGGTCCGGAACAAAAGATACGTGCGGGGGAATTTTGTTCAAAGCAATTATTGTGAATAGTGCTCACTTCAGCGCTGGTAGAAATTCGCGTATAAATCGCGTCACAGACCACAAACAAAAACGTGCATGTGGACCGGCGCCCATTATTCTCGACTGCATAATCGCTTCGTCCGACGCCCGCATCGCTTCCCGTGCTATTTTATTTCCTCTCAGTACAGTTGTGTTTCAACTAGGCGGAGCTTTTTCAGTAGAGCTCCGGCAGGGAAATTAAACCATGTTTAATTCTGTTTAAGGTCCGGTTCCGGTTAGAGCGCGAAGAGTCGATGGGATCGGCGACAGACCGAAGCTAGCACGCTACAATTCTGGCACAATGTGTGTTCGTTTTAATAGGATTAAACTCATTGTTACATACGATCTGAAAGGACCATGAGCATATCCTGAAATTGTTTCTAACAAATCGAAGCAGACAATGTGAGCGATATTGGAAAATAACAGACGCTATTCAAATGAATACAACAAAGAATGCTCCGACTGATTCTAACTAAGAACTGACGTAAAAACGAAATAGTCACCGATGCCAAATTAAATTCTACGACGAAATTGAATGAATACTTCAGAAATAAAAATACTGAACAAATTGATATATTTCATTTTTAACTCCGTTATTAAAAATAAACCTGACACAAAACTTACAGCGCAATTGTGATTTACGAAATGATATTTGAAAATAGTTTTAACAAAACTATAAAAATTATAAAACAAGTAAACTTTTCGTCAATTATATATTTTGTTTATAAAAGTATGTATAGAATTTTATATAATAATTCAACTTTGATTACATAGCCGTTGCGAAGGCTTACAACCTTAAGTAAATAAGTTGTTTTGTTAAAGTTGGAATGTTAATTAGCGTTAATTATAATTAATGAAATTTGATATCGTGATCCATTCGGCCTTTTTAGTAAAATAAATTTAGATCCAGCTTTTACTGCAAAAATGTCGACAGGAATTGATGCTATGACACGTAGAACATAAGAAATATCGAGTTTTATAGACTGTTTTACTATATAATATTATATATTTGTCGTCTGGAGACGATAGTTCTTAGCGATAAGACGATTACACAACAAATTGAAAAATGTACTTTATTTCTGTTATGTTTCTTGTTTGCTTTTGGTGTGCAACCAAGTTATATATCTTTCTATTTATATTATTGAATATTCATATGGCACCTATATTTTTCAACCGACTTCAAAAAGGTGTTTCTCAATTCTTCTGTATATTTTTATTACCTAATAACTTTCGGCTGGGTGAACCAATTTTGATTTTGGTTGGTATATTCAGTGTGGTCCAATTCAGACAATGGTATCCATGAGAAAACCATATAAGTCATAAATTTGCATTAAGTATGTGCGTTACAAATGGACGAATAACTCAATATCACGCCAACAGATTTCAATGATTCATTTTTATTGGAAAGGATGTACTTTTAGAGTAATAGCGTTTAACGTTTGATTCGATTTTTGTTTTTGCTCATAAAATACTTGTTGGTTCAATTCAATCGTTTTTTTTTGATTGCGTTTCCATAAAGATTTCGCCAAGTCAAAGTGCATACGTTAAACTGCTGAAAATAGCGGGCTTCGTGGATGGACTGGGACCGAATCTAACAAAGATGGAGGGTGGATACTTCTAAGACAATTCACCGCGAACATCGCTTGATAAATCTAAAAAAAAAAGACAATCACAGTATATACATAAGGTTAGTTGGTTAAAGGACAGACAAACTGAAGTTTAATGTTATTTTCGTGAATGAATGAACATAAAATATATAGAAAAGAAGAGTTAACAAGGGAGAGTAGTGATTTGTAGTCTGTGGGACGTGCGATATCATGAGGAAGGAGATTGTAGAGAGATGAGAATAGTAGGGGACAATTGAAAAAAATGTGATTTGTGTTGATGTGAATGTATGTATTCTTGTTGGTTTATAAAACAACAATTTTAAAGATAAAATAAGGCGAAGTGTGCTCAGGATCTCTCGCAGTTAATAAATGTAACGTTTACTGAAACCTCGAACCAAACAACATGCTATTTAAGCGAGTACCAGTTCTCCTTTTCTCAGGTTAGTACTCGTGTGTGTTCTCCGAGTACCTATTACTGTAGTACGTAGAAGACTAACGAGTCCGTTGTTTCTAACATACACCAGTTTGCACTTCCGAACACCTGTTCACGTACTTTATTTGTGAGCCACTTACGTTTGTTTCCTCAGAAAAAGTCGGTAAAGAAACATCAGTGTTTGTACGGAAGAAAATATAAAATTAACATCAATTTGTCTAGGTAAATAAACAAATACGACACAGACGTTGCTCTATTTTATGCCGGTATTATGTTTTACAGACTTAAAAAAAGAGGAGGTTTATAAACGCGTTCCTTTTTTTTTTAATTTGAGAGTCATAGCGCCGACATTTATGAATTCATTTAATATGAATTTTGTTGGAATAGGACCTTAAGTTCAGAAGATATATCGGTCGATCTCTTAAAAACTGTTTGTAACAATACTTGATTATGATACCGGTAGGTTAATGACAATTCAACACTAGGTAGATAATTTATAACGACAGTGAATACGAATGTGGAAAAAGAAAGAAATATAGACACCAGAATTTCGTATTATAATATTAGATCCGTAACATATGATTCGATTTGAAGTAGGTTTTTTACTCGTAAATATACTTGTTGTGTTCAATACATGAAAATATATCGTTGAATTATGATGTGACCAATATTTAGGTAAAATTTTCTTGTATTGATTATATAGGAACAAAGAATTAAAGCTGTGTGTTAGCTAACGTGCCGTTGCGGGAGCAGAATGGAGCAATCAGGACGAGAACACTTTGACGTAGCAATTTGAACGGCGCTCCGACCGATGTGTTATTTTGATTGCGTGGCTTTTGTGCCGTCTGAGCCAGTGCTTCCGATTCTTACACAGTTATACAAATATATAGAAAAATATAGCAATATTTTAAGTACATAAAATAAAGTAAAATACAGGGTTGCCTGGATGAAATATCTCATAGCGATAAGGCCGCCCTTGTCGACTTATAGGTTAAGGTTAGTTATCACTTTAATAATTTGTACTTATTGTAAAATTGGAGCAATAAAGAATCTATCTACAACAGCAAAATTAACTGGAAAACCATTTTCATTCAATTAAATATATAACGCTAGTGGCTAAGCGGTTTTATTTACGATCTGATGGTCGCAAGTCCGAAACCAAGTCGGCCTGTACCCGTACCAAAGAATTTCCGTTTTTCGCTTTTTACGTACAAAAACAAATCTCTTCCTTAAAATTTGTGCTCGGTGTATGACTATGGGATAACGTAGTGTTACATATGGGACCTGATAAGTTTGGTGAAAAGCGTAAAGCGAAAGCTGTCTCTGTTAACCTAGTTAGGGTTAAAATAACGTAAAAGCCTATTTAATTCCCCGACAAGTCTTGGACCAATATTCCGAGATTGCAATGTTATTGTATGCAATATACTCGTATTAATGTAACACCACCGGTCGGCGCAATTGAACTTCATTCGATGTGGTTTAAACAGTTTCGTTTAAATTTTTATTATCAATCATATTTTTAATAAACAAATTTTTATTCTTCGAATAAGGTGTCTGTTGCCTAGTGTAAGTATCAAATTTGCGATTTTAGGATATTTTGCGCTAATAGCCTTTTATATAAAGCAAGTTATTCGCTGTTATACGCCTTGACTAGCTTTATGGGAATCTGTAAAATACAAATTAAAAGAGTTAGGCTTCTCAATGTCATATCAGCCAGAAAATAATTAAAGTGAAATTTGACGTAAATATCATATATAACAGTTGACTTGGGTAAGATGGCGTGAATATTGGTGTTAAAGTGGGAAAACAAAAGAATGTAAGAATACCTCGTTCTTTTATAAAGATTGTAACTGTAAAAGATACAATATGATATCTCTTTTGTCCAAAACATTCATTAATTGGATCAAATAATAACGGACACGCTTTAAAACGACGCTATGAATTATGCAAAAAACACAACGATCAACGTTGACATATTCAAAGGACAATAAAAGCTATTAATAATTGTTTTTATACCAAGTCATGCACAATTGTATTTGTAGATTATATATGACAATTTCATTATTTGCAGTATTGATTGGTTCGCATCAATCGCGATATGCAAATATTAGCCTCGCTCGCTGACCGGCGGCCGAGTGATTTACGTGTCGCGACGTTGGTTTATGCAATTACGAAAGCTTATTAAAAATTAACCGTTGTTTCCAACCTGTCCCCAATATGACAACGTGTGATAAATCATTCACACTTCATAAATCACTGTTTCTGAAATGATGATAGTTTTCAACCGATATCAAAAATGATGGAGAATCCACTTCCCGGTTTCCAATTGAGCTGAAATTTCGCATGCACGTATAAATGCAATATTATTATGACATTAAGCTGATCTGACGATGGAGCTGAAGGGTCATACGAACTCCGTAACCCCGTCGAGTTTGGTCTCATTTGATTCGAACGTTTTACTTACTATAGGTGAGAGATAGCAGTGCGGTTGAGCGTTGGCCTATTTAAAATAAAAAAAGAGTATCGCTTAATATATTGGAGTTACTGAAAGTGAAGTAATAGTGGATGAGTAACGCTCGGTTGTCGGCCTACCAATAACCAAAGCCATGAAGACCGCCGAGTACAGGGACACGTGGAAGTTAATCGTTAAGCGAGCGATCAACACTTTGTGCTAGACACGACCTTCAGTAATGAAGGAGACGACTAAGAAGAAGAAGAACGCTCGGTTGATATAAACTAGTTGCAAATGAAACGGATAATTGGTGCTTCGTTTTTATCTATGCGGAATGTTAACTCGTCTTTATTTAGCTATAAAACTTAAATTTTAATATTTTATTAGAAATATAATATTTATTGAAATATAAATTTCATGAAATCGGTGACTTTTTGGGTA
This sequence comes from Meandrusa payeni, assembly GCA_029286785.1. Taxonomy (NCBI): domain Eukaryota; kingdom Metazoa; phylum Arthropoda; class Insecta; order Lepidoptera; family Papilionidae; genus Meandrusa; species Meandrusa payeni. Next base: position 6,690,129 of record JAGSMX010000012.1, on the reverse strand, counting down.
CGCTTGTTTCTTGAAGGTGCACGAATCGAACAGGTTCGGAAACACCGCTGGTGGCAGTTGGTTCCACAGGTTGATACGTAGTTTCGCGAAAAACGTACTGTTGTGGAATGCCAACCATCAACTATACTAGAAATATGGATGTAAAGAAAACGAGAGAGATGTATCAGGGCTGTAAAAAAGGGGAATTTGTAATCTCCTAGAGTCTACTCTTTTCTCGTACTTCTCTGGGTCGAGGTGGTGTGCCGATTGTTTACTTTATTATTTAATTTTAGTGATACTAGTATAAGGGATAAACATTGTTTCCAAGAAATTTAGTTTCAAACTGTTAGGGTAGTCTGAAACTAAATTTCCTTGGAAACAAGGTTTATCCCTTAAGGCAAACACTTCCATGAGTAAACTGTGTACCAAGCAGTGCATAATGCTGATATACTTCTAGCGTTAAATATCAAGTGCATAGCTAATTTAAAAAACCTACTTAAGAAGTTAATTTACATAATTAACTTCTTAAGTAGGTTTTTGACACAAGCCTTACACGTATAGCGAGCAAAACCGACTAGAAATAGAATCCAACGTTCAACGCTATTTCCGGCGCTCTCCGAATTTTCGTAGGAATATAACGAAATAGATTAATCAGAACCTAACTAAACTCTCATTAAACCAATGTTGAAGTACATCCTTTCCAATAAAAAATGAATAATCGAAATATTGGCGTGATATTGAGTTATTCGTCTATTTTTGGCGCCTACTTGATGCAAATTTAATACTTAAATGGTATTTTCATGGATGCCATTGTCAGAATTAGCACATAGCAACAACAACAAAACAGACATACGAATTGAGAACCTCCTTCTATTTTCAAGTCGGTTGAAAAGCTATGGCATATTGCTTCATCTGGCATGCATAATTCGTCGGCTGACGTCAACAAAGCTCACCCAGTTGAAAGTGAATCACATAAAATACTAATTATTCGCAGAGAAACACTGAATATCTTAATCGATGATCGATGATCACTTTCGCCCATGAGCCACTACAAGCCCGCTGGAGTCAGGTACGTTGCCATCCTTTAATGTAGAAAGAGATACTGTTTTCTTAAAGATCACTTAGTTACATCGGTATATATAATGTTGTAATAGTTTAGTTTAATAAGATGTAAAAATAGATTTTTTGGTGTTAAGAAATTTTTAAATTTGATTCGTCTCAAAGATGTATTACACCGAACTTTCGAACACGGCATCTCTTGTAAGAAACGCGTCGCCGCGGTGTACGCGGGTGGCACGTAAATCAGTGCGCAGTGGGGGCAGAGTGCGACGCGGCCGTACCGCGAGCGCTGCCGCTTTCATTCTCCCAAGATTCCAAATTGATGGCGCACACACCTATTATAATCCCCGGGGAGAGCTCTTCGCAGTATCGACCTAATTAAATGCTCAACAAACACGTGCCGCGGTACGCAATAAATGACTTCATGTAGGATATAACGTCACCTGTGCACGACTGTATCATTAAAAATATCGCAAAGAGCCACAAACGGCTCTGGTCGTAATGGCGAATATAATGTATGCTAATGAGGGTGGGCGAGCTCGCCGGACGTGACGTCACGCTCCGGACCGCAGCCGCTGCCGTCCGCACTTAACGAGCGGGTGTGCATTTTCAATACGCCGACCAGGGCCCAATTGCTGTCTGGGCCCCGCAAAGACAAACTACTGCAATTATCGATAAAAAGTATCGCGAGTATGGTCAAACATTACTTACAAACTCACCCCATCTACCATGTCATTTTTACAATGTCTATAGATGATTATAACAATAAATATCAAACTAATTAATAAATAATAAAAAGTTTAGGAGTAAAAGTAAGGTTTCAGACAGAGCAACAATAAAAACAACACTAGTGTTACAAAAATAATAAAGTGCCCAGAATAATAAAAGCTCCGGCCGCCCGCGAGGCGCCGGGAAGAAAGGCCAGGCCGTTTCGTTTTCAGCAAAACTCGTCATGTCTAAGTTTACTGTAACTTCTAAAACAACTTATTTTCTCCTCCGTTCTCAACTTTCCATTTTTTTTCACATTTTTACACCTAAACAAGTATATTTTCGTACAATCTGTTAAAACATTCTCGGTTCATGTCGTCTCAGTTATATTTTCCAGGATATAAAGCGGGTTTTACTTAAGGCTTCTATTCTTTGTGCAACATTAGACGTATAGTTTTTGGAAGCGTGGATGTATGTGTCATCCATCACAGAGTGTCGACTGATTTATGACAGGGGAGCAGAGGCACGACAGAAGGCTAGTCTGTTCACGATGACGATGCGATTAAGAGCGGCTCAGGGCGGGCGCGGGCGGACGGAGCGAAAAGAGCGCCGTGATCACGTGACACGCGAACGCCGCCCTGGAATTGTGTCTTTACGACAAGCGAGCGCAGCTTACATCACATCATTGCCTAATCCGGGGGTGAGTGTTGCCGTTCTTTCACAACAAACTTTTATGTAACATGACACGAATTTTATTTATAAATAAAACCAACCGCATATTATAAATATACAACATATTTAGATCAAATAAAGTAAATCCTATTGTATTTTCAACCGACATCAAAAGAGGAGAAGGTTATCTCATAAGTTTCGACTGGGTGATCCGATTTGGATGATTCTTTTTTTTATTTGAAAGCTTCCAGTGTGTTCTCATTAATTTTCAATCCCATCAATTTGGTCCAATTAAAGTCAAGTCTTAAATTTGCATTAAGTATGTGTGCGACAAATAGGAGAATAACTTATCACGCCCAATAATTTAGATGATTTATTTTATATTTGAAAGGATGTACTTCAAAGGTAGTTTGATGAGAGTTTGATTTGGTTCTGATTAATTCCCACGATAATTCAGAAATACAAAGAGGGCATCCGCGTGTTATAACATCCAAAGTTTGATTTGGTTTGAATGCGGTTTTTCTTTTTATTGAAAAATATACCTGTTCCATTTATGAATATAAATCAAATAACAACTTAAACGAAACATATTTTTACTTCACTAACAAATATAAAATAAAAGTGTTTTTTAAAATCTAATAACACTCAAATTTATATATCGAATTAAAAGCGATAAAAAGGCAATAAAAATAATTATGTAAATGTTCCCTTTTTAAGCCAAAATACAAGGCGATACTGACAGAAATATAATACACGTGTAGTTATGTGTGCAAAAATATTTAACGGTACAATGGCAATTTCATCTTAATTCCGCGACTCTGCCGTAAAATAAAACACGGCACGTCACAAAGTCAAACAGCTAACCTCGTGTTCCCGCGAGAAAATTGCGGGTATTCATCACAAATGCGTGACGTTTAAAATTTTCAACCGCCCGCCCGGCAGCCCGCTACGTATAAATCAAAGCAAACAGTAGTTTGGGCGAGTGAGATACTATATTACCTCCTTTGTTAAAATTTTTCGTATACATCACCTTAAAATGCACGTTGTAACTTTGAAAATCCTTTTACATTCAGGGTATAAAGTTGTATGGTAAAGTTTAAACACATAAAGTAGCGTTCCAAAAAGTCCGTGCGTCGTAAAATAAATGTGATATAACAGTTTTGCAGGAAACTCTCATGTGTGCAATAATTTAGGTGTTGGTTAGCTGATATTTATTGCTCGGTTAACATGGTTCTGGTTTATACGGGTGAAGAGTAATAATTACGTGCTAGTTTATCGAGCATATTGCAGTACCATACTGCGAGCTCATTACGCACATTTCGCATCTAATGGCTGGACCGCAAATGTTTTGCAACGTGCACTTTATTGTATGAATACAATGCGGACACTATAATTTTTCAACTGCTGATTACAAATACATATGATTTATATGGCGGAATAATATAAAAGACATAGACATTTATTTATTGGCATCACAATACAAAAACACACCACAAACAGAATTTAACACACATTAAAAAATAATGAAAAATAGACAAAACACAGTTAAATTTACACGGACAAATAATACAAAACATATGATACCAATATCGGACACCGTCTCAGCATGTGCTGTCGCAAGGATGCGACAGCGCTGATTTTCAGCGGTGCCCGGGACTACCTAAACACTTGAAGACGTGCGCGCGCTATACTACTTTTATATGGAATTTATACAGACAATAAGAGTATAATAAATATGATACATGAATAAAATAGTTATGAGATTAAAATATATTTTATACAATAAAATAATAGATGAAAAAATTTCATAAATAAATATTTTTTAAGTCAAAAATATACTAAAATAAATAATATGATAATTAAAAGTATAAAGTTTAAATTATATAATTTAATATTGAAAATATTGGAAACAACAATAATCATCAATAAATGTTCATATAAAATTTATTCCACGTCAAAAATCTATAGCTTATAAATAAGTATGTAAGTAAAGTTTATATTTATATTTTTTTTAACAAATTTTTTATCAAAAATTACGGACAAATTTATTTACCTGTATATATACCAGAAATACGTGCGAGTTTGGAGATGCATGTTTGCATCTGTAAGCACGTCTTGTTGTGGTTTTGTTCCTATTTATTTCCTATCGGGGTGGTTTAGACATGCAATCGCTACCTGCTTATTTCAGTTTTATATTTTTCAGTTTCTCAACAAAAAATACACTCTGTTCACCGCGCTATAATAATAATACGAAGAAGATTTAAGAACCCGTAAACCCATTGTTACAGTTTTGTTGCTTGCTAAAATTCAAGCTCAAGACCGTTAGGCTTCACTAGGTTATTTAAAAAAATGTATATTACTTTAATAGATGATAATCATATTTAAATAAAAATAACCGTTCCTTGAATTTTAAACACAGGCGGGATAGACTGATATACAGCTTCCACTGTTCGCTTTTCACCAAGCTTATTAGGTCACATATGTAAATATAGGTGACAGGTGGTGGGCGCCCCAGGAAATCTTTTATCAAGTGATATTTTAAAAACTGAAAAAAAACACGGTAATTAGTGCAAGGGGACTGGGATTCGAAAGACTGATGGTCTTGTAACTTTTTTCACACATGTCATTTGATGATCTTGTCTCTGCTTTTATTGTATTATTTTATTTGTATTGTGATATATGTGTTTACGAATATACTTAGGTCAGTTGAATGGCTGGCTCTAGAATTTTGACATAATGCAGACCTTTGGAGCATACTGGCCGTAGGCTGTAGAACATTAATTGATATACGCATTTGGCAGCAGCAACTAGGATTTGCATAGCATTAGCGCTGTAGTCGAATGAAAGCTATGTGCATAACAACAGTTTGTAATAACACAAACAGAGTGTTAATTCCCGCCGAGCCGGTCGAATTCGCCATTCGCCGAGCCCGTGAATAGGCGAGTAGTAAAATGTGTGGATATTGCGGCGGGGAAGTTTCCATGTAAAGTAAATTAACATGGAGCCCACATCTGAATTGCGAGAGCGGGTTCGACGTTCCCGTGCACAAAAGTCCTAACGAGTGCCTGCCGGGGAGAGCTCATCTCGCTCCTCGGCTTCGCGGCCTCGGACCACCCTATTGCATTTATTCATGTCGTTACCGCTAACGATAATTTTATCGTGTGCTTATTTGCCGGCGCCAGCTTTGCGATCATCTGTCAGCGAGTCCAAATCGACAATTTGTTCGGCACTAAAAATTTTATAGCGACATAATTGACCTCGATATTTCTTTTCCACCGTAGTAATAATTTTCTACCGAAGTAGCTTCTTTTGTTGTTCTAATGGTAATGTGGTTCTTTTATGGACTCGTTTCTACTTTTTCATTTCGTTCACTGTCTTTTATAAGCCCAAGTCCGGACGTGTGTAGAATATTGATGTCATATTTTGACAGACTTTGCTAAAGGCTGGTGAAAAGGGCACCTAGATGCTCTACTTACCCTATCCACTCGCTTTGGTTTTCTTGATTATCTTTCTGATCCGCACTAAAAACTAGTTTCTTAAAATCACATTCGCTTAACATTAAATCATGATACAAGCATTGGTAGTGTTATAATTTGTGGTCTCGTAGAATAAAATAGTCCAACAACTATTACACTCGCTTTATTGAGACAGCGTAACGTTGTACAAAGAATTATTTATAACGAATACCGTCACAACTGCGCGTCCTCACAATCTTTATACAAAATTAATGAGAAGTCAGATTAGGAACTAATAAAGTTAAAGTATTGTTTACAATGCCAAGTTTATGTACGATCAACTAAATTATTAATTATGAATTAAAGATACAATAAGGTTCAGGTAAATCATTAAGAGATCATTGGAAGTAGTTACTATGCATAACAATCGCTGGGTGTCATGTGTTGCCAGCTAACAGTAGCTATCCAACTTATCGTTTGACTTATGCCATGTTTTTAAATTGTCACTAACAATACAGGAAAAAATATATTTATCTCTGCATCCACCTAAAGTTAAAACATGAGAACTCATAATCCTTACGCTCGTTTGCAAGAAAAAAAAACTGAATCAATTTTAAAATGAGAATGTAGATAATAACGGTAAAACGTTATTTGTTAAACAAATTTAATATTAGCCAAGTATCGTACGGTAGTGAGGTTTTATGTGAAACTCTAACAGGGCCATCTTGAAAATTTCTCCCAGAGCGTTGTAGGTAGGTAATTGAATAGCGAAGTAGACGCCGCCGCTCGGCAGTTAAGGACGTGGCCGGCCACTGCACGGCGCGGGGCGGCTATACCATAATTGCACAAACTTTCATGTGCTTCGCATACATTTTCATAATTAAAGAGGCAGTTCGCGCCAACTGGCAAAACCGTTGTGTTTTATTTATATGCGACGCTTTTATAAATACAAATCTTACGTCTAATAATAGTATAATACTAGTAATAGTACTTTATATTGTTATGCAGTTTCCTGCGCTCTCTACAAGTTTTGCGATGAAGATCTGATTTTATTAAAAACAAGTATACTTACGAGTAAAAAAACGGACTTCAAATTGAATCAAACTTTTAACGCTATTATTCGCGGACGCCCTCGTTGTATTTCCGAAATATCGTTGTAATATTACGAAATAGAATTAATCAGAATCGAAATAGAACCAAACTTTCATCATTATTTCCTATAGAAATGAATACGGTTGGCATGATATTGAGTTATTCGTCTATTTATAGCGCACATACTTAATGCAAACTTGAGACTTATATTGTTTTCTCGTGGATTCCATTGAATTCATCAGATCAGAATTGGAATACATGGGACCACACTGGACCAGCGCCAGCTTTTAAATAAAAAAAGAATCATCAAAATCGGTCCACAGTCGAAAGTTATAAGGTAACAAACATAGAAAACATACAGACGAATTGAGAACCTATTCCTTTTTTAAAGTCGGTTGAAAAGGTTTTGATGGAACATCTTCCGTGTAAGAAATATTTAACTTTTCACTTATTAGGCTACCCGCCGCCAGCCAAGAGAGAGGCATTTACTGATATACGGCTATCAATCTTTTATAATTCTAAAGCTGTTATAGTCCAATGGTTAAACCGATCAACTTTATGTTATTACCGTCGGCTTGAATACTAGTCGACTTGTATCAATGAGTTTCGGTTTTTTATGTACAAAATAATATCATTAACTAAAATTAATGCCCCGTATATGACCGAATAGCAATGAGCCGTTATAACCAGGAGCTTTATGACCTCTACCAGGAACTGCACGTGGCTGGGCATATCAAATTAAACAAGCTTAGATGGGCTGGTCATGTGCAGAGAATGGATGAAGCTAGGATACCCAAGGCAGTGATGACGAGGAACCCCGAGGGTCGAAGAGGTCGGGGAAGACCAAAGCTGCGCTGGATAGACGGTGTAAATCGAGACGCCAAAGAAATTGGCATAGGAACCTGGAGGAGTGCGGCCATGGATAAACCGAGGTGGAGGATGTTGCTTGACCAAGCCAAGGCTCACAAAGGGCTGTAGAGCTTATAGAAGAAGAAGAAGAAGAATATGACCGAATAAGCTGTTCTGATATCATTTAATTTAAATTTATTATATATTATGCAATGACAATTCAATATTTCATACTTCCACATTACGGCCTGCACCGTAAATCTTCTCTAGGCAAACCACCTGTAGTTCCGTCGATGTTAATATTCTTGTTACTACTAATACGCCATAAGGAATCGACAATTGAACTAACGGAGTTTTTTTTTTATTTAAAGTTAGAAATTTCTTGTGTCTCAATCTAATAATATATTATTCATGTTGACAAGTTTGTATTTCGCATTTATTTTCTTAAAAAGTTCGAACAACCTAATTTTGTCAAACGACACGAAATGAATAATTTTAAACTTAAGTTTTGGAAGTCAACTGAACAAAAAGAGAGGGTTTATCTAATGAACTCACAAAAAAGTACGTAGGGTGTACACAAGGGGTTGCTCATTACAAATTCTCAGGGAGAATCTGCCGTCCTTGCTGCTAGTGTACGACGTGGGATTTATTTGCAAAGACTAAAGTTAGCAGCGTGGGATAAAGAAAAGAATTATATTAAGACAAAATTAAGATCATTTTACCTAACTTCAATTATTTCTCAATTACAATTTCATGTGATTAACGTACCAAAGAAAAAGGCAGCTCCTGTTCCAAGTGACCGCGTATCCGAAATTTATATATCAAATTCCGGATACTAAATAACTATACTCCCAAAAATTTGAATCATGAGACCCAAATTTGAGGCCTTTAGCGCGACAAACTTACAATTGAAGATTCAGATAAAATCCGCAGTGCTAAGATAAGACAACAGTAAGCCTAGTGCTATGGTGTGCACCCTTGCTTGTAAAGCCCTTAGTGTGAGATTATAGATTGCTACTTTGTATGTATGTGTTGCCTTTTCAGTAACACAAAAAGAACAAAATATTACATAAAAAATTACGTATTTATCTTTGTAAAGATAGCAGAAGAAAGTCAAAAATGAAAAAAACAAAACTTATATTATTTAAAACATTGTATGTGGATGAAAAATAAAAAAAGGAAAGTGCTGACGATGTAAACATTAAATCAAACAGCGGAATCGGAATTGCGTAATTTGGTGCCGAGTCTCGGAGGTGGAACAAGGAAAGGCGAAAGTCCTTTTTACAAACCCCGAAGTAAATATCTCACTTTTCCATTAAGGACATAAAAGCAATTCCGCGAGAGGCGAATAATAACGAGGGCCAGCGCTGTCCGAATTTTATTTGCATCGCGGGGCTCGTCCCGGGCTGGCGGGCGGCGGCTCCGATTGCCCCAATAATCGCTATTGTGCGGCGGGCGCGGGGCGGCCTCTCCTACAACTTCCAAATTGCATGCGCCCGAGAAAACTTCAACCTTTGAGAAAATTCCGAGCGCTTCGACGTGCTCTCAGACTCTACTCGCTACAGCCAGAACCGAAACCAATGGAATTGCCAATCTATTCCCATTCTTTGGATTGTATTTTTACCTAACGAGTGATTTAAGAACTTCTCAAGAAAGAGTAATCTTTTTGCTTTACGAAAATACAAATATTCAAAATACAATAATGGAATAAAAACTATTCTTAAATATTTGTTTAATACTGAAAAAGGTTTAACTTTAATAGGATTATAGGTGTGTGATAACACCCTTGCGAATCTTTCAGCGGCACATTCGCACTTAATTTTCTTGGAACAGTGGCGGTAAGAAATAAAGTTAAAATTAAGACGCGAGTTTATGGGGCGTTACTGGAGCGGCGGGGTCAGGGGGTTGTCGGGAGGCCAGGGGGGGGGGCGGGGCAGTGCTGAGCTGCCGCCGGGAGGAAGCACATTCGAATTCACCGCGCGAGCTACGCCGTAGATAGCGGCAGGCGGAACACGTACTTCACTTCCACTAACTCCCAACTATTGACAATATTAATGCACGCTTAGCAGGGCCAAGCGACGCCGTGCACCGCCTACGGAATATTGCAAAAACATAAAGGAATCGATAGAAATAGCAACTACCGCGGGGAGCGGAGCGACTCACCAGACGTTTATTGGAAGAGACTTATCAAACAGCTCGCCGGAGCAGGCTTCCTCCTATCGGCACTAATTTATTCCATATCCATTGCTAAGAGCGTCTCCGGAAGTAACGCAAATATTAGGCGAGCCCCGGTCCACGACGGCTGCCATTAATTCCAGAATTGAAATCTGAAATTGCGGCAGCGGCGGCTCTGGCGAATTTACATTCATCGCGGTAAGAACTTAAATCAAGTTCTCAGTTACGATTCAGTTGCGATATTATTTTATTAAAATATGTAAATGACGCCGTTCCAGCACGTAGATACAACGGTAAGGGCCTCACAATTGCGAGGGAGGATAACTGCCGCGACACTATATTTTCATTAACGAGACTATTACTAACGTTATGACTGTATTATACAATTTCTTAATTACGCAGGCAATAACGAAAATTAAACACATCAATAAAAAGTTGATATTTGAGTTCAAACTTTATTAAGTATTTCAAAATCGATTTTAGTTTACTATAAGTCAGATTGTTAAAAGTTCGCTTACTCCTCAATTTAAAACTGGTTTGCATTACACATTTCAATAGTACACACAAACATAAATTTAGTTAAAAAACAGTAATAAGTGCCAGAGGTGGGGATTACCAATTTACATTTTCTATGGCTCTTTTTACACTTCTCTCGCTTCTTACACTTCCATACATTTTTTCATACATATTCCCTTCTTTAGTTTAGCGCCAATATAGTCGATATGCATTCTAGGATGTTCCGTACCGACACTTCTACTGATTTTTACGACATAATTTTTTTAAACAAGTATTTCGAAATTCAATCTCGACTAGATGCTGTGCAACAAAACTTAAAATATCTTCTTTCGCAGAGATGTTTCAATGATTGAAGCCGCGATAGTGCGGCAGGATCCGCCCCGAGAGGTAAGTCCGATCACGTAACGTCTCTATAAAGTAAGAAAAAGGCAACCGGCAGCTTCAAATGATTCCGAGCACAAAGCAGTTTTCAATTTATCGGGAATAAATGCTTCGGTTGGCAGCTCAGACACCCAATTACCGCGCACAAAAGCTGATTACCGCGAGTGCGGGCGGCGCTCCCGCACGGGCCCGCTACGGCGCGCAGGCGGAATATTTGAACGACTCGCGAGCAACTCTTCATTTACTCTCTTTACTTTGCCGAGCAACCGCCGTCTGTGATTGAAATCTGGAGGCGGACGCCTTATATGGGTATTTACAAAATCTACATCGCACAATATTTAAAAGTTTCTTTAAAGAATCGAATTCACAAGATTTGGTTAATTATACTTTATGGAGTTAGAAATGCATGATCTAATTTACCCAGTTCCACCGTAACAGTACAACTTTAAGCATTAATAGCTTACTGGTTTAAGCCAGTGGTAGGCAAGCTCGTCAAGAAAAACGGTCAAATATAGACAAAACACATTTGAAATTTATTCACACAGCCTTTTTTAGCTAATTAACCTTATTAGGAAACTATGTTACAATTAAAAGAACACCCTCGAGCTTGTCTATGTGAACCAAGTTGTAGTTTAGCTAAACGTAACGCTATCGTGAGTGGAATAGCCGTTGCCGAGTATTTAAGAAGCCGCAGACATGCTAACCATTGGTTTAGGGTACGGTCTGCGAAGAATGAGGCAGGTTTAAAATAAAAAAAAACAGACAGAATTAGGCATATCTAGAACGCACAAGTTACCTGCCATCGAAACGTAACGTACCTCTCTAATTTTCTTAATTGCTGACATTTCTTTAACGCGAATAGATTGTTTATATTGATGGTATACCTACTTATCATATTTACGTTGAAATTAGTATTTAATAAAACTACTTTTACGAATTAATCTCCATTTAAATTCGTAGAATTAGTTTTATTCAATTATATAAATTCATATTCTGGGTAAGAGGAGATCCCTAGTATAATGATAACAAACATTATTGCATAAAAAACTGGTATCCATAATCACCTGTTAAAATTTATAACTACTTTTTGTCATAAAAAAATTAAATTCAATAAAACAAATTATATAGAAGGAAGTGCCGTAACTCTGCCGCACTCCTTCTGTGAATAATATGAATGAATAAATAGTAACATTGCATCTTCGTCCGTGTTGTGATTAGTACTTGAGATGTTACAAAGTGAAGTGATCACAATAAGGCGAATGGTGAGCTTTCTCAGACGCCAAATGCACTGGCTTCGTGTCGCCCAATGAACTCTCAGCTGGAAACGTCCGGGGAAATCATGACGGTAGCTCATTTGATAGAAGAAGTCAGGCCAAAGGCGATTTTACAAGCAGATGTAAATCCCTTAGAGATCACCTGATTTCCTTTACGTGCCTTTATTATAATATAAAGTAACATTATTTCGAACAAACGAAGTTGTTATGATGAAAGTAAAGTAGCTTAGCGGAAGTTGGAACGTACTTCTAGTGTATTGTAATTGTGACTTGAAAAATGTAATCTAATTTTTCTTTCATTAGCTCTCACTTACTTCTGGGGACTGGCGGTGTAAGCAGAGAACAGAGGATAACAATGGACGCATTCAAATAAATCAGCTCATCGGCCGGATGGGATTAGGATTAGGAACACAAGTAGAATTAAATTTATTGATAAATTATATTTAGACCCTTCTAAATAAGTAATGAAATTATTTTATAGAAATGTAAGCAGTAATGGAAGCTGTTGAATAAACATAAATTTTTGCTAAAATTACTTTCGAGAGGAGAATTTCGTGATGAGAATAATATCATTAGCGTGGCATGTTACCAAACAATCGACAATAACAGAAAAAATAATCCATCTAATAGATTAAATTTATAGGGAAAGCTTTACGACATGTGTGGTTGTGCTGACTATGTTTTATTAGTAGTAAGGTAGGCCTACAAACAGGCGGTGCGGAGATTTGGATACTTTTCGCAAGGGCTAGCCAAATTTGGCACATGATAGATTAATTGAAATCTTGATAGAAGTCTGTCCGATAGTGCGTACATGCTGCTAAAAATGTCAACAATTATTATTATAATTGAAGAGAAAGAATTTCCATTTAATGCCATTTAATAATTTATTATTAAAATTCTATTAAAATGTATACCAGCCTTTTATACTATTAAATATAATTAAAATTACTCTTTTGTTATTTTCGATTAATAGGTACTTAGCTCAAAGTCGGTTATATGGTTCACAAATTTAAGACGGTTAATTTTTTGTAAGTAATAATCTGATAAAAGTAATGACCATTGCATCACCAAGCGAATGAACTAATGTTTTTTTTTTTTAACCTAACATTCTTATTAACTACTTGCTGCGGCCCGCGGTGTTACCCTTGATAATTATAATATCATTTATAAAACTATTTACTTAAAATTTAAATTAACTATCTGCCAGTGAAAGTCCCGTCAAAACCGGCCGAGCCGTTTTAGAAATTGGCCTGAATAAACTGACAGAAATTGTAAATATTATTTTGGTATATGTCCCGAATATAAATTAATATGCATGTAGTAAAAAGACGTTATTTTAATATTAGAAACAGACACTATATTTACTTGTACAGATTCCAAGCTTAAAGTTGCACTAAGAGTTGGTTCATATCCATAGTCGAATGGTGGGTTTGAACCGCTTTTATATTCCGCAAACCGTACCCTAAGCCATTAGGCTATTGCCCCCTAAATTTGTTCATTAACGATACTTTAATAAATAAAATAACAACGTTAAGGTTATACACCAACAGAGATTGTAGTTAAACCCCCAAATCATTAGTAACCCGGCGCGGTGTCGCCCGGTAGTCTCCTTTCATTAGCAGTGTAAACGTACGCCCTGCTTGAGTTATGGCGGCGCGTCATACGCTTAAGACGTATGCAAACAAGATTTATGTAATTAATTTACGAGATAAGAGCGGCCGCTGCGATACATATATATGCGAATATATACACAAGACAATGGATGCACGCCTTTTATTGTAATTTTATTTATTTATTTCAAAAGATTGTACTCTACATGTTTGCACCGTGTAATGAGATTTTTCGGTCACATTGCAAGAAGGGATGCAAACAATCTGGAAAGATTGGTAATGACGGGAGAGGTCGAAGGAAATAGCCCAAGAGGCCGAAGTCCGAAAAGATGGTCGGACCAGATCTCCGAAGAACTGGAGTCATCTACCAGCGACGCCCTCTACAGTGCCATGGACCGAAATACCTGGGGACAAATAATTAATCGCCGAGAAAGGAGTCACGATCCTCAGCAATGGGGCAGCGATTGAAAAGAGATTTCAAAGACAACAATAGGGTTCATTTAGTTAATAACAATCTAATATTAGTAAAAGAAAAACGACGAGCTTATATTTTTTTAAATGATCTATTAATTGTTTCTAATGTATAATTACTTATGATGTGAAGTTTTTAATATGGCTTTACATAATAACGCGAATATTACTGTTTGAATAAAATTGCTTTAACAGATTTTATTGCGGTTTAATCGTATTTGAAATCCCGCCGTTTCGATCACTTTACAGCGCTCATGATATCGGATGGAGCGAAGGAGATGGGAGGGGGCTGAGATGTTTGACATGCCTTGTCATAGTTGTTGTAAGCCTGGAGTTAATTATTTTTATCAGACCCAAAGCCTACAATGTAACTATAAATTTAATGAAAACAATTGCATTTCACATATTCAATTATAGACGTATTTACCAATATCCTATATATTGGTAAGTAATATTAAGTAAAGATTTCACGTTGTTACAAATTAATGCATTGTATATAAATTACAGCAATAGCATAGTCCGGACCGTTGCCTCAAGTTACAGAGTACGCTACCGCAACCTGAGTTCGATCTCTGGTGTCCGCATCAATAAATTTGATGTAGCAATTTAATGCTGATGCCTACATGTCTTACAAAAAAAGTCTAAAACATGTGAAGTCTGCGAACCTACGCTAGAGAGCTGTTATTTATGCCTTTATGCTCTCTTTATAGAGAAGTACCACCTACGTGAAGTGTACCCAATCATGGGAAATATATATAAAAGCTGCAATTATAAGTTTAAACTTTAGAAACAAAAATGTAGTATTTAGATTAACCTTAATAAAGGAATGAATTTATCGAATCAAGGGGAGAAAATAGCAGAAAGTACACAGGCTTCACGGTTGGAGGCGAGCGGGGGCGAGCAGCCGACAGCTACGGCCGGAGATATTTACGTTTATCTCCGGGTAACGGCTTCATCGCAAGCTTTATTACGACATCCACTCACGTAATCCTCCGCCGCCGTCATAACTTCTCGTTTGCCGCTCCGCTACAATGTGCTATAGCGCTTTCCCACTAGCGGCGCCTCCCGGCTGCAAGTACGCTACGCACTCGCCACATGCTTAGAATGCAAGTTTACTAAATTATAACCCTAGTTTTCATAGTAAAACTTCCCCACTAGTATTGCATTATAAATAATATACAACTTCCATTTTGTTTGAGAAAACATTTGTTTAACAAACGTAAGCGTCTACGTATTATAAGCCATGCTTTACATGTGAGTAGACAGATTTGACTCACTTGGAGGGCCGAGGTCGGATGTGTTGTTTGTGACATGTCCGGGCTCAGGTCAGGTGTATGTGAGATGAGAGAGGAGGGCCGAGGTCGGATGTGTTATGCGACCCAGAGTGCCTCTGTCCATGCCACACAGCCAGAGGGCTGGTTATGCGACCCAGAGTGCCTCTGTCCATGCCACACAGCTTAGGGCTGGTTATGCGACCCAGAGTGCCTCTGTCCATGCCACACAGCCAGAGGGCTGGTTATGCGACCCAGAGTGCCTCTGTCCATGCCACACAGCCAGAGGGCTGGTTATGCGACCCAGAGTGCCTCTGTCCATGCCACACAGCTAGAGGGCTGGTTATGCGACCCAGAGTGCCTCTGTCCATGCCACACAGCCAGAGGGCTGGTTATGCGACCCAGAGTGCCTCTGTCCATGCCACACAGCTAGAGGGCTGGTTATGCGACCCAGAGTGCCTCTGTCCATGCCACACAGCCAGAGGGCTGGTTATGCGACCCAGAGTGCCTCTGTCCATGCCACACAGCTAGAGGGCTGGTTATGCGACCCAGAGTGCCTCTGTCCATGCCACACAGCTTAGGGCTGGTTATGCGACCCAGAGTGCCTCTGTCCATGCCACACAGCTAGAGGGCTGGTTATGCGACCCAGAGTGCCTCTGTCCATGCCACACAGCCAGAGGGCTGGTTATGCGACCCAGAGTGCCTCTGTCCATGCCACACAGCCAGAGGGCTGGTTATGCGACCCAGAGTGCCTCTGTCCATGCCACACAGCTAGAGGGCTGGTTATGCGACCCAGAGTGCCTCTGTCCATGCCACACAGCCAGAGGGCTGGTTATGCGACCCAGAGTGCCTCTGTCCATGCCACACAGCTAGAGGGCTGGTTATGCGACCCAGAGTGCCTCTGTCCATGCCACACAGCTAGAGGGCTGGTTATGCGACCCAGAGTGCCTCTGTCCATGCCACACAGCCAGAGGGCTGGTTATGCGACCCAGAGTGCCTCTGTCCATGCCACACAGCTAGAGGGCTGGTTATGCGACCCAGAGTGCCTCTGTCCATGCCACACAGCTAGAGGGCTGGTTATGCGACCCAGAGTGCCTCTGTCCATGCCACACAGCTAGAGGGCTGGTTATGCGACCCAGAGTGCCTCTGTCCATGCCACACAGCTAGAGGGCTGGTTATGCGACCCAGAGTGCCTCTGTCCATGCCACACAGCCAGAGGGCTGGTTATGCGACCCAGAGTGCCTCTGTCCATGCCACACAGCCAGAGGGCTGGTTATGCGACCCAGAGTGCCTCTGTCCATGCCACACAGCTAGAGGGCTGGTTATGCGACCCAGAGTGCCTCTGTCCATGCCACACAGCTTAGGGCTGGTTATGCGACCCAGAGTGCCTCTGTCCATGCCACACAGCTTAGGGCTGGTTATGCGACCCAGAGTGCCTCTGTCCATGCCACACAGCTTAGGGCTGGTTATGCGACCCAGAGTGCCTCTGTCCATGCCACACAGCTTAGGGCTGGTTATGCGACCCAGAGTGCCTCTGTCCATGCCACACAGCTTAGGGCTGGTTATGCGACCCAGAGTGCCTCTGTCCATGCCACACAGCCAGAGGGCTGGTTATGCGACCCAGAGTGCCTCTGTCCATGCCATTTGTGATTTGTTAGCTTAGTTCTATTGGGTTTTAGCTTAGTCAGATTAGTGCAGTGTAGTTCTTTCTGGGGGCAGTTATTTTATGGTGTTTCACGTCATGTCTTCTCACTGTAGTTGAATCCTGTTTTCAATTTTAAACTATTTGATAAAGTTTGTTTTGTTACACAAACTTATTTGCTCTTAATGTGATCTTTTTGAGCATATTACATTATTTTGATGAGCAAACCTCATGTCGATGTTGGTATCTGTGTGTCTGCTTGCGGTCACAGACTCGGAGCTAGAACAGGAGGAGTCCACCTCAACCGCAGTCGACCCACATAACGAAGAGCTGTCGCCGGTAGTACCAGCGAACGAACAGTCGGCGAGCGCCGAGCCACAACCTGGTCCATCTGGGATACAGACACTCGCCGAGCAGCGTGATCCGGTGACCGTCGGACCACAGCCTTGTGCCGGGGCATCTATGCCCTTGTTAGATATTTAAGTAGATTAGAGTTAAGGAGTCCGAGGACGAACTCCTGGCAGGAAGGCCGTGTTGGGTAATATGAAAATTGTTGGGTAGTAGAAAAATATATTAGGAAAATGTTTCTGACACGCGGCCTATAAAAACGGAGATCTTGCCGGACTCGGCCCACTTGCGGTCCAGGCGTCGTCTCGGTGAGATCTTTCCGATATTATTTTACGTTGTAAATTTGTGTCGAATCGCTGCCCGATTTTATTTTTGTTATTTACTTTTGTACTGAACTAATTCTGTTATTTACTTTTGTACTGAACTATTTTGTTATTTACTTTTGTACTGAACCAATTTTGTTATTTACTTATGTACTGAACCAATTTTGTTATTTACTTATGTACTGAACCAATTTTGTTATTTACTTATGTACTGAACCAATTTTGTTATTTACTTATGTACTGAACCAATTTTGTTATTTACTTTTGTACTGAACCAATTATATTGAAAAGAATACGTCCTACGAGTTTCTTGTCGGTTCTTCTCGTAGTAGAGTATTTTCGAACCGACGGTAGCTTCAGTAAATTTCATTTGAATTAAATAAAAGTTACGGTAACTTGAAGTCGAGGATTTTATTTTTGTTTATATACTAGTAGTCTACAACATCAGAAGTGGGATTCGCAGTCCACTTTAGTAATTAATTTACAACAATATATATGTAATATAAATTTAATGAAAACAATTGTATTTTACGTATTCAATTATAGACGTATAATCAATATCCTTTATATTGGTAAGTAATATTAAGTAAGGATTTCACGTTGTTACAAATTAATGCATTGTTTATAAATTATAGCAAGATAATTGAAATCGATAACAAAACGAGGCGTGGTAGCTCAGAGTCCGACCGTTGCCTCAAGTTACAGAGTACGCTACCGCAACCTGAGTTCGATCCCTGGTGTCGGCATCAATAAATTTGATGTAGCAATTTTGTGTGCTGATGCCTACATGTCTTACAAAAAAAAAAGTCTAAAACATGTGAAGTCTGCGAACCTACGCTAGAGAGCTGTTATTTATGCCCTTATGCTCTCTTTATAGAGAAGTACCACCTACGTGAAGTGTACCCATTCATGGGAAATATATATAAAAGCTGCAATTATAAGTTTAAACTTTAGAAACAAAAATGTAGTATTTAGATTAACCTTAATAAAGGAATAAATTTATCGAATCAAGGGGAGAAAATAGCAGAAAGTACACAGGCTTCACGGTTGGAGGCGAGCGGGGGCGAGCAGCCGACAGCTACGGCCGGAGATATTTACGTTTATCTCCGGGTAACGGCTTCATCGCAAGCTTTATTACGACATCCACTCACGTAATCCTCCGCCGCCGTCATAACTTCTCGTTTGCCGCTCCGCTACAATGTGCTATAGCGCTTTCCCACTAGCGGCGCCTCCCGGCTGCAAGTACCCTACGCATTCGCCACATGCTTAGAATGCAAGTTTACTAAAATTATAACCCTAGTTTTCTTATTAAACCCCACTAGTACTGCATTATAAATGATATACAACTTCCATTTTTGTTTGAGAAAACATTTGTTCAACAAACGTAAGCGTCTAAGTATTATATAACAAAACAAACAAATAGTTTTTCTTGTACACCTCAATTGCAAAAGAAAACAATAGAAAAGAAATTAACACATTAACGCTTGTAGTATTTAGATATTGTAAAAAGGGTATTTTATTGCAGAAATTCGTGACCACAAGCATACGAGAATATTCAGCGAATGTAAATGATCCAGGAGTCATTTACAACTTTTCGAGACTCCCTCCTAGGGTTCGGAGCGGTTTCGACCGAGCTATAAATGAATATCGGATATGGAATCCATAAATACTCAATCTAAATTCGTAAATTTTCTTCGGCTTGCGTGAAAATTGAAGAGGCAATTTAATAAGTACTCGGTTCCAGTATTTACAGAGACTAAAATATATTTAAATTGAACTTCAGTACGAGTATTAAACGGACAGCTATACTAATACTGTACTCCTAACTTTATGTAAATGTATTCACACCTAATATTGGATGGGTGAATTGTGTTGCAGAAAGGCCGAAATTGAGCGGGTAGATTGGAACAGGGCAGCTTAGTGCAGCCGCCGGAAGTAGGCCTCTGACGGCTACCGTATAATAGCTTCTAAATTGACCCTCCTACTCGGGCTTCCGTTCGCCAAATGCCCCCACCACTCGCATCAGCATTATCGTACCTTCACAGCTGAATGCTACGAATAACGTCTAGAGCAACACTACCTTCAATATGTTGTATACCCATGTCAAAGGCTACACATAAATCAATAACAAACTTAATTTTCATGCAAAACGTTAACACGAAATCACTGCGGAAGTTTCAGAAGTGTTATTTCCTTTTATAGCAAAAGCAAATGTCAACCGAGCGGCGGGGCAGGCTATGAGGATAGTCAAATATAAACATAAAAGGGACGAGTCGCACGAAATACTGACATTGTAGGATCCTAAGCCCTGTTTAGATTAGATCAGACCTTCGAAATAACAGTGAATGAGGACGTGGATTAACTACGGTCCGGAGCACTTCGGCCCGTGAGCCTAATGGGGCACCGTTACGGGTAATGAGGGGTGCGGGGATAGGGGGGACTTGCACCCGTTCAGTTTTAAAGCCTCCTACAAAACATTCACTATTTCCCGGTTTAAATTAATTGTTAGCATTTCATCAACAATATATAAAACAAGCTGCAACCTTTGTATCTAAGTGTAAAGTATCATGTCTATTTTTAGAAGGGAAAGGTGACAAAAAACGTCTACATATGTGCGTACGTTTATGTAGTAAGTGTAAATATAGCGTACAGCGTACTGATGTATTCGTGGTGGGCGAATTCGTTGGGATAACTCTATGTCGATGCAGTTTTAGTGCGAAGCTTCCACAGACATTCAAATGTAAATCCAAAAATAGGGGTCGAAATTCATTTTTCAATGTCTAAGAAGAAAATTCATTAGAACTCGGAAATTACTAATGGGTAAACGGACGAAGTAAAATTTGCTCTTAATTTGTACCAAAACTTTTTCAAGAAATTTAAGAAACTTTACTAAACGACTTTTGAAGTGAGAAAGATGGCACAAGTGCTAATGATTATTGTTCTGTTTTTCTTATTATTCATTTTTCCGTTGAAATGAATTCAAGATACAGTCTGTTATTTTAGAAAGAAAATTACAGGAATAAATAGTAATTTTATAAAATATCAATAATAAAAATCTAATAAATAAAAATCTCTGTATCTGTTTTAAACTTTAAAAACTCTAAAGTCTAAAAAATAATGGAAAGGTAAATACAATAACTAATAAATGCATGTGATTATTAGTAAACCTATAAAACATTCAATTTCCTATATCTTTTTTACCCCATAAGGGCGGACGGATATGGAAATCGCTAGTCGTTACTATTCTAGCTTAAGCTCTTATAAATAAATAAATAAAAATAATATGGACTAATTACTAAACTAAATAATATTTATACATAAAAATATAATTTTTTTTTTCTTGCATTCAAATACACAAGTTAAAAAAACTAGTCTTAAAACTAATTTAGACCCAATAAATACAGCGCCATATGTTGAACGCTAGCGCCTGTTGCTATACTAACTGGATGTTTATGTAATATTGACATAGCACCGTATATTTTTATGTTATATTTTTTTATCATATTGTAACAGCATCGTGTATTCGGTTAGATTAATAAAAAAATATCGTAGGTTTATCAACGATTCTATTTATCGTCTACCTAATCACTAGACAACAATATAAAATTATTAAATATAATATTTACCTACGTTTCTACAGATTGTCCCGTAATTCAACGTCCGTTGGACGTTCTTGGACAGAATTTTGTGGACTGAAGGAACCACTCGCAAGGAAGATGGTTACTTAAATTTCGACAATTTACATAATCGGAGTAATGAGAATCCACATCTTGTACGTGTTGTAAAAGTAACGTTTATCATAAACTTCAACGTGTTTTACTATTTTTTTTCTTCAAAAAGTGGTAGATATAATTATAATACCATTATCGAATAATGAATAGAAACGCCAACTTTCAAAATTACTGGCCACTACGGTTACCATAATTTTTTTTCAGCATGGTGTGTCAAAGTCAGATAACTAATGATTTTCTTCCAAAAATTTGAGGAATAGTCATAACAAATATATTTTATTTAATGTTAGTGTAGTATGTCTAGTTTTAGTTGTACTTGAGGTACCAATAGCGCAGTTATCTGCTTGCAATGCTTACAATTAAAATTCCGTCGTCAAAACAAGCCTATTAGTCGTTATAGTACTTCAAAAGCGCACAAGGTCTAATATTAACACAGTCAAATGCTCATATCAAAAAAAAATATGGATTTTTTATATTCATCCTCCCACCACCTATGCTATCTCACCGTTGGACGAATAAGGGACACCTGTATACAAATCTACATACTATATTATTAATGTATATATGTTGTGCTTGTATAAGTATTTACCTTAATATTTCGTTCTTCTTTTCATTTTTCTTTTTTTTTTATAATTTCTAAGCAAGTGCTTGTCTACGATCCCACCTGATGTTAAGTGGAAATGCAGTCCTGGATGGTAAGGCGCACTAGCTTAGTAAAAGCTAAGAACTCTACTCTTGAAAATACCAACATTGTAGACAGACGCGGGCAAACTATTCCAGTCCTTTGCTGTACGAAGAATCTCTTATTTTTCCTTGAAGATTACAACTGCAAATATGTTTTTCTCTCTCACCCAGGGTTGACTGGTGACGTGTAATCTAATTCTTAAGAAGGTCCGCCTTTGTATTTTCCCGAAGTTGCAATAAATTTATATTTATAAATGAAATATTTTTATATTAAGCGTCAATTGATATAATATTGAAATAATATTTCGAGTGTAGTATGTTTTTATAACACTGGGACAGAGTAAGGATGACATTCATAAGCGGATGGAGTGCTCATATTGGAGTAATAAATCTGTAGCGAGTATGAGACGCGGGTGGTTGTGCAGCGGGCAGCGACGGTCGCCGTCGAGAATCTAGCGATATTAGTTTACTTTTCTTCTTCAACTTACTATATTAGTTATACGCCCGCGAGAGCTGCCGGTGATATTTATCAAGTTATTGAGAAGCCACGAAGGCGTGTGCTATGTGCTTGATAAATAAACCGTATACTTAAAGTGAAGACGCCAAAAGATAGATACAAATTTTAGTTTGAAATTGAACAATTACAACCTTTCAACGCAAATGGCGAAGACAGAAATTATCTATTCCAAATTAACTATTTTTCAAAATAGGTAACTTCTTTGGTGGACCTAAGTTACAGGGAATTTGAAAATATTGCTAATCCAGCGCTTGATTTTTAGTTTGTTTTTAAAAATATAATTGCGTTAGTGGTAAATAAGACAGGGTTCCACTAGTACAAATTTATTTTACCATAAAGAAGAACAACCTAAACAAAAATATCTGTACCAAAGATTAGCTTTTTATCAATCTTTTGTGATTAATAGCAGACTGGGGGTAGTACCACTAAAATTGCGTTTTCATATTTTCATGTACCTATATAAAAATAAATGACACACACAATTACGCAAATACCTATAATCGTATATACATAGAAATAAACAATGTTATGCCAACCAGGTCACTGTTTGAGTACGAAGTATTCAGATAAACGCGATTTAAATATTATACAAAGCAATTCTGATCTCAATCGGCAATCAAAATTGTCACTGTTTGAACAGGACTGTGTAAAGAATACCCGCTAACAACAGACATGTACATATGTGTGAATTTGAATTAGACGTCTGAAGTGTTAGATTTGTAGAACGGTTTTGCACCGTGATACTGGAAGTCGAATAGAGAATAGAGAGATAGAGAGAGCCTATGTCTCCTACTTGGCACAAGTGAGAGTTTATGTTTTATTATTTATTATGTCTTATAATAATTATTAAAGCTGAGTAGTTGCTGAAAATACTCGTTTGCAAAACATAACTGTTAAAGTGGTTCGTCTGGCGAGAGTTTATCTTTATCATTTCAGACATCCACCGCTGGATAAAAGCCTCCTTTAAAGATTTCCAAAAGGACCGATTGTATGTCTTTCTCCGGCCTCAATGAGCTTGTAGGTCCGAGGTCGCCATTAAAGAATCTTTGGCTCCATCAGAAATTGTTCCACGCCATATGTGCCTCCCCTTTTCCACTTTATTGATAACCACCTAAACCGTCTCTGTAACTTTCACTAGTCTACAGATCTCCGCATTTCTCATACGATCTTGTAGAGAAATACCGGGGGAATTCATAACTTTGTACAAATAACAATCATCATCTATTTGAATTGTACTAGACTATTCCGTTTGCTTGTCGAGTCCGGATGAATAATAAACCAGAGAATAAGTTATTAACATATGTAGATGCAAATGCGTCGTAGAAACAGTGCAAATAGTATGGGCGGGGAGCCGGAGGGTATGTGACGTGCGGTCGCTCCCACAGCGATACTCTCTTAAGATATAAACTTTGTGTCGCAAAACAATGGCGTCTCCGACCAACGAACTCAGGAAGAAATAAAACTTTCCTCTTAATAATGCTTAAGTTATGTGAAATCTTTAACGTATTTGTTGCAAATATATTTTAATCTTTAATTTTTTAATGCATACAATTTCGCGACAAATAAAAAAGAAACGAACGAACGCCAGTGGTTCACTGTTTAAATAATTTCTCAGCATATTATTTTTTTTGTTTTTAAAAAGAAAGCTAACAATTTTTTTTTTCGGAAATATTACTAACATTCTTGTTAACCATTTCAATTAAGCTTAAGCTTGTACCAGGAGATGGTTCACGTCAATATTTTTCAGATTCAGACCTACCATTCTCGAATGAGACCTTACGATTCCCAAACCGTACCCTAAACAATTAGGCTATTGACGAATTATAAATACTAATAGATGTTAGGCTATTTGTTATTTTTAAAATATTAGATTGACATTATTTATTACATTATATAGATTGACGTAAGCGAGACTCATCACTAGATCTCCGAAACTATGCACCGATTGTTTTGAAATCGACCATAGTCACTAATTTCATTATTTAGATACTTATTGACAATAGATGATGCCTTCTATCTAAAATGGGCTATTTTTCCAAAATATTATTTGTATAATTTTCTGTATAAAAGTGTAAAAATCAATTTAGCAAAATATTAAACATTTTAAGTTCAGAAATATCCTTTATTAGGTTCAAATCTCGAGAACTATAAATTACAATAGAATGACTAAACAAGATGCAATTACAAACGCAATATTCTTATGTAACTCAGTTCACAAATCAATTACTTTAGTTGAGTATGTGAACACTACGTATGGGCAATATGGCGGCGAATCCCCGTGATAGACAAAAAACAGGTCAGTCGGCTTTCCCTTGACAACAACAGCTTTGTTAGAGAGGATTTTATTGGCACAAATATTGTCCAAGTGGAACTGCGGCGCACAGTTGTCGTGATTTACCGAGCTGTTTACGCGACTCCCCGTCCCAACTAACAACATTTTTAGAGCGTTGTCATAAGAATTCATGTTTTATACAACACGTAACTGTAAAGCTTTTACACGGAAAGAAGGATATTTTTCTCAGAAGTTATATTGTGGGTACTTTTAAATCGAATTTTACAAAAAGGTGTGAATAGCGTTATAGCGTATGATGCATAAACTGTATACCTACGAGTATATACTGTATACAAAGTAAATAAAATCATTACATATAAAAGGAGAGAGTAGAAATAAA
Source organism: Meandrusa payeni (assembly GCA_029286785.1). Taxonomy (NCBI): domain Eukaryota; kingdom Metazoa; phylum Arthropoda; class Insecta; order Lepidoptera; family Papilionidae; genus Meandrusa; species Meandrusa payeni. The sequence goes on along the minus strand of JAGSMX010000012.1, from coordinate 6,664,700 downwards.
GAGTCAATTTAAAAAAAAGTGAAATAAACACTTTTTTGAAAAGAAAAAACGAAGATTCAAAATGAAACGTTTGTCTTAAGATTTCCAGAATAAAATGTCTGTTTCGAGAAAAAAGTCTATCAAATTCAAGAGTTGAAGTAAACATGCTATCGACTTCGTTTTTTATTTGTAATAATAAACAAATAATATAGCTTTATATTACTGTGTTGGGGATAACACACATCAGCATATACCTATTTTTCGAATCAAAGATCAATGTAGTTATGGATTATGGGCCATTGGTATCCCTCAACATCAGTACTCGCAAGTGATAAGGAAAAACAATTGTACGCCAGTTATTTTTACTTAAGAAACGAAACATTTAATAATTGAAAAAAGGGATTAAATCTTTCATTCAACGATACAAAACAAATATCTCTTAAGTCTACTTTGAGAACAATCTACAGAGATTTCGCGTTAACTTTTTTGGATAAGTAGAAAAGTTACGGCGGCATTTTCCAATCTCTGAACGAGGGCCGTAGCCTCGACAGGGGTAGGTTTGTCATTGTGCCGCCTCGTGCCGCCTGCGCCCGGCGAAACAATATCTCTTTTTGCTGCGAACACCTCGCCGAGAACCTTATAAGTTATAACAACTACAATACTTTTCTACTATTTGTTAGTTACTTGAATGTATCCCCGATAACCTAGTGTCTCTGTATGTATATGTTTCACTGGCTGCGCCCGCGGTGTTGCTCATGATTAAACACTATTTATTTTTTATAAAATAAAAGTAGCCTAAGTTACTCCTTATAACATCAGTTACCTGCCAGTAAAAGTCCCGTCAAAATCGGTCTTGCCGTTATGGAGATTAGTCGGAACAAACAGACAAAAATTGTAAAAAATGTTATTTTGGAATATGTACCGTATATAAATTCAAATGTATGTAGTAAAATGCGGTTATTTTAATATTACAAGCAGACACTCCAATTTTATTTAATTGTATAGAGAAAAAAATCCGTGAAATAAAGCTGTCTTTTCTGTCGATAAAATCACTTTGTGGTAAGTACATATATGGTACTTATTTAAAATAATGCACCGATTAAATAAATGTATGATTTTAATATTAAAGTTATAAAGATGAAATATTTTCATAAAATATGATACGAGATGACCCGCTCATAATTTTCGATTAAACGTGGGCCGCGTTAAGTTACATATTTCATGAAATCCAATTTGGTTTAACACGAGTGGAGACCACAGAAGATATAAATTAAATCCAAACATTAAAGACGTACCATAATCCGTTCGAACGAGTCCGGGCAGCACATCGTCTATAATAAATTCTACATTTACATCGGAAAGAAATCTGTAGGAAATAAATTACGGAAAAAGAACAATTTCGCCGATGTAACCTGAATGGAAGTTTTTGTCGATCCCACGTATTTTAGAGCGGCGAGTTTGTTTTGTTTCAATGTTGGCACAGTACTTGAGTGCGATAGCGAAAAAGAATGGAGCTAAGGACGCTTTTTTTTCTCAAATAGACGTTCGAGTAAGTTATTGTAATTCTCGCACGTAGATAAGAGACTCCTTTTGCACTCCAATCTAAATTAAACTCGGACTGTAAATTACGTTAAAGGATAAAACAAAGATAAAGTTTAATTAATAATAGAGTTGTTGTTATCTAACTAGTAATTTCTATTTTACTATTCATGGAATATAATAAAAATGATTAACACAATTTTCTAAGACATGTGAAGTCCGCTAAACCGTACAATGGTCGCGTTGCGGTATATGACCTAATACTCTTTGCAGAAAAGGCCCAACGGCATATACATAAGCTGTTTTACTTTTTTTACCTATGAAACACTAAAACTCAATGAATCGGAGAGTTTACCGTTTATTTTTTACTAAATACCATGTATGTAAACTGTAATGAATAATGACAAATTTTAAATGGCAAATTACAAACAAAGTCATTTAACTGATTTCAGCTTACCGCTGCTCTTATAGTGGCTTTCAATATCAATAATACGTAGGAAAGTTTTAAGTCTAAAATAATCATCTTAATCACCCTCCGATAAGAAAGGTACATTAAAAAGGTCCGACGTGACAACAAATCTAAAGGAAAAATCTCCGCCTCTGAGAACCCAACGGTGATAAACGAGAAAAACTTTGGAACTAAATGGAGCATTCGAGACGGCGGAGCTGCGCTTCTCTCGTAGAATAATACTTTCCCCGAAGAAATAACACTTATAGTCCGCGAGGCTTAAAATCAAATGTCTCCGTTCTTTCTCGGAGTTTCAAGCGAACGCTGGCTGCGTATCTTGAAGAATGGCGACAGAAACAAATGTCAATTTTTACGTCAAACTTTTGGATTTATGTATATGTCCAGAAGAGCTCGGGGAGACGGTGCAGCGCCGAATTGAGTAGAATTAAATAAAATTGATCCGATTTATTGTATATCATTTCTCAAATTGTATGTAAGATATAAATATTAATGTATGTACTGATATTTACATATACAAATGTTCGGTATAATCAGTCATAGGAAATTGTGTTTCGATTATTAATTTCCAAAATTATTATTTGATACCCGTTCTAATAACGAGTGCTTACTTACTTTTAGTTGGTTTGGAAAATACGATAATTATGCGTACCTGAAACAAACAATAAACAAGTAAATAAAAAGTAAATAATAGATTAGAACTTGGAATTAATTTAAAGACGTAATACATTGGAAGGTAAGCTTAAAACTGTACTATCAAATTTGTTTTGTTTTATCAATAACATTCCCTAATTAAGGAACAATTTTCAACGACTAAGGCAGTGCTTCACCAGGATTTAATTGGTTTTTGGTGGTAAATGGTAACCAGATGCTTTTTTAGTTTTAATTCTTTGCTTAATTCGTTTTATAGTTATTTTGAATTTAATTGGCAAGTACATTAACAATATAATTCCGCCCGATTCCAGAAAATATTATGTAAACAAGCCATTCGTAAAGCATAAAAGCTTTTTATTTTAAAAATACACAGCGACATTTTGTCAACACGAGGGTTGGGTAAGTAAGGAAAGATTATTCCAATTTATATTAATACATGTTATCCGGAGGCAAGTGTGACGGGGCTACGTTTCGGCGAGCATAAGCGCGACGGACAGCGTTGGACGGGCGGAGGGGAGCAGGTCGGGCGGCGAGTGGCGGCCGGACCAAATCATCCGTCCCGCGAGACCGCACACCTCGCAACGCCAGGATTATGTTATATGGAAATAATTGTCGCTTTGCGTCCGCTTCTAACCCGTTGCTTAAATTACCTAACCGTATAATGGGTGGACTATTTGTTCTTTAGGTGTGAGTTTTAATAGTACCTATAATTTTTTACTTATGGCCTAAACATTACTCTATTTATATTTTAACCTTGGTCACATTATTTTACATATTAAAATGTGGAGACTTTGAATTAGCTGTATTAATTATATTATGATACTGTATTACTATAGACACCCTTGTCGCCCAGGCCGAGAACCCGAGGCCCCTTTTAGTCGCCTTCTACGACAGGCAGGGGATACCGTAGTCTTATTCTTGAGAGCCCAGAACTACTACCTATTACGTAACCTTTACCAACGGTGACGTTCCATCCTTAAATTCCTATCTGCCTAGCGATCATTAATCCTTCTTAAAAAACAATTCCACGAAAAGTGGTGCATCTAAATTCCCCACATGCTTGTTTTTTCTTTATTTTTCATAAACAATAGATTGATTTGTAGATCGACAGGCAGTGGTGCGGTGGTAAAGTGTATACGTCATCAGTGGAGCGTAGGCGATAGTGTCGGTGCAAAGTGGAGTTGGATCGGCACGTGCGCCACGTCAAGTGCAGCGCCTGTGTCAGCGAGCCGCCAGACTGAATGGCGGTGGCGTGGCATAAGAGCCGCATCGGCAATTATGCCATTGACAACTTAACCGATCGAACCTCTGCCTTGATAAGCGGCACCGCGTGACTGGAATCATGAATTTCACGTAGCAATTAAACGCTTTTGTAACATTGCAGCAGTAGTGAAATCAATCTTGGTCATTTTAAATAACTATTACTTGAAAACAAGTATAATTAGAAGAAAAAAATTAATGAATGGAATCCATTATTATTTTAGTATGCAGGAAGAATAAATGGAAAGAGTGAGGCACAAATTTCAACGTCTTAAAGGTTAAGAGGGATCTCATCAAAGATGTACGGGAAGATATATGTATGCATGTGAAGGCAGAGGAGTTGGATGTGGCTGGGAATTGCAAAGTTCTGCCTAACTGTCAGCGACGTAGCTTTTAATTATTTTTTTTATTATTGAATCCAATAAGAAAACATAATACCTGAACGATATTGAAGGATCGATTATAAAAAAATAAAAAAAAGCTCTAATGTACGTGAAAACAAATTTTACTTATAGAGCAATATCATAATGGAACAGGGTCACTTTACATGAATGCTGCATTAAATCTACGTAGTAAGGTTGCTAACCGCTATTCTTCTATGAGTGGAATATCCAAAGTGGTAAATGTTTATCAAATTTGTTTATCTAAACCGCTTTTGATAAAATATTACTCTGGACATGATGAAATTAACTATGTTACAACGTTAATAATGAAAGACGAAGAAATTATTGTAGACATGCTTTATGCAATGATCATGCTCAAATGTTCTTAAAAAAACTAAAAGCCCCAGTATACATTTTATTCGTATACTAGCGGAACCAACCAGCCAACGTTGTTTTGCCATATAAATTCTTTCTAGTCAATTTGGTACACAAAATATAAAAAATAACTAACTTATTATAATATTACATAGGCTGTGGATCATGTTTGTTGTAACAATATTATATAGTAATTTATCAGTTAATTACTTATTTATCACCAAAGGTCGATAATTATTAAAAAATGCGGGTTGGTGGTAGAACGGTAAAAATTTGGGGTTTTTTATATTTTTAATACTGACAAAAAAAATCAACAAGTAACTAAAATACTTTTTTTTTTGGTGTGGATAGCGCTAAGTAATAAGGGTTATTACTTAGCGCTATAAAAAAAAGATATTAGCCGATTCTCAGACCCATTAAATACGCATCTAAATTTTTATAAAAAATGGTCTACCCCGTTTCGGAAGAGTATGGTAACTAACATTGTGACACGAGAATTTTATAAATATCATATTATTAAAACTTAAAATTCGAAAAATTGTTACTTTTAATTTTGCGCCAATTTTAATTTGCTGAGTGATAAATATGTGCTTATGTTGTTGTAAACATGTGCTTAGAGTCCACGGCTTTACAATATAAAAAATTGAAATCGATTTATAAATGACAACGCTATGAGTGAACTACCTACCCGGTGGCCCTTCCTCGGTGCATCATGAGGGGCTCCGGGATCTCCAGAGGAACACACCGGAGCCCCTCTGCATTGTGCTCAAGGAGAGCACTTTCCTGAAGGGGTCAGGGAGGGGGCGGAGGTAACTCCCTCCCCCCCTGTGCCCTCGCAGTGCAAGGCGACACGGGCCAGCCGATGTCGCCTTCTTCCCGGGTCCACCTTGGCGGACGACAAAGGCCCACCCTTATCGCCCAGTGAATCCAAGGCCCCTTTTACGACAGGCAAGGGATACCGTGGTCTTATTCTTGAGAGCCTAGAACTACAGGGCTGCATAAGTGAACTAACATAAAAAAATAATAATATAGAACCTCCTCCTTTTTTTTGAAGTAATTTGATAATAAAATATAATCCTCAAAATTCAACTTATTACAACTCACATACCGTTACGTACGTGTTGTGTGTAGATTAGTACAAAGATTAAGACAGATAATACTGGTAGGTTTACCAAAACTTATTAACAGTAAAGCACTCACACCTGGTTAAGAGCATCATTCGTAACGTTAGCTCGCATTAGTATAACGAGGCAATAAACCCCAGCCCGAAGGTACCGTCGTAATCATAAGACGTCTCGCTTCAGAAAACCATTGAGTCTAAATCTATATAAAACAGACGCGGACCGATAAAGGTGTTCCTTTCGTTTCAAGCTAAAAAAGAAAGGTAAAACCGTCTGAGGGATTCCGTTACAGTGACTTGGCGGAAAAGAAAATAGACCAATGTAGAGACTGTGGAAGTGATTTCATTTGAGCAAAGTTTCTCTCTATCAACGAAATTCAGAGTGTAATTTGCGAGAGGGGAAAGTTTTACCTTATCACGGAATTCCACGTGGAGTGTTTTGTTGAAATTCTAATTTTATTCACCCGACCAAGTTTTATTTAATATTGCATCTGTAGTTTTATAGTTGTGCGGTAAGTCGATATAAGAAACATTCAAAAGGATAATAATCACCGAGTCGGTGAAATGACTTTTAGTTAAATAGAACAATTTTTTATAATTAATGTTTTATAAATATATTGTATATATACTTGTTAGGGGCCAATTTATCCTTACATTTCAGGTGACCCCGAAGTTGAACGTCACTCGGTATATAAACACAAAGGATTCCAGATACTGGCTGAGGCAATTAAAGAAGTATTCCCGAAATGAGGAGAAACAACAAAGGGTGTTCCTTCGAGGAAAAAAATCATTACGGCGAAGTTATTGCATTTGACTTTCTTTGTAGCGGAAGTATGATATTTTGTTACAAGGCATAAGGATGTATATTGTATACCTAAAGTAGCAATTTCAGAAGAATATACTCTCTTAATAGGTACCACAGGAAGCAGCAATTTTAGTAGGAGTATCACTCCCTTTCGATGTTGTTCGAATCCTGAAAAGTACTACGATTTCAATGATTCCTTACTTTTCGATAAGAGAGTGTTCTTCTTCTTCTTAGGGGATTAAGAAGGGACTAAGAGGATTAAAACCCTTTCTATCAATTTTGATGAAATATCTTTTATTATTGATGAAGGGGCTAAACGAGGTCATAAGTAGGATCACCTGATTTTAAGTTATTCTACTCCTATAAATCGATAAAGTTGGTAAAACGTTAATCTAAAACAAAGGAATACTTAGTGTAGAAGTTCATTACGCTCAACAGTTGGATGTGAAAAGTTTGCAATTATTCTTTCTGTGGCAACAAGTTATTGCAATTACAGAACAGCCGCCGCCGGTCTAAATGTTGAAGGCACATCCCGTTAACGATTGGAAAACGCAGCGTGACTCCACCGCTGTAGCCGTTCGTAGCAGATGTAAAGGTTGCGTAGCGTAATTGGAACGATGCTACGTGTTGCTACGAGTGTAGAGCACCTTATCATTAGCGTCACTCACAATATTCTACACATTCTCACCCTCAATCTCATTTGATAACTTAATCGTTATATATTTGAGTTTTTATTAATTTTAATAAGTCCACACACATAGAATTAGTATTCAGGCAGTGTATTTCCATAATCTTGGCATCTTGTATCATAGTAGTTAAAAGTTAACATTTTTTTTTATAATTTTCTAAAACTAATATAATATAATTTAAAGCACAGAGGGTTGAATTTCATAAGTTTATACTTTGACGGTAAAAGATTTTCTTCCGCAACTCACTTGAAGTACAGCGTACCGTTAGCTTTATAAAATTAATAAAAATACTACATAAACTAGATCACCATAAATTGTGGTAATGAATAACGACAGTATGCAAGCGTAAAATTGTGTCCTACAAAACATTATCTGTATGCACTCGTGAGCAAAAATAAAGGGTCGGAATAAAGGGTCAGTTAAGAAAGTTTGAATATCTAGCTACTAATAATATAGAATACGCTAGCCAGCTGAAATATATATTTACTTAGTGGAGGCAACACTAAGTACTAAAATTTAAATAAAAATAAAATTCAATGAAAAATACTTTACCATCCAATATAAAGTAAATTAAAAAAAATATTTTATTTTATGGATATTTAATTGTCTATCATGCACAATACAAGCTAACGTTTTTATCTTCTGAGATATTCAAACTTTCTTAACTGGCCCTTTATTTTTATATTGGTTATATTTAGTTATAGGGACTAATACGTAATTCTAGCATAAAAAATGGTAGCAGTGATCTACAATTCAAATTGGAATAGTTTGTAGTGGCGCCTAGAGTCAAGGGCCACTGGTAAAAAGCATTTTGCGTAATTAAACGTTCAGGCAGCGGCAGTTTATGTGACGATTAGAGTGCGAGGCGCACAGAAGACTCGGCCGTTCAATTTGCCGCTTCACTTGACACAATTCGACGCCTGACTCGGGGACAATCGCACTCGAAGCCCCGTCGACCTCCTTATCTCCCGCCGAGGTAATCTTTCCTTCCCTCGGCGGCAATAACTCCAAGTGGGCAGGATTACCTGCAAAGGGGCTCCGTAAGGCAACCGCCTCTACAAAGGTTATCGATTTGAACATCGTGTGCACGCGACGTATTCCTTCATTTTATTGTGATTTACTTCTACAGATGCGGAGATATAAACATGTTGATGTTTTTAATTAAGTTTTTGTTTATTGCGTTATAAGTTGGCACAGTACACAGACGCGTTGCTGTATCTAGGTTGACGGTTGGAATTCCTTGTTCTCAGTATAACAGTATTTAGGTTCATCTCCAGTAATCTTTACTAACATACAAGGAACACATTAAAGGCGTGCGGTTTTTGGACAATATTCTGTAGTTTTCAAAATTTATTTGTATTCTAATCGACCCGACCTATGCCACTTGTAAGTCATTAATAATAGTAGTATGAAGCATCAAGGTTCTACAACTTATAATCTAATTAAAATATACTTCTGGGATGTTTATTAAGTCAAGATAACCAACTGACTAACTCTTCAGCAAGAATTGGTATTGGTAAGATCTTTAATAGGTATCGGTCACCACTGATTATGCCGCACTCTAGTTTACCCCATCTTTGGTAAAAACATCACATAAAATTTGTACTTAGTGTATGTTGAGAGACTGAGCCTACGTCATCAGTTCGATCGAAATGAGATAGCAATGGGACCTTTCCACAAGCATTGCAATACAACATTAAAAAGCAGGTGTTATTGTTATAAGCCAATTACTTTCATTGAATTTAAAACAATTAGCTCCGTAATATAAATAAATCTCATACTAAAGGTTGTAACTTTGACATAATTCTGTTGTATATATGATTTCGTTATGCAAATAAAGCAACGTAAAATAAAACCTGCTATAAAAAAATCAAAAAGAAACAACGCATACACAAAGTCCGGCATAGAGGCGGCCAATATTCTTATCAACAGATGCTATCATATTGTCTTCGGTTCGTCGTATTTATATGGAAGGGGGTGGAAGAAGGCGGTACGGCGGTCGCATAGCGTTCAGTTCGAGCGGCGGGAGTCTTGGTAGTGGGGATATTTCAATTTGGCCGGAGACGTGACCCGGGAGGCCGTGGCCGGAGCACGGCTCGCTGAACCGTGAGCCCGTTGCGGCCTCCGCCAAAGAGCAAACAGCGCCTCCGCAATCTTGTGCCACGTGGACCATGTCGAACACTCGACCACGACAATCTACTAGTACAATTACCTACACTCCACTACGGAAATACAAATGAATTGCCTCCGATATTGGCTTGTCTAGTGTGGTAATCGATAGGTATACAATTGAATCTCAAGTGTAGGTTTAAATTAATACAAACAAAAATAAAATGAACTACCTCTTAAGTTTTCTTTTCAAAATAATCTGTTTTATTTTATGTTTGTTAATGCATAACTTTGGACTGGATTCCTATGATAATTCGGAATTACAAAAAGGGTGTCCGCGTAATAGTGTTTAACGTTTGTTTCGATTTGAAGTCGGTTTTTGTTTTACTTGTAAATATACTTGTAATTTAAAAGCGATCGAGTTTACATTCTTATGGTAGGGTTTGAATCCCAGCTAATGAAAACAAAACAATCACTATTTATTTAGTTTCGTTTTCGAATGCATTTTTAATAGATCTCGAAAAATCTGTATGAAATAAATATAATGAAACTATAATGAAAACAAATAAATATAATGAAGCGACAGTTGGTCCTACTTAATGCCAATTTAGATTTAAATATTATAATCTATAAAATATACTTCTCAATTAAAATAAGTTAATGGACTGACTAATATGGAAGTACTTTAGTTTAGTCAACTAAAGTACTTTTATCGGTTGTCGGTAACCAAGGCCGTTTCCGCTTCCGTGTTTGAAAGAGCCTATACTAGAAATTTAGGATAAAATGGAAGACGACTCTCTCCGTAGACAATCAGTGTACAGTTTAGAAAAAGTGAGTTATGCTGGAGGAAAAGCCCTTTACAAGTGAACCTCTGAAACGAAGTCAGTAAGTCTTTATTAAATTACCACTAAGGCTCTTGATGTACTGCTGTTAATAATATGATAAAATATAAAATATGTTGTGTGTGATATAATTTTTCGTGGAATAAAATAGTCCAACAACTAATACACTCGCTTTATTGAGACAGCGTAACGTTGTACAAAGAATTATTAAAAACGAATAACGTCACAACTGACGTGTAGTTGTTCACAATCTTTATACAAAATTAATTAAAAGTCAGATTAGGATCTAATAAAGTTAAACTATTGTTTACAATGCCAAGTTGATGTGAGGATCAACTAAATTATTAATTATGAATTAAAGATACAATAAGGTTCAGGTAAATCATTAAGATATCATTGGAAGTAGTTATTATTCATAACAATCGCTGGGTGTCATGTGTTGCCAGCTAACATGTGCGATGTTGAGCAAGGTAGCTCACACTGGTATCTAGGCATAAGTATAAATTTTGTTAATGATATTGAAAAATACAATTAATTCGCATAAATAACATATAAATTACAGGTTTCATAAAAATATTACGATTAGGTCTCTTTTTTAATTTAAAAATACAATTACCTACCATCGATGATGATATTTCTAAATATAAATTCAATAGTCAAACTTAGCAGTTCATGAAAATTAAATTCTATTAAATAGATTCGCTTAAAATAAAGTGTAGGTTCAAACATAGTCGTTGGATTTCCTCGTAGCCTAACGCTCTACGAAAATTCGAGCTTAACAAAGTTAGGGCTGTTGCGAGAAAATTAATTAGGTTAAGAGATTTATTAGTCCTTAGTTACCGGACGAAAATGCTGAATTTAGATATTTATATCTGTTACATTTACATAAAAAAAAACAATTTGCTGTTAACAATATATCTGTTTTTGATTAACGTCATGTTTTCTTATTTAATATTAAATGTGAAAAATGTCTTTTTTAGTCTGTACTAAATATTATAATACCTACTTACTAGAAGTAGGAATTATTTAAAAAGTAAAATTAACACTTCGACATATATTTCCTCGAGGAGCCGTGGTAGCTCAGTGTCCGGGCGTTCGCCTCAAGTTGCATAGTACTCTAGCAACCCGAGTTCGATCGCCGGTGCCAGCACCAATGAATTTGTTGTTGCAATTTTATGTGCCCATTTACAACGCGCTCCGCGGTGAAGAAAATCATCGTGAGGAAACCTACATGTCATAGAAAAATTTTCTAAGACATGTGAAGTCTGTCAATCCGCACTAGGGCCGCGTGGCGGATTATGCCCTTATACTCTCTTTACAGAGAAGGTCTGTGCCCAGCAGTCGGACATATCTGAAGGCTGTAACTAACTAACATATTTCCTGGCTTCTTGTACCACTATCTCACATAATACAGCCGTGAAGTAATGGTACTTTTTTCTTCGGGGGTAGTTTCTATGAACCTGTTAAGTAGCTAAAGACCTAGCAGCCAGTCTCAGCAGGCAGAGGAGTAACATGAGAAGAGAGGACTCTTTTTTCCTCCTCTGCCACACAAAAGGTAGCAATTTTCTGATGTTGCGTGTATTCTAGATGCTTTCTTCTACTGTAATATTTGTTGCCCATGGAATGTATCGAAAGATATAATCGTAACACAAAACGAAGCGCCATAATTAATAACGTTAGACAAAATTACAAACCGGAAAATAGAATTTTTTGATTAATTACAATAATTATTAAACATTAAATTCTATAAATGAACCAGAAATTTTAACTTAGATGTAGATCACGATCTCAAGGGAGCGAGTGGAATCATGATAAAGAGAATCATGCATCATGCTTATTGAGTGTGAATAACAATGAATTTGCGGGGCTCGTAAATCCAGCAGGTGTGGCTGCTACTGAATAGAGCGGGCCAACGCCAGACTACATTAATCGTAGCCCGAATATCGTGAATCAATTGATGTCAAAGGATCTCCGAGTCGGCGGCAAAAACAGAATAAAGTTATTAAATTGCAAATATTGCCAACTCAATACAGAGTAATCGTTTTGTTGCTGTTTACCATTTGTACAGATTTTTAAAATAACAAAATTTTCAATAACGATATTATTATAATCATTTTTTAATGTTTGTTACCACATACCTTTGGACTGGGTGAACTGATTTTAATGATTTTTCTAATTTGAAAGCTGATGGTCCCATTCTAACACTGGTAAACACTTTAAGATCTTTATCATCTTAAATTTGCATCACGTATCTGCCACAAATGTAGGAATAACTCAATATCACGCCAATGGATTTTGATGATTCATTTTTTTATTGGATAGGATGTTCTTTAAGAGTAGTGTTTTTCGTTCTGATTGAGTTTGATTTCGTAATATTCCTACGGTAGTTCAGAAAAACAAAGAGGACGACCACGCGTAAAACGTTTAACGTTCGATTCGATATGAAGTTGGTTTTTGTTATTACTCTTAAATATACTTGTGTTACCTAAAAAAATTTCAATGAAATTAACATATTTTAAATGAAAACCAGAAACAAATGATAACATATTATTGCAAGGTCATTCATTATTTTGTAAATCATCCTGTATAATGGTTCAACACGACTCTAGGTATTTTCTATTCGTTTTATTTCTTTCAGAGTGTAACGAACTGTGTAATTGAAGTAGGGGATGTTTCAGGCGCCAAAGACTTAGTTTCTGTTATTTCTCTTTTGTTTTAAACCTAATCTATGTTTCACATTTTTAACGCGCTTTATTTAGGATTAAAAATACTTTGTTATATATGAAATTTGCTATAAATGCCTGCAGGCTGAAAAGTTGTAGAAGTCACTATCACTTTTCGTAGAGCTTATAAAAGTGTTTACCACGTGATTTTTGGCAAAAGTGATTATGGATTTCCATTTTTTTTGACATCCCTTCTCGTCCGTCTCTTTCACATCCATACACGTTCGTCTATTCCGATTATATTGGATATTGCTACTGACTCAAAGCCCTAGACTTTTCGTCTTTCTCATTCTCTCTACCCTCGGACCACGGAAGCACTTCTTTGTTAATTCTATTCTAATAAAATTGGATGGTCTATTTGTAATATCAAAATAACTTTTACTACATAAATGTATATACGACACATATATCAAAATATAATTTTTTTCAATATTCGTCTGTTTGTTCCGGCTAATCTCTGGAACGGATGGACCGATTTTAACCGGGACATTCACTAATAAGAAGGCTTAGGCAAGGCTTAGCTAAATGTTAGAAAAAAATTTTTTTTTATCGCGGGTAACGCAGCGAGATGCAGGTTGTATGATATATAACAATAGTAACTATAATAAAAGTTGCGAATATGAAATAAATTAGTCGGAGTGATTCAAAGATTTGCAGCACCACAGTGGAGTTAATGTAGGAACAATTAAATGGTTTTAGTGTTTCGGATCCTCGTAATTATTAACGGACGTAAATTGCTTCCGCCGTATTATAATTACAGTAATGGAGGCCTCGTTTACAATGTTCCGGAGAAGCGGATAAATGTTCTTTCGTAGAACTACAATAAATCCCCTAGTAATATAAACGCGCTGTCGACATCGGGGGCGGGCGGGGGGCGCGGAGCACAGCGGCAATTTTTCTCTCCGCTGACAACATGATGTAACGCCAATATCGCACGCTGAGCGATTAAGCCGCGCACGCCGATATTTCAGACTTGCCCCTACTAACTGTCAAAGTGTCGACTAGAACTCTGAACGTTCGAATGCATACACACATACATACAAGTCTAAGTGAAACAAAAGAATCCATTTTTTTTAGAAAAATGTTAGTTTTAACATTTACGAAGGTTTTACATACATAGCATATAAAATGCGCTTCCACTGTTTGGTAACCGATCGCATACTGATATCGAGTTAGCAATGACGTCAAAGGTCGATTAAAGAATACAGACTAGTAGGTTTACAATACATGAAAAGGAAAAATATTTCTCTGAAAGATCGTAATCATACGACAGGCTATAAAAAAGAAATAAAACAGACGAAGAACGGTATCGTATAGCTGGAAAACGATGGTTGGCAATTCGAATCACGCAGGCTGGCAATCACTCGGCAGTAAAGGTAGACGAACGCGACTCGATTGCGGCGCAATGCTGCATCACGTGCTGCCGACGCCCGGAAGCATCCCCAACGTCGCCGCCTCAATTGCACTAACGATAAAGATCAGCCGGAGTGTATCGAAAATTACGGTGCAACATTTTCTAATACGATATTTAACGAAGGGGTTTATAAATTTATATTAAATGTTAGTCTAGATAAATTCTTTTTTCAAACAGTTTCGCATTTCTTATGAAAAAAACACCTTCACCAAGCTACATTGAGTGTGGAGTTGTAGAGGACGTGCATCACATACTGGTGGAATGTGTCAAGAAGGAAGCTCTGAGAGCTGAATTGTTAGCTAGATTTAAGATTAGCCGCTGGGATGTTTGTTTTATGTCACAGTATCCTAGCCTCTCCTTATTATAAAATTGTAAGACATTTTGGCTTAAGTTGGCGTAAGGCTTTTGTTGATATAACATCCGTTGTCCTATGTGAATGATATTTTCTAATAGAAAAAATTCTTGAAAATAATTAAATAAAAAAAAATCTCTTTTATAAAGTTTTAATATTCGTTAAACTATAGAAACTATTAAACATAGTCGTGAGCAAAAATAAAGGGTCGGTTAAGAATTTTGCCTCCATGTGGTACTAAGTACTAAAGTTTAAATTAAAATAAAATTTAATGAAAAATACCGTATTAAACAGTTTACGTTAGATATCCTTTTCGTTTAAGTTTATTTTTTTAATGAAATATAAATAAATAAATAAAAATATTTTATTTTATTTTAAAGATATTTAATTGTCTATCATGCAAAATTTATTTCTTTATCTTCCGAGATATTCAAACTTTCTTAACCGACCCTTTATTTTTGCTCACGAGTGTATATCAGTGATGCATCATTGTTCGTTTAACGTCAAGATTTAACAAACATAATATTTTTTTTTAAATATCGTTTATTTCTGATGTAAGAAAACATAGAATGACGACGAAATAAACGAATTAGAGAGAGCTAAAACATGCATATTTATTGTCGTTATATATATTCCATTTATATTATTATATTTATATAGTATTATCTATTCATGTATATGTAAATATATATTTATTTATCTATATAATAGTTTTAAAACGCTATTTTTAGCGGCACTACCCTTAGCCTGCTCTTAACCACTAAAGGTTAGCTGGAAGAAAATGCTAATTAGCATTAAGTTCGCCTTTGTACATGTTATTTGGTGCAATAAAGGATTTATCTATCTATCTATCAAGCTAGTATTTAAGAGACCAAAAGAATAACAAAACTCCTATACAAAGATGTGTTTTCATCTTAAAATTTCACAAGCGTCCGATATAAATGACTCGTTACTTTTTCTGACTTCGTATTCATAAATAACTAAGGGCTCGGACAAGGCGGTGGAGTCGATGATAAACGACGTAGAGCAGGCGCCTGAGCGTCGGCCGCTAGCCGCGAAAAATACAACTGTCATCTTGACTGATAGTAAAATAATGCTTGAGTCATCCAACACTCTGCTCGGCATGTGCCATTGATATTCTCTTTGTGTCTCGACTTTCATTGCTCAAAATACTCAATGTCTAAGTAGGAGACCAAGTGTGAGAACCACAATCGTAGCAATAGAAAAATGTGAATAGTCTTTTGAACACATTATAAATAAAATTGAAGAGTCTGTTTATAAAATTACAAGTATACGAGTAAAAACAAAAACCGACTTCAAATCGAAACAAACGTGAAACGCTATTACGCGCGGACGTCCGCTTTATATTGCCGAATTAAGAATACAACGGATACAAATTAATCACAACCTAACCAAACTATCACCAAACTACCCGGTGGACCCATCTGTTTAATAAAAATGAATCATCGAAATTCGTTGGCGTGATATTGAATTCATTTTTCGTTCATATACCTAATGCAAAATTTAAGACATATGTTTTTCTCACGCATGCCATTGTCAGAATTAAACCAAAGTGAAAGAACTAGATTTTAAATAAAAAAGAATCATAAAAATCGGTTCACTCAGTTGAATATTAAAGTGACAAACATAAAAAACATACAGACGAATTGAGAAGAATTTGAGAGCTTTTTGTGATGAGTTAGGCAGCCGTCGCCTCTATTACAAGGCGTAAGGCAGAACTTTAATACAATTACATTTTACGCCAGTATTCTCCCAGATTGTTGTACGAGTACCTCCCGATCGTGCCAGCCTATTCATGAAACAGCAAAATCCGCTGCAATAGTTCTATTACTGTTGAAGGCTGACTATCCCATGAGATTAAGGTCGTGAGAGCTTTCATGTTTGTTTCCTTTGATATAAACTTTACAACGGTAATACAATGAATATGTAGTTATTTTTTTTTTTTTTTTTTCTCTTTATTTGGGACAACAAACAATAGCACAATTGACATTATAAAAGACATAATAGAAATAAGTTATGTAACTGCACTACCAACAACATTATCCGCAAATTATTTAACATTATTATTTTATCGTGCAACACTTAAAAACAAAACAAAGTTTATACTAAGAAGAAGAATACAGAAATAAATGAACTAATAAATACTTGTTAACTAAATGAACTAAATAAGCTGTCTTTAATACATTTTCTAAATTTAGTAGTAGGCAATGAAAACAAATCAACATCTGCATATACAAATCAACATTATTAGTATATGTATGTATAGTTATTAGTGTATTAAAGTGCTTTGTCAAGTCCATCGTTCGCGTTGTTAAGTATATAATAAAGCTATGGTAACAAAAGATGCTCCGCAGACTGCATAAATCGTAACTTGGACGTGTCTCCAACTTTACTACTTAAAAGTGTCCATTCGTACATGTCACTTTGACGGAGCGTTGAACGACGTGTTTGATATTATTCTATGTTTATTGTAGAAATCATAAATATGATAATAATAAGTAATAAGTCAACCTGGACTTGGCTCACGAGATCATTGTCCCGATAGTCGTTTCTGCAAACAGTCTCGTAGCGAAAAGTCTCGAACAACATCTTAAGAGACTTTTGCTAGATGGCTGGATCAAGGGTCAGATACAGAAGGCAGTACTCCTGGACACGGCACGTATCGTCAGGAGGTTTCTCTCTATGTCGCCCTAACTACCGGTTGCTTGAGCCCTGCTTCGTTGCCGGTGGCACACACTAGGTTAGGTTTTTATAATGTTTTTGTATTTTCTATGATATTTTTGTGTATTTTACTTTTTATATAAATATTATAAAAACTTAACCTAAGGATTCAAAATAAAAAAAAAATAATAAATCATATTTGTTTAGAAATTATTCAAGCAACTTCAATAAAGGTGGAGATTCTCGATTCGTCTGTGTTTTATTTTTGTTTCGTCATAACTTTCGACTTGGTGACTTGAATTTGATGCGCTTAATAGCGTTTGATTCGATTTGAAGTCATTTTTGGTTTTTGCTCGTAAATATACTTGTTTTACTTGCACATGTAATTACTTGTGCATTAATGTGTATATCTTATGATAATAATAATAAATGTTATTGAAAAATCAGTTTTCCAAGATAAGAGAAGGCAATTGAGTGTAATAAAACACAAGACAATTGATTGTTGCTATTGCGGTCACGTCGCTCAGTTACTGTTTTCACGTCTAACGTAATAACGTTAGCAACAAAGTTATGGTACAAACGTGACCCGTTATGCAGTACGTTTTCGTACCACCGTTGATCCACTTCACATCCTTTTGTTACTTCAGAAATAACTTAAGTTAATCTATAGGACGGATATACATTTGATGATTATTAGTTTTCTTTTATTGGCAGTTTTAATACCGCTTTCTCCCATTTAGTAGACGATGACCTTTAGATATAATTTAGAATAAAATACTTCGCATCAAAATTCATAGTTCCGAGTAAAGTAGTTATAAAATAATATACGGTTATTGGAAAAAAAATAGAAAATTTGAATATACGAATCTTCAACATTTGTGTACATGTTTAATTTATTAATATTAATAATTTTATTAATTTATTTCTCACAAATACAATAAACAAACTTTTAGCACAGTTTTAAGTATGACATATTTTAATTTTTGAGACAATAGCACGTCTAAACTTGGATCAGACACTCAAAGGGAAAAGTTAAAAAATATATACACTTAATGTCACAAATATGTAGTAAATACAAGTAAAAACAATTATTTATTAATTAAATTGTAGTTGTCTAGAGGAGTCAGTGAGTGGCGGGCTAATTGGCATGATTTGTGCTCCCACATAATATTATAACTTATCACACGTCTCGTATGGAGGTTATTAGCAAAGACCCAATAATTGGTCACTATGCAGTCTATCTTAGTCCCCAGGGATGACAGCTCACGTTCGCTGTGATACAGTATATGACAGGTGTTGGCGGACCGCAGTAATTACTTACCATTTGGGTGATATTACGTTTGATCTGCAACTAAAATAGGCTTTTATTCGTAAAGTTGTTTGTGTGACTGTCTTTAAAACTTTTTTACTGCTTAGTATTTGTGATCGATATACAGCTATTATTATATTCATATAAAAAGATTTCATATTTACTTTATATACGTAGTTCATCTTACTTCGAATCTTTCTATACGACCTCGCTTGTAAGTTTTCTATAAATAGTTTTTCACGACTTTATAATCCGTAAATAATGTAAATAAAAAATAACTACAAGAAGTATATTTACGAGTAAAACCAAAAACCGACTTCAAATGCTATTACGGGCGGACGTCTTTGTATTTCCGAATTATCATAAGAATATTGTGAAATAGAATTAATCAGAGCCTAACCAAACTCTCATGAAACCCTTGAAGTTCTTTCTAATAAAAAAATATTCATCGAAATCGGTCAGACATTATTTTATGGTCAAATTTATTATCGACTAGCGTACCCAGCCCGCTTCGCCGGGCTAGATTTTGCTTTATTTTATTTAAACAATAAACTTACATCATTAAATATTTAATTTAACTCTTACAATATATTAAATTATTCATTTCTCTCCGTATTCATTCTCTTCTCGAGCGGGTGAAGATCATTACCTACACCCATGTACATGCAATATACTCCATTGTACTTCAATATGGTTCATAATGACATAAATATACACAACGCATGTGTCAATACAAATTTGGGTTATAAAACAATAGAATATCATCATAGTAAATAAAAGCTGTATTTTACAGCTCAAAAGAGGAGTTCTCCGATCGTCACCAAACTTTACAGGATTACTCGTCAGGTCAATAACGATTCCTGAAAGTTTCATCAGAATCGGTCCAGTAGTTTCGGAGCCTTTAAGGATCAAACCACACACATTATCTTTTATATATATAGAAGATTAAATAAACAACCTACACTAAATATGTCTTGAAGGTATTTAATACATATTCACAGTTATATTCACTGAACAGTCTGGATCATATGCTACCAAAAAAGTGAGAGACAAATGAAATATCCCAAGTGAGTGTAAATCATCTAGCAAGTGGTCAGTGCAAGAACATCACCTTTGATTGATTGTGCTGTCTGTTACACTCTTGCTGCAAATATTTCATTAAGCGAGCTTGGCAAAGCCACGCCATGCATCATAGGTTACGTTCGGGGAGCCGCGTCGACGCCGTGATCCACTTGGCTTACTATAGAATTAATACGAAAAGTGTAATAATGTGTGCCAATGCTGCATAGAATATACACGAGTAATCGACTTATATTTAAGTTCCGTTAATAGTATTTATTTTAATATTGCAATGAAAAAATCAACTTATTAGTTTATGCGAACTGCCGTTTAAACGAAGACGAAGAGGGTATAATAAATAGCAATATTATTTTATATCTAACTGGTTTAATATATATTGAATTATTAATTATATTTTAATAATTATTTTATTAGTATTTATTTTCACCATAATGGTGTCTACAAAAAATTGTAATCTGTAGTATTAAATGAGGTGGTTATAAGCACAAGTCGCACGAGTAGGTAAGGCTTAAAAGTCACCAGCATCGAGAGAAATTATTTCTATGCTTAAATATTATCTATAATAATTTTTAAATTATAATCTGAATCTGTCATATATAAATACGAATAATGTAAGGACACCAAAAACATGTATTATGTTCATATGACACATGGAAATATAATGTAACACTGTACCTCGCAAATCAGGAGATGTTTACACATTCTAATTCGTTTCCCCGGTTCTACAATTCGTGTTAGCTATGCAAATAGATCGCTGAAAGATTCATGCAGTAGTACCAATACATGAAAATAATTTTCGTCTATGTATACAGCTCGATCAGCTTGTTAGATTGTGTAACAGTGGGCACTAATTTTGCGACTCACTTTTAACATCCACACCAGAAGAGTGGCAGGTGGGTTGCCGTCTTTTATGATTTGGTCTTTGGAGACTCCAATCCAATCGAGGCCAAACTCACAGGGCGAAACATTGTATGTATAAATTTTCGCCTCAAGTCGGTATTTTGTGACGTCACAACACACTAACAGAAGCCGCTACAGATAAACTATCACATGGCGGATTTATTTAAAGGAAATGGAATATCTACATAAAGTACAACAACGTTGGGATAGAACTACAAATCTTCAGCCATGTAGTTCTGAGCTCGTAGAATAACGCTACGGTGTCCTTTGCTTGTCATAGAAGGGGACTTATAGCGGGGGCCTCAGGTTCACGGAGAGACAAGCCCTACCCTTTGTCGTCCGCAAAAGTGTACCCGGGAAAAAGGCGACATCGGCTGGCGCGTGTCGCCTTGATTTTTCTGAGTCCTTTTTAATTTTTTTTTAAATTTAAAAATCTTCGTTAAAAAAACATTCTCTTTTCCAATAGGTTTGCTCTGAGGTTTTGTAGGTATTTCATGAATAAAAAAACATAGCACATGTTCGTAAACTAGCGGTTGACTTTATAGTTCGTTTTTTCGTAAGAAATATTCAGTAAGGAGATTGCAGGGGACTGAACAAATGTAACGAGATATTCCAAATTTGAACTCGATGGTCTAACACGTGAATTTAAAATTGACGCATAATATTTTAGTACAGGCGTCGAAACTCTAACAGTGGAAGTTTTATATGTATGAACAAATGTACGTTTAAGTAGAAGAGGACGCGGGTGCGCGGAATCGAGCTTTCTAGGGGGATGCACGTACAGAACTTCAAACGGGGAAATTCAAGCACAGTTCGCCGGGAGTTTATTACCCTTCTCATATTTACACAATTGGAGTGGGTGTTAGCGGTCTAGGCGTGCGACCGACGCGACGAATACTTCGTATTTCCCTTGATACATGTCCCTCTAAGTCAAAATTCTTATCGTGAGTAAATATTCCACTACATAAAGATATATTTTATTTGTGGTCGTAGGGCTGTGTTAGGGCAAATCAAAGGGCCGAAGTTGACGGCCCTTTGCAACATTTTTCCTTTCAATCGACAGCCCGTTACTGTTTTCTACCACATTAGTAATATTTTTACTACTGGATATGTTTATATGATTTATGACACATAGAACGGATATAATCCCAAAAGTTATATTTTATATAATTCCATTTTGAAATGTACTTACAGTGAATATATTATTTTAAATATGCTGATCTACGTCTATTTTTGTTTTTAACATGTAATCATTACCTAATTAGATATTTTGTAATGCGGTTTAATTGTACACCAACGTAAACATGTATGTACATTCCAAGGACTGTTGTGGACATGCCATCTACCCATTAATTAAGTAATAAAAGCTTAACCAAATTAGAAATGATAATGTATATTACGGTATCTCTTCGCAGAGACCGTGTAATGAATGAAGACAACAAACGCTCGGAAGAACGCGGGGCCAACTCGGGTGATTAAGTGTCTCATTTAAATGCAGTCTCCCGATGCGGACGTCTCAAACGCAAAGGGAGCGAGGAGCTCGCGGAAAACGGAAGACGGGTATCTTCCTAAAGGAAGGAGAGGTATTTAAATTAGCGTAGTCTCTGAAAAAGTGCACTAACAATATTAGCGAATGGAACAATGGCGGAGCGCACAAAGGAGCGGAACACGGCGACAAGCGTCTATGCGTTATGTACGCGCGACGTGCCCGCTACGTGCTACTCAAGTTCGTTTATTAATACGTGCTTATAAAAACATTTTGAGCATTAGACAAGTATATTTAAGGGTAAAAACAAAAGCTTTCATCAAATTATATTAACATTCCAATAAAAACTTAATCATCGAAATTCGTAGGCGTGATATTGAGTAATTCGTCCTTTGTGACGCACATACTCGATGCAAATTTAAGATTTATATGGTTTTCTCATGGATCCTATTGTCAGAATTGGGCCAAATTCAAATGATACTACACGGGAGGCACTCGGATTTCATTTTAAAAAAGAATCATCAAATTAGGTTCACCCAGTCGAAAGTTATGCGTTAACAAACATAAAAATACATAGTACACATTTGAGAAGTCGTGTTAATTAGGAAATAAAAATTCTCATGTTACTCTTCATACTTGTATGTGTGTAAGGAAGAGTTAGTTTGTACGTTTATGTCCAATATCCAATATAATTTAAACAATACTTACGAAAATAATGCTTAAAAGGGAGAGAATATCATGTTGGAAGGCCACATACTACATTCCAATAACAATGTAAACAAACTGGGATGTTGCGAACTATACAATGTACTGTATATTACGTATAATGTACAACTGTACACAGGTAAATGTATGTAGATCAAATTATTGTCATATCTTTCCGTTTGTTCTATTGTAGTGGCAAAGTGTCTTCTACGAAAGTTTACCGAATAAATAATGTGCTAAAACTTCGTTACGAACAAGCGACGTTGAAATAAATAATACTAAAATGCCTACTGTAGTATCATTTATTTCCACGTGCACTATCCATATGTTGCCCGCATGGAAGGTTGTTAACCTCAATAATCTGTCCACCTGTCGAGAGCAATGCCACTAGTGCTACGTTTTTGCTTCTTGCATTGACCCTTGATACAAATTACGTTAATGCTACGAAACTTTTTTTGCACTATTTTCTTTTCATTATTTTCCTTATACCTTTACTCTGCACAGATTAGTATTGACTATCTTCACGTAAACCCATGGTTACCATTGAGTACCTTTCACTTTAATTTGTAAACGATAAGTAGTCAAAAAAAAATCAGCACGGTAAATATGATACAATTTAATTCTACAAAAATTGTTACGGTCAATTTGATAGTTTTACTATAAATTCCCGATGTTTGTAACACTTTAAACGCACAATTGAGGAAAATTGAGTTTAGTTTAAATTTGTAAGTCCATTTGTATTTCTTTATTTTAATTTTTTCATAACATAATATAAAATCCATTTGCATAAATTAAGAAACCGACCAAAACAAAACCAAAGAGTTAAAAACACATATACATATGCGCGTCACAAAAGGTTCAACAGTTGTGAATGAAGCGAAAGACGCCTCATTCAGATCCATATATCTGCTATACATATAATCGTCTCCAAAAAACTGGTCTCCATAACGAGATTTTCACCTCTCTGGGAGACTGTGTGTGACGGTTTGCGAAAGCAACTCTCAGGTATAGAAAAAGACATAAATCACGTCAAATATCTTAACCTACCCTCACACCTACCCCGTGACGTTGTGAATGTAGACGCTTAAAAGCTGCAGCAGGATGATAATACAAGCAAATATACAATGCTATAAGGCAATAAGGCGTCAATAGCCTAATGGTTTAGGGTACGGTCTGCGAATCGTAAGGTCTTAGGTTCGAATCCACCATTCGACTATTGACGTAAACCATCTCCTTAGCTCATCAACCATCTCATCACCTTAGTTGGAATGGTTAGCAAAAATGTTAGTAATATTTTCTAAAAAAAAAAAGAAATATTTCTAGCCTTCTTTTTTTTAAAAAAAAATGCTGCTCGATTTTATTACTGCCATTAAAACAACAAGTGCAAAAGTATTGTAGAGCGTAAATATACAATGTTCAACGGCTAACTCTCCCTTGGGACCCAGCGCATGAAAATCGGCGCTTTGACTACATGCAGGGTTATGTACAAATGCTATTTTGTGGCAATTATTTTATTTCTATTAAATAAATAGCTTTCACATCCTTCTAACTTAAGCGGAGTAGACAGCCTCCTAGTCAGTCATCAGTCGTATATCTGTTGTTTAAATATTAAAACGGCTTAATCATCAACTCAAGCTAAATTAATATATCTAGACTTTTCATGAGCTTAATATTTAGATATTCGAATGAAATGGCAAACAAAAGTCCGTGATAAATGTCTGACCCAAATTCTATTTGAATTATGTGTATCCAGTGGCCACTAAAATTAGAAGTCGGTGTGATACAAGGCTAACCTCGCGGGATGAATATTTAACTTAATATTATTCTTTCGAAGGTTGCTGTTATTATATGTAATGCTAGTAGTAAAAAACCGGGTTGAAAATAATTTATTACTTTTTAAATTTTATGTAAAAGATATTTTTAATATATGAACGCGTGGCTACTTTCCTAGGATATGCTTAGCATTATAAAATTATGTATAGACTTTTTGAATTAAATATATATATATATATATATATATATATATATATATATATATATATATATATATATATATATATATATATATATATATATATATATATATATATATATATATATATATATATATATATATATATATATATATATATATATACATATATATATATATACATATATATATATATAGGTTGTCCCGTAATTTAACGTCCAATGGTGAGTGAATTGTTGGTGACTATATGACAGCCTCTAGAAAAATAATTAAAAAAAACATGTCATATATTTTTTTGATATGAGCATTTTACTGAAAACTGCGAAAAAACCTTGTACGATATTTTTAAGTATTATGATGACACATGCGAAATATTATATTTCGTAAAGTAAATATAATTCGTTTACATTATTTATTATGCCATATACATATTTGGTTATAGGATAAATCATGTTTAGAAGCAGAAAGTAAAAAAAAAGAGATACACGTACCGGCTCCGTAATTATGCGTTCATGGGCAATCAGTTTGCTTTTTATTTGATTGTTAATTAGATTTAAAAGGTCAAATGCTTTATATGGGAGAAAGGGACTGGAAGTTTAGAGGGCAACACGGTTAATCCGCCCAAACAAATTAGGAACAACATTAATATATCCTCTGTATCCGCCAACTTCCCCGCAATAAGCAGAATGTATTAGTGTTATTTATCTTAGCTTGAGCACCAACAAAGTTTTAATTGCAAGCGCCGATACAATTTGCGTACAAATGAATTTATACGCTGAATCCGTAGTGCATTCGTGAGCGGGCGGCGGGCGGCAAAGAGTGGGGGCGGGCGGCGTGGATTATCCGCGTGTGTCGAGCCGCTAATTGCGGGTAACGACAGTTCCGCCGCGCAGCCTCACACCCCCCAATGTCACGCTTACGAAACGCAATCACCACGCGCCACGCGCCCTTCCAACGCCCGATTTTACTATACAAATTAAGTTTATGGTTACTACATCTGATTACGTGGCACGCGCATTGCAAAAACTGAAACGTGACATTGTTTATTGCCCTACATTAAAGATGGCAAAGAATCATAGGGACGGAATTATATTGAGCTAAAAAGGGACTGGAGCAAAGTAAGGTTGCATTCAGGGCAGCGGAACTGGCACAGCAGTCAGTATCCGGGCAAACAAAAGGGTGATAGCGATGCGTGCGTAAATCAAAGGGAGTACAATAACAGAACCTCCCCGCCCCGGCTCTACTCCACCGACCCTCCTAGTAGCGGCCTCCCGGCGCCTATAACCATCGGATCTCATAAATCTACCATACAGAGATGTGTTCCTATGTCCAACCCAATATGTGATGGACCGACATCATTAACTGTACACAAAATATTCTGTAATGAAAAGATGTTCAAATCAATTTATAAAATCTTTTAAAATAGGTATTTTAAATTACGTCATTTATTTACAAAAGTTTTCCACAACATCATAGAATTGTTATAATTTATAAAATAACGAGTCTCATATGTATGTTTCTGTCGATATCAAGGTCATAAGCAAAAAGGGGAAGGGCAACCTTAAGCAAATATACAACACGTAGAGGTATTGAAATGGAGGAATACGTAACGGTAACGGTACACACGTCTCATTCGGGTGTTTGGATACAATCGTATCGGGCACAATTCACTGCAATTAAGGGTGCACAATGACCAAATAAATCTTCTTTGAATACTGTGTTCACCTGTGAATAGAACGCACATATATAAACATCTGGAAATGTATTAGAGCGTACGCCTAAGTAGAGAAATGTATATATATACGTGACGCTTATACAGATTTCTATTAAGGGAGAGGAATGACTACTTCGGCAAGATAAAACGGACCCAATTAATAACACCAAATAAGCGTGATGTTGGTGGAAGAAGAAATTAGGATTGCTGGGTCGATGCGGATTGAGGGCGATACCTAATCTTACCTATACGTCTCGAGCCGAACAACAAACAAGCCGCGAGCTGAGATTACGCTCCGAATAAATCAATGTTACGACGCGTTAAAATATTTAAGCTCACGATTAATGCTTGGTGCAAATTCTCGTCTTATCGAACTGAAGCGCTAGGAGTAAGGCGCAGATGTTTTGGCGACCCGTGATCACCGGATTCCATAAAGTATTAATCTTGACAATATTCAAACAAATCTCTGTTCTATTTCAAATTTTTATTATAAAAATAAAAAAATGCAGAAATGTTTCACAGGTTTGATAACTGGTTTGTTATCTGTCGTATTTTGGATTGTCGGATTTTTATATTTTTTTAATACACAAAACTAACAAATTTTCGTTCTTTCGCCCACGGCTAAATCCTTCATTTTACTGGGCTGTCAATTTTTACACTGGCGCCAATATAAACTGATAAAACGGGAATGTTAACGCTGAAGTAAAAATCCCATCAATATTTACGACCAGGCCTACGTCTCTACGCGATTGCCAATTAATATATAATTTACGCGGATGATCAACCGGAAGCTTATCCTGCTTCGGTTATGTATCATGAAATTGCCATAGAAGTTTTACAAGGGCTCGTTAGGGTGGCTGTAACGATAACCGCACGAGATAACTGTTTCTAATCAGACGTAATGACGCAGCTCCCCCGCCCCGCCGTTGGAGACACTCGGCACGGTGACGCTGCCTCCCCTGTTTTTCATGTCATCTCTTGTTTAACTTACAGACATTTGGAGCACATACATAGCGTTTGCTATACGATCGTAATTATATCGATTAGTCTGGCAGTCTGTGCGAAGACTACACTCTTAAAGCAAATTTGATTTAAGGGTCATTAACATTAACAATTATTATCTTAATTACCTTGTTTATACAATGGTTTGGTTTACGAGCTTCTTTCGTAAGATAAAAATCATTTATACAAATAAATAAAAATGAAATGTCTTTATTTATTTATTTATTTATTAAGATACACCAACAGCATTACACAAGCATACATTGTTGTAATAATCAAGTTTACAAACTAAGTCCTGTTGTGTATGCCAATTACAGGTGTACACAACATTCGCTATAAAGAAACGTAACGATTTTATTATTAATACTTACAAGAATATTTTATTAAATGAAAAAGTAATAGGAATATAACTACTAAATTAATTAAATAAGCCAAAATCACTGCACAATTTTTGACACTAAGGTGCGGAAGACCTTGCGTGAATTAGAAAAAATGTCAACCGACGTGGACTTAGTGTTAAGAAGGTTATATGTAGCGGAAATCCTTGGCAAGGGCGAGTGTGACTGCGAGTCTTTTTGTAATACTTAAATAACTTCACCGTATATACAAACATATGCATGTTTACACGTGCATGGAAAGCATATACCAAAATAACATTTTTTTACAATTTTTGCCTGTGGGTCTATATGTTTGTTCCAGCTAATCTCTGGAACGGCTGGACCGATTTCGACGCGACTTTCAATGGCAGATAGCTGATGTAATAAAAATTGTTTTTGATTAGTTTACACCGCAAGGCGCAGCTAGTTTGTTGATATTTATGGTTGTTATTATATAACAATAAAACTGACAGCGACGTGTCTGTCTAAACCTTATTCAGTTTGTATATTATATCATGAACGTCATAACAAGCAAATTCAGTTAAAATCACGTAGATAACAGCTGATATCATTACTACGTAGTAAAAATATTATAATTATCGTCGTTTATTATTAAAACAAAACCGAATTCAATTAATCAGAACCTAATAGAACAACCCTTGAAGTACATCCTTTTCAATAAAAAATGAATCATCGAATAGGTTGGCGTGATATTGTGTTATTATTCCTCCATTTGTGGCACACACACAAATTTACATGATGCAAATTTAAGATATGGTTTTATGGTTATATGGTTTTCTTATGGATCCCACTGTCAGAATTGGACCAAATTTAAATGGGATTTCACGGGAAGCACCAGATTTCAAATGAAAAAAGAATCTTCGAAATCGGTGCACCTAGTCGAAATTTATGCGGTAACAAAAGAAAAAAAACAGACGAATTGAGAACCTACTTCTTTTTTGAAGTCGGTTGAGCAATAGATAACTATTCTTCCGTGGGTATCGCAACAAGAGATTCCATAAGAGCCGTGTTCGTTAAAAAAAAAACAAGCAAATTACACACTTGTAGAATATTCTTTGATTTGTGTAAATATTGCTCACGTTCCGCGACCCGTGCACACCGACCTGAATTCAAAACTTGGGGAAGGTGCTGTCGAAATTAATAATTAAAATTAGACGGCCATTGAGAGCTTCGTGTGGAAACATATTGGTTTGCGAAATATTTCAATGAAAAAGAAGTCCTTCTTTTTCTCCCATGACGCACTTTGCTTATGTTTTAGCAATTATAGCTTTTATTATACTTGTTTAATATATATATATATATATGTATAAAGTATTTATACTTTTTAATTTTATATCTGGCTGCAGCCGAGCTTTATTTCTATAAACTCACGGTTGTCAGGAATGACATATAGGTACTGTCATGTCAAAGAAGTGAAAAAAAAAATGTTTCTTTAAATAAAATGTTTAAGTTGATATAAAAACCTACAGATGGACGACTAAACCTAAATGTCGTTTCTCTAGTTATTATATAATTGATTAATTGAAATACGATCAATAGTATATTATACATATATATTTGCTATATATGTATAACTTCTTTTTTTAATTATATCTCTATTTATATAGTAATTAAGGTCATAGTAGAGATATTTTTTAAAAATATTCTTAAAAGAGAATATTGAAGATCTATATATAATATAAATTAAATTCGAATTCCATTTCATAAAGAAGTTTCCGAACCGAAGAGGATGGATACTTTTGATATAACGATATACTGGCGGAAGTAATAAAATAAAACGATTTTACATCTCCAGGGGGAAACGAACGTTTTTGTCGAATGGGAAAAGTAGCGAGCGACTTCTCATTCCACGATAAAATCAGGAACGTTTTACGACAATCTTCTATTCGATTACCGTTAAACAACAATCTTTAAAAAGTTTTATTCACTTTTTTATGCAAAGCTAAAGTCGTAAGGGCTCACGACTATCTCTCGACATTTTTACTAAGATATTTTCTATGTATTGAAATAAAACTATTTTTACGGATTTTATGGCGGTTTTATTTTAATTTTACAGAACCGTCTCAAGTGCTTAACAATACTTATGGAATTTGCGGTAAAGCTGTCGGAGTTAGAGAAATTAGAACGCCATAAGATTCATTACGTAAGATTAGTTAAGTCATATTCGCTTTAATGTAAGAAAATTATGTTGTTTTATTATTCTATGTAAAATAATCGTGAAAATCTTCTTTAATGAATAAACTACATGCAAGCACATTATTTATTAGTATTAAATACATTAAGCTTGACCCGTGGTAGCTCAGAGTCCGGGCGGTCGCCTCAAGTTGCGTAGTACGCTAGCAACCTGAGTACGATCCCCGATGCCGGCACCAATAAATTTATTGTTGTAATTTTATGTGCTGATTTACCACGCGCTTGGCGGTGGAGGAAAACAACGTGAGGAAACCTACGTATCATAGAATTTTTTTTCTAAGACATGTGATGTCTGCCATTCCGCACTAGGGCCGCGTGGCGGACTACGCCATTATACTCTCTTTACAGAGGCTATCAATGTTCCAAAATACATACAATATACTAAGAAAATATTTCCGCTGTTAAATAATATTGTTACCTACTCGTAGTGTGGATCTGGCCTTGGAAAGATATTACCCCGTCTCATCCCGGGGGCATCGTAATAAGCGTTTAAATAAAATGCCAGGATCACGTAGCTTCCTACAGGTTGAGAAGGAATCGTTCCAAATACGACTTTACTTAGCTAACACTTTATGTGTTAACGGAAATGTATGTAATCCGTCATTGTATACAATTCCTAGGAAATGTATGTAATTCCTAAAATATGACTTTGACTTAAAAATTTAAAATTTTGCTTTGACTTTTTTTTAATTTGACTTTGGAGTCATTAAGAATATAAACAAACGCTAAAAACACTGCCTTTATTGAAGATGAACGTTATAAAGAGTTAATTGAAGAAGTTTCGACGGCAAAAACAACTGCTAGAAAGACTTCTCGTGATTATTGGTTATTGCGGCGATACGACGTGCTATTATTTGAAATAATAATAATGCATATTATAATTATTTTACGGGATGAATGTTACCAGATTGTCTCAATAAGTGTTATAATAAAAAAATATTATTACACATTTATTAGGATTTGTATACAATTCCTTGATTGCATACATTTGCGGTAACATATGCATTATATTACTTCTAATAAGTTTCACAAATATAGAGTAGACAATGTTCTGCGAGTATGTAAGTATTGCACAGGTTCTTTAGAAAGAACATCCGGCAGACTACGGACCACTGTTTCGAAACGTGGTGTTTTAAAAAATCTCCCAGTTTTTCTAACTAAATCAGAGTAGATGTGTTCAGGGAAAGGCGCTTAGAAGTTTATCTCACACAAAAGGCGACATGCAACGTTTTTCTTGGACGATTTACCAGACACAGATTTACCAGAGAAGTTGACTTTGACAGTTTCACCGGATTGAGAGGTAAGGAAGCATAGCTCTAAGGTCGCTTAGTCTAAACCTCAAGCATGCACCGAATGGAGTCTGATTTTATGTGGTCACGATAATTAGCAGTGTCACGAAAATGATTTTAACAAATGATTAAAACGTGGACCAAAATATAAGAAACTGAAAAACTCAAATTTATTAGTTAGATTACAATACTTAACTGTCATTACTGAACTATGGACCATTTTTTTGTACAACAGAGGGGCTTTAAAGAAGGAAGGTGGGGATCAAAGGGCTCATTAAACGTAATATTCTAAATGAAAAGCTGATACCGAAAAACGGAAACTCATAAGCAAACTAAGGGATTCAAAACTCCGATCATTAAATCGTGTCCGATGTGTCCGCAATGACGTAGTACTGTTTTTTTTTGTTTTCGCAGTTGTTTTTCTCGTAGTATATAATATATTCTAGGTAAAAGAAAATCAAAATGCCAAAATAATGTGGGAAATTCCTATACAAACAGACATTACAGTTACTCATAATAGACCAGACTTAATATACGTAGATAAAATTTTAAATAAAACCCATCTTATTGACGTTAAAGTACCTTCAGACTACAACATCGGTGCAAAAGAAATAGAAAAATTAAGTAAATATTATGTACTAAGGGAAATAAAAAGAGTATGGAACACGCACACAGTCAAAATCCCCATTGTGGTAGGTGCAACAGGGGTAGTTGCCAAAAAATTTATAAACATATCGTGAAAACTTTGACACACAAATAAACATCAACATCCTACAGAAACAGGCAGCCAGAATAGCAAGCAAAGTCCTAGGAGATAACGTAGATGTATAATAGAAATAGTTTAGACACAGCAGACCAAACAGTGCGTATAATATTATATATATTTATTATTATATATCTATATAATAGCGATTGGGAAGTGGCATTCTTTCGTCTCAAGACGTAATACACACATAAGACCGGCTATAAACCGAAAAAAGGGCAACCTAATCACATATAATATATAATAGTGCATTCATTAGTATACTAAACCTATGTACCTACCTTAGTAAAATGGTTTTTCTCAAAAAACATAATCGATTATTTGTATACAGTCCACATTACGGTCAGCACTCGTAATGTGGACCGATGTTTGCAATATGCGGTGATCGCGGGCGTATAAAAAGAAACCGAGCCGAAGGCATGCCGGCTGCAAAGAGTCTCGCTCCTCAGTCGTATAATGAACTGGTCACGTAGACACATTTCGTATTATTTCCCTAGGACGCGTCACGTGACCTGAATAATGTAGGCATCGGTCACAGCCGCGGCTCCAGCCTCATCGGACCCTTCACAAATAAACCGCTTTACGCACGGCCCTCCAGCGGAGATTCATTATTCCAACTTTTGCTTACGATATCATAAAATGTTAAGTTTCCTTAATATTTGGAAACCTTTTTGTTTGATGAAGGACGATCAACGTCATAATATTGTTTGAATATTGTTAAAGGAGTACACAGAATATTACATCAAAACTGTAAGCTTTACTTTGTAAATAGGAGGTTTTCCTTTGCAAGTAATAAATTGTTTGATAAATCTTTTTGCGGTGATAGAAATACCTACTTATTATATCGCAGATTTTGAATTAACGTTTCCAAATTTGTCCCTAGTTTACTGACAGCCAACGGGATAGCGATTTAATTACTGGAAACAAATTAGTATCTTTCTATTGTTTTGAATATTAATATATTATTTAAGTACAAAATTACCCGCGGTGACGTACAAAGAACTGTTCTGCACAGCACACTTTCGGATTCTATTAACAAAAGTTCCTTATTCACTGAAAATGCAATTATTTAGCCAAGATTTTTCCGCAATGAAATCTTATAACATGAAATAAGGTCATTTGAATTTTATAACAAAAAATATTTGAGTGGATACTGTTTCACTGTACCCCGAACGAACGAACTATAGTTAAGCTTGAGTGGCCAAGTTAATATCGATTCTAGTGGTCTTAGTACTTCACTTTCTTTTCTTTTCTTCCTTCATCGTTACAATGTGATTTAAAAGATAAGATTTTTATTGTTATTAAAGTTTATTCGTGTACATAATGCCAGGTAGTGATATATAAGGACGTACCATTCTCTCTAATGCTAAGGCGTAGCAGTTTATTTCACAATAGGCTCGCTCATAACTGCCCTTATACCTACGGATAATGAAGGCGAACAAGCAATGTTATGTTTATTTCTAACAAAGTCCACGGAGTAATGTCTCGTTTGTATACGTGATTCCCGAATGAGAGTCCCTAGACACATTCACACAGAAGTAATAAACGTGTCTTTGTTGTTTCGTCGCGTATTCATGTTAGCCAACCTGGGTTCGAAATTTTGTTTCCGTTTTCGCATAAAAAAGTCTTATTTTCTTTACATTTAATGTTCTCTTTGTTTTTATACCATTATATCCCTAGCCTAGCTAGCAATTTATCAACTAAAATAAAACAGTCACCTACCTCGGGTTGCCTCGCAGCGCGGCGTGGTGAAGTGCATTAAATCCATTGTTATTTGTTCGCGTCATATCGGCTCCGTGGTCCAACAGCAAAGTCAATATGTCGTCTCGCTTCTTTGAAATTGCATCATGAAGGGGAGTGTCGCCTTCGGAGTCCTGCAAAAAGTATGCAAATTAAATAAAATAAACACTCGATTCTAACTAAACAAATTTGTTATTATTTCTATGTAAAATATTTGTAATGTATTAACAAAGGAGTGAATCCTTTGTAATATATCTTTCTTTTCCCCAGATATATTACCTTGGTATATATCGACGACAGAAAGCGGAAACGTCGTGTCTAGTAATATCCAATTTGACAAAAGAGCCAGAAAACTATTTAATAAGTTCAATTTTTTTGTAATAAACGATAGAAAACTAGAAAACATTCAATGCTGTATTGTTTCGTGATATGCAGAAGACCTAGACCATTTGACGCGGCTTTTTGTTTTGGTCAATTCTATAATATATGTAAGTCATTCAGGACAATTTCCGTAACATTTCCTCTTTGTACCTTTGATATGTACTTTTTAGAAGAATGGCAAAATAGCAAATGGCTCATATATATTAACTACAAAAAATAAGGCTTCATAAATAGAATAATCTGGAAAATGGGGCTTTTAGTGATCTAAAAGTAAAACACTTTTACTGATTTTAGCGTGGTTTAATGAAAATATTCTCGACGTTTCGAACGTTAGACAGCCCTTATCGTCACGAGGGGGTAGAGGTTTTTGACATGTCAATGTCATAGTTATTGTAGGTTACTGTCATTTCAATTACTTAATTGCGTAGCGCGTTTTGTGTAGATCAAAATTGAGATTACAGTATTCTAAAGTATCGCGGGCTCGGTTATAATCATGCTTATTCATTATATCGATGCCGGATAACAAAAACGTAGTAACCCACAAAAAAGAAATTGTTCACCAGAGCCGAAAAACATTTCAACTTTTTAAAAAAAATTTTAACTTTCGTGTTTGTGGACCTAGAGCTATCGTTTTTGGACACAATATTTATTATTTTTGTTGAATAAGTATTGTAGCACGGCATTTTCCTAGAGTTCTTAAGTTAGAAAATCGTTTTACGGTACAAAAAATATCTTGAAAATCCTATTTTCGCTATTTTTCATCTAATTGCTACAAGTCATATATCATTCGACGCGTTTTTTCTGATTCCAACGACGTTAAAAAGTGAAAATGGTCATATGTGCCACATACTAAGTTTTCGCTTTCCAGCGTCGATATATACAAGATCCCAATCAAGTAGTGGAGTGTGTATAGATGATTTTATGTCTTAAAATTAAGAATTATACAGACTTCTTAGAACCTCTATATTTGGAATGTGCGCTGTGGCACGTAAGATGATATCGTGAGTATTGTGCTGTTGTTGACTTGAAATTGAGAGTTGAGAGCAACATTCACATTTATATAAGAAGTCAATATAAATATTTTATTGCTGTACACATTAGAATGTAGTTAGGGAAAGAATGAAAAACATAAATTAACACCATCAGGTTTGGATCGTGTATAGCAATAGAATAGCGATAGCAATAGGTAGCGGTATCAGCTGTGGCGAAGAGCGCGACTGCTGAATTATACAGCAGCGCCCGTCTCGAGTATCGCGACAATTTTCTAAAACATCAAACCGCCCGAATGAATAATTGAGGCGGAGTAGAAGGCGTTTAGGGCTCGGATTATGGAGAGCTGCATAATTTAAAGGCGTCTCAGAGTAGTTAAGGCGAGCTCAGGCTTCGGCGATGCGCCGCGCTGTGCCCGGACGAAATCAGAAACGGTGTCGAGTTCCGCAATATAGGGCGAATGGCGCAAAAAGCGCGGCCAGCACGTCATTATCATAATCACCGACGCTACGTGCTGCCGCGTCGCCGCCCAAGCCATTTCGCTTTGTGAACGTGCATTAAGAGAGCCGCGATGCGCTCTGTCATTCTACAATTAATTTGCAAAATTGCAAGTCACTGCGAGATGAGTGACGCTACTCTTGCAAACAAGCTCGATGTATTTTTTGTTTGAGCTGAATCTTTTATCTAGATTGTTAAAATATGATTAAACATCGTATATTGTCGGCATCAAGTTCTATTGCGAGAATTAAGAATATCTAAAAGAAAAATGTTACGAGACGTTTTATTCCTTTTAATGGGTGCCTCATTACTTTCATAAAAAGGAGCGCAGGTACCTGTACTGCTAATTGGGAGAGGTCGCACGTGTATTTTAACAACTTTTCACACAAGCGAGTTTTCTTTGAATCGACATATTTTTCCACCACAATTGCAGTAAACATAAAAACAGCTCTCACGTCATTTTAATTGTAGCAGGGAGTCAGAGAAACCATTCGCTGTCCACTTTTCATCAGGAGCCTAAGGCAAAGAATAAAAATAAGAAAATATGAAATCAATATATTTTTTTGTTATTTATCTTACTTATCTTTTTTATTTCTTTGAAGCGTCAATAGCCTAATGGTTTAGGGTACGGCCTGCGAATCGTAAGGTCGTGGGTTCGAATCCACCTTTGGACTATTGCCGTGAACCATGTTCTAGCACAAGCTTAAGCTTAGTTGGAATGGTTAACAAGATTGTTAGTAATTTTTCTGAAAAAAAAAATGAAATATTGCTAGCTTTCTTTTTAATCAAAAAAAAATAATATTAATGATTTCTCACATTTAAGTGAAACATTCCCAAAAATATATATAACATCAAAATATCACACGATTTTTCTCTATACTAACATAAACGCTACAAAGATGCACAAATCGTCGGTAATTATAATCACAAGTAAACCGCTATACAATTCAAAAATAGTCACTCAAGTTATCCATGCGGGTCAAAACCATAACCGAGCGTTGAACATTTCAATAAAAATGATTTTTGATGCAGGCATCCTGGATCTGATAAGATCTATACAATTTTTTTTAGAGAAATCTTTCTTTTAGTTAAAAAAAAAGTTTGGATTGTATAAAACATGGTTAATTGGATAGAAATTAAAGACGGACTATATAATATACATAAATAAATACAATAAGAGAAACATCAATTAGGGTGATATCTCATTTTTTCAAAAATGGACTTACACCAGTTTAAAATATGATCCAATAATGTCTGTAGATGTATCCTAGTTGTAATTTTTTAGTTAATCTGAACACAAACTGATTATTCTAGTACACAATTATTCTTGTTCACATTATTAACCGTCAATCTATACGGTTGTTAATGAAACAAATTACTATGGATCACCGCCAATTTCTGTAGGCAATTGATATAAGGTAGGATCAGGTAGACTCGGATTAATTTCGCACTGAATAGCTGCATCAAATATTAATCGTAATGGTCTACACGTGGGCAACACGGCACCGTAATTCACGCTAGCGATTCCGCGTTGTTTTACACGCCGGTACTAATTAAGTTATAAATATGTTTGGTTTAATTTAATACGCGATATAACGTTTATGATTCGAATAAATTATTAACGCTCCTTATGAAACTGGTAATACGTAAACGTGAAAATAACAACTCGACAAAATAAGCTTTGAAGATAATAGCCCTTGTAAGGGGACGCGGATCAACATAATTCTATTTGGTAGGAGCGTATGAAAATCTGCTCTCTCATCTCTTTCCGATAGATATCGTAAACTTTAGAAATGTCTCCCGTAAAATGAGTAAAATGTCAAAAGTTTTAGATCTCATTATATTAGGATATTTGCATAATACTGGAGAAGATGCATAATATATATGTATGTTGAAAGTCGACTATTTACGGTCGTGCGAATAATAATAAAAAATATATGTATACAAAAGACATACAAAATTATAGTTTTTTATTGTTTACTGTCGAGTTATTAGGAATAGAAATACTGGATATATTATTGGTACTATGCCGGCTGGTATTCAAAACCATAATAGAATATTAAATATTACAGACAAAACTTATATAAAACCAACAATGAAATTTTAAAGTGGTCAATTAACTAACACTTACACATTCACTGACACACACACGCACACAAACACCGCCCCTCCCCCCGCACACACGGACACAAATTACATTCAATATGTCTATAATTAAAATATATTTTGTACGTGTATAAATAGTCATGGGAGTAAGAACTGCTGCCACATGCACAGGAAATTCCTAGTTTAGGTGGCATCGAAACATAAATTGTATTAATACTCATAGCATATAAAAATTGTAACTAATATTTAATAAAGAATATGTTTATTATTATAAATATATCCTTGATATAATAAAGAAGTAAATTATATGATATTAAAAATGTTTCAAGACAATATGGAATAAGATTTACGCGACAATAATCGCAGGTGCATATGAACTAGCTCAGGCGCCGTCG
The DNA here is from genome assembly GCA_029286785.1 of Meandrusa payeni. Classification (NCBI taxonomy): domain Eukaryota; kingdom Metazoa; phylum Arthropoda; class Insecta; order Lepidoptera; family Papilionidae; genus Meandrusa; species Meandrusa payeni. The sequence goes on along the minus strand of JAGSMX010000012.1, from coordinate 6,626,387 downwards.
GCAGTCCAATTCCTCAGCGGATATAAAATATCGTGCAGGTTTTCTTTTTAATCTTACTTCTTAAAATATAGTTAATTTCGGAGTTGAGACTTATACACCTGATATAAAACTGTAAACGTAGGTGGGTATTGTGACATCTTTAATAAAATAAATATGTTTTTACGTCTTTTCAACCCCAGCGGGGTGTTAAATAAATAAATAAATGTAACAAGCCGGTAAGAATAAATAGTTTTATGCATAGAGTTTGAATAGAGTGTCAGAAAATAAAAAAAAATCATATACAGTAAGAGTGTTAAAACAGTAAAAATAGAGAATAAGTAATTATGTAAAATTGTAATATTAAAAAGTAAATGTAAAGATAAGATAGAAATGTAGACGATAAGACCAAATTGTATAAAAAATTAACTTTGTGTATAATGTTATATTATTAAGTGATGAAAGAAAGAGAAGTATGGAAATATCCCTAACCACCCACGTTGGGGGAACTGGACATAGCATAGGCAGACTATGCTTAGAGCAAAAAGGACAAGGGGCAATAAACTCTGAATTAATAAATATATAAGTCAGTAGACATGCCTCATGTTACATTAAAAAAAACAACACCAGCGGGGTGAGTAGACAGCCATCGCAGTTTACACCAATATTATTATAGATTGTGTTTGTAGTCTACTACTAGTTTAAAATTAAAAGAAACGCTGTTATACAGTTGTGTTGTAAAGCTATTTAGTTATTTTTTATAGGTTCTATGCAAGGGCTTGACCACGATGTTACCTAATATTAAATAGTGGAGTAATATTCGATGGTAAGGTGCTCCAGCTTAACAAATGCTTATTCACACTTCACTTGAAGACACCCACATTGTAATCGGATGGAAAGACTAATGCTGCTTGCAGTAGTCAGTTATTCTTTCCATTCATGCTTTATTTTATTCTTTATTTATTATTTTCTATACGCTTAGTGAAGTAGCAATGCGTCTTTTACTTTATATTACTTATTGTATTAAAAGAATATCTGTTTTGAGGATTTTTTATATACATAAAACCTTCAGGTAAAATCCTATCTGGCCATTTGCAATCATCCAGCGAATAATCTCATGAAATATTTATATGATTTTTTTATATTCTTTTATAACTGTTAGAAGACTTCAAAGCTATAGTGCTTATTATAAAATAACTACAATATATCTACCACTCATTTATTTGAGGGTTATACGTTCGTAAACTTGATTAAAAAGGCTGCAATAGAAAGTCACTTATTAATATGAAATAGCGAAATAGCTGAATGTATGTGTAATTGTAAATGTCACGAGTCCAACTGTAGCTTTTAATATTAAAACTGTGTCGTGGAGCTGCAGCACGGTCATATATCTCGTTAGAAGCATTACAAAATAGATCCCCTACCGCTGACGGCGCACAGGGGATGCAACGGAGCGCTGCCTCTTTAAATGATACTGTATTAAACATAGTGCCTACATTACATTTATTTAATAATATATATTGTAACTCTTTTTTTTGTTGACGGGGAGAAAATCTTCAACAAGATATCTCTTAGATATTATGTGAGGTTCTACTAAGACCCTCCCGGTAACCCTTCCTCGCATGGTGAGGGGCTCAGCACTGTGCTTTTCCGGTTTCCCAGCACGTCCCGAGGAGGTTAGTCTCTCCTCTAGAACCCTTGCAGTGGAAGGCCACACGGGCCAGCCAATGTCGTTTTTCCCAAGTGCGACTAAAAGGGGACTAAAAGCGGCGACCCTTTTAGTCGTCTTCTGCGACAGACAGGGGATACCGTAGTCTTATTCTACGAGCCCAGGAGTTCGGGGCTAAATACATTGTAACACCTTACACTAAAGTCTCAATGGAATCAAAGGCATACTCTATCCAGCACTGACTCCTGGGTGCAAGAGACAAGTGCACTCCTCAAGGAAAAGATAAGAGACGTAAGAAATATTAAAAAAAATATATAGAGAAGCACAACACAAAAAATCTTCACATTACGTTGTTATTGCAAGATTTTTAATATTTTATCTTATTGAGTTTATGCTATACGAAGGTATAAATAATTGTACCATACATTATCTACGGTTACCAAAACGATCCAACCCGAGGTTACCCCGGGGGACCCCTGTGTCAAGTTACTAGCGATAGAGGTTCAGGCTAAGCGAACTTAGAGCTATGCCACCTCTCAATCCGGTGAAGCAGTCAAGGCCAGCGTTTCTGACCAAACTGTGTAGTTCGTCATAAAAAAAACATCAAAACGTCCACGTTTACTTTTAACAATAACTTAATTATGAAATAATCCCAATCGTGCATTGAGTGGCAAAAGCTGTATACAAATAGATTTTAAAATATAAAATATACTATTACCTGGATTGATATTTTGTAAGCATCATTAGCTTAACGGTTTAGGACACAATATACAAAACCTACGTAACATTTTTGATTTGAATCATTGGCATAGTTGTTTTGACAAAGTTAAAAGATAGTATTATTAATAAGAAGAACATATTTAATAGTTGTAGAGATACCGCGGCAGCCGAGACAAAAATATAATAAATATATAGACGAAATAAAAATATAATTTTAACAAGAAAAATTTAATTTAAGAGTTTTAATAAGAATTAATCTTTTTATGTTTGTTGTTGTGTTATCAAAACAAAAGAATAAAGATTTCATTTCTTGTAGCAAGAGTTACAACTGTTGGATTTTTTTCCATAATGAATAAACTAATACCGCTTCAAAGAGCCATGTGTCTGTGTGCTTTACAATATCGTAAAAGATTTCTGTGGTTGCGAGTTCATTTAAGTCTTCTACAAGAGCGAGCAACGGTTCCATTAAATTCTTAAAGAGAATAATCTATTACAAATGTTATATTTAATTTTTCTTTGTTCACCTTTGACCTTAATTCGACTTCAACATTTTTATATTTTATAAATAGGTCATGTTTTCATTCCGACGGAATAATACTCATCCTCGTCACGACATAGACGCGATAAATTGAAATGATTTTTTTTTTAAAACAAAGCTAGCAATATTTCTTTGTTTTTTTCAGAAAAATAATGTTTAAATATTTTTTTCAGAAAATATATATATTGGGAAGCTTCATTCTTTTTCTTGAAGTCTCAAGATGGAATGTAACACTTGAAGTTAAAGTTAAAGTTACAGCCTTTATAAATATAATATATATGTCCTATTGTTGCGCACAGGCCTTCTCGGTAAAGAGTATAAGGGCCACGCGCTCTAGTGCGGATTGGCAGACTTCACACGTCTTAGATAATTTTTCTAATACATGTAGGTTTCCTCACGATGTTTTCCTTCACCGCCGAGTGCGTGGTGAATCAGCACATAAAATTGCAACAACAAATTTATCGGTGCCGGCACCGGGGACTAATGTCGGGAAGAAGGGTTACAAATTATTACTTATTTTGGATATTTTTTTAAAAGAAGAAATGTTTATTTGGAGAGATGTTGATACGATTATGAACATAATTTGGTGCAGGGTGTTGTTGAAATTATACCGATCGAAAAAACTCTTAAACATATTTAACCTCATGATCGAATAACCAATGTTATGTAACCGCCTATTAAATACTTAGCAGCCAAAGTCACCTACAGAAACGACACGAAATTTAGTGTTCATTCATAATAAAAATTGCAGTAAGTACCACAAAATCTTAGTTCCGTTCGTAACCAAAATATAAAGTTTAATAACTATGTTTTATTTAATAAAAAGCATCATGATTTCTTTTTGTTTAACAAACGTGCACAAAAAATATGAAACGAGAAGCCACTAAAAACGCTGTACAACATTTTAGTGAGTTGCGTCTCGAAATAAGCCGGGGACCCGGGATAACTGTGGCTTTGTGCTCGAATCAAATAACAGAAAAAACAAAAAGCGACCCGCTCCCCAAACAATAACAACACAAAACAGCAAGGTAATTACTCAAAGATAAGAACAACGCGTTAGAAAATGTACGAGTCGGGAAAGGACGGTGGGCGCGGGGCGTGAGGGGGTTAGGGGAATCGCAGAGCTGATGTCGGCACTGATATCGCAGCGCCTGAAATGTACCTAAGCTTGATTAACCCTCTTTCATCTTTTGCAAATTAAGCTAATTGATAATTAGTATGCTTCAATTTAGAGAAAATCCTTATGCAGCATTAATAAGGATTTGGTCACAAAAATTGTTTACTCAATGAAAAAAAATAGTATTATTTAATATTTAACATATATTCAGACAGAAATACTGGACAGACTTACACAGAATATTGACTTCTTTATCCTTTGAAATCGTTTAATCACATACATTGGTACTATACACACAGAAGGCAGATATTTCTCTCCGTTTGCCATCGAACATTAGGACCTAGCTGTGACAGGAAAAGAGCCGCGATCGTAATTAAAACTCAAAAACACTTGTTGTACAACTCTGTATTTAAAATGCAATAATGTCTCACATAGGGTTGAGTAGGGGGCGGTTTTTTTGCTTTATACCTATAAGCCGCGTGTCCTAAATTTGATTCCGTTCGTTTCGTAGTTATTTATTTGTGATATTATTTATTATATATATTTAATATTTGTCTTATTTTTAGTATTATAAATATGAAAAAGTGTTTAGATTTGTTCTCCAGATGTACCACCATGTCTATCATTCACGCTACATCGTACACACAGTACATCCCGATATGCAGTATTCGTCCTAAACGAAATTATACAAGGATACACCAAGGAAATGACTTCATCCTAAAACTAGGGATATCAAAAGCAACAATTATATTAGGTTCCTCTTTTTACTTTTTAACATAATGGAATATTTATGTTCAAGGAAAGATAAAGGACAGAGACGTTTTACCCAAAAAGTAAGCAGATTTGATGACCAGTCTGAAGAGCGGCCTACGCTCAAATGTTTTACTGGTGCTTACATGCAGAGTTATACGAAAAAATTATATTGTACTATATGATAGCACAGACTAAATAAAAACATTTTTTTAATAAGCGGTCATAATGACAATAAGATAATAAACGCGGACAAAAAAATGGAAGCGCAAAAATTAGCCAAAAAGCCAATGACGTCAACCTACCATCGCCTATAAAAACAAATAAAATTGAACTTAATAATCATTATATAAAACTAAACAAGTTACTAAAAGTCTTAACAAAACATAGAAGTCCAGCCCATGACATATCTTCAGCTATTACAGCTTGTTTTATAAATTGAAGAGTCATATACACTGGATATTAAATAAAAAAATAATACAGGAAACGAGTAAATTTAAAATAAGTAAAATAAAATCAAGTTTTTGTGAATAATTGAATTATATAATCGCAACAGAGAAAGAAAAACCTTTACATTAGTGCACCGACCGGAAGAGGAGAAATTCTAACAGTAGCATTAAATCTAAAATCCAACGATGCAGTAATAACTCTCCGACATTGTCTTACTGTCTGAATATAATACAATGCAGGTAGTCGGCACCGGTGTGCAGACACTCGCCGGTCTGCTTGTACGAATACATATGATATGATAGTATACTCCTATGTACTACAAAAGGACACTTTCGCTTCAAATGTAATCAGAGATTTAATTCTATTTATTCATATCAATCCTATTTAAGGTTAAGACTGCGATTTTAGAGTTTAATAAAAGATACTTTGGTGATTTTTTTTGTAAAATAATTACAACTGCACCCACATACATCAAGATTAGCTAGCTCCTCCTCCTTGCGTCGTTTTCCTCATTGCTGAGGGTCGTGACCTCCACGAATTATGTGGCGGACGATCGCTTCCCACCTGTTGCGGTCTTTGGCGGTGTGAAATGCCTCGTGGACTCTCCTGCTGGTGTTGGTGCTAATTTGGTCTGTCCAACGCATAGGACTCCTCCCTCTTGGTCGTTTTCCCTGTACTTTGCCTGTGACCAGGAGTGTTTCCAAGGTATCGGTTTTCCTGGCTATGTGACCGAAGAATTCGAAAACCCTACGGAGACAGACCATTGATAATTTGACAGTGACACCCACTTCCCGGAGAATTGACGCATTTGTGCGGTGGGCTGTCCAAGGTACTCGCAACATTCTCCTCCAGCAGCACATCTCAAATGCGTCAATACGAGCTCTATCTGCCTTCTTGAGGGTCCAAGTTTCCGCTCCGTATGTGAAAATTGGGAACACCAGACATCTCACCAGATCAATCTTGGTTTTTAGTGAGATTGATCTATTTGTCCAAATTCGGATTAGCTAGCTAGATTAGATTAAATAGCATTCATCAAGACGATCTGAAATTATCTAAAATTTTCCACGAAGATTGTGGCAACGCGATCTAATAAGAATACTCTAAATAAGTAATATAATATTACTACAAATTTTTTGTTTAGGTTAATTATAAGAAATCAAATTTAAAAATCAATAAAAAATAATACAGGAAACGAGTAAATTTAAAATAAGTAAAAAATTTATAGTAATATAATATTACTATAAATTTTTTGTTTAGGTTAATTATAAGAAATCAAATTTAAAAAATCAATCAAAAATAATATAAAGGGATAAGTAAAATATAATAAGAAAATATTTACCACACGGCCATAATCGCGTGCTATGATTAGTTGTTAACAAACATTTATTAAACATAAGAACATCAAAATACATAAGAACGTTCTAGATTATCCGTGAAATAACCGACCGAGTCGTGGTTCGGCCCTATCAGGTGCCCCTCACCGGGGAGACCCTTGTGTCGAGTTACTAGCAATAGAGGTTCAGGCTAAGCGACCTAAGAGCTATGCCACCTCTCAATCCGGTGAAGCAGCCAAGGCCAGCTTCTCTGGCCAATCTGTGTAGTTCGTCATAAAAAAAATAAAAAAAATAAGAACGTTTGTACGTAATTTACTTTAAATGATAGCAATCGTATACGCTATATTCCAAAAAATCGGCACAAAAGGAAACGACTAATTGTTTAATTCCAAACCATTAGGTGTAGTATTACGGGAGGATTTTTCACGGACCATATAGCGCGGCGACGATCTCCCCGTGACGCCTGCGCGTAACATCCATTTTCGTCCAACTCTCGTTTCAGCACGATACATTACACACAACGAACACCTCTTTAAACCATTAATGGATGCTTCAAATAAGAATTATCAAGGTATAGCGATTTAAACTAAACGTCCACTACATGATAGCACAAATAGTAAAAATAGATAAAATCATCCGACAGCCACACCGTATGAGGTCTTGAGTTTTTAATTATAGGAAATGTAAAATAACATAAACACACCGCGCCTGTCACTTAGAAGGTAGTTCTGGATCACATCATACCACTTAGTACAAATCTTTTTTTTTAACGGGGAGGTAATCTTCACAAAGATACCCCGCCTTCTGGAGGGAAGTCGGCGGTTATGTGGGATTCTTACCCACTAAAACCTCCCCGGTGGCCCTTGACTCGGTGCATGACGAGGGGCTCCGGGATCTCACGTGGAACGCACCACAGCCCCTCTGCACTGTGCTCAAGGAGAGCACGTCCCGGGGGGAGGTTACTCCCTCCCCCCCTGTGCCATCGCAGCGCAAAGCGACACGGGCCAGCCGATATCGCCTTCTTCCCGAGTCCACTTTGGTGGACGACGCAGGCCCCCACCCTTGTCACCCCGTGAACCCGAGGCCCCTTTTAGTGGCCTTGTACGACAAGCAGGGGATACCGTAGTCTTATTTTTGACCACTTAGTACAAACCTAACACAACTCTTTCGGTTCATTAGCCACTACACATCTATACAAGTAAATAGAATTGGAGTGTCTGTTTGTTAAATCAACAAAACGAAATCTAATGCTATATTTGTCTTTCCGACGTTTAATAGAAAAAAACAAAACTCTGCAATTAAAATCAACAATCACGAATGATCAAAGCAATTCCGATAATTTAGCGAACGAAGTTATATAAAATTTATGTAAATGCGACACGAGATAAAATATTTACCGAACGGTGAAATTCAGGATCTGAGTTATCAACTAACTGAATTAATTTACCAATCCATATCGATGGCAATTATCGAATGGCTCGAAGAGTTAAGTAGTACGGCCTCCGCACTAACAGGGTGCGCCCTCATCAGCCGCCTTGATTGATTGTACGGAATTAAGCCTTCGTGCCTCCATCGCATGCGCCTCTACATGCCAACATAAACAATTAAAATTTATCGACGTAAGTAAAATAAATAATTCCCGTGCATTAAATCCCTTTTGTTGCGAGATTTATAAGAATGGTACAGCTACAAAATGGCGAGTGATTTAAAAGGGTGATTTATTAATATATTGATTTCGACTATTTGCGTAATTTAACAGAACTCTTTTGTAATAATAAATATAAAGCTTCACATGAAACAATAAGGATGACGAGATTATTTTGCACGAGAGATTACACCGGCAGAAGGCAGAAGAAGTCTTAAAATGCCACCCACAGGTCAGAGAAATGAGTAAATAAGTGATGATGATGAGTGACAAGATACGTGACAAGTGTCTGGATACGGAAAGCGCAGGTTCGCCAATGTTAGAAGACCTTATAGAAGGCCCTACCAATCGGTTGAAATAGGCATCATGAAGGCCGTAATTTTGTTTTACTTTTGATTAAATTCAACTTATAACTATCATTATAATATGATAACACGATGTATTATGTGAAAAACTATAGATATAACTAGCTTGGTTGCACGCCACAGACAATTGCCACTTTAATATCTCATACTCCTAAATCTTTTGATTCAGTGGGACCGCAGCCGCAGAGCGCGTTTTGCCTCGCTAGTAGATATTGGAAAACGGTGATATAAACTACTCAGAAAATTAGCATGCAATCCGGTGCAATCTACACAAATGTAGTTTTCATATTCATACAAACTAAGTTAGTGTAATGTGATTTGGTACAAGTGCAAATACATTCAATCTATACGCTGACGAACACATAATTCTAATATTATTATAATCTCTAATTAAAATTGTAACTGTATAACATAAAACTTTTGCATATACAATACAACGTAGTCTACCGTACCTACGTTCTAAAACTTAGAACAATCCATCTACGCATAATAGAAGTGCTATGAGGTTGTTTTGTATACTTCTGCAACTCCATTAGCGCACTTTTGTAGAGGGACGCAAGATTCCTCTAAATAAATCAAAAAGCCACGAAAGGGTAGCTTGAAACCAACTTCTCGTGGCCGCGGAAAGAGTAGCCAAATTCTACTAGACATTCCGGCAGTAGCTAAACTCACATGGTAAGGTACTCATAAAACTCCAGGATAACAATGGCATTGCATAAGATAATTGGCTCAAATAATTATCAAGGTTTATTACGAGATCCTTATTAAATCTTAGTAAAAAAATCTAACACTTTTCACACCAGAGTACTTTCACAAAGTAAAGTAAGTTGCAAATCACATAAACAAGTATTTCCTATTTTAGAAAAAGGTCCACGTAAATAGTGTCGGTAGACATAGCACCACTTTTCCAATATCAGATTGGGAACTTTCGAATAGTTAGGCAGTGAATACGGGAAAGGAAAGTATTTATTAGGTGAATATTACTGTGATGCGAGTGTGTTGGCCGAGATTACGGTCCGGGATAGGAACGAGGCCCTTTTCCTACTAGCGGTGCGCACGACAGGTGCCTGTAATGTGGCACAAATCGTATTCGAGGGTCAGAATATCCCGATCCGCTCCAATACCTTATTGTTACTCAAATTTTATTGCTTTACACGTGTTAACGTTGAATTTCATATCCAAATACATACAATTATACAGTAATGTTAAGTATTATTGTTCCATCTGTTGAATGATAACGCTTGAATTAACTAACAATATATTTGCATTTATAAACATAACATTACTGTGTACTATACCCAAAGAAAGGTCATGCGATAATAAAAATTAAATTAGAGCAGTTTTAAATCATGATATGCAAAAACATTAAAGATGAGAAACTTCGGAAAAGGACCGCGTAATAAAATATAAGTAGAGAGGCGAAGAAAGGGAACATAAAATTTCAGGTGACGTCGGCCCTTCCATAAATTTATCGACAGCTCGTGGTAACAGGCTATAAGGAAAATATTTATGAAGTAAAACAGCGAGGGCACGAATTTCATTAGTTAATTATCTGGTCTCGAGAGTAAGAGGCTGAAAAGCCGTTAATTTCTATTGATTTTGCGTCTATTTTCGTATCATATTATATAATGGAGGGTCGGTCTAGAAGTCGATTATAGTAACAAATTTATCACAGAGATTGCATCGAAGAGTGCGCCTCGCGTCGGCCGTGCATATCTATCTACCGACAGAAGCCGGACACATGTGCCAATAACGGCCGCCAGCCCGATGGATATATGATCTAATCAAATTCTGTACAATTTTCATACAATATTGAGAATGAATTTAAAAATTCAAATGTTACATTTTTTTTCTTCTTAAAATTACATTCAAAAAACAAGCCCGTACGACATACATAAACTTTGAATGAGATTCTGTGGGAATTGCTAAGGCAAACGTAGTCAAAATTAAAGTCTTGATACAGTAAGTCCTGCGCTGCGGTGCCATAACGTGGTATTAGCATAGCGGTGGCCATTGTTTGTTGTGCGATTTACTTTGTAGTACAAAGTAAGACACATAAACTTAGTTGTCTTCTCCTTAATGTCTGGACACAAAGGTTTGTATAAAACACAACGCCATCAGCTGTCATAGCACTTGATGAATAATTTACTTCCCCAAATTTCATCGTGACTATATTGGCTGTTACAGCGAATATATGCATACATAATCTAGATACAATTTTGGCGCAGAAAAGCTCTCGTCAAGCCCGCTTTGCTAATCCGCATCCCTTTTTATTTTTATTGGAATAAATGAATTTTTATTCTATTTGTATGGCAAAACGACCTTTATAAAATCGATACATTCCATTTTTAAACGTTAAAGTACTATATATATATTTATTATATTCTGTTTTCAAAATCCATTTTATATATTAGCTTATTAGGTCCAATATATGACTGTCCATTAGATCTTAGTGTGCACTTATCTAACAGGCTGTCTCTGGTATAACAATATATACCAATAATAAACCATATAAGAACAATACAATAATAAAGGAAAGTGCATAAGCGGTTCCAATTACGATCTGATGGTCACGAGGTCGAATCCTAGCCGACAATAACAACAATGATTTTTTTAAGCAATGCGTGTGATATCCACATACTAAAAATTTGTGCCCCTGTCTCGTATGTCCAAAAACTCTAATATAGTGAAAATCGGGCAGCGATAGTTATCTCTGTCTACCCTGGTAAGACTTGACGGCTTACTTATTTACATATTTTTTCTTTTATAAAAAGATTCGTAATGATATACAACGAAGATAAAATATCTATAAATATAAAAGAGAAAGTGTGTGGGTTTGTTCCGTATAGGCTCCAAAACGACTGGACCGATTTCAATGAAACTTTCAGATTGACCTGGCGAGTAATGTATGGTGACTATCGGAGCACTCCTCTTTCTGAACTGTCAAATACAGCTTTTATTTACTATGATGATATTCTATTGTTTTATAACCCAAATTTGTATTGACACATGCATTGTGTACATTTATGTCATTATGAACCATATTGAAGTACAATGGAGTATATTGAAGTATAAAAGTCCCTAAATGATAAGAATGATACAGTATTTACTGTACATGGGTGTAGGTAATGATCTTTACCCGCTCGAGAAGAGAATGAATACGGAGAGAAATGAATAATTTAATATATTTTGAGAGTTAAATTAAATATTTAATTATGTAAGTTTATTGTTTAAATTAAATAAAGCAAAATCGCTCGGCGAAGCGGGCTGGGTACGCTAGTACATAATAACAAAGAACTGCACTGTTAAAGCGATTTTATGGAAGCGTATTTGAATTGGTCGGCCGGAATGAAATGAGGCTGGCGTCAAAGTACATAGTACACGATGCGTAACGTTTAACAGAGCTATCTCCAACCGAATTGGCACGTTTAATTGAACGCCTGTTTCAGCCATTAGCGTTCGGGATAACAGTATTGGCAGTGGGTGGACGTCCGGGCGCACAGATCACACGAAGTCTGCGGAAAAGCTACGAGCCGTGGGGCGCATTCTGATGTTCAAACATTACCCGACACTGAAACGTGGCTTTTGATTCAGCCTTTACTCTCAGAGAATGTCTACATCGTAAAAAGCTAAATTTCAAGTTAATCGTATGCAAGTTTTAGTAATTGGGACTCATGCAAGGCACTGTCTCCTAAGGTACAGGTACACTACCTAGTTCAGAAGACTGAGCTCCTGTTCATTGTACCATGTTTGCTTGTATACTAATAATAAAAAAAGTTGAAAAGTTCCGTTTGAATGATCTGATAATTAATCAGTGAGTTGTATTTCGCCCATATATGTATAGGAGAACGTTTTATAAAAATATTTTACGAAATACCATTCTCTCTGAATGTGACACGGCCAATAAATCCCATAATGGTGTCGTAAAATTTCGGCGGTATTATCTTGGGAAAAGCCGGCTATTTTACATTCACCTGCGAGGTTTCCCTCCGCATCCAATTTATGTTAGTGGGCACAAAACGAACGCTGACAAATGTGAAAATAAAATGAACATACGTTTTATCTGTACGGTGTACGGTGCCGGAGTCGGTTACCGTGCGAGAGGGCGCGCAGCCGGCGAGGGGCGCCCGCCCCGGGCCTCTCATCAAGCCTTTCAGTTTCGCGACGATCGAACGGCTGGCTTTGCCGGAATTTTAATAAGTAGCGTTAAACCACTTACGTTCGCTTTCATTCGCACTTTTCATTAAACTCGTATTTTAAAACTAGTATTTACGAGTAAAAATAAAAAACGACTTCAAATCAAATGTACGCTATAAGTGAACGCATATGTTAGCGTTTTGTCGTAGTGGCGGATTAATACATAGCATAAATGTGTACATCTCTTACGAAGTTTTGGTGCCATCATTCTCCTTCTTCTCTGACATTCGTGGTTGTTGTCGTAAACCTACCAATATCACAATCGACTAGTATTGGGATCTAATTGAAAACAAAAAAAAACATATATAAATGATTAGCATATAAGTGCACAAAAATTAAAAAAACAACTCAAGCCAATTGATAACCTCCTCCTTTTTTGAAGTCGGTTCAAAATAAATTGTTATTACTATTATCTGTTATAAAACAATGTTATCAAAATCACAGAAACATTTCCGAGATAAGGCAACGAAAATCCCAGAAATTATGATGGGATAAAATTCAGTAGTTTCGTGCAATGTAACTTTAAAAGCTTTTATTTGTAAAGTCGGAGAATTCCTTAAGATGCAAAGAACCGCTGCAGTTTGTAGCTGACATTTATTATGGAAACGTCTTAAAAGCGTCTCTGGACTTTGCAACCACTCGCGCAGTTCCTACTTAGGTGAATACGGGGCGGCTACGGGGGAAACTAAGTACAACTTTTCCCAGGTTGTCTTGTATAAAAAGAATTCTTAAGGATACCTACCGTTTGCCGGCTGCATACAACGTTTAGAACTTTCGGGAAAGGGAATTCATTGATTTCATCTCCTTTGGAACATTGGAGACAATCAGTTGTAGGAATATTTATTTAATTAACTATTAAAATTAAAAGATCGATAACATATATATCGATACGCAAAAATTAAAATAGCTAATATTTGAATCTATATTAGAATAACAACTGGCTTGATTTTCATAAAATAACTAGATTTCAGTATGCCTTAAATACGACAAAAACAATTTCCGGTCTCCACTATCCCGGTTAGGGTAAAATATTCTATATATTATATAATATACCCCGTTTGGAGTAAAAGAAGTAAAAGCTTATGCATGTCTTTTATATGTAAATAATCTAGTAATAGGTGAGTTGTCTTTCTTATAAGCTAGGATGGAATGCTCCATTCAGAATAATTGAATATCCTGTTTCCGTCACTTACGATACGAACCATTATTCCGCTTTTGTTACCCTGATATTCTCTGAAAGCGGTATTCTGTTCCTTTTACCTAATAAAGGGTGAATGTAACTCCGACATGCCTCTACCAAGTAAATAATTTCATATGGTACAAAAACACCCTCGCACATAGCACATATATTTTCACACATGTTCGTGACACTTAGAAAAAAAGCAATTCACAATAATCGGTAACCGGGTATTGAACTGATTACGCACGCACAGACACTGCCTAATTTAATTAAGTCAACTACAGGATGGGAATAACGTTTGAACTCATTGTTCAAATCGATATTTATAGTAGAAAAAATAGAAATAAATTGATATCAGTTATTACATTTCTCTCCCAATATAAGATAGAGAATGATAAGAAATACTAATGGCAACAAATACTTCCGGTTTTCTACCGATTATATTTCTGGAGAGTGTGCTGAGTGTGAGGAATTACATGACTTCAAAGGCATTGCTGGATTGTATCGTTTTCGATATTCCTCAAACCCAAACGAAACGCATTGCTCGGTCTTTCGTTGTTCATACAGCAAAATACTGGAATAGTTTGCCTGTCTTTCCGTCCTATCAAAATGTGGGTATTTTCAAGAGTAGAGTGAATAGGCATTTACTAAGCTAGTGCGCCTTGCCATATAGGATTGCATTTCCACTTCAGACTATCAGAGGGGATCCTGGTCAAGCACGTAATTAGAAAGTATTAAAAAAAGACAATTATCCGGGGCTACGGATACAAGAGGTGTGGTTCAAACAATGCGATGATGCTTCTTGGCTATTGTATGTTAAAAAACTCTCATAATTCATTAGATTTACCAAAAGTCGATAGTTTAACCGTAAAATAATAAACATTTATTACAATATTATTATCACCACACTGATGGCTAGAGCATTGTTTCGATTCGAAATTCAGGCGGCGGTAAGACGTGATAACATCGCGCCCTTAATTTACGCAGGGACAGAATGATAATGAGAAACAACGGGCGACGTTTAATACAGGTGCGCGAACAAACAGCAGACCGCGCGTGACGTGCAGCCGGGAGCGGCGGCGATAACGGAGCCTATCGTAAAACTCCGCCCACCCCCTAATTTGTCACTGCGAAAGTTCACAACTCCAGATATGATGTACCAGGGAAATATACCTGTTTTTATGCGTATATATTAGCGCTTGACTACGATCCCACCTAGTGTTAAGTGGTGATATAGTCGAAAGATGGTACGCGCTAGTTTAGTAAGTGCCTATTCAGTCTACTCTTGAAGGCTCCCAAGTCGTACTTGGACGGAAAGACTGACGCCGGCAACTTATTCCACTCCTTTACTGTACGCACGATGAACGATGACTCAAATCGCTTCGTTCGGACGCGGAAAATCGACTATGACAGGTTGGAGACCCGCCGAGTGTGCATACTCTCCAAAATGTAATCTATAAAACACCGAAAGTCTGGCTACCTTGCACCTGTGCTCAAGACTATCTAGGTGTAGATCTTGGGCATCTGTCAACTTTTTGGCCCGCCTCTCCATGGGATCCAGTGCCGCGAGTTGGTATTTGGCTGCACCTGCCCAGATATGACAACAGTACTCTACACAAGGCGGGATCTGTGCTTTATACAAAGTCAAAAGCTGTCCCGGTGTGAAGTACCGCCGTACCTTTGATAGGACTCCAAGCTTCCTAGCAGCTACCTTCGCTTTAGTACTGGTGAGTACAAAACTCATCGTTTACAGGAACAGAAAAATTAAAATATTCAATTTAAATGAAACTGACCGAATGACTACAAATAAGATTTAAACGCGATAAAATCCGTAATAAGTTTTATTTAATTTACACAAGTATATTTACGAACAAAACGAATCAAATGTTACACTATTAGGAGCAGACGCCTTCTTTGTATATACGAATTATCGTAGGAATATTACGAAATAGAATTAATCAAAACCTAACCAAACTCTCATCTGCCTATATGATATTATGATGACCTATTATGATATTGATGTTCCTACAATTGTGGCGCACATACGCAATAAAAATTTTAAACAGGTGATTTACCAGCTTTCAAATAAAAAAAAAATCATCATCGGAAGAAATGGGTATAATATATATACATAAAAAAACATGCAGACGAATTGAGAACCTCTTCCTTTTCAACCAACTTCAAAAAGGAGGAGGTTCTTAATGAGGTTATATGTTTTTTTTTTCAAAAAACTTATATAACCAACGAAACACAGTGATTTTTTCACATTATTATTAATTCTAAAACAAGCTACGAAATGGCAATAAAAAGTGGTTGGGTATTTACGCCTTAAAATTTAAATAAATTACTAAATATGCACATCTCATTGTACATTTATAAAACTTATTAACTATACGACAAGTAACCGCGATAGCACTTATGCCGGTGACCCATGGGAATAGAGAGATTACGGATTTCCATTTTGCGTGATCTTAGCACAGCCCCCTCGCTATTGCCCATTAAATATATTTATGTGAATACATGATCTTCAAATATGGATACGCTTAATATCGTCCTTTTTAGTGTGTCACCGACCTCGTGAAAATAAACTCACTTAAGATGTCGCTTATTCTCATTCAGTTTGACTAAGATAACATCCCTTTTTTTTTGTTCACGGGGAAGGCGGCGGTTATGTGGGGATTTTACCCACTAAAACCTCCCCGGCGGCCCTTCCTCGGTGCATGGTGAGGGACTCCGGGAACTCCAGAGGAACGCACTCTTAGGAGAGCACGTCCCGGGGGGGAGGTTACTCCCTCCCGCCTTGCCCTCGCAGTGCAAGGCAACACGAGCCTGCCGATATCGCCTACTTCCCGGGTCCACCTAGGCCCCCCACCCTTGTCGCCCAGTGAACCCGAGGCCCATTTTAATCGCCTTCCACGACAGGTAGGGGATAGAATACAGACCAGAACTACAGGGCTGGAAGATAAAATCCTATTTAAATTTATTTCCCTTATCACGCAGATTGTAATATAGATCAGTATTGATGACACAAGGGTGCTAACTGCCTTAGTGCATTAATAAAAACTAGTAGTCGCCCCTTAAACCAAAAATGATAGCATTAAAATCACTAATTATATAATATATTGACTATCTGTCCATAATTATTTAGCATAGTTACTTACGTGGAAGTATGTGTAATTTTTTATTTAATTTTGTTTTATTTGATTATTGATTTAATACATTTTGTATGCATAAATTTAAAAAATATTAGCATTTTGCACCCTATCTCTCCATCCGCGGCAATTTCCGCAAGAATGGGTAATTTTATGTATCAGGTATAATGATAATAAAACGCCAAAAAAAACAAATCTGGGAAAAAGCAAATTAAAAAAATACAGGGTGACACGAAATTGTGAAACGTTTATTTCGCGTACTTTTTCATCTGCATTAATTTACTTTAATAATACAAAAGTGCTTTGGCGCCCGTTGAGCTATTTCCCATAGTCCCAGAGTAATTACACAGCGCGACTCACAAAGGGCGCGCGGCCGGAGAGCGGCGGCGATCGTGCCGAGGTAACTCCGCCCCGCAGAGTGCCAGCATTTATGCGTTGCCATGCCTCTATAACTACGTTACTAACACCGTTGAATTTCACTCATGAAACTGTGAAATCAAGCTATAACTTTTTTCCCACGTCCAGTCGGGCGCCGTGTAAAACTGAAATAAAATACGATACGCGTATCCAGTTAACTGGAAATATTGGGTGTGTTAGATGGAATAGAAATATACGATATTTACCAATTTACACTGTACGGATGGTCACGATAACTGCATCAATTTTTTTTTGTAGCAGTCTAATAACTGGGCGAGTCTTTTAACTACAATAGTCATTTACTAAAATTAGTTTTCGGTGTATGATGTTACTATGTATATATAGGTATAATAGTATTTACTGTATTTTTTTATACTTCCTAGGCAAGTGTTTGACTACGATCCCACCCGATCTTAAGTAGAAATGCAGTCCTGGATGGTAAACGCACTAGCTTAGTAAATGCCTATTCACTCTACTCTTGAAAATACCCACATTGTAATCGGAAGGAAAGACAGACGCGGGTAAAGTATTCCAGTCCTTTGCTGTACTAATAATGAAAGACAAAGCAAAGCGTTCGGGTTTGAGGGATGTGCACAATAAAAGAATGAAATCCTGCAGTGCGTTTAGAAGTCCGATGGTGGAACGGGGATGGGGGAATTAGATCATGTAGTTCCGGAGCACACTCTCCAAAATGCAATCAATATTCAATAATTTATTTTTCTTTTGATTTTAGTAACATTTATTTAAATTAAGCCCAATTCGTTCAAAAATCCGACTACCCAATTAGAATATATAGACTTGAAATCTTTATTACTTTCTTGTATCAAAATATTTCGATTAAATAAATACATGAAAACTTGGTCACAGTTGCATAGAAAAGCAAAGTTCACCAACATCTTTAACAAGTAAATCCGTGAACCGAGAAAGAAGTACTGTGTTTTATGCAACGTATAACCTTATAAAGGTTCGAGGAACCTAACTGTTAATTTATAAACTATTTCATAAGTTAATAAAAGAAGTTTGCGGAATTCGTGCCGTGTATGCTCCCCGCCACTTGTATAATGAAGCCGTTAAGGAAAGAGAATAGGGAAACTGACACTGCACCGCACAGCTGCCGTTATTCTAATCACAAAACGAGATTATACTGCACTCGTATACATTTATTAGAGTTCTTCCTTCCAATTTTTTATTATAACACTGAAACACTTGAAATGTTTACGAATAGCACAAAGGCAAATAGACTTTATTGAATTTATATGATACTGGCTGCTCTTCCCACGGTTTTACCCGCGACAATTTCTTTATAAATATCAGTTTTACACATTATATTTGGTTATTCCAAATTCTTTGACATTTAAAGTATAATCAGCTCCCATGAGTCATAAATCTACCAATATCTCTCTAATAAGTCTACCAATCCGGACTAAGGCCGCATGACGAACTATGCCCTTATATCTCCTTGCAGACAAGGCCTGCACCCAACACGGATATATATGTAGGGTATAACTAATTTTTACTACCAATATATCAATCAATAAGCATTCATTCATACGATTTTTAAGTTTCCTGGTATGTCTTCGGAAGTCAAGGTCCTAAGCTAATAAAATTAATATAATATATACGAGTAACTAAACCATAAAAATCTAAATTGGTTTATAAATGACGACGCTGTGAATACGCACGCAAACCTTAAAAAACTACAGACGAATTGAGGACCTCCTACATTTTTGAAGCCATTTAAAAAGGAATAACAAAGAAGTTGTTATATTTCTAAAATCATAAAAATAATCTAGCAAAAGTTTATGCAAACTGATGAGTTTTGTTTAAAGTATTCAACTTGACGGACATATACAGCTCAAAGGATTGTATACACACATGCGCAACGTAAAGAGGGTATCTGTGTAAAAGTTAAAACAGAAGCAGCGGCAGGAGGGAATGGTGCAACGGGGAATAAGTAAAAAGCACATTCAGATCACGGCGCCACTGTAAGCTGTAACGAGTTCGGTATTCGACTGATGGTCCCCATGCTGCCCGCCACACTCCGTACTTATAATCTAATATTCGCAATTTACGAGGATCGCGGAAAGGGCCCGCGGGGAGCTGTAGCACTGTCATCGCGCGAACGTACCTGCCGGTTGCACTTACCCCGACGTTAAGTCTATCGCTGTAGCTTTTTACGTTTTTACGACGTTAATGTTAACGTACCGTTGAAAATCGCTTGTATATTTCAGGAACGTACGAGGAAAAAGGAAACTTGAATTTATATAACACGAAACCTTTTTCACAAGAGCTCTTCAATTTACTTGTTCAAGTCCGTGAAATTTAAGAGACGACTCATAAAAAGTTAAAGTATCGATTTATTTCAGAATCTAATAAAGTATACTAGAGTTAAAAATGGATGCTAAATTTATGAACGCGCGTGAGATGTTATAATTCTTTGGCATCATTAAAAATATGGTGGGTGATCGATCTGTCTCACAGGGTACCCTAGTATAGACACCTGTCTTTCACAAATTTAAGAATCTACGTAAAACTGTACTATAAGTTATATTAAAAAGTAGTTTTTAATAGCATGCAAATATTTAATGACAATACATAATTAAGGCTTGGAAAAGGGACATAGTCAATGAAGTACAGTTAAAATTTTTAAAATTAAATAAATAAAGCCAAGGGCGCTTTAAGCCGGGGTATGTGTCCATTCCGTGTTGAGACTTGAATAAAAAAATGCCACTTCCCAATCACTACTATATAGATACATATAGCCACATCGCTTTTATATAGATAGATACTTGTAGAAACAAGCCAATTACCCAAAGAAGTCATTGTAACTGAATATGAGAAGCTATTTCACCACAAAGGCTGAATAGAATTTCGCTACGATTTATTAAATCTTTATGATCCAAAACTATCGGCAACGGGAAACTCTCATGAATAATGTTTTAATATTTCAGTTACGAGTTCTACTGTAATATATAAAAAGTGTGATTTACAAAGTAATTAATGCTTATAATATTACTGACAATCATTTCAGTCGAACTAATAATTATTTAAGTAAGGAGATAGCGACGAACTTACGAACTTACGTTTTACAAACCTTACCCAAAACCATTTGGCTATTAGCGCTTCAATTACCGTAACGATGGTCAAAGTTAAAGACAATTTACGTCGTCTTAAGGTGGGTACTGACCGGCGTTACGGGGCGTAATGTAACGTGTTACACCGCGAGCATTCGTGCAGTCAGTACGTCGTGTTACGGGGAAACCAGCGAGCAACGAGCCGCTCGTTGCTCGCTTTGAGTGCTCCACCCGGCTGTCTTTTGGCGAATCCTTTGAGGGTTGCGGTTGTTCTTGCAAGTCGTCCCGAAAGCGGAGCACAGAGTTGCGTACACACTCGATGCGAATGTTACATTACACCTCGTAACGTTGGTCAGTACCCACCTTAACCCTATTATAACTCATTCGGGCCAGCGTATCCGATAGTAGGATCACCGTTCTTTCGGTGTACCATACTTACTAACGGGAAAGTAACTGGCACACGAAAAATAGCTTCATATCCTTTTTGGCGTATGATGAGCTCTCACGTCTCCTTTAATTCCATCTTTTTGGGGTAAGCTGAGCCGCCGCTGTGTGCTTTAGATCCAGCTTATGACAGATGGTAAGCCCACCGTCATTTGAGAAATACTCTGAAGCATATTTTTATACATAAGTTCTCACTTCCTTTTAACCCTAGATGGAAGAAAGAAGTAGCTATCCGCTTCTCGACAAGCTAATGGGTGTGGACTTGATGCGATTTCCCGACTGGACAGCCCGTAAGTAATAACAACAATAGTAATATAACAGATAATATAGGCTTACATTTATTCATAATACTTGAAATAATACAACACAAAAGTTATGTGGAGCAATTTTGAAGGTTACATTGCTCATCAATTGAGTAATGATACAAGAATATTTAGAAGCAAAAACAAAAACCGTCTTCAAATCGAATCACCCGTAACGTTATAACGTGTCCTCTTTGCGAATATTAATAAATAGAATTAATCAACCTGACCAAACTCTCATCAAACTACCCTGCAAGTACATATTTTCCAATAAAAAATAAAAATTCGAAATCGCTTCGCGTGATTCGTCCAAATGTCGTACACAACATTGTCATCATTTCAGCCATAAAGCATCCACTGCTGGTCATAGGACTCTCCCGACGATTTCCAAAAGGACGAGAAAGTAAGGGTTGTGACTTGCGAATACGCACATTTACAGCAAATTTAAGGCTTATATGGTTTTCACCAGCTTTCAAATAAACTAGAAATAATGATAGATAGTTAAATTGTTCGGTATTTAAAGATTTCAGTGCGACTTGAATAATCAACTCGTGACCGTTAATAGTATTCAGTCGTAGCTCCAGGAAAAGCGGTTCTTGGACCGACTCCCCGGGCCGAATTGTTACTTGGAGCCCGGGGCGGGGGAGGATCTATAAATTACCGAAACGACAACTCGTTCCCAGATAAAGCCCTGCCACAAAACAATGCTCCGGACGAATGTTTCACTAGATACTGGAGAAAATCGTATCTTTATGAACTGCTAACTTTGCAGAATTCCAACTATACCCTGAAGTTACTAAATGTGGACCGTCTGCTATGTTAAAAATTAACGTTACAACATATCATATCGCATATCGCATACATTATCGCATTTACCATGGGGAGTGTTCTGAGGAATGGTTCGGAATCATCCCAGCTACCGATTTCCATTACCGCACATCTCGGCAGAATTCCAAATTCCACCGCCACTATCTCGATGGTTGGCGTTCAATGACTGTACGTTTTTCACGCACTGCCCACTTGTGGAATCGACTGTCGCCGGCGGTGTTTCCGAACGTTTACGATTTGGGGACCTTCAAGAAACGAGCCTATTCCTATCTCAAAGGTCGGCAACGCACCCACAGCTCCTCTGGTGCTGTGGAGGTGAGCCGTATGCTCGTTTGCCACTTTTCATATAAAAAAATATATATGTCTAACTGTTGAGCAAAATCTCTTCTCTGAAAAAGAGTATAAGGTCATAAGAGATCGTGTGGAGGACTTGTCACACGGACATTATTATTTTAAATTAGTTAAATACGTGACTTATTATTTACTACTGAAGCAGTAGTTTATGGCATTAGAACTTTTTAATATGGAGTTTTTAAACTAATAAGAAACCGGATAAAAATAATAGCCTCTAATTAGGACTTCTTTCACAAAGAAATTGCTGTAGAAATCGCGTAGCTATAAATTTTCCAGTACAAGCGAGAACAGCTAGTTAGCTGTAAAGTACTTAAGCAAAATTAGAGTTTAGAAAAAGAAGCCGCTAGTGCAAAGTTCCTTGCGAATATCGTTCTTTTGTAAACTCTATCAAAAACTTTTGTTTACTGAAATAACAATTTCTTTGTTCATTTTTTCACGTATTAAACCCCCCAGGCATTGCCAGCATGACTGTAGCAGATGTAATTTGCGTATGTCGTTTTTGTTCGTCAATCCAAATCGCGATTGATTCAGTTTTTATAACTTTTTTTAGAAGACCCGTCGAAACCCTATCAACTTTTCAATTACGTTTATTAATTTTTTATTGGGATTAAAAAGCGAACATAAAATAAAATTTACATGTTTTTTTAAATAATACAGAAACTTAACACTAGCCATCAAGGTACGTACTACGCTACGGCTACGTAAAATTCAAACCAAGGTTCTCCAAATTATGAAGAGATATTAAATAAATAAAAATTAAATATTAGTCACATTATGATTATAACGTCGTGATTATATCGTTATTAATTAGCTTGAGAATAAATATATTCTACTATATAGTATAACAATTCGTTACTATAGTACAATATAATATATACGTAATATAAATACAGAACCTGATGTACTCTTTTTATACTGAGAATAAGTTAAACTGTTCAGAAATTCACGACTATCCCCAATTTGATTCGCGCTCAAAGGCGAACGTTTCTGAACTTCCAATAATTTAATAAAGAAACTTTATTGGAGTTAGGAAGCGTGCGTGGCTGGCACGCTCGCCGCAAAAAGCCGAAAACTTTGATTCAATTAAAACAGAAAGTTGGACGAAGAACTTACTAGCATAGCCAAGTTCTTCTATGGTGACGGTAAAGCAAGGCACACTTTAGCAGAACGCAGGAGTCGTTGGCCCGGGCGGCGACACTAAATCAAATCGTAAGCCGAATAACGACCTCCTGTCGCTTATATTGAATACCTGGCGCCTCTCTTTTTTGATTTAGAAAATTTATTTCCATTGTATTATAATTTAGAAATGAATTTTAATGGATAATTCACGGCGGACAGATTTTATGAACAAAAAAGGTGTCGGGTCCGGTGGGACGCGACCGCATAGCCTGCGAAAGCCGCTGGTAGAGAATAAGGGGTGACGAGCATTGTTATGCAAATTGAGGTCGTTATTTCGCTACGAGTGAGGAAAGAGCGCGACAGCAACCGCCCCACTGCGCCCCGCGCACTTCACCGCCCGCGCAACGCTACGCGGAAGACGCTTTGCATAATTGGTAATACAAGTACCTACCTAGATATAATAAATGGGAGTTACTAGCTACATTGTAGCTGTTGCAGCGTTATTAAAACTTTCTTATCTGTACAGTAATGCATCGCTAGCCGTGTGAGTTTGTCGTGTAAATGTTTAGTGCCCAATAATCTACTTACCAAAAATAATAAAAGAATTTTCGTATTTATTTTATTAAATTAAATTTATTTACAACGGTATGCAACCCAACTATGTGATATATAATTTATTATAACCTCTATATAATTACGCTGTTAATTTCTACGATATTATATAACGTAAAACGCATTCCAAGTCTCAATCGATCAAAACGATCCTTTGGGTTTGATATAGGTATGATTAATTTTCACCAAGTCATGCAGAAAATTAACCAGATTGGAGGAGGAAAAGCATTTTAAACAAATTAAGCAAGTGAAGTCATTCCTGAGTTAAAATAAATTGTCTTCTTAAAGAAATTAATAAGTCTAGTATAGCTTACATATTTTATTTTGAATTCTTTGTATACCTACTTCTGTTCCACAGATTTAATCGCATTTATTTATTAAATTACGCCTTATTAAATTACGAATTACGCCTGTTCTGTGACACTGGGGCATCAAATAGATCAGTACTCACATGTTGAAAATTCAATCGAAACGTATATATTTAACATTCCGCCTATACTGTTGTTTTAAGAAACACACAATATGTAGTATATTACAGTTAGTTACAGTTCGAGTCGAATTAACAGTTTAATATTGGACGAAATCTGCAATTGCTACTGCAGTAGATAAACATATTGGCTAGTAGCTACAGAAAAGTTAGATCTCCGTTGAGAAAGTTCGTTGAATGTATTGCAATGAATGCTACTGCGAAAACATTTAACAACAAGTGAAAGGAAGAGAAATGATGCAGCGTTTTGTATGCTTTGGTAATAAATGTGTTGTAATACTTTCAGTATACAGTTTCATAAATATTTCGTATTTTTTAATAGTGTCTTATAAGCTAGACTAGCTGTGCGACGCGATTAAAAGCTATTGATTAAAAATTCTTATCATAATAATAAAAGCAGCCTAAGTTAATCGTTATTAAGTCGGCATCTGTCATTGAAATTCTCTTCAAAATCGGTCCAACTGATCCAGATATTAGCCGGGACAAAGAAGCAGACAGACAAAGATTGTAAAATATGTTATTTTAGTATATGTACTTTAAATACGTAAAAATGTAGTAAAAAGTATTTTAATGTTACAAAGAGACACTCCAATTTTATTTGTTTGTATAGATTATAGTCACATATGAGACTTAGAAGTTAGATGAAAAGCGTAATGTCTGTATTTTCCTCGCTGAGGTTAAAAGGACGTGAGGAGACCTTATATTTTATATGTGCATTTTTACTTTTAAATAAGTTTACATAATAGTTTGGGTTAGTTATAAGTTCAACGATGATCGATCTATAATAGAATTATAACAAGGAAAATATAAATATCATATTTCATATAGAAATATCCTGTTCAATGAAAAGTATCATAAATAATTTTCAATTCATAAAACCGCTACGATATGCCTGCTCGAGGCGGTCATAATACAGCGGATACTCATAAAGCCTAGTTCGGGGTGAGCTTAGGAAATCATATTTCATGATATAATCGGAGTCTTTTTCCCCCGCTTAGCTGAAATTACTAAAGTTGTACCCATCATATTCATATTTTCGGCCGAATTATCCAATATTAACTCTCAAAAGAGTAAGAGACGACTTTTAAAAGGAAAAGTTCTGCGAAAGCACGTAATGGTTCATCCCGCTCACGATTCCTCCGCCCGAGGCGGAACTGGCGGACCGGCAGCGTCAAATAAGTTTCTAATTGCTTATATTACCAAGTTATATTCGCTCTTAAAAGTAATTAAGTCTGGAAGTTAAAGCCGCATTCACGTAGTTTATAGAACTAACTCTCGCTTTTTCTATCTCTTAATCTTAAATATCATTTCAGCTACAGATTAAAATGTAACAAAGGTGGGAGAAAAACCTTTTGTTGAAAATCCAGCCGCAGTGGTTGGCTACTTCGCAATCCATTGAACTAAAGCGTTGAAATGCATCCGCTTGGAAAACTCATGAAAAATGTTCTCTTCTTTTAGCGACGTAAGACTCTCAAAAAAGTGCCAAAGAGCGTTGTTAGCGCGGAAGCCTAGCAGTGGAGCAATAAAAGTGTCGTGAACGTGACATACAACCCCACACTCCATGTCACATGCAACGGCTAGGAAATGTCGATAGAAACTATAAATAAAATGCACAGTGAAAATAACCCGCGAATCTATTTCAAACCCGGCATTGTTACAATAACTACTTTACTAATGCTTTATGAATAAGAAAATTAATTACAGTCCATAATAAACAAAGAACAATTCATCTGAATTAATTGAAAACTCTGACTGACACAAACTGACACAACAATTTATTTATCAACATTTCAAAACGATCTCGCACAATAGCTTTAGAATAATTAACAAAAGTGTAAATAATAAATCAAAGGAAATCAAAATTGAAGCATTTGCTATTAGTAAATTTTAGCAGTGGTGTAATTCTTTCTCGTACTTCACCGGAATAATTTTACGTTAAATATTTTATTAATTTAATGCATGTAATGGTATTATTAAAAAATAATAAACTATTAAAAAACCTTATATATGTGTAAATGATTGTAGACGAAGAATAAAAATAAATGAAATGTAAAAAATCTATTTACACATGGATACATGTATTAATACTCTTTAAACGTAGTATAACTTCAGATATAAGGCTTTACGTTCAGATGATAAGAGTGAATCAGCGGTTTAAACCAAACTTGTACGTCCGTGGCAGTATTATAATTACTCGCCACTGCAGACTTCTGCAATATCAGCGGAATAGGCGGATTTCTGAGCACGTCCGTTTTGATATCAGCGAAATTGACATCTTAAGTAATTGGACAACGGGACAAATTGAATTCGTCTTGACATAAATCAGTTTACAATTTAAGCTCATTTCTAGCATCACAATTACGTAATATTGGTTGTTTTTCTATAATATTGAATTCAAGATTCTTGTTCCATAAAATATACCGTTTAATCCTATATTTAAAAAAAATCAAAGATTGTATGAATGGACATTAGTAACTACATAAGTAACAGCATATTTAAATTAACATCTTTGACAATAAGCTCCCACGGACAGCAATTGATTCGCCTTTCATCAGGCGTATTAAGCCGTTGTAAATATGTGACAGAAGTTAGATCATTGCCATTGCAAAAACTTGTGCCAAAAAGGCATTCAGAAAACTAAGCACCATTCTCAATTCGCAAACACTGCAATGCTTTTTGACGAAAGTATTCTCCTGTAATGATCAAGGACAGGTGTTGGAATCTGCTGCTTTTGAGCATTGTATAGTAGAGATATATATATTCGATATATATATATATATAAGAGATATAATAGCTATCTTATGTATGAATCTTATTTCATGACGGTAGATCGGAGAGGAAAGTTTTGTAACAGAGGACGTGAATGTCGGGAAAAAGCAGGTCGTTCTTTAAAGCATTGGTGGAGGTCTATGATTTACATAGACTAATAACGACGATGATGTAAGAAACCAGAAAAACGGAAGGTCATTGGTAGACACCGGGTGTAAAAGAGGCCATTAGTCATAAAATAGAGCCTCATCTTATATCAGGAATGGTATATGCTAATTGCTGCAATTACTTACCACCAGATATCCACTTTCTATCCTTTACTCTTCGAAAAATTTGTACTAAAACTTTTGTTAGTTCGTTTCCTTTATAAGTAGCAAGGGAATAAAAATATATCAAGCACGTACGCAGACGTTTAAATTCAAGAGATATGAAGAAAATGTGTGTGGCGTTCTTGTTTTCAAGTTGGCAATAACGCCGTGGATATGGAGCGTGCTAGTGGCGTTGCTCCGGCAGTAAATAAAGTAGCTACCTACCCAGCGCGGGTATCATTTACCATCTAACAATTCCGCCCTAAATGCTAGTCGGGTATTTCGCTTTTACCTCTACAACGCGATACAAACACAAATAATCTTAACTATCGCAATTTTATCTACAGCAAAATAGAAAGTAATAAAAGTTGTTCCGAGATCGTACAAACCGCATACGCTTCTACATAAGGATTTCTTGATCCGGAATAAAGAAGGCCAACTTAAATTTAGTATATCGTTCTACGAGTGTTTACGAGCCAAACCCCTGAAATAAACAAACCAACGGGCTACAGCACAAAGGTCGCGTTATTGGAAAAAGGTAGCTTACGATTTTCCATTTAACCATGGTGAAATATGTAGGGTTTGGCTGGTTTAATTAAACTTATCGTATTATACTATATTTATTATGCTTACATTGGAATATGCCATCAGAATACCAGAAGTTACATAGAATTTATTTGAAAACTTTTTAGTACTTCGAAGCACCAGAAAGACAACACCAAAAAAACAATATTGCTACAACTAAAATACTCCGTATAACTAGCATGTCTTTCGAAAACATTTTACTAAATAAAAAACATAAGCTATTACGTCCTTTTGGCCGAATCGGGGTACACAGAGATAACAAACACTTACCTCTTTTTAGTGACAGCGCGCGCTATTACTGAATGGCAAAATACATAGAATAGATTTACCCAATCATCTATTTGGAATGGGAATCTGTAAAAGAGCAACTCCATAACTAAGAATTCAAATTGATAATTATTATCCTATTATTACCTCCATCCAATTTTTTAAAAGTAATATATGGTATTTGAAAATAAAGCACTACCCATGGAATATGTCTACTGAAAATAATGTTCGACTATTTAAAAGTGAACAGTGTTAGGAATCCTAACAAGGTTTTGTCTATGAGGCTTCCTTTTTATAGAAATAAAATTCATTATTGTGTATTTGATCAGTACGTCAATCACAAACTCGTATAGGAAATTAATATATATAGTGGGGGCGGCATAAAACTCACACACATGTAACTGCAAATACAATCCTATTCTACACCGTAACAAAAGTGAGGCAAGTTGGGTCAAATAGGCGGGCGCGAGGTAAGGCCGGATACAAATTAAAACAACAACAATAGGTAATTCACGCGTGGATAACGAGCGGCTCCCGCCATTGTTGGTCGGCGAAACTGGATTATTGTATTGTATAATTACGATATTGCAAACATACTACGTTCGAGTACAATTAATAACACTGTAATTGAATAATTGGTGTGTGCAACGTTGAATGTAAATGTTTTCCAGTATTTCGATATTTCCCATGCTTTATACGTTTAAGTTAAATACTGATAACAAATAATGTTTTTATGTTAATCTGTAAAGTGCATGCATCCTTATCAAACAATTAATTTAATTTACCGACAAAACAAAATTTATTTATTAATAGAGCTATAAGTATTATTTTCAAATAAATAAATTACGGAATTTATAGCCACTCTCGAAACGGGAATGTAAAACGAAAGTCACCAACTACTTGTAAAATTTAACCTATAAATACACTGAAGCAATTATCTCTCGACGCTTGTGATGCACACACATATTCATGCTCACACACACACACTTGTATACACAATAATTTATTTATCTCTTTTTTCTTCTAATAATGTAATGTAAACTGCTGCGACACAGTTACCAACTACTGTAGCAGTTTGAGAACATTCATTGTTATATTTCCATTTCTTTTGTCCAAATTTTTTTTTATTTATTATTAATATTTTTGTCCCTAAATAGCTTTTTCAAGCACACTCATAAATAAAAGTTTCTTTCGGTTTGCGATAGGAATACTTACCACATTTGTAAGACACATTAAAATAATCAAAACAGTAAATTACGATCGCGTGGTATATTTAACTACATTTATTGGATTATATCTATTTTTACGTATACACTTTTATTTTATTTATCAATATTTTAAAGAGCAAATAACCATGCAGCTCCCCTGATGACAAATACAAATGTTTGAAAAACGATTGGACAGTTATTTTCTAAGTTTTTTTTTATATGAAAAGGTGTATACAAGCTTATAGCTCACCTAAGTGATCACCATCTCTCATGAATATCCATATCAGTTATGTGTTTGAAGACAGCTGCTATGTGATAAATCAAACGGTAGTGGAATAACAATCATCAAGATATGTATAGTTTACAGTATTAGCAGTCGTTTAAGAGTCTGCCCTCGGTGTAGTAAAAAGAACTATTTATGTAATCATTTATCTAACTTTAAACAAAAAACAATGATTGGTAAGAAAATGTATACGTAAAAATATTCAAGCCGGAGAAGCGCTAATGAGTACCCATAAAGCATGACGTCGTTAAAGAATCGCATTAAGCGTTCCCTGCCAAAAACCGCCCGTAATCTATTCGAAGCAATTTTAATTAGCATCGTAGTAATAACAGAGCGAGGGTGAAGTTTTTGTGGCATCTCGGACTATATTTTCCTTAGCTCCGTGCGAGGTCTGGGCTTCGACCGGCGCTCCCCGAGTCCCGCCAGACTCCGTCGTTCAGATACTTAGCCAACTTCCCACTTTGTAAACTCTGAACTTTGGAGTGTTGTTATTCTTACGGGAATTATAAAATCTTATAGACGGTGTAAGTACATCCGCTTATGCCACTACGTACGTTAACATATATCTAAAAATATTAAAACAAGTATATTTATTTTATTTTCATACAAAAAACAATTGAAAATCAGTTCATAAATTAAACAATTACACACGAAATGAAAACTTTTTTTTGAAGACACATAAAAATAAACTGTTACGTTCTTTTAACCGGTAACGGGGCATTTAGCGACATACATATGTGACAGGTGGCAAGCCTAACGCCGTTCATTAGGTGTAAAATTTGAAACTTTGTTTTTTGCACTTAAGACAACCGAAAAACGAAAACTCATTGTTTCAAGGCGGTTCAAAATTGAAGCTACGACCATAAGATCGAAAGCTAAGCCATTAGATTTATATCTGCTTTTAATTTGCAACCAACTCTTAACCTGACTTGACTTGACTGGGTGAACCGATTCACGTGGTAACCATTTTCGAACTTTCTGACAATGAAAAATTGAAACTGAAAACTGAAATTCTGACAATGGCATACATGAGAAAACCCTGTCTAAAATTTGTATTACGTATGTGCGCGACAAATGGACGAATAATTGAATATAACGACTATCGATTTCGGTGATTCATTTTTGATTGAAAAGGATGTACTTCAAGTGTAGTTTGATGAGAATTCGGTCAGGTTCTGATTAATTCTATTTCTTAATATTCCTATTATATTCTATTTGAAGTCGGATTTTGTTTTAACTCGTAAATAAGTAAGTGCGATACAATTGTAAAGGAAAGAGCGTATCGTCTAAAATTTCTTACCTAATACCTAAAGAGCTCTCTATAAAGATAAATGCACCACAAGCTTTTCTCGGACGTTAAACTACGACGCCTGCAAAAACCCTATCTTCCGTTAGTAGTTTAGAAGTGGTTTAGTTTGGTAGAGCAATTTAACTGGAAATGTAGATGGAAACTGCAGATATCAAATGTTTCATTTTATACTTCTTACTGACTATATGTTCCGAAAGGATGGCATACATGATAAGGATATGGAAATTGTATGAATGAAGCTTTACTTACACTTTGATATTTATATATAATTTATGAAAAATCAAATTGGCACAATTTGCATGGTAAGAAGATAAATACCGTTGAAGTCATCAAGAAGTACAGTGCGCACGATTCTACAATTAAAACTGCTTTGCATAAGGAAAAAATCGGTTTTAATATGTTTATGAGAATTGAAAGCTATTGCCTTTTTTTTTTGTTCACGCGGGGGAATCGTTTTATAGACCATCCCTGGGTGGGCCCGGAGGGATGTGTGGGACTCGGCCTGGGCAGCCCCTACCCACTAAACCTTCCGCGAATGCCATCAGCCGTTATGAGCGGGGTGCCCCGGATCTGTCAACGACAGGACACCCCAACGACCGGCCGGTCCCGGCAAAGACCGGACTTCATCCTCAAAGGGGACTTCTCCGGCACTCAGAGAAGTCCCGACGACGCCGAAGCATGCTGGGGCCAGGTACCCATCCTGGCCCCGCTTCGGATTACGGGGGCGGCAAGTGGAGGCGTTCGTAACGCCTCCTGCGCACCCCGATACGTCGCCTGCGGAAAAGCTATTGCCTGCCGCAAGATCTCCTAATGGGAACCGAATGCTAGTTTGTATTGAAAACATTTCGTATTAAAAAAACAGTTCTGTAGACAATGATGATATACCACATATTAACAATCGTTTATGGCAGTATAGCAGTAGCAAGGGAACAGCGCAGCTTACACAGCAAGAGTAAGATAATAAAACGGATCATGTCTCGGCGCACTAAATCTCCGTGGGCATGATAGCCCCACAATTGCATCCACTGTAGCTCTTGTTTCACGCTTCGCCACACACGGTTGCGATGCACTGATATACGCCATCCTTTACGATTGCAATTGTTCACATACGGAGAAATATACACATTTCTTGTTTTAGACAAATCATTCGTTTCTTGTTGAATTTTGTATTAAGATAGTTCTAAAATACATGAAGATTACGTGGTTCGTAATGGCTGATTAGACGCTCTATTAGAGCATCCCGTGTGATTTGTAAGATCCCGAGGCTAATAGGTCTTTGACGCTAAAGTTATTAACCGCGCTAGAAACTTTTATTTTTTTATTTTTGTTAAAAGAAAGAACTTTTTGTTGACGGGGAGGAAATCTTCAGAAAGATACCCCGCCTTCTGGGGAAGGCGGCGGTTATGTGGGTTCTTCCCACTAAAATCTCCCAGTGGCACTTTCCTCGGTGCATGACGAGGGGCTTCGGGATCTCAATGGAACGCACCGGAGCCCCTCTGCACTGTGCTCAAGGAGAGCACGTCTCGGGGAGGTTACTCCCTCCCCCTGTGCCCTCGCAGCGCAAGGCGACACGGGCTAGCCGATGTCGCCTTCTTCGGGTCCACTTTGGTGGACGACTCAGGCCCCCACCCTTGTCGCCCAGTGAACCTGAGGCCCCTTTAGTCGCCTTCTACGACAGGCAGGGGATACCGTAGTCTTATTCTTGAGAGCCCAGAACTACAGAGCTGCGGGCCGGTCTGCCACCGGCCCGCCTGCGCCATCTCCGAACGGGATCGGCCCTCTCCCGATCCCGTTCTGCGGTCTCCTTCTGGGTCATTACTGACTCGCAGAAGGAGACCAGCGCCTTCCATTTAGATCTCCCCGCCAGCGCAGCCGCTACTGCCGCCGGCGGGGAGAGGTCTTGCCCGATATGCTGGACCAGGATCCGCCGCTCCGCCTCCCACGCGGGACACACGGCTAGCGTGTGCTGCGCGGAATGCCGGTCACAGCCACAATGGTGGCATTGCGCGGTCGGTTCGCGCCCTATCCTGTTCAGGTAGTCACCGAAGCACCCGTGCCCGGTGAGCACCTGTGTCAGGCGGAAAAGAAAGAACTTACACTATATTGAACAATAGTCTGTAACATGTCATGAATTCATGAAATCAACGTAAGATGCTTCAACCGGAAAAAAACTTAGATAGCTCCGATAGTATTAAGATTGGAGTAGTTGAGTAAGATTATTGAAGAGCAAATAGCAATTGTTGAACTCAGTTTAAGCCGTGAACCACTCACTAAACAAGGGAACCATTATTAATTTATAATAGACACTTGTAGATGGGGAATATATTTAAAATTCACGGTATAAACATCGCAATATTCTGTAGCAGGGCAATATAACAAGAATACATTTTCGAGAGGTAATTTACGTGGAAGCGCTTCTCAGAGAAATAGTCTCTCTTTTTCAGTGTTCCGCGGCAATTTCCATCATCGCCTGGAGGCTGCACGCAGCGATTGTTATTCAACGTAAGTCACGTAAATAGATGCTACTCATAATAAATTTCTCTTCAAAGTTGATCTTAAATTATAATACGATGTAATTTTAATACAGTTTGCTTAAAAATAAACAAGGTTTTTTTAATGATTTGCTTACGAACTCCGGGTACGTAGAGCTTAGTAGAGCCCAATAGCCAAGATTTTATAGAAGTTTATTATTCCCCAAATGGATTAGGAAATGACAACATCCATTACTATACTCCAGACACAAACTGGCGATAAGTATGTGTAACAGATAGTATATATTAGGAGACAAAATACGGACCCATATCATACTGAGTATTAGTTCTATATTTCCTAAGAGTCCAGACCATTGGTAAAAAAATAATATTTTTAAATGAAGGTGTCTTTTTTAATGTACGTTTATTAAAAATTCAAAAATATTTCACTAAATAATTTTAACTGAACTAAAAACAAACAACTATCAACTATGACGTATTTTAAACCCTAGGAGGGTAGATAGAGAAAGCAACTGCTATCCGCTTTTGCCAAGCTCATTAGGTACCTTATTTGACAGTTGGTGAGTCCATCGCTAAACCATGTACAAATAAAACAACTTTTTTTGTACTATAGCCCGTCTGGGATTTAACCTTCCGACTGTCAAATTTCGAGCAATTCGCTTTATTTATAATCAAAGATTTCGAATATATCATACGATATACATATCTCAATTAATCAGATATGTGGGAAAACGATCGCAACATCATAAATATACAACTATTTAATATAAATAACCGTCCGCCACCACAATTAATCATCTCCTTTGAGACACTCAGACTACAGATTATTAACTACCTAACCTAGAAACGTCACGAAGATAGTGAATTTATAAGAGACAAAAGTAGGAAAGATGACAATGAAATATGCGCCGTATTGTTATTTCATACGACTGGAATATTAATAGCTTCAGAAAATTATTTGCTAACCCACAATGGTTCCAGCAACTTTTATTGTAATGGCAGATCGCAGTTGTTAGCCACAGTTTGTACCTGATTCAGAAGTGACGGATCTCTTAGAGCGTTCGGTCTGAACCTTTATGTCAACCATTATGCGTGACTCGGCAAAAGAGTGGTAAACTATAAGCTTGGGCTATTACTGTGGGCGCGGTAGCACCCTGACACAAAGATGGCCGAGCCGTGGGTCAATCGAATTATTAGAAACTCTTGAGAGATTTTCGTCATAGCGGAAAAAATCGTTTTCTTCTGCTACTGCAGAAGATAGTCTGGCAAATCTTCTATTATTATTAGTGGAGAAATCTGCCTGTGACACGGCAAATAACTGTTAAAACACGAATGGTCGCCGAAATGTATAAAATTGTACGCAATGTTTCAGAAGAAAATCAGTTCTATTACTGAAAAAGATTGTCGATGTTGCGAAATAGCTTTCAAAAGTCTCATTATAATGACTTTTTACTTGACGCTTTCTAGATTTGAATATGTGGAGGGTATTCCTCGTTTTAATAAAACTTTGCGAAACAAAGGTCAAACAATCGAAAGAAAATTCGAAGGCAATTGTCACAAAGACATTCTTCAATCGTTTATTTTCATACCAAACATATCGTTGGAAAAATAGAAGTTTGTTTGTATAATGTTTATTATTAATAATTCTTATGTATTAAAATGATATGAAACCGATACGCCGTTAAATATAAAAATGAATAACTCATTGTAACAAGCGATTGGAAATCGTACTCACATCTGTCAGATCGTAAGTCGCATGTTTAGCCGCTAGACTACTGCTCACATTTTTACTTTCACATTCTTATAGAAAAACAGAAAAAATCGTAGTACAAGAATTGGGAGCTAAGAAGCAGAAATCAGAATATTGTATCATGGACTAATTACTTCCTCGAAATATTTAGAAAAACAAATACATGAAACATTTAATTTCGGCCGCCAAATACTACCAATTAATTTTGAGTAATTTCAAATGATACAATTTCATTGAAGCTGCGTATTGCGTTTTTTTTCTACAGTATTAAATAGGCTTCTTCGATTGAAGGGACAGGCTGTAACGTTTGATATTAAAAAAGTTTTTCTATAAGAACTAAGAATACGGAACGGACTAGAATTCCATTGCAATCAAATTCATTCCCCTCTTATATTTGTAGGGGTTCTTTTGACAAATTTATTTCTGAAGGACGGCAAAGAAACTTTATTTAAATGGAACATCTAACTTTAATGGAGAAATTAAGTGTAGTCTTGAAAAAAAGTAAAAAATAGGATTACTAGTACACGTCACTTTCTAGCTAGTTTAGCAGGGACTTTTTTTACATACCTTTACGGGGTAGTTTTTTCAATTACCTTCTGCGATATGATAGATTGCTTTCTTGCAACTAAATTTTTTGTATGAAAATGAAACCTGAAACTCACGTATTATAACCGCATTCAGCCACCCTCAAAATGCAAGAAGACTTATATAAAAATGTATTCTGTGGTTTTTCAGAGTTTTAGCTGATCGTGCTGGATTGATAGTTTTGAGATAGATATAATCGTGTAACAGCGGAAGTCGTTGCCAAAGCAGATCAAGTTCCAGACAAAAATTCAAATCACACAAATCTTTTTTTCCATTTATTTCATTCACATATGTTTTTTTAATATGTTTTAATCCATTTACAAGGAAATTCACGTTTAATATAGAATTATCACCGACGAACAAGTTTAGCTGATATTCTCTAAACGTTAAAGCTATGGAGGAAAATCAAATATAATTATCACAATAAAAACATTTTAGCACAAGTAACGCAAAAATTATAGAACGAAATGTTAGACACGAATAAGTATCCAATATAAATAAAGACTGAGAGACATTTGTCCAGCAAAATGTCCGCCTGCCAGGTCAGGTGGCACACGTTAAAAGCGTTAAAAGCATTCATAAATTTACACGACGTTGCCAGTATAGGGCGCAGGTGTTTTGAAGCACTGTAACAGAGAGCCTATAACAACTAAAACATGATAATATAGTTTCGCGTGTAAAACGTTTATTACTCATCCAGCTCACTCTTGTTACGTGGCCTAAATAACAAGACGTAAAACAGTACTAAACATTAGGAGGCCAAAGAATAATTCTCAATGATCTTGCTTTGTACAATGATAATGACAAATACGCATATAGTTTAAGAGATTAATTCGTAGTCACTACTTAAAGGCAAATAACATTTAGCACTATTATGACTATTTATTATCTACTCTTAACTCTCTATATACTCCCTCAATGTATATATATATATATATATAATGTGTCAATGTCTTTGTTTGTTTGAAATAAAAGACAAAACTGCGTTTCTTTATAATATTTAGTGAAACAACATTAAATGTCCGTATTACAATTATTTCTTATATATACGAGTAAATGACTCATAATATTACAGTGACATTTTACATTTCAAATTATAAAAATACAAAAAAGAAATAAATATAAGTAAAGAGGTTTTATATCTTTACTCACAGAATTTTACAGAATTGTAGTGTATATTTTACTATTTCATAATGTCGTTCCTTCGTCCTTTCCTTTAATGATTACTGGTGCCAAAACGTTTTATGTGTCAACCAGAGGTTGACAGTTAGAGAATGCCACAAAGGTTTATAGTGTATCTTTATAAACTTTAGTTTAAGAAATTATAATAATCTATACAAATAAATAAATTGGAGTGCCTGATTGTAGTGTTAACCGCTTTTTACTTTTGTCTGTCTGTTTGTTTCGGCTAATCTCTGGAACGGGTGGACTGATTTTGACGTAATCTTCACTGGCAAATACTTGATGTAATACAGAGTAACTTAATAACGGAGTTACTTTTATTTTAGAAAAATAGTTTTTAATGGCGGATAACACCGCGGGCCTCAGATAGTTGTAAATAAATATAACTCAATATTTGCAGACATAGTAACACGCGATCAAAGTTCGATGTAGCAATGTGTGTGTGGGTGGAGATAGAGACTCCACTAACGAAGTAAACAATCGACACAGACAATTCGCGTCCGACGACGATCGGGCTAACAGTGCGCATTCAAGATAAAGGGCTGATGAATCTGATTATTTTGATCCGCTGTTTCCA
The DNA here is from genome assembly GCA_029286785.1 of Meandrusa payeni. NCBI lineage: Eukaryota > Metazoa > Arthropoda > Insecta > Lepidoptera > Papilionidae > Meandrusa > Meandrusa payeni. The sequence goes on along the minus strand of JAGSMX010000012.1, from coordinate 6,588,342 downwards.
CTCCCGCATGAAATCTAAACAAACCCTACGAACCATGGATCCGGCAAGGTTCGTGTTTACTTTCCCATGTAACGGTTGATTTAGTCGGCATCCGTTATACCGAATTACGTTACGGGAAATAAATACTTGTTGTTGTATCATTACGTTAAACCACGTAAATTAAACGGACAAATTAAAATTACAAAGAAATACGGACTACATACCGTAATGCTAATTGCGGTAGTAAATTCTCATTTAATTCACAACATGGAATTTATATGCAACAGCAAATTGGGTTCCTGTAATTAATTAAATAAACACATTTTTATGCATACAAGTATATTTCGACTTCAGATCAAATCAAACGTTAAACGCTATTACTCGCGGACGCCCTTTTTGTATTTACGAATTATCGTAGGAATATAACGAAGTCAAACTTAATCAGAACGTACCTACACTTTCAACAAACTACTCTTAAAGTACTTCCTTCCAATAAAAAAGTTATTATCAAAATCCCTTGGTGTGATATTGAGTTATTCGTCCATGTTTGGCGCACATACTTGGTGCAAATTTAAGGTTTTCTCATGGATTCCATTGTTAGAATTAAACCAAATTGGACCACATGGAACATATCAGCTTTCAATTTAAAAAAGTATCATCAAAATCGGTTCATCCAGTCCAAAGTTATGCGGTAAAAAAATACAGACGTATTGAAGAACCTTCTCTTTTTCAACACGGTTGAAAATAGTTGTAATAGTAACTCGTCTATGTTTCTATGTGATTGGTTTTCGAATATAAACACATTGCTGCGACAATAGTAGTATGAAATAAAAAATAATTTATGTATAAGCACAACACAAAACCTACGTATATATGGTAACATTAGATGTGCACATACGTAGTTTATCAATTGCCTATTTTCAGGCATCTCGACGATAAAGTTATTATCATGGATCAATTACCTTTAATTCGACTAGGTACAACAACGCGTTCACAAATTATTATCATGAAATAGCAATCTGCCGCTGTAGGGTTTTATAAGATTAGTAAAGTAACGTTATTACTGATAACGAGGTATTTAATATGATCAAATTGGGTCGACGTTCAGCCCTCTGGGACACCTCTGTTGAGTCAAAATACTTTCACGTTAAGAATATCGGTCTAAGCCGTTACTTAACGGGACAATCGCAGACCACTACATCCGGCACCTTATGGTATAAGCATGTCTGAAAATCTGGAATATTTTTTGGTTTAAAAAATAATAATTTTCTATTACAAATTAATACCATTCGTCTACATGAAATCTACTTTTATTATACAATTTTATACCTGGAATGCTAGGCCTACTTCACCAAGTATAAAATTCCTCTAGTTTCATGAAAAATGTTTAAACGTTCCAAACATTGATCAAATTTCAATAGAAGCAAATTCAAATAATAATAAATAGTTTAAATAGAGTACAATGACGCACACAATTTATACAAAGGTGAATGACATCTGTACAGCATTTGGCATTCCGCACGTAGATTCGTAGCGGCGGGTCGCTGCGGCTACGCTTCGCGGCTACGCTACGCGGGCTACAACAGCTACACAGCACTGAGCGTTGCCTGCATTGCATTCCATTCCTTAATACAACACCTCGCTCCGCACATTTGTGACGATCCCAGCCATACCTTCCCATGTTTTACGACGTTATGAGACAGCTTAAAAGCAATAAATTTACACCCATGTTCTCTCTGCCAACAGTTTGCTGTTTGAATAAATCAATAACTATATATATTCTAATCGAACTTTTGCGACTTCCTATTAAATAATTGCAAAAGTTAAAAAAAAAAATCTAGATTTCTTTCCATAAAATATAATACAAAAAAAATACAATGTAATACAAACACTCAAGTCTGTCATTAAGACGGGTAGGCAGAACTTCCATTTGATACGACCCTGTAATACCTGTATGTTAAAGAATACTCGTATATGAATCTTTTATTTCACATCTCATCTCTGGTATTTTTTATACTAACTTAAAGAGATACGCAGTTCGTTAGCACATTGCAACTTCATCATTTTACAACCATCTATTAATGTTTAATTAATTATTAAGTAGTTAGTTGTTTATTTAATTAATTAATGTTTTTAAACTCACGATTCAAACTCATATTTAGTTTTATAAGATAAAGAACCAAGCTCACCCATGACCATAGCAAGTGCACTTCAGCCGTGACGTATATACGACGTATAATTCTCGTTAATATCTCAAATATGTGTTCGTCGCTATTTAGAATGACAAGATGATATATATAGCAAATACTATACTTGTAGTATAATAAATTACACCAGAGAGAATTAAGTTTTTCGAAGTAAAACTGTGCTCTCGCTCGCAGAAGCAAGGAAGCAAGTGCGGAATGCACATTATTTACGACTTGTGATTCCGGTTCCGTTAAGACTGTTACTAGGAAACTCTAAACTCTATTTAGTTACTCCCGATCCATTTTTTGCCGTCGTATCTGCATTCCAAATAGAAATGTTTCCTATGCAATTACGTAAAGAAAGATTAAACAATAAATAGGGCTGTTTAAATTTTCGTTTCGCATTGCCGTAAAGTTCAGCGACGACAATGATGGTACATTTTTATCTAGGGAGCAAAGTTGCAGGCGTTTCAGAGACATAAAACGTTACTTAGTGAGCCACAAATCCTCGTAACGCTAAGCCGAGATAAAACACTAAGCCCGCGCCGCAACGAGACGGAGCTGAAATTTTTCACCTGCGAGCTGAGCGCCGCCGCCGACCGCCGGGAAATGTGGGCCACACGAAATATTACTTACACAAGAATTATGACGAGCCGTAATGAAACTCCCGCCACCTTTAATCACATGTTACACCTTGCGCTCTAGAAGCCTCCTCTAAAAAGACATCGAAACTAAAATAATGTATGTCTTGAGCGAACCGTTACACCTTAATGTATTCCGTGCTACAACTTCTTGTATAAAATAAAACTACCCCACTTTAATTAGTTCCATTTGCGGAATACGAGAACAACATATTTTAGGAATAAGGATTACAGTGTTTTATCAATAAAATTAAACATCTCTTTATAATTTATTTACATTTTTCAACAGTACATAATACTTTTTTTTATTTGAATAGAAAAAGTGGGTCATTGATTAATTTAGAAAATATGAAACTTATAAATATATAGTAAGCATACCACGATTTTAAGATACGTGTTACAGATCTAAATATATATTACAATAATAATCCCATAATCAATCAACCGTTCATGTCTTCGTATAATCAAAGAGAGCTGAGATCCGTATGAAAAATATGATGTGGTGTATTGAGATATATATTTTTCTTATGGTTTTAGTATCACATTTTTTTTAGTTCGATCCCCTATCTTCTCCAAGTTTGCCCTAAGGGACTTCGGTCTGATAAAATATAATCTCTGTTTCAATATAGTCTCAAGTTGACAAAAGCAACTTTCTCTATCCTATTTTTTACCTTAATTATTATGTCCCACGTAACAGTTGAGGTCTCATCGTCATTAAAACACAATTTTTTAGAAAGTGATTTTTTGTACATAAAAAACGGCAAAATTGGCAATTCCTTGGTACAAGCTGACTGGGATTCGAACGCACCGAATCCTCCTTATAATTCTTTTAACTATGTTGTTTCCTAATCTACAATAGATCTAGTGAGTTTTAAAAATAAATGTTACAATGTTAATAGAAATCATAGACAAAATATTAAAACGTCTACAACGTTGAGAAAACCATATTTTCTCTTTGTTTTAAATATAAAATATCAGAAGCACATGACATGAATGCTTTTATGGATTCAATAATTAAAAATAAATTAAATTTCTTTAAAACGTGTAGAAGCGGGCAACTAAAATTTAGTTTTCAACATTTCACGTTACAACGGACATCAAACCAACAGATATTTGAAACAGTTTAAGGGAACGAACAAAGACCACAGACCGCGAGATCAACAAACATGGAAGAGTAATAAAGACATTAATTCCGCTTTACGCGTAAATAGCATAAATCAGACTGAAGGGGCTCACGCCGCAAGACAGGAACGGCGCGCAGGCTAAGCCGCGGCTTTAAATTAAACAACATTCACATGTCCCACTGTAAACAAACTGCGATCGACAATGATAAACTATACTCGAATTACCTACATCATTTAATGACATACAAAAAACAAGTTTGTTTTCTAAAACCACACGACTGAAATAACTTTTTTAGCTCCATCTTAATGTATGTAATATGTATAAAATACAAACAAAATATACTATGAACATAATTATTGGAAAGAGAAAGAAAACATGCGCCCTCTCTCTCTATCTTCACTAAAGAAAAAAACACTAAACTTTAGTGTTTTTTCCAACTTCCGTTCGCCTCGGCCGATCACACTTTTCGCAAGACATTCACCAGCTTACTCTGGATGTCAAGCATGCGTAAAGTTTTACTTCAACAAGCGTATATGAATTTATTGATAGAGAGCCGTGATAGCTCGGTGTCCGGGCGGTCGCCTCAAAATACTCAAGTTACTTTAAGGTACGCTAGCAACCCGAGTTAAATCCCCGGTGCCAGCACCACTATATCTGCAATTTTATGTGCTGTTTTTCCACGCACTCAGTGGTAAAGGAAAACATCGTGAGGAAATTAGAATTTTTTTCTAAGACATGTAAAATCTGTCAATCCGTACTAGGGCCGCGTGGCTGACTATTCCCTTATACTTTCTTTACAGAAAAGGCCTGAGAAGGGACTGCCCAGTAGTGGGACATACATAAAGGCTGTAACTTTATTCTGGCTATTCAGCATACAACAAGGTTCACACTGGAAAGTCCTACTCCTTAGTCCTCTGCGAGCTTAAAAAAGTGTGTAAAAAAATAGTGTTTTTAAGACTTCTTTGTGACCGTTACTCATGTATGACCTTCTTATTCTTGAGGTGCTATCTCCTATCGGAGGTCGGCTATCACTAGGTTATTTTGATCTTTGATGCGGCACGAAACAAGGACCTTGTGCTAATGTTGAACTATGTCCGGAGATTTTTGAGCCACGTAATACGTGTACGTGATGTATGACCACCAAGTCAAAAAACTTGACAGTTACTAATGAGCACTCGGAAAAATTGGCTCGTTAATTGTAATCGCGTTTTATTGTTTGTTACTGTTCCATTAATATTTTATCGCGGTATTCTGTGAAGCCCGGTATTTATCCCCTATCAAGCTAAGCATTACACATTATAATATTTGGCTGGAGGATTTAACTGCGATAATTTAATCACTCTAATAAATATATCTTACCAAAAACATCTTATTCAAAAAGATACGAAGGCAATTATGATGATTTATTATATTTACGCTAATGTCACGCAGTCTCGTCCACGTGACCCGTGAGCATATTAAAAAATTAAATTACAACGTGATGAAGGTGGATTTATTCAAGAATATGTGATGTGCCCTAAAATAATTAATGCATGACGTTTTAGCTCTGTGTTATGGCTGACTTAAACAATTTCCTTCTGGATTTCGTAATTTTACTTACAAAATAAAAATGGACTTTCGTTGAATGATAAGTGATAGTTAAATTCGTCACTGGGGTAACATGTTTAATGATTTTTCAAGCATAGATTTATTTATTTTATTATATTTATTATCTGCACTAATGCCGATTATAACTTTAGTTATCAATGATGTAAATAGGATCCAATTTTAGAGCATCTATAGAATATGTTTCTTTAATATTTGCAAAGAAATATAAAATCCATCAAAAACATTATTCAATAGAAACAGTTATGTTACAAAATATTTTCTGCGATGTTACTTAACTTCGAAGAGATCGTCTACGAAGCCAAGAATTGCAAGTTTGAGATCAGTTATGGCGGAAGCGCTGCAAAGTAGCACAATTCATTTTTATCTGCCGAGATTGTTTTAGAAGATTTACAGATAAGATACAATTTAGAGGATTCATTTCTTTATTTATAAATGGATTGTTTATTTATTTACTTATATACTTATAGGTATGAATTTCCTAACAACCCATTTAGGTCTGAAAACAAATTAATAGCATGTGACTGTTTAAGTGTAAGAAAGGGAATTCGAAGAAGAGTCGTCATCATCAGCACGCACTCTACTGTTAAAAAGAGGACTTCCACCATACATGATCCGCTATCACCATCCAGCCACTTCCGGCTATACTTATAAGATCGTCAGTCCTTCTGGAAGGAAGACACCCAACGCACAAGAAGACTGACGGCAGGAAATGCAGCTCTGCACTCAATCTAGAGATGAAATGTGAAACTTAATTTGTATGTTTACATAACAATTTGCACATAAATAAGTATCACGTCTCTTTAAATCTAACTAGTTACCTTATACAGTACTTATTTTGGATATTAAACAAATATCTAAAAATACCAAAAAAAATAAGTAGTAAACAAACCTTGACGTCTACATCGCTTCAACCCAAACTTATCGTGACGGGGGTATCTCAACGCATTAAATTGGAAAAAGGCGGATGAAAATTACCCAGCTTCCGTGTCGACTTTATCATTTATTTGTACTGAAACAAATTGTTCGGAAGTAACCAGTTTCGGTCGCATGGACATCTTAAATCAAAAATAAAATATATGTTATTAAGTTACTATTTAGTAGGTTACTATTCCGTCCGGATTCTTTTTTTATTAATATAGACGTTAGCAGGTCGAGCTCTGAAAGCCAGCCTGTAAGAATCATGAGCAACTTAGTGAACGGGTTCCTGGTCTGCTACTGCAGAGACGACAACATTGCGATTGAAAAGAATAAATGAGATAAACATAATTTAACGAAATTTTACTCTACCTTTTTCAACAATAAGATTACTGCGAAATATAAGGTGGTATGTCCTACCCTACTTTCGACTATTGAGGTTAACCATCTCCTAGCACAAGCTTAAGCTTATTTATGGTAAACAAGAATGTTAGTAATATTTGTTGTTCATATATTGCTATAAACGCATTTTCAATAAATATAACATTATAACAGTAAATTAATATGCAGCATTTTAATTGCAAAGAATAATCTTCATATATATAAAAATGAATGTTTGTCTATATGTTCTTTATGAAATCGTAAACTATGCATTTGATTATGTGATGATCTTCAACAAACATTGTGTGTTGTATATGAGTCTACGAACGTTTCCGAGTTACTGATAGATGTTTGCATGTAAAACAAAATAAAAGATTTTTTTATTAAAATCAAATTTTATAAAACCTCGGTTATAGATGTCAATCAAATACAATTACTGCTTTTTACGCAACGGAAAAACGGTTTTTAAAATGGTGTTTGTGTTAAGAGGTTTATCGTCGTGTTATTTATTGTTGTTATTATATTAATAGAAACAATGTAAAAGACAAAACCAAGTATGTGGGATCATATATGTATCATCTTGTCTCCTAGGTGGGGCAGAAGACGTCCACAGTGATCCTCCATCGCGTTCGATCTTGGACTTCAAGCTTTATCTCGCTTCATGTCTTCCCGATCCCCTTTGTGGGATCAGATAGTATTTAAATAACAATTAACAAGCGTAATACCGTAGATTGACTTAGACTATCAATCAATTGCAAGTGGAAAACATAAGACGACGTACTATTGCTTTATTTCTTTTAGTTTATTTCACAGTACTGAACCTAGGCAATATGCCAAAACGTGTCTAGAAGAAATACAATAGTTCACGCTACCGTTACACTCAGTAAACAAAATAAGTATGCCAACTTTATTATAATGTAATATCTTTGTCTTTTAATCGAATTGTGTTGGAACGACAGTAGCCTAATGGTAGTTATAAAGTTAGTCTTGCTTTATACGTGAAGGGGAAAGAGCTGTTATACGTTTGTATTAAAATCATGTTAAGAATTGCAACTTATACTTGTCCTTAATATGAATTGTCAGGCTTACTGCAGTATTATATATACCACTTTAAGCCATCGTTTGCAAGGTTGTGGTCTTCCTTCAGGCTATAATATCCTATCATACAGACATACATTAATATTTCTGTTGTACGTGTTAATTGTAGTGCAATGACACATTTCGTCTTTAACTTTTTTTTTTAAATATAAGAGTGGACATACAAACCGATTATCAATAGGAAAGCAGTGCAAAATACGGATTCTTTGACTGTTTCACCAGTTTGTGAGATGGCACTTTAAATTCAATCATTAATTTTTGCAGTAGAAGCAAGTCCAGTCCATTTGCATTCCAAATCCATCTATCTCAGATCATTGTGTGACGTAAGTCGTGTAGTAACCGCCCTAGCCCAGATTACTCCTACTACAGCCCTCTAGTTCTGGGCTCTCAAGAATAAGACTACGGTATCCCCTGCCTGTCGTACAAGGCGACTAAAAGGGGCCTCGGTTCACGGGGCGACAAGGGTGGGGGTGATAATTTGTTTGTATGTCCACTCTTATATTTAAAAAAATATAAAAGACGAAATGTTTCATTTGTATTAATAGAGAAATTTCACAACATACTCAGTGTATAAATAAAAGTATTCAAGTCTGCGTTTTAAAAGCGACTATTCCTTTAGAATGCAATATATGTGAAAATTGTAAAGCGCTTAGAAGATAAACGTTTGAGGATTCAACTAGGCAACAACAATGGAAATATTAAGCCCTTGCTCCGCGTTTCTTCTCGGACTCGGTTCTAGGATTAAGGAAAATTAGATTTCAATAAGACGCTTGAGGCGAAGCGAGGAACAAATCTGAAGCGGAGCCGGGTAAAGCGCAGACGGTCACGCTCTCCTAAAATGCAATGTCAGCGGCCCCGACCTCAAATGACGTCGTCCGTGCGCTAATGCATACACACACATGCGAGATATACATAAACTGAACCAATACTGCGTCGTCAATACCAGACTATCGATTTTCTTAATCAAATAAAGATGGGAACGTTTCAGCTTGAAGTATCTGATACGAAATTTACAGCCGCTGATACGGCAAGACATGTCGAGTATTGTAGTGAGGCCAGATATGATATGTGTTAACGTGCGTGGAATACAAAACGTAAGAGAGCTAGGGAGGAATACAAAGTCGACGTGGCAAATTGCAAATTCGGTATTTATTAAAGGAAATGTTTTTACAATTTTGTTGATTTTATTAATAAAAAAGAAATATTATATATTTATCACAGGCAATTGCAAGTTTCCACTTTTTATTTAGGAAAATAAATAAACGAAAAATATAGGCAGTGTAGCCCTATCCTAAACCATTAGGGTAAGCGTCAATACCCTAATGGTTTAGGATAGGGTCTGAGAATCGTAAGGTCATGGGTTCCAATCCACCATTCGACTATTCACGTGAACCGTCTCCTAACACTTGCCTAAGCTTATCAGGAATAATTAATAAGAATGTTAGTTACTTTTGTGAGAAAAAAAATTTGTAGTATTCTTTCTTTTAAAAATAAAATAAAATAATAAAAGTAGCTTAAAATCATTATTAATTTATTAAAATATTTTTTTGCTTTTCTTAAAGTCCCTCTCCATATACCTAGTATATGGAGTCGGTCGACCATATTTTACACTAACGAAATCTCGTGTTAATAACTTTAGAGAGTATTTTTGATATAATAGTTGATAGGTGAAAGATGTGACAATATTTCACTAACGTGTTGCAAGTTTTGTAAACGTAAAGGTTACCCCTACGAAATAAGACGAAATTAAGCAAGGAAGGTTCAACTAATGGTAATTGAACGCCCAGCCCGTCTAGTTAGTAATTTGACTAGTTACAATGTATCACAAAATTAAACAGTAACTAATGCACGTTACTGGTAACGATTAAGAAGCAAATGAAACATCAGCAGTAGACTGCCATTTGGCTAAGATCGGATTAGCCGTACCAGAGCATATACTAACTCGAAACAATTAAGGTCTTTGTAGGTCGGGTAAATTACTTAACTCCTAGCAAAGTCGCGCACATGAGGAGTGTAATTATGCATACAAATGACAGCGAATTAACTACTATATCTATTCACTTTTAAGCCGTATGATGCTACATTAGATAAACAAAGGACGCAAGACGTGGGCATTACAGATAACAAAGCAAGAAAAATGTCCAATAGACGTTAAGCATATAGAGCTGTTTTGAATAAAAAGGTCGCCCAAACCCAAATAAATTATTCCCCAATTCGGCCGTTTCGATTCGAATTGAAAAAGCATCTCTGTATTGAGATTTCTCTAGCCGCAAAGGAAGAGAGAATACAAATAGGCATATAAACGGAAATGAAATGGCTTCACATGAATCGTAAACATGCGTTAGAGCGCACCGTAACATATATAGTAACAGAGCTATATATGCTATAAATTATAATAATATAAAAATTACGACTAGCATTTACGTAATTAAAGTGCTAGCAAATTGACAAATCCTCAGCAATGCTCTCAGTCATGTTTGAAACATTTATTCATTAGATATTCGTATGCGGAACACGTCCTCAATAGATAGCTGGCATAATTCGCGCTGGGTGGGGCAACCCTACAAAACAATAGCAGATTATGAAACAAAACGACGTAAATAGTCGTCGCGTTGGAGAATACAGCGCGGGTTAAGGGCCCGCAGTATGATCGAGCCGCGACAAGAATGGCAGATGAGATACCTATCTGTACTTTCGGACTTTCGATGACCAACCAACCGCTCTAACGTTCCCATCCGTTTAAGGAAATAGAACAAAAATAAAATGTAGGCTCAACCTTCATTGACTACGTGATCGTAATTTAGATACGGAACATACGATTCACGGGATATTTTTCAAAAATGTAATTAGGGTGTTACAGAACATTTGTATTCGATATACAATTTACCTTTCGACAGTTTCTCGTCCGCTGCTTTTTCTAAGTCAGAGTTAGAGTCGAACTTCGTAATATAAATATGAGTACGGAAAGAAATGCGAGCGTCCGTGCGTAGTCGCGTTTATTTCGTTTCGTTCACTTATTACTACCGTAGATTTTATTTCAATTCGGTTTTTGTTTTTACTCATAATTATACTACTTATAAATATATTCAAACAAAAGCAAATGTAACTCGTTTCACTTAAAAGCATGTTCAAACATGTTAAAGGAAACATATTTCAAACTTAAGAACTTGTTATAATACCAAATTTTTGGATACAGAAGCCCGAAGCTGTGTTGCTTATTGAAGATATTTTGTAAACAAAATATGAAAATAAAAAAGATACTATTATTATAAAGAAACGTCAATAGCCTCATGGTTTACGGTACGGTCTCGTAAGGTAGTAGGTTCGAACCCACCAATCCCCTATTGACGTGAACCATCTCCTAGCACAAGATTAAGCTTAGTTGGAATGGTTAACAAGAATGTTAGTAATATTTTCTGCAAAAAAAAAGAAAAATTGCTAGCTTTGTTTAAAAAAAAAAAATAAATATATAGTATTAGTAGTAACGTTTACGTCTCCCGATATTTTTGAAGCTAAATTTTTAAAATAATAAAAATACCTATAGCATAAAATAATATAACACAGAAACATATATATGTAAGCAATTGAATTCCGAGTGAGAACTATAAACGAACGCATCTACGGTAAGGTGGCGAGGACAATTCAATTATCCAGGAGCGCTACAATTCGATTGTCCCTCAAAACAAAGAGCCTGCTAATAGCAGTGCGCGGATAAACATCGCTACACCGGTCTCGTGTTGAAAAAATAAAGGCGCGACGACGCCCGAATAAATGAGAACGTCGATAAACAGGAGGATTCGTTCCGGGCGGAGGGTCGATATCGAAATACATTATTCCCCGATCCGAGTGTTCCGATTCAAATTGAAAGAGCACCTCCAACATGAGATTTCTCAGGCGGCGAGTGGGCGCAGAATATAAATCGGCACATAACCAGAAATGGGAAGGCTGTGAATATCCGTTTCGCGGTGAACGATGGCGCTCCAGTGTTTTCACATAAAACGAGCATGGGAAGTTTTTGTAAATACTTACGGCTCAGTCTTATTTTTGTTACGTTCGAAAGCACTTGTGAAAGTACACGCGTTGTATGTAGATAGTTTCAAACGGGTGAGCTTCGCAGTAATTTTAACATAACAACAACGTTATTATGTGGATAACGGTGTTGTTTACATATTTATTACTCTTTTTACATTATATATTTTTTATCTTAATCTCTTATGTATTCGTTTGTTCCAAATAAAAAAAAATTACTCACATTTTTATCTACTCGATCATAACGAAATATAACATCAAATACTCTTTACAGAGCAATACAACTTATATATAATATATATATAAAATAGCAAAATCCTTTTAAATTTAGCGATGTAGACAGAGATTGCAAACGTTATCCACTTTTTACAGAGGTCCCTTGTGAAAATGTGTAGCCCATCTCCATATACCTAACACAAAGTTAAATTTCTGTACTTAACAAACGAGACGGAAATTTAATTGCTACAAGCCTGTTGTCTATGGAGCACTGAGCTACTAAGGTATCACGGCAAATATAAAGATAAATTTAATAATACCCGTAATTAATATTAAAAATGTTGGCGTTGCTATTTAAGTTTTAAGAATAATAAATGTTTGTTTTTAATACTTAAATATATTCATTTTCTAATAACAATCAAAAACTACAAGTTTTAGAAAAACGTACCACGGAAGTAAACTTCTTTAGCCATATCTATATGTATGTATATATACTATATTTGTTTTTATATATATAATATATACACACAAGTATATCTACAAAAACCAAAAACCCGACTACAAATCAAATCAAACGTTAAACCCTGATTGCGCGCTGACAACCTCTTTGTACATACAAACAAATTGAGAAAGCCTTTCTAGAAGCTCCTTTCTAGAAGTCGGTTGAAAATTTAAAAAATACACAATTGTTCAAAAGAGAAAGAAAATGTGCGCTGGCACCTCTCTCTGGCCCCTACAGTAATATACGAAACGTAACCCTCTCTTTTCAATCTTCACTAACTTGTATCTGCCTCTCAACTTCCCGATCACACATTTCGCTATGCATTCACGAGCTCTCTCCCCAAGTCAAGAGTTCGTAAAGAAGTTATACTTCTAAGACTGCAGAAAGCAGTAAAATTGAATCGCGTCCAACATCGTTAACTCGAACAAACACACGACTGTGGGTGTCACATAAGTACTAGGGAAAAGTAAACTGAACACTTATGCAGCAAAAATTGTACGTGCGCCTCCCCTCATCGCGTATTCTGCCCAATTCGCTACACGCCCAGCCCGTATTTACGTAACAGACGCCGCTGACTTCTGGCACGGGCTTCCACTTCTTTACGCCCCGTCAGGGTAACGCTGTTACGCTCAACGTTTACTTAACTAATGAACGCTAATCTAACTTATCATTTATCTCTTTCCTACTTATCAGCCGGTAATCTACACAAAATAAATTAAATTCGAGTGTCTGTTTGTATTATTAAACTAACCGCTTTTTACTACATGCATATGAATGTATATACGGTACAAAATCTCTGGAAAGGCTGAACCGATTTTGACGGGACTTCCACTGGCAGATAGCTGATGTAACAAACCAATAAATAATAAGTGTTTAATCGCAGGTAACATCGCGGAGCGCTCGTAGTTTATTATTATTTTTGTTATTTATTACTGACAGTGGATAGACGCTGATGATGATGATTTATTACTACGCCGGCACCAATAAATATGTTCGTTGCAATTTTAAGTACTGATTCACCACGTGGCTCAGCGGTGAAGGGAAACATCATGAGTAAACCTGCAGGTCTGAGAATCTTTTTTACATGTGAAGTCTGCTAATCCGCACGATTCGAAGAGCAACGTGGGAAACTATGCCCTCGCACTCTTTTTACACAGAAGACCTTTGTCCAAAAGTGGGATATACATAGGCTAAGAAAGATTATGAATAAATTAGCATGTACACAGCATTATATACCTGGCAATTAGCTACACAGACAAAAAGATTTACAAAGAATTCAAAAGTAGCAATCGCTGCCATCCACATTTCAATGAAGCAATTTCTCCATTGACCAGGCAGTAGACATCCACAAGTATAAAAAAATAAATCATATGAGAATAATGAGAGTAATTTTTGGATGTGATGTTCTTGTATTTAAGAAACCGAAAAATGGAAAAGATATTAAAAAAAACCCGACCTTTAGATGGCGAGTCAGATGCTTGACCACTAGCATACAACTAAATAAAACTGAATTTACAGATTTTGCAGTATAATTTTATCATTGAAGATCGGATAAACATACCGCCTTGTTGCTTTATATTACGAAAAATAAACAAACACATATCGAAGTTACTTATAAATACGAATGTTATTTAGGTTCGCATTGAAACGATGAAGTCATGTCCAAACAAGACAGGGTCGTATTTGGCTCGCTCGAAATGAATCGCAAAGTCGCCGGAGGCACCAGTGGGCGGCGGGAGAGGCGCGTGTCCGTAGGCGAAGCGCTTAACTTTATTAAGTAGAAGACGCCCGTACCGTCGACGTCGCTGAATCAAGGTGACGAGCGTTCACAATGCCCTATTCAGATTTAAATAGCTTCACGCTCAATTGCGCCTCAATGTGGCTTTAGCTCCCACGGATAGTTATTTCATTAAACAAAGATTCCAGGGATAAGTTGACTGCATAGAACGAGATTCAATTTCACGTCGAATATTCCTGTCTATTTGAGAATTTATCTAATGAAATTCAAATATGGAGAAGGATGGATTTGGAGTGCGGTCAGCGAATTATACGGTCATAGATTCAAACCCACCATTCCTACCATTTTTTTTTTTGTTATCGGGGAGGAAATCGTCAAAAAGATACCCCGCCATCTGGGGGGAAGGTGGCGGTTATGTGGGGGATTTACCCACTAAAACATGACTCAAACATGGTGAGGGTCTCCGGGATCCCCAGAGGAACGCACCGGAGCCCCTTTGCACTGTGCTCAGGCGAGCACGTCCCGGTTGGGAGGTTACTCCCTCCCCCTTGTGCCCTCTCAGTGCAAGGTGACACGGGCCAGCCGATGTCGCCTTCTTCCTGGCTCCACCTTGGCGGAGGACAAAGGCCCTCCCCTTGTCGCCCAGAGAACCCGAGGCCCCTTTTAGTCGCCTTCTACGACAGGCAGGGGATACCGTAGTCTTATTCTACGAGCCCAAAGGTACAGGGCTGTCCATTCCTACCATTAACGTAACCCATCTCCGAATCAAATCAATGTTAGTGTCATTACCTTCACTGGCTGAGATAACTCAAATATGATTTCATTTGATTTATACTGTACATAAAATCAGTGATAGCCAAATACTTACAGGCACTACCAACCGTAAAGGTACAAGATATACTGAAAATCGGTTTTTGCAGCTGTTTTAAAAAGCTTATGCTGAGTCCTTTTTCTTTTTTTTTAATATATTTTATGGAATAATAAATATTACTTCTTTCTAACACGAATATCGGGGGTTCGATCATAACCGGCTTGTACCAATTTCCTGCTTTTGTGTTTCGCAAGTACAAAAAAATAACTCTATACAATTTGTGTCTAGTGTAGGGCGACGAGCTTACCCCACACCACATAGTCTCGTTAAAAAGCGCGAAAAGCCATCTTTGTCCTTAAAAGGACGTGGGAGCTAATTATATTTTTATAGTATGTATCATTTTGTTACTATTTACAGATTTTCAGGGGTTGAAATTTTATTTTTATTAGATGTTTAATACGTTAAAGAAATTACGTCAAAAAATATAAACGGATACAATAATACCGCAATGAAAGTTGTGTTTACACACACGGTTACACATGATACACTCATGCGTACCACATTATTATTATTGAAATACAATTTCCTCAGAGTAAGAACGTAATTTTAATACTGGTACACTTCTAAGTAAAAAATCAAATAGAACTGATCTAATATCACAAAATAATTCATATTATAATAAATTTGTTAGATCTAAGCATCCTTTATCGAGCGGCCTTATAAGTTTGAATAATGCGGCACACACTAGCATTACTATGAAAACAATGGTGCGCGACGGGCTCGAAGGACCAGGGGCTGGAACAAAGTTTGGCAATTATGGCGACCGCATGTCTGAGAGCGTCGCTACACTCATTACTGACTAAAACTCAACTCGTCTATATTAAAAGTCCAAGAGACATGGGTCCCGTTAAATGCCACGCCAACGTTTTCCAAATTATACACAACAATAATTTATGGGGATATTTAAACTTTAAGCAAAATGCTAAATGCGGCTGCGTATAAATGTAACCCACATTTATACAATAACCGCATTTAGAATTTTGTCAATATGATGTTTCGGCGTACGGTACACATGATATAAACAAAAAATTGCACAAATGATTCACTTTTTAGCAGGGTAGACAAAATAAGCAATAGTTGAATGCTTACACAGTCCGACAACTTCCTTATCCATGAATAACAAGGAGTATAGAATACTGACTGCCGAACTTCAGTGATGTGGGGCACATGATTAAGATGATAAGGTGGAAGTAATTATTTGTACGTAAGAATCTGAAATGGAAACTTAGGATAGGATTCGTATCTTCAGCCCTGTAGTTCTGGGCTCTCAAGAATAAGGCCACGGTATCCCCTGCCTGTCGTAGAAGGCGACTAAAAGGGGCCTCGGGTTCACTGGGTGACAAGGGTGAGGGCCTCTGTGGCCCGTGTCGCCTTGCACCGCGACGGCGCAGGGGGAGAGGGAGTATCCTCCCGCCGGGATGTGCTCTCCTAAGAGTACAGTGCAGAGGGACTCCGGTGCGTTCCTCTAGAGATCCCGGAGCCCCTCACCATGCACCGAGGAAGGGCCACCGGGGAGGTTTTAGTGGGTAAATCCCATATAACCGCCGCCTACCCCCCAGAAGGCGGGGTATCTTTTTGAAGATTTCTTCGCGTTAAAAAACATCGTAAAATTGAATGCTTAACCAGTGTGTTTATCTTTGCAGAAGGAACGTAAGCGACCCAAATTCAAAAGAGAATTTATAGTACATCTTTAATATCTATGACACAATTTCAAAGGCTCATTGAATATTTTCTTTAGTCTTTATGTCACGACAAATTAATTACGTATAAGTTTCTATAAAGGTATTGGTCGCATCGATCGGTATCGCAGGCAGCCTATAAAGCCAGCATTACTGTGATTGCAAAGGTCGATAGACATGACCGAGTGCTTTGGTGTCGCGAATGTCAACATTGTATAGCATTGTTAGCGGCACTGTAATATATTATGTTCAGATAACATTTTTAGTGAACAGCGCAATTAACCATGGAACGCATAATTGTTATTATTTTTAAAATGCCTTACGCCAAACCAAAATTAACTGGCATTATACTTACATAGCATAAAACAAAAGCG
Organism: Meandrusa payeni; assembly: GCA_029286785.1. Classification (NCBI taxonomy): domain Eukaryota; kingdom Metazoa; phylum Arthropoda; class Insecta; order Lepidoptera; family Papilionidae; genus Meandrusa; species Meandrusa payeni. The sequence goes on along the minus strand of JAGSMX010000012.1, from coordinate 6,571,000 downwards.
CTTCCCACTGTCTGTCTGTTCGCGATAAACTCAAAAACTACTGGCACTGATTTTCATGCTGTGAACACCAATGAATAGAGTGTTCCTCGAGGAAAGTTTTGGTATATAAATTTTTGTAAACACTAACTAAAGTATAAATTATTTAGGAAAAACATAAGCCGTCCGGGAGTGTTCCACGAAAACGCTTCCTAATCCCTTTGAGATATAACACAATAATGTATGATGGAATTTTGTATCTTATATAAGTGTACAGAAAAGTCTGCGATGGCATATGTCTATCTCTTAAGGATAACATACTAGAACCATATTAATACTTTAAAAATGGGCTACTATAAAGCGGTAATTAGAAAGCTAATTACACATATAAGGTATTATTCCTTATACGTATTATTTTAAATACGTTACTTGGCTTGACCATATTATCATTTTTTCCCCTCTACACCATGCGAATTAAATGAATACCTTAGAAGATATAGCCAAATAAAAAAAAAATATTTGTGTCACCCTGAGTCAAACGGGCAGCGCGGGCGCTATGTTACCCCGCGCTTCGAGTTCGCGCATAAATCATAAAAACTAAATAACTTGATTGGTTCCTTCCACAATAAATTCCACGCGGACAGAACCGTGGTGACTCAGTGGCAGGGACCTCACTTTTGCGTAGTAAGCTATCAGCCTGATTCCCGATGCAGCCACAAATGAAATGTTACGCCTGTAGCAAGCTCACCCGATCCTAAGTGATAACCGTCGCCCATGAACATCTCAAATACTAAAGGAGTTGCCGGCCTTTTATAAAGGAGACCCGTTTCTTGAAATTTAGCTTGTTCAAAAGCCTATCATTAATTAAACAAGTTAAAATACTGTCGATATCGTATAATACGTGCGACGAGAGTAAACCGACAAATATATTGGTACTCTAAATTACGGCAAAAGACGTAAGAGTTTTCAGATGGGGGCAGTAATATATCAATTTCTCACTTAAAAGTTCTCATATTAGTCCAACAAAGATGCAAGGTAGCTAACGCCGTGGTTTTCGTAGTAATGAACCGGATGACGCAGCGGAAAAGTTTATGTTAATTCGATTGAGATTAGATGAAGAAACTCAATCACGACTCTCTCCGTCGGTTTAATGTACTTAAACTTGGTCCGACTTACACTGCGATCGTTTAAAAGTAATTTCATCTATGTATTATACATCTCCATATATCTGCTGAATATACGCAACATTTACGCAAACATCCAGCTCTACGTAAAATTACTTCATTACTCAATCAACAAAACATAGTTTCACGTAATTCTTCGATAGGCAAGAAAAAACGAAATTGCTGTGAACCCACAAAAATTGCATGTTTTTATTACATATTCGGAATTAGTACTGGCTCGATGGTTAAGAAATTTTTATACAGCCTCGGAATTTCATCATCAAATTAACCTTTTTTTTTTAAAGAAAGCTAGCAATATTTCTTTTTTTTCAGAAATATTACTAACAATCTTGTTAACCATTCCAACTAAGCTTAAGCTTGTGCTACTCGTAGGACATGGTTCACGGCAATAGTCGAATGGTGGATTCGAACCCACGACCTTACGATTCGCAGTCCGTACCCTAAACCATTAGGCTATTGACTTAGTAGCAAATTTCGCAAATTGATTTTTTTTAATAGAAAGCTAGCTAGCAATATTTCTTTTTTTTCTTAAATATTACTGCCATTCTTTACAATTCCATTAAGCTCGCTTAAGCTTGTGCTCGGAGATGGTTCAATAGTCGAATGGTGGATTCGAGACCACGACCTTACAATTCCCAGACCGTACCCTAAACCATTAGGCGGTTTAGGTTATGCGCGGATTACGGCGTTTCTAAGTTTTTACATTAAATAGAAAGATCTAACTAAAAACCGTGGCTACGAATTTAACTTCCGATCTGAAGGTCGGGGTTTTAAAGCACGTTCCATTGCATTTATACGCAAAAAAAACATAAATTTGTGCTTGCATGACCTAATAACATTGGTGAAAGCGTACAGCAATTGCTTTCTACCTTACCCTACTAGGGTTACACGGTAGTGATAGTTTACCTATATGTATATTTATATTTTAATGTATATTTTACTTGGTACAATTGATATGTATATTTTACTTGGTTCAATTTAGTTATTAAATGGACATTATTATTATATTTGGAATTGACATTCAAATATATCCTATACAGTTTGACATATTTGTAGCATTTCGTATGTTTATTTTATATAATTTTACCCACTGGCGATCACAATGTATTCGTTATAGGTAAATGTAACCTATATCTTCTAACTTGTGAGATAAATAAAAATAAAATACCTATTTATTTAAAATGCTATACAATACTACAAACAGTCATTAAGAAAAACAACCAGATTTTTTTTCGTTTTTTTTAAAAAAGAAAGCTAGCTTTCTTTTATTACAGAAATATTACTAACAATCTTGTTAACCATTCCAACTAAGCTTAAGCTTTGCTAAGTCGAATGGTGGATTCGAACCGACGACCTTAAGATTCGCAGTCCGTACCCTAAAGCATTAGGCTATTGACGCTATAAAAAGTTTGCCTTGTTTTTTGTTATAACTTACTTGGGAGTAAGTTATTTAGCGCAGTATTACTGTTTCAACCGTAAAACCCACCTGTGGATCAGCAACAAAAGTGGGGTTTAAAAGAGCGCAATAAAGCTCGTGGCTCGTTACGTTTTTTTTTTCTGAAATTACAGTTTGCTAACGAGCAATGCCGCCGAGCGCCGCAGAGTGTAGGGTTTCAGTAGGTGAAAAAAACTTTAATAACAAACCGAAGTACCGTGCTAAAAATTTTACACTCGATATCCGATCTAGCTTCATTTTCATCGTTCTTGTGCACGCCGCTGATATAAAAAAAATCATTAATATACTTCGTTTTCGTAGTGTAAGTATATATAAATTAATTTCGTATAAGATACATCGAAGACAGAGGATCACGTCTATTGAGCAAGAATAAAACGTTCTAAATTATAAACGAATAATACAACGATGACTTATTATTTCTAAATAAATAAAAGTGATTTTATGTTGTACAATCACTTTTTTAGTTTTTTTTTTATGGACGAACTAACACAATTGGCCAGAGAAGCCGGCCTTTACTGCTTCACGGGATTGAGAGGTGGCATAGCTCTTAGGTCGCTTAGCCTGAACCTCTGGCTTTTTTAGTCACAGGGGTAGAGTTTATAGGAAAAAAAAGTTAGGTCCGTATCGATATAGGGGTAAAAGTAAAACTATATCAGCTCATTTACGATTAAATAAGCATTTTGTAGATAAGATTTTAAGTAATGTTTAACTTCCATTAATATCGCGCTTTACTAAACCAATTATGTAAGATCAACTAGGTATCTTCGCAAAGTTCCCTTAGCCTTGAATCGGCTATACTGAAACCTCGCACTAAAAGAGCTTTAAGAGCGAAAGCGGATTATCGCTAGAAAGTTAATACATTAGAAGAGACTTATAGATAATATTATTTACTTAATCTTTATTTGCACATAATAAAAAATGTACAAAAAGGCGGACTCAATGCCAGAAGGCATTCTCTGCCAGTCTACCTTAGGGATGTGTAGAGGCAAAGTCACGGGTGCAACCTTAGAGAGAAAAAAAGTAAAATATAACAATATTATATATACATATATATATAACATATACATACATAAATAAACATACCATATGGATGAATTAATAGCATAACCATAATTATTATGAGTAACAATAATTATATACATATACAACTACATAGATCCAAATACAGATGCATATAGGGACAGAAAAAGGAAAATTTATAACTATTCCTCATTTAAGTATAGATTTAAGAGACAGCGTTTGAATGTAGCCTTAGTCCCAGTTGTACGTACATTTGATGGGAGTGCATTCCAGAACGTTATTGTAAAAAATTGTGAAATAACTTTTTTTGTGTTTTAAAAAAATTATAAAAACGTCAAAGATAATGTTTTTATTTAGTGTCTAAAGATAATCTAATAAATTTAGAACATTTTAAATAATATTTTAATCCATCACGAGACCATATTTACGAGGGTGTATTCAGGAATTGATAGCAATTATTCCGATTCGATTAATTCGATTCCGCGAAGAAATTCAAATTCCATTTACATCATCTTGATAATTGATTTTCCACTACTTTCTTCTCGTTACTAAGGATTTCTTGCCACGTATAACTATCTTATTGGTGCCACCTTCGCCAGCGATTTTCAAATGTAAACATTTTACGATAGGTGCTAAGATCACCGTTATATAGGTGATCAATTTAGCTACGGAGGTTTTGTTCTAGCTTATTTCAAATAAAGCAATATCTCTTGTTGCGTCCGCTGGGACTTTGCTGACTGGGATATTGCTGCAGAGACCCTACCTATTGAGACCCCATACATATTAAGAAAAAAAATGAGACGATTTTTAGACACACAAAAGCAAGCTAAGAGATGATTAACGTTAATGGTTGATTGTAAAACCTACAATTTTTGTTTTGCTGACCGTAGCCTGAACAATTATTAGAACGTCATTTGTAATACATTTATTTTACATATCACAAAACACTCACATTTGATATAAATCTGTATCTATAAAATGTACTAAACGTAGACACACAAGAGAAAATTATAGACTACAACCTAAAAATGGCCATGAGAAACAGGGACACTGCGGTTGCGGAGAAACTTATTACAATGCAACGGAGCGTCTTTGACGCGTGAACCTCAGTGATTTCTCCAACACCACCTTCAAAAATCAGGCATTATAATATATATATATATATATAATATATATATATATATATATATATATATATATATATATATATATATATATATATATGTAGTAACAGTAGCTACAAAAGAGCATGGACACAAGTCTGTGGTTTATTAAACGAAAAAAACAAAGACATTTATACGCATACATTATAAATACAAATACATATTAACGTCCATAAAATAATGCGAATTGAATCGACAACTCGACTTACATTTTGATAAAATTTAATCGTGAAAGTTATCAAAGCTAGAGCAAAAACGTAAGGGAAGCAATCGCATAATGCCGTCAACCATTTTGACGTATATTCAACAGCATTGGAAAAAGGAATGAAAACATGTGCCAAGTCTCGCTTTTCCGTGATACGAATAAAAAGTTACGGAAATTTATTTCTTTAAAGCTACATGACGTGTACCTTTTACAACTTACTGTTTCTGCTCGTCGTTCATTCAATATGTATGCAAGTATATACTCACGCTCTCATTCCCTTAAGGGGTGACAGAACATACAAAGCAATATGTCGCAAAATATAAAGTATGTATTAAAATAAATTCTAACGACAGACAATTAAAAAAAATACATGTTTTCTCAGGGTTTTACATCATTATCAGTAGAATTAAAATAAGCGAATTTGTACATAAATCTTTCGAAATTAGACTGTACAAAAGAAATACACCTTGCCTTAAATATACAAGATTTTACCACAATAATGAACCTAATTAAATTTGTTTGCTGGGGGATAAAACATTCCTCGAATTATTAAAGAAAAAGCAGGTCTGTATTATACCAAATAAGTTCAAAACAATTTGACATCAAAGGAATCGTAATCAATGCCTAAACAAATACAAACGTAATCAGACCAACGCCGTCCAGAGATAAGTTGAAACAGAGGAGAATTCTTGCGCTATTAAAGCTACGTTCATTTAGGTAACGAAATACCTTAATGTATTTATTTTTGAAAGACATCATTTATTTAAGCCACATGTTTATATGTATTTATGTTTATTTATATACAAATACCTGTATTTATTAATAATTTTTTTTCTTAAGTCCGCCTTTTGTACACCTATTTTGTGCAAATAAATACTAAACAAACAAAATTATTTGGATTAACTGACTACCGTGAGCAGTTAAAATAGAATTAAGTATACAACTACTTTATAATATGTCCAGGTATTTTTTGGTGTGACATAAGACTTTGGGTTCCGAAAAAATCATGCAACTTCTGAAAACCGTATGCATGAATTTTTGTTGATTACGATATTGGTAGGTTTATAACAATCTGAGGCTAGGTAAGTATTAACAACAACAAGCGAAAATGTGAAAGTAAATTTTTTTTTTAAATTAAATTTCCCAGAATTTCGTAATATATTTTATGTTTTCAAATCGAGCATCTTGGAAAGCCCGTTATAAGGAATGAATGAAATTCGCATCGCAAAAAAATATTATTTTACCGTTAATTTAATCGATTATAACGAAAAGAAAAGATTGATGCGTAAGTTTATAAAAGAGCTTACTATCAAAGCCTACTCTGTGCCTGATGTTATCTTTCGTCGTAGGGTACGTAAAAATCAACAGCGAAATGAGGCTTCCAAAAGTAAAGGGACGAGCTCAGGTAACAACCCAGAAAACTAATACAATTTACTGACCCGTCGCTAATTTAATCAATGTAGATAAGTAGTACACGAATAAGAACATTTTCCCGTATTTTATTTTTCTTTATAGGCCAGTCTTCTACCAAACTACATAAGTTTCAATTAATTTACCCATTCAGGTTTACTATAGATATTAATATCAGTCATACATGTCTTGAATGGCAATAATTTTTGGGAGGATGAGGAGGTATGAAGATAAAATGTGAATATTTTACTTTTCACATGCCATAAATAATCTCAAAAATATGTGTTATACATTATCATATATTATCATTGTATTCATTGTCGTACTAGCTCACTTAACAGACGATTAATTGATTTCAAATATCAATCAGTATGAGACAGATATTCCGAGAAGGAACAGGCTTGGTCAGTCAATGGGACATTAATAACGGATTACTTACCTTTTGAAATAATAATTATTACCTTACTACTATTGGCAATAAGTCAAAAGCATTAGATTACATATCTACCGTAAAACATATATCTTTATATAACTATTACAGCCGCTTACAAGGGGATGATGGATAAATAAGATTTTTTATCTTTGAAAATGTATATGGAGCGGCAACAGTAAACAAGATTTCATGATAAGTATAAATAACAGCTCTTCTTACGACATATTTCGTCCCGCATATACATTGACTACACAAATATCTGAGCCGTCGACGAAAAGGAAAAGAAAAACAACGGAGCCCGGCCCGTGGCCCGCACTAACGCCCGCCATGCCGAGCTTAATCGAACTTTACTACCTACTTTCCCTTCCCTCGCAAAGGGGATTTTTTTCTTCTACAGTAAACAGCTGAGTCATTACATCGTTGTCAGATTTTGATATTGGCACGATTAGATGTGATAATTATTTATTTTAATGTAGGAACTTTTTAATATTAATGAGGTATTGATAAATTTAATAGATATGATAACCTAAAGGAGTAGACGAAAATGATGAGTTTCCTTTTGGCACACTTCACTCGCTTCTACGACATTCATACAATTAATGGTCGGTATTTTTTTAATGTGATCCAAACTACGGTTCTATATATTTACCTCGCCTTAATGGTCGGTTAGGGTGGCCTCAGCCGTGGTAGTTCAGTTACCGTGCGGTCGCCTCAAATTGCAGAACCTAACAACCCGTGTTCGATCCCCGATGCCGGCACCCATAAATTTGCTGTGGCAATATTATGTGCTGATTTACCATGCGCTCGGCGGTGAAGGAAAACATCGCGAGGAAACCCACATATCTTATATTTTATTTCTAAGACATGTGAAGTCCGCCAATCCGCATTGGGGCCACGTGGTAGACCACGCCATTATACTCTCTTTACAGAGAAGGCCTGTGGCCACCAGTAGGATAAGGTCATCCTCAAGGAAAGTTGTCTATTCATTATTATAGTCTGTTTCTTTGTATATTTACATTCTAAATCTATTAAAATTGATTTATATATAAATGAGTTATTTAGTTATAAACATAAAAACACGCTAATTGATAACGGCCTCCTTTTGAAGTCGGTTAAAAAGACCGAATCATTGGCACTATAGAAACAATACTCATAGTTATAAATCAACATACCTGCAAGCTTGGATGTACCGCGAGCTGCAGCAATGTGTGTACGACTCCGAGGTGGCCCTTGTTGACGGCAATGTGAAGAGGCGTTTGCCGGCGGCGGTTTCGCGCGTTGAGGTCGGCCCCAGCGCCGGCGAGAGCTCGCAGCGCGGCAGGCTCATCCCCGAACGCTGCGTGGTGAGCCGCGCGGTCGCCGTCCCGATCCTCCGCGTCTGCCTCCGCGCCTGCTTCCACCAGAGCCCTTATGACCTCCACGTGCCCGTTTTGTGCTGCAGCCTATCGAATAAAGTTAACAGTAGTCCTCAAAAAAGAACACAGATTCCTAACAAGGATGATTCGTGAGGCTATTGAAATTAAAATATATCCTAATTTATATCAATTCGGGGTGCTAGCGTACTATGCAACTTAAGGCGACCGCTCGGCAACTGAGCTACAAGACAAGGGAAGTCAAACGCCTTATCTCGCTATGACGCAAATGGCCGCTGTAAAGTGTTTTAAACATCGGAAATTCGAAAATAAAATAGAAACGCGAAAAAAACACAATCAAATAACAGTGGTAGGGACACTGCAGCGGTGTAAGTTGTATTAGTAGCTATGTAGGTGCCGGAATGAGTCGGCATGATGAGTAAATAAACAAACCTCGCTGAATACCGGAGATGATAAAGAATATGCATAATATGCCTTAAGTCCGGTAAGTGAATTGCCGGCGACCCAACTCTACAACTAACAATATAGGTTAGCAACGCATCAGCAACCTCTTCCGATGTTTATTTTCGACGGGATTACATTACAAAGAGCTACATGCTAGTTTTCCCCACGCTCCCATAAAAAGATCACTATCACCAAAGCAGGAATATGAAATCAATCCAAAACTGATTACATAATAAAGCAGGAATATCGATGTTCATTCATCGACAGACAATGAGAATGGGTAAATTAAACGAACAGAAGATAGCTCTACAGATGAGCTTTTTAAAATTTGCGCGAAGCATCAATTATCGATGTTCGTTGAAAATGTTACATCGTTAAAAGAGAGAATCAAATTGATCAACTGTATTAAGTGATACTTCTTTACTAATTGAACATTTATAACAAGTTAGAATATAACTAAATTGATTGGAAAAGTTAGTAAAGTTACAGCCTTTATATATATAATATATATGTCCCACTGGCCTTCTCTGTAAAGAGAGTATAAGGGCATAGTCCACCACGCGGCCCTAGTGCGGATTGGTAGACTTCACATGCCTTAGAAAATTTTTCTAAGACATGTAGGTTTCCTCACGATGTTTTCCTTCACCGCCGAGCGCGTGGATAATCAGCACATAAAATTGCAACAGCAAATTTATTGGTGCCGGCACCGGGGATCGAACTCGGGTTGCTAGCGTACTATGCAACAAGAGCCAACCGCCTGGACACTGAGCTACCACGGCTCTAATCGATTGGAAAGACGAGTAATATTTTACTATTGTCCATTTTTATGGACTAACAATATAATACATCAAATGTATAAGCCCATAAGTGTATATCAATGCTTGTCATAGTCTTACTACAAGACTATTTAGGTATTTATTATGATGATTAGATTACAACAAGAGATACTTGTTACCGTTAGAGCTAATTAACTAACTATACAAGTTACATCTCATTATACTTTATTGCGTAATAGACCAATTCTCGCTATCGTCGCGTAACAAGGCACAAATTTTCGTCTTCTAATGATAAAACGATTCTGAAGTTTCTTCTATCTACCCTTGGAATGATATGTAATGTAGCCTCATATAGCCTCCTAAATGGCTGGACCAATTTCAATGAAATTTTCAGGGAATCTTCAGATTGACTGGTGAGTAATCCTCGTTTGGTAAAGTTTAGTGAAGATCGGAGTACTCCTCTTATTGAACTGTCCAACAAGCCATACGTCGTGCTGTTAATTCTGAACTTGAGCCCGATATGTTTTTGTATAAATGATAAGAATGAAATTGTATTTACTGTTACGTACATGTAGGTAATGATTTTCATCCGCTCGAGACGAAAATGAATACGGAGAGAAATTAATTATTTAGTATATTGTGAGGGTTAAATTAAATATTTGATGATGTAAGTTTATTGTTTAAATAAAATAAAGCAAAATCTAGCCTGGCGAAGCGGGCTGGGTACGCTAGTATATTAATACAAATCAGCCAATAGCTGGTGATAAAAAAATTATAAATCATAACTCTTAAACATATATTTTATGTCAACTTTAAAAAATATTCGTTGAATTCATTGAAAAAGTTCGATTTTTCAGTTTCTTAAGTAAAAAAGATGCCATATCTCTACAATTTATGTCCGGTGAATATCGATAACCTCACCAACTAGGACTTTTTTTATATAATGAATTTTAAGCTGGCGCTTTTTACAGCTTCACCAGTTTGAGAGGCAATTACTCCGTGATAAGTGATTCGATATTATTTTTTGCTAAAGTCAAGGCCAACGTCGATAAGCAGTGAATATTGGATTAGGAAAAGTACGATATACGAGATACGTCCCCTTTTTTTGTTATCTCGGGGGGAAATCTTCTAAAGATACTCCCGCCCTCCCTATTCCCGCCCCAGAAGGCGGTGGTTATGTGAGATTTTTACTCACTAAAAACCGGTGGCCATCCTGCAAAGAGCTCTGGTAGCGGAACGCACCGGTGCACGAGATACGTAGTATGCTACGGATAAAGTAGGATTTCTATTAATTGTTGTTATTATACGCAAGTACTTGGTACAAACGTAGTGCTTTTCAAAGCGACCCTTTTTCCATTCTAAGGCAATAATCTCTTGGCCATTATCTGTAAAAAAATGGATGACCTCAAATAACCGCAGGCTATAATGTGCCCTTAAAAATATTACACTTTTACTTCTAAAATTCAAATTTTTGTGCATTTTACCCCATTTACTGGCGATAAGGACATTATAATCAAAATAATGGCGAAACGCGATTATGCTACGTACGGCCGAAACGCAATAAAAAGGCAATTTGATGCGGTAATGACTCACGAAATCCCACATAACTGTGATCGCGAACAAAAAACATCGGCGTTTGATGCTTTAACGAAATATATTTACACATAAATACAAAAAAGGTACGAAATACCGAGTTCAAATTGCTTTTATCTAACTACGTTGATCGTAAAACAAAAAATAGAATAAATAAGTGGTTCTATAGTCTATCAATAAATAGAAGAAAGTGAAACTTCATATCTCTTATTTTTGTAAGATAAACAAGTTTGGTCCTTCGTTTAGTTTCCATTCTTCAATTGTTCATCACTCTTGTTGTGCATCTCTCACTTCTAATCGCTCTCCTAGAGTTAATTATACCGTTGTGATTGTAGATGAATCTACGCACAATATGTTCACAATAGCATCAATCAGCATTCTAACCACTAAAGAATAGGTTACCTTAGTTTTAAAATATATCAATCTTAATTTATCGTATACGTACCCCTTATTCAAACTCATTGAATTGTCGCAGGTGCTAAGTACACGCAAAACGTAAAAATTCAACTGCATTAACAAATTTCATAAACTTGCATAAACAATCAAAATCATTTTCACCAGAGACCAACAATAGAATACAAAATTGCCCAGTTCGATTTGTTAAAAGCTCTTTTGCTAGAAGGTAATTATGCTTTCTATTTAATTATGTCGGCCAGCACGACTTTATAATATTATAAAGAAAAAACAAAAATTATACTATTAAAACATATGGTTAACAACTGGTTGAAGGATTTCTATTATGTAAAGTGCGAAAAACTGACATTATGATTTGTAGTTCACACACACACACAGACAATATATGTATAAATTATAATGTAAAATAATTAATATGCAATATGTCTGATTTGTGTACAATTGCAATATAAAGGGGGGGAGGTGGGCGAGAGGGCGGTACTGTTTTCTATAATATAGGATTTCCTAGTTTAGGAGACAGGACGCCATTATTTCATTGTACCTTTTGTTCATTAAAGAAATTATTATTTTTTTATTTATTTTTAGACCTTAGGCTGTTTTTACAATATTTCTTTATAAAGTAAAATGCACAAAAACATTATAAAAACCTAACCTAGTGTGTGCCACCGGTAACGGAGCAGAGCCCAAGCAACCGGTGGTTAGGGCGACATAGAGAGAAACCTCCTCACGATGCGTGCTGTGTCTAGAAGTACTGCCCTCTGTATCTGACCCTTGACCCAGCCATCAAATCATCAGCATATTATAATTATTATTAATATCAGTTTATACGAACTAGAAACAATTTATTAGCCTTAGCCATTGCGAGTATCTATTTCTAATAATAATGACCATTAATTTCGAATTAAAATTAAATTGTTGTGACACCCACGCCATGAACTTATCCCTCGGTCGAAATTAAATTAAATAGAACGGTAAACAAAAATTTATTCCTCTCTTTATAAGCCGATTTGATAAATTAGTACAGAGAGCTTAGCGCACAAAATTTTGCAAGTGATTTGTTTGTACTTAAGAAGCCGTTTGAGGTTTTAGCCGAACGACCAATCGTCACAACGACGGGTGGGCTTTCAACTTAGGCTTTCACTATAACTTTAGTATTTACATTGTAAAACAATATAATACATAAAAAGACTACATGCAAGTCTTAAAATCGATTCTATATTAGAAAGCGTATATCCAACATCTCCTACACCAATGTGGTGGGTTTTGTTCTCTGCAAAACCCATAATTAATCATTTCTTTTCGCACGAAAACTCCAGGGCTGAATTTTAGAAATAGAAATAGATATCTGCTTTATGTCCTCCCACAAATGGATTCAAGAACGCAATATTAAAATGTAATAAAACTACTACAGTCATTTGTTCCAACGCCAATAATTTTTTTCTTGTTCATACACCGTTCTAACCACAAAAGTCGTGAGATGGTCTGTTCTAATGCTAGCCGAGATGTGGCATCAGTATTCCACACACGGCTCGTGCTTTCAATAGAGCTAAAAGCTTCCAAGAGGAATACCGCTTTAACAAGAACTTCTAGTTTCATTGTTGTTGTAGTTTCAAAGTTAAGATTTGATCAAACCTAGACTCTTTACAATTGAAGTCGGTCGGAGTAATTCAGATACGGGCAAGAAAGAATAAGTTACGGTTTTCGTTTACCAGCCAGCCAATGGATACGCTTGTGTTTTGGTGGTGTTGGATTTCACAATATTGATAACGATAGATTTCATAGTTGTTTGCAGTCTAATCTGCATAATTGAAAAAATAATATAACGTAATTTTAGCCAAAATAACACCGCTTTAAAATGTTAATGTAAAAAAAAAATTATAATTATATTTTTCATCTAGTTAAAATTAACACAAATTATTCGTGGCAACTTAGTTAAAATAATAAGCAAGTATTAACAAGTCAAAAATACAAAGTGTTTACATTTAATTTCTCTTAAGTTTACTCTATTTTCTCCACTGCAGTACATTTAACTAAACTTATTATCACTTTCATCGCTAGCAGCGCGTTAACTAAACGATAATTTTCACCGTTGAACGTACACACGCGTACTTACAAAACACTTGAGCCCAACAAAGGGTCATAGCGCTCCCCGTTACCCCTAGCAGGAAAAAGGCTTCTTTAAATTTTTAAACGTTGCAATACTTGTGTTGTGAAATAACACTCCAGATACTTGAAATTCTTTTTACTAATACCTAGAAAAATATAGGGCACATAAAAGTCCTGCACTTGAGAACTGCAGAGAACTCTTGAAGAACTGTCCTCCGTCCTTCCCGGGTAACGGAATTTTAAATAAATATTTGAATTGGACCCAAACAATATAAGAAGGATCGCTAAACATACTAAACTACAAATATACTACTATATAACGATATACTACATTTCAGTCGTGTAATATTATCAAGCACACAGGATCATTCTAGTGTTATATATATATATATAAACGAATGAATGTTTGTCTGTATGTCCTTTATATAATCGTAAACTATGCATTTGATTATGTGATGATATTCAGCAAAGTGTATGTGCATAAGTCTACGAATACTTACGAGTTGGTACTTACAGATGGCGCCACTATCATTCATACGAATTTCATATATTGCCGTGACAGTTGAATTGTAAATTGCAAACGAACAGCGATATCCGTCCCTCAATATGTGTATAATGTCTTTCCTATAAATTTATTTTAGTTAGTGGAGTAGCAACGAGCGCAGGTACAGCTAGTTTGTCTTAAAACCAAAACATAGTGCTACACCGCTACACGCCCTATTAAAGGTTTAGGTTAAACTTTCGAGATACGAGATACGTCCTCGTGTAACTTCGGCTTTTTTACCTTATAATATAATTGATATAACAAGTGTCAAATTGGATAAAAAATGTACAATGAAACGAATTTATGTTAAATGTTTTTTTTTTAACCAATACGTAGTACCGATATGTTGTCGTGGTGAGGAGTAATCAACAATAAATCTAAATCTTTCACGTCTCCCCATTTATTAAAATAGATTATGCTACGGACTAAACTGAAATTCAAAATCTTCTGAAAGTATCAGTAAATAAAAAAAAGGAAAATACTTGAAAGATTTTCTTTAATTTTTCACTTAAAATTGCAAAACATAATTGCTCATTTGTTTTTGACTGATCGTCATAGTAGACCTAAAAGCTTTTATATTTTCACAACATAGACGAGGTGGTCTAGTTTTAAAATATCTCAGCAGGAACAATTTTTAAGAGTATTTTTGCGTCAGATATTGCTTTGATCACTCTGTATAAGCACTTATCTGAACGCGTTGGTATTCAGACAAGATGACGCCCTAGAGGGTTCCTTGGTTCGACCCTTATTACATCTGAATTACAACTACTATAAGTTATTATAGTAATTAACATTCCACTTTCAGTAAAAAAAAAGTTGATTACCGACAGGTTCATAAACTAGACGTAGTAGTCAAGTAAATAAAACTTCAGTATCAAATTGTAAATCTAAAAAAAAGGTGTGATAACTTGACCGATTAACCTCGACTTAATCGGTCAAGTTGCGTGAAAAATAAAAGAAAATACTACGAACTTATTAGCAGTTGATTATGAGGGGTCGATTACATATTTTTTTGTGCCACATCATTAAATGCCTCCTTATCAGATTTAACATGACGAACGAACTAATGACATGCTATTAACGTGTAACTATCGGGCATCGTTGTGTAATTTTTATGTACCTACAACAGGGAAACGAGCCTGGTTGTTTAGTTTAGTACAAACATTAACAGACTATTTACGCTTTTATGATCGAGAACATTTTTACCCAATTCTAGGTATTCTTTTCTATTTCAATCATTTAAATATAGAATAAAATGTGTAAGCTGGATTTGGAATTGAAAACTAAATATTTCTACGCGTAGAATATTAGAGAATTGTGGAGCTCAGAAGGATCTAATAGAACTTTTACTGAACTAATAACTTCTGCAGCCCTAATGCAAGAAAAAAATGAGAACGGTAACCGCGAGAGATTCCTTATAACTCTGGCAGGTTTCCATATGGGTGGCTAGAATTACGGTAGGCTAAGTCAAGACGCAACAAAATATAATGACAATAATAAATATTTTACGTGACGCCACTGTAGTTAAGGGCTCTAACAAATAATTCCAGAAGAGCTTCGATGTCGTTGTGTTCAGCCCAAAGTAGGTCCACATGTTTTAACTATCCAAACGGCTGTCAAAAGTTCTGTCGAGAACTCTTATTTATTCTCATAATTGTTCGCAAAAGTGAATAGCTTTACGTGAAATCCTTACTTTCGATCCGACATAGATTAAGTCACGAACAGAGACATAAGTGATGCCATAGACAAAGCCGCTGACATAGATAATAATTGACTCTATACTAAGATGTCACTTTTACTTTTATACCCTACTTTGCGGTATTTATTGTTTGAAGTTCGAATACCGTCTTTGCGCCGACATATATCACTTACGTAGCCATGTGCATAGCGGATAAATATTTTTGCACCTAACAACGTATGATTTACGATCAGATTTGAACTAAATACCACAGACTATAGTAAATGACACAATGTAATAACATTTTACATAACATTGATAAAAATTGTTTATGTAATCTTTATGATTATTTTTACGTTTTTGGTCCAATAGTAGTAACTAAAAAGCATTCTACGATACGTAGTTGTTGTAACATAATGCGGCCATACATAAAGTTCAAGTATCTTTGATGCAACGGGCGCCTTTGTTAATGCATCGCAGCTTAAGCGAGGAAGGCTTTAAAACTGCTTTTGTGTAAGATTCTCATCTTTCCGCTGCGAGGACATGATTGTCTTCTATTTTCTTGCGTACGTCGTAGGCTACATTGTTTAAGCGCAAGCGATACACAAACGATATCTATATATATAAAACTCGAAGGTAACTGACTGATCTAGTGATCTACCAATGCACAGCCCAAACCACTGGACGAATCGGGCTGAAATTAGGCATGCAAGTAGATGTTATAACGTAGGCATCCGCTAAGAAAGGATTTTGACCAATTCTACCCCCAAGGGGTTAAAATAGGGGATGAAAGTTTGTATGAAACTTTGTCGATTTTAAATAAATCGGGCTGAAATTAGGCATGCAAGTAGATGTTATAACGTAGGCATCCGCTAAGAAAGGATTTTGATCAATTCTACCCCCAAGGGGTTAAAATAGGGGATGAAAGTTTGTATGAAACTTTGTCGATTTTAAATAAATCGGGCTGAAATTAGGCATGCAAGTATATGTTATAACGTAGGCATCCGCTAAGAAAGGATTTTGATCAATTCTACCCCCAAAGGGTTAAAATAGGGGACGAAAGTTTGTATGAAACTTTGTAGATTTTAAACCAATCCGGCTGAAATTAGGCATGCAAGTATATGTTATAACGTAGGCATCCACTAAAAACGGAGTTTGATCAATTCTACCCCCATGGGGATAAAATAGGGGACGAAAGTTTGTATGAAACTTTGTCGATTTTAAACCAATCCGGCTGAAATTAGGCATGCAAGTAGATTATACGACGTAGGCATCTGCTAAGAAGGGATTTTAATCAATTCTACCCCCTAGGCGACAAAATAGGTGATGTGTGTGTGTTTTACACACGCTAAAGTAAAATAAAGCGGTAAAAAAAAAATTTCTTAACGCAAGCGAAGCCGCGGGCAAAAGCTAGTATGTTTATAAATTAACTATAACAAAAAAAAAAAAATCTTACTACGATTACGATACGATTACGGTATTAATGGTACTCGTTCGTTCTTTTTGCCTTTTGGTTCGGTTAACACTATACCATTTCCTTTCCTTCACTCAATATTTTTTTGTAGGCTTTCATATTGCAAATAAGGCAAACACTTTTATTCAAAATTGCTGCATGTAAATTCGTTGCTTATCCTTTATTAATCTATATTTCATATATCCAATAGAGGAAAATATATAAAACTGATATATTTTAAATATTTCCCTCTACTGAAATCTACAAAAACGGTATATACATGCATTTAAGTACATAAACATATGGCACTATATTTGATTTAATTAATTTTATTTAATTATATAATTTAATAAATTTAATGTAGTGTGTAGGTTTTGGCTGTAAGCCCTAATTTTGTGTAAGCTTTCACGTCTTCACAAAAGGAGAGTCGCGAGCAGACTGGAGCGCATAGTGGAAGTGAGATGATCTCGCTGACGATGTACGGCGTTACTTGTAGCTCTGCTGCTCTCCGACCCCTGTAGGAAAAGGACGACGGCTGACGGTGTGGGTCAAATATATTACCTGTAATATTACCTAAGCAGGTGTGGACAACGTCTCAAATAACAGTGATATAGAACGAATTGGCCAATCACTAGTTAAATCTTAATATTCACGTAGAACTTATCATAAACGCGCCTCCAATGCAAAATAAACTAATAAGCATGAATACGTCAATGGCCTTATAGTTTAAGTTAGGATGAACCAAAACGTAGACCATCTCCTTGCAAAAGTTTAAGCTTAGTTGGAGTGGTAAACGAAAATGTTAGTAATATAAAAAAGAATGAATTTGATGTTTGAACATTTCTTAGTCTAAAATGTTGCGATTGGGAATCATTCTAACATATTCTTTATATAAAAGGAAATAAAACATATATACTATAACTATAAAAGATGGAAAACATATTAGTATTCCGGGGAAAAAAATTGACAGACATTTAGGTTATATTGCAAAGTAAATGATGATATGATGTGGTAATAAAATAAAAAAATAAACAATTATATTTATAATCTGTATGTAAAATAAAAAAAAATAACATCTGCACAAGTCTTACATGAAACTCGTACAATAGATATGTTTGTGACTGAAAGCAAGTCAAATATAATTAAATCAAGTAACACAAATTATATTTAAAGGTGAGTGAATACGTTGAATAACGTGAACCATTTTTTTTTTGTTCACGCGGGGGAATCTTTTTATAGACCATCCTCCGATACCCTGGGTGGGCCCGGAGGGATGTGTGGGACTCGGCCTGGGCAGCCCCTACCCACTAAACCTTCCGCGAATGCCATCAGCCGTTATGAGCGGGGTGCCCCGGATCTGTCAGCGACAGGACACCCCAACGACCGGCCGGTCCCGGCAAAGACCGGACTTCATCCTCAAAGGGGACTTCTCCGGCACTCAGAGAAGTCCCGACGACGCCGAAGCATGCTGGGGCCAGGTACCCATCCTGGCCCCGCTTCGGATTACGGGGGCGGCAAGAGGAGGCGTTCGTAACGCCTCCTGCGCACCCCGATACGTCGCCTGCGGAGGGGGGGAGCCTCTGCGCTCCCCTCCCTAAATAACGTGAACCATTACCCAGTACAGGTTAACCTTATGTGAAATAGTTAACATTAATGTTAGTAATATTTATTACCAAAATTGTTAGCAATAATTTTTAAAAAAAGAAAAAAATATTTTTTTTTGTGCATTCACCAGTCAGTCGTTTCAAAAAATCATAAGGCACTATCATAAAGCCTTTAAATTTAGCTATGATTTAGTCACTAATGAACGAACGAAACGATTAATAAGAAATTTTTACAAAAAATAAAGTGGGATTTATGGACTGCCTCAGGCCATTGATGACGATATACTTATTGAGAATATACACCAACATTAATGAATTTATGCGCATGTGATGATTTTGAATGCGTCTGATATTACCGGAACGTACGAGCACGTTTTCGGCGGTGAAAAAAAGCTACCCGCACTAGGGCCGCATGGGGTATGCCCATATACCCAGGGTACCGGAGGATGGTCTATAAACAGATTCCCCCGCGTTAACAAAAAAAAATGGGGTATGCCCATATACTCTGATTACAGAGAAGAACAGTGAGACATATCGACAATAGAAAGCGGAAATGTATCTTAAAAATTGTCTTGAATCACTTATTGCAATAGAATTATTTTTAAATAAATATGCTGACGAGTTGGCCAAATAAGCAGTCTCTACAAAAAGAAAATTATATGTTTTTAAAAAGAGAATTAATACACCTTTTATGTAATAATAAGGCATCTACCTTGTTTTCAATTGATGAATTGATAGGGCCACCGGTGGGGTTTTAGTGGGTAAAAACCCATATTACCCCGCCTTCCCCCCAGCAGGCGGGGTACCTTTTTGAAGGTTTCCCCTCCGTCAACAAAAAAAAAGTTTAAGTGGTTACCTGCAGCGCGGTGTGTCCTCCGTACACGCCATTGACGTCAGCCCGTGCGCCGTCCGTGCGCGCCAGTATGTCGGCGCAGCGCGCTGCGTCACCGTTAGCGGCCGCCTTCACCAGCTCCTCGTTAGCGTCGCCCGTCACGTGGGACTCGAACAATTTCTTTAAAAGCACTGACAGGCGATCGCCTAAAACGTACATAGATAGATATAACTTTATTGTACACCAAAATCAAACAAAATGCATTACATAACTAAGGTACATTTTACAAATCGTTGCACAATGGGCGACTTAACTGCTAAGAGCGATCTCTTCTATAATCGTCGTTCTCTTCATCATCGTTGATTAAGTTTAACATAAAATTATATACGTTTTCTTAATCAACGTGTTTTACAGTAATACCCTCTATAACACGGTGGACACGTTCCGCGTTATAGGAATACGCGTTGTACGCGTAGAATACGCCCCATTGTTATATATTATGTACAAATCGTATATTGTTATGTATGTATAAATGATTCACGTTGTACTTTTCTCCTTAAAGGGAGTTAAATCGAATATACTCGAAATGATATGATGATTATGAACTGTAAATATCATTATAAATTTCTCAGTACAGAAATATAACGTGGGAAATCCCCGCGTTATATGGGGGAATACCCACGTTGACCCATGAAAACACGTCATAAGAGTACCGTGTTATAGGGCGGACTACTGTATTTAATGTACTGTTGATGTAATAATTTACTAAACATTGTAAATAAATCGTTGACAACCTGCCTAGACAATGAAAAACCTGTAGTTCTGGGCTCACAAGAATAAGACTACGGTATCCCCTGCCTGTTGTAGAAGGGGACTAAAAGGGGCTTCGTGTGCACCGAGGAAAGGGCCACCGGGGAGGTTTTAGTGGGTAAAAACCCCTCATAACCGCCGCCTTCCCCCCAGAAGGCGAGATATCTTTCAGAAGATTTCCTCCCCATTAACAAAAAAGTTAATGAAAAACATGCTATTTCATATCATTGCAGTTTACTATAAGAGGAATGTACCTGAGGAATTTCCGTGCACGCTACCGTCAGATGAAAACACCTTCGTGACAGCATTAGGGTTGTATGTCCACGACGTGTTGCAAACTTCCACCTTGAGATCGTTGTCATGATAAATTTGCTGCACGCGTCCAATTTTACCAAGCGTCTGCAACAAATTACATTATAATATAACACAGAGTGAATTACAGAAAAGGCCGATTAAAGTTAAATGATAAATGACCAATTATTTACATGGCTAATGTCAATCTTTTTAAAAATTATTGCTTGTCGCACGAAGCATGAGACTATTGGCGCTTCTATAATATTATACTTTAAAACTATTGGTTTCATAAACTAATCAGTGTTCTCTTGCAAGGATTCACAGTTAATCAAATCTGATATTAAATCGAAATGTCCAAAACCTGGTCGCAGTTGCAGTTTGTTCAAGTAATAAGGGGTGAAATTAGGATGATGTTCATCTCGATGAATTGAAGAACGACCATGTGTGTTTTATTTGTAACTGTTTTGTTACAAACATCAGAACAAACTCAGATATAAGAAAATAAAATATAGTCAATTGACCACAGAGTTAAAATCAGACACCATTATAAGATGTTACTACGTAGGAGATTACATAACTAATGTAATAAATAATAACATCTTCCAAATACATTATTACATTTCAATCGATATAATAATTTATGTAAATATATTATATGTATCCATTACTATACACGTTTTGTCCTTTTACAATATATATTTTGATATGTATATATTGATACCTATATTATATGTATATATCTATGTTTATTATTACTTTATAAACTCCCGGCGCTTCTTTTTATCATTCATTTCCATCCAAAGGTTGCTTGGAAGAGATCGCTTTTAGCGATAAGGCCGCCCATTGTTTATGCGTTTATGTGTCTTTTTTATTTTTTTTAATAAGTGTAAATAATAAATAAAATAATTAAAATTTGAATTCATAATTGACCAAGCAACGTGCTGTGCGCGTATTGTAGTTTAATGGTGTTAAAGATACGTACAGGTGCCATAGCCTCGGCCCACTCGCCGTGTCCCCGCTGCAAGGCCTTGACTCGCTCCTGGTCCGCGCAGACTTCCACGAGGTCACCAACAGCGAAAGCCGTGCCCGAGCTCGTACTGGCTCCTGCGCCACTCGCTGACGTAGACGCACTCAGATTCCCACTGCACACCTGGCCACGGGGAAACGGGAAATATATTAAGCATTCAATTATAATATATTGAATGAAACCGCTCATTAACCATGAAATTACATTACTTTAGAGCATTTCATTTGCTTATTAAACTTAACTACCTCTCAGTATAAACTATTTTATAAATTTATAATGATATATAATATGGAACATCAGAGCCATGGTAACTCAGCTTATCTGTCCGAACTTGAGGCAACCAGTTGCGTAGTATGCTAGCATACCGAGTTTCGATCCCCGAGCCGGCACCAATTCATTTGTTGTAGCAATTTTATGTGCTAATTTACCACACGCTTGGCGCTAAAGGAAAGCATCGTGAGGAAACCTACATGTCTTAGTTAGTTTTCTAAGTGACGGACCATGCCCTTATACTCTCTTTACATAGAGCTGTGCCCAACATTTTACATTTTGTTATATATTTCTTTCGATGTATAACAAAACGAAAAAGGATGTGTAAAAAAAGTATATTCCTATTACCTTAGTTAAAACAGCAGGATTGAAAGTCCATCTATTGCCACTTGGGTATGACACAACAATGTCATGATCCTCGTCAATGCCACTAACAGTGCCAGTAGTACTGAGGCACTCAAACATGCCATCTGTCCAGCCACCATGTCCATGCTGAAGAGACTGCACAATCTCCAGATCTAAATCCACATTCACCTGAAAATATATATATTTTTTCATGTTATAAACTGTTTCAATATTCCATTAATTTGTTTGCAACATCCATGCTAGTAGGAGTTCATTAAATTCTTTATTTTATGATTAGGTTAATTATTGTAATGTAGATTTTTCAATAGAAACATATTTACCTGATCGCCAACTTGCAATCCATGAGGCCCTGTACGTCCAGGACCAAGTTCTCCCAGAAGCGGTAAGTGTTCCTTATAAACATTCTGACCTTTTACGTCATTAACTACCTGAAGTCCAAAACAAATTATAACCATTATTTTATCTACATAAAAGTGTTAAGTTTTAATATAGAGAATATTAGTATTTTACCAAACCTTCAGATCTGCCATCCCTTCAAACCCTACTCTATATAAGTTTTTAGCTCCATTATCCCAAATTACGTAAGCTGCAGATCGTGGACTAGCTGCTGACCAATCTTGAATTTCGTTTACTTTTCCACGTCTACCATTTCCACCATCTTGGTCCTCCCATTGCCAATCAACCTTAAAACAAAAATTAAATCAGACTACATTAATTACACAATAAGCTTCTACAAGGAAACAAATCATGTTTCTGACATAGGAACATGTCGGCTAGATAGAAGAAATACCATGTTTTTTGGAGAATACTGAAATTATGTGGAAGTATGTTATACTCCTGCATTTAGCACAATGAGTCAGGTACCACTTGATCACTTAACATTAGGTGAGCTGGATCCTTGTTGAGTATAGAGTGTCCACTTTTCCCATAAAAAAGGCATTATTAAAAGCTCCGGTGGGAGTAATGTTAAGGTAGTAACTAAGGATTCAACTTCAGATATCAATTGATCAAATCATAGCCATACGATAAAGTTTATAAATATAATGTATATTGATTAACACAAGGGGATGAGCTTGGTAAAAAGATAATAATTATTATTTGCTCTTAAGTGTGAGTTTAATCTATAAAATAATATAATATACCAACCCCTCTAACAACTCTTGCACCAGGAAATATCCCTCTGACGGCATTCTTTTTGCTTTTACGCCTTGGTTCAACCAAACAACGTTGGGAACCAGGTGCACTAATGCGATAGAATCTGTGACGTAGATGATGCTTATCACCATGATAGCAAACAGAACAAAGGTCATAATTACTACATTCAGCACACTTCCAGCGAATACCTAAAAAAAAGATATACCTTATATAAAAAAATAAAACTTATACCTTAATTTATAAACTAATAAACTTAGTGAAAAATTATTAGCAACTGCTGAAAGAATACAATAACTTTTTATATAGTCATAGTATTGATAGCCTAAATTAATTTTTTTTCGCAGCAGTCTACTAAAGTAGTCATAGTTGGTAATACTGAAAAGCACTGTGAAGAGAGGGAAGTGAAAGCATGAATAATTTTTATTAGCATTCTTTCAAACATTTCCAGTAGTATTACAAAGTAGCATCACACTAATATTTCGCCTACTATAGTTTTGCTGACATTTTTCATGAAATCCAAAATCTTTTTACACCTAATAAAATTTTACTGAATGTACTAAATAGACTATTCAACAGACAAATAAGAAAATACAACATACATCCTCCATCAACATTAATATTAATATTTCAATGGTTCTTCTTAATAAACAGTGTTCCAAATTCCAATATGAATGTGATGCAAACACTGAGATAGTAAACAAGTACTGTTTACTATCTGATGAGAACATGAACCATGGGGTTCATACAAATTAATATTTCTGTATTCATTTGAAAGAAAGATTTCAAAATTAACATAAAATCAATCATACCAAATATAGGCTGCTGTCGGCAAGTATCACACATAGTTCCTTCGTGTTTGACTCCAGTTGGAGCGCTGTCCAGAATACGTAAATCGTATGCCCCAGAACATCTATAGTTTGCTGCAGTTCCATTATCCCAGACTACGACTACTTCCTCGGGGGATTCGAAATTTCGTACAGTACCAACATGTCCATCTCCGCCATCCTGTAATAAGTACAAGTTTTTTCAATTTTTACTTAAATTACTATTAAAACATGTCATAAACTGTTTAAAATATAAACACTATTAATTTGAACATACCTGTTTGCCCCACTTCCAATCTGGTCCTCGAATAACCCGCGCTCCCACACCTTCCATCATAAATCTGATAGCCCTAGATGTTGTTGACGAGTTGGGTACATTCGACTCAATGGCTGTTGCTTTTTAAAGAGAAATCAAAAGTTATAAATTCAATTTTTAGAACTTGAATACTTTAAGTACTTTTTGTTGTCAACAAACTTTGACAATTTAGTTTTTTAATAAGATTCTTGGTACACATATTATCAACATACAGACACAAAGTCTAAAATAAATTTAAGAAAATTAAATAACTTTTTGAAATAAACTATATATAGTAACAAGTAGTAATAGTCAATTAAGTGAAAATCACCATCTTCACAAAACCATATTTAAAATTTACAAAATTCATTTCAATTAATATCGATTTTAAATTAAATTGCACGTCATAGGTCAACAAAGCGTTAATTTTAGAATCCAAGTATTACAATCTAGGAAAGTAATATAAAGATGACTAAAATGTCACTAAAGGTAGGTCTTTAATCAATGGCACTTAGAACTTTAAAATGGATTTCTGCTAAACGTTTTATTGATTTAACCAATACCACACTACTCACAATGTTATATTTCGTAAAAGTGGTATAAGCCGGAATTTAATGGCTTTTAGCTATAATGTAGCTACTAGTATAGTATACTTTTTAATGAAAGTTACGCCTTTGATCAAATTTCAGACATTAAACTTATATATACCTTTGTTGCTAATGTTATTGCATTTTCATACATCAAAAAAATTGAAATGTCAAGCTCAATTGACACTGACTTAATTTGAATTTGTCAAAATTAAAAATACAGTGGTTCTTTGCATAATTTATAAACATCTGATTTCTCGTTAAATTCGATACTGATTAAGTTCAAAAGCTAACATTTTTGCAGGCATAGTCAGTCAATAATGTCAACTAATCGCAACAAATATGAAAAAGCCCGACGGCGACTAGCAGCTGTTACATTTTTATCAAATATATCTCTCGACGGAACGTTTAAAGATACAGAACTTTGCCACTTATTAGAAAAAACCTCCAAGGTTGACAAATGTGACGCTGGGCTAAAAAATGGCGATATCTGTCATGCTCCTGAAAAAGAGTTTATTTCACGAAATAACGTCCGCGGCCGTAATAAAGTACCACATACTAGCCCAGTCAGTCGTATAGGAGGTGATAATCACTCTATAAGTTCAGACTCGGAACATGCTCCTGCAACCCCTGTCAAGACTAGAGGCAGTCATTCCTTTAGAGATAGGTAAAAATCATTTATTTTGATGTTTAAACTATTTTGGTATATTCCATAAAAGGTTGTTTTTTTTTTTTTTTTTTTTTTTTTTTGGGAGGAGTAAAATCCTCATGGATACTGCCTGGGATGTACCAGGCGGTAAGCCCGACTCCACAGGAATAGGTTCCTGCGGCCTACGGACTAAAAACCTCCTCGCGCTCCGGCAGCCCTCCCTGGAACCGCTTTCGCATTACTTCAGGAAGGGGCCTGTTTATGTGGAGACATTTATGGACTACCTGTCCATTTCGTCTCTTTCGCGTGTCCTAATTACTTCGCGAAGAAACGTACTGATTCTATCCCAGTCTTTTTCGCTTTTTAGCATTGTTGCTATAAGGTTGTTGCTGCTGAGGTCGTCACAATACGCATCTTTTCTCTCTTTAGCAAAACCTGAGCATTCAAAAAGCGCATGCTCAGGGGTGTCTCGCTCACCGCAATAGAAACATTCATCGCTGAGTTCCTTCCCTATATTATACAGATATGTATTAAATACACCATGTCCACTTAGAGCCTGTGTTAGCAGTCTGTCTATTTCACCGAATTTTCTGGTGTGCCACAGTGCCACATCCTTAATAAGCCTTCTTGTCCAGGCACCTTTCCCGTCTGTTTTCCACTCGGTATCCCATTCTTTTAGACTTTTATTGCGTTCTTCTGTTTGTGTTAGATGGTCTTGTTTCTTGTATAGTCTTGTCCGCTCTCTAGCAAGTATTTGTATCGGTATTAGGCCTGCGATCACAAGTACCGCGTCGAGGGATATTGTTCTGTACGCACCGCAGATCCGAATAGCAAGTTGTCGTTGCACTCTACTTAGCAAGGCCTGGTATTTTGCTATTTTTATCGCATTTACCCAGATGGGTGCTCCGTAGAGTATTGTCGAGTGCGCTACAGACGCTAACAGTCTTCGCGTGGTTGCCCTTGGTCCACCTTGTCTTGGCATAATTTGACTTAATGCGGTTGTTAGTCTTTCGGTCTTCCCTGCTACCTCTTCTATATGCCCTTTGAAGCATAAATTTTTATCCAGCCATACGCCAAGATATTTAAGTTTTTCTACTGGTTTGATTTCAGTCCCTTGGACGCAGAATTTGATAGGGCCATGTTTCCTCTTGCCAGTTAGCATTATTGCTTCAGTTTTAGTAGGGGCAAGTTTTAAGCGTTTTTGTGTCATCCAAGTCGATATCTTGTCCAGAGCACGATTTCCCTTCCGCATTAGTTGTTCCTCTGTGGGAGCAGAAACTATAAGTGCCAAGTCATCGGCGAATCCCACCAAATGAATGTCTTCTCCAACGTTCAAGCCAAATACGCCATCATAAAGGATGTTCCAAAGAGTAGGACCAAGTACCGAGCCCTGGGGTACACCGCTGTTGATCTGAATGCTTTGTGTGTTGCCCGACCCGTCAGTTATGGTGATGCTTCTTTGGTTTAGATAACTATTTATTAGTTTGTAGAGATATGTTGGAAGTTTCCTCTTGTCCACTTCCTCGAGTATTATTTCCCATGATACGGAATTGAAAGCATTTTAATGTCTAATGCAATTACGGCGCATAGTTTTCTTTTACGGCGCGGACCCGTTTTAGCTTTTTGTGCAATGCTTATTACCTTTTCTATGGCTCCTAGGGTAGATTTTCCGGTTCTGAACCCATATTGTGCGTCGGAGAGTCCCCCGTGCTGGGGTAGGATGGTCTGTATTCTGTTTAATATCAGCCTTTCTAGTAGCTTACCATAGCAGTCCAGCAGGCAAAGAGGTCTATATCCGATTGGATTTCCCGGGGATTTACTACTTTTCCGGAGCAAGATAAGGTTTGCATGTTTCCAGATTTCTGGAAAAACTCCGCATTTTAGTATGCTGTTCATCACAAGACGCATTTCTTCGGGTATTGTTTTGCAAGCCATTTTAATTATTTTCGGTGGAATCATATCTGGACCAGGTGCCTTCTTTGGCTTGATGCGCTTGCAGGCAAGAGCAAGTTCCTCCTGGGTAATTTCCGGTATTTCATGTTCTATTAGGGGTACCTCGATTCGTTCGAACTCTCTATGCTTTGGGAACAGTTCTGCAGCTATCTCTATCATCTTCGCTATTCCCAACTGTGTGGGAGTTCTTTTTATTTTCTTGGTTACAATTTTGTATCCCAGACCCCAGACATCTTTATCCACTTCCTCGCAGACTGCTTTCCAGTGTGTTTCTTTGGAAATCATGATAAGCTTTTTTAGGGTTGTTTTTGCTAATTTATATTCTGCCATTTCTTTGCTAGTGTTGTCATTCTTTTTAGATTTGTGTGCTCTTGTAAGCTTTCGCCTGCAATGAAGACAGTGTTTTCTGGCGACATTGATTTCTTCATTCCACCAGTACACTTGTTTTCGCCTACTCGGCTTCTTCTTTGGCATGGAGGCATCGCAGGCTTTGGAGGTTGCTTTCACAAGGTCTGATGGTGTATTGATTATTTGTGCCACGAGAGTCTCTCTAAATATATCATTGTCCAGTTTTTGTAGGTTCCATCCCTTGAACATAGTTTTGACATTGGCTGTAGTTGTTTTGTATTCGTATGTAATATATTTGTGGCCACTTAGTGTCTCTTGTTCCATTACCTGCCATTTTGAGAGGTGTTTAGCTATGTTTGCAGTTGCCATCGTTATATCGGGTATGGATTTTCTACTCCCTCTTTCAAAGGTTGGAGATTTACCATGGTTTAATATTGTCAGGTCGAACATGGCAGCTAGCTCCATAACCAGATGTCCTCTTTTGTTAGTGGTTCGACTACCCCAAGCTTTGCTAGCGGCATTGAAGTCTCCTGCAACGATATAACCGTTTCGTTGACGTCTCAGGCTATCGCTTAGTTGCATTAAATTTTTTTTGTATTCGTCCAGGCTAGTGTTCGGAGAGAAGTAGCAGCTGAAAATCGTAAACTCCTTCAGATCTACGGTTAAATACCCACTACCTTTAGATATAGAGTTGATGCTTAAGGAAGGATTATTAATCACCACTGTGGCGTCTTCGCGAAGGTCTCTCTCCCACCCAGCAGCTCCGGATATTTTTTTATTCGGTTCTGCAATGATGCATACATCTATTTTTAGTGATTTATTAGTTTGTGCAAGAAGGTCATGGGCTGCCTTCACTCTGTCCAGGTTTATTTGTAGAAATTTAACCGCCATTTTTTGTTTCAGACTCCATTGGTAGGGTTTTTCTTGCATGTTTGCGTGTTTGAGCTTCCCTAATAGCTGTCCTAAATTTTATACATCCGGTTGTTCCTGCTCTGTGGTCAGGGAGTTCGCATAGCGGACAGTATAGGTCCTCTTTGCAGTCCACGGCCTTGTGTCCCTTTTTTCCGCATCGTCTACAAAGCTGCGATCTGTCTATTCCCCGGCATTTTGTTGCAGAGTGTCCGGTTTCCCAACAACGAAAACATTTTTGTATTGTAGTTCTTTTCCACATTTTACACCTGGTCCATCCGATTAGGATCGTATTGCTGAATGCAATCTTCTTCGCGTCGTTGATGTTTATCGCAATAGTGGCTGTTTGAGTTCCATAGTTCGTGGGTCTTAGGGACTTCAGTTGGATAGATGTATTTAGCTCAGATTCTACTGCTTTTTGGATGTCTTCGCCTGTGGCATCCTGTTCTATGCCTGTAATATGGAATATACTTTCATTTCCCATCTTGATTTCTGCGCTGTTAAGGATATCATCAAGTTTCTTTTTAAAAGCCATAGTTTGATTTGCATCTCCTACTATTTTAAGTGCCATTCTGCTTTCGCCGGTCTTTTTAATAGATTTTACACATACGCCCATTTGTTTGGTCATAAAAGGTTGTTGTCCCAAGTCGCATGATAACATAGTGGCTAAAAGGTTAAACTTACTATTTGATGGCTGTTAGTTCAAATCCAATGTTATTTATAATGTTCATATAATGAATAGCAGTTTTTTCAATTTATTAAGTACAAAAACTGCTTGCTAAACATTTGTGCCTTCTTTTTTTTTTGACGGCGGCGAAATCCTCTACCAGATTTCCCACTTTCACGGGGGAAGGCGGGGTTGTGTGGGGTTCTTACCGACTAAAACCCCCTGGTGGCCCTTCCTTGGTGCATGGTGAGGGGCTCCAGGATCTTCAGTGGAACGCACAGAGCCCCCCTGCACCATGTTCTTGGAGAGCATCTCTCGGGGGGGGGACGTTAAGGATGTAAAGGTGGCACAGGCCAGCCAATGTTGCCTTTTGCCCGGGTCTAAGCTTGGTAAAAAGCTTGCAATGAAAGCTGTTTTGTCTACTCTGTTAGAGTAAAAAGGATTGTGAGAGCTTATTGTTATTTTATGTTTTAAGATGTTTTTTCAAGCAAGTTTTATCTTTATAGGTGCCAGTCGGGGACCGCAGATCCTCATAGAGAAAAGCACTCATCAATCAAGAGTCGGAAAGCTCATATTCCAACTAATATCACACAAGAAGAAAAAAGCAGCACTGAAAGTCTTAACATTGGTAATTATGCAACAAGATCATTTTAGGAGAAATTGACATGTGGAAAACATGGTTGTGTTACTAAATGGAGACAAAAATATATAATCACACAGCACTTATTGTAGGTGAACCTCTCTCTTTGTGTTCTTGCACATTTAATAACAACTTTGGAGTATGGTTTATACAGCCAGACTGTATATACCATACTAGACATAGCAGGCCATTACAATATCTATTATTTTATGTATATTATGAAGCTAAAGGAGAGAGATGAGTTTCCTTTTGTAAAAAACCTCCAGTTTCTTATGAAATTTATAAAAACAAATGATCATGTTTCCACAATTATCTTTAAGTAGTTATTAATATCAAGTTAAAATTATTTTTTTTATTTTTAGGTAGATTTAAAACTAGCAGTACATGTTTACTTGAGAATAATTTCTTTGCAAAAGAAGTGAGGATTATACGTCCTACAAAAGGTGTTACATTTAAAGATGAGCGGCTTGCTATAGCTCCAATTCAAGGTGTTCCCTGTGCTTTATTTAGTACAATACCATATTCAAAAACCATTCGGAGTGCAAGGTAACATTATGGTTTATATACTTCCTATTTCTTTCCTATATACCGCTATGGGATCTTACTTTGGGATATACAGAGTTTTAGAGCTCAACAAGAAGCAGACTGTAGTAGGATGAAATATGAGTTTCTTTTCTATTATTTCAACAAATGATCACATCACAAGTTTTACTTTGTTCTAAGATGAAAAGGATAACTTCCTAGTTGTGCCTCAAACCAAAAAGTGCATTTATATATCACAGTAAATACTCCTATATACTATGTAAAACTATAACTGATTTATAAAATTTTCTTCTTCTCATTTTTTCAACATATAATTTCAGAGCTGACATCAGGAAAGATGGTGTACGTAGACGTAACACTTCTGGACCTAGACCACTATCATCGATAACTGATAATGGAGTGGATCCATTTGATCTACTAGGTCTGGAAAGAGAAGAGAACGGTCAAGACATTTCTTATTCAAAGTTATTGGTCCCATCACGTGTATGTACGCGTGACCAATATCGTAAAATGTATGATGGTGACTTTGGTGACAAAACTTCATGGAAACGTCACCCCCATGTTATAGCAAGGTAAGTATTAACCATCCCTGCAAGATAATATATTCCAATACATATATTTTTAATTAATCTTTTGTTTTGATACATGGTAAAGAACTGCAAAATTTAAAAATTTTGCACTTTTTTAAATGTTGGGAAGTGGCTTAAGTGTTAAAGAAAATTAATTATTGCTTCGACAATGCTTTAATGTTTAGCAATATGTTATCTGTGTGTGATTATTTTCATGCTTGAGAAAAGAAACATTTTTTTTGAGATCCATTACTTTATATGTTTTTCGCATGTTTCTTGATGTTTACTTAATTCCCCTTATTTATATTTTTATGTAAACATTTCGCTCACAAAACTATCTGCATATTGTTATAATACATCATTAGCTAATTAAATTTTAAATGTGCAAATGTGCATATGAATATTGTTTAATTGCAATGTATTGCATTAGTGCGACAGTTGACTTCATTGGCGACCATCACCTCATATCATGACTAACATTTTAAATTTCAGGACTAAGTTATTGACGAGGCACAAGGATAGAAAATGGTAAACACAAAAATAGTATTACAATATTTTTAAAAGCTAAACTGCAATGATATTACGCAACAAAAATTAATACACGACTGGTGCTGTTGAAATAGATTACCATTTATAATTTTTTTTTTCAAACAATATACAACAATACTTGTCATGTATTAAAGCCTAATCTATGAGCTGTTTGCTAAAAAAATTGCTAAATCTGTTAAAGTCGAAATAATATTTTGCGTAGATTAAATAGTTATTTTAACAAAACACATTAAATTGTTCTGCACAAAAAATTAGAGCATGAGTTAACATTAACATACTCCCTTTAATTGGGCTTAATTTTTGCATGGATTACAATCCATGTACCTAAATTACAAATTTTAAACATCCCGTGTAACTGCGATCAGCTTCTCTGGTCGATCAGCGTAGGGTTGTCAAACAATCTATTTACAATATCTATTTAATATCTACGAATGCTCGTCCGTCAGTTGGAAGTACAGCCAACGTCGCCTTTTTTAAGCATGTTATTAATTTCTACGGCGTATTCCACCGGTACTGCAAGTCATTTTTGGAAAATAAAATGTTTTAACTCCATTTCCTTATTTATCCGGCCTACACTTTTTTGTAGATTTTCTAAGAGCAATGTCTAGCATACTTTTTAATTCTGGTATGTACTTAGCCTTTACTGCCATTCGTTAAAGTATAAACATTTACGACCCTTCGCGTGCATGCCTAAGTGCATTCTAATTCACTTTGTTGTCTACGACGGGTTGGGTCTTCTTATTTTTCGTTCCCTCACTACTGACGATCGTGACCACGTATAAGCAGCCTCCATTGAGTGCGGTCATAGGCGGAGTGGACCGCACGCTGCTTACTGCCTCCCACCGTCTTTGTGATCATGTGCGACCATTTTGTAGGCGACCTTCCCTGAGCACGATTGCCGTCCATTTTGCCCAAAATGATCTGCTTCTCCAGACAGTGCTTTGAAGACTGCATAACGTGTCCAAAGAAGCTGAGGGCTCTTTGGCTGCATATTTCAGATAGTCGTGTGGAGATCTTAAGCTCCTTCACTATGGACTCGTTGTTTATCATAGCAGTCCATGGTATACGGAGCAGCCTTCGCTAACACCACATCTCGAAGACGTCTATCACACGACTATCCCGACTTCTTATAGTCCAAGTCTCGGCACCATATAGGAATATGGAAAAGACCAGAGTACGGACGAAGCGCACTTTGGTTGTACGTCGAATACCTCTGTTCTACCATATGTTGGAAGAGGAGTTGGGTCTAGTCCCTCTTTAAGATAAAACACAAAACCTGCAATCTTTTTTCACCTTTTATTTATAACGATCTCTGTCTTACGTTTTCTATTTACATTTTAATATTCAAATAATTAAAAAAAATCAGTGACCATAGATTTAGTCCCTTATTATCATGATACAAGTTTACGAAACGTATAAATGGGACATGTACAAGTATTCGATATACCAGATTACCGATAATCTAAATAATTTATAAAAAGCCTATAAGATTATATTTCAATTATTTTAACTCATGTTAAATTTAACCATAATACACTAAGTTACCATTTATAGCAAGCACATTTTAACTCTCATCAGTAAATGCATGTTTCGCCATTTCCTATTAACGTCGTAGTAGTATGCACAGTGCATGTCCGTTGCAGCATGTGGTAAGCTAATGTTAAATGCATGTCACAAACAATAGCCTTCGCTGTTACGTGTAATAATTAATTTCAGGTGCTTTTCGTACGAGTCCTCACAGCGTACTACAATAGCGTCCTCACCGCCGCACTCCTCTATAGAGAATAAAACATTTGACTGGGACGAAGGTGTTATTATTCCACAAAAATTCGTAAGTATAGATATTTGTAGTTTTGTAATAACCTTTTTCATTATTACATTGTAAGGCGATAGTCTCATCTGATATTCGACATCAGTTCTAGCAACGATTTAAACAATCGCAGGAAAGATATCTGTACAATTGCTTTTTTTAACTTATTTTAATCTGTGCTACTACTCGTATTAATGGAACAGCATAGTTTGCAGTATACATAACTTATCGCTTAAGCTTCAGTGTATGTATATTAATAAATTAAATTCTTAATATAATTATACATATAACATTTAATAATATAATACTAACAATGATAAATAAAAAAATGTACTTTTTTTGTATTTATAATTTGTTGGGCTAGCTCAGTGTTCGGGCGGTTGCCTCAATTTGTATAGTACGCTAGCAACCCGAGTTCGATTCCCGGTGCCGGCACCAATAAATTTGTTGTTGCAATGTTATGTGCTGATTCACCAAGCGCTCGGCGGAGAAGGAAAACATGAGGAAACATACATGTCCTAGAATTTTTTAAGACATGTGAAATCTGCCAATCCGCACTAGCGCCGCGTGGCGGACTATGCCCTTATAATCTCTTTACAGAGAAGGCCTGTGTCCAGCAGTGGGACATATATAAAGGCTGTTTCTTTAACTTTAAATTACTTTATTGTAAAATTAATAGTTCTAAAATAAAATGCAAAAACATCACCTTGCCCCAAAAGATCGATATTTTTATCACATATAAAAAATATAGTACACATTTGTATGTTGCACTTTTTACAGGTCCATTACTGTCCCAATATACTGGATGATCCAGAACTGATTGCAGGCAAACACAGGACTCTACTCACATTTACTTCGTACATGACCTCAATTATTGACTACGTACGCCCCCAGGATCTAAAGAAAGAGCTCAATGACAAATTTAGGGAGAAATTCCCGCATATTAAACTAACCTTAAGCAAACTTAGGAGGTAAAATTTAAACTGTTCTGTAAATAAACAGTTATTTGAAATTAATAAGATTTAAGAATTAATCTACATATAAAATTGTTTAAATTTTTCAGTATTAAGAAAGAAATGCGCAAGATAGCCAGACATGACTGCGGTGGGATCGATTTGTTATCTGTTGCTCAAGCATATGTGTACTTTGAGAAATTAATTCTGGCCAATTTGATAAATAAAGACAACAGGAAGCTGTGCGCCGGAGCTTGCTTATTACTGTCCGCCAAGTTAAACGATGTTAAAGGGGAAATGTTAAAAGCTCTGATTGAGGTAAATATGACTAGAACTTTCATTATTACTTGGCTTGTATTTTTTCTTAAATCATTAAGACTTTTTGGAAGACGAACTACACAGATTGGCCGAAGCTGGCCTTGACTGCTTCAACGGATTGAGAGGTGGCATAGCTCTTAGGTCGCTTAGCCTGAACCTCTATCGCTAGTAACTCGACACAAGGGTCACCAAGGGTAACCTTGGTTTGGACGGTTACTATGTTACGCGTAAGCATTCTGAGAGGGCCGAATCACGACTCGGTCGGTTGCTATTTCACGGATAATCTAAGGGACATTGAAAAGCTAAACTAACTTTGAATGCCACTTGGGAAGCGTTGTCGCTGGGATAAGAAGTGGCCGAAGAAACAGCAACGCTCCCAACATCTAAGGGGCGGGGACAGTATTGCATTAAGAAAATTAAGTATGGGTGATGTAGCTCTGGTTCTCCCGCTCTGTACTACCACACTCTCGATATCCTTGAGAACCACAATAAATATCGGGAATATAAGTAAGTGGTGGGTTAGGTGTAGTATTTAGCGAGCGGGCGAGAGCTAATGAAAATGTAATTTATTTAAAATGTTGAATATAGTCTCTCTACTCTACTCTTCTAGGCTCATTAGAAACATTAAGTGAAAAAATAGCGCGGGTACTCATGGGGGAATCATCTAAATTTCATTACTATCATAGACCTAAGAGTTGTGTTTTAAAAAGACTTGGCTTAAAGGTCTTGTTACCAGGCCGTAAAAGCTTTAAATAATAATAAGAAACATTTAAAAAAAGTTTAATCCATGTATAGCCTTTATTTTATTAAGTATTATTTCATACCACGTACATGTGTTCTCGTGTGGTTTTCCGATCCAATTTCATTAAAACACTATCAAGGAAAGTTTGCCCCTTTCTCGCGGATCAGCAACGCACCTTTATGGCCTCAGTTGTTGAGTCAACCGTTTGTAGGGTAGTCCTTTAATTTATAAATTTAAAAAATATTTCTAACCTGTGGTCTTTTTCTAACATTTTGTAAAACGTGTCTTTAGATTATTACTGTATTATAATATAATTTAATATTATATTAGTGATACAATTATTTTATATTTTATATTATAGCGCATAGAGACTACATTCCGAGTGAACCGGAAGGATTTAATGAAGTTCGAGTTTGCTGTGCTCGTGGCTCTCGAGTTTGGTCTCCACGTGCCGCCGCATGAGGTGTTCCCCCATTACCAGCGTCTCCTCCACGAGTCGTGACCTTGGCGGAGTCTGGCTTTCGAGCCAACCATTAGAGTGCACCATCGACGGCGAGCCACTATTGTGGATAACTTCCGAGCTACTTCTTGGATGTAACACATCGCTGACATGAGTCTAATGTGGTCATATATAATAGTGCACGCGTTAAAATTAATATTTTAATTAGTTACCGTTTTATTTTGGTCCGTATGTTCTATTTGCTTCAGTGGAGGTATAGATAGTAAACATCTTTTTTTTGTGGTGTATTATTACAGAGAGTTCATAGGTGGACAGTACAGCGTGTACATTTAATTTTGCTTCAGAGTGCTGGTCGCTTTTTTTAACATTTATTGCACAAATGTTTTGATAAAATAATAACTTCGTCTTTGAAATGTATAACAAAATTCAATAATTCAATCTAGTGTCAAAAAGCAGTTAAAGCCGTTAGTTTTTGTTATTTACAATCTGATGGTCGCGGGTACCAATAAATTGCTATTTTTTTCAGTTTTTCAGTACGAAAAATACTGTATATATACTTATTAAGCTTGGTCAATCGATAGCTGTCTCTGTCTATTCCGCTATTTTTAAAAGGATGTGGGAACATTTTTTTTAATGTAAAATTTATTACAAAAAAATATGATATTCAGAGTGATTTCTGAGTTGCAAGAATTACATCAATTCACTTGATATAATGTTAGCAAACAAAATACAAACGGTTGTAAAAACGGTTATAAAGGAAACAATATTTTGAACTACATCTTAATTACTCTAAAGTAAGGATTAGATGGAATGATGCAATGAGATCAAAAATCAATATTTTCAATGGCTTTCCTATGTATGACTTAAAAGTCTATTTTTAAAATTGTATCAAGAAAGATGAGATTGTACATAGAAATTAAAATATGGTATTCTTGGTGGATGGATTCGTTCATTATGTGTTGACGGCCATAGGAGAAACCAAAACGCGTATTAGATCATAAAAGATAGTACAATACGATGCCTTGCCCAAAGATTATTTGAGCTTGAGAAATATAAGGAGTAGTTATGACCTCTTTAATGATTCGAGTTATAGGAAAAAAATATGTTGAGAATGTGCCTAAGTAAGAGATGTGAGAGTGTAGACATAAGTGTATAATGTTTTTAAAATAAGTTATTGTTTTAAGGCTACGCAAATAATCTAAAAGTACCGCCGTGTATCAATAAATAGAAGGGGCGGCGGTACTTATACCAGGGGTCGTGTAGCAATGTCCCCGTTTTGCGGTTTTTTAGATAAAAATCACCAGCTTAAATGTGTCGCCGAGTATAGGATAGGTACACAAACTGTCACATTTGGGACCCAATACGCTCGTTAAAAAGCTGATAGCCATTGCTATCTCTGATTATCCAGGACCCCAAGTCTGCTATTGTCGCTGTGTCAACATGATGAACCACCGACTACAATTAAATTTTCAATGTGCTGAAAATCTT
This sequence comes from Meandrusa payeni, assembly GCA_029286785.1. Lineage (NCBI taxonomy): Eukaryota > Metazoa > Arthropoda > Insecta > Lepidoptera > Papilionidae > Meandrusa > Meandrusa payeni. The sequence goes on along the minus strand of JAGSMX010000012.1, from coordinate 6,533,110 downwards.
ATCGTACTATGATTATGACTTGATTTTTTTTAGTTTTACTTGATAATTTAACAATTATTTTATGATGATTTATTAATTGAAACAATATTGAAATATGGACAATGGTACTATTGAAGTACCATAGAGGCTCAGCTAATGACTGAGCAGATTACCAAAATAAGTTAAAGTCGATTACTATAAACTCACAGAACATTAATTGGGATACAATTAAAATAGCAGACTTAAGGACCTATTTGGGTGAGAAAGACGTGCGAGCTTTTTATATTGTATATATGGATGGATGTTTGGGGCCAATTCTTGCCAAAATCTGATACCAGATGACATCACGAATTAACTGATAAATGGGTAGGGGTAGAAATGTAGAAAAATTGCACACAACCCCGTCCCTTTGTTTTGGGTCGTGTCACATAGTCATTAACTAAGTCATTTGAAAGTAAGTTAGTATTTGATGGGATTTCCATTTAAAATTTGGATTGCCAGAACTCATAAAATAGGAATATCGTAGAACGAAAAGAAATATAGTTAAGTATCAAAGGTTTATAACATTAATTAATATGCTCAATATTTTGAAACAATCTTGTTGTCTTTGGTATGGTGCTCTAAGATTCTAAATTTAAAAAAGCTAGAGGCTTTACAGATAAATTGTCAGAAAGTTAACTATGAACTGTTATTGATGTATCGAATAAATATTAATAATTTTTATATGTATAATGTAATTCAAATATACCGATTTTTAATTTTTATCTTTTGGCTTATGGATTTGTTGTGATGTGATAGAAAGGAAAAAAATTGGAATCAATTATAATTTTTTTCACCACATATATTTTTATACCCTATCATTTCTCTTTTAAAATATCAAGATAATCACAAAATAGGTATAAACATCAGAATATACGAATATAACATTTAAAAACACTCAGATTTTGAAAAAGAGCTGGATTATAATTATTTAAAATGAGAATCTGTATTTTTATATAATACTAATAAAATATTTACTATTATTAATATCGTAAAACATACGTAATTCCGACTGATTGAACCATGGGTTGATTGATAGTTCGGGTGTAGCCAATGTCTTTCCATTCGGAAAACCCTGTGCCGAGTAACTCTTTATTAAGTTTTTAGTCTGATGATTGAAGTCCTTAACTCGTATGGATACTTTGTAATCTGATAAAGTTGTTTAAAACTTAAGCTAATAGCATTATTCAGAAAATATATTTACGAATAACTTTCACATATTCGGGTGACTATTGTGATTTTATAATTAAAATACATGTTATTCTTTTAAATTTTGATTAGATACATACAATAAGTATTTGCAAACTCATTGTTGGTATAAATTACAACTAGTGTATACTGAATGCGATCTTAAATAGAATTAGTATAGAATTCAACTCTTTTTCAAAAACGGACGATATCGACCTCTATTTTCCTATTATTCTTATAGTATATATAAACAATCACTATACAGTTTTTTTATTAGTTAATTTATAATTTCAAATTTAGTTTTATTGTTACTTTTGTGTTCTTTTTATTTTTATCTTAACATTGTCACTCGCCAATTACCTAATTGCTTGCAGTCTATGCCTATAACTGCGATGGCATTAACTTCACAACTTTTCACTGTTTTATGTATTGTTTGTTAAAAATGTTTATTGTGTTGGTGTAATAAATAAATAAATAAATTCACTTTTTCTTAACTAAAATGGGAGTAGATGCGATCAAATTAGTTCGTGTTAGTGATTATGTATTAATAGATATATTACTCTTCATGAATTATCTTTGCGTATAGATATTCAATTTTGTTAGCCACTTATGCGAATCGAACATAGTTGCTACTTGCAAACAAAATAACACTAACATACACTCAATTCTTTGCCATCGTGCCACTTGAAGTGATGTGAATTTCACCATTAGAGGCTTTTTTCTGCACCCAATAATTTTAATATTGATTATAAATTGCTACTAGAAGTTGAACTTCGAAGGAGCCCTTATATTATAATTTTTTTATCGCACAATAAAATACGAACAAAATGAAAAGTATTAGTCAGTACGAAAACTGTATTATTTTAGAATAACTTTATTAATTTATTGAATGATTAAATATATTTATTATAACAGTGTTATGGTTGAATGTTCGAGTCTCAATCGATACAAGCTATGAATGATTTTCCATTTTTATTGTTTATTAAGTAAAAGAAAAATTACGACTTAATAAGCTCGGTGACCGGCACCAATAAATTTGTCGTTGCAATTTTATGTGCTGATTAACCACGCGCTCGGCGATGAAGGAAAACATCGGGAGGAAACCTACATGTCTTAGAAAAGACATGTGAAGTCTGCCAATCCGCACTAGGGCCGCGTGGTGGACTATGCCCTTTTACTCTCTTGACAGAGAAGGCCTGCGCCCGAAAGTGGGACATATATATTATATAAAGGCTGTAACTAACTAAGCTCGGTGAAAAGAAGACAGCAACAGTTCTCTCTCCTCTATCTCCTCATTTCTAACGCATTTTTAAAAGGATATGGAGCTATTTTTATTTTTTAATGATTAATGCTACCGATAATTTTTTGTTGTTATCCACAAATTGTTATTAATATCAAATTATATGTTCAATCAATAGCGAGGAAACAAATTATATACGTAGACGAAATCATCTTCAAACTGAAGATGTAGTTTTGTATGTAATTTAAAAATAAACAACACAAGAAATATATACTTTCTAGTAGAAAATAATATTGTTTATATTTACTAGGAAATAAGTTATGAAAATTTTTCAAATGAATTCATTGTAATTACTAATATTCATGGTAATAATCTATTTTTAGACAAATCTGTTATACAATAACTTGTGTTTAAGTGAGTGAATCATTTTGAGCTTTTTTTATATTTATTTTAAAAAACGTGAGTAGCGTTGTCGAGTAGGTAACTACATCAGTTAGTGGATTGTAGTCCAGAGATTGTTCAGAGGACGTAGAGGACTATTTACCAGCTTTGATAGCTTTCCATCGTATGTACTCGTTTGAGGGTTTATTTCCTAATATTCGATACTACATCATGTTTACTTCCTCCAAACATAGTTTGAAAACTTACGATCGATTATTCAAAATATTTTAAATAATTTAATCTGTAATTTCATTTGTACTCTGAGCATCTGTATAATTGTGTAGCAGTTTATTTACTAATAGTGATAGCCTCTCTAAGTGGTTCGACCTAACGATCTGATCGGAAATGGTGGTCACACCTGCGGTTCGAATCCCAGTCGGCTTGTACCAAAGTGTAAATTGATTTTTCGATTTTTTTTGTACAAAAAAATCTCTTGCTAAAAGCTTGTAATTTTATGGCGCTGCGCTCACCACCTGTCACACACAGGACTTAGTAAACTTGATGACTTGTCCTCCAGTAGGATTAAAGGACGTGAGAGCTTATTTATGTTATGTTTAGTTATTTATTGTCACTTTAGTCACTACCGGTTTGTGCGAGCACTAAATCTCATTCAATATGTCAGTTAAAATAACACATTTACGCTTATAAACGAAATCGTGATATTCCAGTGAAATATGACACTATTAATATAACAATCTTTTTCTAAGTACGTAATAGAAATAATGTTGAAAATGCATAAAATTTATATTTTGTAACGTTTTTGTGTAAATATTTTCCCGTCTTACGTTATCCGCCTGCCAATTTTACAAAAAAAATATCTTAATATATATTTTTTTGTAATTTTTTAATACATACATACAAGTTAACGTTAACACATTAATATAATATATAGATATCTTTACATTAAAGTTTGACTTTCTATGTGTTCGACGGCATCGTATTTTGCACCACTTTGTGCTGTTAGTTTTTTGTTTGATAAATATTATCTGTGAGAAATCATCTACAAGCGATAGGGGCGGCTTATGCCTTGTAATGTATGTGTATAACTAATCACTAAAATTGTTATTATTGAAAAATTGTTTTAAGAATGGTTTTAGTAACGTGTTACAATAAAAAAATATTTTTAACACTGTCTTTATTTTTTAAATTAATGTACAAAATCCTCCTTCATTGGCCATATAGCTAAAGGACATTTGTCTTATTGCTTTTTAAAATGTATCATAATTTAACAATGACGCCTATTGTACAAATAATTTAAAATTACATTCTATTCTTTGTTATGATTTTGGTCTTTGATGCATAGTAAATATATCAAATGGGAAGTAAAGCTAAGAAAATGGATGAGAAACAAACATATAACCGATGATTTTCGTCACAAAGCGGGGGAAATATACGAACAGTACTGTACGTAAATATCTTGTTCTCTGATTATAAGTAGGGACTAACGCACTTAAATTGTGAAATTCTTGTGCTCACTAAAGTTTTTAATCGATTTCAAAAAAACAGGAGACTGTATTTTCAGGAAAGTTTCTCTCGGAAACTGAATCTAATAAATAACGAGATATGTCGCAAGACTAAAAACTATCACATATATCAACCCCAGTCCGATTCTCGGTGCGAGCGCTAATGAAATTGTTTATCAAAATTTTAAGCATCTATAGCGAAGGAATGAGAAAAGAGAAATGCAAAAAGAAAGGAAGGTAGGAATGAAAAAGGAAAAGAATGATAAGGGCCTCAACTCGACACGTTGGGGAAACTAAAAAATAATGTCTGAGAAATTTTCTAAACCCTTGTACTTTCTTTACAGAGAAGGCCTGTGTCCAACAGTGGCCCATATTGACGCTGTTGCTTGGTACTTTATTATTAGAACCTATAATATAAAAGTAACACAAGAAGTTGTGTGTTTCAATAACAACGGCGTCGGTCAACTGTTCCGCTTTGATACCTATAGTCATGTACTAATATACCTCGTATAAATGAATCGTTCTAAATTACTGACTTGATTTAAGCAATAGCATGTCTGTAAAGAATCATTCGCGTGCCTTGGTATAATCGCAACGCTTGTGTTAACACGTAACGAGAAGTATCCAACATGATCTCTAAGGTAATTTAAATCACATATGACGACAATTTTGTATCGTCCAGAAATGTAATAATTTTTAACAAAGTAGTCTTCTTGTTTTTCATTATTACAGTAGATATTTTAACCGAAAATTATACAGCAGAACACCTTAAGTTAAACTCCAAAATGGACGTCTCCAGGTATAAAGGGAAAAATTGAATTTAATCAAAAAGTGTACTGAAATGGCCGATTAATTCTATCTATCGGTTGAGATTATGAGTAATGGAGGTTTTTGACTTAACGTGGTTCGACATAAAAAGGTTCTACCGTATATACTTGAATATATGGATTTGAGGGCCATTTTTCATTTCCACTATTTGGATGGGCAGTGTGACATAATAGTGGTCAGGTCGCGCTATTGCACGATTTATCTTCAAGAATAGTTATCAATTGTTGAATGGGTTTGGTGTTTTTTTACTTTTCGGTGTCGTATCCTCGTAAAGGGTGCGGGGTTTTACTGATCTGAATCATACTGTAATGTTATTGTGTGTTTACGGTACGTCGCAAAAAGTGCGGATGAAGTGTTATAAATGTCATTTTAAAAATCATAGACAAAAATATAATTAACATCTGATCTCATAACATTTATTTAATAATTTATTAAATACTTAATACGTTTTTTTAAGGTGCTGGTGCTGTTTTCTATGTTTAGTTTTTTATGTCCGTGTTGCGGTGATGAAAAGTCGACACAGGAAACCCTACACCAGGATATACCTCTCGAGCCGGAGGACACCTCGTCTCAGGCTAACCTCAACAATAGTTCAGATTTTTGGAGTTTTTGGAGAGCATGGAAATTTTGGAAAATGGGTTAAACAATATTATTTTTATTTACATTCCTATATTTCTTTAATATAACTCTTTAATTTACAATTTTCTACCGATAGGTGAATCTTTGTTAAACAATGACTTTCCACGATCTTATAAATTGGAGAGTGCCTCCGGGAGACAATACGGTTACTTTAATCGGCCTTCAAGACCCAGAATAAAAAACAAAGTAAAACTTCTCATTAAAATAAACCAGTACGAAACCTAAACATTGCTGAGCTTCAACATATTTTATTGCTATTTCAGTATTTGTGTATTTACAATAAAGTGGCTTCATTGTTGGTGTTCATCGTGTTTTGTTATTTTACTGCGTCTGTACCTCGTAAAATATAAGTTTACACTAAGTTACTGATAATGCAAATACAGGCTTAGCGGATGCCCATCAGCTCGGTCATAATGTCCATCCGGTAGATATGTAAAATCTTCCGAGATAACAACACATTGAGAGTTGGGAGTTTAAACAAATAAACCTAGACGACTTATGGAAGATCTACAGTTGTCTAATTAATTCGAGAAAAAAAAATATGTAACGAATATTGCTTATTTTCAAACATTGCAGTGATTTTTAAATATTTTGGAATTAATCGCTATAAAACGCTCTTAAAAATGTATTAAAAAAGTACATTCCGTTAGCATTCCATTATGCGCTTGCTGTTTTCATAATGGATATTGTAATGGACTCGCCGTAAAACTTCTTGCTCTACTACCCAGCAATTAACTTATACTTTCTACCCTGTTACTTATCTAACCGTGGTTAATAATGTCGCTTGACATAAAATCACATTTACGTAATAGAAATTGGTGTAGACTATGTTCTACAAAAACTCTAATCGTCGACTCCTTCAAACCGCTCGTCAAAGTGAATTCTTTGCACGTTTTTTTTTTTGACGAACTACACAAATTTGCCAGAGAAGCTGGCCTTGACTGCTTCACCGGATTAAGAAGTGACATAGCTCTTAGATCGCTTAGCCTGAATCTCTATCGCTAGTAACTCGACACAAGAGTCCTCCCGGTGACGGGTAACCTCGGCTTGGACGGTTCCTATGTTACGCGTAAGCATTCCGATCCGAGGGCGTCCGAGAGGACCGAACCACGACTCGGTAGGTTGCTATTTCACGCATAATAAACTTTGCACGTTTTGTTGTTTAGTGTAAGGAAATTTACGTTTCTTGGCATACATTACGTATCTTTCTATGGAATATATATAAAATAACTAATCAATGAGTAAATTATTAACAAAAGCAAACTCCTACAGGAGCCAGTAATTAGGTCTGTGGAATATCCACCACCATCTAAACATCTACTGAAGAAATGGAAAACTGGAAGCTAGTGATTCAATAGCAAAATATATCATACTACCCAACACACTAGAATATTTATAAGGAAATCAATACTTCAGTAATCAGATTAATAGTCAATTTAACATCATCGAGCAATCAAAGAGGTCATACAAAGATAACATTTTTTTTCTAATTTACCCCAATCAAATATATGTCAATTTATAAGATTTCAATCGATTTTAATTTCAAAACGTGATTTTAAATGATAGGTAATTGATATTGTGCTCCTGTTGTCTATAATAGACTTTATTACCATTCTTACGAATTTAGTATAACAAAACAAGCACCTTATCTAATAATATTATCATTTGTAAAATTAAACATTAAATCAATGCAGAACATGGATACTCCGAGAACAATAACACGCCGTGGTAGCTCATTGATCTTATCAAGACGATCTTTACCTGAACCGAAGCCATTCGGCACACAGGCTTTGACGAGTAAACAGTCTTTATCCATGGCTTCTGAATCGCAAACTTATCTTATGAATCGACCCAATGGTTCGGTGCGGAAAGAAATTGTAACATATTTGTTCAATTCTATGTTAGACAGCATTGTAGAATCTTGGGAAGTGATTAGTCACGACGTGACTAAAAAGGAAGAGAGTTGTAAAACATTTGAAAAAGTCTCTAGCGGTATTATTCAACAAAAAAGAAAAAAAAATCTTGGTTAGTTTTTAACTCGTTTTAATTTTGCTCAAAATTCAAATAACGTTTTTAAATTATCATTTGAAATTATTCCGTTATAGCTAAACCATCAAAGTCTAGAAGATCAAAAAACGAATTATTTGATGAGCCACAGGTAAGTTGCTTTATTGTACGTAATATATTGTTTTGGAAAAAAAAGCCATACCACCAACCATATAACCAACCAAGAAACCCAAGCATGTCTTTCTCTGTTCTATATAGAGAAAGACATGCTTGGGTGTTCGGACATGTTGATTTCAGAATACATCGCAATTTACTTCAGGAGGATTTAATTCCAACGTCTTGGTGGTCGTCACCAGATGAAAAAGCTATAATCCGATTTCGAAACGGTAACATATACGAGGGTAATATTTCCATGAAAGTTATGCACGGTGAAGGTTGTTTTATATGGGCCGATGGAACTACTTATACGGTAAGAGGAATCTTGTTATTTTTTGATGTATAAAAAATAAGCTTAATCATATTACTGTCACAGAATGATCTAAGATATAGACTATAGGAATGTTATGTAAACCTAATGTAGGTTACTTATCTTAAGAGCATATTTCAACGAACACGACAGGTGGTTGCATCGAGTTCTTAATTGCGAATCAAACGATTGTTAAAACAACAAACACATACACAGTTATACTTTTATTGTACAGATTAAACGGTAAATACAGTTTACAGCAACTTATTAAGACAAAAACAAAAGAGAGTCGTAATTATTGTCTTCTTATTTTTTAAAAGTCCCGCTCAAAATACGGCCAGCTATGCGACTTGTACCGCTGCGTCCAAACATCATTAGGTGTATGTATCGGTGTGTAATACAATATTTACCAGCATAACATCCGGAAAACTCTTGTCTTCAAGATAAGTGTAAATAGGCATTTGCCATCTGAGACTGCATCTCCAGGTGAGACCAACATACACCTTACAACATTTTATAAAAATAAATGTTCTTGAGTTACGGTGAGAAATAATGTTTTTTAAAGGACAGGAAAAAATATATTAATATTATGCCCATTGAAAATCCATTATTCTATTTTCATGTGAATATTGCTCATCCAATAAAACTACTTTTACGCATTTTGTCGTGGAGATGGTAACTAACAACTATTATGACAAAGGATCACAATCGCCGCAGTCGCTCGGGGATCATGTCCGTCAAAGGGTTCGAAAAGAAATTAAAATAAATTTATACTGAGATGAAATCCGTAAATTCTTTGTAGAGATCCCATAAATTGGATTTTCATATTAGTTTTAGCGATAAATATCTTCTATATTAATTAGTCATCAATGTATTAGAATGTCTTCAGACTAAACACACTAAGTACGTAAATACAGGGTAATTTCAAGAACAATAAGATGAATGGAAGGGGATTAATTCAATGGAAGGACGACACTTGGTACGAGGGAGAATTTTCTGGGAATCTACGTCACGGTAAGGGCATGTACGTGGACTCTCGAAAACAGAGCTCTTACATTGGACAATGGTACAGTGGAACGAAGAATGGACAGGGAGTTATTTATTACTCTCAATCTTTCAAAAATTCCTACGACGGCCAGTGGCTTTATGTAAGTATAACGCATGTATTATATTCTTTATTGTTACTGGATTAGTGTGAGATGAACGGTGTAGTCATTTATTACACTCTTTTGCTGGTGTGTAGCTGTATATCTGTTTAAAAATTGATGTTAAAAAATTCTCTCGAATGGAAAACGTGTTTAGTGTTACCAAAATTAAAATTTAAAACACCTATTGAAGGGTGCCTTGCCAACTTGTTATAAAAAGTTAGATCGTCGGCTCCTCGTTATATACCTTTTATATGGAGTATATTCCTATATACCTCCCATAGATATCTATTTACTGCCACTTCACGCCGGTATTCTACGAGTTCGTGATACTTTCTCGTTCATGCTGATTATTCACTCAACACCAAAAACCATTCAAGTGCATTTACCACGGTTTTTGTTATATTTTTTATTAAAAATGCTAACAAACTTTGACGAAATGTATTAACATTCTTTTTAACTATTCCAAAACGAGCCATCAGATGGTTTTATCGAATGGTGAGATTGAATCTACGACCTTATGATTTTCAGAGCATCCTAATGTTAGCGACAGTTGGTCCTACTGAATGCCTTTTTAGTTTTAAATATTATTGTTAGCGACAGTTGGTCCTACTGAATATTATAATCTATAAAGTTAATTCACTGACTATAAAAGTACTTTAGTTTAGTCAACTAAAGTACTTTTATCGGTTGTCGGCAACCAAGGCAGTTTCCGCTTCCGTCTTTAAAAGAGATGCATATACTAGAAATTTAGGATAAAAAGGAGAGGACTCTCTCCGTAGACAATTAGTGTACAGTTTAGAACAAGTGAGTTATGCTGGAGGAAAAGCCTTTTAAAAGTGAATCTCTGAAACAAAGTCAGTACGTCTTTAATAAATTATCTCTAAGTTTCTTGATGTTTTGCTGTTAATAATATGATAAAATATAAAATATGTTGTGTACGATGTTGAGCAAGGTAGCTCACACTAAACAATCAGAGTATTGATGACCTATAATTATTTGTAAAAAGAGACTAATTTGACTTGTTATTTTTTATATCAGAATGTGCGTCATGGGTATGGATCAAGAGAGTATTGCCCCTTCAGTGTTTATGATGGAGAGTGGGATCTTTATGTGAGACATGGTAAAGGATTAATGATATGGCCCAACCACGATGTAAGTTAATAAACAAATAAACAACATTTAGTTAACTATTTATGTTCCCACTATGCAATCGGTCCGGGTTTTTATATCCCAGCAGCAGTATGCGAAACATAATCTGCATAGATTATTACACATATACACACATAAGTTAAATCTCTTGTTTCGTCCTCTATAACAAAAATAAATAATTAGGATATTAATGTGCTTATTTTTCCTGTACTGTGACGTATTAAACGTAAACAACAAACTGGCCGCACTACACTGCCGTCATACAGTTCTTGTAACTAGTACGGAGGGTAGTTATGTGATATTGCAAAACTAGCCAAACATAAAAGATACCTGCAAAATAATGTTAATAGATATGATTTAAGAGATATTTGTACATTTAGGCTTAGTTATTGATGAAAAAAAAGATTTTTATTTTTTTATAAGTTTAGAGTTTCGTTCTGTTCTTAGGTAGATTTTGTAAATTAAGATTGCTTAAAACAAATTCAGTAACAACTGAAACTTAATTGTGTCTTTATACTATGCGGAAAACTGTAGGGATTTCTATTATTTTGTAAGAAACGAGCCCCTCTTTAGCCAATTTGATGTAAAAGTGAAAAAAAAGACAACAAAAAAAAACAAATTAAATTAATACAATAAATTAATCAGTTTTACAGAGGAGAGTGGAAAAATGGAGTCATGTGCGGCAATGGAACGTACATTTGGGACACTTTTTATAATAATTCATTGGCTAAGCCGTCTATCATTATGTATCGCGGCCAGTGGTTGAAAGGACAGCGACACGGATGCGGCATGTTGTATTTGGGTCTCACACTGGGAGCACAATACAGTGGCGAGTTTAAAAATAACCAGAAACATGGAGCGGGGATGTTGATTTCTAATAATGGTTTTATACTTAAAAATAAACGGCTCTTTCAAGACGGTAATCTGGACGTGTTAACTACGGAAGACGGAGAAAATTCAGGTCTATCAAAAGACTTGAAACGAGAACAAGTTGCGGAGCCATACAAATTTGACATTATTGATATTTCAGTGGGCTTAAGTTATCACGTTAAACAGGCAATCGAACGTTTAGACAGACAGCACGAAATCAGATCGAAAATAATAAATAATTTCATAGAGTGCAATAGAAAACTCTATGGAAACGTTTGTCTTACAAATATTGAAGAAATAAACGATAATATTCCCGATGATTTGATTGATTTTGAACTTAGATCAATAAATAAGTCCTTGGAGTGTTATGAAACTGATTTGAAAATTATTTACTACAAGTATTGCACATTGTTCAACTCGAAACAAATTACTTTTACTCCTGTTCTAATCAGGCTTTATCTATGGCAAATGTATTATGATTGTAACATTCACGAAAAAGGACTAACGTTGGTTGAAATCGATGACACATTATCTCAGAATCCTAAATGGCTAGCGTGTTCTCCCCATGATCCGTTCGAGCCAATTTACTATTGGCAATTTGTTCACAGCCTTTTATCAGTAGCTAAAAAATTATATGCTAAAAGGGAATTACCGGGTCCGAAACCCGACACAATATTGGCAAATGCTTTTAGAAAGTTTATGGACAAGGATATTTTACCTGGAATAAACCGACAAAAAGGTAAAATTGCCTTTTTTATTACCAAAGTTGCCGTTCACTCTAAGTCCATAATTTAAAAACAGTTGACACATTACCATCAAACGATAGTACACTTAAATAGACTGCGTCTCTTGGGATCCTATGTTTCTCTCCCCAAACCAATGGCCTATTGAAGGCTTAAGTTGGGGGTACTTAGATATAAATAGCCATTCAGGATTACCTGATTACATATGACTATCAGTATAATAACACTTCCTTAGGATAGAGCCTACACATTATAGTGATAATGTCGTTTTTAAACTAATAAAAGTATACGAATGTTCTTGTAATCGTAAAATCACACCAGTGAACCAGCTTGCAGATCAAATCTCTTATAATTAAAAAATATTTTTGAATAATTTATTTCAAGATTACATACTTAGTAAATACTGAAATACTAATTATTCATATATGTACATTGTTTATGTGACGCAGGTCGTTTTGTCAATGGTTACGGCGAATTTATTCCCCTAAAGGGTCTTTATTTGTTGTATCAAAGCTTAGGTGAGCCGCACACATTATTAACATACCTCCGTGCTGTGCTTCACCAGTCCCATATTGAGAAACACGCCCAGCCTAAACTCATTGAAGCAATGAATGGTCACTGTATTGGGCGCAATGTTTACGTTTTTGGGAACGACATGACTTATGTTTTGGGTAAGTTAACAAATTATACCAGAAAATATGAGTACCTCATATCCAAAAACTTAAATGGAGAGGTGATGATATCACGTTCAATTTGGACGTCGATAAAAACGCTTTTCACCAAACTTATTAGTCCGTCACATATAGGACCTATATGTCACATATAGGACCTAAGTATATGTGACTTGGGGTGGTAATCCTATCGCCATACACTGAGCAACAGTAGTAGTTGTATGCTGTATTTTTGAAAAAAATTTGAACAACTGATTTCAATTTTTAATAGTCTTGCAATTTGATTTTTTTTTGACGAACTACACAGATTGGCCTTGACTGCTTCACTGGATTGAGAGGTGTCATAGCTGTTAGATCGCTTAGCCTGAACCTCTATCGCTAGTAATCCGACACAAGGGTCCGCCCCAGTGAGGGATAACCTCGGATTGGACGGTTACTATGTTACGCGTATTCCGATCCGAGGGCGCCCGAGAGAGCTTGAATATGAATATTCAAATAGCATTATTAGGGCGAAACAGTTTATCGCAGTGTCGTTATGACCCATTATTTATATTTCAATTTCTATATTCTTGTGTTCATGTTTTGATTATAGACTCCTACGAGGTAACGACACCACAAGAGGTCAATAAGCAAAAATGTAAGGAGTTAAAATTATCCAATTTTGGCAATCTTTCTAGCAAAACTATAATCTCAATATTTTCACTGATATTTCCGCAAGTCTGTGAAGAAAATCGAGTAGTTAACTTGGAGGTACAGATCACATTTTTTGAATTTTTTGAAATATTTGTAGCGTGTGCTATTAATAGTGTTTCTAAAAAAGAAACTGATTCGATACAGTTTGAAGATGTCGGCACAATAGCACCTCCTCAAACTCCAAATGAAATTTATATTTATTAAATAAATTATTGACTAAAATGTTGCTTTATTTATCAGACAATGCCTATGTGTATCTTACATTATATGATTTACTCACATTTTTACTTCCGGTCTCTTTTAGACCGAGAGTTATTACAACTAAGTTTAATCGTATGTAATGTGCAATCTTAACACAAGGGCTCATTCGATTTGTGCGATGCTTTATGCGGGGCAATAGATATGCTGTAGCATTCTGAGCCAAGGGAATCTTAGAGCCCCGATCATGTTTTATTCAGTTTACGATATTACTACGTGGTATAAATGCAGGAAATATAATGAATGGTGAGGTGAGGTACAATTGTGAGGTGTACGAATGTGTCAATGAAGGCATTCCTACCAATACACAATTCTATGTTAGTGCCCACTTTAATTTATTGGACGTCTCTCTCGTCTTTTTTTAATTTCTAGCGGGTTGGAACGATTGGTTTCCATATATGACAGGAAGTAAGCCCACGAGACTATAATTTGAACAAGTGATATTTTCATACGAATCACAGTATTAAAATTTGGAATTTGAATCCCGGCGGCCTGTACCGTCAGTCAGATTGCAAATCGAAATTCTAGCCAAAAGTCCGTCACGGCTAAAATAAAAAATAATTGATAAAGAAAATCTAATTTAAAATGTGATAGCTCGCGTAAAACCAACCTAACCCAGTCATAGTAAAAATTACGTCCAACAAACCTCTTGAAATTTACACCCAGTTATCCAAACTATCAACGCTCCAATCATAATTTTATAATCTGTAATTTAATACTTTTTCAACAGAACACATTGTTACATTCATTCAAAACCTTTTGTCTAATGTCAATTACACTTTACACTAATTTGAGAGTTTTTAAATATTTCAACAATACATAATAATTATTTGACAAAATGAGAACCAAAAACCCAATGGCAAAAAGCCACCACAGATTTTATTTTCGAAGAATATTTACGGTCCTCATGTGAAAGTCGAACACTGGGATTACGCAACGCGAGCAGAGAAAAAGGATAATTACGTGTATCGTGATCAACTGAGTAATCATTTAAGCACATACTTGCGTCTAGGACAGAGTGATCAAGGCGTGGGTCCTACTGAAACGGGACACATGCTTCAACAAATCTTTACAAAGACGGATCCCGTGTACATTTATAAACCTCTTGTCAACTTTACTTCCTATCCTTGCACTGAGTGAGTATACTAAATGAAAAGTAAATTAATCTGTGAATGAATGTGGCAATGTCGATTGACTGCACTCTGTGGTAATGATGCAGAATACCTCATCCCACAAAAGTGTGTCCAAAAAATAATACAGCATAGTTTTCTAGTGCCAAAAACTTAGCTGACTGATTGTCCAGTTTTGAAAAAAAATGAAATGTAAAATTGCTCTGTTACTTACAGAGATATTTTACATTTAATTTTTTTTACAACACGGTATTTTGTGAAATAACGCAATAAAAAAAACATTAAAATTACTCACGATTTTTAAAATTGCTGCACTTTAGTACACGAAAATATCTTTGTGACTGTTTTGCCTCCAAGATATTTTATTACAACTATAACTATTTATAGTAACAAAATGCTTAACGAAGACGAATTATGGAAAATAATTTAAAAGTTTAAATTATGCGAATTGCGAAACAGTGATGTGTATTATCTTACTACTTAAATAAAACGCGGGAACTAGCAAAGAAAAACAGCTTAATTTTTTAAAAATAGTTATGGTTTTAGCAGTTATGAAAAAATGGCACGGGGAAAATGTAATAAAAGTAGTCTAAATTATGCGAAACATTGATGTATGTAATTTTGCTTTTGAATAAAAACGCGGGAAATAGCAACGAAAAACAGATTAATAAATATTTTGAAATAATTTTTAAGTAGTCTACAATTTAGTTCGTATATATTAGCATAAGAAGCACAGACTGTCACAAATATGTTTGATACTTTCTAAGCTAACAAATGGAAACCCCTATGAAACACCTAAGCCTTCTTTCTCTCTTACTTTACAAAGGCTATCCTTGAGATAGCATGATGGCCACACGACTTCTTGTTTAAATTGCCGTTTGGAACGCTATTCTACCACAACATCGCATCCAGAAACACGGAAGTATAATATAGTAGAGGTATATCATACTTACCTCCAGTATGTCGTACTTATCCGTTTTACCTGGTGAGTGAGGTTATCGGCCTTCCTTTTCATTAGAAAGTCTGCAATGCGTCTGCGTTTCCTCTGGAAAATGTGTTTGTTATAATTATATATAATAAGAAATATTAGTTTTTTATCTTACAGCATTTATCAACCATTTATTACGATAACCATATATCATTGTTACAAAATACATTTCTAAGTGTTCAGTTTCATTTGTTTTTAGTACACCAGGGAGAAACAAACTCATGAAGACAGCTGGCTTAGCACAATTGTCACCAGATTTTGGTGTCATGGACTATGTATCTTCACAGCAAGATGATTACAGAAATCCTTATCCATCAATAGTAAAACCGGTAAGTTATACTATTCATGCGCCTCAGTCATTTTTATGCACTGTTCTCTCACTCTTCTATCCTAGTGTTGGACTGTGCAAAGAGAGCATGGTCTTCGCAAGACTTTTACTAAAAAAACTTCACTACCGAGCATGTTACTAAAAAATTTAAACAATTTCATTGGTCCCGGCATCCAGGTGGGAATCGAACTTGTATTGCTAGCGTACTTATAGCACCGATCTAAATACCACGGCTCGATTATTCGAAGTAAATGGGAATATATTTTAAACTATCGGAACTGAAGGGTACGATATCTTGTTTGCCAAATTTTGGTATTTTTCACTAACCTTAAGAAATATAAATTGCAAACAAGTTGCTCATTGAATTACACTGAGTTATTTGGATTAATCAAGTACGTATTTACATTTTCTTACGACTAAGTGACTAGTGCGCAAGACCGAATCGATGGTAAAGTGACTCGTCCTGCTAGTGTTCGCGTTTCCGCCACAAGTCTTGATGGCTCATTGGCGTTATAATTTGAATAGCCACGATATCCTTAGACTAGGAACCAGTAATGAGTATGTATATTACTGCTTAGCGACTGATATACCGTGCGCCTATCTCCAATATCTACCATAAGTAACGTTGTGTTATCTTTACTGGAAAATAGTCTTTAACACTACCTTAAAATCTTTTCAAATAAAATAAGAGGCTTGTAAATAATTTAACACAATTTATACTAACGTATGGAAATTTTCAGCTTACTATGTCGTCTCCAATATGGCTCATGAATCGTGTCATTCGCTCGGATTTAACACAAAACTACGGAACTGCGCCCCCTCGTGGAGATTACCAGTGCCTGGACACCCATACGCCAATAGACCACATCAGAAAAATGAGACTATTTCGATACCAATCTTTTGATCCAGCCTCTGGACTTCAAGATTTTCCTAGGCTATAAAAAATTATTAAATAAAAAACCCTTACTTTTTGATTATTTTATTCCATAGTCGTTGATTGATATAAAAGAAACAAACAAATGAAATTAAGAAAACAAAAAACAAAACAACTCAAGAAAATTATAAAGTAACTAACATACACTCAAAGAATATTCAACATTTCTTCGTATTTTAAAACAGAGTCGAACCATTTTTACTTATATAATATAAAAAACGTAAAAAGTTATTAGACTACAATTAGCAAAATCGTCAAAAATATGAAATTTATATAAGAAAAATGGTTACACTACAAACTAACTTAATCATAGGGAACAATTAAATTTTTGACATACAACATGTTATGGAAAATGTAATTCCAATCAGTGTCAATTGACGCTGAATTAGGATATTATAGTATAAAAAAATTTTATATGAAGTTTGAAATTTCTCTACGATTTGACACATACAGATCAAGTCGAAACGGAAGACACCTTAACAGAAATGCTATAAATTATGGTATCAAAAACATAATAATTGCCTAATTTTACCTCAAATTGTATGCAAATGATGAAAAACGCAAAACAAACAATTTTTAATTAAGAAGTAAATAAAGATAGTATGACACAGAATTATTTGAGAGGTAAAAAAATTTAAACAATGTTAAAAATGTGTGAAACAATAAATATAAATAAATATTAAATTAAGCTTAATATTTAGATTCCAAACACTGCTGTCTGTTAGAGCAATTAATTTTAATTAATTTATTTTATTATCCTATAAAAGATTCGCAAAATAAAATAATACCCTCAGAATATAAATAATCGTTGTCGAAAGTATCACTAAAATGAAAAATTATTCAAGTTTCGTAGTTTAAATCTGACTTACAAAATGTACAAGAGCTCACAATGGAGCTATTTTTAAAATGTTAAACATATTTATTTATATTAATACAATCTGTCATTTATAAATATTTGTTATATAACTTTAAAAAAGCTCGACCATTAAGCTAACTGCTTCAATGTCAAAACAGAATTAACCATTTTCAATTATAATATCTTTTTAGTTTTATGTATCTATTGTAAGTACTTATTAACTTATGCAATTATTAAAATTCGGTAAATCGTCAAGTTTTTAGCTTTTGCTACGATATAGAGATCCAAGAACACACCGAAAATGATATTTTCGGGTTTTTTATGGCTGAATGTTTTAAGAACTTGGTTGAGACACAGCAAAGCTATTATGAATGTGCTAATACAAACTGAAGCCAATATCCAAGGACAATGGCTTCCTCAATTGAGGATACCAGAGATTATTTATATCTTGATTCTTCTAAATATGTATTTTACATATTTTTTGTTTTTATGTATCTGTATTAATAATCTGTCATCATTAACAAAATTGTATAATATAGACAAAGTCGTTAAACAAACTGCATATGAAAGGAATAAATAATTGAAAATTTTCATTACTATCACAAGTTCTTTTCACTAAGTTACTCATAAAAGACATTCAATCTAAGTGCCCTGTGGTTAGGGACTCTTCAAAAGTTCCAGAATGTTTCTATGCTGTAAAGTTGTATGTCTCTGTGATAACAACAATCAGACATAAATAACCAACATATAATTATTAACAGGTCCTACATAGTTATTACATTTTAAATTAAACGAAAACATACAACTTTTTTATAAAAAGCAAAAAATTTGACAATCATGCTTATATGATAAATTTTTAATAATTACATAAGTTATAAATTTGTACAGCTAGCAAGTAACCATTAGCACATTGAAATCTATATGTTGGCAAGTAGGATATAAGGTCATCTATAATATAAACCCACTCAGCTGATTATTAACTATATGTTTGTACAATGGAGGTTTCGTTTTATATTACAATTTTTTTAGGAATAAATCAACTTAAGATAGTTATTCTATTAATATAAACAAATAAGCATGAAATATTGGTTATTGGGTCAAAAGACTGTTACAGGTAAGTTATACCAATCATTCCATGAAAATTTAAAGCATTTTGTTGATAATAAAGGAATTATTCAAAACAGGTTTATTTATACAGAAAAATCTGTAAATTTGATTATAATTTGAAAAATATGAATATGTGCTTTTTCCTTGTACAATGATAAATTTTTATAATCTATTTTTATAAACTGCAAAGAACTTGTTTTTAGATATATATTTAATAGTGTCTATAAAAAGGTCTAATAAAAGGAAAATACATCCTTATTTTCCTTTTGTTATAAAAATGAGTATTTATAAACTCCTAATACACATTTTTAGTATGAATTCAAAACTAAATATTTTTGTATTAAGCTTCATAGTATATTCAATTATTTCTCTAAATTATAATAAATAAAGCCAACACCTTGTCAAATGTAGATCATTGACATTTCAGATAGCTTCAACAATTTACAATGGTTTTAATCTTTTCAATTCAAAACAGGAAAATAAAGTTATAAAATCCAGTATAATTTTCTTGCAAATAAGCTTAGTTCATGTATTGTGTGTCTATTTCATGTATTGTAGCTTAGTTTTCACAACATGTAATTTTTACTTATCATTTATTGTATAGCATTATCATGCATAAAATGTTTATTTCCATTCTACTTATTAACATGAAAATAAAATTGATCCATATGCAGGTTTCAATGAATACGCCTTCTTTTAAACCCTTTTCCCTTTTTAGATTTCAACTTATGTTTTCTAGATGTTTGACGAGTTCCTGTAATCTCATCAGCAAGTACACCCACTGTTGTTAGCTTTTTCCTACGGTTTTTCTCCGCTTTAGTAACAGGCAAGCGTGTTAGATAATTTTCTTCATATTCAGTCTTTTCTTGCTCATAATTAGATATAGAATGTTTAACATGATTTCCTGTGGTAACTTCTAGAGGTGCTTCAGAGTATTCATCACGAAGCTCACGCATTACACTAGAATTGAGAAATTGTTTCTTTGACTTTTCTTTGTTTTTCTTTTCATTCTCAAGTTTTGAAGAACTCTCTTCAAAATGCATAGCTGCTAATTTTGGAGGAACATAAATATTTGACTTGTTAGTTTTCTCTTTCCTTGAATCTTCATCATCAGTTTCATCACTAGTATTTTCATTACTATTAACTATTTTACTCACTAAGTTATCGGGATTAGCATGATATGACTGTGGATCATCTTCTGTAACTGATCCTACAACTGCAGTTTTCACTAGTTTATCAATTTGATACTTTAGCTTAGAATCTATGGGACGAATTTTCTCCAATACTGTTCTTATTTCAACAAGTCTGTCAATAGATGGATCTGATTCAATTCTTTCCCTGAACATTTACGGAGAACAATATAGGTTAAATTGATTAAGTAGCTTAATAACATTTGATACTTCATTTCAAGGAAACTCAATCCTTTGTCAGTTGATACTTCACCATTTTTGACTCTGATCAACATACTATCTACAAGTTGTGAGACCTGTTGCACATTTGTGTTCATTTCTTTGAACAGTTTCACTGCTTGAGGAAGATCGGGGTGCTCAGTTTCTTCTATGGCCTGTAAATTATTAATAATTACTGTATATTAATTTATTAATATAATCACTATCCACTTTTCATCACTATTAATTCATCAACCAATATTTCTCAAAATTAATTAGAGGTGTCATTCATTGGTTGCATATGTCAAGATCAGAATTATTAATAAAAACAATACAACAATAAACAACAAACAAAATTAAGGTGTAATGTGTGTAACATATACAACAGCTTTATATGTTCATTGTTTGAAATAAATATATGTCATAAGCTCCAAAATAATAGCCATGTAATTGTTTACTTACAATTTTTATACTAAGACTATAAAATGTAAGTGACTAGGTGTGCCACCCCTCTTAAGGCTTCTAATTATGCGGATTTTATAACCAGAGAATAATACTTTTATCATGTAAATTCGTTTTAGGCGACATCTCTACTCCTTGTCCTATTAATTATTATAATAAAGTTAATTAAACTGTTCTAAAAATACTTAAGTAAAACTTAAAATATTTGCAATTGTAGAATATTTAAGACATCTAAAAAAAATTAATTTAAAGTTGATTGTTAATTTAAAGCACTTAAACAAAATTAATTGAAAATGTTTTAACCCAACGCTCTACGGCTTACCAATACAATCGATCTAATTATGGAATTTGAGTAATTCAAACAACATGTTATGACTCAACATTTAGAAAAAAGTAATCCAGGTACAATGAGGTAAAACCTATGTTAGTAGAACTCCTTTTAACAATTACCTAATAGCACGTTACATACGCATACATTAATTCTAAAACTCAAGTTTACCTGAACCATTTTGCTTCTTTGATATCTTTTCAATTTAAACCACGAGTCACAATATTCGTAGCATTCGAATATTGCTATAAATGTAATCTTTTTAATACCAAAATATGTACAATTGTGATAACGTTGCACTTTTCAACAATTTTGGTCACATGTATTATTTGTTACATAAAGAAATTCCGTTCATTAAACATATAAACAAAACAAAAAAAACATTAACTAAAAATCGACGCGTTTTGATCCACCATCACCATACCATGCGTAAGTCCACAGATGAATACAACGATTATAAATTGAATTGCACTGACATTTGTTTTGGCATAAACGGTTGGTAACTTATTTGAGAAATTTAATTTATTAATAATTTTAATAATCTTAAATATGAGAACAATTTTTTCCAAAAATTAGATTTTTAACCCTGATTAAGTTAAAAGAGATGGCAGAAAAATTGACTTTCAACAAGCTTGTTAGATCGACGTCCTAAACATGATAGAGGATGACCACATCCTTCTACACCGCCACTGCCACTGTATAATTTCGATATTCAAAGAACTCAAATGCCGGATCGGTACAGCTTCATTCGGATCATCAATTTTCTAGTAAATTTGTTACATACGTATACACACCTAGGAGTGTGGGCTATAGGTACACCTAGCAATTGCTATTTTAAATTGCTTTTAAATCACGTCGGGGTCAGCACTTTGGCAGTTATTGGCTATAGTATCTGCTTTCTATCAACATTAAATTTCACGTTTCGCATGCCCCACAGCCTTATCATCAGATCTCGAAAGCAATTTGAGGTAGTTTAAAAATTTAAAGGGTAAAACAGCTTCGGCTTCGACGGATACTCTCCTCTGTTGCAAACATCTGTGACACTTATTCACTTCTTATTAAAACATGATACTATAACAATAACAAACAACCAATAAGGTTTATGTACCCCTGACTAGTAGTAGTGGACAGGTGGACATGATTCCAAAAGATTGGAAATTAACATGACCTTTAAATAATTTATAAAAGTTTCTTTTTTCACTCTTTTTACTAATCAATTCAATGAATCGATTGTACTTCTATGTTTTTAACGGCAATATTTTTTAAATATTATTATGTTTTCCTTGAATTTTAGAAATGTTGCTGATAAAGATGTAACAAGGAAGTAGTATATCTAAATTTTTCTGATATTTTTTTTCAAATTTCTAAATGTACGACACATTAAGTAAATAAAAATAAAAAAAGTTAAATAATACCTATTATTAGTCCAGCATGCCAACATACTTTGACTTCGATTTAATTACATATCGATATTTAGTTGTTACGAAATCGCACCGTGAATTAAAGAGGAAGGGCCAACATGGAGCCATTTACTGACATTTGCAATTGCATCCCTACAATTGAAAAGAATAGATAAAAGAATAACTAGAAAAATGTTATGTGGGAGCAAATGCCAATTTTATTTTGATTACTAGAAGTGTTTACTATTACTATAAATATGTTTAAAGTATGTATTAACTCATATATAAGCTGTCAAGAGTTTTAATGTATATGAGAAAATAACTCTTACATTTTTGGCTTTCTTTCAGTATTCTATGCAGCTGTTTATGTCTATTTTATTCAGCTTAATAATTTTTGGTAATGGATTTTATGTACCCGGTGTGGCTCCAGTGGAGTTTAAAAAAGGGCAAAGAATTGAAGTTAAAGCTGTTAAAATGACAAGCATTCATACACAATTACCCTATGAGTATTATTCATTGCCTTTGTGCTTACCCAAAAATGGAACTTTCTCATATAAATCGGAGAATTTGGGAGAAGTTTTGCGAGGTGATCGAATAGTTAATACCCCTTATGATGTGCATATGGCAGAGAATATTAAATGTAAACTATTGTGCCATAAAAGGAATAATCCAATGAATTGGAGTGTAGAAGAATCGGAAGAAGTTGCAAGTCGAATAGAACATAAATATTTTGTACATTTGTAAGTTACTGATGTGAACAACATTATTTGGGTAAAATACCTAACATTATATTTTTATACTTAATCTTTTCAGGTTGGTTGATAATTTGCCTGTTGCAACAAGGGTTATTAACACCGAGACATCAGAAAGAACTATAGAGCAAGGCTATCGATTAGGATTTATGTCAAAAGGAAAAGCGTTCATTAATAATCACTTAAAATTACTGCTCAAGTATCACAAGTACAGCCAGTAAGTTTAACATAGTGTTCCTATTTTCATAACTTTGGTTGTGATACACAGGAAACAAGTGGAAGTACTTTAGAAATATCAAGAGGTCATTTTAATCCAACTAAACTAATTTAAACTAGAAAAAATTTCAAGCTGCTGAAATATCATTAAATAATTTTGTCATCACCTTTTTCAGAGATTCTTACAGAGTTGTAGGTTTTGAAGTTGAAACCTACTCCATTGATAAGGATGACCTGTCATTCAATGATGATCTTACCTGTCAATTTTCTTCTGATGCCAAAGCTCAGCTGGTCAATGAAGATACAGGAACAAAATTATATTTTACATATTCTGTGGAATGGGGAGAATCTGAAATAGGATGGGCTTCAAGATGGGATATTTATTTGGGGATGAAAGATGTTCAAATCCACTGGTTCTCTATAGTCAATTCTATTGTTGTTTTGTTCTTTTTGTCAGGTTGGTTAAAAATATCACATATTTTAGTAATAACTTTCATCTTTGGCTAAAGATATCAATGAGTATTAATAAAATATGGAAATAAATTCAACTCTAAATTTGAAGCAGCATGTATAATTTGTAAATGTATATTTGTAAAAGTAATAGACAACTCATATTAAAAATCAGTACATCCATATTAAAAAAAACCTACAACACATATTTAAATATATTGTAAGATCTTTTATGACCTGTGATATATTGGTAAAAGGCTAGATCACTTACACGCAATCTTAACAAAATATCCATAAGTAAGTCTTAAATTTCATCATACAATCTAGGGAACAGACCAAGAATACAAACAGTTAAATTCTTCCTGATTGCTCTCGCATCTTTTGAATTGTAGGAAGTAGTCTGATAGGTGTGTAGAATTGATGTCTGTCATTCACCAAGTTTATTAAGTTCCATATCGATAGGTGAACCTTAACCAATTGACCAATAATTGCAACTATTGTTCTCTTATTTCAGGTATACTAACTATGATAATTGTCAGAACATTAAGAAGGGATATTGCACGATATAATTCAGATGAATATGTTGATGATATGATAGAAGAAACTGGATGGAAATTAGTTCACGGTGATGTGTTTAGGCCACCACCAAAGAAAATGCTTTTTGCAGCTATCATAGGGAGTGGCATACAAGTTTTTTTGATGGCTCTTATAACAATCTGTAAGTTTTAAACAAAATGTATATCTTGATTATAGAAAGAAAAGAAAAAAAATATAGAAGCTATTTAATTAGTACTTATTGAATTGTATTATAACATTGAGTTTTTGTCTATTTTACAGTTATTGCAATGTTGGGCATGTTATCACCGGCCAGCAGAGGTGCACTCATGACAGCTGCAATATTTTTGTATGTGTTCATGGGCCTCATTGCGGGCTACTATTCTGCTCGCTTATATAATACTTTGAAAGGAAAACAATGGAAACAAGCTGCATTTCTTACAGCAACTCTTTACCCTGCTATTGTGTTTGGCACCTGTTTCTTTTTAAACTTTTTCATTATGGGAAAACATTCTAGTGGCGCTGTCCCTTTTTCAACTATGATGGCTTTACTGTGTTTGTGGTTTTGCATATCATTGCCTTTAGTATATTTTGGTTATTACTTTGGATGTAGAAAGCAACCATTCCAACATCCTGTTAGAACTAATTTTATTCCAAGAAAAGTACCTGAACAAGTTTGGTATATGAACATATTCATTTGGTAAGGAGAAACAATAACTTGTGTGTTAGTTTTGAAAACTTCTTATGATTCTTCTAAACTATTAATTAATATTTTCAGCATTTTGATGGCCGGGATACTTCCATTTGGAGCTGTATTTATAGAGTTGTTTTTCATTTTTAATGCCCTGTGGGAAAATCAATTTTATTATCTATTTGGATTTTTATTCTTAGTATTTTGCATTTTAGTAATATCAGTATCGCAAATTTCAATTGTGTTGGTTTATTTCCAACTTTGTGGAGAGGTATATAATTTTTTATTTCAACATTTTAAAACTTGTATAAAACTTGAACAGTTTTCTCACTGGAAAAATATTATTGTTTTAGGATTATCATTGGTGGTGGAAAAGCTTCATTGTCTCAGGAGGATCTAGTGTATACATTCTAATATATTCAATATTTTATTTCTTTACAAAACTGGAGATCACTGAATTTATACCTACTTTGTTATATATTGGTTATACAGGTAATTATCATTCATGCAATGGGTCTAACAGACAAGTTTTCAGTGTAGTAATTATAATTTTATTTTTCAGGTCTCATGGTATTAACTTTTTGGTTATTAACTGGCACTATTGGGTTTTTTGCAGCTTACACATTTATTAGGAAAATTTACGCCGCCGTAAAAATTGATTAATTCATGAATTTTGAAGCATATTATAGAAAATGTACGATGTATTAAATTGAGTATGTTAAGAGTCACTATTTTTATATAACTTGCGTTAATAATGTGTGTGTTATATCAAAGATCTTTTGCTGTTAGGTTGTTTGTAAATAGATGATTACTGTGATTAATTTGTAATAAATTAATTAAGTTTGCTTTAAACCCTAATAATATAATCTCATTTCATATCCTATAGTCATTAAGCATATGAGTGTCTCGCCTTTTAATCTGAAAGCCTATATAATCTTCCTTGTGAATCATGGCTTGCACACCCATATTTCAACAATGTTGTGCATAATATGCATTTGGCTATACTACTAGAATGCAAAGACTTCACCAACTCTTACATTGACCAAGTGGACATTGATTGAAACAATTCTGTTGTCTCTACACAGTAATTGGACATTTCTCATTTCGCAACTGTTGTAGGATCACTGCAACGGTTCCTGTTACGATACGATATTGTTTTAAGCGTTTCGCTCAGTCAGTGAGACCAACTGCAATTTCTTTCACTTTAGTATGTGTTCGTAGGGAGCAGTCACTACTTGAGCCGCAGGCTTGATTACTGTTTAGTATTATCATAATTCAGCCTTTTATATAAGCAAAAATATAGAATCCCATATATAAAGTAGATGGATAAGCATATCTACTTAAGATGTATATCCTGTAATATACTGCTCAAGTACATTTATAGAAGCGAAAGTTGTATGACAGAGTAAAACAGAAGTAAAATGAATACCGTAGATATCTACCAGCATCTGCTGAATTGACTTTGAAATTGACAATAAAGGAAAAGTATGACTTAAAAGAGGATGTTATAGCTAGAATTGAGAATGGTATTCTTTGCAGGTTTAGTAAAGTTTTTTTTACTTTAAAACTAAGACGAATGAAGTCTTATCTCTGACTCACAACGTCGGATAAGGATGTGTCAGCGGTGAGCTTTTATATTAATTACCTCTTTAGTTCCTCTTCAATTCAATTATTAATTGTTGTTATATGTACATCCGTAACACCTTTGGCTTATATACTTTCTCAAAAAATTGTTAGTTTTTCTATCTTTATTTTTCCTATTGGACATATAGAAATCATTCATTTTTATAACCACCTTTTTCAAGATATATAATTCACTTTTTGTTTCTATAATAATAATAATAAATAAGAAGATAATAATGTAACATTATCTATACTAAGTGATATTTTAATCTGTACTACATGACGTATTAACGGTTTTTTTCTTTGCCTACTTTACTATTTTTTTTAATTTTCAGGCGTCAAAATGACCGGGTAAAATGTCAGATAATAAATATTTATTTTTACAGCGTAGTATGTTTTACTCATATCGTTTCTGAATTATTTTATACAAAATGTTCACCAAAGTAGCAATAGTTACTGGAAGTAACAGAGGTATAGGATTTGAAATCGTAAAAGGTTTGTGTAAAAAGTTTGATGGCGCTGTGTACCTTACAGCTAGGAATGAAGAGAGAGGACGACAAGCCGTCAAAAAGTTGGAAAAGTTAGGTTTAAAACCTTTATTTCATGTCCTTGATGTTACAAATGAAAATAGTATTCAAGAGTTTGCTCAATATATATCTAAGCATCACTCGGGCATAGATATTTTGGTAAATAATGCTGGCGTTCTTGATTTTGATAAATCGATTACATCGCTCGAAGAGGCAAATAAACTTATGGACACCAATTTTTACAGTTTGCTGACGATATCGAAAATCGTCTATCCTTTGTTAAAAACGACGCTCGTGTTATTAATATAAGCAGTGATTGGGGATTGCTTTCGAATATCAAAAAGCAGCAATGGCTAGATGCTTTGGTCAAAGAAGATCTGACTGTAGACGAGATTTTACAGTTTGTTGATGACTTTCTTCAAGCAGCAAAGAATGGTAAAAACTCGTATATCTCATTTGCTGGTCATTATGGAGACTACAAAGTGTCAAAAGTGGCAATGACTGCCTTAACATTTCTTCAACAGCGGGAATTTAATAAACAGGGTAAAAATATTTCGATCAATTGTGTTCATCCAGGTTTTGTAAAAACCGATATGACAAATGGGATGGGAGATTTTTCACCAGAACGTGGCGCTCATGCACCTCTTTTCTTAGCACTTGAAGCCCCTCAGAGCTTGAAAGGTAGATTTGTGTGGCATGACTGCCACCAAGTTAATTGGGATGATTAAGAATCCTATATGACTTGGTCATTTATAACATCCCGTGATTTAATTAAGTGTCACTTGCACTAAATTGTAATTAATATACAATTCTAGTTGAATTTGTTTTTATTCCAATCTCTCAGCGCAAGTTATCATAACAGCATGAATGTAAACTAACATTATTTTCCTTATCATCATTATTGATAATGGATTTCTGTAACAAAAACATAGTGCTACAAAAATAATATATTATATGTTATATAATTTTTTAGGCTTTCTTTGAAAATATTAAAAAAGTATGTTATATTAAACAAGATTTATTTTTAATTATTTGCTTTTTTTGCCAATTACCCTAATTAGACTTTGTTTTTAATAAATATCACCAAGATATTATATTTAAATGACATTATATGAATGATATTACGAATTTACTTTAAATGTGTAATAAAATGGCACCGATAATTTAGTGGCTGAATTTTACAATATTCTGGTAGTTCTGTTTATTGATTTCTAATTTACACTGACCTGAACAGTGGCCACTAACCACCTGTCATCTATGTGACCTAACAAGCTTTGTGATTGCTGCCTGAAGTCTATGAATATTTTATTTTTATTTATATAAAAAATAAGCTCTGCTGTTATTATAATGTTTTCCAGTAGTAGTAACTCTTTTATGATGGATTTCACTTCACCATTGAACTTTTTCCTTTCTCCCTTTTGTTGTACATTGCCATTGTGTTGATCTGACTTTCTTCTTTTTAACTTATGAGCAGGGCCGTCTAATACGTTTTACAGCAACATAATGAACTACATAGCAAGTTCATTATAATTTATTATGAATTATGATAGATTTACAGTATATTTATAGTTGTTAGTGTATTTATAGTTGTTAGTGATATTTTGCCGACATGTCGGCCCAGGGTTTAAAAGATGAATGAGGAAGGTTTGATGAAGTTGTATGTCTTCTTTTATGGCCGATTTCCGATGTTAGTAAGGCTTTAAGAATTGAGAGGTGGTCAAGGCTATAAATTAATAATCAGTCGGTAATTTGAAAAACCATGGCACTGAGACTTCAAATATTTTAGTGTCGCGAGACATAAAGCCCTGCGTCGCCTACGCACGTGTCATAATATCTAAAATTATGATTAAACCGCGATAAAATGTGTGAAAATAGTTTTATTTCAATGTGTAACATTCGTGTAAAGTGAGTGTAATTGAGTTCGTAAACTGCGTTAGAAATATTAGGACGTCATTATTAGTTGGCCAACTCTTGAAGGAACTGAAGGTATTTGATTGTATTTTTCATAATAATTCAGTTATCAATGTATTTTTTTTTATATCTTTAAAATAGATCTTTAACTGATGATTTTTATAATATACTTCATCCATTATCAAGAGATGCGAGAAATGGATTCGAAAAAATTGAGATTCCGAATTCGGAGGTTACGAATTATTTTTTCGCGCTACCTACGTTTTATGGACAGGTCTTACCCGCTAGATGTTAGGAGCGTAGCTGGACTTTCTTTGGCTATTTCTTCTCTCAGCGCCAATGCTTCCCGAAGTGGTTTTTTTTCTCTTTATTTGGGTCAATAAACAATAGTACAATTGAAATTATAAATTAAACTTAATACAAATAAAATTTATTACTGGTGGTATTAAAAGTTAGCTTATAATATCTTATAGCTATTCATGAAAAAGCAACCGACCGAGCCGTGGTTCAGTCCTCTCGATTGCTCTTGGAACAGAATAATTATGCATCACATAGTAACGTTCCAAGCCGAAGTAATCCCTCTCTGGGTGGACCCTTGTGTCGAGTTATTACGATAGAGGGTCAGGCTAAGCGACCTAAGAGCCATGCTACCTGTCATTCCTATGAAACAGTTTAAGCCAATTTCTCTGGCTAATCTGTATAGATTCGTCAAAAAAAAGCAGAATGTAAAACAAATGCACTGAATTTTCGAACGTTATTACTTATTATTATCTCAGACGGCAAAAAGACAACAAACATATGTGTATGTGATCTGGGATTTTCAAGTTTTGTTATTGACTAATTGTCTAATATTTGTTTTTTTACATGCACCTACAGCATCCCATTTTGTAATGAGTAAACTCGACGCGAAGGCTTAGCGGCGACGCGTAATTGCTTCTTTATTTATTATAAAAACCTAAAAATCCGTCTTATACTTTTGAATAACCAAATTTTACTACTTGAGACTATTTCTTCAGTAAATGCGTAGTGCTTGACGATGACATATTCCCTTCGATGTATGCGTTTTCGACCACGGCCGCATTGAAAGTACGAGTATAACTGTCGAGCCGGGGTAATATTCAGATTGATTTAAAGAAAAATGTTGAAGTTATTTCATAGTTTGTTATTTCAATTATTATAGTTATTAAGTTATATTTAACTAGAACCAATGTCATAGCAGAGATAGATCATTTCATTTTTGCGCGTGCCTCGATATGATATGTTAAAGTGACTTAATTATTATATAATTTAGAAAAAAGTATAGTGCGACTCAGTTGTATGCTGAATCAATTTCCATTTTATATACTAACTAAATATATATTCTCTATCTCTCTATCTCTCTATACATATCTACTAACAATCGGCATTGCAATATGCTGATTGATGTTAGAATAAAAGAAAGTAATAAGAAGGAAATATGCTTTAGTATGAATGAAAAGTAAGCAAAATATATTGGTGATAAAGTGTGTTCTCTAAGAGGCTGATGGTTACTTATAGATTAGATACTAATGTACAAAACAGTTGCGGTCGTAGGTAGAATTGTGGCGATATTTAAATAGGCACTGCTCCATCCTATCTCCCAACCTTTGACTTGATGAAAAGGCGCGCTAGAAGGTTATTTATTGTCGCAGCTGAAACCAATCTTCAATAGATTTGTTGTTAGCACAGATGAATAGCTTCTCGTACTTTAATAATAAATAGACTCCTATCCGGGCACAATTCATAACGCATTCTATTTGGAAGATAGTTCATAGGAGTAAAGTGAAATAAGGAAAGTCACAGCCTGTATATGCCCTACTGTTGCGCATAGCTCTTCTCT
This sequence comes from Meandrusa payeni, assembly GCA_029286785.1. Lineage (NCBI taxonomy): Eukaryota > Metazoa > Arthropoda > Insecta > Lepidoptera > Papilionidae > Meandrusa > Meandrusa payeni. The sequence goes on along the minus strand of JAGSMX010000012.1, from coordinate 6,501,784 downwards.
GTAAAGAGAGTATAAGCGCATAGTGCGCTACGCGACCCTAGTACAATGTGGAAGACTTTAAATGATTTCGAAAAATTTATAAGACATGCATGTTTCTCTCTGTCTCACGATGCTTTTCTTCCACCCCTGAGCGCATGGTAAATCACCAGTGGTAACTTAGTGGCGGTCGCCTCAAGTTGCATAGTACATCAGCATCCCGAGTTTCCTCGGTGCCTTCACCGGACTAACACGATATAATACTGACCATTCCGCTTCCACCAGTAAGCAAGAAAGAACATGTCTAGTTCGTCATTTCAAAAGACCTTTAGATTATATATATGTAATCAACAATATATTTATTGATTACTAATCTGGAACCTATATTTTATGGCGTACGATTGACATATAATTCTTATATCTATTAACCAATTTGACATTTATTAATTCGGCAATAAAATAAACTAAACCGAAGTGAAAGGAGGGCGGGTCTCTAGGAATTTTATATAATACCAGGTCTTATCGCAGATACCTTCCCTGTGAAGTGAAGTCATTACGCAAGAACAGCCATTTTGCCTACATCCTAATAAATCTCATTAGGGATTTTCCATTGCATGTGCAGCGTTTTATACGGATTCAATTGCCGTTTCTTGATCCCTACTTAGCTGTATTACAAAAATTGTAATGGCGGCAGGCAAAGGGGTAAGAGGTAGCTTACTACATAATACAATATAACAAATGGTACGCTGAATCCTTTCAAATGCTTGGGACTTGTATGTTAAATAAGGAAATACATACAGAATATGAAAGTTTGTAAGGGAAGAATGATTGCTTAAACATATGATAGATAATTGACTCTTCCGATATGTTAATAATAAGTTATGTTTGCTGCTTGCTAATTAAAATATTAATATATTTTATGTAATATAATACTGATGTATATGAAAATATATCGCAGGTTTCAGTACAAATCAAACACGTTTCTTATACAAAAGTATTCTATATGATAAGCAAAATGATAGTATAATTATAATCTTTATATGGCATAGCACAACAGACCTATGAAGATCGTTACTTATCCGAAGAACAGATTTTTTTACGTTTTTTTTGCAATGTCTGTATAGATAGTTAAACGTAACTGCTACATATATAATTTCGTACTAAATTCTAATAATACAACAATCTTCTATCTTTATAATGTGAAAAGTAATTGATTAAGAACACGCTAGTGTCGTCATTTTGATTTCATTGCTGCATCGTAAATTACAGCTGGATATGAAATGAAAACGCTACAACAAACACTATTAATTCGAAATGAGTTGTGGGAAAGCTTGTCTGTAATGTCCACCGGGCCATATCTCGTAATTGTTTGCTTTCATTGCGGTGGCTATGTGGACGAACACTATCTGTTGATTGTTTTGTGTTATTAACACAATCAATGTATACATAGATGACTGTTGTAACGGAACGCTACGAAAATACTGCTTAATTATAGTAAAAGGAACTAAGCTTTTGAATTACTTAGGTTTATGGATTGTGATTATATGCAGCAAATGGATTGCGACGTTGTCTACATTTCATTTTAATTGTTAGTGTTAGCAGTTATTATTTAGGTCATAAAGCCGATATTTTTGTTTGATATTTCTCAGAAATAGTATGTAAATGTCCAGTGGATGGATTTTATGGCAATCGAAATGCGAATTGGAAGTCCTTTTTTTGATATTTTTAAAAAATATGCTTTGATTACAATGTTTTGCTCTAGAACTAAGCACGTGGTAAATATAGGAATTGATATTAACAATTTCTTTAGTGCCAGGATCGACTCGGGTCGCTCCCATGTCTACGAGCAAACGTCCGAACTTTTGTTGTGCGAAGTTTGTCTAGATAAATGTGGAGAGTGCAATGCAAGCACTTCATCAACGCCCCCCGTGGTATTATATGTTAATGACGGTAATTGGCGTTACTACAAGTTTGCTAGAAGTTATTTAAGTTAGACTAAGTGCCCATAGGCAGGTGCCTTGTTTATTTTATGAATAAACCTTCTAAAAGACCTACGCCGATTATACAACTCGCTTCGCAAAATAAGGGCGCTTTTGATTTGCTGTTTGTAGTTATAGGAAAGAAATAAAAGATAGTCTTTCATAAATATTTATATTAAACTGGCCTTAATAAATTAAAGATTGTAATTAAAGTAAAAATTCCTGACGAAACTTTGTATCGCCAATTTGCATTATATATATTCACAATAATTATATCGAAATATAAAGGCTGCATGACATCGGTTATACCGCGCAAATCGCAACACTAGTGCAAGTTCTGATGTTGTGGGTAAAACCATAAGATACACCTTAAATAGTAACTGAACCACATCATTAATATCTACGTTCGGTGTACACACACACAAATAAACATAGCAGTTGTCATAGTTGTTGTCTTTGGTGTTCTAGCCGTTATCTACATTGCTTGTGTAGTTCAAACTTGACACCATCACTAAATAAAATAAACGCAAGTAAGGGAAGTTCTCAAAAACATCATCGCATCTAATATTGACATACGTAAATTTACAAATGCATAATAGACAAACACGGTGGCGCAGTCTTCTCCTTAATAGCCTCGTACTTTGTATGTCTAATATTGTATATACAAGAGAGATACACTCAAATTTTCTTAAAATCTAATACTAAGCAAAACGCAGGTTACGGATGCGAAAAATCACCGTGGAAAAATACAATAAATGTTATTGCTCCAAATGTTGTTACAATTTTTAATACAAATATTCTCATAAATTACTATTTCACTTGTCTTTACAAAACTCGTGGTAACCGACCCTTACAATGGTAACCAACTTGATGGTAGCTACGGAATGGTAATCAACACTATTAAATAATTACACAAACAGTGCTTACATATAAATAACTACTCAAATAATGGCATATTGTCCCATTTCAGGCGATGAATTATAATAACATAAACACTACAATTTTCTTACAAAACTATAGTACTAAGAATATGTTTTACATTTAAATGACTCGTTGACGCGTCAATACTAAATAATGACCGTTGCTCCAACTAGATTTAATAAATAAAGCGTTTCAACTTTCGACTAAAACACACTTTACTTTGGTTTGTTGTAGACTAATTACTTGCACTTTGCTTCTCATGTAGATAGCACATATATAGAAATGAAAAATTACTTGTCTAATATTAAAAAAAAATGCAATTATATCGTTAATTGTTAACTTTTTAAAAACACAGTACTTAGATAATGCTAATTCTTAAAATGTAAATAATACGGTTTATACATTTTTTATTGCGATACTATTGAAAACGAAGCGAAAAGATAACAACATTCATGTCACTTGATAATTCTGTACACCCAATGATTATTAATTCTTATTTATAAACCAATATAGTATTCCTTATAAACTTACAACTATTGTACGTTAGTATCAAAAATAATATTATAACATTTTTAGTGTTTTATTTTCTTTTTCTCTTGGACAATATTTTGTTTTAAAAAAATTATATGCCAAGGATACATCGAATAAATTAAAGTACAGTATAAAACATGCGTAAATATATCACAAAATTCAGGACGGATTCTTTTATACAAGATATTCGATCGATATTTTTTAATTTCTTTAAGGCACGGTTTTAATTATTTTATATTAGTTCAATAAAACCAATTACAGGAATTCTAAATGTAAAAAAATGATTTCTTTAAATTACCGACAATGTAGTTACTTTACCATGAGTGGACTGTAATAAATAAAAAAGTGGGATTAATTTCTAAAATTTGATTTTGTGTAAAAAAACTTTTTTAAGTTGAAATATCAATATGTATGTTTTTCATTTAAGATTCTTTGGTTGCTTTTTTAATTATAATTAGGCCAATGATACTGAATATTATCATGACATTTTGTTACCATTGCAGTCATTATCAAAATTAATTTTATAACATAAATGTCTGCTATTTAAAATTGATACTTTAAAGTTCCTACGAACCACTTCATTTTATAATACCCACTTTATCTAAGAACTTTATAGGTCACAAACAAGTGTAAACACAGATACACATAATAAGATTTAATTGCTGACGAGTGGGGTTAGTGGAGTAGGAGTAGAGAGAGAGTCATCTCCATAGTATCTATAGCGGGTAGGGACAGTCGAAGGGGTTACTTCCGTCACGGAGTCAGCGTGTTGGGAATCTCTATGACGGCGCAGGTCCACTTTGCGCTGAAACGCCTTATCGCACAATCCGCAAGAGAAGGGCTTGTAGCCGGTGTGTTTGCGCATGTGCGTGATGAGATTCGAGCTCTGGCTGAACGCTTTCGAGCATACCACGCATTTATGCGGCTTCTCACCTGCAACAAACACCTATGTTAATACATACCGTTAACTACACAATGTAATATTTAACGTCTCTGTTATTTACATAACCTTTATATGCCATTTGCTAGTTAGTATCTTCCTTTTGTACAGAGCTGAAATGAACATGCAGGATTTATGTGGAAGTAATTCCTATGGCAATAGCAGTTTGAAAGAACGTTCCAGAAATAACCTGGTTTGATTTTTAAAAGTATAAGATATTTTCTCTTGATTCTTGTTAAAAGATTTTTTTTCTTCTATTATAATATTATATATCAGTGCAGCAATTAGTTAATACTACACGAGAAACCTAATTTAGACATAGTTTATCTATGAAATTATTTCTTAAATCGATATTTAAATATAGGAAATATTCATATTTCCTAAAACAAATTTTATCATGGTCTTTAATAACTTTAAGTAAATAAATTAAAGATGCAAATATTCCCGCAAGCTGTCACTTGTTTGACAAATGCCTGCGGTAAGACATCCATAAATAATTTAAAAAAGCACCGACGCAATTTTATAGATAGAACAGGATTTAAGTGCACTTTTTGTTTGTGCAGTGATCGTCGCGCCATGTGTAGGTTAGTGAAGGCCGCGCGGCTAATTGCAAGACGGACCGCATTTTGGAATATTGATGATGAAGCATTTATCGGGGGACGTGGTCCATGTACGGCCAACGTAAATCATTCGAAACGGCTCACAGACGTGACGAGATGTCGCAGACCACGGCCAATGTGGTCTTGTCATTTTTTTCGGCACTTAATTCGTTTTGCCGGCCAACAAATAATACTGGCAGTAAAGAATGGCGCAAAAGTTATATTATTTCTGTGTATTTCGCGAAGAAGATACGCGTACCTTCCCTTTCATTGTGAATTTCAAACTTAAAAAACATAATAGGTCCCTTAGATTGAACCCTTTCGGGAGTAATACCCGTTACTCCCGAAAGAGAGAGGCTCTAATGGCGAAAGTATCGAGATCAGAGGGTTCACGAGAGCGACTAAGACTAGGTCGGTAGAAAGCTTTAATTCACCTACGGGAAGCATTGGCGTTCCCCCGAAAAAGTGGCCGAAGAAACTATAACAACGCTCGTAGCATTAGCTGTTACAATTGTGACCTGATAATCTTCTTGAAAAGTGCATACTGATCAAAATTTGTCTTGAAAATTGGCTGAATAAATGCACAAACATTCAAAAAAATTGGGTGTGCAGCTTTTAATTGAAAATAATAAAAGGACTGGAAAAATAGTCAACACCGTCAATAAAGTTCAGTTTAAATTTGGTTAATTAAATATTGTATTAAATAATAATATTTTATTTTTATATCAATGAATAATACGGAAAAATGCTAGGGATAGTAGCCTCAATTATATGAAAGGAGCACTTGAAAAGTATAACTTAGTAACTTATTACTGTCATCATTTTTTCTCATAACGCGCCAAAAGATAGCTATAACCGTAGATATAACTTCAAAACAGACTTTTTTGAAGGCCGTTAAACGGCAGTAGTGTCTAGGCTCCCATAGGTAGAGGTTTCTAAACCAACTACTAAAACAGTAGCATTACAATAGCAGTAAATCAAAAGACAAAGTTTATAATAATCACGACCCCCGACAAGATGATAAGAGCGGCCGCGGTCCGGCAGCCTCCCCGCCAATTCGTGTTTTTTGCTCATTGAAAATTCATTACCGCGCGAACCGGCCGCGATTCACTGACCAAAATATAATTGTCCATATTTAAATGTTTTGTGTGACGTTGCGGTGTCTGTTGTACTTGCCTGTACTAGTTTTGCATCATTACCTAAATGCAGAAAATAAAGTGCAAGTTACTTTCCGTAAGTTGTTCGCCGGAAGCGGCTCAGTAAGTAGGAGTAATACTATATATAAATACCTTTTATGTACGACTTGAAAAGCTAAATAATCTACGTCATGATCGGCAAAGTCACTTATGTTTTGTGCATATACTATTTATACGGTTTTATTCTAATTGTATTCGTGAAAAACCCTCGCTTACCTGTATGGATATAAGTGTGCTTCTTCATGTCTGATTTCTGATGAAAACGCTTGCCACAGTACTGGCAGGGGTAGGGCCTGGTGTCTGAGTGGATGAGCAGGTGAGTGGACAGCGTGCTGGATCGCTTGAAGCATTTACCGCACTGCTTACACTGTACAGATAAAACGCGTGATTTATTCATTGTTGATTTGAATACTTAATACACTAATGGTTCAGGAGGTTCGAACACACCCGATAATTGAAGTAAACCATCTCATAAATATACTTTTTAAAATATAGCAGTCATAACGTAGTGAATATGTGTACAGCTTACAGACACAGCCATGAACGCTGTACTGTCATAAAATTGTTTTAACATTATGACGTCACCAATCATGGTGTATTCATAGTCACTTTCACAACATTTGAAGTGATTCTACGCTTTAAAATACATAAAATAATTAGTATATTATTTTTTTCAAAATCCCAATTATGTTTTAATTTTATTTCGATTAATTGATATTTAGAATAAAGTAACAAAAATTTTCGGTATAGGTGCATGCAACTTATGACAACGTCTGGTGATTGCGTGTATTTAGTAATTGTTTGTAATTATAAATACATTTTTACGTAACTTAAATAATTGTAGGATCATTTTTTTACCATTTTCTTTTATTTAATGTGTGCAAACGGCAAATTAATGGGGTAGAATATTTTTTTTTATTTCTAATTAGACGACCAAGTCGCCTTGTCAGCGTCCATCACCTTCGCCGACGTGTAGTAATATTGTAATAACAGGCCACTCGGAACCCCTTTCTCCACGTCCCTTTGATTTTCCTTAATAAACCTAATACTCTTTGCTGCCTACTAATTATTAGATCAACGAGTTGTTTTTTTGTTCTATTGATGATTGATAGGTATGGTTTTATGTAAATGTCGTGTTATTTATACATTAATATAATCTCTGGCGTCTTTTAACGCAAGCGGTATAGACCGTTTACGTTTTCCGCTTTTCCCCAAGCTTGTTAGGTTACATATTTGACAGGGGAAGATCTCATCGCTATTCAACGGGCACGAATTTTTAACATTTTTGTTATTTTGTATCGAAATGGATTTATTTTTATACACAAATCCTATACTGGCATGTCATTTTTAGTACGTACCACGTAAAACCAATTCGGTAACGTATTAGAATATAAGAGTATATTATTTGCTATACGTTTATATGCAAGAATTAAAGTTTATCATTTTTAATGTTTGTTAGTTTAAGAACTTAACTAACAGACATGCATATTGAAGCGGTTGATGTTTAATTACATTACATTACATTTATATACTGATGACAGTTAGTAGTGTTTAATTAGTAGACTGATTACAATCATATCAATTATTTTTGACGTGCCGGTGGTAAACCATCAGTAAACCATAGTGGCACCAATTAACTGAAAGACTACTGAAACTAGTAAAAATAGACCACTATGATGCCAATGAACGTTCATTTTGTACACAATTACTTGGAAGATTTGGGATACTGGTCACTAATGTGACAGACTTCAGCGGTGGTCGTTGGTGGCGGAGAGTAGTGACTATTTTATGGACGAGGAGTAAACCCCATGACCAGAAAGATGCACGATCATCGAAAGGCAGCTATGCATAAAGTCGAAAATCCTGTTTAAATTTTGCAAGTAGTTGGTGATTTTAGTTTTACATTCACGGTGCGAGAGAGGATACAAATTCAATACTTTATTAATTTTGTTATAAACAGTAGAAGCTAGGTAAGCATAATGTCGCCTAGCAAGTGCAGACGGACAGATTGCTACCTCACAAATCCGTCCAGCTCGCCGAGTGTTAAAAGTCAGGTTCACAAAAGGTAATTGAATGTGTTTACGCAAAATCATTTGACGAATGAATAATTGTCTGACAGTTAGGACCTTAGCGATTGTAAATAATTCATCGGTAGGGAACCGGATTGGCTCTGATAATATTGTGTCCAAAAACGACAGTTCTAGGTCCACAAACAGGAAAGATATAATTTTTTTTCAAAAAGTTGAAATATTTTTCGGCTTGGTGAACAATTTAATTTTTGTGGGTTACTACGTTTTTGTTTTCCAGCGTCGATATTATAGCTATCGTTAATGATGTTTAACAACGCGGTATGCAGGCGGGATACCTCCAGTCTCGGCAAACATATTCTTATACCTTTGCTTTTAATATTCCGTCCACAAGTACGCGTACTTATTAGACAAAAGTTTCCAGTTTTAGATTTATTTACTCAGATGGTTTTCGGTACTTGAAATATCGCGTCGTTTGTGTTGTAACTTGTTTGCTCGAGAAAAATACAAAAATCATTGTAGAGGCGTATTACGCCTGTTCTTCTATTTAGAACTAAGGAGGTTTACATTGAATCTTTCTGTACGTATAGATAGATTTAAAAATGTATGAACAGCGTTAAATGTTAGCATTAAATAAGGTTTGTTTAGGTTATGAGTACTGGATGAAAAGAAAACATATTTTTATCTTATCTTTTAATCGTAATTCGATTGAGGTATCTCCTCAGCGCAGTCCCTCCCGCTAAGGTACTTGCAGGGCACATAAAAGTCTTAAACCGGGATGGTATGTTGAAGTAATGTGTATAACCGCCATTGGTAGCCGTTAGAAGACAACTTCCTATATATGTCAGCCGTGAAAAAATAAAATTTGAAAGAAAACGAACGAGATGACTTTTAATACATTTTTCAAAAATATATATTAAAAGCAGAGATAGATTAGGGGCTCAGCGGTTCGACTTAGGATTTGATAGTCACTGTAGCTGGCTTGTGCCAATGAGTTTATGTTTTTCGTTTTTTTTTGTATAAATAATTCTATATAATATAAAAAATCATTATTCACACGTATCGAAATTTTTTGAAGAGTGAGCTTAAGCAAAAAAAGTTAAGAGCCGCTGCACTAGGCTATCAATAATTCTTTATAAATTTAAATAATTTAAAAATTATTTCAATTATGAATTTGACATACACACATACTTTCTTTGACACATTACAAAAGAAAGTTGAGAGGCCATTAGTCGGCTGGTTAGTCGTTAAATATGCGGCGAATGATAATCCGCGGCACAAATCCGCGTAGCGGGCCCCCTTGACAGTTGGCGGGGCAGCTGCCTTGCCCCGCGACTTACAAAAACTGACAGTTTTTTGGTCTTTTTATGTCGTCATTGGACTCTCTTATAAACACAGGTGCTGGGCCACGACCATCTACATATGGTTATCGGCTATGCCCCGCATAGACGGAGATTTTTTATGGACGTCTGTCGAATTAAAAAAGCTAAGGTGCAGTTAAAAGACTATGGGTTTATTTATGATCTTTTGGTTACCGATTTTCGAAAGTTAAAAACTAAAAGGTGATTGACCCGAAATTTGTTGTCGATTGTTAGTGAAGTCATGGTTACATTTATCAATACTGGTTTTGCTATCACAACAATTGAATAGATCAAAATAATTAACATTTTTCTATGTTCAATTTTTCAACAAATTGTCGCTTATAAATACGAAAACATGTAAACTGAATTGGTTGTTGTTGTTAAATATGTAGTCAGTAAAAATTACGTGGTTTATTGTTGACGAAAAATTCTTACTAGACTCGGATACATTATATATATATAACAAAAAAGTTTGTTATTTCTAAGTACGCCCTATACTGTATGTTTAAAATCACATTACTTTTAAGCAATTTTATAAGAGGATAAGGATCAAGTCGACTGTATTTTATTATTGCTCTTCTCGCCAAGCTTATACCGGGCATTAGCACAAATTTTATCAACTGATATTATTGTACGTAAGAAAATGCCCGAAAAATTTAAACTCAACAGCAGAGGCCAACGAATCCAAATGTCCTACCATAAGATCGTAAAATCAAACGATAAAAAAAACGTTCCGTTACTTATATAATGACAGAAATATAAATAAATGAATGAATAAATGAAAAAACGAAATTAAAAACATTACGTTTTCCGTGAAATAAATAATTAATAAAAGAAATATGATTATTAATTTTAAAAAAATATATAGAGATTAAAAAAAATTGCTATCAAATAAACAAATTACTGATATATAATGTTCGAATGTTAAACTGTAACATAAATAATTGAAAAGGAAATAAGGCGTTTCGTAACATGAGTTATCAAGTTATCAAATATAAATTACGTAAAGTGTGGAGTCCGGTGCGGGCAATTAAGTGGGAACGTTGGCGGTCGCGTGGCCCGCACGCGTCCGTTACCGCAACCGCGCTCCGGACGGACAAGCGCACATTTTTAGCTCATATCAACAATTACATTTATGATCCTTTATCAAGAACCCTCAATTTACACCTGACAGAGCAAACAAATTCCACTTATATTACATTAAAAACTACCTAACGTCTTACGCTTGTCGAACAAGTATATTTAAAACCGACATCAACATTCTTGAATACGATTATTAGATGTTTCCTGATATATCTTTTGAAACTCGATCTTCTGAAGGTCCTTTTGTTTTCGATGATGAGTCTTAATAAAAATAACCCGTCTTTTGAGGAAAAGGCCTCGGTTATGTGAAATTTTTCGGAGAAGAGTTTCTCCTCCTAGCACCCTCGCAGTGAAAAGGCAATGTATCGCCTTCCTCCCGGGTCAACTTTTACAGCAACAAGAGCCGCCGCTCTTGTCCGACGGCTCCGTTTAGAGGATACCATAGCCTAATTCTATAAGCCCAGGACGGAACCCAAGGTTCTGTACCAACAAAATCAAACATACGACCTAATTGATTCGAACTCCCGACCGCCAGATCGTAATTCGAACCGCTTAGCCAATACGCTTTCAATGTTTTTATTTCTTAAAGAAATAAATATCAAAAGCACTCACGGTCTGAAACCCTTTTTTAACGAGTTGGACAGAGACAACAATCTTGGTCCACTTTTTACTAAGTTTATTAAATCCCATACAGAAGGTGAGTTCATCGCCGTTCATCGTTCATTTTTTTAAATGTAAACTCATTGGTAAAAGCGTATACATGCGTACACCCTGTTCATATATACAACATATTCTTATAGATATGTATTTTAATTTGTAATTAAATTATATATGCACATTTGCAATGAAAAATGAATAAAAAAATTTGCAATAAAAATAAGTTAAAATTTCACACCAATAAACAATTTTCAATGACACCGATGTATTGGTTGTTTATTTAAAATATTGCCGAGCGCTATACACACTCTTATCGTCGTATGACACGGGGTAATTATTCCTTCAATTATAAACCGCCGCGCCGTGATATTAAAAGTTGGAATTTTGATTAAAACCGATGCGGATTTTTATAATGACGCCGTGGAAAAAATGAATAGTATAAAAATGGCGCGAAGACGAGCAGCGGGTCGAGTGCGCGGCGCGCAGGACGCGCGACTTGTTTCGATACCACACTACTTATTAAGACAAGGGCAGTTTTTGCTATTTGATTTGTAAAAAGACTAAAACACATACTGGTTTGCTATTTTAAACCATTTCGAACGGAAACTGTACAGTTATCCCGATCTTGTTATAGGATGTCGCTATTTATTGGTCGATTGAGTTGGCGACGTGTTATAAAAATAGATTATAGACGCAATTACCTGGAAGGATTTCTCGGTTCTGTTCTCGTTTTTGAGGAGTAGGGTAAAGTTGATGTCCCCGGACTGCGGGGGCGGCGGTGGGAAGTTTTGGTAAGCAGGCGCCGATGGGCAGCGTCGTTCATCGCTCGCCGGTCGTTCGGACTCGTCCGGGCTGCTCCGGCACCTTTTTACTAATTCCAGAGGAGTTTCGTCGTCTTCCTTGTTCTCCCAGCGCAAACATGGAGATTCTCCCTCCGTGTCCCCCTTCTCGCGTTCGCACGCGCTGCCCGGTGACCAGATCTGACGATTCTTCATCGAAAGATTCAGCGGTAACTCCTCTTCGTCATCTGAAACAAACAATTGCTTTAAATGTTTAACCTCAACGCTCTTCACGCGACATCGTCAAATTTAACGTCTGTCGGGTCAAATAGGACGTCTGTGAAATGACTTATGAAATCTGTACAGGTGTGCGAATGTTTATCAACTGGTTACGTCAATTGTTGTGCCAGAATGAAATTCCTAGTTAATATACGCCGTAATACACGTTGTTATTATATTTATAGGCATTTATATTTAGTTTTTTATTAAATATATTATATTATTATACTTGATATGACTAACCGATAAATGTAACATTCAATTATTGCTTTATTCATGATAAAATACTAGCAATGAATTTCGAATTATCATTGGTTCAAGTCGGCTGAGATTGTGAATCAAACGCTAATGCATTCGGCTGTAAGCAATTAAATATAAATAATTTGTCATTAAACTGTTTTAAACTACATACAAGATTTGGCTAGGATAGGCTGAGAAGTCGGTACAATTTACGCGTGAGGAGCTGGCATGTACCAATAGCAATGTTTCCATTGCTTTCCCCTTAACCTTACTTTTGATTTCTAATACCGCACATCTCGAAAGACTTCCAAACTCCACTGATAGCTATTCTAATGAGCTGCGTATAGAAGAAGTCATGTAAGGAGGCCGAGGTGAGTACAAGTTTCACAATGACCCGATGTTCGTATGTACGATTTTTGGTTCTTTAAAATTAACACGTTTTTGGCCATGCAAAAGTAATGCTTTATAGTAAAGATACACTCAAATTTGTCGACGCAAATCGAGCATTCCATTAATAAAACGGTTTTACGATTTCTTCTTATAACAAATTATACGTTGATATTCGTATATGTTTATTTACAAACTGACGATTTAGTTAAGTACCATTTCCTTTTGGCATGTAGTTACTTGAAGAATTACGTTATTTTTTTATTTTAAAAAAATAAGCACACAAATAAGAAAATCAAGTTGTTTTTGAATCTAGGTTCGTTCGTTTCGTTATCTCGAGCGCTCCGTCGGAACCGGTACGCGCGCGGATAAGCGACAATTTGAATATTTAAAGACTTTGAACACAATGACAATGAGTTACGCTTGTATTGTAGGCATGGACTGCTTTTCCTTGGCGTGTAGGAAACATGTATGTTTGCTCCGGTTGTGGAGGTAAACGACATGTAAACGGCGACGTATCAGTGGTACGAGTTATTAATCGGTAAACTCCACTGATAGCTATTCTAATGAGCTGCGTATAGAAGAAGTCATGTAAGGAGGCCGAGGTGAGTACAAGTTTCACAATGACCCGATGTTCGTATGTACGATTTTTTTTCTGTTTTTTTTTAAATTAACACGTTTTTTTGGCCATGCAAAAGTAATGCTTTATAGTAAAGATACACTCAAATTTGTCGACGCAAATCGAGCATTTCCATTAATAAAACGGTTTTACGATTTCTTCTTATAACAAATTATACGTTGATATTCGTATATGTTTATTTACAAACTGACGATTTAGTTAAGTACAATTTCCTTTTGGCATGTAGTTACTTGAAGAATTACGTTATTTTTTTATTTTAAAAAAATAAGCACACAAATAAGAAAATCAAGTTGTTTTTGAATCTAGGTTCGTTCGTTTCGTTATCTCGAGCGCTCCGTCGGAACCGGTACGCGCGCGGATAAGCGACAATTTGAATATTTAAAGACTTTGAACACAATGACAATGAGTTACGCTTGTATTGTAGGCATGGACTGCTTTTCCTTGGCGTGTAGGAAACATGTATGTTTGCTCCGGTTGTGGAGGTAAACGACATGTAAACGGCGACGTATCAGTGGTACGAGTTATTAATCGGTAAACTCCACTGATAGCTATTCTAATGAGCTGCGTATAGAAGAAGTCATGTAAGGAGGCCGAGGTGAGTACAAGTTTCACAATGACCCGATGTTCGTATGTACGATTTTTTTTCTGTTTTTTTTTAAATTAACACGTTTTTTTGGCCATGCAAAAGTAATGCTTTATAGTAAAGATACACTCAAATTTGTCGACGCAAATCGAGCATTTCCATTAATAAAACGGTTTTACGATTTCTTCTTATAACAAATTATACGTTGATATTCGTATATGTTTATTTACAAACTGACGATTTAGTTAAGTACAATTTCCTTTTGGCATGTAGTTACTTGAAGAATTACGTTATTTTTTTTAATTTAAAAATAGCACTAATGCTTTAAAGAATTTAAATGTATTCTCTTGGAGAGATATAGCGAATGCTATCCACTTTTAACTGAAATATTACAGTGGTTCAACTTATAGATACATACACCAGGTAGTAATTTTAGTAAGTGCTTTGTTTTTAAGTCAAAAACCAGGACGTTTTGATATCTCGTCTGTTTGTTTGAATCTACAACCGTCAAGTTATATCGGCTTCTGATATTGCATTAATCAATCGGCGCAAGCGGGGAAGCACCGCGAAATGCTATGTTGTTTGATAGGATCAGTTCTAACTACGTTCAATACCTGATCAGTAATAATTGAAAAAGTGAGAATTGGAAATTTACTACTGGAAGATTCGTCTGCCAGTGGCACCTTTTACTAATTCCAGAGGAGTTTCGTCGTCTTCCTTGTTCTCCCAGCGCAAACATGGAGATTCTCCCTCCGTGTCCCCCTTCTCGCGTTCGCACGCGCTGCCCGGTGACCAGATCTGACGATTCTTCATCGAAAGATTCAGCGGTAACTCCTCTTCGTCATCTGAAACAAACAATTGCTTTAAATGTTTAACCTCAACGCTCTTCACGCGACATCGTCAAATTTAACGTCTGTCGGGTCAAATAGGACGTCTGTGAAATGACTTATGAAATCTGTACAGGTGTGCGAATGTTTATCAACTGGTTACGTCAATTGTTGTGCCAGAATGAAATTCTAGTTAATATACGCCGTAATACACGTTGTTATTATATTTATAGGCATTTATATTTATTTTTTTATTAAGGACATAAAAAAAAATACATACAAGTCTATATTTTCACTCGTATCACCAATCCTTTCATATTTTTTAACTATTGATGGTCGGTAACTAATTAACTGATAAATTACCGTTTAATATTGTTTAAACAAACATGATCCATAGCCCATACGGTAATATAATAAGTTGGTTATTTTTTAATATTTTGATTACAGCAACAATCACATAAACTAATTTTGATGGCAAAACAGCGGTTGGCCGGGTCAGCTAGTAATTTTTACAAGTTGGCTGGGATTCGAGTCTCCCATCATCAGATCGTAAACCTAAAGCTTAGGGGGGCTACCAATTGATATAATTATGACAATGATGTCCGGATTGGGGATCAGATGGTAAGAATTACTGCAAAATACAAAAAAAGAAACATTAAAAAATATTTAAGCTTACCAGTTGCCCGAGCGTATTGCTTAAGTGCTCGGCCTGCGATTTCAATATCTCCAAGTTGCAGTAGATCCAACCTGCTTTATGAAGAGTTGGGTCTCACGCATTGTGCGAGGTCGTGGTACTTTCGCGATCGTACCGACCCATTCCTGCAACAGCAGAAGCCACTGCTGTGGTTTTGTATGTTGGATTTTTTGCTAAAAACTACTCTCTAGAACTCCAGCTACCTTACAGTGATAGTCTCCTATCACGTAATAAGCTCATTGTAAGGCGTATGGGCGATTGTTATCTCGGTCTACTTGGATGCCATCTGAGTTTATTTAAATCCTTTAATTTAAAAAAAAATAAGCACACAAATAAGAAAATCAAGTTGTTTTTGAATCTAGGTTCGTTCGTTTCGTTATCTCGAGCGCTCCGTCGGAACCGGTACGCGCGCGGATAAGCGACAATTTGAATATTTAAAGACTTTGAACACAATGACAATGAGTTACGCTTGTATTGTAGGCATGGACTGCTTTTCCTTGGCGTGTAGGAAACATGTATGTTTGCTCCGGTTGTGGAGGTAAACGACATGTAAACGGCGACGTATCAGTGGTACGAGTTATTAATCGGTAAACTCCACTGATAGCCATTCTAATGAGCTGCGTATAGAAGAAGTCATGTAAGGAGGCCGAGGTGAGTACAAGTTTCACAATGACCCGATGTTCGTATGTACGATTTTTTTTCTGTTTTTTTTTAAATTAACACGTTTTTTTGGCCATGCAAAAGTAATGCTTTATAGTAAAGATACACTCAAATTTGTCGACGCAAATCGAGCATTCCATTAATAAAACGGTTTTACGATTTCTTCTTATAACAAATTATACGTTGATATTCGTATATGTTTATTTACAAACTGACGATTTAGTTAAGTACCATTTCCTTTTGGCATGTAGTTACTTGAAGAATTACGTTATTTTTTTATTTTAAAAAATAGCACTAATGATTTAAAGAATTTAAATGTATTCTCTTGAGAGATTTAGCGAATGTTATCCGTTTTTAGCTTAAATATTACAGGGTTCAACTTATACATACACCAGGTAGTAATTTTAGTAAGTGCTTTGTTTTAAGTTAAAACCGACGTTTTGATATCTCGTCTGTTATTTGAATCTACAACCGTCTAGTTATATCGGCTTCTGATATTGCATTAATCAATCGGCGCAAGCGGGGAAGCACCGCGAAATGCTATGTTGTTTGATAGGATCAGTTCTAACTACGTTCAATACCTGATCAGTAATAATTGAAAAAGTGAGAATTGGAAATTTACTACTGGAAGACTTTTCGCTTCTGGAAGACGAATCGCTTCTTTTTTATAATTATTAAAGGTAAAAAAGGTATAGTTACCATCCCTGGGCGGCGTATGCGTCATGTGTTCCAGAGGTGCCAAGGGGTACTGTGGCGAGGCTCTCGGCATTAGCAATGGCCACACTCCAGCACCGCCGTACAGTGCGCCCAGACCGCTGCAGTACATCAGCGCTCCCAACTCTAAATAATAATTTACAACTTACTTTAGTAGAACTTCGTAAGACTTCTTAATTTAAGAAATTTCGACGACACAGTTTTCGTTTCAAAGTTAACCTAAGCTTAGACGCGTTATCAATCGGTGTGAACCAGTGAAAACTTTTACGTATATGCGTCCAAAAATTTGTTGCCGATACCCAACCTCATAAACCCTCGTTTCCTTTTAAATCTCACAGGGTAGACAGATATAACGATATTCAACTTTTAACTGAAGCTCAGTTAAATTCTAAATATCAACGCCTGCGATATGCTGCTGAAACGGAACGAACTCGACCCATTCTTGAAGCGGATGGTGACTGGCGACGAAAATGGATCACATACGACAATATCAAGCGAAAACGGTCGTGGTCGAAGGCCGATGAATCGTCCCAAACAGTGGCCAAGCCGCGAATTTCGGCGTTAGTGAACTTCATGTTTACACGTCTATAACTGTTGAACGCAATATCCAAACTAATTATGCATAGCGTCGTTTTGTAGGTTATGTCAAGACCTTTCAAATTATGTATAGTATTGCTAGATACGAGCTCTGTAGCGCTTTGTACATAGCCGCGAAATTCAAAAGACAAAAGGCGGAAGGGAGATATTTGACAACCTATTATAATAAGTTGGTTATTTTTTAATATTTTGATTACAGCAACAATCACATAAACTAATTTTGATGGCAAAACAGCGGTTGGCCGGGTCAGCTAGTAATTTTTACAAGTTGGCTGGGATTCGAGTCTCCCATCATCAGATCGTAAACCTAAAGCTTAGGGGGGCTACCAATTGATATAATTATGATAATGATGTCCGGATTGGGGATCAGATGGTAAGAATTACTGCAAAATACAAAAAAAGAAACATTAAAAAATATTTAAGCTTACCAGTTGCCCGAGCGTATTGCTTAAGTGCTCGGCCTGCGATTTCAATATCTCCAAGTTGCAGTAGATCCAACCGGTGATGAGATATGGAGTCTGGCGAGTGTGGCGGTGACCGTGGTGATATTGGAGAATGGGGTGAGGGACTGCGAGTGGGTGAGGGGTAACGTGGAGCTGGTGGCGGCGATGATGACTGGAACTGCTCCGCCAATCGAGATAGGAGAACGTGCCGAGACATCCTAAAAAAAATAAACATTATTTGAATCAAATCATTTCAGCAGTGTGAATTTTAATTAACTGACGTCAAAGAAGATTTCAATTCGTTTGTATTTATTTTAATGTTTATTCAGTCATATCATAGCCCATTCCTATTCATCACTTTTCACCAAAGCATAACTTTATCGATTTTTAGGTACAATCGCATCATTAATGATTAATTCTTCAATTTTTATTCTAATTTAATAATTAATTTCAATGAGAGTAAGGGATTAACGCATTCATTCTTCCTCGGTTCTGATTTTCTTTGTACCTTATGGTTTATTTTACTATCCTATAATCGGGGTATCAACTCCCAGGAGGATTGAATACAAATATCGTCTTTGTACAAAAAATTGTGTGGGCTTATCACCTGTTACTTTTAAAATTTTAATAAACTTGGCGAAAAGCTGTCCGCTCTTGTTGTATATGTTTACTTTGCATATAATTTGAAATAATTTCTGATAAGTCAGCTATTCACGATAGCCTTTGAACTAAGGCTAACTTAGAAAAATTAGGCTCTATACTCAAAATATCAAAATGAAAGTAAATTAACTTTCTTAACCCATACCACAATATTCATATTTAATTTTTTTGACGTGACCGTAGCCATTAACGTATGCACGAACGTATGAGTTTTTGTTGACAGCTCTAGGCCTGATTAATCCGGTCGCTTGTTTGTTGACATCGAATCACATTAAAAGCTCAATCAAGTAAATGAAGAATCAGAATAATGAAAGCGGTCGGCCGGCGCGGCGCCCACTGCGTACGCGCATTAATAATGCACGGGTCGCCCGCCTGAAACAATCTTCATTAGACTAAAACGTGTTACGCGACAGAATGAATTTGTAAACGGTGTCAAACTCACTTCGACTGACGCGACTTAATAGACTAGATTACGATCTACAAATGATTTGCTAAATTTTGTAATTATAGTGATGGAATTATCGTGGGTATGTCGTGTGGGTTGTGTATTACATTTTTTGATAACTATACATATTTTTATTTGTGACGAACCAACTCTGATTTTTTCAAAGAAGCTAACCACAACATTCTTGTGTGTTCTTTTACATATAACCAAAATTCTGAAAGTTTAATATGAGTTAGGCATATTGCTTTTGTAAAACTTCTATTTCACTGTGATGTACCACTTTTCGAACTGTTATTTTGTTGCCTGGATTAAAGCCTGAAACTACGAACCGCTCTCCTATTCTATCCAGGATTTTATAGGATAGCAGTATCGCGTTTGCGCTCTTAGCTTCCAGATATAAGAAGACTCGTTAAGTCAATGATTTTTCTGACTACTTCCAACTCTTTAAACCGAACCTGGTCAAACTACATAGCACTGCTCAGGGATTATTCATTAATTACAAGAGCCCCGAAAGGGGGAAATTTCGAAAGTAATAAAATATCACCCGTTGTGGTATTGCTGAACCGTAACTCTTACGTCTAGGATAGAGATTTAAAAAACTGCTCAAAATATAAAGAAAACAAAAGACGAACCCTTGACGGCAGGATATAGGGGAAGTAGATTAACAGGCCTACCAGGTGTCTTTTTACGCTGAACAAATTTCAAGTGGCTTGTATACGACTCTGATTTTCAGATTTTTACTTAAATAAAATCATTGGCTAAATTTTACCTCAGAAGTATCCATGTACTACAGTGTACGTTTAGTTAAATTTTCTGTAACCTAAAAGAAAAACTTAAACTTTTTTGTTTAAGCCCAGATTTTGAGTGCTGATTCACCACGTGTTTGAGTTGAAAGAAAAATATCGTGAGGAAATTTTCTACCGGTTTCTTGTCGGACTATGCCTCCTTATTCTCTTTAGATATACTTGCGTCCAACAATGGAACATTTATATATATATATAAAATATCGCCAAGTATATATATATATATATATATATCCTATATCCTGACGGAAAATGTGACCATTTTCAACATAATAAGCGCACCTCTTTGTTAATTTACCCCGTTTATGTTTTTTATTTAAGCTCTCACGTACTAACAATACTTTTTAATGGGTGAAAACAGAGATAGCAAAAAGTATTTATTAAATGCTTTTGTAACACCGTTGAGTACTCTATCAATAAACGAGTAAATGCGATTCACTCCCGCTATTACCGCTAATTGACCAACGAGGTTACTTATGTGGGGGTTGGGTGTCGCAATTTCTTGTTTCAATAAAGCAAGTCGTTATTAGTTGCTGGCGGTAGGCGGCAATTACCAGGCGCGCGACCGTCGTAGCCACATATTTTTTCCTTCCGTGCACGATGGGAACCGGACCAAATGCTCACTTTTAATATATCAATCAGAACGAAATCATTACCGCCATTACGAAATGCTTTGAAGAAGTTTCATTGACACTACGATGTATGTATAATTATGTTGTCTACATTTTTTAATTTACACGTAAAAGAGTTCCAAGTCTTCACGTGAGTTCAACCCCAAATAATTATATCAACTTCGAAAATACAATCAGATAGATCTCATTACATTTTTTACATAAAGTTACAGCCTTTATATATGTCCCACTGCTGGGCGCAGGCCTTCTCTGTAAAGAGAGTATAAGGGCATAGTCCGCTACGCGGCCCTAATGCGGATTGACAGACTTCACATGCTGTAGAAAAATTTCCTAAGACATGTATAGGTTTCCTCACGATGTTTTCCTTCACCGCCGAGCGCGTGGTAAATCAGCACATAAAATTGCAACAACAAATTTATTGGTGCCGGCGCCGGGGATCGAACTCGGGTTGCTAGCGTACTACGCAACTTGAGCCAACCGCACGGACACTGAGCTACCACGGCTCGTATGTATTTTTTACATAAATTATTATAAATTCAGTTTTCAATTAACATTTTACAGATTATATGTTGGAAATTAAAAACAATATAGTTGATGTTAAAATTTTCCTTTCCGTTATCTAAAAGGAATAAGGCTGTATAAATATTGATTTTTTGTATTATAATGGAAATTTATTTAATCTTCGTGATTAATACAGCCCTGGCGAAATGTGTTTAAAATTTAACTGAGGTTACACATCGAGCACATTTCATTGGATGAAATTTAATAAATGTGGAATATTTTATTTGATAAACACAGCCAGGGTGCTATTTAGGTTACATGATTATTTTTACAAAATATTGCTTGCATACAGCCTTGTACGTGGACAAGCAACCAACCTAGCCGTGGTTCTGCCCTCTCGGGCGCCTTCGGATCGGAATGCTAACTATAAAGAAAACGCGCACGCCGAGGTTATCCCCCACCGGGGGACCATTCTGTCGAGATCCTAAGAAACTTTAACTAGATATTTAAAAAAAAAACGATCACTGGTTCAGGCAGACTAAACGACCTAAGAGCTATGCCACTTCTTAATCCGATCTGACTGTAGACTGTCAGTCAGTTTCTCTGGCAGATCTGTGTAGGTTCTTCATAAAAAAATGTCTCTGTTAAATATTTCTCGGCAGTAATTTGATCAGTCATCGGTGGAATTGTTATTGAACTAAAAAAAAGTTTATAGACAATGCGTTCGATCCAATGAATACGTATCCTTAAGACATACAGACCCGGAACTTACGCACTCGCGGTATGACTGACCTATGAATTAAAAGTCACTCAACAACCTACGTCTAATATTGGGAGTTTCTCTGAAAGTTCAGATCTGGAACGAGCTGATTTGGCAGAGAATGAAAGTCACAAATCCCGATTCAGAAAATTAAAATGGCATCAGCGATATAAGAATCAAAATGAACGTTTGGTTCTTCTGTGGAGACTGTACCAGGAAGCGTAGCGCAAGATCTCTGAACTAGAGAAGACGAGGATCGTATTTAGTGGTGACTCATATGCAGTAAACTGATACGGGTTTAATATTGACTGTTGATTATATTCATAACGAGATATTTCAATAAATATTACGTTGGCTTCCATTTGTAGTTAATTTTATATTATCCGTGAAATAGCAACCGACCGAGTTGTTTGGATCGGAATGTTTACGCGTAACATTGTAACAGTCTTTTTTTTTTGTTAACGGGGAGGAAATCTTCACAAAGATACCCCGCCTTCTGGGGGGAAGGCGGCGGTTATGTGGGGTTTTTACCCACTAAAACCTCCCCGGTGACCCTTTCCTCGGTGCATGACGAGGGGCTCCGGGATCTCCAGTGGAACGCACCGGAGCCCCTCTGCACTGTGCTCAAGGAGAGACGTCCTGGGGAGGTTACCCTCCCCCTGTGCCCTCATAGTGCAAGGCTACACGGGCCGGCCGATGTCGCCTTCTTCCCGGGTCCACCTTAGCGGACGACAAAGGCCCCCATCCTTGTCGCCCAGTGAACCCGAGGCCCCTTTAGTCGCCTTATACGACAGGCAGGGGATACCGTAGTCTTATTCTTGAGAGCCCAGAACTACAGGGCTGAACATTGTAACATTCTAAGCCGAGGTTACTTCTCACCGGGGAGACCCTTGTGTCGAGTTACTAGCGATAGAGGTTCAGGCTAAGCGACCTAAGAGCTATGCCACCTCTTAATCTGGTGAAGCAGTCAAGGCCAGCTTCTCTGAATAACATGTGTGGTTCGTCAAAAAAAATTGCATTTGAGTAAATAACTTATTGTAAAATTGACTGCAGTATTTTGCAGTTACATTTTAATTGATTTGATGCAATTAATTGTCTCTCATTAAATAAAATGTTGCAATACGTAAATTAGTATTTAAAACGCATACACGACATACTCGGCAGTATTCCGGTTTCTTTGTGATTTTAAATAATCAAAATATCTTATACACTCGTAAATAAAAATAAATCAACCAGGCCAAAATAATAGAAAAGTATTAAATTTCTAATGTTCAATCAATGAAACGGGTTAAATTAAGACCAATTGGTCAATTTTAAAATTACTAAATTGTATTGTAATACAATAAAATAGAATATGATATCATTACGTCGATTTGAAGATTATCAGAAAAAATGCTACGATGCGCTTAATAATGTCTCCTCTATCTCTGTTAAGAGGCAACAAGTTATGAAATTAAATTAGGAAGCATTAAAAAAAAATTATAAAGTATTTCAATTTATTATATAAGAAAGGTAAATTATATGAAGATCTTCATACGACTTACCTTGGGCGGCAAGTCTCAGCACTAAAAGATTTCACTCAATCACTGCCGAGGTTCACTTGAAAGTCTCAAAAAACAATATCCTTCAAATCAAACTTCAATCGCGTACTGGGTTTTCATTTTATTTGTTTTCGAAAAGCTACAAGATGTGACGTAGTCGATGTGTCGAAGGCTGTGTGGGATCGGTTAGCGTACCGGCACGGTGTTTCGTGTTCGGCGCCTGGCACCTGACTGAAACGAGGCTCGCGCGCCCCGACCTACCCGACTCATCCACAATAACGTTCTTTTTTCAAAACACTGACAAAAAAGAGCAGGTCGGGCGGAGGCTGCGCTATAAAGAAATGATTTGATGAAACAACCACTTGACAGGTGGCTCGCGTCGCAACCACGCATGCTACTGGCTAATTGTCGGTTTGTATGTACTTATACGCGGAGGATGAGTTGAAAAATGTCTTTTGAGTATTAATGGACGCAAATGTAAGGTTTCTTAATGTGTCGCATTACGGTGGCTCGTTACGTATCACGGCCGTTGGCAGCGAATTGATCGCAGCATTAAGGCGTGTGTTCCTTTATTACTTTCAAGCTTAGAAGAGTTAACAATTTTTCACAAGAGACTTGGTTGAATAAGTTCAAGCTCTTGAGAGTTTATAAGATTGCTTGAGCTTAGATTTCCTCAAACAGCGCCCCGCCCACTGGTGCCATTGGCTGTTACACGCGGTCGGGCGGGGCGTAGCTTAGATGTGAACTTAGAAACCTCGCGAAACAACACCGTTGTTTACATTGAGCGTTACTATCTTTACGTTTTTGGAAATTTAATTACAAATCCCATTTCAGCGTAGATTAATACGTGACATCCGTTCATTGTTTGAGGTATTTTAAAAAATAAACAAAAAAGCTCAGAGCTTTGTTCATATGTTATATAAGAAAACCTTCGCCAGGTCAATATTGATATACGACATAACATTTTAAAGCATTTGCACTGGTGTAGTGACGCAACAAAATTGATTGCGCAATCGTTGAAGTCGCTATTGATAATGACGATATATAATACTCCCTTTAATTAAGGGTAAAATTTTGCTTTATATGATGAATGCATACGAAATATAAATACATTAATTATATATGTGAAAATTAATTCAAATTAGAAATCGATACGATACGGGTTTCATATTTGAGCCGTTTGGGGTAGAAACTTTGGGTCCGTGGGGTCGTAGTGCACATCACCTTTTTAATGTGTTAGCTAAGATGTTGTTCGACACATATGGTGACCAGAGGGCTGGCTTATACCTTGCACAGAGGCTAAGCATTGCCATACAACGTGGCAATGCTACCAGCCTTCTGGGCACGCTGCCAAGCGATGACGGTTTGGCACAGTTATATTTTTTGTAAATATTTTGTAATATCTTTTAAATTGTAAATATTTCTTTATTAGTTAGTATATGTTATAATCATTAGCTATTAGTAAATCACTGTTTCTTTGATTTAAATAAACATTGATTAAATAAACAATAAAAAAAATTAGAAATCTCTTTTGTATATTTTTATACTTACTTATTTTTACGTATTTTAGGTACCATTTTTACTTTTATTTTAATACGTATATTAATTATTGTAATTTTATAGTTGACGTATTTTTCTTATAAAAATAATATTTAGGATAATAGTAAGTTAAAAAAATAATAATAATAAAGAAAATACAATAACTTATTTTTTGAATAATACTATATTTAGGTTTTTATTCTATTTTTCAATTCCCGATGTTTCGAAAAATCCAAACCAGACGGTAACCTACAATAACTGATACCGCGAAATAATTCAAATTTCAAATGATTTTTTCTATGAGTATTCGCGTAAATATGAGAAGTCAATCAACTCCCTTGTGTCAAATATTTCTTATGACAAATGTTCTTATGAATACGCGAATTTTAAATGTTGAAATAAAACAAATTTTACGGACTTAATTGACGTTTACTTTTATGTGTATATGAAATGTGTTCCAGTGTCGTACTACTTTCAGGCTAACATCTGTATTATTAGTTTTACTCGTATAATTTTTTTTAATATTTTATTTTATTATTTATTCGGGAATTGGAGTAACAAACGTGTGGCCATTGATGTTAAGTGACCGCAGCAATTTATGAACAACGCCGTAGGGATTGCAGGTGCGTTGGCGACCTTTGAGAAATAGGTAAGCTTTTTACGTGAAGGTCTTCGCGTAGTACCGTTTGGAAAAACCTCTCACGGCAACCTAAGCTATAAAAAGTTTCATCGTGGTATGAAATTATACTATGTAAATTTCTAATTAATGGGAATGCCAATAAGTGTTTTCAGATTTTGGTGTTTGGAGAATTAAAATTAATAGTATAAAAAATAAATAAAATACAGCCTCAAGTTAGCAACACTAGCATCTCCAGTTTGATCCCCGGCGCCAGCAGCAATGAATTCGTTTGTTTCAATGTTTAATGCTGACTTACCACGCACTCTGCGGAGAAGGAATCCTGAGGAAACCTAGACGTGTTAGAAACTGAGATATTTCAAGTCCGCCAATCCGCAGTAGGTTCACGTGATGTACGCCCTTATACTCTGTTAACAAATTCTGCCCAATAGTAGGACATATATAGGACAATATTTACTTTTATATTCAATTATGCCGGTATTCTGTAATCTGGCGGTACTACGAGTACTTAGCCTACATTCTAGCCCACCTCCTCTACCTCTGGGCTGCTCCTGTCATGGGTAAGGCGTTACGGTCGCTCAATAACTGTTGGTAATCACATTTGTTAGTTGATATAGTTCAAATAGCAAGTTTTGCTTCAAGCAAAACTGCTGCATTTTAATATATTTAAAAAAAGCCTGAAAATAATATGCCAATTTTAAAATTCTTTTAATGTTTGAACTCTAGGTGTTTACAGGCCATGTATTATTTAGAAATAAGTGCTACGGAGAAAAGCTGTTTCTAAATAATTTTTAGTTGTAATTGTGCTATTATATACTAACGCGCCATTTTATGAAAAGAACAAAACTTTCAATTGAACGTAGAGAAAACATCGTAAGCGTTTCATTTTATAAATCAAGTCAACACCTGGCTACCCCCTCCGTCCGCTTGTAGCACTATGGTGGCCTTGATTTTATAATAGTTGACGAGTTTCACAATCATTACGAAATATTTAGGCCAATCAGAGCATTTGGTAGAACGTCCCCTCACTTTCCTTATTTTATGTCTGACCTAATTCCATGCAATCACCACAGAGGTAGGAGCAAAAGTTATGAAAGAGAACCTTAAAAAACAATACTCATTTAATATTATTATACATCGATTTTTTATGTTTTCAAACACGTCTTATAATCACGTGTAATTGTTGGAGCATACGTATATTTTAGTTTCTGCTAAAAAATTATCATCCATACTTAAAAATACTGCAAGAGTTCTTACAGAGTTCTGAATAAAGAGGAGAGGGGAGAGTCGAGATATCATCCGCCCATCTCGTGAGAGGTCTTCCATTGCGGTGTTTTCCAGTTGGACCTCTCCACGAGGTCACTCCTTTAGTCCAACGGTCGTCTCCCAGTCTTGCTATATTTCCTGCCCATTTCCATGTTAGTTTTTTTTTATGTTAGTTAGTTAAAGCATCGGTGGCATGAGTGATGTTCCTTATTTTTGAGTGGCGAAGTTTAAGGTCAAAGGTTGAAGTCATGGCTGGTTGAGAGGGCATTTTACAGTGTGGAGGAATTAACAAATGAAATTACAAATTAAAATCATTTTATTTCTTCGATGTACTATTTTTTCATTATTTTTTTTTTAATTTAATAATCTAATGTAATTTGTAATACTAAGAATTTGTAATAATTTGTAGTAAATAATTGACTTGTAATTTATTATGTTACCAATAAAATCTGAATCTGAATCTGAATCAAAGTACTTTAATATTTATATATTTTTCATTATTATCAAGACCCGAGTAGACTTGGTGCATTTAAATGTATGTTAAACATTAAAAACATTTTACTATATTAAACTTGGAGGTAGGAGACTCGTGACGGGTAAAAAAAGATTATAAGGAAAGTGGCCACTGGCTCAACTTTGCGGTCGCTAGTTTGTCTGAGCATTAATTTGCAGTTATTTGCGAAACGTTCTTTTTAACCATCGCCGCCGATGTTATCTCCAGGGTTGCACCACTCAAGAGATAACCTTTTTATGACTTTACTGTTTTACCCTTTTGATGCGATATCTATAGAATAAATCTAAGTAGATTGGTGGTACTCGGGAAATATTAAGCGATGACAGAATGCTGATATTTCACAGTAATGTGTTACGGTTTGTTTACAGTTACGAAGATCAATTACCGAATACTCTTGTACAAATAGTTACTGAACATGTATTTTGGTACATACTTATTTTGGTTGTTGTCTTTTTTTCATGTACTTGTTTTGTTTCTTTTTCTTTAATAAACGTTTATTCTATTTCATTCTAATAGGAAACACGTTATTTTGTCTTTAACTGCATTAACAAAAGAGGTAGGTATGAACTTATATCATACTATAAGATCCAGCGGGTGTTTTATTATATAATATTTTATGGATTATCTGGAACCTCCATTTTATCTTTAATAAATAAATGTTTTCTTTATCAAAATTCGTTCGATTGACATTTAATTGTACTGTTTGTTATCCAATTTGACATTGAGTAAAATAACCTAAAAAGAAACGAGGCCGTATCTCTTGTATTAATATAATTTAATTAATAAAATTAATAGAATAGTATCAACTAGTCAATATTTAGTACAGTACAATTTTAATAGTTTACTTTTTTATTGTTTCAGAAACCCAACCGGATGATGCCAGTAAGTTGCTCTTCTTTTGGATACATTGAAACAAAAAGTTGCTATAGTTTATGACCGTTGTTGTTGGGACCTAATAAGGAAATTTTGCTCAACCGGGTCTGCTCCCATTGAGGTAATGGGACCATTGGAGTTTTTATTCGATAGGCCTCTTCTGGGCCAAGCCCGGCATAACTTCCCCGTGCATGTATTTTTAAAGCGTAGGAAATGTATGTCCAATTTGAAAAAATATATGTACTTCAATTAGTAGGTGTTTGTTGCGACGGTGGCCAATTGAACGGTGAGACGAATGAAGAAAGGTTATACGCAGTATTGTTTTAAAGAAGAGAGGGAAACGCTGAATCCCATTTTTAGTGATTGACGGTGCCCGTTAAACACTACAGCAAAGGTGTCGCAGGTGCGTTGCAATGATTTGAGTAGGAAATCTTTATGTAAATACATAAAATGCGCTTACACCCTTCACATCGAGACAGACTATGCTTGTACCATTTACATTTTTCTTGTTATACTCGACAAGAAAAATAGAAATAGTACAATCCAAATGGAATGTATTAATACATTAAAAATAATAATAATAATCTAATATCAACTGTTAGTACTATTGTTTTCATATAATATAATATCATAAGAACGACGAAAGATCTTCGGAACTTCATTTTACTTAACAGCCAGTAGCCATAGTTATATGTTTAATCGTAAATATATTCTTACAGATCAGTTAACGATGTTTTCCAGTCGATTAACCCATTGTTGCAATCTCGGGAAATCTAATTACGTAGCTAATCTGCTTTGGTTACAAGGTGTTTAGTTACGCATGGGAAATGTATGGTTTCAGGGGGAAAGTGCTTCAGGGTGCGCAAACGAGGACGCCCCCTGCGCCCTCTAGCGGGACACGGTAAACATAACGGCAGCGCGTGGCGCGTGTGGCCCGTTAGTGCACCCCACGTTCCCCTACTCATCCCTCCCCCCTCGCCCCACGGCGCGTGCACATGTCGCGGCGGCACGCGCCCGCGCAACTTTTTATAATTCTTTTTCTGACTGTTTTTGTTTTCCCTTTGTTCGAATTTCAAATTCGAATCTTCGATTTCGGTAGACACAATGAAGTGGGATTGACGGTATCACGATGACCGTGATCCTTTTTTTTATCCATACAACTTCACCCCTTAGAAAACGTAACAGGTTCTTAATCAAAGAGATTTGAACTGTCTGTCGTTAGCAGATGCAGAGTTGCGATTAAAAAATAACCGATTAGAGAGGCCGCAAATGGATGTATATGTATGTCGCGGGTGCCGTGCAAATCCTTCTTAATGCATACAGGTACACGTTTGATAGATAAGTAAATCAAAATAAAACGGCGGTGGGTACTTATGTTTCAGCTGCAGGCGCGCAGAACCGGTACCCGGTCTGCGCAGGCGCGAGCGCCTGTCGCCGTAGTCGTTCGCCATTCCTTACAGTCAACTTTTATTAATTGGGCAGATGAGAACCACGGCTTCCATGATGAATGCTTCGTCCTTATACGGACAACAGTTCGCGAAACCTTTTATAGATTCTCAATTAAAAGTGTCTATTATAGTTAATAGGGCGGTCGGCCAGTATAGGGTTTGTAGAAACAGGAATATTTGCTTTAAGTACGGGATAAAAAACGGACAACATAACGGAAAGGACGATTAAGTGGAATAAAATATAGCGTAGGGGTGCGGGCGGCAGGTGGCTGTGGCCTAGGGACGTTACTACGGAACCTTGATATCGATGAGCGCTACTCCGCGGAATCCGACCTATTTCCTATTCGGTAATATCTTTATTGCATTTTTGCTGTGTTAGTAATTGGCTATTCTAAGGTAAACTATAATAAAATTTCTTGTCATTTGCAATATATCCCAATGCGTAAAGGACAAATATCTTGCAAACATCAACGATTATCGTCAATTTTTTTGTAATTCATCATAAAAAGAAAAAAATAATAACAAACTATTGCCCAAGATATATTCTCGGATGATGTCGAAAAAGGACGTATTTATCTCCTGGATGTTCACTTTTCATTCATCACTAAGAACAAAGATGTAACATTAATAATAGATACAGACTATATTCGTAATATGTAGTTCCGAGCCGAGCGATAATCTTTGCTGGAAATAGTAATTTAAATAACACATTATTGACTACTTTTTAAAAGTATTTAAAATTATATCGATATAAATAATTAAAAAAAATGATATCGATAACATCGGTGAGAAGGGAACGTTACTAGAGACACCCTCAGTCTCGGTCGACAAGATTCACCACGCGACAGGCTCGCGCCGCCTCTTCGCGGCATGTGCACCCTTAACGGATTTATTCAAACGTCTGCGCGGACTCACCGCCTTAAACGAGCCTTTTTTCTTTCTTTAACTTGATTCCATTCAACTTTATTATTTACAGTTACAATAAAACTGCTTTTCTCGAACAACGCGGCGGTGTTGCAAGATAAATATCTTTGCTGTAATGTTTGTTTTGATTTACGTTGTCTTTAGGCAATTATATTTGTCAATGTTTAATCATTACAGGTTTTTAGTAATATGTAAATTTAATATAATCAATTTGTAATAACAGTGGCATAGTATGTCTATGACGTTCACCGATCAAAGGGATTTATTGTTTTGATTGTTTGATGAGTTCAGCCTCCGTCACATTCTAAATAGGCTTGGTAAAATCTTAACAGCGATTGTCATCCCTTTTTAACTTGGTAGGGTCATAAGATCTTGACATCTTATTCTTTATATTTTTATTACTTCTTCTTGACATAATGATTGTAAAAAATAATGTGGCAGTTTTCCTTTGCCTTCCACATAGCTGTTTGTTACAAAACAACAATAATGGCCATTAACTGTCTAATCCACACCAACCAATCCACATGATCTTCACTTGCTAGTCTATTGTACCCGCAGCTGCTCAGGCACAGAGGAGTGCTTATATACTGGCGGCACTTGCTAAATATAACAGATGACAGATTTTACTCATTACCTCTCCGTCAGCATGATGCCAATTTAATTTAAGCGTACGATCATTGAAAAGTAAGGTATATTGAGACTTGAAGCTGATTTTGACTGAGAAATGTCAAATTCTTTTTTTTAAATATAATCTATATATATTATAATGAATCTCTGTCTAT
Organism: Meandrusa payeni; assembly: GCA_029286785.1. NCBI lineage: Eukaryota > Metazoa > Arthropoda > Insecta > Lepidoptera > Papilionidae > Meandrusa > Meandrusa payeni. The sequence goes on along the minus strand of JAGSMX010000012.1, from coordinate 6,470,346 downwards.
ATGTCCTTTATGGAGTCGTAAACTATGCATTCGATCATGTGATAATCTTCAGCAAAGTGTTGTACATGAGTCTTCAAAAGTTACTGAGTTGGTACCGGCAGATGTTTATATGTAAAATAAAATAAAAGATTTTTTATTAAAAATATAAAACCTCGGTTGACCGGAATGACGTTTAGCCAACGAATGACAGCTCCAAACAGACCATACGTCATAACATAAATGTCAATCATATTCAATTACTGCTTCGCAACAAAAAAACGGTTTTTCAAATAGTGTTTGTGTTAAGAGGTTTATCGTCGTGTTATTTATTGCTGTTAATATTTTGAAATAATCTATATAACAAAACAACGTTTGTGGGTCAGCTAGTAGTTCTATTGTATATAAGTCATTTGTATAAAAGGCGCCAAAGCTAGTGGAATTACTAGGCTAGCAAGAAGTACTATTTGATATCTCAAGGTTACGACTGCAAACAGGATGCTGCCCACGCTTTATTTCTTTTTTAATATTCTGCTAAACACCGTTTTGTTATCACTGGCAGGACGTATCAGATAGCATCAAATGAATGTACTGTTCGTATCTTAAGTTACAGGTACTAAAATATTGTTTCGATTAAAAATTATCATCTATTGTTATCATTATATATTATTTGGCAATGGTGGTCATCTTTTATATCTGCGACTGTTGTTTTGCCGTACATACATACAGACATAAATAGTAATATTAATCACAAACTTTTAAACTAATTTCCATGCGAACACCATAGACAAAATTAATGTCTCCAGCGCTTCATTTCATTTATGACATTGTAGAATTTATCCTTATTAAAGATACTCATGTCATGCGTGTGGGAAATACTTTGAGAATTGCACGAAGAATTATTTCTGACAAAGGGGTAGTAATAATTTATAGTTACGTAGTATATTAAATCTCGCAGTGGGTCCGTACGAAATAAATCAAGGGATATAAATTTACGTTACATTTAAATGAATACTGTAAATGTTATAACGATCAAAGAAAAGAAATATTAGCGATGTCCTCTTAACTGTTAGGTAGCATAGGGTCTATAGACATTGAAAAAATACCATATTTAAGATAACCAACAAATAATAGTTGTTAGGTAAATCAGTTCGTGTGTTGTAAGTGGCTCAGGCACTTTATAATATTTTTTAATTTTGATATTAAATATTTAACTAAAAAAAAGATTATAAAAATCTTTTTTGGTAACAAGCAACACTGATGCGAGTGGACCTACCACTGTTGATTTTTTGACTTAAAAACCTCAATTTTTATCGATACAGGGGCAATTCTGATTGCGTAGCGGGGAGAGACAGCTTTCAATGAACATATTAAGTTAAGGTGGTTAGCTCATCACCATAACCTGGCACAAATGTTTAGCAAGTGATATTTTGTACTTTAAAAACCAAAAAAAAAGCAATTCATTCAAATAATACAAATCAAATACAGCAAATATGTGAATCAATTATGTTATAATAAGTTAAAGTTACAGCCTTTATATATATAATATATATGTCCCACTGCTGGGCACAGGCCTTCTCTGTAAAGAGAGTATAAGGGCATAGTCCACCACGCGGCCCTAGTGCGGATTGGTAGACTTCACATGCCTTAGAAAAATTTTCTAAGACATGTAGGTTTCCTCACGATGTTTTCCTTCACCGCCGAGCGCGTGGTTAATCAGCACATAAAATTGCAACAGCAAATTTATTGGTGCCGGCACCGGGGATCGAACTCGGGTTGCTAGCGTACTATGCAACAAGAGCCAACCGCCTGGACACTGAGCTACCACGGCTCTCTGAGCTACCACGGCAACAAAATATAATAAAATATGTGTACTTTTTTGCTGAGTAAAAGTTTTGATGGTTCATTAGATTTGATGAGCACTAATTCGATAGAAAGATTTTTAGCTTCGTCTTGATTAGATCTTGATCAGATAATGTTTTGTAATTCTACTAGTAACGTCATATCGCATTGTAATAATAATTCAAACTAAGTACTGTTAATATTAAATATGTAAAAATGATAAATTTTAATTTTATAATCAGCATCATTCAGAAGTTCGTGACTATAGTTAGAAACAATGGCGTAAATTTGAATGTTCATGGCAACAGTTAGGAGTCATATGGCGGGCGTCGGTAGAAACCGTAAAAGCTCCGCACACATGCGAAGCGCAGGGCTGCACGAGCCTTACAAAGCTGTGCTTTGTGACCGTGGTGCGCAGCCGATAATTACGACGTGGAACTAAGAACTCGCCTAATTGCCAACTCTTACTCGTACATTGAACAGGCACATGTTCCCGTTTCCGAGGCCGCTTCTGCTCTGTTGTGGTTTTCGATTACGTCGTGTGTAATAACCACGAAAACCTCATCTAAAGGGGCGCTTGTGCTGTTCATGTGTTATGTAATTTAATGCGAATTAAGACATACATCACTCACCATTTGTGTTAGCAAGCGGGTGGTTTCCGTTGGTACATTATACCGAGCGCATATCCTAGCCTGGTATGCCGTCTGTATGTCGAAAGGGCATAAACATGTACATATATACTTGACTTTTGATTATTGAATTGGTAGCTATCAGGGGCGTGCATAGCTATGTGTTCGTGTGTTCTTTGACAATTTAATAGCATGTGCGCGTGCACCTGCCCTTGCAAAAAGTAGGCACACGCTTGAGGCAGCGAAGTACGGCATTTTTGCAGCTATCGCGCTTTTAGCCTATTTTATACGCCATTTATTGATAATTGATTGGTAAGGTGCATAAAACGTTTTATGTTCTAACTTTATATTCTTAACATCAAGCCCTTTAATGCTAATCAGTTTGGCTTTGCGTCGCGTTTGCGTTAATCGATATTCTTCATTAGCCGGTTTATGTTTTAATCTTTATGACCAGTAATAGTTCTATTAAAAAAGAAATCAAAATCGAAGGAGTTTGCATTGGACAACTTTTATTTTCTATGGCTTCTTGGTTACTTTTTGTTTGTGCAGAAAATTGTTACAGTATAACTTAAGTAAGCTTAGGTTGTGACCATTTCTTTTGTTCGTTTTTGGTCCGTTATGAGGAAAGTGACCATACGTCCCACTGTGAACGGGATTGTACCTTTTTGGATTATCCGTTACGGTACCGCAATTTCTGAAATTTAGTATTTGATTGACTTAACGAAACTACATTTTAAAGTCATTTTGTTTGTAAAGTTATTAAAGTAGTAGAAGTTAACTAAAGTATAAAATATTGTTTAATCAAATCAAATAGATCGTTGAAATTTAATACAAAATGAAAGATCTAGCACAGTAAAAATTCTAAAGTCACTTTTTGTAAAACTCCTTACTCCTGCTTACTCCTTATTCAAAGGCCGACAACGTCAATGTAGCTTTTCAAGTGTTGTCATCCACAGGCTATGTTGATCACTTAAAATCAGGTGAGCAGCCGTTTTCCTATAAAATTCCCTAACAAAACTTTTTTTAAATGAGCAGTGGCAAACGAGCTTACGGCTCACATGATCTTAAGTGATCACCGTCGCCCATGAACATCCACAGCACCAGAGTTGCTGCAGGTGCATTGCTGGCCTTTGAGATAGGAGTAGGCTCGTTTCTTGAAGGTCCCCAAATCGTAAACGTTCGGAAACACCGCTGGTGACGGTTCTACTGTTTACCTACGAATTGACGTAATCAAGCCGATGTCCCGATTTGAATATAAAAAAAATGGTCACGTCAGTCATGGGCTAATCTGTACCGGTGCGTCGGTCGGCAGTGAAGATGTCTGCTCGAGTTAAAGTGTGCCCCGCGGGATTGAGCTCGCCACCGATGCTCATGTCCACTTAATGAGTGTTTTAACTACCATTCGTAAATCATTGCCTTCACTCCTCTAATATTTAATACTTTGCAATGTACGTTGACCAATATTTAAGTTCTTTATTTTGAGAGTAAGTAAATGACACAACATACTAACGGCAGGCAGAACTTGTAATGTTAAACTTTGAATTATGACAACACAAACCCACCATCACCCATTAATGTACTTGAATATTTGGCCTACGCACAATTATTTGTTGTTAAATTTTTATACCAATTGTACGGCCATGGCCGCTCAACGTCTCATATTTAGTAACAAATATCCCTCTTGAAATTGGCCCGACTGCCAATAAGTCTTTCCCTGCTCCGATAGTGTAAAAATGGCTCGTGAAGGCTTTTTTTAATATATTTTGCATCCAAAACAATTAAAATAACTGAAAAACGATTCAGAATCATCACAATATAAGCTCAAAGTCCATGCCACTTGGTTATCACAGCCTTTTAAACTTAATCTATATTAAAATATACTGAAGTAAGGCAGATGCATTTACGTTTTTTAATCAGCGGTGGTCTAGTTTACCACGAATGTATCTACTCGCTTGTTTATGTAACAAATAAACAGTGAATTTAATGGAGTCCCCTTTGCAAATGTATTGAATAAATAGTCGACAAAACATACTCGTGATGTTCTTTTGACATTGTCATTGCAATCGATTCAAGATAAAAAAAAACTATCCTTATGAGATGAACGCAGTAATCTTATATAATATTTTATTCGTAAGTAGCCACACTTTCTTAATTTTTTTATTAACATAACGATTAACCATTCCAAATTAGGTATTGTTTCTACCAGTTTATGCACGAAGTCTAATGGAGGGTTTGAGCTACAGATATACTCTTATATTTGGCAGACAATACCCTAATGTATTAGCCTAGTTAGTAATATTGTTGTAGTTTCATTTTCTGTAGTGCATCGGGGATGTTTGCGGATGCACAGATGGCATGCTTTTTTTGCGACAATGCGCAAGAGGAGTGCATCTCTGGTGCGCAGGGTGCGGACCAGCTCCAACAGCATCCTGAGCATGATTGCTCAAAGGCTTGACTGTGTTTATGTAAACAGATGCTGCGCCGTCTCACATGGGGTAAGGTATTCATAAGCATAGTTAAGCCTTTAGTATTATATTATGTTATATTTTTATTTTATATTATAATCAAATAATTATAATAATAATTTTATATTTTAATCTTATAATTTAGTCTAAGGTTGTTATTTAATAGTTGTTTAAAATAATGAGTCTTAGTTACTTTTTGAATAAATGAATAATAATAATAACCTTTATTCATTTTTTAACGCAGAAGGAGGCAAAAGAACGCGTTTCACCTCACATATTCTGCGAGATCGTTTGTGTGCCTATAATACCTGAGCCGTGCGCCGTAAGAAAGGGCAACTGAGGTGGTACATAATTAAATAATTACTGAGTAAAGTCACTGCCTATGTCCCACTGTTGAGCATAGGCCTTCTGTGTGAAGAGATTATTATTATGCATATGCATTCAAACTCTGGAGTGCGCGACGCCGCCCTAGAACTGAGTTTGAATGCTTTAGAATTTTCTAAAGTAAGCAGATACGATGCTCAAAACTTACATCTGACCAGAGACTATACTTGGAGCACACTATTCCAGGCAGGTGGTTTGAAGGATGTACGTGCACGGGAGCATTTATACTTAATTGATTTCAATCTGAGAACGAAAAAGACCACCAATAATTCACTATGAAATCGCTTCGCGGTGCTGTAATTATAAGTCAATATACATCGTGGTTTTATTCCGCTGTTAATGTTATTTAAATCATGCAATAAAATGATGAACTCGTGTGCATGTGGAGATTGGATATTAGATATTATTTTAGTATAAATCGTTTGGAGATATACTTACCTCAGGAGGAATTACTCCCAGGAAGTATGACTACTGCTTCACATCATAATTCTGGTAGATCCGGGAATATATTCCCGATCGTTCTGATCCATTCAAACAAACACAGATTGTTTTACCATTCCAAAAAATTTGGATGGGGAGGTGATAATTTACGCCAATAGGCCATAATGGGTTTGAAATTATGATGCCTTAAACGTATATTGAAGTTATATACTAATTATTTTAATTAATTTTTATTTTTGAATATTAATCATTAACTCATATTTCTACGTGTAAAAAGTCGCGGGCAAAACTAGTTGCGCAATAAAAAGGGCCGCCAGCCGCCATCATCGAAGCACCGATTAAATGACCACCATTAATCCGTGAAGGCGACTGTATCCCGTACACGGTGGCTATTTAAGGTGGACAACGTCGATTTTATTGTGAGCCTTACTTTAATGGGAATACACGATTTATTAAATTGATTATAATTGCACTACGCGTACAGATTATATAAGAATAAAGGCCACACTGTTTATTTTTAAAAGAATGGTAACAATATTTATTTTTCATCAATATTACTAACATTCTTGTTAAGCTTTTTTTTTTGTTAACGCTGAGGAAATCTTCAAAAAGATTCCCCGCCTTCTGGGGGGAAGGCGGCGGTTATATGGGGTTTTTACCCACTAAAACCTCACCGGTGGTCCTTTCCTCGGTGCCTGGCGAGGGGCTCCGGGATCTCCAGTGGAACGCACCGGAGCCCCTCTGCACTGTGCTCAAGGAGAGCACGTCCCGGGGGGGCGAGGTTACTCCCTCCCCCCCTGTGCCCTCGCAGTGCAAGGCTACACGGGCCAGCCGATGTCGCCTTCTTCCCGGGTCCACTTTAGCGGACGACAAAGGCCCTTACCCTTGTCGCCCAGTGAACCCGAGGCCCCTTTTAGTCGCCTTCTACGACAGGCAGGGGATACCGTAGTCTTATTCTTGAGAGCCCAAAACTACAGGGCTGAACATTCTTGTTAACCATTCCAACTAAGCTTAAGCTTGTGCTGAAGAGTTGGTTCACGGCAATAGTCGAATATAATGGATTCTAACCTACGACTTTATGTTCCACAGAACGTACCCTAAACCATTAGGCTCTTGACGCTTCGGGAATGTTATAAGTTTTCTTGTACTATGCTATATTTATTTATGTAAATTTAATTGGCGGCTGAAAGGCATTTACTTAACTGTAACTAGTTTGATTAAAATCAAACACAAAAAATACAGATGGGCCAGTAGGTTGTGAAGACTCTCCATATCTGTAAGTAGACAGCAACAGGGGCAAGTGGCACATTAATAGGACGTCCATTATTTTTAACGCCAAAATGGGATAGTCGGAACTTTTAATCATTGTGTTTTATGTATTACAGCCTAGTGGCTGAGCGTTTGACTTACGGTTGGAGAATTGGGTGTACAAATTCCTCTTCCGAAAAACTCTTCCGGCTCGTACGACGGAGATTTCAGTTTCTCGATGTCTTAAATACAAAATATCACTCGCCAAAATCTGCCAAAAGAATCTTTAATTTTATTCAGCGAAAAACTCGTTAATACAAGCTAGCTCGTTACTCGAACGCTGATGATGTCCGTTCTTTTTTTTTAAAGAAAGGTGACTGTAGAAAGGTGTAATAGGTATTAATGATACCAATGACAAATTCATTAAACGTAAACTTGACAAGTCGATATGACATTGAAATCAATCATTTTTTACTGATTTTAATCGAGGTTTAATTAGTTCCAGGTGGTTTTAACGAGGATTAAATATGAAATATGCTCATATAGTTATCAAAATGATTTAGAAGTATTTTTGTTCATTGTGATATTGGTAAGTTTATGACAATCCAAGACCAAATATTAAGTACTTACCTACCACAAAACAACATCGAGCACGAATGTGAAATAAAAAAGGCGCAAAAACATATTAATATAACTATGTTACTTCGGAAATAAAATAAAGTGACCGGTCGTCTAAGGTTTACTTCAATTTGAAGTCGGAACGGAATTTCTTATAGCTGGGAAATGTCTTGTTGGGATTAGAATTTAGGACAGTGCAAGATATGTGTGTTATAATGGTGCAGCTACACATGTGCGTAGGAGCGCACGCGCCTAATAATTAGCGGGAAAAGGTCGCGCGCGCACATTGCGCACCTGCGACAACCACGCCAATTCGTCGCTGCGGGCATTGCTTGACAACTGACAGAAATGCATGAGCTTTATTTCACGCTAGGCATCCAATTTTAAAACCGGTTATTAAAGTGATTAGAAGCATAAATAATAACCATACATTACAGAACCAACGATAAATTTTGTATTAGTTTTAACGTAAAAATGTCGAATCATCAAAGTATATTTTTCTGCTAACACCTTTTTCAAGTTTATATGTGTATTATGTGCGGAATATGGTAACTGAATTCACATACAAATTAAACTGGCATCACTTCTTCCATGGACCAAGAGTGATATCGGCAAGGAATTCTGATTATTGTTTAAATAACTAAAATATGAAATAGAACTGTACAATGGAAATTCATAATCTCCAAATACCACCCATCAGGGTGTGACATTCAGAAAATTGATAAATAAAAATTTTCTCAGATCAAATTAAACTTACTTAAATTGAATTTTACTCGTAAGGAACCCAATTAGTTGGAAAAAGGTGTTATAAAGAAAGCATTATGCATAATACATCTTGCCCTGTAGTTCTGGGCACTCAAGAATAAGACTACGGTATCCTCTGCCTGTCGTAGAAGGCGACTAAAAGGGGCCTCGGATTCAGGAGGTGGACCCGGGAAGATCTCCCCCCTCCCCCCGGGAAGTGCTCTCCTTGAGCACAGTGAAGAGGGGCTCCAGTGCGTTCCTCTGGAGATCCCGGAGTCCCCTCACCATGCACCGAGTAAGGGCCACCGGGGATGTTTTAGTGGATAAAACCCCCACATAACCGCGAAGGCGGGGTATCTTTTTGAAGATATCCTCCCAGTTAATAAAAAAAAATCGTTTAATACATCAAAAGATATTAATTAAAAGATAAAAATCTAGCAAATTAATAAAGCATAATTTAAAAACGTTCCTTTGCTATTATTTCATTATTCTTTAATATTAAAAGATAGAATAAAATGATACTAAAGGGCACAAGATAGACATGTTACATCAAGTAAGAAATGCATTGTTTTTCGCCGGCCTACATGTAACGAACTTCATATCAGGTATGTGTCGGCGTTAATTCTTCAGTAATAACAAAAACCGCCCAGTGCGAGACATTGATGTATTAAGTGGTGCTTGATACGAATATTAAATAAATAGCGTGATAACTTTGTTACAATGGCGGCCATGTTGTACAACGAATAGTTACATATTAAATGAATTTAGTTTTTGCAAACACGCAAGGATTTGGACGGGGAAAAGATTTGTGTCACTAATTTTTATATAGATATGTGCCATACGCTCTATATGAATAAGCTCTCACTCTATTTTAATTCTGAAGGCGTATACAGAGTTGCGTTGCGCTTTTAAACAAGTTTCTTAGGTCTCTTAAATGACAGGAAGACAACACACCAATCATTATTCTGTACAAAAATCTGGGATTCCAGACCATGATTGTTAGGTTCCCACTCGGCTAGCACTGCTTTACTTACGGATAATTAATCCGAAATAAAAATGAATTATTCCATTATAATTTATTTAAATTATTTAAGGTTGACTTATGTGCTGGTTAGTTCTTATGAATAAAACAAAGCAAACGTAAATTAAAACACGAATAAATTAATATAACAAAATTACAATCTAGCTCAGCAACTAGTTCGTCATACGATGACAGAAACAGTGATAAAATATTTCTCTATAATTTCAGTCGACGCGATGTCGCCCTGTTAATTATTGCGAATCGATAGCAATTACTTTCGTGTTGGCAACGGCATGTGCTCGTCGAACAAAGCCTCAATTACCTATGTCAGTTAATTTCATTTGTTATGATTGACTGAAAAGGCAGAGTTGTCGGATTAGGGGCGACATCTGCCGTTTGGACTACTATTACTCTAATTAAACATACAATACCTTGTTTAAATGTTTTATTATGTGTTACAGTTTCAACCCCGTTTTACTAGCACGTGTTAACCGACTTTAAAAGGGGATGTTCTCAATTCGTATATTTTTTTTAATTTCTTTGAAATGTTTGATTCGGTTCATTATTAGTTATGTCGGCATAGAAGATTGGGTTCCGTAAATATACTATAAAAGAACTCCTAAGATGAAGTATCCTTGTTGATTTACTAGCACGTGTTAACCGACTTTAAAAGGGGATGTTCTCAATTCGTATATTTTTTTTAATTTCTTTGAAATGTTTGATTCGGTTCATTATTAGTTTTGTCGGCATAGAAGATTGGGTTCCGTAAATATACTATCAAAGAACTCCTAAGATGAAGTATCCTTGTTGATTGTGTTGTTGGAATATTTATGAAAACCCAAGACTAATAAGCACTCCATAACGACCACGAGTACAAAGAAGGAAAAGAAAGAGAATATTTTTTCCAGAATTTGGCAATATAACTATGATACTACGAAAAAGCACGTAATAGCGTTTTACGTATAATTCGATTTGTACTTTTTACTCCTAATATACTTGTTTTACTCAATAATTAATTTACTAAGTGTCAAAATAAATAATATACCTAATAAAATCTAATATAACATAGAAATCCGCAAGGAAAGCGCATGCGCGGCCGTCCTGAACAGACGTGGCGAAGAACATCGGGAAGACATGGAGCGAGATAAAGCGTGAAGCCCAAGATCGAACGCGATGGAGGTTCACTGTGGACGCCCTCTGCCCCACCTAGGGGACATAGGATGATATATATAATATAACATAGAATCACATTCAGATCGAATTAAACCAATACGTAACTGAAAAATAATAATTTGTAAACCAAAAAATGCTACATTTTATTATAAAAGCGTCGTGTCTATCCCTTCTATAATTTTGCTATAAAATGTGACGACATAGAAAAAATGCCAATAATAGCCTAGTTTCTTACTATTCGACTTTGGATCTAACGGCCGGGATCCAAATCTTTGCTTACTTTTTACTGTTGTTAGGTATATATCACATCACATATACCGGTGTCAAATTTATCGAGTGATTTAAGTTCTAATTTTTCATTGGAATTGATCAAAACAAAAAATTTAAACTCATTAGTGCAAATGGATTCGAAATAAATCTTCGTGAATCACTGCTTCTATACCTAAAAATAAAGTAGAAAAGACAAGTTTTCTATTTGGTGTATAATAGGTTGAGTTAACTGTTTCCCTTATCAAATGCCGGTGATAAAGACAGATCCTCTGGTGTCCTCCCTCCTTTTCCCTTAAAAAAATGTAATGAGAGACCATCTGTACCTATTAGGTCAAATCAAAACTGTTAAACTTTATCTTAAAATATTTTACACGGAAGTTGTGTATATTTAATTAAAACTACAAACAATTACAGCAAGACCCATACTATCACTGAATTCAGTAAGAAATCTGACAGCGGCAGGTGGTTAAGACGAATTTGTTACAACTAAAGTTCGCAAGGAACGGTTTCACGACAAACGCAACTCGAGACATTCCTACTGAATAGTTGAATTTACCTTTGTTTATTAATGGCAACGACTTTAGGATGGAATTTTATATATATACAAAATTCGAATGTATTCTGTATTTTTTAAATATTTTTTTACTATTATTAGCATTTAATATACTGTTTTATTTTCTACTATATAATACGTTGATGTGTCCACTGTAGCTCGACATAAAGATTACACCAATCATATAGTCTCAATGTTCCTTTGACGGTATTATCATAATTATCAATGCAGATTAAAGTTTTTACGACTTCAATTAGGTATCCAGGAGTTGATGTTGTTAAACCTGTAGTTCATGAAAAAAAACTTTACGACTTTTCCACTTTCGTTGGCTTATAAAAATATGAATATGAAGATAGATTTTTACTAGACGATATGTTCAATAATCTAGGACACTATACAAGAAAAATATCAAAGATTGGGGGGAATTTTGTATTCTAGACAGGCAATGCATTTTCGAGTTATCGGTATCTACGAAATTATGTGTCGCTCCAATTTAGCCCGGTGTATAGCGATAAGTTCACCCCTTGTCACGTATGAGGCCTAATTAACTTATCGAAAAGCGTACAGCGATTACTATCTCTGTGCATCCTCCTTACTAGGATTAAAAATAGTGTAGTAATAAAATCGTGCATAAGCCTTTAAAATGATTTTGATCAATGTTCACAACTAAGAGGTTCATTACCAGAAATTTAATTACTGGTCACCTTCTCTAGCTGCTATTTTTTCCATTCATTGATTTTCGATTCGATGATTCGATCATACGGATCTTCAAAGCGGTCGCTGTCAAGTGACGACCCAGGTGGACGTTCCTTCTCTTGAGCCCTTCCATTTACTCTTTAATGAATCTGTCAGGTCGTCTTTTAACCCGGTAAGGCTGCTAGTGAAATAACAAACTTGCTCTTATTATCATTTCATTTGATGTACTAGTATATTTACAAGTAAATTAAAATAGAATCAACTGTATAATAAATAACAATAAAATCGAAACGGTAAACGTTATTACGCGAGGGCGCCCTATTTGTACCAAACTCACATCAAACTACCTTTAAAGTATGTCCTTTTAAATAAAAATAGAATCATCGAAATCGGTTGGCGTGATATTGAATTATTCGCACATTTGTTGCGTACATACTTAAAGCGCATTTAAGACTAATATGGTTTTCTCATGGATGCCATTGTCTGAATTGGATGAAAAATGAGACCTCACTGGAAGCACCAGCTTTCAAATAAAAAAAAATCATCCAAATCGCTTCATTTAGTCGAAAGTTATGAGATAACAAACATTAAAAAAAATCACACAGACAAATTGAGGACATCCTCCTTTTTTGAAGTCGGTTCAAAAATCGCTATTTACTTGATATAAGTTGTTACTGAACTCAAGCAGCTGATTAGTAGGAATGAGTAGATATAATTTTATTTAATTCCCCGTTAATAAATCCCCAACTGTAAGAATTCTTCATTGCATTACAAGTTTTTGTGCGTCGTAGTAGTCGCTGGGCACATGGTTATAAATAAAACTTTCGCGATGCAAGCGCGTTAAATCGAATCCGACGATGGTTGGAACTCGTCCGCGTGCACCTGCGACAATTTTTATAGCATAAATTTGCATTAACTCATTTAGTCCTGTTTTCGCAGCAACCTTCCCGCTGTCTAAATGGGTTAGGCGGTAAGTAGTGGGATCTAGGTATCAGTAGGTGAATGTGAGCAGTGCATTAAATCGATTTGGAACCGAAGAGACTGACAATTGTTTTCTTTAATAGAATTAGACATTTTTAAATGAGTAAAATAACAGCCTATATATGTCCCAATGTTAGGCACAGATCTTCTCTGTAAATAAAAAGAGGCCATAAGTCCGCATGACATTTAAGATTCCTCAAAATGTTTTCTTTCACCGGTTTAACATATAATTTTATTGGTGCCGGCACCGCAAATCAAACCTCGGGTAACTAACGTACTATGCAACTCATAGCGACCGATTACTCTCAGTTACCACGACTCTTTTTAAATGCATCAACATTAAAAAATACATTCAAATTGACAACTTCCTCTTTTTTGAAGTCGGTTGAAAACAATTATGTACAAAAGTATAAAACGTACTAAGTAAAAAAATCTAAGCTATTAAAGGTTAGTAAAGGCTATGTGCTTTAATATCCTATTTTGTTAGCGTCAAGCAGTTTATAACCCGAGGTAAAAATTAACGAGTCATTCCGTTGGAACATTAATTTTTATGCTAAAAGTTTAGATATGCAAAACATCCTAGCCGGTGCTACATGAAGATATAAAATTTCAATATAGAACATTTAGCTAGTGATTGGTCAGTAGGGACAAGTTGGACGACACATTCGCTCGCTATGTGCACTTTGTCAACGGGTTTGTGAAACATCTTGCCAATACTAACATAGCTATGAACATCTTTACAACGTGTTTACTGTTGTTACGGTACCAAATGGAATTAATCGTAAAAGTAAAATATCGATCGCTCGTTACATTGTATTATTAAGATCGAAACTGAATGAAAAATTTGCTACGATACGATCTCATTCCTTTTAGCTGTGCCCGGAGTAGACAGAATTCGCTTTTCACCAAGCTTATTAGGTTCAACACGTGCTCCATACGTCACGAACAAATTTTAGCAGGTGATTCTTTTATCTAAGAAACCATAAAATGGAAACTCTTTTGTACAAGCCGACGAGAATTGGAAACCCGACCGTTAGTTTAAAATAATACTACGCTATTGATTTTTACTATTTAATTAAACTATATTATTTGTTTTATAAACGTATATTTACGAAAAATGAACACGTAAACAGTATGGAAACATATTGCGGTATCGTTCACTTTAAGCAGTAATCCTTAGATCGTTCAAATTAAATATATCATAAGCGAAATCAGTTCCTTGAAATCGCCAAAAGTTGCAAATAAAAACTGTGACGAATCATCGACGCCCAACTCTACTTGTGGTTTCGAATCATTTTACACGTTCTTTTATTAATTATACTACAGTAAAATCACTTGCTGAATTTGTATGTGTGGTCAGTTTAAGTCGATAGGCTAGGCTCTATAACACTTAAATCTTAATAAACTTCGTGAGAAACGAACAGTGATTCTTATCTCTATCTTCTCCGCAAAAAAGACATAAAACTTTTTAGTTTTTATAGGGAAAGAGGTAAACAAATGAGCGGATTACCTAATATTAAGTGACAGCCACTCACACAGTACCAGAGGATTTACAGGGGTGTTACCAGCACTTAAGTATTGTTAAGGGTATTCGACCACCAATCAAAATATAGAAGTCTTAAAATTACCACCTTTTCTTGGCCGGTATTACCCTCGAGGTGTGCCCGAGATGGGCAGCGCAGCGCCACGACTTGGTATCTGCCATCGGTGGAGTAGACCTGTCACTTCCGAGCTTCGCTCTTGCGATGGTCTCGAGTGACAGGTCTTGGACGGCGGTCGCCTCCTTCTGTGAGACGGTCATGTCCCAGAAGGAGGATGACGAGCGGGTCAGGGAGTGTAGCGCAGAGGCTTCCTCCCTCCGCAGGCGGCATATCGGAGTGCGCAGGAGGCGTTATAACCAACGTCTCCTCTTGCCGGGACCGGCCGATCGTTGGGGTGTCCTGACGCTGACAGATCCGGGGCTCCCCGCTCATAACGGCTGATGGCATTCGCGGAAGGTTTAGTGGGTAGGGGCTGCCCAGGCCGAGTTCCACACATCCCTCCGGGCCCACCCAGGGTACCGGAGGATGGTTTGTAAAAAGAATTACCCCGCGTTAACAAAAAAAAGGTACTTCCCCGATCATCCATGCAATACGTTAGTTTTTAACCATTCCAAATAAGTTAAAGCTAGTGATAAGGTTCATATCCATTCAATAGTCGAATGGAGGTTTGAGTCTACGATGTTAAGATTTATAGACCCTTAACCATTATTAGACTATTGACACTTGTAAATAATTTTAGTGGCTTCCAAAACTATTTAGAAGTACATACTGATGTTCGACCTTACGTACGAGTATATAGGAAAGATGACGAATGGAGTTACCATTCGTCATCTTTCCTGATGATCATCGTTACTGCAAGTTTACTGGAATTCACATGAAATTAATTTTATTTACACGTGTGAAGGCATTCAAATTATTTATTTCCGTCGTTAAATTAGACTGATTTCTATTACATGCACGTGGTGTGCGACAAGCAAATGCACTTATAGACTTGAAGGCATTAGGCGTTACGGAATAGGATAGGGGCTAACCGTCGCAACGTTCTTATTGTCACTATTGTTTAGTAAAATTTTCCCACAAACAACAAACATGTTTTAAAAGTCAATGTTAAGAAATGCTAAAGCTATAATGTCATTAAATAACGAACAAATTAAATTCTAAATTTTAAAGCTTTTTCTGTGTTAAGTGGACATCGTCCACCTTGTAGAGAAACAATAGATAGCGTGGCAACATTTTTTATAAAACTATTATATATATGGTAAGTTAAAGCGTCGCCTTACTTAATGACTGAAATATCGCAACAACGTAAATTTTACTAACGTTACTTCTAATAAGAGATCGTAGACTTCCTTTTCATGCCGGTGCATCCAGGCAAAAGCGGTTAATGCGTTAATTGTTTTAATTTCATCCATTATTATAATAACCAGTGATTTATCTGATGGTCGTGGGATCAAAACGCATCAATAAATGTTCCGTTAGTATCTTTAATACAAAGAAATCACTTGTTTGTTGTTTGTACTTTGAGTACTGGTTTGGCGATAGGCATATTCTCATAACTCTATCAGACCTAGTAAGGTTAAAAAGACGCTAGTACTTTTTATTTTAATGAGTAATTTTTTAATCAATTTACTGTCAGCTTTTATTGATAAATAAAAATTTAACTACAATTTTTTATTTATATAAAGCGAATTTTATCAAAATTATAAATTATTTATTATGATTTCTACGTCTAATTTTAGTAAATAGTAAAGCTTATAAATATTAGTTAAAACTGATATGAATAAACTAATTTGCTAGTAAATCGTATCTAAAGATACTCGTTGAACTCTTTTGCTTAAAAGCAAAAGAGTTCAACGAGTTTCACGTGACTGAAAAATTATAACAGAAACCTAAACCAAACACTTTCACCGATCGTAAGCATATGTAAAATGATACTGCGACAGTTTTTTATCATTCACTTTATGATAGTGTAAAAAATTGTTGTCTGTTTTTTGTTATTCGAAAAAGCTGTGAGCTAGCTCACTGTTTGTAACACAGATCTATTTGGAGCACTGAAAGAGACGTGGAAACTTTGATCTTATGTTGTTAATATAAAAAGTTAGTAATAAATATAATTTAATTATAATAAAATGAAGAGACATAGTATTAAACAATGTATTGAAAACAAACACTGGAATTTAAATCAAATTGATAATATTTACTTTAAAGTTTACATGAACAGTAATTCACATGGTTAGCTATTTCAATATCTTGTTTGTTGATAGTTTTCCTATAACAGCTACCCACCGAGCCCACTCAGGCATCCTAGGATTGGAATATTTTTGTGATTAGAATAATCACCCATGCCGAGGTCCGCTTGTCGGGGCCCTTACGCCCGAATTACTCCATAAAGAGGTTCATGGTAAGCAGTGTTGCTAGAGCTGCTTCTATTCCTTCCCCTATCTCGCACTATTTTTTAAATATATAATTAATGTTGCGGTCCAGACACTTCATTCTTAGTTTTCGTATTACGTATGCAACATGTATATTTGAGATTAAATTGAAATATATTTAATGTTATTTAACGTATTCATGTTATCTAATTGCAATGCCTAAATTAAAATATAAAAATGGCATATCCAGTATTATGTGTTTAGATCGAAGTTTTGAAGACATTACAACGCTTGAGCTGCCAGCGATGGTTTCACGCCATATGGTGGCCCACATGCCCCGCCGGCACCGCTCGTGCGCTTGTCCGAAATTGCAGGTTACTTCAATTGGACTCATTGAATTAAAACGGAGGGCTACCAATTCCGAACGTCTCGTGCCACATATATTAAAGATAATCTACAACGTTCATGTTTTTTTTTTTATTTAAATACGTTGTTTATGTCTACATCTAAACTGTATCTTGAAAAAGTATATCAGGATCCATACAATATTCTGAGCTTTTGGAGTACAGCATATATGCCACTGCTGGGTATACGCCATTTTAAAGGGTTAGTCGATCACGTGGCCTGAACGGCTTAGCAGACTTCTCATGTCTCCGGAAACATTTCTCTAACAAGCATATTTTCGTTATGCGTCACCGTCGAGTAGATGGTAAATAACTTATGAGTAACAAACAGATAAAATAAAAATAATTGAAAATAGTGAATAAGTAAAATACATTTTAACCTATTATACTAGTGCTAAGAATTTTTTATATAAATCAACATAAGTACCACCGCTGCACCTTTTTCCGTCACTATACTTTTACATTTATTAAATGAACTACGACATAAACAATCTTTCCTATCAAAAAACTTGCAATCTTTTAGGGGGATGGACAGAGAAATCAGTCGCTGTCTATTTTTCAGCAAGATCATAAGTGTGACTTGTATAAAACCGGGTAAGAATTTTGAGTAATTTTGTTGAACATAAGAAACCTATAATAGAAAACTCATTAGGATTCAAACCCTCGATCATAAAACCGTCTAACGTTTAGCTTTCTGCTATCACTGCTCTATAAATAACATAGTACACATCTGATAATTTATAATGGGATAATAGGATTCATGGGAACAGTGATGATCATTGGATCGAATTGTTGACGAATGGCCCTGCCCCGTGGTGACGTTTTAATTGTTGAACATTGTTTTCGATTGAGCCAATATGTCGGAGGCGCGGCAAGCCGTTATCTGATGAAATATTTCCGTTATGATTGGCAAACAAACAGTATGGCGCCGCCATATGTTGCGGCACGTGCGCCCGCGCATCGCAAGCGCTGCGCGCTCAGGGATGAAACCATAGATCGCATAAACTTATGTAACTGAATTCTGTGAAATTTTAAAAACAAAACCTAATCGAGTCTAAGAAATAGATCCCGTACATAATTATTATCCTTTTTCAATTAAATCACGTTTCTCACACAAATTGTTAAATTAAAATTAATAATTGCTCGGGTAAATAGATTAAACGATTCTTTTGTTCTTAATAAAATAAACTTCGTGCTTTATCGTTAATGAGTCTGACGTACTCATTGGAAATTAAATACATACCTTGACGTAGTACATTGGCTATCGCACTTGCCCTTTACATATACTACGAAACAAAGCAAATCTGCCGCCAAGAAGTGAATTCTGAGTGTAATGAATGAGTGATTCACGTAAAAGTGAATATTGTGACAAATCAGTGAAATCTACTGATTTGTCCCCATAATCGTTGAATAACTTTGGTCTCGAGTAGATTATGCCTCAACAAATTTCATCAGATGGTGATCGGAAGTTCGGAAGGAAGAGGAAATTTCCTAAAGAGGAAAATCTGTCGCGACTATACTTCCGGCAATCGAGTGATCAACTGGGAGATGTCCTGGTCAAATCTTTGGATTCCGTGTATGGAGGAAGCTTTCTTTTTATCATCCTTCATTATTAAAAATAAGTAATTCGATGCCAAGTCCATGAGATTTAACGCTCTATAGTTAGAGAAGCCAGTGCGGACGCGCTATCCATCCGTCAGCATAATCGCTTGTTAATCATTTTTCGGTTGATGGGGTTCATTGTGCTGCTGTCCACGGATTATTCATGGGCAAAATTTTGCATGCATTTTATAAACATCTCGTATACTGGATGATATATTGATGAATTATTGTCTACCGCAAAACGCATAAGCGGCTCTAGCGATATGCGACTTTTTGTTCCAATTTGTCATGGATGCCATGGGTCACGGGGCGAGACGATTACGGTAACTGCAAAATCGATTACATCTACCAATAAATCGATAAATTCAAGATTGAATTCAGAAATAATAAAAATAATATATTTTTATGTTGTGACAAAAATAATAAATTGTCGTCAAATTAAGGTCAGGGTTATAGTTAATATACAAATACTAAACGAGTCAAACTGTTAATTAATATCAAACTAGTGGATCCAGAAATCCAGAAAAAAAAATATTAAAAAAAAATCTTCTCTCCCTTCGTGACGAGTGACGAGATCTGGTGTGAACCAAGTAAATAGAATAGCAATAAAATCGTATTTAACATCAGCAGTCACGAAGCCCGTATCGCTCAACCGCTACAGCGACCCTACCATTGACATTGAACTCAACTTCCATCTAGGGGAAGCGCGGGTTAAATACAAACACATTTTTCAATGAGATTTATGCTTAAATTGTGACTTCATATTATATTAACAATATAACAATGTTTTTTTAATAATTACAATCCAAGTGCTTTTCTTTATAACGAACTACACAGATTAGAAAAGCTGGCATTGACTGCTTCACCGGATTGAGAGGTGGCATAGCTCTTACGTCGCTTAGCCTGAAACTCTACGTCCAAGTGCTTGGCAAATCACAGTTATGTGGAGATGGGAATAATTAGGATAAGAGAACATTTTTGAGCTTACATTTGGTAAATGACTTAGTCATTTTACGGTACATTGAATAAAAAATTGTATGGTTAATATTTATTATAAAATATAAAGCCGAGTCAAAAAGCCAGTCAAAGTCAAAATAAGTCAATTTGCTGCTTGCATAAAAGTATTTTAACTAAAAATAGTATTTAATATCTATATATTGCTGCTTCCTTGTAATGTGTCTCTTCTGTAAGCGTTTGAAAAATGTCGAGGCAAGGCAATAATCCCTGCATAAATGAATAATGGTTAAAAAAGAGATAAATGCGTCGCGAGCCAGTAAATGTCGCCTTCTTCTTCTCGGGTCCACTGCAGCGGACGAAAAGGGCCCCCACGCTTGTCGCCCTGTGAACCCGAGACCCTATAACTCGCCTTCTACGACAGAGGATACCGTAGCCTTATTCTACGAGCCCAGAACTAAAGGGCTGAGGATTTAGAAATCTAATATCAATACAACACTCAACCAACAATACTATACTCCCACTACACATAATCATCTCACCAACATTGGTTAAAAAACAGTTTGAACGTTTTCTCTGTGATTAAATATAATGTATATATGTAAGTAGAGGTAGTGTTCCAAATAGTTATTTGTTCCCTCGCATGCGGCCGATGCGGTAACGCCGCCGCCCGCATGCCTCGCGCGGTGATTTGCATGCGCCGCGCCGCAGCGGATGACGCGGGCGATAAGTTTTTAACGTGCCACTAGTCAACTTCCTTAAATAAAGCAACACCGCAACAAGATTTATGATAAGAAACTAAATTAATGCATCGCTGCTATTCGTCGTTTTCCAATATTTTATTGGCGGTAGGGTAATAGATCTATAATTGTCATCTATCTATATAAAAGTCAATGTGTGTATAAATATAACAACCGTCCAAGCCGAGGTTACCCCCCACCGGGGGGACCCTTGTGTCGAGTTACTAGCGATAGAGGTTCAGGCTAAGCGGCCTAAGAGCTATGCCACCTCTCAATCCAGTGAAGCAGTCAAAGCCAGCTTCTCTGGCCAATCTGTGTAGTTCGTCAAAAAAAAAGTATAAATATAAGTTCCTTATGTACACAGAAACGGTTGGACTGATTTTGTTGAAATTTTTAGGTGATTTTCATGAATCCTGGTGGTGAATTCTGGTTGGCTGCGAACGAATCATGAGATTTTTTTTTCTTGCATGTATATGGTAATTAGAGCCGTGCGAAGCCAAAGCAGGTCGCAAGTATTAATACATTATGAATACGATAAGATTAGTGAGTAGTGAGCCTATCGCATCATTATGATACAATAACAAGTTGAGATACGGAAACCCATTGATACAAACTAGCTGGAATCAAACACCCGACCAACAGTTTCGTAAATATTGGACATTAAGTTTACACTTTAATCTGCCTGCCACATTGATACCTCTTCGGAAAGCGAAGGTGAGTAGAATTTTTAGCTCAGAAGACAAAGTTTTCAGAAGGAACAAAATCTTAAACATAAAGCTTCTAAGACACGCTCGTTGTTTCGAGCTTAATAACATTTCATAAAGAATGTCTTACAGACATAAGTGACATGCAAAAAACGCATTAAAACTATTTCCCACAGGAAATTAATTTGTCAGCGACAACGATTGTCAATAACGTAAAGATAAACTACAAACAAGCTTTTATTCTCACCATTAAATGGATCCATCCGCACAATTCATTATCCCCATCTGTATTTTCAATTAAGATAGGGACTGTTCAATAATTGCACCATTTTTATCGTAAGTTTTTCGCGGGAAAGGAAACTATCTATCTTACCACTTAATTCACGGGCGTTTCTAATTTTTTTTTCAAGTGCGACAAAGACAATAAAACAAATAAATTTCTGAGTGTAGATAGATAATTATTGCTGGATGATATTAATTGCGCGTACGCACCTGGGCGGCGCAGGTGACGCTTCCAATTTGGGGTCAGCGGTGGTTTTGACGACGAAACGATATGCCGTAGGATTGTGGGAACTGACCCATCGCTCCGAGTTAATTAATACTACCAATGCTATTTATTTCGGCATTGAAATTATATGGTTTATAAGTTGTCGAACATGTACAATATATAATTGTGCAATATCGACAAAAATGTATTATTCTGAGATCTGACTTGACTTCTTGTTTGTTTTATCTTATAGTTATGGTACTGAAGGGATGATATGTCCGACAAACAACTTTCGTAAGGACAAGGGGAATTCCCTAAAAATAAAGACATAAATGAATACCCTTATATGGAAAATAATTTGTTTTCTTAAAGCATTATTTCCTACATCAAGATTAATTTAATTATGCTGGTTAACAAAATTCTGCATTATTTTCTTCGAGATATGCGAGTCTTCCTAAATTCATAGTAGGACTAAAATGTTGAAGTCGTCAAAAGATTACTACAAATATATACAATATACTTTATTTAGTGAATTGTCTAGAAATGCGATCAAATCAAGTATCGTTAAGTTCGTACTTCTAAGCTACCATCGAGGTATACATATACATGATATCTGTAATTAAAAAAAAATATATATGTCAAATAAAACAAAAATAGAATTTTATTTAGATAATTAAAAGAAAAACATTAAAAAATTATAATAGTAAAAAAATAAATTGGTATTATATATGTGACATAAGAATAAATTGGTATTCATTTAATTGCTTCACACTATAAATTGATATTAAATTTAGTAATTAAATAAAATTTGCCACCAAGATATATCCAAATCATATATCTTAGTTAGTGTTATTTCTAAAAAAAAATTGTTGTTATACTCGTAGTAGGCTGTCAATTAGCGTTGTCAGTAACCCGTCATTCCTTAAATTACCATGTAGCCGATCTAGGAAGACTGTACTCAACTCACCTAATTGTATTGTACCTAATTTATTTGTATCATTACTTATTGTACTACAATCAAATGATTCTTCTTCTTAATAGTTTGATTAGAGTTTTTGAGAAAGAAGCATTCGCGTGGAATGTCTCCCTTTATTATTTTTACACGTGTTCTTTCTCTTCTAGTGTGCCGCCGGTAAATAAAACTATCACGTACAATTTGGAAAATATCTAGCCAAAAAGTAAAAGAAAAAACTTTAATATGTCTTTTATAAAATTTTCATATTCCAAATATATTTTAAATAATTTTATCGTCTAAAAATACTTTTTAGTAATTGGCGAATGCCAGTCGCCACAAGTTAAATCGTAACCACCAAGAGAGCTGCGCCTACCAGCACTCCCTATTGTTTTAAGCAAACATTTTTTAACCACCAGTTAATCTGTTAACTCCAGCGAACTGTGCTTCATCATTTAAGGGATGTTATTCTTAGCCTTAAGATCTACATAACGTAGGCTATCTGTCATCTTTCTACACAAGTAAGTGAAACTACAGCTAACAGTGGATAATAACGGCAGAGAACAGAGAGACTTGGTTCTGTAGAGGCCTTCACCCTCTAGAACGAGGGGTTCTTAACTAGTAGTAAATAATAAGAAATTAGTATATATCTGTAATTAGTTAGTAAGATATATAATGCTTTTTGTGTTTTATATATATATATATTTATATATATATATATATATATATTTATATATATATATATATATATAAATAAATGAAACTGATGGGAATACACTTCGCAGATGAGACATGCCCAATAGTGAAACATAAGTACATGGAGATTGTGTTTTCACCATGCCTATTGTGTGTATAATTATTTTAAAACATTTACCACTTAAAAATTCCTATAGTTCCTCACTCTTTAATACAAATACTAATGATACTTACATGGACCAAAAGCACCTGTACATACCAGTCGCAATTGTAAAGATTTTTTGTTATAGCATTGTTACACTTAGTGTGTCATAAAACATGTTTACTCCGGTATACCATACACGTCGTTGCATTCCTTTGAGTCTACAATATGGCGGATGATCTATTACCGCTAAAGGTGGATTAAAATAGCATCACGGAACCTCCGCGTACTCGTTAACTGTTAATGACAGGTGCGTAAACTTTTGTAACACGGTTTTAGTAGTAACTCTAATTGGGTGCTTATGTAAAATCAAAGACGATGTAACACACGCTTGAAATGATTTGCAATGTGTTTTATTAATAGTTAAAACCATGGCGGCTTATTGTTCGGGTGCTTGAATTAAATTCTAAGCCATGGAATCTGTCAGATTATTTCCTTCCGAATGTGATAAACATGTAAAAACCGACTTCAAATCAAATCGACAAACGACACAATTAAGCGCGGGCGCTTCTTATAATTCCGAAGTAGCATCATAGTAGTATACTTTTATATTCATATAGATTGTCATAAACCTATTAGTATTACAAACTAAAAGCATCCTTCCATAGCATTATTAAATTCCATGGCATGCCTTCAGAGCCCTTAATCAATTTAAAATTTAATCGAAACCAAACCCGTTCAAACAAAAACATTTCGTAATTGTAAATGACGGCACTATGAGTGCACAAATACTTAAAATGAAATAGAGATAAATTGAGTACCTTCTCTTTTTTACAGTCGGTTAGAAATAACTTGTTTGATTTCAATGTTGGGACAACTTTCTCATTTGCCCTTTTTTTGTCAGTTGCCAGTTGGCCAGGGAGGCCTTGACCGCTTCATCGGATTAAGAGGTGGCATAGCTCTTAGGTAGCTTGAACCTCTATTTGCTAGTAACTCGACACAAGGGTCCCCCCCCGGTGAGGGGACACGTCGGCTTGGACGGTTACTATGATACATATATATATGATGATGTACAAATAGCATGATCTTACTCTGTTACCTTGTTACCCAATCAAAAATGGATATAAGATCTACGATCAGTTTTATGTGATGGCTAAACGATCTGGTGTTATAACATTGGCAGTATTTTTTGCAAATAATAAGCAAATCTTCTTAAATTGCCTCCGACTAGTGAAGGTGTGGTAGTACTTCACCATATTTTTTTTTCTCTTTATTGTGGCAACAAACAGTCCTTATTGTCTATTATGTTACATTATATATTTTTACAAGTTTTTATCGACCAACAGTGCCGAGAATGTTTAGTTTATTATAATTTGCAATTTGCATCCGCGTACAAACTAGAAGAATCAAACAGAATCCAGTCAGGAGAATTTACTTACAATTAAAGTTTTGAACCTAATAAATGAGTTGCTAAAAATATCCACTTCTGAAGTTAAGTCCTCCACGTTGCAGAAATTGTTATTGTTATAGTGCAAACTTCTGATTAGGAAATGATTACTTGTATAGTTTTTTTTCGCTGGAGGTGGAACAAATATGTTTAAATACGAGTTGTTTAAGTGTAGAACACGAGAGGGTTGAATTAAAAATTTAGTATTTATATGTCAATATATATTTATATATGTATATATATGTCAAGGAAAATAAAAAGACCAATAAAACTTTCTCCACGTTTATTTAGAATAATCATCAATAGTAGGTAATTATCACATGTCTGTAAGAATTTCAATAAGCCAAGCGTTTGCTCACATTTAGCGCATTCAGTGGAACCCGGTTTACAATGAGCTGGTTCAAGCATTAGAAACACCGATTAATCTTAAAACACTTGAAAAATGACTCAAATACTCCATATATACAAATACAGAAGTGTTGAAGTAGATCGTAGTTGTCTCAAACAATATTTCATAGGATATGGATGTAGCTAACCAGTTGTGGCAATCCAGATTCGACTGAGTCGTAACATCAAGATAGTATCGCATTTAACCTTCTCCAATCGTATGCATCTGAAATATTTATTTTTACAATATATGTTGATTTTAACATATAAAAGTTATATTGTATTAGAACTGCTCTATTGGGCCCTCGTGTCCGCTAAATCAATTGTGTGCAAATTGAACGTTCATTGGTGCCACTAAGGTTTATCAATGACGTAACACTAGCACAGAAATCGTATGTGACATATTGTTGGTAATTGACATATGTGGTCGTGATGAAATGTCATTAGCAAATAGCAGACTCGGGGACCCTGATTAAGGGTGACTAATCATAACGAAGACTTCAAATCCTAACTTCTTATATAGTTCAAACTTAGCACTCGAGAAATGGAATGTACAGAAATTTTTGTGTTTAACGAAAAACGATATATCAAATATTTTACGATACATTTTTGACACGAAATGTCCTCTAACTGTACTATGATAGTCAGAAATAATAAAAAAGTCACGTTTTGGATAAACATACTAGAGCAGTAGTGGGCAAACTTTTTGGTTGACGGGTCACTAAACTTGACAACGTTATAAGCACTTTTTAAACAAACCAAAAATGTTAAAAGGTTGTAAACCTTATAAACACTACTGATATAACTAAAAACAGAACAAATTATACAATACCGATTGCAACACATCAAAAATATTAACTCAAAAACGCTTTAACGGGCCAGATTTGGCCCGCGGGCCGTAGTTTGCCCACCACTGTACTAGAGTATTCTTTTTTTTTTAAGCAAAGATATTGTATCTTCTTAACATATTATTAAAATTGTGAAGGTTACAACACAGTTGGGATTTCGAATACCCGCCTATCAGATTGTTACTGTTAGTCGATAAAGTTTAATATTATAAGCCAGTTGATAATTTCAGGAATCCGTACTAAGTTGCACAGTTCTCTAAGATGTTTACTTAGAAGTATACAGAATAAAATACAGCTCATTAATGTTTGCTTAGCAAAGCACAATAAAGCTTAATCTTGATTAACCACCCTTGGTTAGCATAACAGTAACAGCACAGTTTAAAATCAACACAGTAGTTGCACAAGGGATTCGAACTTCTATTAAAACGGATCGTATAGTAAGCTTCTAACCCTTTATAAATTAATATTTATACAATTGTGTATTTAATACAAATGTAATATATAAAAAGACATCTTTGTAAATAAAGAATCATCGTGCCCTAGTACTTTTAAAAGTTATTAGAAATGTTAAAGTCTGTTGCATATAATGACGTGCATGAATTTAATATACAAGAGTGAAGCAGTAACTTTAATTACAATTGATAACTTGGCATGTGTGATAAAACTACCAATATTATAAATTATGCTATGTGTATGGAATGATATGGTTTTTTTTAAAAAAAAAAATTTCAAAATTGAATGTCTCATAAGGAATACCGTGTGCAGTTTATTTCAAGTGATACAAATGAAACTTATAGTATTTAGAGACTGTAATGTGATTGATAAAATTAAAACTGCCACCAAAAAGTATTGATTAGTTTAATATAAGATAAAGTAGATTAGAAAAAAAAAACAAATTAAAAGAAAACAAAAAAACCTTGGAATGAAAAAGAAATAACAAAAAAATAACCAAATTAGGAACTAAAGTATCTTAAACTAATAATTGTCTAGTGTTTAATAGCATATAGAGCTGTTAATATACATTGAGATAGCTCTTGAGCAAGTTTATAGTCGATTAGGAAAATGAAGAAATATATAGAAAAAAAACAACAACCATCTCATATATCATCATAGGAATTCATAGAGGCCAAGAATCTAGGCGGCTCCAGAAAATTTTGGAACTCTCTTTTGATTAAATATTTACTAGGTTCGATCGAGAGATAATAATACAACAGCGGTTGAAGAATTAATAAGGTTGCCATATATACAGCATAATTTAGAGAAACAAAATATTATTAATTTATTCTCTAAATCGATGACTTAAAACCAAACAAAATTTCAATTAATCCTTCTGGATTTAGTCGTTGAAATTTTTAATCCTGTCTTCAAACAAATACTTGTTTACATCGAACATTAATTTTAAAAAAAACTACGCTGCCTTAATCATAAAATAGAATAGAAAAAACATTGCTATCATTTGCAAAAATATTATGAACATGAGCGATTCAATTCATTTAGCATTACGAGCAAATAGTTCCACTTGCTAGAAAGTTTACATATTCTAAATTAACATTTGTACAAAATGTCTTCAATCCACGCCACTGGTGTTGCCGTGACAATTTTTAAAATTCGCCCAATATATGGTTAAAGTATAAACAACTGGTAACTATGAAATAACTAAAGTAAAACAACATATATATAAACACCGTACATACAAAATAACATTAAATCAAACAATATGAAACTTTTTAAGACCCTGTTCCAAATACTAACCTCAAAAAAAATAATTAATGAACAGTTTAAACGTTTTCTGTCGTTTAACTTCACTGCACACCAAACACACGGTTCAAACAGTGTCTGAATATGAAAGTTTAGTGACTAGTAAATGATCAATAGTGTTAGATATAATAAAATATTAGGAAACCATTTAAAGTCTAATGGGACCTTGAGTAGAATGCCGTGAGATAACCAATCAAATTATTATCTGAATCTAGGTGTACTTTAGGGTCACACCTCATTGTCTCGTCGATTACTCTCCCATTTTCCCTGACCCTCGGTCACCTCTGCCGCGAGAACCTCGTCTAGATGACTTTGTATATTTTATACTATTTTCTGTATTATGTATGTAAATTGTATTTAACATAATACATAGTTTTATGTAAATAACGTTATTATGTATATATCGTCGAATAAATAGAAAAATTACATTGAAAAAAAATGACAAGACACTTTTTTTTGACTAGTGAGCTCCACGTTTAATTTCTTATCGTCGTTTATCCATATAAAATATAGTTAACAGTAGGCTCTTTTTAGCTCTATTTTTTTAATCAAATTTTCCGAAAATTTTGAAAAATGTCGTTTTTCTATTTAATCGACGATATATGTAAAAAAATTATAAAGCGCAAGAAGTGGGATTGGTAGAGGGCGCCCGAAAAGGAAGTATATCGACCATATTGGCGATATATTAAAAAGTCTACTCTCTTCACGGGCACACAAACAGTACTTGTAGCATACATAGTAGCGCCAACCAGACGGAGAAATACAGGGAAATAAAATATAAAACATGACCAATATGCATTGTCATTTCATGTTTGAAACCACTGTTTGTGCGTAGAGGGGATGGCAACCTTGAAAAACTGGTCATCGTTGGCAATACAGAAGGCAAGAGAACAAGAGGCCGGTCGCCAACACGATGGTCTGACCAAGTAAAAGGTGCCATCTCCTCTCCTAATCTCTACCAGCTGGTGAGGGCTGCCTCGGACCGAAACCGATGGAGGCAGATTGTTCATTTGAGGGGCCCTAGTGACCACGATCCTCAGAAATGAGGGAACGACAAAGAAGAAGAAGAAGTTTGTGGAAAATATAGCAAAGGTCATTTATGGCCTTTCATGCAAGTGATATTTAGAATGTACGAATTCAAACACGGAATACACGAAGTAATACTAATATCGGTTAATATCATTTTTACAGTCACTTCTTTGCGTTGCAGTTGCAGAAATGTTATTAAATAACGTGTTTAATAATTATCATTCCAAAATACATTGGACATAAAATGCATAATGTACATACATTCTCTAATGTCCAGTAATTTGATTTCAAATCATTTATATTATTTCAAAAAATAAACACTATAATTAATCTTCCACTGAGGTTTTTGATATGAATTTTCTAGGAACGCCTTTAAAACGATATTTATATAGATAAAACAGATAGTATACGAACAGTCCAATATATAATTATTAATAAATTAAAACTTGGCAAGTGTCATATTAAGACATATATAACAAATATCGGTGAGACTATAAATATCAGCTAGGCGGTTACACAATATGCAATAGGTTTTCTAAGCAGTAAATGTTGCTATCATTGTGGTGGTACTAAATTTAACATTTTTAAAGGTACATAGACAAGGTGGCATCGTATAACTAGAGTGAGATCTGCAATACCGTGGGTCCATATCATAGTGATTTAACAATGAGGACTGCAATGAAAAAAATTATTAATACCTTCCTAATTCGCCCATTAAATACCTACATCTACCTGAGCACGAGCTAAGAGAACACATCGCAATACATGTAGATAGTAAATGTAACGTTAATCAGAACCCCTAAATACAGGATTATTTTATAAGTGTATCCAATTGTTTTTTACCTCCAATAAATATACCACGAATCTTTGAACTAAGTAATATTTGAAAATGTATATCTATCTATTCAAAACTATTCCAAATATTATGAAGTTTATGACCAAAGTTTAACGTAAACGTTGGCCATAACCTTGCATATTTGCGTTATAAGACTAATTTATTTAACTTTCAAATGTCTTTTTTAATGACGTACTACACAGATAGGCCAGAGAAGCTGGCCTTGACTGCTCCACTGGGTTAAAAGGTGGCATAGCGCTTAGGTCGCTTAGCTTGAACCTCTATCGCTAGTAACTCGACACAAGGGTAAGGGGTAACCTCGGCTTGGACGGTTACTATGTTACGTGTAAGCATTCCGATCCGAGAGCATCCGAGAGGGCCGAGCCACGACTCGGTCGGTTGCTATTTCACGGATAATCACTAGTGTCACTTTGGAGAGCGTTGGCGCTGACAAAATCTTTGCTTACCTTTGTATCTTTTATCTATTTCATCTTTCACCGCATTATTTGTAGCACTCGTTATGTTCGTATTTTAATAAATATAAAAAATAATAATTAATAGTAACATCAATTTGCTACAAAAAATACGTAATACGCTATCCAACTCTTTTATGCTGGTAGACAGAGACGGCAACGGAGAGAGAACAAACTGTAACTATTAAAGGACTATACGAAAAACTGTCGCGGTCCGCATTTCATCAAACTTTAGGTCTCATATGTGACCGGTGTTGAGCCCCATACTACACCAGGCACAAACTTTCAGTAAGTGATTTTGTGTACTTTAAAAAAACGGTAATTCATACGTTTTATAATGCCAGACGCAAAAGGGATAAATATTCGACAATATTATATATGCTCTTTAATTTACCGATCGATTTAATACCGATTTTGTTTCCAGTGAAAATTAGGATACACTTACAAAAACTAGCCTGTATAGAAAATAAGCTCTCACGTCCTTTTAATCATAATACAGGTAGATAAAGATACCGATAGCTATCCGCTTTTACCCAGCTTAATACGTCCCATATGTGAATTGGGAGTCATTTTAGCAAGTGATTTTTTGTATGTTAAAATCCGAAAAACACGGAAACATACAAAATACAAGCCGATTGCGATTCAAAACGCCCGATAGATCGTAGGTAGAACACTTAGCCACTAGGCTACCACTAAATACAAAGAAAATATATAAATTTAAGTACGTAATCACAATAAACAACGAGCGTTTCTGATATAGAGGTACAATTTTTATACAGATAATAGGTATATCAAGTTATATATCGATTATAATATGTTAAACATTACTAACATTATGGACAAAATTTCACACACACACAAAAAGGTTTGTGTGCGTGGAAAATGTATACATCGAATTGTACTACTGGCAACACGTAGTTTATCTCACTTTAAAGGGTTTAGCCAATGATTTTAATTTTTATTATGGCTGTAGGCCCGGAAAGTTGTCATATTAAAAAAATTGGACTCTCAGATAGCTTAGTCCGAACTTCTGTTAGTGAATTAGGCAAGCGGTCCTGTGAAGGAAGCTTACCAAACTGTAGGCGTGATTATATTCTGAAACGATGCTGACAAACGGCTCAAGTTTTCAATACACAATAGGCCCTCACATACATTTGAATGATGTATGTATGATACGCACAAATGATGATATTGCGCACTGTAATGAACTGTCACACGTGTGGTAAATGAATTTGAAAACATAATCTTGTTTTATTTACTACTTAAAAAAACCGAAAAAACTACACTAACAACTACAATCCGATTGAACCCGCAACCATCGGACCGTAACTCTAACGTTAGTTGTTTATCTAACAATTAATTTTTATTATTTTACCTAATTTTTTTTACGCTAATTGGTAATTTAGATTTCGCAAAAGCTTTTCCTGATCTAGTAAATAAAATTTAATATTCTGTATTTATATGTTAATTGGTATATGTATAATTAATATCATGCGTGAGTAGAGTGAGAGCCGTGGTAGCTCAGTGTCCAGGCGGTTGGCTCTTGTTGCATAGTACGCTAACAACCCGAGTTCTATCCCCGGTGCCGGCACCAATAAATTTGCTGTTGCAATTTTATGTGCTGATTAACCACGCGCTCGGCGGTGAAGGAAAACATCGTGAGGAAACCTACATGTCTTAGAAAATTTTTCTAAGGCATGTGAAGTCTACCGATCCGCACTAGGGCCGCGTGGTGGACTATGCCCTTATACTCTCTTTACAGAGAAGGCCTGTGCCCAGCAGTGGGATATATATATTATATATATATAAAGGCTGTAACTTTAACTTTAATATCATGCAATAGTAGTAAATAGAAAACAGATTGAAATAACGGTATACACATAGTGAGAAAAGAATTTCCTTCGTAATTTATCGGATAAGTTCGTATTTATCGTGCTCTATCAAATAGTTGCATATTAATGATTATGAAAATGTCACTCATTTAATATGATCATTCATTGACAGTTCGTGTGTCATCGTATTCAGATAAAGATCCGAGTTTTCCCGAATGAAAATAATTTCTCAATACATATATACTATCTAGAGCAATTATCAGATGTAATGGAGGCGAATAAAATTGTTTTTTTTTTAACGACACTGTGACAGTTAATAACGTGTTTATTTAATGTTTGGATATATTTACAACGCAATATGCGAGTCTGATATTTGATATATTTCACTATAAAACTCACCAAAAACCGTAATATAATGATTTAATTTTTATTAAGCACTTTTCAATTGATTTTTGAATAAAGAATATTAAACTGTCTATCAGATTACCAAAACAAGCATAAAACGATGACTGTAATGTCACTGAAAGTTCATTTTGACACAATTGGTTCGTTAGACTCAAAGCAACATGTCACGGATTTTATAAACGAGGGCCTATCTATGGTCTGAAATCTTGTCCGATTAGGATTTATCTTAACAGTTCATTGGTCCAAATGGACGTATATGAATGACGATTGTAGAATGAATATCATACGGTTTGATAATTGTGGACATTATTTGTTCACTAACGATGTGAGTCGTCTAACGCCAGATTTTGTAGAGCCCTTGGTCTTCTTGGTCTGCTCCTTGACACCTCTGGAAAATAAATAATGATTTTTTATTTTTAAAATAAAATTATTAATCTATATGTATAAAAAAGGAAGTGTGTAGGTATGTTCCATATAGGCTCTGAAACGTCTGGACCGATTCCAATGAAACTTTCAGGGAATCTTCAGATTGACCTGGCAAGTAATCCTGTAAGTTCGATGACGATCGGAGCACTCCGCTGTTTGAACTGTCAAATACAGCTTTTATTTACTATGATGGTATTCTATTGTTTTATAACCCAAATTTGTATTGACACATGCGTTGTGTATATTCATGTCATTATGAATAATATTGAAGTACAATGGTGTATATTGAAGTACAGTAAAGTATACCAAATGATAAGATTTATTTCTGTAATTAACTTGAGCCCAATATGTTTTTGTGTAAATGATAAGTATGATATTGTATTTACTGATATGTACATGGGTGTAAATAATGATCTTCGCCCGCAGAAGAGAATAGAAGAGAATGAATATGGAGAGAAATTAATAATTTAATATATTGTGAGAGTTAAATTTCATATTTAATGATGTAAATTTATTGTTTAAATAAAATAAAGCAAAATCTAAACCGGGGAAGCTGGCTGGGTACGCTAGTAACACCATAAAGTAGGAAGTAGGAATCTGTAAGAGAGGTGAGTGGAAGAGAGTAGTGTGTGGGAGTGGGATTGGAAGAGGAAGTACGGAAAGGGGAATGCAACGAAGAAGAAGAAGAAAGGACCCTAAGGTACCAAACGTTGGGGGAAAAAAAGTTGCCGGCGTCAGTCTTTCCGTCCAAGTACGACGTGGGAGCCTTCAAGAGTAGAGTGAATAGGCACTTACTTAACTAGCGTGTACCATCTTTCGACTATATCACCACTTAACACCAGGTGGGATCATGGTCAAGCGCTAGTTTACACGCATAAAAAAAAATAGAAACAGATGTGTGAAAATTTGGTTGACGGTAGTAAATCTTGCAATAAACTCACAGATATCGGGTGAGATCCTCAATGTCGACGAGCATAGAGTCTTGTCCCATGTGCAATTCGTCACGCGCCATCAACAATTTAACGAGCGAGTCATTTAGCGACTCGATTTGCGAATGCAGCTCATTTACTATTACCTGAAAGACGAAAGTGAACATGAATTAACAAGTACATAAAAATATACATATAAATAAATAAAATATAACATAAGCTCTAATTAATATACATAACTAATGTATAAAATAAGCTCTAACGTCTTTTTAACCCAAAAAAAAATTAAGAAAAAGCAACCTTTTAACCCTAGGGTAGACAGAGTCAGCTTTAATTTTTCAGTCCACTTTTGAAACCATCATAGCTACCATTTGTGCCAGGTAGTGAGCCCATCACATACAGCCGTCATACAATGGGCACGAATTTTTTTGTACTTAAAAAACCGAAAACAGGCTGTTCAATGATACAGGCGGACTAGGATTCGAACCCATAATAACTATATAACATAAAGATTGTAAGTCGACCCGCTAGGCCACTAGCCACTGCTATATATTGCTGCTGTATATTTACGGGTAAGAACAAAAACAGACTTCAAATCAAAAGTCGATGTACACAAAGCGCTAAAGGCCTATCAATTCGTAAAAAAGTTGACAACTGCAACTCTTCTGATTGGTGTGTAGCAGTAATCACTTGGCATCAAGTAAGCTCCATGCCTTGAATTTGTAAACGGGGAAGTCCCGCAACAAAGCCCCAATGTTTTATGCAAATTACTACTATACATTTACTCCGTATCCGGAGTAGCTCGGTACCCGAGCGGTCGCTATAAGTTGCATAGTACACTGGCAAGCCGAATTCGATCCCCGGTACCGGCGCCAAAAAAATTGTTTGATGCAATGTTAAGTGTTGGTTTACCATTCGTTCGGCGATGACGGAAACATCGTAAGGAAACCTACATGTCTTAAAAAATTCTAAGACGTGTGAAGTCCTATCCAATCCGCACTAGCGCCACGTGGCGGACTATGCCTTTATACCCCCTTTACAGAGAAGGCCTGCGCGCCCAGCAGTGGGGCATATATACAGGCTGTACTTAACATTTACTTACCGACCGAGTCATGGTTCGGCTCTAACATAGTAACCGTCCAAGCCGAGGTTAAAACTCACCGGCGGGACCCTTGTGTCGAGTTACTAGCAATAGAGGTTCAAGCTAAACAACCTAAGAGCTATGCCACCTCTCAATCCGGTGAAGCAGTTAAGGCCAGCCTCTCTGGCGAATCTGTGTAGTTCGACATTAAAAAAAAATAATAACATTTACTGATATGTCGTAATTTATAGGTACTATGTGCCTATAAATTACAACATATCAGCGAATTATAATCAGCGAATAAACATTGTGATTGTATAAATGTTAGTATTACGCAAATAACAATGGCTATTGTGACGAGGTGCACAAGCGTGACTCAACAAATCACAAGCTGCATACTGAAGGTCAAGCAGTTTAATGAAATGTCTTTTAACATTTAAATATGCAAATCTTTATGAGAACTGGATTTCCTATGTTTACAAAAAGTAGTTAATATTCATTTGGCAATTACAAAAATGAACGTTAATTATGTAGTCTTGCATTATTTTATTGTTCATATTAGCAAAGTAGACCCTAATTTATTTCCTAAATATTAATATATTTATGTAGGTTACACACCCTAATTAACAGTCAATGTTGCTGAATTCATTGTGGTAAATCAATGTTGCTACGAGATACGTAACAGACAAAAGACTCTGTTGTCCTAAAAATTAAAGGTATTTAACAAAATTGTACCTATTACCATTTTGTTAAAACCTTTAATTTTTTCTGGCTTAAAGTACAGTCGGCAGAACATAAGGTTGTAGATTCAACCCACCATTTGATTGACGTAACTCATCTCAAGTTCAAGCTTACGTTTATATAGAATGGTAAACAAGTTTTTTAGTTGTAATTGAGGAAATAAATTACATTCATTAAAAAACAGTGGTGTCTAAAATCTTTGTTGATGAATATTTTATGGCTTGGTAACAAGACCTTTAAGCCAAGTCTTTTTTAAAATACACACTTATTTCTTACGTCTAAGATGAAAATAGTAAAATGTAAGTTAGATAATCCCCCCCATGAATCCCCGCGCCATTTTTTCTCAATTTCCTGTCTAAAATCTCAGACATACTTGTGTTGCCAGGAAGTAGAAAGAATTAACAAATTCATTTCTAGAATGATAACATGATAAAACAATTTTATTAAATGTAACATTAACATATAAAAATAATTTAAAAAATCCACAAAATCAATTATATCAATAATTTAACACTACAAATTACCTGTAACTGTGCAATGTTCATGTCAGTGAGTAGCTGACGAGAAACGCGACGTCTATCAGGAGCCAGAGGAGCATTTGCTTTCTCCATGCTGTGACGAAGCATTTCTGTGACTGGAGACACGGCACGACTGTGTCTCTCTCTCTGAAAGAATATCATTATTATAGATTTTACACAGGAGATAAAAGGTATTATATCTAAAAACTTATTTAAAGGGATAAAGAAATTTACATAAAATACATTTATAAATGTATAATACAGGGTATTAGGAGGCCGCTGCCGAAAAGGAAGATAGACAATAGTTAAGATATATAGACATCATGTATATATTCCTATATATACCTATTAAAACAGCAATGAAGCACAAAGTCAAAATAGCTGATGCTTGGGTCAACGAACGCCAAGGCGCAATGGGGCGGCGGTGCCCAAGATGCGAGAATTCTTTTATGGCGCGGTATCAACCCCGTGCCATGACTATGTGTTTCATTGCTGTTTTTTTAATAAATTATTGTATTTATTTTGAACCTATCATTTCATTTAGCTATACTGACATAATGGTGCGTAAATAATGCTAATAAAACGTTTTAAAAATATGTTTTTGTTTCTTTTACATCTTTATAAAAAAAACAAAACAGTTTATTGGTGTGTGGTTAACATAAGCCAATAGGATATCGTTTAATAAAATTTACTTCTATAATATTTCAATCTTATCTTTTAACAATATTCGATATATAATATTATGAACAACACTAACAAAGTAGGCTGTGTAAAAAGATGTCCGTTTTAATCCATCTGAAGTAAAACAAATCATCTGATAATTCATGTTTAAGATAATTATGGAACACAATTACATTTCTAAATATAGTACCTTTTTTCTCTCCTTGTTATTTTTAATATAATATGCAAATATAAGTAACTTCAAATCCAGTTACAACAGATAATAAACTAAATGAAGATAACATACCTCCATTTGTATGTGAGCCATTTCTTTTGCTTGAGCCAATGCCATCCTGGCCTCAGTCTGTAACCTTGCTTGCAAAGCATAGAAGTCAGTCTCTTTAATATCAATTTGATTTAATGACTGTGTAGAATGTGATTTTGATGTTTTTGTCATAAATGGCAATGGGCGCAGTTTAGCTCCTGAAATTATTAAAAATATTATAATAGTGCCTTAATATAATATAGAATAAAAAGCAATAGAAAAATCATAGTGTAAATAATCCTTTACCAAACACTGATATAGCAATATGCTTATGTTAAATGTAACATTTAAAATAAAGTCAAAAGATACCTTATACTAATACAGTGTAACAAATTGTAGAGATATAATATTACATTTATTTAAAAAAATGTATAGTCATGGAAAAATGAATTAAAACAAAAATAATATAAAGAAACACAATATAAAAAACTTTCTGTATACCTTTACAACTTCAACATATTTCAAGTATATTGTATAAGGTGATTAGAGTGGTATATTTCCCTGATATACATATAAATAGTGGAAAATGAATAATTATGTTTAAATATATAAATGTGGCAACCAAAACATTAGCTTCTTATATTTTTATATTTAAGTAAAAGATAAGACTAATTATTAACATGATGGTTGGCTGCAATATTACCAGCAAGACTTTCAAAAATACTTTTACTATCTACCAGCTACCTTAATACACACACAAACCACAACATGTACTAAGCATATAAATGACCTACAGATAGTGATCTTTGTGTTGAATATGTATCAATGAAAGTCTATGATTCTACTTACCACACTGCTGAGAGCTAATTTTGTCATTTTTTGTGATATTTACTGACAGTGGTCTAGTCTGATACGGATGATTGTGACTGCTTTTCCCAAAAATGCTTGTACGGGGTAATGTTTTACTGTTAATGTTCTTTTCAATATCAGATGCCTGGGATTCACTATCTGATGCAGTCTCATTCATAAAACAAATTTGTAGATTCTTTCCTGTGTAATGACACCACAACACAACAATTAGATGAAAGTCCCGGATGAAATGAAAATGTAGAATTTAGCACCCAATTAATTTATACTTGTTTGTTATTAGGAAATGAATTGGCATATTATACAACCAATCAACCAACAATTATAATGAAACTATACAAAACCAATAAATCCATATATTGTAAAATATAAATACCATTTTGCAGTCGAGAATGTAGACTGGGTTTCTTGCCGGGTCTATCTGTGTGTCCTAAGCTATAAAATTCATCATTTTCAGCATCCATTGCCAATCGTTTTCTAATTTCTTCTCTGTCATTGCGTTTCTGAAATTTAAATATTTAACTTGTTCATTAGAGTAACTAAATGTATCTCCGTAAAAGATAATTTAACTATAATTATCATACTTTAATATTACAGGAATCGTCTGTTATGGTAATTATTTTTGTAAATTTATCCAAAATATTTGGATTACTGTCTGTTATAATTGGCCATGCAATTTCAGTTTCTGCACATTCCGCTGTTCCTAGAGCTCTAGGGCTTAAAACTGGATTATCGTGGTAATTATTAACAGGTAAGGTGAGCCCTTCGGGTTTATTCAGTCTCTTTTTGAATAAGTGTAAACGACGTTTGTATCCTGTGTTTTCAATGTCCACGTTTACAGGGATATTGTCAGACGTCTTACTAAATCTTCTTTTAATATTACTAATAAATTCTTCAAACATCTTAATAATAGTCAGTCTTGAATTTTTTGGCAAATTCGGTGATTAGTTATGGCACTATCTTTGTTTCATACGATTTGGTGTAACCAAGTGTTAATATACTAACTATAAAAAAAAATAAAGAAAAAGCAACAATCCTGTCATAATTTGACATTTAGGGCAAGGACAAGCCTGTGATCATTTAGTGTTCTATATTACAGTATGCATTATGGTTTAACTGTTCAAAGTTAAAACTTAGAAATATTAATTTAAAAGAAACTTACGAGGCAACAAATATTGTCGACGGATTCATGGTTGTCATAAGTAATGGTGTATAAGTCCAGCAGAAATCGAGTATCTTTTTTATAATGTCTTTGTTCGGAATTAAAATACGGCATTGACGCCATTACTATAAGAAACAATTACAAAACACTAACGTTGCGAGGAACAATAAAGATACGTCACACCAGTAAGTACACTGCTACAAGGAATGAGATGGTGTATGAAGGCAGCCGGTGTGCCTACGCCGACGTTGAATCAGTAGAAAGCTGGACTTGCTACTTAATAGCAATTAACTGTTACGCGCGAATACAACAGATGCGTGAATGTAAATGTGTGCAGGTACGGTTACCTTTACGGGCGCCGAAATTTAAAAAGCACATTGAACCTAATCCTTAATGTCTCTGTTATTTCCTTTAAGCTAATAATAATGTTCTATGTAATAATTGCGTATGACTATTTAACGTACTTACTCGTCTTTCTGCTTCTTTAGCGGCTTTTAAATGATTTTCGATCGCATCCAAATCTATTTTCGGCAAGGCAGTTTCTATATTGTAAACATCAAAACTATCTGGAATAACCCAAATAATAATATTTTATTAAAACGTTACACGTAAATGTTAATATATAATTGTTATTCATTTGTAAAACGTGATGTCCAGTGGCTGTGACTTTATACAAGGTTCTTAAATGATCCTTAATTTATATGTGTCATATCTTTAAATAAATGCATATTTAGCTGAAAGATGAAAGTGTTGTTGCTATCAACTACAGTAATACTTTTAACGTATACATATTTAAAATCTTTAAAAGTTGTATTAAATTTTCATAGTTTACTTTAGTTAATCGCACCAAATTGAAGTGTATTATATTCGTAACTGATAATAATAATAGCTATACATGTAAATGTTAATTGTTAGTATAATAATAAAGTATAATAGTATTATATTGAATTAATAAGGTAAAAAAGGACAACGGTAAAAACCGTTAGGTATTTACGTTATCACTGCATATTGCTTTATTATTATAAATGAAATAAAATTTAAAGAACAAATTTATTTAAATTACTCGAATTTATTAAATTTTACTAAAATTATCTGTTTAGTAATTCATTATAAAAAAGAGAGTTATTGTTATTTTGTCATTATTGTTATTAATAATAATTTCGTGCAACCATGTGAATAAAGATAGAAAGTTGAATATTACTTTAGGTATAACCGGATAGATTCTTCTTATTAATGAATGCATAAGCTATAACTGAAAATACTTAACTTACCAAAATCATAGTCTTTCGCATTGTTATTCTTACGGATGATTGCTGCATTTTGAGCATTTGTTGACTTCATTGCAGAAGCTGGGCCTGAATTTCGGTCAATAGGTGACCTTTGGGCACTGTAAAACATAGTGAAGAGAAAGTTCTTAAAACAACTTTTAACTAACTTATTTTTTCATGACCGGCGTGTGTTGAGACGTGTGTTTAAATTTGTACTAAACTCATCGAGCTTACCTACGCTTCGTCATATCTATTTAAAAACTGTATGTACATACGTTCCATGAGTAAGTCCCGAGTTTCGTAAAGTGGTAAGAAACTATATATCGCAATGGATGCCGGTCCGTCAACAATATTAGAGAGCTACGATTAATGATTTAATGGCTCATCAAATTGTTTTGCTTGTGATCTGTTTAGACTATAGTTATTTAGAAGCTTCAGATAATGTATTAGATGAAGCAAGGCGAGTGAATGTCTCTATAATTTCTGCAATATTTAAGGTATTGTAAATGCTTATTGTAATCGAGAACCAGTGATCCTTAAGATAAGGCTTATGCGAACTATCTTCATATAATGCTTTCCGACTGATTCATAGGCTTAAGATAATCCAGAATCATTTGACACGCAGGCCTAACTATGAGCACATGAACAGAGTTTCATATTATTTTAGTATATTCCATTACAGCTTAACACTTAAAATCAGAGTTTCGCCTCTATTCCGACTCCGGCATCCTAACCCTCTGTGTGTAAGAGCCAGCACATACAACTCAAAAGCTTCCAGCGCTTTTACACGAACAACAACACTTTTTACAGGCTAAATAGAATAAATACAATTTGTACCAGTTGTAAACAGTACCGTCACATCACACCAGTCAATGAAGTTACATATTTTTATACATAACATATGTCGGACATCAGGTTCAGTCATATTAATGCGGAATCAAGCGTTAGCTTGTAACGTCTGCATATTTGAAAGCAGCATTAATAATAGTTGCAGAAATTCTAGTAATCCGAATAAAAGAAGCAATAAAGACGCGAATGCAAACGGCTGTAACCGAGGTTGCCATTCTGAAGTTCTTGGGCTAATTGACTTAATAGAAAAGCAGGCTTAGAGCTTTTTAACGCTCGACCGTCTAACAAACCAAATTTTGGGGCTAACAACTTGCAGAAACAGAAAAAATCTGAAAATTTATCAATTCTCAGAGTTTCTCTCGCATTGTGAAGTCTAAGAAGTAAGCGTATGTATGACAACATAGATTGTTGATTTTAACATATACAAACTTACCTTTGCCATTTAGTGGTATTGTTCCTGAATTTACTTGAAGATGTAATTTCATGTTTGCTCTTTCTGACGTTATCGGTTTTATTCACAATGTTAGATATTTCCAATGATGAAGAATCGCATGAAACGTTTATTTCATTATAGTTTCCATCCATTGTAATAGATGGACATTCCTTTATGTTTTCTGTCCACAATCGGTCACGTTCTCGCATTTCATTTAATTTAGGTATTATTTTTCTTAATTCTGTACTAAGCTGTTTTATAGTATTCTCTACATTATGACTTAATGCCTCTGTATCATAATCATTTTCATAAATATTAATTTCATCTTTTCCGTCGGATAATATAGCATCTTTTATTTTGTTATTTGGATTATTATCTATTAACAAAAATGTAGGCCTACTTAGATTCATTTCTGTTCTAGTATTTGTTTCGTTATCTTTATTTATAATGCTTAATTCCTCTGCTTCTTCCTTGTTATATGCAGTAGAATTTAAGTTGTTCTCAATATTCTCTCCTAAATCGTTTTGTGTTTCTACCAATTTTTTTATGACCTGATTCATAACATCACTAATATTATTTATTGTATTTTCTATTGGTTTTGCAAAGGAATCCTTTATATCTTTCCTTAACTCTTGAAGATCGTCCTGTATATTAATGTTATAATTTAAAAGTTGTTTAATTTCGTCCTCAATTTCCTTGTTAAAGTCTCCAATTATATCTTTAGCATGAAAATTATTTTCTATGTCTGTTGCTGAGCAATCAAAACTTAGAGTTTCATTGTTATTATTATTAGACACCGTTTTCAATAGGTCTGGAATGTCATTTTTTACTGGTTGATCTATTATAGTAGATTTCGATTGCAAATCACTAAGCGGAACAGTTTCCTTTGAGGTGTAATTTGAAATATTGTTATTATTATTTTCGATTATATTTCTTTCTAACTGAAAAGTCACATCTGTGATATCTGCATCGACATCATCATCTGTCATTTCATTCTCCGAGTGATAAAATGTATCTATATTCGTTGAATAGTCCTAGAACATTAAAAAACATAAAATATTTTTAAGCCTTGCCTTATTGGTAATATTATTCGCAAATAAAAATTTATCTATAAGCATGAAACATTTTATCTGAAATCCTGTCCGATCTAAAGTATAAAGCTTTGAAAACTAAAATATGGACAAAAACGTACATTTCATTTATTATCCATAGAGTTATGAATGGTAGTTTATACTCGTATGATCAGTCCAAATACGTACATCAGATAAATTGTGTACTGGTATGTCAGTCTGGCAGAGACGCAATTTAGTTTCTTATATTCATTCAACAACTTAATAAAATGATTTGAGTTTTACATTTATTTTTGTAATTGAAGTTATAACTGAGAAGTTGTATATTATATTGTATCATACTAAGGTTTC
This sequence comes from Meandrusa payeni, assembly GCA_029286785.1. Lineage (NCBI taxonomy): Eukaryota > Metazoa > Arthropoda > Insecta > Lepidoptera > Papilionidae > Meandrusa > Meandrusa payeni. The sequence continues at coordinate 6,427,077 of JAGSMX010000012.1, read as the reverse complement.
TCTTATGTAGTGATTACCGCGTTAACACTTTACGGGTTTCTTAGAGAAAATGATATTTTACCTGTAACGTATGCGCTAAATGTTGAAAGCCGGGATAGTTGGGATTCACAATGCCTCTCGGTACAGGATACGCAACGTTTTCAGACATTTCATCTGTATCCGAATGTTCAAACGTTCTTTCTTCCTCGAACGGCGTTAAATCTGCATCTGAATTGTTCAATAATAAATATATATTAGAATAATAACCTGCAACTGCTGTAGAGAAGATGGATACAATTGTTGTCTGCTTTTCACTAAGCTTATTAGGTCCCATATGCGACAGGTGATGAGCCTTCACCTTGCACCGGAGCACACTTTTTAGCCGACTACATAAAAAAACATTCGAACCTCTAGACAATAAATCGTAAAGTCATCAGGCTATCACTGTTTATACCAATAAATAAAATATTTACTCCTATACCTGCATTACGGATGTTCGTAGGCTTCAGAGATCATATATAAGTAAAGACTTGCTCGACATATTTAAATAATAGTAGACAATAAATGAGTGCTACAAAATTGGCGTTGCACTAAAACGTCAAAGTATTGGTAAAAATATTATTTATTTATAACATATTGATAAAAGAAGCAGTCCCTAACTTTTTATTTAGTGAACACGAATACGCAGTTTTCATGAACCTCAATATGATAAAATTATGTATCGTTACGAAGAAGGCAATTTAGTATATAACAGTGTAAAAATTTCGTTGCTAGAATCTGACTCTATTAGTTAAATATTTGTATTTCATTTCACGAGTGCGTGAATCTCTAAAGCGTTGGACTACGCCTACAATTTCAATACAGATGTTGTTTTTCGAAAAGCTCTCAGGAAATATAGAAAAACAAACTATTTGAAATAGTCATTTTACGACTAGAATAACCAGACCATTAAACCCAACGTTATGTGTAAGTATAACATTAATAAGATTTCTTTACATAATTCAGGTTGTATGGATAAATAAGTTGTGAATAATAATAAATGATAAGTGTTCTTGTAAAAAAAAATTTGTTAAGCGTAAACTCGTTTTGGCCCTCTTTTGAAACATTTGCATTTTATCTCTCAACGTCGAGTCTGTGATTTAATTTTAATTTATTCTTTCTCCATTTAAATACATAAGCTTGGTATTATATTATGTCATAGTGAAAGTTTTTGCGTCGTAACATTTGCAAGTTCTTTTTGCCACCTGACATAAAGCTCGGCTTTTGAGCTACCACAGTCTTATAGTAATAAATATAAATGCAATACAATATTAGTTTATAACAAACACACCTCCATTGGTACGATATTCCAAGTATATAATAATAAATATATCGACCATATAATATCTAGTCCATAACATCATGAAGCACCGACCCACTTGCTAAAGTAGATTCAGCTTTAATTAATATGCACCGCTTGTACTCACCTGGAGAGCTTTCACGATGAGTCACATTATTTTGTTCGCTATCCAGTATTCCCGTTTCAGTTCTCTTACACGAGCTCTTCAATTTGTTTTGATTATTGATTCTGTACTGTCTATTACATACGAGCGTTTCGTCGATGACGTCAGATGTATTACGCTCTTGGGTATTACGTATTTGTATATCTGCTACCTCCTTCTTATTTCTCAAGTCGAAAACGTTGCAATTTTTATTATGAACGTCGTGAGCTGTATGTATATTTTGGGGCTGAGTCGTATTGTTCAAGAGCAGCCAGTTCCCATTGTCTGCGTTCCTATGCGATGCGACCCCGTTTTTGTTTGGAGCGGTTCCGTTACCGTTGTCAGGGTTCTGTACAATCCTCATGATTATCTGAAAAATAACGTATTTTTTTATTTTAGCTACTATTAATATTGTTCTGCTGTGGAAGTTGCATTCAAGTATTCCAATGTTTGGAATAAATAGACTATGGTTTTAATACACAACAGTATTGGACAATGCTTTTCAAAGTGTAGAAGTATATTTATAAGTAAAATCTAAACCAACTTCAAAAAATTATGTGACAAAATTGTAACTGTCTTTCAGTCAGTATCGAATTAAGCGCTACTACGCACAGACGCTCTCCTTTATTTCCGCAGTATAATAGTTATATTACGAAGTTCTCTTCTCATCTTCCTTGGTTTGCTATTTTTTTTATTAAAACAATTATCCAATTAATTTTTTGAAGAACTACACAGATTGGCCAGAGAAGCTGACCTTAAGAAAGTGTAGCAGACACTGGATTGAGAGGTGGTATAGCTCTTAGGCTCTCTTAGTCTGAACCTTTTTTATGGGGTATAAACTAGTGCTTTACCACGTGATATAGTCGAAAGATGGTACGCGCTAGTTTAGTAAGTATCTATCGCTAGTAACTCGTCACAAGGGTCCCCTTAGTGAGAGGTAACCTCGGCTTGGACAGTAACTATGTTACGCGTAAGCATTCAGATCCGAGGGCCGCCCATTTGAAGCATATGCTGAAACTGTTCACGACATGTAAAACAGTGTGCTACAAAATGTAAAAAGTTATAAGATCATAAATAATTCGTAGTTATTGAATTTGTGTTGCGTCGTTTAATATCGAAAAATAATCGAGCACACAGTTAGTGATCGAGAAATCATTTCAAATGAATACTAAAACACCCTTCTGTACCTTGTAATTTGAAAAAACTGAATGTATAAGTAAAAAATAAACAAGACACTTGCTTTTACACATAGATACACTTAAAATGGAAGGGAGGAATTCCTTTTACGTGGACTTGGACGTCAGAGCATTATTAATACTGTTGCTGTAATCATTTACACAATTTTATTGTTTATACAACAGCTATATCTAAGCAATGAAATTAACCAAACTATCTACAATTAATATATGTCACAAAATATTTACATCGACTCTTATCACAAAACAATCTAGGTAAATGAGTAACGTTATTTATAAACAATATCGTGTTCATGCGACATTGTAATACATTAATAAAAAGTAACACAGACCACTTTGGAATATGATAAATTAAAAGTACTTATTTTATAATGGTGTATGAAGTATATAGCCTATATAGAACCTACAATAATATAAGGACGGAAAATGTTCAACATTCCTGCAACAAGGGAAACTTCCGGCACATCGGCCTTAATCCAATAATCCGTATAGCCGCCTGACAAACCTTTCAGGTGGAAAATAACCGCTCAAATATTGTATACTTACTCGTAGTTTCACATGTGGTCAACTAAAAAGAAGCAAGGTGATTACTTTTTAAATTCTTTCCATTAATTTTGTTGTTAACTTAAAATTGGTTCTTCCAAATTCGAAGGAGACCGCAGAACGGAATCGGGAGAGGGCCGATCCCGTTCGGAGATGGCGCAGGCGGGCCGGTGGCAGACCGGTCCGCAGCCCTGTAGTTCTGGGCTCTCAAGAATAAGACTACGGTATCCCCTGCCTGTCGTACAAGGCGACTAAAGGGCCTCGGGTTCACTGGGCGACAAGGGTGGGGCCTGAGTCATCCACCAAAGTGAACCCGGGAAGAAGGCGACATTGGCTGGCCCGTGTCTTCCGCTGCGAGAGCACAGGGGAGGGAATAACCTCCCCCTCGGGACGTGCTCTCCTTGAGCACAGTGCAGAGGGGCTCCGGTGCGTTCCACTGGAGATCCCGGAGCCCCTCGTCATGCACCGAGGAAAGGGCCACTGGGAGGTTTTAGTGGGTAAGAACCCCACATAACCGCCGCCCTCCCTCCAGAAGGCGGGGTATCTTTGTGAAGATTTCCTCCCATCAACAAAAAAAATGGTACTTCCAAATATTACATTTTAACGAAACTCAACAAAATTGTTACGCACCGCTACATACACCTACAATGTTTGGACGCAGCTGTATAAGTCGCGTCCTGGCTGATATTCGGGCGGGACTTTTTAAAAATAGGAAGACACGAATAACGATTCTCTTTTGTTTATTCTATTTATTTTTAATTTTGCTGTAAACTGAATTTGATGTTTTAACAAAATATTTGTAGTTTGATTGATTAAATAACACGCACACTTTGTCTTATAAACACGATACACGACGACGACATATTGAATTGAATCATACATATTACATATGTGGATAAGCTTTCGAATTTATTTCGCTTTATTTTAGCTATAAGTCTTTTATGTCGTAAAGAAAAAGTAAAATTATATTCATTATATGTATAATCTAAAAAGTCTTCTTGACACTAAAGTTATTTTTCATACGATATGAAATCAGGGTAGATACATCGTAAGTTTAATATAAGATGTAACACCTTGACTTAGGCCGCCCTAGCACAGCATATTAGAAAGTTCTGAAGTGACACGTGACACACTTAAGTTACGGTGCAACTTTTGATAAAGGTGTATAAACTTGGATGAATACAAAATTTACTGTATGTCAGAAATTTTAAAGTTTAATTTCATTTTCATTAAACATAAATATTATTTCTTGTTTGAGAAGCTCGGGAGCTGAGTAATTTATATGTACAGATATTTTAAGTTACTAAATGTAACCCACACAAACACACACAACATTCACATGAACATTCTTGAAATATTACCGTAATGTTTCACATGATTACTGATGATATCCAAAGATGAATTTTGAAAAAAGTACTAAGAATTTTCTAACTAGCATCTACAAAAATTTCCAGTAACTAAATAGACGAATCCGAAACAGTCCTACTTCCCACTAGATCCCTGGTGTCAGAATGGTCAAGCTGCAACTCCTTCTCGTCGTTATCTTATATTCTTGATAACCATTTGAAATAAGCTTAAGTTCATGCTAGGAGGTGTTTCACGTTAATAGTCGAATGGTAGATTCGAACCTACTACCTTACGTTTCGCAGACCGTATTCTAAACCATTAGGCTACTGATGCTTTAGCAGGCTTGACGTTCGAAGAGCTCGGCCATCTCTTTACCATTTAAATAAAAGGGAAGAAAAACTTCCCATATCTCTGAGTATTTTTTTTAATAGAGTATAAACCATAACCAATAGATATCAGATACATAGGCCGCGCGTTTCCCTTGAAAACATATACATACTAAAATGAAGTTTGTAAAAATGTCACCGAAGTAACTGAGGTTGAATATAGTGCAAACTGTGTTCAACTAATTTAACAAATAGTGCGATATCAATTATATCGCAAACTTCTTTTTAATTGGCGTCAATAGCCTAATGGTTTAGGGTACGGCCAGCGAGAAATATTGCTAGCTTTCTTAAAAAAAAAAACAATTGGCACCAACTACGCTAAACAGCTTTAGAGATTGGAAAGTTTCAAGAGCTTTGTGGAGTAACTATTAACACAACTCTTCTGGATTTCATTAATTTAAATTACTGTCTGAAGAATGACTATTTAATGTATTTTACTGTAAATGAAATAGCTGATCGGTTTTTTCTTACTTAATCAATACTCTAACGATAGCTTAGCGAGTACGAATTCTATTCGACTTGTACCAATGAAACGCCGTGTTTCGCTTTTTAAATGCAAAAATCACTTGCTAAAAATTTGTGCCCGGTGTAAAAACTTTGATCCTGTAAATAGAAAATAATGTAACCAGTCAAAAACTATGACTGGTTATATTGAGTTGTCATTTTTGTTTTTAAATTAGACGTCGTTTCGAACACTATAAAAACATTACCGGTAATCATGTTGTAGATGTCAGTCTTATCTAAGGTTTTTACAACTTCAACGGTTGTCTTGTCCGTCAGAGTACTAACTTTAACATAGAAAACGACTCCTAAATAGCTTAATACTAGCATCGGATGTTATAATTCATGATTTCTTTTATATTGTTCTAGTTATTTTCGCTACGAACAGGAACTCCTATTTCATAAGCTATTCACGCAGCTCTTAGATATACCTCCCAGTAGCTTGCACACTTTTTGTGCATTCACATTCACAAACACCATGAGAGCCGTAGTAGCTCAAGGCGGGGGCGGTCGCCTCAAGTAGCGTAAAACGCTTACAACCTGAATTCAAGCCCCGTTGCCGACATCAATGAATTTCTTTGTTACAATTTGTTTGCGTTGAAGGAAAACAACGTGAGGAATGCCTACATGTCTTAGAAAACTTTCTTGAAGTCTACCGAAACGCACTAAAGCCACGTGGCGGACTGTCCTCTCATATTCTTTATACAGAGAGTACATGTGCCCAACAATGGCGTTTACGTATAGACTATAACTTTCACTTTTGTTTTTGGCGCCCTAGCGTATCGACCCTTAGGCTGAAATTTACAGTCATTTGCTAAGCTTATGCTGAACAAATATAAAGCAAAGTAAAAGTCTCGAAAATCGTTGACTTACTGAATTACATAATTCTAGAAATAATAGGAATGAGATGGTATAAATTTTAGAGAGATGTTTAAATTTAGAAAATTACTATAATTCAAACTTGGATACGAGGGCGGCACTGAAAATTTCGGGAATCAAGTAAGTGACACAACATTACTATTTAAAAATGTATTTATTGCTTTTCGAAGTGATTACTTCGAAAAGATTAGTACAAAAAATGTGTCAAATTTCGCGGAGATTTCCGCGAAATTTGACACATTTTTTCATACGATGGAACCAATCATTGAAGCAATCATTCCATTCGGAAGTTTCGGTCTCCAAAATGGCCGTTTTGTAGGCGTCCACAGCTTCTTTAGGTGATGAAAATCTCTGAACACGCAATTTATTCTTTATTTTAGGGAAAGTAAATATTTTCTCGAGTCAATTCCATTTTCTTAACGACTAAAAAAGTTTGACAAGACCTTGTGACAAGACCGGGAATCTTTTTTTAAATAAATTAATGGTATTCGATTTTCAAAACCAAGGAGTTTGCAATTAAAAAGATTTAATATGACAGGAATAGTGGAAATATTCCGTTCCCGATACTTTTAGTGCAGCCTATGTATGGTTGTTCTATTGATTATTATATCAAGGTTTGAAATTAAATAATGAGTTTTTAAACGGAAAACGAGCCGAGACGAAGGAAGAATACACATTAAGAAAATATTGCAGTTTGTTTTTATAAATATTTTAAAAAATCAAGAATTACCAAAAAGATAATAAGCGAATAGGAACGTTTTAAGAATTATCTTAAGCTCTAGATTAGTATGCACTAAGTTGAATCTCTGTGTGAAGAACTATTAATTGAAATGCAGAGATTTCACTGAGCAGGACTCACGCAAGTTTGACGTAAGCTAAGTCTGAGCGAAGTTAAAGTACGCTTTATAAATTTTAGCCTTAGTAGGAAGAGTAGCGACAAGTATTCATTTAAAAAAGATCTATTAGTACTACTTATATCTAGGTCATTCATTTATGATGAAAACATAAATAAAATCAAGTAGATTGGAATAATAATGCAAAAATGAGTTGTGAGTAGAATGAATTGCGATGTCGATTGTGTGATGTTCGATTTTTTGGAAAGCTGGCTATGAATGTAGAAACAAAAGAAGAAAAAAAATTCTTTAATAAAAGTACAACAGTGGACCATAATTTTAACTAGCCTTGCTCTTACGCTGCACTCGGCTTCCTGCCAACAAAATTTATTTTCTATTTTCGGCATAAAATAGGAAACAGACAAAAGAAATATGTTGAGTAAAAACCCCTTAATTTATTTTAAAATAAATGTCTATAATGATAACTGTTGTGACTAAATGTCGATTTTATCTCAAAATGGTGTGGTGGCAGGAACTTGGGACCTTATGTTTTGTCTACCCTGCTAGAGTTGTAAGGATAGGATACAAAAAGATCAGCCCTGTAGTTCTGGGCTCTCAAGAATAAGACTACGGTATCCCCTGCCTGTCGTACAAGGCGACTAAAAGGGTCCTCGGGTTCACTGGGCGACAAGGGTGGGGGCCTGCGTCGTCCACCAAAGTGGACCCGGGAAGAAGGCCGCATCGGCTGGCTCGTGTCGCCTTGCTTGCGAGGGCACAGGGGAGGAGGGAGTAACCTCCCCCCAGGACGTGCTCTCCTTGAGCACAGTGCAGAGGGGCTCCGGTGCGTTCGACGTGAGATCCCGGAGCCCCTCGTCATGCACCGAGGAAAGGGCCACCGGGGAGGTTTTAGTGGGTAAGATCCCCACATAACCGCCGCCTTCCCCCCAGAAGGCGGGGTATCTTTGTGAAGATTTCCTCCCCGTCAACAAAAAAAAGATACATAAAGATAAGATAGTTAAGCATGATAATTCTCTTAATCATTAAAATCTAAATCACTATTTAAGAACAATATTAATTCATCGGAGTTGGTACTGCTAAAATTCTAAATAACATTGAATGGTAGGACCATGCGAATAGGTAAAAAAATAAAAGGAAATTAACCCTCACATTAGTCGCTGTCCGCTTTTCATTAAAATTACTAGGTTTGTTTGTGACAGATTTTGAGCCCATCGCCATGCACCGAGCACGAATTTTAACACGGAATATTTTTGTACGTAAGAAACCGAAAAACGGTAATTACATATAACCTGGAATTCGAACTCTTTACTGTATCGTAATGTCGACCGTAAAGTAAAGCCATTACGCTGTCACTACCTAAATATATGTTCATTTTTCCATGTGTCTTTAATGAGTATCGGTGACTTCACTAGCTTTCGATTTTTACATAGGTATCTTTACTAATAGGATAACTGAAGGCGTAGAATGCCATGAGAGGGCAACGTCCGAGCAATGCCCTTAATATTATATCGGACAAGTAACCTGACAACTATTTCCGGTGGCGTTATTACTGAAGTTGTTCTATTTCCACATACGCATTGTGGTAGCCGCCTTCAGAGTAGCAACATGAATACGCCCGCACGTCTTGAGAGCGAGTAACGAATAAAGAGCACTTCAACTTACGAGTATTTTACTTTTTGAGTAACTTCACATTTATCGTACTACTACGGTACTACTGCGCGCGAAAAACTCAAAAACCGAGACTCATTTGTGCAAGCCTACCAAGATGCACACCTACGATTTTAAGGCCGTGATGTCAAACCCTTGCCCACTAGGTTATCTAACCTTGTAGAATATAACGTGAATATGAATGTCATGCGGCGACTACACCAAAATTCTCGTCTAATAATCATAATATAATAATCGCTCTTAACCTACATGTAAAGCTATGTACTCTGCCCACGAAATATTATGGTTTTGAGATGGATAATTTTAAGAAAAGAATAACGATCTCACGTACGTGATAAGGTTAAAAAGATAAAACTTCGATAGTTAGAATAAAAACAATATTGGCCCTTAAGAATAACACACATAGAATAATCTGTGATGTGAATTCAATGAAAATCTGAGATTTCCAGTAGCTTTTAATACTATTGTACTATTTGATCCCGATCTTGTGATGCAGTATCTTTTTATGAGTAAAAAGGCAAACTAGAACAACTATTATAGTACATGAGTTACACTCACAAAGCGAGCAAGAGTAGAGTAGAGAAAGTAGTACCTTTCTCTATTCTACTATAATTGTATAGTATTATTATTATATATATATACACAACGAATGAACATCATTCGGTATATACAACCCTTATTCTCTCAATGTTAATAAACAAAACGCTGACACGTCGAATAAAGTAATTAAATCGAGTTAACGACTATTGTAGTAGCGCGGCTCATTCTGACGGGAATCGACGGAACCCTCCGACCGCTTGCCACCTGATTAAACAAATCTCTGTTTGTATCCATCACCCGGTTAATGAAAGTATAACGAACGGGAATTGCTACAGCAAATTTAAATACAAAATTAATTTACATCACTCACATTCCTTACACATTAATGCATATGAATTTTATACATATATTTCTGTACATTCCTAGAGATTAAGCCAGGAATTTCCCTATTCCAAAATAAACACATTGTTCACAATTGCAGTTCAAAATACGCAGATGGATCATACCAACATATCGTGAACGCACAAAAGAACTAGGAATAAAAGCAGGCTACGGGTAAAATGTTACGGAAAAAACGAGCCGAGTGAATGGATATGATGATGTGAAAGAGCCATGTTATTTGTAACGTGGAGAGATACCGACCGACGATAACCGGATATTAAGTAAATGAATCCTTACACAGGAGTTGCTAGTGATTTATAAGCAGAATGATTTAAAGCTTCCGGTTAACTTACGTACGATACCTCGATCAGGCATTTTTCTCCGACCGACCATTATCGGCATTTCTTCGCTATAATTTTCCCTCCACCTCCGAAAATATGATAAATCGGTACTTCAAATTGTAATAAACTAGTTCACTGCAGCCTGCACCAGAGTTGCCGGCGTAGGATGAAACTTGAGGCAAGCGACTGCTCACTGCGCTAGCTCAACTCCGATGCTATGATAATTTAATGCTTAAGGAACCGGGCTACCCACCACTTCCCATGGTCCCACCAACCTCGCGGCTATATGGGCCGAAACGCGGGAGGGTACGCGTGGTCTGGCCGTGTGGCCCCACACGCACCTTCTTTGAGTCACCCTACAAGATCTTTCTCCACCATATAAGGAGCTCAACGACACACCACAGCGGCTCGCTCGACGGCGCCAGACGACTTTTCTAGCGGGTCCTTTTACGTGAGCTAATTCCCTGAACTTGAGGAAGTTGCCCTTCGAGGAGATCAAATCGCGGAAGTAGATAGGAACCGGACACATACCTGTCAGACCATTTAGTTAAGCATACGTGCTTAAGGAACCGGAAAATTTTAACATTTTAATTCACAGATAAACAGGATAATCGACTACCTGGAGGAAGACGTATTTCGTCGCTCAAAAATATACCGATATGGTTGGTCCCGTGTCGATAGCCGATTTCTGGCAAGAGATGACACCTCAAGAAGAAGAAAATATATTATATAAATGAAATACCAATGGCCTCATGACCAGATCTTTAAAAATATGCTAATAACTTGAAAGTTAATCTCGATATAGATGCTTTATAAGAACGGATTTTATGCAAATCTTATACAAAATGGATTTTTTATCTATTATCGTTAAATATACAGCATTTTTAGTATCTCGTGAGGCGCCTGGGCGAGTCATTAAATAATTTTATAATAAATAAACTGACCCATGTTTATCGATTGTAACTCCGCCACTGGCGCCATGAACCAAAATTATAATTAAGTTACGATTAGAATACCGCCATTACAAAACGGTCTAATGGAAAACAAATATAAACAGGCAGACAGAGTTATTTTATTAGAATCCACAGTGCGTTAGAAGGGCGCGCTCGTATACCCAATGTTATATTCCGTTTTATTTATGCGAGACTAGGTCAAATATCTGCTGTTTTTATTTGCTAAATTACGAAGCACAATATATGTTTCTTTTCCATTACTACATTTATGCTAACACATCTCATCATCGTTTTTATTTCATTACACAAATTGAGGTCCATTTACGATTATATTAGGCAAATAACAGTTACCTAGCTAAGTATCTTTCTTATAGGAATTACCAGAGTGGTACTACAAAAACTGGGAAAGAGCTAATAAGAGTTTTCTATTGAAGTAATTTATATAAATAAAGTCAGAAATTCAAAATGATTAGTAGACCAATGAAAACCATAAATTTCCGTTTTATTGCCATGTTTATTTTAGAAAATTAAAAAAGAAAAATAAAAATTCTTTCTTACTAATAATTATTTTCGTTATTAGGCTTCCTATAAACATTTTGTCAGTCGACTACGACTCCTGAATACATAAAACAAAAACAACGCCGGCCGTGAATGGCAATGGCGTGACCCGGCGCGCCCTCTGCCCCAAGCCTCTGCGATAATGGCCTCCAAAATGATGGATAACTTCGTTAAGTATTTCCTATGCGACTTTCTGGCAATGATCTTAAATTTAACGATAAAAAATATAATAATTTTTCTAAGACATTATTGATGTTTTATTCATATAATTTCCCTCTCTTGCGTCCCAGGATCGGAATGCTAATGGGACCTAAGAACTCCACCACCTTTCAAAACCGTAATTTTGTTTCTAAATTTGTATAATGAGGCTGTAATTTTAAATAACATAAATTGAAATACTAACATTGGTAACTAGCATTTCAGTGTAAATCAGTGATGTACTTTGCTTCAAGTAGCATATTTGACTTGTCTTGTGGTTTATTCTTTCTAAAATAATGGAATTATGTAAACGTGAATATTATACGAAGCAAAAAGCACATGAACGTAAAAGTAAATCAATTTATACTTTAATAAAAGACTTAATTCGTTCACTCCGCAGGCAATTTCTTTTATAGCAATACTAAGAGAAAGTGTTTACCTAAATTGTCATTGGGAATATAGATCCTAATAACCAACGTTGTCTCTGTTTGACTAATAAATAGTTACGGCATTGTTCCTAACATTTATTAAATACAAAGGTCCCTTTTTGCCTTTCATTGCCGGTAAGCTTACGAAATGATACCATTTACGGTTATCTAACCTTTTCCAAGCGTAATTTTTTTCACGTTTTTGACATTTATAAAAATAAATTATGTAATTAAAGATATTTAATTCAACATAATTTTATAAAAATCTATTGTTCTTTCATTCTATTTCGATATTATAATTTTTTATAGTGAGTGCGTGTGTTGGGTGTGGAGGTCCTACGAAATGAATTTAATCATATTGGTTATATATTGAAGAAGGATGACGTCAGAATTACTAGAAACAGACGAATAATATGTATAATTTGTATGGATATGCAACAAGCGAGAGAAGTGTGCTGAGACTGTGATAAATGAAAGACCGTATTCCCTGCCTCACAGATAATACAAAAAAATTGGCCTTAGGAATATTATTTACTTAAACATTTAAGCCCGAGCTTTACACAATTCTTGTGTTAAGATGCGGTCTTTGATAAATGCGCACTAGTGTAGATAATACGCTTTAATTCTTGAAGTCAAGCAGTTTCAAGTTGAAGCGATATAAGATATAGTTAGATTTCTCCAACAAACTGAAGTTATTAAGAATATTCAGCCACGTGGACATTTGCAAACAAATCAAAAACGTAGTGAAAAATTGATTGTTTTCACGCACGAATGGGAAATGATTCAGCAGTGGTTTAGTTCTGAGAAAGCTAATCAATGCCCGTGTGCTTTGATTAGCGAATATTTTAAAAATTCACGTGCGGTGAATACAAACACTTAATACAATAATATCTAAGACTAAAAGAACTAATAGAAACTGATTTAGCGAAGCTTCTATAAGAGTTTTTAATTTTATTTAGCTACAGAGAAAATATAGTCGAGACTCAAGTACGGTCGATCTTTGCATCCATATAAAACTAAAGAGGAAAAATTTAACGATTTAGTGGATAAATATAACGGAGTCTAACAATCGACGGAAACTTTCTGAATCCAATAAGACCTAGATTATCGACGATTAAGCTAGAGTACAGTTCATGGTTACAACGAGTGACCCACGGGGCGTCAAGCATTGGATCGTAAAGAGCACTTACTGACGGCGCCTTCCACGCTACCGACGAATTTTCAATCGATGTTATAATTACAGTACTACGAAGTTACCATATATAAATAATCTTATTGTTTTAATATTTTGTGATATGTTTATTAATATTAATGATTGGTTTTAAATTAATTAATTTTCTAAATACTTTTAAAACTTATTTTAGTTTTTAAAGTAAGAAAACTGTATAGTTCGTAAAAATTACTACTATTTAAAATATATAAAGATAAGAAAATTTATTATAATCTTCTTATAATTAATATTTACGAAAATATATCTTAAATTTGTGTAGATTTTTAATTAGTAATTTATGTATTTAAAACATAGCTGTTAAATTCGATTTAATACCTAAACTTATTCGGCTATAAGTATTTTATATGGTTATTAAAAACGATGAGCACATAAACATTATTATGAGATTGACATTTGAAAAGAAAATGTAGCGCATGTATATCGCTTAAGCACAGATATCTCAACATTACTGTCATGTGTATGAAAAACCAGACAAAGTGCAGTTGAAAATGGCACTGAGTATAACTGCTGTTTGTAAATGAGCAATTAATATTTCATTCATTTCTGTACAAGGGAAATATAATTTTGTAAGTAAATAAAATTCAATTAATTACCTTATGCTATTGTTAATTATGATTTTCATTTAAACCATATCTATGTGTAAATTATATATAAACAGTATATTTGGTATAGAACACTGGCAAAGCAATAAAAAGAAAAATACAATCAATAAGAAGCAAATCGAAAACAATCTATTTTGGGAATCATACCTGTAAAGGGCGCCATCCTGGCAATTGCTCAGCGCAGTCACTGAATAATAAATGCAATGGACAAGGTTACACTTTAATTGTTCTTGGAATCTAGCGCCGTGTTGGCATGTCCTCGATACGCGGCACTATAGTTAGTTATATATAACGAAGATTTACGTCACAAAACGAGGTTATTGCAAGGAATGGTTAGGTGGGCGGTGCGGAACGGCTGGCGTGCACCCCGAGCGAAGTTCGCTGCAAAATGATCGCGTGGCTCTACGTAATGCCGCCGCCCGCCCTCCCGCTACCGACGGCTGCAGGCTTGGGCGGCTTTCCATGGTATATAACGTCCAATAACTGAGACTTGCTTTTTATAATATGAACAATTTTTACTCGTTTAATTTACACATTATTACCGTAAACTTTTTAGCAATGTCTATTTAATTTTTTAACAAATTAAATGAAGTATGTTCACTTCTCTAATTCTTTATTATAATATAATTCATTATTCTATGTATAAACATCAAAATTTTGGTCTGAAATTTTATATTATTTACATTACCTGCGTTTCATTCATATTGAGAAACTCACCTTAAAGTCTTACCTTCGTAAATACGCGTCTACTCCAGTAGTAACTTGTATATTATATAAATACTTACCGATACTATGAACCTATATTGATATAACCATTCATTGCTTACCATCGCCCTCTAGTAAATAAATTCGAGAACTGAAAATGTCGCTTTACTAGTTTATTTCTTCCAATGTTTAACGAAGTACGTTTGTAAGGTAACAAGACTAAAATTTTCTGCCCTCCGCTAGATGGCGCTATTTCTCGTAGCAGTATTACACTTTAAATATGTACGTTTTCTCATCCAAGAATATTTGTAATCACTATATTAAATTTTATTACGGTAGGAACCGTAAAATAATTTAATAATAAATAGTAGATAATAGTCTTAACGGATCAAATTTTATGATAACGAGCCGTTATTCGATCACGTACAACAAGTTCCCGAATGTTAAAAGCTCTAATATAAACTGTACAAAATCTTGTTCATGGTTTTAATCTAAATTAAATCTAAAATAGACATTTATTTTATTTCAAAATTCTTTAATTTAAATAAATTGTAGTAATAAATGTAAAGTGTCTTAAATATGTATATATCATCATAGAATCATATAATAGATAAATATATCAAAGAATGTAAATATCTCTCACAATTTGTCCTATATCAGATGGTGGAAGAATAATAAAGGCGGAAATCTCACACATTCTATAATTTACTGAAACAACTGAGTTAAAAATAAATATGATCTTAATTGAAGAAGAGGTTTTTGCGGAATAATTATTTCCCTCAGAATTTTCCGTAAGCGACTCGGCGACGTGTAGCTCTCAGACTCTTAATGAGATACTGTTTCAACGTGTTGAAATATATAAAAAAAACCTCTCTAATTTATTACAGAAATAAACTCGTCTCTAAAAACGGTATTCGTATGTGAGAAAATTTGAGTTAGAAATTTATTTTTTTATGTATACATACTGAAACATTTTAACTTGGTTGTAGAGAATATTTATACACTTGTTAACGGAAATGTATGTAATCCGTCATTGTATACAATTCCTAGGAAATGTATGTAATTCCTAAAATTTGGCATTGACTATGACTTAAAACTTTAAAATTTGGCTTTGACTTTTTTTTAAATTTGACTTTGCCGTCATTAAGAATATAAACAAAAGCTAAAAACACTGCCTTTATTGAAGATGAACGTTATAAAAGTTAATTGAAGAAGTTTCTACGGCATAAACACCTGCTAGAAAGACTTGTCGTAATTATTGGTTATTGCGGCGATACGACGTGCTATTATTTTATATAATAATAATGCATATTATAATCATTGTACGGTATGACTGTTACCCGATTGTCTCAATAAGTGTTATAATAAAAAAAACTATTATTACACATTTCCTAGGTTTTGTAAACAATTTCTTGATTTCATACATTTCCGGTAACATATATATAAAAGGAAATCATGATAGTTACACTTTAAGTAGCTTAAAAACGGCAGTACCGATTGCTTTACATAAAATTAATATAAATAAAGAGGTTTGTCTCTCTTAAATCTGTAAGCGTCCATTCCCGACCGTCGGATGCTGCGAATAATCCTTTCGAGTTACTGCTATTTTATGGGCAGGCCTTACCCCTTATATGTCAGTAGGCCACTTCTTCTCCCAGCGCCAATGCATCCTGAAGTGGCACTCAAATTCTATTATATATTTCTTTTTTTTTTTCAGAAATATTAAAATTATTATACAGTCGAGAAGAGTAGGCTAGATACTTTCCTCCTCAATCTACCGTCACTTACTCCATAGACGTGGCCGATATATTTCAACTTGTTGAATTTGATCTGTCACTACTACCTTTGTTCCCCATCGAATTTCTTCGCATTTCAATATTTTAATTCCCCTCGTACCACAAAAGACAGTGTTCACGAAAGGCTCTCGGGAACGCACCCTCAACTTGCTTGGTGCAAACAAGTCACAATAGCGCTCTGAATTCTATACATCATAAGTCTGCCTTTAAAATGCTAGTTTATGAATTGTTTTCTAGCTAATCACTACCGATAAACGAAAAATAAATGTCACATAATTATGATATAAAATTGTTTAAAATAGTACAAAAAAACACTTTACTCTTTTTTTTTAATTTGTACAGAAAATAACGTAAGCACAATTTCTAAATGTTTCATTTTAACATTAAGGAAAAATGGTCATGTATTTTAAGGACATTCTAAAAGCATTTCTTAGCTGCCAGTTAAGCCGAATAAACGGGGCATCGATCGATACAAAGTTGGGCCCACTGAATGCGTGTTGGATAATGACCAAACTTACTTAGAGATTGACAATGTACAAAACTTTCACCCTATGCCGCACTCCATTAATTTAATTTGTTACCATGAAAGAGATTATTGTTTGATAAAATATTAACTTCGAGAGAGCTTATTATTTATAGGGCGATGTACCCAAAGTTTTCTTTTGACTCCATATGAAGAGGAGAAGAAGGCCAACAGACACCTACTGAAAGAACTGCAAGCTTAAATACATAGGCTATAAAATAATTGCTTTGCCAACTTATTATCGAGAATTGGCTCGCCGGCGCTTCGTTCTACAATCGTCCCGACCCATTCGTGAGGCAGCAAATAGCACTGCACCAACGTGATTATACCACTTTTTTTTTAAACAAATCTAGCAATATTTCTTTTTTTTTCATAAATTTTACTAACATTGTTAACCATTCCAACTAAGCTTAAGCTTGTGCCAGGAGATGGTTCACGTCAACAGTCGATTGGTGGTTCCGAAACCATGACCTTAAGATTCGGGGGCCTTACCCTAAACCATTATGCTATTGACGATAAATAATTTATGTAATTTGTTTTATACTAGTTAAAATCAATAGCACCGAAAACTTCTGTAGGTGAGATGTACGCTTAGGAGATTTTTTTCTTAAATCAGAGGACCAATGATTAGGATAGTGTACAAAATTTTGGGCAACGGTACAGCAAGTTCTCTGGCATAATATTTGTCGATTTTTGCTAGTTTTCCTAATTAGCTGAAGTTTTCCGATGGCGTAACACTAACATTCGAATATTATTTCAATTATTAGTGTTTGGTAATCTCCTGCCAGATGACTTATCATTTTAACATTCCGATCCGAGGGCGTTTTTATCTTGGTACTGGAATGAAACTCTTTTTAATCTTAAGGAGTCCTAGTGTACTCCTAACGGTTAGAAACAATAAAAGATAACATGACGTTAAGTAGTTAACTAACCTAGAAATAGAACACCAATAGAGGAGCGCCATGTCCTGCAAGTTCTTATATAATAAAACATTTCACAGTGAAATATCTCTTGTTGTTTGTTATAGGTCGAGCGTTATAACTTCGATCAATAACAGGCAACTTGTGTTACTGTTATAACTTTATTATTTAATTTATAATACGCATCCATTTAAAATGATATATCTGTGATATATGAATTTCATCATTGCTCAATCATTTCTATTTCTTATGTTAATATAGATGGTATTTATAAACAATAGATAGCTACATATGATTAAGTGTTAATTGAAGTGGTAAAGAAAAGACAAGAAACTTTCTGTTTTTGTGATTTTGATTGTTCGATTTACTTAAATTTTTAGCGTTGATTTGATCAGAAGTTGGTGTTTTGTTTTTACTCGTAAAGATACTTGATTAACCCTAAGTCTAAATTGTTTAGATAGGCAGCTAAAGTAATGATGTTATTAAAAGGGACCGGTGCCGGGCTGATAGGGTGAAATTGTTATTGCTTAATACCGTGCCTACTTCATTCTGTTACTATGTTTAAGCCTAAAAAAATTAACATTAATAGAATACCAAGTGAACAACATCGTTTAGTTTTCGTCTTAATAGACTTCGAGACTGGATAGACCAGGTTTATATAATACCAGCCCTGTAGTTCTGGGCTCTCAAGAATAAGACTACGCTTTCCCCTGCCTTTCGTACAAGGCGACTAAAAGGGGCCTCGGGTTCACTGGGCGACAAGGGTGGGGGCCTGAGTCGTCCACCAAAGTGGACCCGGGAAGAAAGCGACATCGGCTGGCCCGTGTCGCCTTGCGCTGCGAGGGCACAGGGGTGAGGGAGTAACCTCTCCCCCCGGGTCGTGCTCTCCTTGAGCACAGTGCAGAGGGGCTCCGGTGCGTTCCACTGGTGATCCCGGAACCCCTCGTCATGCACTGAGGAAAGGGCCACCGGGAAGGTTTTAGTAGGTAAGAACCCCACATAACCGCCGCCTTCCCCCCAGAAGGCGGGGTATCTTTCTGAAGATTTCCTCCCCGTCAATAAAAAAAAAAGGTTTATATAATACACTTAGAGACAATATAGATAGAATCAATCCTACCAACATTATAAATTATAAGGTTTGTTTGCCTGAAAGAGTAACACCTCACATACGGGATGTAGTGAGGTGTTACTCTTTCAGGCAAAAACTACCAGATGGATGTTGCTGAGACTTTTGAATGATATAGTTTATACATCAGAGTAACATAATTTGTTAAAATATAGTGTAAATTATCCAAAATATAATGGTAAGTAGGAAAAAACTGCCATCTGCGAGCTATTGTGGCGTGCGCCACAAAAATCTTTGGAGTTACGGATATAATGTATAATAATGTTTATATTAAATAATCCTACATAAAATCCCGGGGCATACTCGTATATCTTATATATGTAAGCCATTATCACCAGAATAGTGACCCATAAACACAATAAAAATCGATAATTTGAAAAATCAAATTGATTTCCAACATGCCTACGAATGTATACCAAAATAACATTTTTTACCAATTTTGTCGGTCTGTCTGTCGATTTGTTCCGACTAATCTCTGAAAGTTAAATATATTCTCCATTTATTTTTAAATTTTCAAGCCTATTACAACAAACTATGAATGATGATATAGTATAGGAGAAAGAGCCTTAAACAAACTCTGTCTATCCCATTAACAGAGCAACGAAAACGTTCCTTTGTGAAAATAACTTGGACAAGTTAATTGATGACTAAAAGCAAATAATTTAAGCTGAAAGAAAGTTAATTAAAATAATAGCTTAAGTTATTTTAGGAACATACTCGTAATTCTTCTTCTACGTCATACATTAATGTATACCAAGAAAGGACTGATCAATACATTTGTAGGATATGTGCGGAGAGGGGGGACCGCGTAATTAATAATTTGTATCTGAATGAATGAGCTAAATTAACCGTAATACAAGTAACATAAAACTGATTTTATTTCACACTAGCAACACGATCTTTTAAATTGAGTTTTCGTAGGTTTTAATTACAGTTTTCTGTTTTTTATAAGAATAAAAAATCACTTGCAGAAAATTTGTGCCTTGTCATATGGGATCTAATAAAATCGGTGAAAAGCGGACAGTGGCAGTCTCTGATTACCCCACATTATTATTCATTATTAAAAAAGACGTGAGAGCTTTTGTTAGCTCGACATCTATATGTCTATACGAGTATATATCTATTTGTATACGAATACCTTAGTATCCCTCAAATTACTCTTTGACTTGAAACATTAAATCGACTTTAAATTCGTAACAGATTCTATAATGCCAACAAATTTTCAAAAAATTAATTCTACAATAACAAGCGTCAGTAGCCTAATGGTTTAGGGTACGGCCTGCGAATCCACCATTCGACTATTGCCGTGAACCATGTCCTAGCACAAGCTTAAGCTTAGTTGGAATGGTTAACAAGAAAAAAAAAGAAATGTTGCTAGCTTTCTTTAAAAAAAAAGACATTCTTCACAGTTCACATAGTTAAATCACATCAATAATTCAAGTCATCAATAATAAAAGTAGTAAAATCTGTACATACAAACATTAGTAACTACAATGAAAACGAGACCATTTTGTTTTTAAATTGAACATTATTTTTATAAATATTTATGTTTAAATTGAATATCCACTGTTATCTATTGTACCACAGTAGATAGTCCAAATAGATATATATTTTTGAAATACTAAAATCTTTTCTGTAAATATTTTTTCCCAGAATAGGTGTTTTAGTTCATTAATTTTTCTGATTTTAATGATGTTTATAGCACGTCAGTGCTCCATTGTTGTTTTGTTTACATCAGGAATATAACAACTCAACTCTAACGACGCAAAGAAAAATTAATATTTCGGTCAAGTTAATTAATATACAATTGAAGTTTGAGTATTCTTTTCTTTAACGAAACCCACATTTTAGCACTACATAAACTTAGTAAGAACACCTTATTCCTAATTTTTGTTTTTTAGCACCTACAAAATAGCCTATCCCCTGCATGAAGGGCCTCGATGTATAGCCACTTGACACCCCTATTGACAATGTTTTAGAGGGTCAAGTGTCGAACTAGTTCCGCCTGTTGTAGTGGGTTGTAACTTATGCCAATTACATATCTAATTTTTTTCCTATTGTCTTATATTTTAACTAAAAATTAAACAGATAAAAGATACAGTCGGTAAAATTTAGCAATTTTTAAAAAGATAAAACATTAAAAATAAATTGTACCTCAGCACTAACGAAAAATAAAATTCCAAGGATTGTGAAGTCCGCTCACCGTGGTCTTGTTGCCGCACCGTTAGTATAAGGAAAAATCGGAAAGTCAAAGAAGTCCATTCGAAATTATGGAAACGATATTTTTTTATTAGAAAAATGATAAGCCGTGTAGGTCTGTGTCCGAGCGGTCGCTTCATGCATATTACGCTATAGACAACTCGAGTTCGATCTCCGGTATCGGAACCAAAGAATTTTACTGTTGCAAATTTACCACGTGTTCTGCGGTAAAGGAAGACACGTCTACCAATCCGCACTAGAGCGGGCTATGCCCTTATACTCTGTTCAGAGAAAAGGCAACAGTGGGGCATATATACATATAGGTTGTAACTTTTTAAAAACAATTCTGTTCGAATCGTATATATTTAAGTATTAAAAGGTATTCTTATTTCAGATTTTTAATGATGCGAGACCCGGGGAAGGTCTATTGTCTTTTGTTTACGTGACGTCGAAGAGAGTGACAGTCCGCTACTTCTTAGACACGGCTGCGCAAAACGTATACAATTTTAATTAGGCCGCTTTGTCTCTGCGATGTTAGGTATAATGATGGTTTTTATAAATAGTTTTTTTTTTAAATTGCAAATACGTAGGTTCATTTATGTAAAAGCTTACCCAATAGAATATCACTAGCATCAAAGTTCTCAATTGTTATTTGTGAGAATATCGTAAATGAGTAATTCAATGTAATTTTAAACAAATAAAAAGAAATAAATTAAATTGCTTTAAGAATATATCTTTTAGCGTTCTATATTTAAAACAGAGAATTACCTAAAAGCGATTAAATTGAAGGCCATTTATAAAACATAAAAAGGTTGGCGCAGATTCCAACCAGACGAAGCTGAAGTACCCTTTGGCTATAAATTTGAAGTGAAAAAGTAAATTTGAACACTTTGAGACTGTTTTTTTTCAAACAATTAATTGATATTAAAAGATATATTTTTACAAATAAGCATTTGCAGCTACGGACTACGTCATAGTAGGTAATTACGTAGACATCTACGAGTACTTATGCCATAGACATCTTCTTTGTGTTGGTATCACCGTCGACTGGGTTCGAATGCTGCGTTACTAATATCATTTATTGTCCTCGAAACGTGAAAAAAAAATTATAAGCTCATATGTCCTTTTAACCCTCACGGGGTATACGGAGGCAGTTTTCTCTATCCGTTTTTCATCAATAATAGGTCCCATTGTTGATAGGGGATGAGCCTATCGCCATAAACCTGGCACAATTTTTAATCAAGTGATTTATGTAATTAAAAAACAGAAGAACAGTAATTTATTGGGAAAAGCTGACATTCTAACTCCCAATCATCAGATTGTACTTGATTATTCATTTGACGGCGTAACCATATGGCTATCACTGTAAGTACCCATGGTTGGTTGCTAATTATAATTCTAATACTAAACTTACGACAACTTTTGAGTACATAAAATAATAATTTGCTGACACGAATCTTTTATTATGTATCCGTTAAGGTCGCTCGAGGTCGAATCAATCATAGACAAATCCTAGACGCAGACAATATAACTTTTCACATTAACGTCTCCAACCGTCCCTTTCCTTTTCTCCCCAACAAGAGTCGATCGATTGAGAGCAGTCTGACACATTTAGCATGTCGCTGAACCGGAAAAAGATTTCCTTTTATTCGAGTAACTGTTATAAAATAAATCGTTTGTAAATTTACTGTTTTAAATTATGTATTGATTTTTTTTAATAGAGTAATAACATTCAATAGGGAAGATTAAGTTTATATTCTTAGTTTAAACACGGTTACACTTAATGAAGCCATATTGTTAACCATAACATAAAATGGAAAGTACAATCAGGAAAGATTTACCTCTTTCTATAGGTATAATGGTAAACAAGAAAGGGGTTACCTGAATTTAATGATATATTCTGTTTGTCGGTTCAAAGACGGAATTCAAACCGCGAACAATTATTAAATATCGCAAAGTAGGAACAAAAATAAAATAAAGAACATGTCAGTAAACAATAACTGACTTGTGTCAGTGGCTTCTCTTGTGGTTCGGTCTATGACAGTACAGTCGTATGATCGGTTTACGACCGGAATAATGAGAAGGAATAGGTGTGCCCGACATAACTTGTGTTAGTCTTGTTTGGACAGTTAAAGTGTGTGGACCTCCTTCGGGCTGACAAGAACACAACGACGTCTGAAAGCTCTACTGGAATTACTTGCTGGAGCCGTGATGCTGAACAACAGCCGAACCATTTGAGTTATTTGTTATTGTCACTTTTTATATTTTCTTGTGTTGGCGTAGCCTATGCGACCGTCACTCAGAGCATTAATGATAACTATTACACTGCCGGTCTCAAGCACGGATAAAAAGGGACACGAATTCGCTAATTTAGAATTAATTTTAAACATCTATATAACCATATTCAAGTAACATGCGGGTTAATAGTTATCAATCTACCCTTATTAAGCGCTCAGATTTATTCGTCTATTCCGATGCACGTATAGATGTACGTAAGGTATCTAGTACCTCGCATACATCTATCTACCTTTCCTGTCATGTCAAAAATATATACTGTGGTAACACTTTCTGCAGGTGCAGCGGTGCTTGTGAGCAAGATTACCAAGTGTGCTACAAAAAAAATATTCAGACAAAAGAAAAAAATATAACAATACTGAACGTTCGTAAACTGATGCAGTAGTTGGTAACTGTGTCGCAGCAGTTTACGTCCACCTTGAGACACAAACAATCTAAATAACAAATTATACTTATAAATATGTGGATATTACATAATTATAAGTTGACTTGATTCCTTGCCCATGCAAACAATATATTATTTTATTATCTTATTAGAGTTAGAAAGATAGATAGATAGATATAACTTTATTGTACACCAAAATCAAACAAAAGGCATTACATAAGTAAGGTACATTTTACAGTTTGTTGGACAATGGGCGACCTTATCGCTGAGAGCGATCTCTTCCAGGCAACCTGTGTATGGACAGGAAACATATGAACAAAACAGGACGATGGCGTTAGAAATACAAATAAGATAACAAATCTATACATATAATTAACAACCTACACTAATATACGTACATAAATAATTTATCATTAAATATACTAATACATAAAATATACATATATCATAGTTCCGACGAAACCGATTGATAATGTTGCGCTAGCAAATTATCAATCGGTTAGAGTTTGTATTTGTTTATGGATGGTTTTATATCAAGAACATTTTCGAAGTATTTTACATGAACCCACGATTGAAATAAACTAGCGCAAAGAAGATTTGGACAAGGTCGTGTTCACACTGTCGCCGGGATATCGCAGTAACCGACTTTGTTAATTTCCCGGAGGATGTCTCCAATTAACGAGAAATGGCAAACTTACGTAACACAAACACTTCCATGTTATTTTCCTACATATTCTATTCTGTGTTATATCCTGTATCTTTACTGTAAATACATATACAAACAGTCATGTTTTATATACATAAGTTGCCGTAATCTATCCGTAATCCGTAATTTTAAATAAAGTAAAACATAAAAGCTTGGTAACGGTTTTTGTTTCAATATACATAGGAGCCTTAGATTCCGATAGATGGATTAGATGTCACTTCAACGAATACTTTTAAATGGATGTGAATGAAAAGGACGGCATATGACGTTTAAATATGGAATATAACACAGGAATACACTCCTCCTTGTATTCCCTAGTTGACTTCAGGGGATGTTCCGGTGCTCTAAGTTACACAGTTATCAACGTCAAACAATCCGGAGAAAGTTAGCGTATCCGTAAGAAAAATAAATAAAATATGCCCTGGTAACCTTTTCCTCCTAGAGAATTGACAGAGACATATTTTGCTGTCCGCTTTTCAACAACCTTATTAGGGCCCACATGTGACAGGTGAGGCGTCACTATACGCCGGGCACAATTTGTTATTTGGACTTAAAAATCTAGAGAATTTAAATAGAAATCAAAGCAAAAATCCTAGAATATAAGAGCCTTGCTACATCGTCTTTAACTTGCCACTGGCCAGTCAAATGTTTACCGAACTCAGATGTGGCAACCACTTAAAAAAAGAAAATAAAAAATTAAGTCCCATAGCCTTTTAAAAACCACCACCATTTCTTAAGTAATATTATTTTGTATCATCAATTAGTGGTTATAACATGATAAAGCTGGCAATATAACTTTTTTTTTCAGAAAATATTACTTACATTATTGTTAACCATTCCAACTAAGCCTTAGCTTGTGCTAGGAGATGGTTCACTTAAATAGTCGAATGGTAGATTCGAACCAACGACCTTACGATTCGCAGACCGTACCCTAAACCATTAAAAAATATATCCTGCCAAAAAAATAGAAACAAATAAAATCGGTGAGCATGTTTGGTATTTTGTTTGTGCATTAAGTACAAAGAAGAACAGAAACAATTTAATTAAATATTGGAAGAAATCTTCGTGCAAAGTATATCGTAATTAAATACATATTATGTTCAGGCCATGGCTTCAGTCGGCTGAAATGAAATATAGTCGAGTATAATGGAAACCTATAAACTAGTTACATCAACATGCGTGTAAGGTAATAACGTTCTATCAAAAATACTAAAAGTCTTGGTACGAGATAAACTCAATTAAGAACTATCAAATGAAACTCGCATTACCGAGTCATTCAAAAATTAAATAAAATTACTTGCAGACCTGTTTTAATATATTTTTATTTATTTTAAAAAGTATATGCTCTGACATCTTTTTAACACTAACAGATAAAACAGTGGCATATTTCGCTATCCGCGTTTCACTATGCTTTTTATCTCCGATATGTTAATGGATACAGAAAGAAAGAAGAATACCTTAAAACGATTGAATTAGCTTTAACCTGTATCTCAGTTACTAGAGTCTGTACAAATAAAGTCAATTATTCCATTATCTTTAAGGCTTAACGTTGGTTTTAAAGCCGTCAGCCCTGTAGTTCTGGGCTCTCAAGAATAAGACTACGGTATCCTCTGCCTGTCGTACAAGGCGACTAAAAGGGGCCTCGGGTTCACTGGGCGACAAGGGTGGGGGCCTGCGTCGTCAGCTAAGGTGGACCCGGGAAGAAATCGGCTGGCCCGTGTCGCCTTGCACTACGAGCGCACAGGGGGGAGGGTGTAACCTCCCCGGGACTTGCTCTCCTTGAGCACAGTGCTCAGCTCAGCCGGTGCGTTCCACTGAAGATCCCGAAGGCCCTCGTCATGCACCGAGGAAAGGGCCACCGGGGAGGTTTTAGTGGGTAAAAACCCCACATAACCGCCGCCTTGCACCCAGAAGGCGGGGTATCTTTATGAAGATTTCTTCCCCGTTAACAAAAAAAAACAAAAAATGGTTTTAAAGCCGTGGAGTCCCATGAAGCATGAGAGCCTTCTTGTGTTTGAGTAGCAGATAAAGGTTAGTAGTATACTATAGTGATCAACTTGAGAATGTAAACTGTATGTCAGATTGTAAAACGAATGTTTTTCAGTATCTATATACATAAACATCTACACTCGTGAGCAAAAATAAAGGGTCGGACAAGAAAGTTCGAATATCTCGGAAGATAAAGACGCTAGCTAACTGAAATAAATTGTGCATGATAGACAATAAAATATCCTAAAAACAAAATATTTTTATTAATTTATTTATATTTCATTAAAAAACATAAAGTTAAAACGAAAAAGGATATCTTACGTAAACTTGGATTAAAAAGTTTTTTCAATAAATTTTATTTTAACACACACTAAGTACTAAAATTTAAATAAAAATATATTTACTGAAATATAAATAAAATATAAATAAATATTTTATTTTATATTAAGAATATTTAATTGTTTATCATGCACAATTCATTTCAGTTAGCTAGCTATTCAAACTTTCTTAACCGACCCTTTATTTTTGCTCACGGCTAAATATACTTCGTCTTCGTAGGTTATGTAAAAACAAAAGTTAAACAGCAATATATAAAAAAACCTTTTAAGGCTACTTGTTCTTAACTTTTCAGTACACTTACTTTAACTTTATGAGGCTTAAAATAATTATACAAAATGATAATATTTCTGTGCAGTTAGCGCTAGACGTGGCACCTTGGGAGGTAAATTTTACAGGCCGTAAAAGGGACGGAGCCCTGTGATTTATTTTAATGTTTTACGAGCCAAACTCCGGCCGGCAGTGGCTCGTAAATAAAATCGTATGATTACAGTAAGCTTTATTGTTCTGATATACATGATTCTTACATTCATTCTACGAACTTAAATTGAACGAGTTCATAGTTATTATTGTGATTTGCAATTAAATACCAACTGCTAGGGTCTCAATATTTAAATTTTACCATAAAGCTATTGAAGTTTGTACTTACCTTATTGTAATCACTGATTTTCACACAGCTAATCTTTAATAAATTGTGCTAAAATACGAGAATATCTATACTTGTGTCGTCGTTTAGTCGTTCTACGTGAGGGACGCGCCAAGCGGGCGCATAGCGGAGGCAATGCGTCTCTACTGACTCAGGCCACCCCTCCCGAGTACGGTAGCTCGCACCGTAACCTTCAGTTACGAAAATAACGTAGAGGCAAATCAATTTTTAGCTACGACCATTGTAGCGAAAATTTATTCGCTTCCACAACATACCAATTATCTATATAGCAAATATAACGTTAAAACATATTTGTTATATATTTGTTAATAGACTAAAAACTCACTTTTTTACATGTGTACGAGAAATACTAAGCTAGGTAATATTAATTACTAATATTATTAAAATTATATGTATATAAGGTAATATTAATAAAATTATTGTACTTCTGGGCTCTCAAGAATAAGACTACGGTATGCCCTGCCTGTCGTAGAAGGCGACTAAAAGGGGCCTCGGGTTCAATGGGCGACAAGGGTGGAGTCCTTTGTCGTCCGCCCAGATGGAACCGGGAAGAAGGCGACACGGGCCCCTCACCATGCACCGAGGAAGGGGAGGTTTTAGTAGGTAAAAACCCCATATAACCGCCGCCTTCCGGAGGGGTATCTTTTTGAGGATTTCCTCCTTGTTAGCAAAAAATAAAAAAGGTATTATTAAACAGTGGCTTTCATGGATTACCGTTCTTTACTTTTGACTGCGACAATCACAGAGTCGGTATTTTGAGTCCCAGCTAATTTCTACCATTGAGTTTTCCATTATATCGATTTATAAGTTCACGCTTCCCGAAATGGCACTCAAAGTTAGTTTAGTTTTTGAATGACTTTTAGATTATCCGTGAAATAGTAAACGTAAAGTCGTGATTCGGCCCTCTCGGGCGCCCTCGGATCGGAATGCTTACGCTTAACATAGTAACCGTCCAAGCCGAGGCTATCTCTCACCGGAGGGACCCTTGCGTCGAGTTACTAGCGATAGAGGTTCAGGCTAAACGATCTAAGAGCTATGCCACCACTCAATACGGCGAAGCAGTCAAGGCCAGATTCTCCGGCCAATCTGTGTAGTTCGTTAAAAAAATCGGTTTATAAGTAAAAATCACTTTAGGCAAATGAATTGTGCCCTATAGCGATGGATTCCTCAAAATTAAAAAAAAAGCTTTGATTAATTTATTAAATCTATAAGTATTTTTCGTAGCTCTACGGCCAACCCTCTACCTATTCACAGCTAGGAAGCCCGCCGATAAAACCATTCGGATGGAAACTGAAATAAGCTCAACGTCTAAAGCTCCAGTTATGTGACGCACTTAGCGGCTGTTGGACGTGTACAGAGAGATAAGCAAATCATCTTGTTCCAACTCTATGATAAAAAAACGTAACGTTATACGTAAAGTTAACGTAATGAAGTTTTACATGTAATGTTAACATCTGATGTAATACGAAGAAATAGAGGTTTTTTTTACGCTTTGTTGAATCTTTGGTTTTAAAACAAAATACAATACAAACACGCCCGTCTCCAGGAGGAGTAGGCACAGTACTTTCACTTAGTCTACATTCATATGCTGCTTTTTTAATATGTCACTTATTTCGTCGATATACCTCCTTAAAAGCCGTAAAAACGGCCAACAGCCGACTGGGACTCCGCGACCTTACACCTCGCAAGTCGAACCGCTTAGACAGTAGGCACAAGGTAGACTAAATGCATTCAGCCCTGTAGTTCTGCGCTCTCGAGAATAAGACTACGGTATCCCCTGCCTGTCGCAGAAGGCGACTAAAAGGGGCCTCGGGTTCACTGGGCGATAAGGGTGGGGCCTTTGTCGTTCGCCAAGGTGAACCCGGGACGAAGGCGACATTGGCTGGCCCGTGTGGTCTTGTACTTGTCTCCTTGAGCACAGTACAGATGGGCTCCGGTGCCCCTCACCGTGCACCGAGGAAGGGCGACCGGGGAGGTTTTAGTGGGTAAAAGCCCCACATAACCGCCGCCTTTCCCCCCAGAAGGCGAGGTATCTTTTTGAAAATTTCTATTTAATAAGTATTTCTTTCCTTAATATTATTTGAGTTTATTGAGAGTAGTATTACCAGTGACAGCCTAGAGGCTAATTGGTTCGACTTACGGTCGCAGGTTAGAATCCATGGCTTCGGCTTATACCAATGCTTTGCCGGTTTTTCAGTTTTTAAATACAAAAATCTCTTGCTAAAATTTTGTGCTCGACCTATGGAGGTGGGCTCATCACCTGTCAGATATTGGATTTAATAAGCTCGGTGAAAAGCGGACAGTGAAAACTGTCTGTGTCTACAGCGCTTGGGTTAAAAGGACGTGAACTTTTTTTATCGGGGTAAGAAAAATATTCATTATTCATTCATTTTTTTATGTAATTCTTAAATGTATTTAATATTTTTTTTAAATAAACAAGGAGTTTTTCTAGGAACAATGACAAACAAAATTGCCGTAATTAATCTTTATTAAGAGATATAACAAAAGTTGGTTGGTAGTATCCATCACTGCCTATCGTCTTTCTCTGCGATAGATGTATGGTATTCACTTCCGTCACTCCGAAGTCATAATCCGAGAATTTGTTCAAAATCTCCGACCCGTCAAATGTTACCCTGGCATTTGACTTGGCAGCTGCGTCAGAGTTCAATGACGATCTATTTCTATATTTCGAATTCAATAGAGTGACGTGCAGATTGACTTTATCTCTGTTATATTCTTTGTTATCCATAAATCCTGAAACATACAATTGAAACGTGACAAGTATATTTACGAGAAAAACCAAAAACCGACTTCAAATCGAATCAAACGCCGAACGCTATTACGCGTGGACGACCACTTTGATCTTACTTTTTTTTTTCCCTAAAGCGAAACCACAGACTTATGTCACGGAGTCTTTTGTAATATTCTTGAATTTGCTTTGGTTTTTTTTTTAATAAGGGTGCTACAGTTACTACATTTTTTTTTATAATGCCTGATTTCTGAAGGTGGTATTGGAGAACACTTTGGTTCACGCGTCGAAGACGCCCCGTTGCATTTTTATAAGTTTGTCCGCGACCGCTGCGTCCCTGTTTCTCATGGCCATTTTTAGGTTGTAGTCTATAATTTTCTCTTTTGATGCGGCCGTTGCCCTTGTCACCAGTCTTCCTGTGGCGTCGTCACAGTCAGCTGTAGCTTGATCTTACTTATATATGTTAAACTTTTTTTTTGTTGACGGGGGGGGGGAGAGGAAGTCTTCAACAAGATACCCCGCCGTCTGGGGGGAAGGCGGGGTTATGTGGGGTTTTTACCCACTAAAACCCTTCTCGTGGCCTTTTCTCGGTGCATGGTGCGGGGCTCCGGGATCTCCAGAGGAACGCATCGGAGCCACGGACCACGAATGGTGATTCACACGGTTTTAAATCAAATATTTAAACAAGTGCTTCATCACGATCCCTTTGAGGTTCAGGCTAAGCGACCTAAGAGCTATGCCACCTCTCAATCCGGTGAAGCAGTCAAGGCCAGCTTCTCTGGCCAATCTGTGTAGTTAGTCATAAAAAAAAATCACTGCTTATATTACGTATATATTTACCTGCTTTATGAAAATAATCCACTAAAGCATCAGCAATTTCTTGAATCACGCAAGTGTCACCTTCGTCTTTAACACATCCGTACAACACATGAATATTTTGTGGATCATCATTCATATACGATAGGCCTTTGACCCTTATACGAAAAGGTACAGAACCTTCAAGAAGAGGCCTGAAAAGTGACAATTTTATACATAAGTTATTTAACAATGTTATTAAAGGTTTTAATTTCATGTACAATTAACGCAAATTTAATTACACAGAGGTACAAATTGAAGTCAACTGAAGGCATAACCAGGAAGGGTCACAACTCAGTTGTAGCACCTCTGTTATATACTTGTGGTTTGTGTTGATCATTTAACTTCAGATGAAACACTTGTTTTATTCTCTCTTTCATACAAAAAACACCAAATGCAAGACTCAAACCATACAACAATCAGCCAGGTACAGTATTACCAGTATAAATAAGATAATGTTTGTATATTTTTAGCGAAAGTTTTGTTGTAAAACGCAAGCAAATTTAACTATACAGAATTTCTTCAAGCAAGAGATGATAACCGATATCGCATGCGACGGAGAAATTAAATGTGAACGCATTGTTAACAAAATACACGAGAGCATCAACCCGAGATGGCTTTGACAGAAAAAACTCTGACACCATCATGTTACATATGTGGTGAAAAATGTTAAAAACGTACATCTTTTAAAATAAAACAGAAATCAATGAAACAGCATTTACGTCCTATTGAAATATTTCTGAAACAAGTGTTTCTCACCAAACGTGCCTAATAATAAATAATATTATAATTAACTTACAATAAAACATTTTCTTTTGCTTCACTTAATAGCTTTGATGCATGTAACCTTTCCTCATTGTCCATTAAACACAGAACGCCTACTGTAATATGAAGTTTATTTGCCCTTATAAATAATGATTCATCTATGCCTTTAGTACTGCAATCTTGCAAAACTTTTTCCTGGAAATAATAAAGCACCAATTTAGAGTATAGTAAAGGACAAAGAAGAATGAAAGGGATGGGAAAGGTCAAAGCTAAAAGATAAAAGATCCTAAAGGACGAAGCCTAAAATAATGGTCATACCATCTGTATTAAGAAGTTCTGGCATCTATGTTCTCTTTCTTATTCCACATTCATGCTCATTATTGTTATGGGCAAATTATCATGTCTTAGTCATACGTTTTTTAAGAGTTCCCTGGTATATATATCTACAGAACCCAAAATTCTTTGTACATTATTATGATCATATGGGACTTCATTGAAAAAACAAATACTGACGAATTAAGAACCTCTTGCTTCATTTGAAGTTGGTTAAAAAGGAGAAAGGTGAATTAGCATAGCTCGATAGATTTTAATTGAGCACAGCTGCAGGTTGTAGGTGAGCTGCCTTATTTCACGCCAGTGTTCTGCTGTCACATCATTCCCCAATTGCAGTAGCCCATTTGTTAAACAACATAAAACTTGTTAACTCTGCCACTGATTAAAAATACTGTTCTGTACACCATCTGATAGCTTATATAAGGATTTCATATAAAACATAGAATCAATGTATATTACATTAGTTCATACCTTGAAAATTTCAAAATTTTTAATTAATTCTGGGTCATTTAAAGGTATTGAAAGAAAATGGGTTGGTTTTTGTTTCATTCTTGAAGACAGGACTATTATGTTAATCCTTCTACGAGCTGCTTTAACATTCTGAAAAATTAAAATTTTGGTTTGTCTTTATAAAAGAGAAATTTTCGTAAATATACCATATTCTAGAAATATATATAAAACAAAATGTAGGCTCAGTACTCTACAAAGTCAGTCAAATTGCTATCAGTAATAATAGTACAGATAGCTCCACCTCTCTGTTACTTAATGATCTTTGAGTATTCTAATTGATTTCTTGGTGTGAAGTTAAAATTCAAATAAATAAATCAAATAAACAATATTCATGAACATATAAATATTAACTTACTGAAATACTAGGTCCAAGTATAGTGATATCACCAGTTTCTCCCTGTCTAGGGATTTTTATATTTGTTTGTGTGTCTCTCTCAATCCTGCTTTTCATTATTCCTTTTTTCCCTATGATTGACCCAATATAATATCTACAATTATGTAAATCATTATTAAATAATTTCTTTTATAACATAATAGTTTACTTGTTTCCCTTGGTTTTCCTTGCAAAAGCTAGTCATCTAGACTAGCTTTTGGTGTGTGTCTTATTATGTGTGGGTCTTATTTTTTCCACCAAGCAGTAGGGTACATTTGTAAGTACAGTTATCCAGTCTATCACAAGATAGATTAATTCCGCGTTATAGTAGTATTTCGCATACAACATGCTTGTATGACCCCGTAAAAAGTGTTGTGTACAAATGATTCACATTTTACTATTCACCTTAGAGGGGATTTAAATTGAATATACGCAAAACTAATTATGAACTGTAAAAATCATTATAAAAATACCATTATAAGAGTACTGTGATATAGAGAGGATTAAATATACAATTTTTTGTTTAAATTATAGTAAACAAATTTTCTTGTCTAATAGCAGCAAGGCTTAAGGTAGTCAAGTGCATGAACTCATATTTATTATATATATTTATGTGAATAATGTGGAAAAAAAATTATGGACTTCAATCACAGATTATTATTATTATCTACCTTCAAATATTCAATGTATATTGCTTATAATTACAGAGTAGAGTGCCTCTTACCATGAAGTGAGCATTCTGCATACCATATCATATATTGTCCGGCAACTGTTCAGCATCAAAGCTCTTATCAATGTGCACAAAAGTCTAAAAGCCAGGTTTGACTACCATACCTTACTGGCAAAACGAGTGTTCCGACTACCACTACACACCTTTAATTCCCTTCTTGCCTGCCGCTCTCCAACCTTTGTACACAACCTAGTCTACAACAATGTCTCCAAAACTCTGGACATAAGACACCTTCAATGATATCAACTAAGGCAAATGGTATCAAAATGGTTGCTCAGCCTCAACCTCTACCAGACCGAAAGGATCATCGGGTAGACATAAACAAAATAAATAAATATATAACACATACACGATCATATACACAACTATGCATACACTCATGAACACTATACACCCCACACACGCGCCTGTATATATATACTTGCCTAAACACATATATATATATACATATATATACATTTATTAACAAAATTATAAAAAAACTAAAATTTTGTGCAAAATGCAAACTCCACAATGCAACTCTGGCTCCCAAGATATAAGCGTCAGCTTTGTTTGGGAGTCACTGTGTACGAATAATATGTGCTACAATGGTTACATGGATGTTCGTTTAATTTGTGTAATGTTTATAATTGTAACCAAATCTGTGTGGTAATAAATAAATATTCTATTCTATTCTAAATTTATATCTATGCATCAAATTTTTCATGTTACCAGTAAATTATTATTTAACAGAAATAATAGAAGATTGTCTCAAACCTATGAACTGTATCATAAATTGTGAGCATGGTCATTATTGATATAATTTGACATTGTTATATATTTTTTTATAATAATTGCAAGCATAATAAACATACTCACTTTGAAACATGAAGATTTGTTGAATATCTATTACTGTCTATTTCAGTTACCTCAAAATTGTCATCTGAATCATCATCATCCACATCCTTAAATGTTGTTTCTGTTAAACATATTATAAATAAGCAATATGTTTAATTTCAAACAGAGCTACTGATCTGAGATTATTAAGATATCATGATCCTTTCACCGGTTATCGTCATACACACCATAAGTTTACTACAATAGAGTTAAATAACTAAGATTGTTAATAAGA
The DNA here is from genome assembly GCA_029286785.1 of Meandrusa payeni. Lineage (NCBI taxonomy): Eukaryota > Metazoa > Arthropoda > Insecta > Lepidoptera > Papilionidae > Meandrusa > Meandrusa payeni. Next base: position 6,391,941 of record JAGSMX010000012.1, on the reverse strand, counting down.
CTAGAACTTCTTCAATTGCCTTATGGACCTATGACTCTCTGACAAGAATTATTATAATAATTTGATCACTAACTTTCATTTTTTATACCATGTAATTATGGGACAACTACAATACTAAAAATTCTTAGAAATAATTAAAAGTAAAAACAATTTGTATTCTAGAAAAAAAAACAAGACAACGTTTTCTATCTTAGCTAGAATTATAAAAAAAACAGTAGCTGGGGCACGTCTCAGTTCATTAATACTTTCAAAAGAATAACAATTCATAAAATATTACATAATATTTTACCATTCTCATACAGATCATGTTCTTGAAAAGCAGAAAATTCCGTACTAGGGTCATTTACTCTATAACATCGACCCTCAATCCATATTACTTCTGGTCTTAGAATATCGCTCATTTTTGGAATTTCAATAAATTTACTTTTAAAAGCAGTGACATTTATTGACAGAATTTGACAGATACGGTTCAATTCAACCCATATCACTTTTTTTTAATACAATAAATATATATAGCAGTGATCACTACCTTAATTCATTAAATAAATAAATGTATAAATATATGGAACATATTTGGACATTTATAATTAACATGCACTTTATATTTAGCGTCATTACAATTTCAACAATTCACCAGTCTACAGCTGGTTCTGTGAAAGGATTTAGCTGTCGACTGATCGACTGAATTTGAAAAATCGCCTAGCCTAAATGGCAGTGGAATAAGATCACTGACAATTGATCATGTCAGTTGTTAGCGAAGTTACTCCATAAATGTGGTTGAAGGCTGTCATCATCAGGTATGCATCGTCATATAAATTGTCGCGCTGATGGAATCATTACATCTTTTCGACTAAAGAATCTTATTTATCTTACTTTCGTATAGTAATAAGTACTTATAAATAAATATAAGTATTCTATTTAATATAATTGACAGATGAAAACAGTTACAATTTGCCATTACAGATAGTTATGTTTATTCAACGTCACATCACATTCAATGCTCAACAAACTACATTTAATAAGCGATACGATAAGCTTATCAAAATCTTTTGTCCATTTAGTGTCATGCGCGGAACGAGACTGCATACATAATTTATACAACAGAAAATTACTATATTTTATTTTTGAATGAGCCAAAATCAATAAAAAATGAGTCAAAAGTGTCAAAGATCTGTATTAAGTTACCACAACGCCAATTATCAATATACTTCAATTCAATATAAAGACCAAAATGGTAAGTACAAAAATTAAACAAATTTTACACAAACGAATAAGAAAACCACAAAATTATTTCGTATCAAACGCACAACTATCTTTTATTTTGTAATAGTTTACATTATACTTATAACTTCGACATCTCGTTTGAAATAAGGTGTACTGTCTTTTCTTACCAGGTCAACTCAATAGGAAGATGAACTCCGAATGTGTGTGTGTATATATTTCTATAAAATTAATACAGTGTATATACTATGCTCGCGGTTACAATTTCATTGATTTTGTGTTATTTACTTTAGATGGCGCGGGGACTCATGGGGAGAACATCTAACTTACACTTTCATCTTAGACGTAAGAATTATGTGTATGTATTTTAAAAAAGACTTGCCTTGAAGGTCACGTTACCAGGCGTTACCATAAGATCTTCAACAGAACTTTCATTGATTTTCAAACATCGAACAGCCTTTAGGTAGAGATGCGAAATTTAACTTCTAACTTCTTTTAACGATTTTCTAAAGGTCAGCGTGAACAATAACTGAATTGGGGTTCGAGAAAGTCAAAATATCGTGCAAAGTTAACATAAGTTTTTATTTGGCAGCCCTGTAGTTCTGGGCTCTCAAGAATAAGACTACGGTATCCCCTGCCTGTCGTAGAAGGCGACTAAAAGGGGCCTCGGGTTCACTGGGCGACAAGGGTGGGGGCCTGAATCGTCCACCAAAGTGGACCCGGGAAGAAGGCGACATCGGCTGGCCCGTGTCGCCTTGCGCCTGAGGCACAGGGGGAGGGGTAACCTCCCAGGACGTGCTCTCCTTGAGCACAGTGCAGAGGGGCTCCGGTGCGTTCCACTGGAGATCCCGGAGCCCCTCGTCATGCACCGAGGAAAGGGCCACCGGGGAGGTTTTAGTGGGTAGAAACCCCACATAACCACCGCCTTCCCCCCAGAAGGCGGGGTATCTTTCTGAAGATTTCCTCCCCGTCAACAAAAAAAAAGTTTTTATTTGGAACTTTCAAGATAAAAGTATATATGTTGTGTTAGTGTCTCAAGTTGTTATAAGAATTATTATATTTTAGTAGGTAGTATCATCGTTCTTTAAAGACTTAAAAAGTCGATAAGCGTGAACAATTTTATTAAATAAGAAAATCGCGGCAAGTCGTAACAACGCGTAACAACTATTAACAAGCGGTCAAATTTGTGCTAGATAAATGATTCGACCGTACAAATCTTTCAAACACTTTTTGGCGTTCTCTGTAATTTGCGAATAGGTGTCAAAGGTAACAGCTTATTGGAAAAGAGGCGACTCGCAAAAAAATAGTTTGTCCGTCACTCAATGCTCATGAAAGTTGTAACATCCTTCGGCTGGCTGTCGACGGCAATCAGCCATAAATAATTAAAATAGTTTATTTTATTTGTTCGGAGTGATCATCATGTTTTACCCATAACCTAGCACTTCCTAGCGTTTAAAGAATAATTTCAAATAAATTTGATCTTGTGAGTATTTCATAAGATCCCATTCATGCAATAACAAATTTCAGTGCATGCTTCTCTTTTAGTCAAAGTTTTTGCAACACTAATTTCGTTCGTTTAATTATTAATAAAATAAATGTGAAGGGCAAATCATAATGCAGAATTGCAAGATAACATATTATTTATTAATGGATTAGTAAATTATTTGTTAATGTTGCATACATTGTTGTAGATAATGCGATATCTCTTATCTCGTAAGGTAACATCACGGGATTAATATATTTGTTTCTTCAAATACGGAATAATCTAACTCAGAAGTATTCAAATTGGGCGTGTTTTAAGATTAATATAGATATATATTAGTAAGTAATGATTTTACATAATTGCACCCTTAATAAAAAAAATGTATTATATCACCATTGAAGTGGCGAACAATATTTTTATGGGAATTATATGGACTCTGCAGGACGAGTAATGATAGCTTGATCCCTCCATCCCATTTAAGAGTTTATCGTGTCGATTTTTAGATGTTGAGAGAAACAGGACACTTAAAAACCATGGGGATTTACTTGCTATGGCTAGGGCCGTAATCCGATTTGCCATCGAGACAGTGTAAAAATATTACGAACAATTTTTTAAATTTTTATCATGTTTATTGCTTATTGCCATTGTAAACTTGAAGACTTTTATTGCTACATCGGATTGAGAAGTAGTTGAACTCTAAGGTCTTCTATCTTTCTAAGCTCTTTTATGAGTAACTTAGTGCAAGGGTCTCCGAAATAGAACCTTTAATTTGCCCGTTAAACTATTGTTTATTAATATTAAACGGTTTACCTTGATTAATGAATTTCAATAAATTTTAGCAGCATTATCATCGTGTTGTGCAATTTACACGAACTGGATTATAATAGTCATAAGAATAATAGCGCAATGCACTTGTATCAGATCACATATGTTTGTATTCTGTTTCATGATTGAATCGGTAGAGAAAAATACAAACCATAAATTTAATTCTGACAAGACAGACATTACAAATGATGTCAATATATTCGCGAAATGTCCCAAATACTGGTCAATATTTCCCACGCCTAGGAATTTTACCAAATGTAACCGAATGAATACTATGATTAATTCTACACCGTAAAATTAGCAGGTATTGTACTAAATCATAATGGGACTATTTAAAATATATATAATTGATATGATTTTCTTAACGTTCCGTTTGGTTTGTTTAAAAAATCTTTATTATGGTACTAAAAGAGGATGCAAGTGCACGGTTGCTCCCAAGGAAATAAATCAAAATTATATGGAGTATTAGTTAATTCTCTTAATTGGTAATTAGGAATTTAATCCCAATTTTTTAATATAATCTAATTAGGGTGAAGATCTTAAGCCACCTTATATCATCCCGTCAACTGCCTAAATTAATAATCTAATTATATATATTCCAAACATATAACTTTCTTATCCCGGTTATTGCCTGGTTTCAAGATAAACTTAAATATATACATTAATTTATTCTTATATATCTTTAATTTATTTGCACACAAAAGTTTACAAAAAGCAGACTTAATGCCAAATTATTTTCTGCCAGTCTACCTTGGGGTTGTACAAAATACAGGGTTGTAGGTTCAAATCTACTATTCACTTAAACCATCTAGTAGCACAAGCTATGTCTGAGTTGGAATGGCTAAGAATGTTAGTAATATTTGTAAAAAAAAATTTGTGAGCATTTTAAAAATGCATAGTTTTTTTAATCCCAGCTTCAACAAGATTCGAGATTTCGATAAAGTATTTTGTATGTTTTTCATGGCTAGAATGATAGGGCATTGGGTGAACAACAATATATTTGTTGCTTTTTTGTAAATTACACATGGCTATCATTTTTATAAAAAGTCATTTGTCTCATTGTTGCTAAATAAACTTTACTTTGCTAATTCTTGTGAGAAGGCATTTCAACATTCTCAAGGGTTAAGCAGCTTTCATTCATTTTAAATTATGAGTATAATTGACCAAAACATTTTTTGATAGATGGAGGGAAAATGCATGGATCTCAGCGAGTAATAATGTTCTGTCTTCTGACTACAATCCTGCCAACCACATTAATAGTATCTTCACTATATCTAAGGAATATTAGATATGCAGATGTCATGTACAAAATATCAGATTCAGATGTCATCCAAATTCATAAAGGACAATCTTCAATATTTTGTGAAAAACATTCCTTGAAAATGAATAACACATTCAATGCATTCCAAATGAAAGGCAGGCCTGAACTATCAAATAAAAGAAGACATATTAAGTTAAGGAAATCAATGACATTACCAGATGATACATTAGAATATTGGGGATTTTTTCTATTTGCTGGAGCAACAGTTGAGTTGAAAGCCTGTTCCAGATATGAAGGCTCAAAAATATTAGTTGTAAAAGGAGAAAAAATTCTCAATACTTGTGGAATTTTGGATGGAAGTAAATACAGAAAAGATCCATCATTGATTGATAAACCAGGTCAAGTATCAGTAACTCTAGAAAACCCACAAGGGAATGATGTAAATGTATTAGAGACTCTGATAGATAACAGTGAAGAAACTCAAGAAAGATCACATGAACAAATCTTTAAAAAATCAGAAATTACACTGAAAAATCAAGCACCAATAAAACTGAGAAGTCCACTATTAGACAAAAAGATCTGTTGGAAATATGCCATTGCATAATCCAAACACTGTGTTAGACACTGGAGTGTATCATGGTGGTAATGCAAATAATATCCCAAATATAACAGACACTTCTGTATCAAGCTTTGAGAATAACTTACATGAATGTTACAATGACAACATTCTCTTGAACAATTTCTTTCCATATTCCAAGGCATGTAATAGTACAAATTATTTGGAAAATACTACAACATTAAAAATTGAACACAAAGTACAATCTGATGGATATTATTATTATATATTTTATAGTGACAATGACATGGTGAAAAATGATATTCATGCAATATTTGATATTTATAAACCAACATTCCAATATACAAACATGTCAGATTCCAAGGTTTGTCTGAACAGTACTGAATGTGAATTTGATATAAGTATCTTCAGTGATGAATTAGTAATTGTAGAAGTGCCTACAACTGATGGTTTCCAAAACGATAACTCTTTTATTTTGACATCTGTGTGTCACCCTCGAACATCTGTCTACATATTTTTTCCAGTATCAGTTTTGTTGCTAATACTTCTTTTTGCATTTTTATGATATTTTTTGAAAATTTGGTCATATTCTTTACTAATTAAACTGAATATTACCAGAAATGTGATATTAATTTATTAAACTAGATATATGTATGTTAGGTAGGAAATTTAATAGACATGTTAATTTATTTATTGCATTGTTATTACAATTATATTATTATTCTTTGTGATTTGTCTTTCATTGCATGTCAACTCATTTTTATATTTAAAAGTATACACTACAGGAAGTGGTATTTTATTTAGGAAATTAGAAATCTTGTAGCAACTAATGTAGCAATTTATTGAATTTCAGATAAATTATGTTAGCATTACATTTACACTAATAGAATTATTGCTGATAAATGGTTAACAATACTAGTAGTTTCTGGTATTTAACTTATATTTAAGGACTATATAATGAAACAGCAACATTGTTCTGAAAACAAGGTTGAGATCCATTGTTTCAAATAACATTATGCTTCCCTTAAGATTCCATTTTGAATTGTCATTGATAATCTGTAAAATTAGGAACCTTAATCACCAACATCATTATACTTTGAACAAAATTTATTCCAAAAATATAAATAATTCGAAATGAACATAAAACCATGTAGAAAACAATAAAATGCAAAAAGCAGTGTGTTGGGATATTACAGGATTACAACAAGGACCTGTTATAAAAAAAGTAAGCAATTGAGGAAATTTTGATTTATTATTTCCACATATTTGTGTCCAAAGTGCGGTTCAACAGGCTGTGTGGGGAGGTCTTCTGTAAACAAAATTTGCATAATTGAGTAAAATACGCCAAAAGAAATTAAGGTTCCGATCGGGAGTGGAGTGCTAAAGTATCGTGTCAATAACAATACAGGTAATTATTTCACTTTATTTATTTACCGTATTACAAAAACAGTTACCATATTATGTACAACTGGAAAAAGAGAGTTACATTATATATTTCCTTCTAGTACTTTTGTGATTGAAATAGCCTCTCCAGTACCCGATGAGACCTCTCTGCAAGTGGCAGAGGGGTCTACGCGGAACGGGGGCCATCCGGCCGAGCCGGTCTTACGCCTAGGTATATTAAACTTATAATGATACGTCTATAGTATAATGTATTCATTAATTAAACTAAAACAGATATATCGGTCCAAATAAAATGAGTTCCAATAAAAAATCAGCACAGTGGTACTTAGGAGGCCCCTCCTAATACTCACACCGTATAAATATCGCAATAGAATGCAGGACACAAAGTATAAACCGGAATGCGCAGGCACCTCAAATGAGGTTCGCCACATCATTGGGCATTTCAGTGATAGTTGTATGGTAAAAGTCCTCAATATCCTTCAATGCACGTTTGTCAGCTTCGGTCACAAAGTTAATAGCGATACCCTTACGGCCGAAACGACCGCCTCTTCCAATCCTGTAATTAAAAACTATTGTGATTATGTATACAATGGAAAAATGTTTTAAAAATTAGCTTACTTTTTGAATATATATGTATTATAGTATTTTTATCAAGTTGGGTTATGGAAATGCAGGTACTATTTCATTATGGGGGTAAGAAATTACAATTAATTTAATGGCAAATTACCCCTCACATAGCAATGGTAAGCTGGTTAACCCACATTAGTATAATGCGTTAAAGGTACCACTTTCCTAATTGAGCCCATCAATTCATAATACACCTCCCTTTAAGTTGAGCTTGGCTTTAATATCATATATAGTTATATAAATATAATTACCGATGGATGTAGTTCTCGCGATTAGTAGGCAAGTCATAATTGATGACGCAGGACACTTGTTGTACGTCAATTCCGCGCGCAAGTAAATCAGTAGTAATGAGTACACGAGATGAGCCTGTGCGGAACTGCCTCATGATCACCTCACGTTCACGTTGATCCATGTCGCCGTGCATAGCGGACACAGTGAAGTCGCGTTGGTGCATGGATTCTGTCAGCCAGTCCACCTAAACAAAAAGCAAATAGATTATGATGTCATAGAAAAGATTCAAAACAAAAAAACTTTTTATTAAATTATTGATTTTTAGGAATTTACATGTATTATTATGTAATAAGACTATTTGTGGTATCAATTAATTTATTTCAAAAAGTAATGTCTTATTTTGTATAAATTGAAGAGTTTAATGCAAATAGTAAAATAATTATGATAAGCAATATTAATTTGCCATTAACTTGGAAGGTTAGCTAAGTAGGTCAGCAGGAGTAAGGTATGCTTGCAGATTTTTCTTTTTCAAAGATTCATGCCAATTCTGGTAAACAACACCAGCTGGATGTCCACTGAGATCTCTTTCGGTATTTGTGTCCCTGTATCTTTTACACTCCAAAGTCGTTCTCAAAAATTTGGCAAATAAATCCACCGTTAAGAGTATGGTTTATTGTTTTCAATCCTATCCTTACAATATTTACATTATGATTATTTCTTGACTACTATTTTTAGCAGATAATATTGCTATGATATATACTAGATTACCTTGCGACGAGTGTTGCAGAAAATGACAGCCTGTGCAATTGACAGGGTGTCATACAAGTCACATAGAGTATCTAATTTCCATTCTTCCAGCTCAATAGAGATAAAGAACTGCTTAATACCTTCCAGGGTGAGCTACAAGAGGAAAAGAAGTATCATTAATTAAATATAATATCAATACCAGCTAGTTAAACACTAGAGCAGATCATAGCAGCAAATGACAACTGAACAAAATGAAATTGCAGTAAAAATACCACTCTGCAGCACCACCATGCAGTAGTAGCTGGCATAATTGGCACAGTATTAAATATTCCAAGTGAATATGGTGGCAATTTTAGTTACAACCATTTTGGTGATGTAAGTGCTTGGATGTGTGAGTAATCATTTATAATTTTTTATCTTAAATACATAAGAATCCAAAAAAAATCATGGTACAAGCCAGCTACAAATTGAATCCCCACTAGGTTATCACTGTCTATCTGATTTATAATTTTCTTTAAAAATAGAATAGAAGTATCTAGATCTATTAACTCAATAAACAAGTTACATAATGAACTCTCATCCTAGGAAACCATAGTACTTACATAAAGTACATTTGATTTGCATAATGTAATTGAATTTGCATTTACATGGGAATGTGTAACAAAAACCATATTTTTTTACAGAAAACTATAAAAAGGTTATATCTGCACAAAGAGAAGGGATGAATTTATCAAAATAGATAAAACATTAATGTTACAGTCCATCAGGTGTAAGCTAAGAGAATGTTTGGCAAACAGGGACTGCTTATGCATTTTGTCACATGGATAAGAATTGCATAACCTACATATACCCCGCCCAATTAAACATATAAGCATGATACTTACTGGAAGTACTTTGCTTCTTGGATTGTAAGTAAATTCTACTATTAGGCTAACATACATTGTGTGTGTTAGAACCTGATAGATTTAGATGAGATTTTGGAGAAGCACCAGCTCAAATATGGTGATATGATAAAATAATTGCAGTCCAACATTGTCGTAAACATTAATCATAAAGTAATCAAACCTATTCCACATAAATAAAGTAACACCCTGATTTTAGTGATTCATATATTTAGTGAATGTAATTATAACTTGGTACTCACAGCATTGCACCTTAGCTTTTAGGAAAAAATCTGTATGCATGTATTTTTTCTTAAAACTACAGTACAACTACAGACACTCATGGCCTTCACTTAAAGGGACAGACAGAGATCTTCCACTTAGTAAAATTGATAATTGTTAAGTTAACAGTACTTCCTCTCATTCCCTCCCTCACCTGCCCCCTTTTGAAATATCACCAACCCAGTCAATATACCTCCTTCTAGGGTACCATCTACCACCGACTATCACATGATAAATTTTCAATCATTCTTTCCTCATTTATCCTTTCATTGTGTACAAACCATATACAATTCTAGTCACATCCTCATAAAAGCTTCACTTATTACTTATTAAAGGCTCATTTAGCCACCACACCTAGCATACTCTGTAACAAAAGCATCTCAAAGGTAAAGTAATCTTGTTGTTTCTGCTACACCAAAATTTCTCGGCCATACATTTAAGCATCAACACTGCATTTTGGATTGATCAAATTGATTGGCTTGTTTTAAAATTATTCAAATGAATCAACAGAGAAAAAATCTATTTTAGCCAGACGAAATCACTTATCATGAAGTGAATTTTACACCCCCTTATTTCCATAAAGACTGTAATGAGCATCACAGATACCACAATCCATAGATACAGCATTAACCTTCATTAATTAGATTAAACACATATCAAGTATTTCCTTGTCATTGTATAATATTAAAACGAAACATAAATAATATATATCTATAATAAATAAATAAATAATATTTTTAAGCAATTTTTGATATGGGTAAAAAAGTAAGGTAACCTTATGTTTATCGAGTCCCATAAACAAATTAAAAATGAAAGGCTGGAAACATTATTAAAACATTGGTTTGATACACAACTCTAATATATACGGTTTCAGAATGTTCTCCAAACATGTTTATCCCACCTATATTTTTTGCACTAAAAAATAAATAAATTCCTTTTCCCATTTGTTAACTTGGATAAAAAGATACACAAGAACCATGCTCTAAATTACCCATGATGTTAAGGTGTGTTTTGAAATTATAACAATGTGTTGAGGACATCAAGATATCATGATCAAAGTTTAGTCATAATTGGAAATTTAAATAAAAATATTGCAACTTGAGTTTACCTCTTCCTTCTGCACAAGAATACGAACAGGCTCTCTCATGAAGCATCGGGACACTTCCAACACATCATCAGGCATAGTAGCAGAAAGCAAAATAACCTGAACGTCGGCAGATAGCATTTTAAAAACATCATGGATTTGATCTTTGAATCTGTAAATTGTTATAAATTATGTAAAAATGTTCAAAAGACCAAATGTAATTATAATTCTACTAAACCATATAGAATTACACAATAATTAATGACTCACCCTCTAGATAACATTTCATCAGCTTCGTCCAACACAAACAATTTAATTGTGTTGGCACGTAATGCTCGACGAGAAATCATATCATAGACTCTGCCGGGGGTACCAACAACAACATGCACTCCACTTTCCAGCTGTCGCATATCTTCGCGTACATTAGTACCACCAATGCAAGCATGGCATTTAGCATTCAAGTGATCACCAAGGGCAATTACAACCTATAACATATTAACACTTTAACGTCTTTTCAAATAACACAAAAACTACACTTTATTAGTTCCACTCAATTATCAATCAGCATACCTTCTGAATCTGCTGAGCTAATTCCCTGGTGGGGGCTAGGATGAGCGCTTGGCATTCACGAATACTGGTATCAATTTGTTGCAAAATAGAAATGGAAAAAGTTGCAGTTTTTCCGGTTCCAGACTGGGCTTGGGCTATGACATCGCGCCCTTCGATACATGGCATAATAGCTCTTTGCTGAATTGCAGACGGTTTTTCGAAACCGTAAGCATAAATTCCTCGTAACAATTCCTCCTTCAAGTTCATGTCATCAAAGCTTTCCACGACCTGATGCCAGTTGGTATCCAGCGCTTCATGCTCGGCGCCGGAGGATACCTCATAATTATCCTTTGACGGGCCATTTTTCGAATCCTCCGGCCACTCTTCTGATCTGTGAAGAATGTAATAAAACTTGGTTAAATAAATTTAAAATGATAAAGCAGAAATCTTTACGTATGGCGTAATAAAATAATGAACACGCAAAAATCATTAAAAATTGCACTACTGTCAAAATGGCATTTCATTGTTGTTTCGCACCTAATGTGTTAAATTTAAGGATTTAATACAGTAATAAATACGTTTCGAAATAATTAACTAGTGAGATAGAAGTTATAAAAATTTAACTACATCAGTAATACACGTGCGTTAAGCAGAATAAGTAATATGTTCCCCTGCCAGCGCCATGTTGGCAAATCGTCGGCCGTGGACAATAAATTCAAGCGTTATTTATAATAAAGACAAGAAATTTTATGGAAAATTAATCAGAAGATAATGCATCTAATATTTTTTGTCATATTCGTGCTAAATTGAACATCGGTATAATACAAAAACTACACTTACCTTCTTTCAGGTGAATAGGACATGTTCCAATCGCGGTTGCTGAACGGAAAAGAACTAGCAAGGTCAAGTTAAATTTAACAGAGGCTTTTTTATGGCAATATTACGGACCACTACTTTGGGCTTAAATTGTTTAAATATAATAATGGAATATTTTAAAATGATTATTGAAAAACAAAAAAATTTGTGAATTGTTGTATCGTGAGGGACTGATCAAGTCTAATTATATAGGAAATAAAACGACGGAAGTACGCACCTACGCTTCAAAGTTATGTTGAAAATTTGAAAAAGACAGATATATATAAAACAGTAAAGAAAGAAAAAGATGGCAATAAAATGATACCATACTTGCAATTACAAGCGTTGCAATGCAAAACTCATTAAGTATGCATTTTCTACGAAAAAGAAATAGAACGTATGAATTTATAATAATTGGTACCTTTGTTTGAAAATAATTACATAATAAAATAAATATAATATATATCATATAACAAGACTAACATTTCATACAGCACAATTTACTAACCTTCAAATCAATTAAGGCGGACACATGAATTCGGCCTAGGCCTAACATTTTACTTGAATGAGTTATCTAAAGATGAGCAATGGAAATGTAATATTAATGTATTTGAAAAAAAGAGTATGATTGAGTTGTTGAATATACTGTCTATGTCCTTTAAAAAAATTTTCAACCTGCTCCACCTATTTACCTTCTGTTCTCTTCTATATTTTAAATTACTCTGTTAACTTAATCTAGTAGTTACATAAGCTCACTTTTAAACACTAGTTTCTGAAACACTTTCTTAATTTTTGAAATCACCAAATATTAATTTCTAAACAGATAAGGCCAATAGGTTGAAACACTGGACTGTTTAACACCTTTATGGATTTTAAACCAGCTGCATTTCCCATTTGATTCTAACACTGAAATGCTTGTAAATATATTATAATGCATTTGTTAGATCACTATTTAAGCTGAATAATTAATTTTAATTATAAAATGAATGCTAATATTAATTGATATAAAAATATGCTCTTCCACTTAATTCATGACTCTTTTAATCAAAACTCTTGTCTAGATCCATAAAAAACATAAGGATGCGTCTTCGGCAGTTTTAATTTCTCTTCTTTATTGGACCTTTTTGAAAATTTGGGCCTTGTACAGTGAGGTCTGGGTATCTATTTCCGACATAGTCTGGAAGCGTGAGGCCTTGTTGTGTGTGTTTTAGTAGTAGCCTTTACTTTTTTTTTTAGATAGGTTTACATTTTTTTGCACCAGCTTGAAAAATAATCGCTAGGTATGTGATAAAGATTTTTACTTACTTTATTAGTGTGTAATTGCTTGAAATGCTAGATTTTTTAAGAGTTTCTGTTATTGTCATTCAAGAATTTTTAAGTATTCTTAGTGTTTGCATTTTAATCATTTGTCTCTGATTTGAAAGTGAACACACCTCAATAATTTTGTTTTGTTGGCAGCAGTGCATTTCCTGTCGTGTCTATGAGTACGCTGCCATTTTGAAACGGCAGTGCTTTTTGTTCGTGTGGAGCGTTTGCTCGTTGCGAAGATCAGATCGTGTTTTAGTCAAGTTTAGTTTTATTTTATACGAACTCTCTCAAAATGAGCTGGCAAGATTATGTCGATAAACAGTTATTGGCATCCAGATGTGTTACAAAGGCTGCGATTGCCGGACACGATGGAAACGTCTGGGCCAAGTCGGAAGGCTTCGAAGTAAGTTTATATCTTTGTTAGGTTTAAGTGGTCAGTGATTTACCCTTTCATTGATATGTGATAAGATGTTATGAGTATCTAAGTAATGCTTTCTGGTAGTGTAGATTTTTTGTAAGGATGGATGACGAATCCGGCAAGTTTGACAAGATGGCGACATGTGGTTGCAGCCAATTCAAATAAAACTACGGATCTTTCTCTGTCGTCGCGAATTGCTCACTGTTTTTATAAAGATTTCGATATATGTAATAACTAAGGAAGGAGTTTTACGGCAAAGCAATTGCTGTTACGCATATAAAATCATGTTAGAAAAGCCGGCCGGTCTTGGTTATAGTTACACGTCGCCGCGCTTTGTTAGTATTATCATGAACTTTAATGGACTGACTAGGTAATATTATAAAATTTTACCCAGGCAGTCCTTTTTTATTCATAAAAGCATAAATGAAATTAATAGAAATTCCTGAGAATGTGTCCTTGTGTACCCGTTTCATTATATTATCTTCCGCCCATTCTTTTTCTTAGTATTTTTGCTATAAAGTAAATTCATCGCTTAACTTTGGCGGTAAAAAATATATAGTATATCATTTCGACTATTTAGTTTTCCCCCTTCTATGATATTAGCCACAGCAGTGAGCTTATATTATTTTTTTTAATTTAGGCGGTTAGCCTTGGTAAATAAAGTAAAGTACTTAGATTATACATTTTTGTATCAGTGCCGATTTTTAACTGATGCCCATTTGATTTGCAGTTTAATTCATGCTTTATGTTTGAAAAATATCAAGAGTAAGAAAGTAATTAATTAGTATTGATCTTTATGTTCATAATTTTGGATTTGGCGCTATTTATTTTATTTGCCATTTTAGTTGAAATGTTCTAATTTGCTCCATTAGTATTGTCGTTTCAGCCCATCACCGTGTACTTGTAGGTAAACGAAATAGTTGTAATAATAGGGGTGGGGTATTATGGAGAGTGGGGTTATTTTTCACTGCATTAGTAAGATACTACGATTTTTACATGTTTGAATTTTTTAACCTTTACTTTTCAGAGAATAAGTATATCCACCATATCATATTTTTATCACGCGCATATTCATATCATTCATATATTTTTACCAAGCGTTCGGAGGTGAAGGAAAACATCGTGAGGAAACCTACATGTCCTAGGAAAAAAATTCTAAGACATGTGAAGTCTGTCAATAGGCACTAGGGCCGCGTGGCGGACTATGCCCTTATGCTCTCTTTACAGAGAAGGCTTGTGCCCAGCAGTGGGACATATATAAAGGCTTTAACTTAACCCATAGATACACTAAGACTGCTTCATCTTCCTCCTTTGAAGCGTAATATATTCCATAAATCATATTTATGAAATAAAATATTTTTGTCGATGTTAGTCATAGTAAAGAAATAGACATAATGTTAGTCATAATAAATTGAAATGAGTGAAGTCAGTGAAATTAATTCATAAACTTCTATAAAATTATATACCCATATCTTATCACAAAAACATGTATTGCTTGTGTTTTGCTTTATATAACTTTATAGCCGCGACGAAGGAATTTTTGCCGTTCGCCGTGCAATGCTGGTTTCGGAAGTGAAACAAAAAAACGACTTATTCTTCTATTCCGATTACTCACAATAACTCGTTAGATTCTCATTTAAAATCTTAATCGTAGAAAGTATTCTACGGTGCCTGTGTCCATATACTGGATTGGCGCAAACGTTTTACCGCGCCGGTCTTTCGACCATAGTCGATATAATAAAAAAAACATTAAGTCATTGCTATGCCACTTCCGTGAGATTTGTGGCATCTCTCTGGTTAAAAAACCATCCTATCCAACAGTTACACTTACAAGTTATCAAATATTCACTATGTTCTCTGAAGTAGTTATCAGATTGCTGAAATAATTGTCGATAAGACTCGTCTTTTTATAGCAATAGACATTGACGTAGAAACAATGTCCATTACTATACGGAAAATGTAAAATTTCCCTTTCAATTATCACGATAAGTGAAAGACGGGATGGGAAATTATAATAGTCTTTTCTTTGAAAAAATGTACCTTTTTAGTTTTTTCTGGTGTTTGGTTGTACTGTTAAACTCTGCCTTTCCTTGTTACTAGATATCGAAAGATGAAGTCGCAAAGATAGTGGCCGGTTTCGAGAATGAATCACTGCTGACGGGCGGCGGAGTGACGATAGCGGGCACGCGGTACATCTACCTCAGCGGCACAGACCGTATCATACGCGCAAAGCTAGGCAAGGTCGGCGTGCATTGCATGAAGACGCAGCAAGGTGAGCGTGCCTCCTTTTATAGTTAGAACACCTTCGTTTTAGCTCCCGGCCTAGTAAGGGCATTGATACTTATGTACTCAATTTCGTGGTCAGGAAACTAAGTACTGCGACTATGTCACACATGTGGAATAGAAAATTGTGAGTTTTTAACATACAATGACACTCAGAAAATGCAAGTGATCATGAGTGGGTTGTCACGCTGTATTAGTGAATATGCTGTGAAGGTCGCCTAGTATATATGCGTTTTGCTTACATACAGCATTTACCAATGAGTTTCCGTTTTCGGGTTTTTAAGTCACCAGAAAAAAACTAACTAAACTTTGTGTTTTTTGTGGCGATGGGCTCTCTGTCATATTCCATAATGGTGAAAAACTAATAGCAAGCGTCTTCTCTGTCTACCCTTCTAGGTTTTAAACAACGGAGAGCGCTTTTCGCAAGTGGTTGCAAAGTTCACAAGTCTCAATTAATAAGTAAATACCTAACAATGTTTGCTGGCGCAATGAAATCCTATCACAATAAGTTATTTAATCAGACAATGGTTGTCTAAAAGCGCGGTACTTAAGCGACCACCTGTATATCAAGCCCAGAGTACCGTTATCCCGCGGCCTAAAACCTGTTCTCGAATGGAGACCACGGCTCGGCAGCGGAATTGGGATCGATCCACTGCCTAAAGGGCTGCCGAACTGGAAAGGGGTTTGACATGCCATCAAAGGTCATATCAAAGATAATCAGGCAAAGGGTTTTTACGCTTCGTAAAATATTTAAATAGTAGAGTTTTTCAGAAGGTATGAAATATATATTATTTAGTTTAGAAACACTTCGATGGCGACTGTGTTGTTAACTTATAAAGTAAAATTATCTGTAATTTTATTTCGTATTTAACGACCATTTCATAATCTAAATAATAATTTATTTATAATTGTCGACGAGTCGTAATGATAGTGGGGTTTCATGAACTCATTGTCTCGCAGTAAATATTGTAGTTGCCAGCAGATTAATAATATTTTTATATGTGTACCATATCGTATGTACATAAATAGTCGATGCCGAGTGGTATAACTTCAGTTCCTCTATTGGGCGTATTAGTATGAATGCTGCGTAGTCCCCTTTTAATTGACAGCCGTTACGCTTGCCCGAGGGTGCATCGGACATCTGTCTGGCACAGATTATTATTTTATTTCCTATCCTAGTGTATGACATGCACTGTGGCAGTTTCGATGAACAAAGCAAAGGTTACGCAACGTAAAGCTTCAATGCCGGAGCCAATTTTAAACTGCTTGGCACTACCACCATGTTCTATAATAAAATAAATATTAAGATAAGCTCTCGCGTCATTTTAACACTAGAGGGGTAGACAGACAGATTTCGCCGTCCACTTTTCACCAAGCTTATTAGGTCCACAGGCGGTGAGCCCATCACCATACACCACCGGGCAATAATTTTAGCAAGTGTTGTGTTGTACTAGATGATCCTAGTTGCTAAGCGGTTCGACTTGCTGTTCAGTAATTTTAGTGCAAAAATCACTTGCTAATATAATACAATTTATTATGAAAGAACCTGAACAATAATTTTATTTTCAGCCGTTGTAATTTCACTCTATGAAGATCCCATCCAACCCCAACAAGCTGCATCCGTAGTGGAGAAATTAGGAGACTATTTAGTTACCTGTGGTTATTAGAGGTATTTGTCTCTGTTATATTTTTACAGCTTATTTACTTTTGAAATAGGAAACAATTATTAACGGTCAATAATTTTCTTTACAGATCGAAGCGCGCCGTGATCTAAGAATACTATAAGATAATATTTTTTCCACAGGGAAATAAGTAACTGCATTTTGTATATTCTATAAAAGTGATAAGGAACCGTTCATTTGGTTTGATATTCGGCAAAGGACGGCGGCACCGGTCTCCGGCGGCGGCTGCGCACAGATGCAATTACTTTGCGGATCCTGGATACTCTTTTATACGCTCACCGCTTCCCCGGAGTAATTGTGGCTGCGTCGCGGCGCTAATTTGGATTTTGAAACTTTTGCTTTTTACCGAGCCGGTACAGTGGAGCGCGTTCCGCTTTGCCCACCAGGTCTCCGAGCATGGTGTATAGAGATTTTTGTTTTTTAGATTTCTTTCCAAGCCATCTTGATGAATGATGAATTTGTCATCTCGCGTTTAATATAATAAATGTAGGTATAATCGTGGAAGTTAGCTCGCAGATCGGCCACTCTTAGCGCGCGCGCGTACGGACGCTTCACGGGGAAAATGTAATGACCACGTAATGAAATTACTGTAACAATATACAATTATATATGTAATTACAAATAAGCATTCGTGTAAGGGCTTGTTACAAAACGAAATACACTGTAACTCAAATAAAATATTACGATTTTAATTGAAAATCTCTAGTCCCACTGGAACCATCGTGTGAGAAATATTCGATTCGTCAGTGTGAGGGGCGGCGGGCCACGCCGCCATTTCGCTATGCTTCCTTTTTTAATTACGCCGCATTTATATTCTTGTGTAGTGAATAATAAACATTTGCATTCAGTTCTATTCTATCTCTTAACTGCAGAAACTAGAAGCGCTCAATTATTCTGTATCCTCAAACAAGGCTTGCAGTAAACGAAGGGTGCATATTGTTTATATTTGATATTACTACTATAGCTTTGTACATTGTTTCTGATAAGCGATGGGAACTGTGTCTATCTTATAATAAAATGATTTGTATTATAATGTTCTGGTTTCTTTTCACTCGCCTCTTGTTTAGGGAAAACACAATAAAACAATAATTATTGCTAATGAACATAATTTATTTTCCTTGACAAAATCTACAGTAATAAGAGTTAAGTACACTCGAATATAAGGATTGGTATAAAAGGTATAACTCGTAGCTAATGCCTATCAAGTGATTTGGTTCTTCAAGATTACAACACACAAGGATCATGTTGCACGATCTAACCCTACATTACAAAGAAATTAGCATTGAAACAGTTCAGTTAATAGTTAGTCTTACGTAAGTTGTGTGTTGATAAAGCGTAGGTTTCGTAACTCTGTGTAGACGAGGTTTTGCGCATACATGGGGGACGCATTTGCAGTAGCATTTACTTATATACCTATGAAATGAAAACCTTGGATGTACATAAATTAGGTACTACATGGTTATCTATCTACATTTCTACATCTCTATTTATAAGAAAGGAAATGTTTTAAATTGCACAAAATACATGCTGTTCATGATCTTAAAAATAAATTATACGTTGTTATAAACCTTATACAAATACCGCTATACATTCGATTAAAAATAATCGTGTTAAAAGGTATAAGACTGACCAAGAAAGCATGAAATCACGCCTAATATGCGTACCAGCTTATTTATTGATTACTGGTAGCGTCCGTGTAAATTTTTATGGCAAATGTTTTAATTCTAAATCCAATATTATCCTTCATGCGTGAAATCATTGAATTAATATTACGTTATATAGATAGAATGAACAACAGAAATTCCTAATTTTACGCGCGCCGTGGTGTGTACCTACATAATTTTAGTTACGTGCTCTCGTCACGTAGTTTCTCCATTCCCTATTTAAAATGCCTACGGAAGAGACTTCATGGTCAAACCAAAGGTCGAGTTATCTCGTCACGGATGCTCCAAGGAGTAATGACGTGATTTCTTCCAGAAGCTTCGGAAGAACCCTTTGCGCTGTTTCTGCCCTGGATGCTCATCACCTGTTAAAAACAAAAAGGATATAATTAGATACCGCATACATAGTATTATGTTTGGTTCATATACTAAGTATAGTGCGTTTCCGTTTGTCTTACTGTTGGTTCAAACAGTTGTAGTTATCGTTTTCCTGTTGTTTAAATGCATGTTTATATACTTGAATTTTGCGTTCACTAGTTGATTTTCAGTTCACTGATTTTTTGTTAATAGAGAATGTGTGTATGGCGAAGTCTTCTACAAGCTTTTACGGAAAATCATGCACACATGTCACGACGAGATGTATTCTCTATGTCCTCCCGATATCTCAGTCCAAGATTATATAAGACAATACGAGAGAGGTCTATCATTATATGATTTAGCTTCGGTAGGAAACATTAAATATCCACGACTAAAAGTTTTAATAGAGAATTAAGCGTGTGTTCACGCTTGCAGTAACCGTGAACCCCTAGACAGGGGTAAACGAATGAGAACGGGAATGTCAAGTGTATACGCCAGTCTGTCGGGCACACCGCGGCGCGGGTCGATATCTGCGCCGCATCGTCACCCCGAGTGCGTCGACTTGAGCCACAGAATTTATTTGATTTTTTATATAATTCAAGCATGGGATAAAGATATTTATTATACATTATATAAAGATATATTTTTTTGAATCATATCTAATGTAGTTGTCGCAATATGCCAACTACAGGTTGGCGAGTTATTTATAAATACAACCCACTGCCAAAATATAAATTGAGGTCGAACCAAAGTTCTCTTATACATAGCATTTATAATTTAAATATACATATATTGTGTCAGACAGTCGGGTTCAAATTTGATCTACCTATTTTTCGCTGCAACAAAATCGTTGATAATAGTGAATGCCATCTGTCTAGCCCGTTTAGGTTAAAAAGATAGATTTAGAATTTTATTTAATAATTTGACGTGCTATTAAATTTATTAATAACATTTATGCAATTATGTAATGTCAGTGATGGGTGGAGAAATGGCTTATAATCTTTCTATACCGTATACATTTAATTGTACATCTTGAGATTATGGTTATGTTAACAATGCCGCAGAACCGTTATGTTGACTCTTCTGTATTAGACGAAAACATTAATTTAGCCGCAAGCTTGTTTTCTCGCCTTGTAACTGAAGCGCTACGCAACAAGCCTAATTAGTTGCACTTCTTTTCTTTTTAAAACTCATGAGACCGTGAATGATTTCTTTTGAGATGCAATAAAACAGCCGGTTATTTTTTATCTATAGATCGATCGATCTTCGAAAATTTGTAAGTATGTATTCGAAGTGAAAACATATAACCTAATGTTTCCGAAGTGACAGATGGGTGCTAAAATAATATAATAATATACTATGGATTAATTAAACAATGGAAATTAAATATGTCGTTAACCAAGTAAAATCGCGTTGTTAGTAGGGCGTCTAAGAATAGTGCAGCATGTAGGTATGTGGATGTTTTCCAGCGAACGTCCCAAATGCCGTACTCCCTAAAATAGCCGCAGTGATTCCGCTCCGATATTTGACGCCGGATAAAATGTCTCAAATGTTTTATCATATACCAATATCTGTACGTGCAGGCATAAGGGCAATTATAAATCAAATATCAACGAGGTTGGAATGAATAGAATCACGATGGAGATTGAACAGTAAATCACGTGCCATGTTAAAAGTGTATAGCATCTCGACGCTCTATCTACTTATCGCGAAGCGAGCTATTTATAGCATGCGCAGTGGAGGCCTGCCCCATTCAAGTTCATTGGCTAGATTCCCCGCAAAGATTGTGGATACGCCATGTGCCGACATTTGGTCCGAATATTGTTAAATAACTTCACTGATAAGAACAGATGAATAAAGGATAATGAAAGACATTTTTATCTAATTCAACTTAGCGTTGTATTACTCATAATGTTGACAGATAATAAAAATCTTAACGTTGTGCACGTTGTATAGTATTGGATCTTATGTATTTATGGCTTACCCTCTACCAAACAATTTAATGTTAGATTAATTTTAACATGGTATTCTGTTTTAAAACATCTTCAAATAACAAAGATTACCCTTATGTAAGTTTATAAAGAACTTTTCCGTTAATAAATGAATCATCACAATTATACAGTATCTTAAACAGTGTAACCGTCTTGGAATATGAATCAGGGGTTAATGAATCATTTGGTTGTCGACTTGGGAGAGGGCTGGAAGTCGAACAAAGGTGACAATGACGTTTTAAATATCTAATCGGGTCACGAAGATCGTCTTGGGGAAGTATGAAGGGCTAATAGAAGGATCGCAGGGGGAAGTGTGTGGTGGGGCGGAGGGGATGTAGAGGGGAGGGTTGGGCGCAGGGTTCGTCGACACTTCGGTGAAGGGCAGCGAGGTCGGAGCCGGAGCGTTCGCTTTCGTCGGCGCGCGACGCCGGGCGGCCTATTGATCGCAGCCTCCATGCCTCCGTTCTCCCGCACCAGACTCTGTCCGAGTAACACGACACAGACCTATACCATAACTGCTTATTGTATCGGATCCGAATTGCGCCATTTTATTTTACAGCTTCAATATTAGGTAAATTAAAGATTTTTTAACACATAAGGGGGTCGATGAATATACTTAAACGAACTTACAAACTAAACCTAAGACATTCTCATTTCAACAATCTCAACAATGTGATCTTAAAATATAATTGATTATTAATTTTATATATCTAGAATTAAAGTTATCACCAGTAAAAACACTTTATCCAAGTAATCATATAAGCAGTCAAAGGTTACTATGAATCGTCATATTCCACGCCCAGTCAGCAGTCAGATGATAAAAAAAATATCGAATTTACCCTAAAATACATTTGAATAAAGAAACAACTTGGAATAAAATGTATATAAATGTAGTAAGTACTTAGATAGTGACGAGGTTTTTGTTCGATTAATGTAACAATATCGGTTTGAACATTGCAACACACATTATCTTATCGACAGTCTGAATGTTGGTTAAAAGGAAAGTTACTTTATCTTTTTGAATGACAATGGCCACAAAAGCCGTGTGAGATAATAGGATATAGATATTCTAACGACAAGCGTTACGTATTGTGCATTTACTTTTAGGAAGGAAGTTCGAAAACAATGGTACGCATAATTATTTGTTTTGTCTACTGGCTTAGTATTTTTTCCATAACAGTTGTCATGATTGTGTGTTAACGATTTAACGTTCGAATTTCGATCTATCAGTCAAGTTTTTTTACAGTTCTAACTTATGTAAGCTCTCTTCATCTACCCCTAGCCGGGTAAAAGGAAACGGCTTCCGCTATCCACTTTGGACCAACTTTAATAGGTCCCACATGGTGAGCCAATACACCGGGGACAATTTTTTTAGCAAAACTTTTGTACTTGAAAACCGGTAAACATGGCAATTTTTTGGTACCGACTGGGCTTCGAAGTTGTAACCAGATCGTAAGTCGAACTGGTTAGACAACTATAAATTTTATTTATGTTTTCTGATTTTCGGTTTCTTATGTTAAAAGATTAACTGGGTAAAAAATTGTATCACATTAATTTCCATAAACTTATTGAAAATAACAAAACTATAATAACACGCATGCTAAATAAAAAATAAAGTACTAGCATGAAAAAAAATGTATGAATAGTGAACACGAGCCTTGTCGCAGACAATAAAAGTGTCATGGCGAATTTCGAGTCCTCTATCGGATCGTTCGTCTGTGATGTTAATTTATAAAGACTGGTTACGTGCCACCTAGTAGCGTGTAATGTAACGCAAGTTGAAGAGGCAAAGGCAGCCGCAACTTGCGGCCTTCGCATGTTGCACGTCGCTACACTATCCGATTCGCAACACGATACCATTTCTACTCTGTACTTACATTCCTGATCTAGGAAAGTCGGAGATAGATTGTAAGTAAAAACAAAACCGATTTCAAACCAAACGGACGGATTAATCGACACTACTCGCAGACACCCTTTGTTATTGCTGAAGTATCATAGGTATATTACAAAGTTCTGGCGCCTATATTCTCTTTCCTATTTCAAATTTGTAATCGTCAGGTGTTAGATGTCATCAACTTACAAATCTTACCTTCATCAAGCATGTCCCATGCGACTTTTCTTTTTTAAAATGACGGTGCTAAGAGTGCAGAAACATTAGAAAAAAATACAAACGAATTGAGAACTTCCTTTGTTAACAACGATAGATTGAAAATACCTGTTTCCTTTGCCTTTTGCAAGTTATAAAAAGTGTAATAGGTAGGTTATTTGGTAAAATACTAACTAACGCTGGTTTAATGTAGAATTTACGATCTAGCCGCCGTTGCTCAAAATTTTGCCGAATAACAAGAAATGTTTATTTATTCGGATTCCGATCTATCTTGCAAAGATACTCAAATATTCATGTGGTGGGTACGAGTTTCTTTCTTTTCTCTTTAAGGTTGTCACGTTCAGATCGTAACATAAAAGTATTTTATTCAGTAAATGAGGGATCATTACTATTTGGTAAAAGGGACTCCTTTGAAGTTTAAAAAGTTTATTAAGTTACCTCACAAATTTTTCTAAAAAACTTCAAATAAAAGAAGTGCTTACGACCTTGTAATCAACCGTCAGTGTGTGGTATCAATACTCAAGAGCCGAGTATATAATTAAATCAAAGAAAGGATCCATCCACATTTTTATTTTACAAGCAATTTGTTTAAGCCACTGCTCATAAGTATACTGGATATAGTATTTGGGACGGACCATACTGAGCTTAGTCACCGTAGGTCAGTAGAACACTCACCAGAGTAACTAAGATATACCAATGTTGCCTTTTCTAAAAATTCATATTGAAATATATTATTATAATCTTTTTAATATAAACATATAGGACAATTAAAATACATATCTTTACAATACATATTTTTCTACAATTGCGAATTTGAAAATCTTATTATTTCTTGTGTCTATGGAGTAAATATTTTTTGGTATTCATGGGATTTTGCCCCATCATGTTATTACCCTAACATGGTATGATATAGAAAAAGTCTATATTATTTGGCTTATATAGATATAAATCACCCATGAACTTGATAGTTGACATTTCGAGCCTATATATAGCTTCCAATATTAGGTAACGACGATGAGGCAAATTAATTTATAGCCATACATGTGTTTTTAATCATTATTTTCCACGTATAATAGAAAAAACAATACATTTGTTACTTTGCGTGGTCCCAGGGGTCGGAGCTCGCCAGTGACCGTCGCGTGACTTTTTATCGTTCGTCTGATGTTCATTACGTGTTTGCTTTGGTAAAAGCGTACATTAATTTAATTAATCATTCAGCTGCAGTCAAATGAAATAGGTTGGTAGCTTGAGCTGCAGCATGTCAGGGGTCAGATTATGAGCGCTGGTGAGCTAAGAGCTTGGCTACGTTTCAAACCGATTAAGTTGAAAAAGCTAATTGCAGGTGTTTATTTGTTTCCCAGGAGAATGCCTTGTTGCCAGGTAATTGCTCACACATCAACACACACACATACTCACACACACTGAGACACAATCAACAACACTAACATTATTATTTTTACAAATGAAGACACAAAAATAACGCATGATTTAGAATTAAAAAAAAAATCGAGTGTGCTGGATCACTCCTTCACAAACAATATTATAGTAAAATATAGCCCCATTGTTTATCGACATTACCAAAAGCCTATCATTAAATTCTACAAAATTTATAGTTTTAGGTTAGAAAAGATCAAATTGTAATGGAATTCTTATCCAATGAAGGAAGACCTCAAAGAAATATTGACAGATGTCAGCATATTTTTTTTTTCGGTTTTGATCATAGTACATTTGTTAATTAAACCAGCTTCATTTATGAAATTGTTAGACAGCTCTAATAAAAAAAAATCTTTAAAAGTATTAACTAACTTTATATTATTATCATACATATTTAAAACTTTATTTCTGTATAACTTTGTCTAAAAGGCTATGTTATATAACATGAGGGGGGGAGGGAGTAACCTCCCCCCCTCGGGACGTGCTCTCTTTGAGCAGAGTGCAGAGGGGCTCCGGTGCGTTCCTCTGGAGATCCCAGAGCCCCTCGTCATGCACCGAGGAAAGGGGCACCGGGGAGGTTTTAGTGGGTAAAAACCCCACATAACCGCCGCCTTCCCCCCAGAAGGCGGGGTATCTTTTTGAAGATTTCCTCCTCGTAAACAAAAAAAAAAATGTTATTAAACATAACTGTAGAATTGACTATTAAGATATTTATTTTATTTTATTATTACTCTAAACATAACTCGATAAAAATATGTGGAATGTTGACTTTATGTTGTAAAAAAGATGCCACTAAACAAGGCAATGTTAAAATTAGTTACGTACAGATTCTTTAAAAGTTATTACCCCTAGTTATCGGGTGTCTGCGACGTGTCTCGAGATACTTGTGCCGTGTGTAACTTTTATACTAATCAGGGTGTCGGAGCGGAACCGACCTTCTCCTACATAACTATCTAAGGCCTCCTTGACAAGTGGCATTGTGTGTACCGTTGCTCGCTCTCGTGCCCATGAGCCTAATGGTTTCGCTTAAGGTGTCAGTGTGCTACAGGACGGAGACGATTTCATACGACGCTGGTTCGCTAGAAAGGCACGACATTTGTATGCGAATGTGGAAACATTTCGCACAATTGTCTCGTTCCGTTGCACTGCTATACCAACGTTTGTATTGCGAACAAAATAGCACAGCGAACATTCTAATTCAGACAAAACGCTTTTTGTCCAAAAATATTTCGGGCATACTTTTAAAAGTAGCGAGGATTGACTCGATGTTAGATTTACTATCAAAAGCATTGTACAAATGAATATTATTGTATTCCATTTATCAAATACTGTGTGTTCGTGCTCGGCGATTCCAATATGGACGAATTTATGTTGATTGGTTATATGTCAAGCTGAACGAAATTGATTTTTTTTCCCTACAGATCCAATATTATGACAGAAATAAATTACTTAAATCTATTCTATAATAATTTCTAGGTAATGTACCTTATTGATGATGAAAAAGTGATTAATATAGTATCGCTAGTTTAAGTATTTATATAATACAAACAAATGTTTTTTTCTTCGTAATAAGCGTGGACAAGAAAATTACGTTTTAGAATGTATGGAATACATTTTGGGTCGTTATGATATAGCGTATTGGTTGGGATTCCGTGATCCTCAATGTTTTTTCACATTTTTTTGGTGTAACACGAATAGGTAATGCTTTCCGACAGCTACAGTTAAAGCACGCTTCTTTATTGTATTATTTTATTTATGGAATATATTGCACTATGTATGTTTACACATTAAAGTGGCGATGGCGTCACGTATTCCAATTAAAACGTTAATAATGGACATGAGAGAGCGTTTCACTGCATTAATAAAATAGGCGTTTAATTAAATTAATTACATCGTCATGGTTACATCGCGTCGTGTGCTGAAAAATCCACTGCAATATGAATTATTAATACTAGACAAACGGGGCAGTTCATTGACCTCGTTTGTTAGCGAGTAGGCATGGTCATCGGTGCTAACGGTCTGCTATCCTATCAATACACTTGTACAGAGTCTGCCAGTCATGAAGATTAAAGATTATCACGACGAAACACTCAACATCCTTATGAAATAAACTTTCGAATCTCCCTGAAGTAAGAGTAACAAACGTGCAATATTGCTATTAAATACACAAACCGTAAAAATCATCCATTATCTATAGTTTCTCGTGTCTGCCTCTAGGAGTAACTAGGAAAAGGACAGACCTATATCAGGCGGAAAGAACCCGGGAAAAGACGGGACTCGGGCAAGTCATGACGAGGCGAATAATTCATTCGTTATTCGTTATTTAGCCGCAAAAACCTGCCTATTCTAAACTCTGCACATCAATTTTCACAAGACGAATAACAAAAGAGCGACAGAAAGAAGACTAGAATGACAACTGTCACGACCAAAGTCGGAGGAATAAGAAATGACTTAAGCTATTTTACCAAAACGAATTAGAGCAAACTAGACAAGCATTTAAGGATTCTTGATCTATGAACAGGGGAGGAAATAGCCTTGTTACAAAAAACCCTACAGAAGATTGAGTCACCCAGAAGCCGAGACACGTTCTTGGTCGTGAGCCCGATTCGCAAAACAATATCGTCCTACCGCCTCTGTTGCAGATGATGGCGTTTCGTGTCCTATGACTTTCCTTTGTCAATAATAAAAGCGTTGTTTTCTGCCACTGCCTCTAGCAGTATCGCTTACCGAGTGGCACTGATTAACGTATAACTTAACGCAGAGGTTCCCAACCGATTCGTATGTGCTCGCCACTATTCGACAGAGACTGATTTTCTTCTTAAACATTAATTAAAAATGTGAATTATTACTACGTTTTGTAAATTTCTCTGGGTGTATGCAATTTGAATAATAATTTTATTATTTTGAATCATTTTCGTTTATTATTTATTAATCAATTATGAAAATGAGAAGTTATGGAAGGAGTTGGTCGATTAAAAATTGGTGGTGCCCGACATTCGAATGTGCTTTAGAGTACAAAAAGGTTGGGAACCCCTGGCTTAATATATATGAGTAGAGTAGTTATAGTTCTTTTAATTCGCTTGAAGCGTCCGTTCCACCAGTGGACCGCAGCATCTCGATTATTCAGGCCCAAGCTGACGGTCTTTCTCGGCACCAATTAAAGTAAATGGCTTATAAAGTAAACTATGAAACCTAGCCTTTCTGTCGCCCATCTTTGATTTCATGAATAATAATGTTGAATGAAAAGTTTGAGATTAGAAATGAAACTACGCTGGCACATTTACTATGTTTAAATTTCTTGTCGAGGTATTTACTGGAACAGTTCCAAATTGTGTAAATGTTTACAACCAGCTGTATACCAGAAATAACTATAAAATTTAGTGGGCGAGTTTAAAGGACGGTGAAAACCTTATTTAAAAAAAAATGATTTATGTGTTTGTTTTTATTTGAAATGGTATGGTACAAACGGAGACATTATATAAGGCTGTAAATGTAGTTACATATACCAAATATGTAGTTAGTATATATATGTAGTATATAAGGACAATTTTTAATGGAAAAAAAATAAAATTTTAGCACCAATTTTGAAAAGAAGAGATAGAAATATACAATGATTTTGAACATACGTAATTAATAACAAAAAAATAATTAGTGATGCACATAATGGCAATTGTCACTTACAGTACACAATATAGGCTTGAGCTTTATTTGACTTGATAACTTGTTTCATAGTAGTCAATCGGTCGATGACCTGATCAGTAGAAGCGTTCATACATGTTCAGTTTTGTAATGTTTTCCTATAATCTTTATTAGTTATAGTTACAACGTGTTACCTTCCTTCCCCCTTTAGTCTTGTTTAAACAAATAACTGTTTAAACCTAAAATATTTATGTTATTACAGTGGTAAAAGACGTTGACTAAGCGTTCGATATACGATCTGACAGGGTTCATATCACTTGGTTCGATTGTGTCACTTACTATCATTTCCTATAACGATTATTATATCTGTCCTCCCGGATGAGGTCATGACAGCTTACACATTTTATTTATTTATGTATTTACATATACTTCACTTTATAACCAAAGAATGTTCTCGATTTGGAAAGCGTGGAATGTCAATGCTGCTACTGCCTAATTTGGAATTCGCTTTCCCTTATTAGATAACGCGTTTATTTACAGTAAAATATTTATTCAGACAATAATTGAGTTTCAATTACATGAAATTATGTGAAATATAATTTAAAATTACTCACATAATATAGTTTTTTAGTTCGTTTGCAAACATTTGCGTTTTAAACATGTTGTAGTTTGTTCTATCGACATTGATTTAGGTTAAGGAAAACAGGCACAAAACGATGTCAATAACTCCCATACAGCGGTAAACGATTCAAAATGTCGACTCTCCAGCAGATAATGGGACCGAGACAGAACACCAATTAACGAATACCACGACACTTGGCTCACCAGATACGCGTAATGGATGTGTAGACTCTAACCAATTAAGCAGTTGTTATTTCGAGGCAGGGAAGGTGACGGAATGACGTCACCGGTAAGTAATGTTATAAAAAAATCGTAAATTGGTATTTGATAAATAAAATAAGGAATATATTATTTTTGATATCATTTTAATTGTTTCTAGAGTTTGATTTAACATATTAGAAATCTTTATTAATATAGTTTTCATGACTCAATAATTATTACTTATTGTAAATATATTATATTTATTATTGTGTTAAAATAGTTTTATCATAATAATATGATAATATCAAATACAAATTTAAACATTGTCATTATTTACACCATTAAGATACTTTTAGTACGACATATTATAGGAGTCAAATTTTAATAATTCGAATCCCAATTATTTGTTTATTTATTTATTTATTCTTTATTTGCACACAACACAAAAAAAGGTACAAATAGGCGGACTTAATGCCAGTAGGCATTCTCTGCCAGTCTACCTTGGGGTTGTGTAGACACAAAGTAACGTAGATCTAGTAAGTATAGATGGATAGGGACAGCAATTGTCAAACTAATCCTTGCTTAGGTAAAGCTTAAATAGTAAATGTTTGAAAGTAGATGACCAATTGACCTTTATACCAACGAGTTTCTCTCCATTTTTCGGTTTCTTTGGATTTAAGCCCGTTATATGGCGATGGGCTTCCCACTTATCACATATGTGTGTTATGCTTTTTAAAAAATAACAAGTGGTAAAAAGGGAACAGCAGTTGCTGTCGTTGTCTATCGCTTGTGAGTAAAACGGAGGTAATAGCATATTTAGTAATCGATTTATTTTATAAAGCTAATAATTTAAGCCAGCACTACTCTAAGTACTGGTTGGGATTAGGCCTTAATTTAGATGTCTTTGTCTCGTCCGTTTCGACCATTATTAGGCGATATTCTTGTAGTTGGGCGTGGTACCGTACTTATAAACGTCCGTAATCTCGAACTATAGATCATAGCTATGGTTGGCTAAATGTCGTTTGCTCAATTTTCATCTACAGGGTTATACCCTATCGTATTTCAAGCTTAAACAGCACGATGAAAAGATAAATATACATCTTTGTCAACATAAATAAAAGAAAGGAAAGTATATGCGCGTTTTTATAAATAAATTAGAATTATTTTAAAGTTAGGTTTAAATGTACACTGGCAATATTTTAATATAAAGCAAACATTGGGATTTGTCATAATAAAATGTCACACGAATTATTTTGATCTGTTCGTATGACGTAATTCAAAAATATTTCGGTGTAAAGAAAATCATTATCATTTCTAGTGACAACAATTAATCACCATTACCATAGAGATCGTTTCCATTGTTCCGTCCCGAGAATGTTGTCTACCTACAGGGCAGTAGACGGATGTCGCACTATCTGTGTGTTCGTCCCATTGATATGACACGTTTGACTACATGCTGACATTGTGTTTCAACGTTTTATCGCATCAGCTGAGTGTTGGGTCGCTTTCGTGTCTAATTTGGACCTTTTGTCTCGATATTGTTTTAAATATAAACACGTAGATAAACTCTTTGTTTGGTATATTATCGTTCATGGACTAGGGTTGCCATGGTTACGAACCATTGAAATTCTTTCCAAACAATAATTTGTTGCTCAAGAAGAATATCCCTTCAAGTGGCAAAATCCCGCTCCGGGAGAAAAAATGCATTTTTTTTATTTTCGTATGGATATGTGCAATTAATATTTTCTGAATCTTGGTATATGGTGAATTCTGAATATTGTATATGGATATTAATACTAGACAAACGGGGCAGTTCATTGACCTCGTTTGTTAGCGAGTAGGCACGGTCATCGGTGCTAACGGTCTGCTATCCTATCAATACACTTGTACAGAGTCTGCCAGTCATGAAGATTAAAGATTATCACGACGAAGCACTCAACATCCTTATGAAATAAACTTTCGCATCTCCCTGAAGTAAGAGTAATAAACGTGCAATATTGCTATTATATACACAAACCGTAGAAATTATCCATTATCCATTGTGTCTCGTGTCTGCCTCTAGGAGTAACTAGGAAACGGACAGACCTATATCAGGCGGAAAGAACCCGGGAAAAGACGGGACTCGGGCAAGTCATGACGAGGCGAATAATTCATTCGTTATTCGTTATTTAGCCGCAAAAACCTGCCTATTCTAAACTCTGCACATCAATTTTCACAAGACGAATAACAAAAAAGCGACAGAAAGAAGACTAGAATAAGAAATGACTTAAGCCATTTTACCAAAACGAATTAGAGCAAACTAGACAAGCATTTAACGATTCTTGATCTATGAACAGGGGAGGAAATAGCCTTGTTACAAAAACCCTACAGAAGATTGAGTCACCCAGAAGCCAAGACACGTTCTTGGTTGTAAGCCCGATTCGCAAAACAATATCGTCCTACCGCCTTTGTTGCAGATGATGGCGTTTCGTGTCCTATAACTTTCCATTGTCAATAATAAAAGCGTTGATTTCTGCCACTCCCTCTAGCAGTATCGCTTACCGAGTGGCACTGATTAACGTATAACTTAACGCAGAGGTTCCCAACCGATTCGTATGTGCTCGCCACTATTCGACAGAGACTGATTTTCTTCTTAAACATTAATTAAAAATGTGAATTATTACTACGTTTTGTAAATTATTACGTTTTGTAAATTTCTCTGGGTGTATGCAATTTGAATAATAATTTTATTATTTTGAATCATTTTCGTTTATTATTTATTAATCAATTATGAAAATGAGAAGTTATGGAAGGAGTTGGTCGATTAAAAATTGGTGGTGCCCGACATTCGAATGTGCTTTAGAGTACAAAAAGGTTGGGAACCCCTGGCTTAATATATATGAGTACAGTAGTTATAGTTCTTTTAATTCGATTGAAGCGTCCGTTCCACCAGTGGACCGCAGCATCTCGATTATTCAGGCCCAAGCTGACGGTCTTTCTCGGCACCAATTAAAGTAAATGGCTTATAAAGTAAACTATGAAACCTAGCCTTTCTGTCGCCCATCTTTGATTTCATGAATAATAATGTTGAATGAAAAGTTTGAGATTAGAAGTGAAACTACGCTGACACATTTACTATGTTTAAATTTCTTGTCGAGGTATTTACTGGAACAGTTCCAAATTGTGTAAATGTTTACAACCAGCTGTATACCAGAAATAACTATAAAATTTAGTGGGCGAGTTTAAAGGACGGTGAAAAACTTATTTAAAAAAAAATGATTTATGTGTTTGTTTTTATTTGAAATGGTATGGTACAAACGGAGACATTATATAAGGCTGTAAATGTAGTTACATATACCAAATATGTAGCTGGTATATATATGTAGTATATAAGGACAATTTTTAATGAAAAAAATATAAAATTTTAGCACTTATTTTGAAAAGAAGAGATAGAAATTTACAATGATTTTGAACATACGTAATTAATAAAAAAAAATAATTAGTGATGCACATAAAGGCAATTGTCACTTTCAGTACACAATATAGGCTTGAGCTTTATTTGACTTGATAACTTGTTTCATAGTAGTCAATCGGTCGATGATCTGATCAGTAGAAGCGTTCAAAATACATGTTCAGTTTTGTAATGTTTTCCTATAGTCTTTATTAGTTATAGTTACAACGTGTTACCTTCCTTCCCTCTTTAGTCTTGTTTAAACAAATAACTGTTTAAACCTAAAATATTTATGTTATTACAGTGGTAAAAGACGTTGACTAAGCGTTCGATTTACGATCTGACAGGGTTCATATCACTTGGTTCGATTGTGTCACTTACTATCATTTCCTATAACGATTATTATATCTGTCCTCCCGGATGAGGTCATGACAGCTTACACATTTTATTTATTTATGTATTTACTTATACTTCACTTTATAACCAAATAATGTTCTCGATTTGGAAAGCGTGGAATGTCGATGTACTGCCTAATTTGGAATTCGCCTTATTAGAATCGAATTTCCCTTATTAGATAACGCGTTTATTTACAGTAAAATACTTATTCAGATAAGAATTTCAATTACATGAAATTATGTGAAATATAATTTAAAATGACTCACATTATATAGTTTTTAGTTCGTTTGCAAACATTTGCGTTTTAAACATGTTGTAGTTTGTTCTATCGACATTGATTTAGGTTAAGGAAAACAGGCGCAAAACGATGTCAATAACTCCCATACAGCGGTAAACGATTCAAAATGTCGACTCTCCAGCAGATAATGGGACCGAGACAGAACACCAATTAACGAATACCACGACACTTGGCTCACCAGATACGCGTAATGGATGTAGACTCTAACCAATTAAGCAGTTGTTATTTCGAGGCAGGGAAGGTGACGGAATGACGTCACCGGTAACTAATGTTATAAAAAATCGTAAATTGGTATTTGATAAATAAAATAAGGAATATATTATTTTTGATATCATTTTAATTGTTTCTAGAGTTTGATTTAACATATTAGAAATCTTTATTAATATAGTTTTCATGACTCAATAATTATTACTTATTGTAAATATATTATATTTATTATTGTGTTAAAATAGTTTTATCATAATAATATGATAATATCAAATACAAATTTAAACAGTGTCATTATTTACACCATTAAGATACTTTTAGTACGACATATTATAGGGAGTCAAATTTTAATAATTCGAATCCCAATTATTTGTTTATTTATTTATTTATTCTTTATTTGCACACAACACAAAAAAAGGTACAAATAGGCGGACTTAATGCCAGTAGGCATTCTCTGCCAGTCTACCTTGGGGTTGTGTAGACACAAAGTAACGTAGATCTAGTAAGTATAGATGGATAGGGACAGCAATTGTCAAACTAATCCTTGCTTAGGTAAAGCTTAAATAGTAAATGTTTGAAAGTAGATGACCAATTGACCTTTATACCAACGAGTTTCTCTCCATTTTTCGGTTTCTTTGGATTTAAGCCCGTTATATGGCGATGGGCTTACCACTTATCACATATGTGTGTTATGCTTATTAAAAAATAACAAGTGGTAAAAAGGGAACAGCAGTTGCTGTCGTTGTCTATCGCTTGTGAGTAAAACGGAGGTAATAGCATATTTAGTAATCGATTTATTTTATAAAGCTAATAATTTAAGCCACCACTACTCTAAGTACTGATTGGGATTAGGCCTTAATTTAGATGTCTTTGTCTCGTCCGTTTCGACCATTATTAGGTGATATTCTTGTAGTTGGGCGTGGTGCCGTACTTATAAACGTCCGTAATCTCGAACTATAGATCATAGCTATGGTTGGCTAAATGTCGTTTGCTCAATTTTCATCTACAGGGTTATACCCTATCGTATTTCAAGCTTAAACAGCACGATGAAAAGATAAATATACATCTCTGTCAACATAAATAAAAGAAAGGAAAGTATATGCGCGTTTTTATAAATAAATTAGAATTATTTTAAAGTTAGGTTTAAATGTACACTGGCAATATTTTAATATAAAGCAAACATTGGGATTTGTCATAATAAAAATGTCACACGAATTATTTTTGATCTGTTCGTATGACGTAATTCAAAAATATTTCGGTGTAAAGAAAATCATTATCATTTCTAGTGACAACAATTTATCATCATTACCATAGAGATCGTTTCCATTGTTCCGTCCCGAGAATGTTGTCTACCTACAGGGCAGTAGACGGATGTCGCACTATCTGTGTGTTCGTCCCATTGATATGACACGTTTGACTACATGCTGACATTGTGTTTCAACGTTTTATCGCATCAGCTGAGTGTTGGGTCGCTTTCGTGTCTAATTTGGACCTTTTGACTCGATATTGTTTTAAATATAAACACGTAGATAAACGCTTTGTTTGGTATATTATCGTTCATGGACTAGGGTTGCCATCGTTACGAACCATTGAAATTCTTTCCAAACAATAATTTGTTGCTCAAGAAAGTTATCCCTTCAAGTGGCAAAATCCCGCTCCGGGAGAAAAAATGCAGTTTTTTATTTTTGTGTATATATGTGCATATAATATTTTCTGAATCTTGGTAATTATATATTATATAATTATAATAAGTGAAATATTTTGTAACTGCTGTTAAAAAAACAACTCCCTGAGCGGTAATATGTCATACGCGCTGTTTGTTTTGGCAGGCAGTAACGGGAGTTTGCCATTCATGCAGTAATAATCAAAACGGCGACTGCCGCAATATACTATGTCCTCAAGTTAAATCAGGACTAATCTTTGAAATGTCCTAGGCGTACTGATATTTGTGGTGATCGTATTTACACAACAGTTCTGTAGTTATTAGAAGGCCAAGCTCAAGCGTCGGTTTTGTTTACATTACGGCGCTTCTTGATGGTTCGTTGTTTTGCTTCTCGTCCTGCGCGAGGCGATAATTATTATTATCGCCATGATTGATGGCAGTTCGTCGTCACTAAACATCGTCAATAATATAAATAGATTGGCGGTTAATGCCGCCGTGACAACGTTCGCTTTATTAGTTACATACAATGCTGTAGACGGGCACTGGCGACTGAGTTTTCAAGCGTCTGTTACATAGGGTGAATTGTAATTTCCGCAAAAATGCCGGGTGTCTTGCCGGGTCGTTTTCGCCCCTGCAGAGCGGGGTATACGAGGGGTAGAGAGGCGGGTGGTTTTACGCGAGGGTGGCGGTTGCGACTGCGCGGTGGAGGGCGACGCAACCCCCGGGGACGATTCCCTTTCCTCCCCCTATCCCTCGCACCCTTCACGCTCCCCGCGCCTACACTAAGCTCGATTATTAAGCACTCATTCAAGCTCTAACTCCCTGTTATTGCTATAGCAACGCTGTGTTGCCGCGCTTGGCCTAGCCCTCTTTTTGGAAGCGCCGAATAGTAATAATAAAACAATTGTATTGAGTACTGACCGTTAGCGGAGCGTGCTGCAGGCGATGTTGCCTCCTTGCTGCGGGCGTTTTCTTTCTCCTTACCATTATTACCTGTGAACAAGTTAATTACGATCATTATAATTAATTTAGGTACCCATTTATAAGGTAAACTTCACTTCAGATGTCGTTTCACAGATTAAACAATGAATTCGTAAGAGACAAAGAAAGTAGAAGTACTTAATAAAACTTTGTGCTAACAGACAATTTTATCGAGACCCTAAGTAAACTCGATCAATAGGAGATAGCGTCATTATCTGTGTCGAACTCAAATGGCTTAAAAAGGCGTAATTTAAATTTGATCATATGTTGCATTTAATATAAATTTTATTATGACGTAGCGTCTTTAGCGTCGACTAGAAAAGGAAATTTGCAAAAGGTAAACAATTTCAACAACAGAGCGTTGGTAGCTCAGTGTCCGGGCGGTCGCCTCAAGTTGCGTAATAGCAGCAACCCGAGTCCGATCCCCGGTGCCGTCACCAATAAATTTGTTGTAGCAATTATATGTGCTGATTTACCACGCGCTCGGCGGTGAAGGAAGAAAACATCGTGAGGAAACCTACATGTCCTAGAAAAACTAAAGCCGCGTGGCGGACTATGCCCTTATACTCTACAGTGAAGGCCTGTGCCCAGTAGTGAGACATATGTTAAGGCTGTAACTTTTACTTTTAAGCAATTAAATTTAAAAAAAAAAACAGAGATAGCCTAGTTAGAGGCTAAGCATTATACTATATATTACTTATTTAATCCCTGTGACTATTATTTTTTTATCTAAATTCAAAACCAATTTTGGAATTTAGAATAATTTGCTAATTCATGTGTCACGTAACCTTCTTTTACCCCGTGCCGATATGTCCGTGATTATATTCGTTTTTAAATGCATCATAATACAATCCATTCGAAATGAAATGATATTATAACTGTTGCATCAAATCTTGGAAACACGACTGATAAAACGTCGATAAAAATTTCGGTACGACTGCGCGTAGAATGTCACGACTATTAAAAACATTGTAAGGTATTTTTCTAGTAAGGCTTACTTGACAAAATACTAGCAAAGTATCGAGCTATAGAACAATAACCTAATGATTTATATTGTTTATACTATGTTATTGAGATTGTTATTGATATATATGTATATATACACCTGGTATATAAGCATTCAATAGGTTGATATATCAATTTATACAATAAGTTTTCCTTTATCTGACAATAACGTAAAGTAATTACTGTGGTCAGCCCGAAGTCTTGGTGCTAGAAAAATCACGGGACTTATTAATGCTATCACGATAAATATTCACTTTAAAAATTACCTCATTCTATAAACTTATATAAATATTTCAAAATCATATCACAAATGACGGCGCTATGAGTGCACAGAACAATCAGACGAAATGTAGAAAATCCTCCTTTTGAAGTCGGTTAAAAATACGAGTATTGCACAAGATTTATAGCTTTGGAGTAGTTTTCGAACCGGTTACATTTCGATCGAAGCCGGAAATATCTGCGCAGATAGGAGAGCCGGGGCGGCTGGGTGCCGGCGCATTCCCGGGAGCATCCTTTTTGCTCCGCTGGCTGCGCGACCGGTCCCCGATCGTTCAACTCGCCTCGCGCCTCTTGCAAATTTACAATCATCAACTTTCCCTTACATTGTAACAAACGCCATGTTAAACACGCTATTGTCGTACCCAAACTATTACGGGCAAGAGACTCCTTTTCCAAAATCAACTCATACCTCAGATCTTCATGCGCCAAATAACGTTAAAAATCTCCTGTTTTTTCCTACAGATCAAAATACTTACGTACCACAAGTATATTTACGAGTGAGAACAAAAACCGACTTCAAATTCGTGTTTTTCTTTATATTTACGAATTATCATAGGGATAATACGAAATAGAATAATCAGAACCAAACTCACATCAAACTACCCTTGAAGTACATCCATTCCAATAAAAGATTAATCATCGAAATTGATTGGCGTAATGTTGAGTTATTCGTCCATTTGTCGCACACAAATTTAGACCTATATGTATTTCTTGCGGATGCCATTTTCAGAATTGGATCACATGGGAAGCACCAGCATTCAAAATAAAATAATAATTAAAATTTTAAAATAAAACATACACGGAATTGAGAACCTCCTCCTTTTTCGTAGTCGGTACACGTAACGCAACTTGTACCATATCTTGATTGTTTCAAATACTTGTATTAATTAATAGGGGTCCATATCGACCGCATTGAATTACCAATCCTCTCTATATATTTTAGTATCGTCGTCTATAAATATATTGATTATCTAGATTATGCACGCTTTTACTTTAATTACTTACTTTTCAGTTAAGTAGCAGTGAGAGATTTTTTAGATACGTAACTAAGGGATTCAATTTACGATGTGATGGTTTCGAGTTCGAATGGAAGTTTGCTTTGTTACTTGGTAAAATGTGTACCCGGTGTATAAATATCATAAGCTTTCTGAAAAACAGCTTACGATTTACTTATACTTATATTAAAACTCCTATTGAATTTTAGTTAAAATAAATTGTTGTACGTAGCCATAATACAAATAAATTATTCAACCCAATGAACATTACGTCGAACATGAAACAAAGAAGTTTTGAAAACAGTATTATTGCTTTTGTATGATATATTGTTTAATAAACCTCGTGAACGTAGTCGTGTGTCGAGCAAACTGATAAAAAAATATATAAAAAGAAAGTGTTAAGCTCGTTTTATAAAAAACTCCCTTCCTCCCTCCCTATACAACATCCATACATCTATGCATACTTGTCTGTTACGAGTGGGTTCCTTTGATAGGACCCTTAAATCCGCTCTGATCAATACATACAGTTCGCTCAGGGCGCCTCTACCAGTAGTCTTTCTAGCCTTTGCCACTTTGATTTCAAATAAACTTAATTACGACTACTTAACTTGCACTTTTCTATCCCTTCTCGAAATGTACGATTCGACTGTCCGTTATGCACTCCGCTTAGTAATGCTAACTATTGCTACCGACAATAGCCCAATTCTTTAAGCAGGCATCTCGACGGTTCTTCGAGATTGCCACCAAACATACCAATAAACTTCTTGTGAGTGCCGCCACTTACAAGACTCTCCCCGCTTGTAAATTCAGACACGTCGCCCGGAGGCCGAGACATGTTCTCGACGATCCGGACGACGTGATCACCGTTTCACAGGCTTCTTTACAAATCTACAAAGCGTCCATTCGCGACCGTCGGAGGTTGCGAAAAATCCTTGCGCGATATAAGTAATTTTTGAGAAAACCCCACCCCCTTGATAAGATTAGGAGCGTTGCTGGAGTTTCTTCGGCCACTTCTTGTCCCAGCGCTAACGCTTCCCGAAGTGGCATATAAGTTAGTTAAGCTTAGATTGTCCCAATAGATTTTGTTAATAAAATAGCTACCGACGGAGTCGTGGTTCGGCCTTCTCGGGCGCCCTCGGATCGGACTGCTAACGCGTTATAATGGTAACCGAAGCCGAAGTTACCCCTCACCAGGGGGACCCTTGTGTCGAATTACCACCTAATAGAGGTTCAGGCTAAGCGATCTTAGAGCTATACCATTTCTCAATCCGGGGAAGCAGAAAAGGCCAGCATCTCTGTGCCAACTGTGATAGTTCGTCCAAAAAAAAATGCTAACTATATACTTAATACTTAATAACTACTTTATTAGAGCGTGTAACGAATTCAATAACCTTTGTAAGAAATTGAATAATGTCGACCTATTTTACGGCAGTGATGCCAGCATAAGAAAGCTTTTTATAAGTATATTTAGTGAAGTTCTGTATGCGGGACCATGATGCAATTTTCCAATCCTGTGTTACTTACATTTTGTATAGTTTAACTTTTTGTCCCCCTGAAACTTATGTGAAAACTTGTTATCTGCTAAACTAGTGATATATCTGTATATTATATAATGGTACTGAATAGCTGTAAATTTTCCTGGATTAAATAAATATATATGATGCGCGTATGATAGTTTGATATATGGACTTCCGATGTCTAAGAGATACATTATATAAAAAGTGGGATGAACTTTTGTGTTAAACGATGTGATTGCCTTTAAGTGGTTGTGCAATTAAATCGTGTTAATCGTGTCTTCGTGTATTGTTTTATTGTAACAATCGTTGCTGGTCCTAATATATTAAAATGAAAAGACTACGCCCGTTCGATACGTATACTATTCTAATACAATTATACATATCATATTAAAGTTAAAAACTATTTTACTTTCGTGTTTTATAAACCATATTTAATAACGGTTTTATTTTACACTTTTGTATAATTTAAACCAAAAGTATTCCCAAATTGAATTAATAGGTTATTTTTGGTTAATATAAAATAAAATCTTATTAAAGAATAGCAAAATTATTTTATAATTAAACACATCATTTTGACGACGATTATATCACTGAAATAATCAGATCTTTAATTTATAACGATATGATTTTTAATGATGATAATTTGATTATATTCGATTGTTTCGTTTAGCCGTTATTTTTAATACTTTTGTTATAGTTATATATAGAATGTTATCACAGTACTGGCACTCTTCATAGTTCTCATTGCCAGGCCCTAACAACGGTATATGTTTAGGCTATTAACTTTTAACACATGCAATATTATTTTAGAAGTTAATGCTAATATCACGTTCTTTTCAAAATAGCGGATTTGCTTTTTTGTCGAGTATTATAAATTTTCGTTAAATTATTTAATATAAAAAGAGCCTGAAATCTCGCTAATGATGGTTATTCTGAAAAATATATTTTTTATAAGATTAATTTCTATGAATTTGGTTTAAATTACCAAATGAAACTATTTTTTCATCTTGAAGTGCATCCCTTGCTGTATATGTAGCCATAAAGTGTAATGAGATGCGGATAGCAGTTGCTATCAATCTGTATCATTGTAAAAAGTAAATCAAATGTCATGTCATAGTTGAACGCGATTTATAATAGCACTAGCGTACCCAGCCCGATTCACCGGGCTAGATTTTGCTTTATTTTATTTAAACAATAAACTTACATCATTAATTATTTAATTTAATTCTCACAATATATTAAATTATTCATTTCTCTCTGTATTCATTATCTTCTATTCTCTTCTGAAGCGGGTGATGATCATTACGAGTACATACACCCATGTACATATCAGTAAATACAATATCATTCTTATCATTTATA
This sequence comes from Meandrusa payeni, assembly GCA_029286785.1. NCBI lineage: Eukaryota > Metazoa > Arthropoda > Insecta > Lepidoptera > Papilionidae > Meandrusa > Meandrusa payeni. The sequence goes on along the minus strand of JAGSMX010000012.1, from coordinate 6,350,079 downwards.
CAAGAACATATCGGGCTCAAGTTAATGTCAGTAATAAAAGTACGACGTATGGCTTGTTTGACAGTTCAAACAGAGGAGTGCTCCGATCGTCACCATAATTTACAGGATTACTCGCCAGGTAAATCTGAACATTCCCTGAAAGTTTCATTGAGATCGGTCCAGCCATTTCGGAGTCTATATGGAACATACCACACACTTTCTCTTTTATATATATAGATTACGATTAGTTGAATAAAACGGAAAAGTACACGTATTGAATGAATTGCGGCATTAAAATGATTACACGAATGCATCGTATCGAACTAATAGTGACCGCTTGTGGCAAAGGCGTATCGACCTTGACAGTGGCGTTGACGCGCGGCCTCAAATCGCAACCAACCGGCGTGCCTCGGCACCCGCCACATGGGTCACAACATCTGTATATCAGATCCTGTACAATGTGTCGCATGCCTTAACAGACAAAACGCAACCGCTATTAATAAAATTGGCAAATAGTCGTGTTGAAATTCAGTTGATTTCATTCCCGTATTAAAACCGCAACGACCACGCCGAGATTAGCGCTGGTGCCAAGTACATACTGATCTCTACTATAGGGAAAATAATATGCCACACACCACAACAACGCGTGCACCTAGGTTGAAGTTTTGTGTGTGCACTGATGATACGATTTATGAGTAACCGAATATACTATCACAAAGTTAAAGGAAACAAATATAACACGACAGGCTATTATTAGCGTTGACGCAACCAACATGTGTGGTTCATGTACAAACGAATGTTAACGTATATTTATCATGGTCCTCCCGGATCAATATTATATATAATATACAATCATATGTTATTAATATACAATTAGGAACAAAACTGACGTACAAACTATAACTGGATTTAACCATCATAAAAATTTTACATCAGCTTCGATAAATTAGAATATTTAATTAATCGAAATTAAATAAAAAAAACCATTAACCAACCACAATAGGTTCTGTCGGCGGGAAAGTTCAAGTGGCCGAGGGTTAGGGTTAATTAGTCACAATTTAAAAGATATTACAAATCTGTGCAAGCACGTAAATATTAGCAAATAAGATTTTAAGATCAGGGGTTCTGATATCGATAAAGAAATGCAACAATGCACAACCAAATGCGGGTACCATTCTACAAGATATAGGGCTTCCTGAATGCTTTCTTTTCGATATTCATTAAGCCGTCTATTCTTGTAGGCCATCGGGAGTTTTGAAATTCTGCATTTCTTGCTTTCACGTGCAAACATCATCCAAATAGGGAATCCATTACAGAGGTTTCTTAAATTGACACAAATGTGTTTTGTGTGATCTGAGGTGGTGACTGTAGGCTGAATTACTGGTAACGGTTTCTAGCTGAGTCCTGAGGTAACTATTTATTTGAATCTCGCGTACTTTTGCGATTTATTATCTATTATTATTCGTGGATCCCTGGGATCACATACTATCAGTCAGGTGTGAACCGTGTTCTTCTGTAACATAAACAGTAGACTTAGTTCTAACGTTTTGTTACAAAATTCAAATGTATTTTCAACAAACGTTCTAATTTCTTATCACCGTAAACAGGTTTATTCACTATAAAATTTACCGCTTCACTATAAAACCGTACATTGCCCGCACAAATGAGTTGAACACGAATTCTGTTTGTGATCCGATTGTAGCCTCTGATCAAACATTGGAACCCTTTCGGAAATCGTTAAGTCAGAATGAAATCACAACAAACGTACGCTTAGAGCTTGGGTATATCGCCATCTGGTCGTTGTTACCAGTAACCGTATAAAACCAGGAACATATTGGCTAAGTAGCGATGGTATCGCTTTTTCTACTGCAGTATAAAACAGTGATTATTTCCAGCAGCACTGTTATCACCCAGTAATTTCACAAAACAGCGTCCTGCAAGCACAACACAGCAATAACGTATACACATAATAACTTGGTCGTACTAATAGAGGTCACAGTAGTAGGTACCTAGACGGCCTAAGCAAGGGAACATACCTCCAACGAACTTAAATTTAACATGATTATAAGAGCAGCTCCTCTCAATCCAATAAAGGTTTAAAATTCCCAGCCTCCGGCACCAAGATTCGTTTTGCCTTTTTCCTATTAAAAAATTCAGTGAATCAACGTAGAAAATCTGAAATGTTAGTCATTTTTATAGGAATTCTAATCAGTGAGTGGTTGTTAAGAGATAATTTGCAAGTTGGGCGTCGGTACAAAAGAGTTGCAAGTGAAGCGTGGCGCCTCTCCATATTGAATTACTACGAGGCCGTACTCGAGCGTGTGATACGAAAGGATACCTAAGGTTAAGCTTAGTAATATCACGCACGACAGCTTACAATTTTAAATTATTTCAACGCCCCCCGTTTTAGTATATTATTATTAGCTTTATTATATTGTAGATTTAGTAGATTCATCATGCTGTAAGAACATTTTATAGGAATAAAATATAACATAAGGAGAACGAAACGTAATATGACGTATAACGAAAGTTGAAAGTCTATATATTATTTTTTGCTTTCAGTCTAGTACCAATCGAAGGATCAAGTTAATCGGAAAAAAATTGTCGTTGGTGATTTTAGTGGTAAAGCGTATTAAAATCATGAAGGAATGAAACGAAAGAAAAACGTTGTCAGAATGTATTTTACTTAAATTCAACGCGAATGAAATCATCACCATAAGCCCGTATCAAAACACAGGTGGAAATAGGCCACCCCCAATGCCTTCTGCGGTAGTATGGTTACCTAATTTCATCTTTCCACTACCAGTCAATTCCGACTTTTCTTATAAAATTGTCGTTCCGTCTGGATAGCACGCTACGCTCCTCTGGCCCAGGCGCGGCCTTCATTACAAGAATTTCTTCTTCTTGACATCTGCCGTCACAGACCCGACGGATGTGGCCGGCACAGTGCCACTTCAACTTGCCTATATGAGGCTATGCATACTACCTTTGCATACCATCGAATTGTTTAAATATTAATAATAGTGCAAATTAAATACATTATTTTATTAATATAATTGAAAAGACATAAAAACGTTCTCTGCCTCTTATAGACAACAGAAATCATCTACGAAAATTATCCAAATAAAGAAGCGATGTTACCCCATGAGAACTGAAATGATGTTCCGGCGATTGGGTCATAAATTATTTTTTATTATAAAGCCAGGCTCACACTAATTCTGTATTATAATTTGGCTGATTCTTACACGAGTAAGAAACCTTTACATGAGTTAGCAAAATTATAATTACTATGAATGAAATGAAAAATCAATAAATCTGTCATTTTAATACAAAGGGTTTAGAGAGATATACCAGTCACTCAACTTTTCACGTCACTAGTGATTCAAAATTATATCAAGTGAGTGATCTTTTGTATATAATACAAAAATTAAAAACGTAACGTGGAGTTATAAATTCGGACCATAAGATCGTAAATTAAAATGCTAAAACTCGCTTAGCCTTAACCTTTTTAAAAGTAACTCCTTGGTCCTCGAGCCGTATTACTACTTAAAGAGTTTTATGTTAAGCGACCTAAAAGCTGTTCCACTTCTCAATAACCAGTAAAACTGTAGAGACCTGGCTGATTAGCTTATTTCATTCTCAAAAAAAAAAACAAGGCTATCACTAGAATGTGAAAAACTAAGTGAACTGTGAATGAACTATCGTCTACCCCTTTGACATTAAAAGTACGTGGAAGTTTATTTTATTTCATATTTTCTCTTGCATAATATCATATGTGTAATAATTTGTAAGTTTTGTGGAATGAAATAGTCCAATAACTAGTACACTGTCTTTATTGAGACAGCGTAACGTTGTACAAGGAATTATTTTAACGAAAACCGTGACAACTGCGCGTCCTCACAATCTTTATACAAAATTAATTAGAAGTCAGATTACGAACTAATAAAGTTAAATTATTGTTTACAATACCAAGTTAATGTGACTATCAACTAAATTATTAATTATGAATTATACAATAAGGTTCAGGTAAATCACTAAGATATCATTGGAAGTAGTTATTATGCATAACAATCGCTGGGTGCCATGTGTTGCCAGCTAACAGTTGTTTAATAAGAGTATAGCAAATTATAAAATAAGAGTAGATAGATTATTTTTCATAAAATGTAATAATATCCTGAAGTGTACCGATGTCATTAAGTACGAGTTAAACTTTTTATGCGACTGTACGGTGCCATATGGCGGTCATGCCTCGACAATGTCGTGTCCGTAAAAGCTTTTAGGTTGCTTGCCTATAAACGTCGTACATACGTACGCTTCGGCGTATTCATGTCGAACTTATGGTTTCTTGTTAACCATTCTCTGTCTTACATTGCCTTTAGTTTACTTGCAGTATTTATTTCCAATATCAATAAGAAATCTCAAATCTTGACAATTTTTGATAATGTAATATTTATGTTTAGTTTGGATATGATAATCCGTATATTTAATATGTCATGACAGAAAAACAAGGGCTCATCGGGCAAATGTTACCGATTACAATTGCCTGATGAAACCTAACATTAAGCTACTCTAGCCAATATAATAAAAAAATATATCATGACACTAATGGTTTTATTGATTGCGTTCAACTATCGATCTTATTGTCTTCTGGACATTAATACTTGTACCATTGACCTTTAAATTTATTATGTCTAAGTGTTGACTACATGTAGCGAGTAGTTTATTAAATACAAAAAAATCCCTAAATTTATAGCTTAAAAGCAGAATCGGGTAATAAGCTTCAAATATATGGCTTATAATTAAAAAAATGACATTTTTAGGATATAATATACGATCTTTTAACCTTTGCGGTGTAGCATTAGCGCTTTTACGGGGAGAACTTGGTCCTTGGATCTTATATAATAGACAATAATTAAAGCCTCGACCTATCCTTAGAGAAATACGAGTACATCAGTAGAAGTTGTCTGAGATCCGAACTCCCATCATGTCGTAACTCGAACGCTTGACTATCACTGTTATAAGGCGACTAAAGGGGCCTCGGGTTCACTGGGCGACAAGGGTGGTGGCCTTTGTCGTCCGCTAAGGTGGACCCGGGAAGAAGGCCTTGCACTATGAGGGCACAGGGGGGAAGGAGTAACCTCCCCCCCCGGGACGTGCTCTCCTTGAGCACAGTGCAGAGGGGCTCCGGTGCGTTCCACTGGAGATCCCGGAGCCCCTCGTCATGCACCGAGGAAAGGGCCACCGGGGAGGTTTTAGTGGGTAAAAACCCCACATAACCGCCGCCTTCTCCCCTGAAGGCGGGATATCTTTTTGAAGATTTCGTCCCCGTTAACAAAAAAAAAATCACTGTTATTATAATTTATAATAAAGTCTCATATCGAATATGAAGTTACAAATAAAATAAACGTGTTCAACGTTAACAGTTATATCTTGATTAAACAAGAGTATGTAAAAAAAACACGGCAACAGAGACTTTTTAACGATAAAAAATATGCGAAGTAATAAGCGCATTATTACAAATTGCTCAAACGTTCATTTTAATTCGGGGTTGTTGACCAGATAGCATGTGTACTCAGTGCGGCGATATGAGATTTCGATACGAGAGGCGGTTCGGGTCGGACTTGGTATGTCATCGACCGGATGTAGTCGTAGATTTGGTCGCAGACGGATGTTCCGCCATTTGCATTCATGTCGCGGAGTCGGCGACAATGCGCAGAAGGGTCGCGTACCGGAATAACGAATGCGGCGTACATTGAAATATATATTTTTTTCTCTTTTATAAAGCCATAGATTATTTCAGACAATGCCAAGCTATTGGATACCTAATATATGTAGCTAGAGACAATGAAGTGATATACTTGTAACTCAACGGGTACTTATCATTTTGGCGGGCGTGTGTGCAAATTTTATTGACACGATAAAACACTTGTGATAAATATATTGCTAAGCGCGTCTGTGCATTTCTCCTTTCAGAGTGTACAAAGGAAACTAAGCCCTAAATAGTACACACATGGTTGTATTTATTACACATGCCAATTTTTTAGCAAATACCTGAGTCATTTATAAGGTATAATGTTGGTATAAATACTCTACATTTGCAGTATAATATTAGTTAGTATTACTGGTACTAAATACATATTTGTGTTCATACTTTCAAAAGAAAATTATTAAAAGATAGATACGGTGGTAGACAATAGACCTTTAAATCTCGTGTGTAGGGATAGTCGGGTAAAATAGGTAAAAAATAACTTTATTTTAATAAAAGCGTGAGTAGCGTAGTGGGGTTTTGTGCTTACGACCATACGATCTTGAGTTTAATTCCAATGTGTTCGATTTTTCAAACATCTACGATCTGTATACCGGGTAATCTACAGCCAGTGTCAAACGCAAAAAAAATACTTAAAAGGGATGACAGAGGTAATTGAAATAGAATCGACGAACATGTTTACAAAGATGTAGGATATAAAAGAAGCGAGAGAGGTGTGCTGGGACCGTGAAATATAGAAATCCGTGATCTCTACCAACCCCTTAGGGTGGCCGACGTGCTTTTGTTTATTTCTATGTCTTACCAAGTACCAAACTCTTGGCACTACTTTTATGGGAGGAATGCACCATGGTTAAATTTTTCACGTCATTATCACGAAGAGAAAAATATGTGGAAGAGATCTAGAACGTCACGAACATCATATTTAACATATCAAAATCAAGATATCAACTCCTAGTAACATGGCAATGTATCTGCAATCCCCTTAAAATATTTTAGTAAGCAGCGGGATTAGTGAACAAATGGCGATGGTGCACGGATTTTTGTTCCTACTAAATATTAAAAAATATCTTATTTTCAGAGTATGTTAAAAAAGAAGAAAGTTTGAAAAAAGATATCGACGAAGAAATTATATTGTTGGATGTCTGTACCACTAAGTCACGTCGAGTGTGCCGAGTAACAATAATTACAGTACAGATAAGTACATTACAATAATTTACAGTCAATTGCACAATTATACATTTGTTCATAGTATTGTAACAAATGTTTCAAATTGAAACGTAGACACATTTAGTTTTATTGAGTAACAGTTAATAAACGGCCATTATCATATATGAATTGTATATTTATATTGAATAATTTCACCTTGTTACTAAACTAGCGCGTACCATCTTTCGACTATATCGTGGGATCGTGGTCTAGCACTAGTGTATTCCCATAAAAAAACGTTGGAAAAACTTTTTTATGAACGACGCAACATTGATAGAATCTTTCTACCATTGCGAAACGATTATTGGTCTTTTTGTAATTATCATTTAATTTATATAAGATTTATTACATATAAGTAACACCATCTGCGACTTGAACATCGACTGGAACATTGTGAGTTCGTAAAACGCTTTTATCTAGTCCACCAGGTGATAAAGTAAAGGCTAATGGTATTAGCTGGCATTACTCACACTTCCAATCTCTTTACAGATTACCGACGCGGTGCGGCACACCTACGTAACACGATTAATATATATATAATATATACTAATAAATATTGAGACGTTTTATTATGCACTTTAACTGAAAAAAACTACAGAAGGGATAGACGCGATACTTATACCATAAGACGTAGCGTGTTTCATCAAAGGTTATTCTGCATAATATTCATTTAGTCATTTTCATTCATTCATTAGGTCATTTCCTCTTTAGAAATTCGTTCCATTCGATTAACATGTCGACATTAACATGTTAACAAAGTTGACACTAAGGTTAGGAAGAGAAATTGAATTGAGGCCGGATGTCTAGTATTTAACATATATTTTTTTATTTTACATATTTATGCTATATAAAATAAGCTCTCGTGTCCTTTTAATCCTAGCGGGGCAGATAGAGATGTGGCACAAATCGTTAGCAAGTGATTTTTGTACTTAAAGAAAGCGGTAGTAGGATTATTAGCAACCTTTTGTGACAAATGGAGTTAGCATCAGTAATATCGTGCCTTAGGCACAAATTTTCGGCGATAGATTTTGTGGTATGTAAGAATCCAAAATATGTTTTTTTTTTAATTTGGTTTCGTAGATATATTTTATATTAATTTACAATATAAACATAAAAATTAAAGCATCTAGATACTGATAAGTATTAAATAATATCTTTCAGATAAGTTTTTTAACGGAATATTAAGTAAGGTTATGATAAAGATAAAAGGACTTACGTCTGTCGACCAAGAAGAGTAGGCTTTTAATTTTTCATGTTCTATCCCACACAGCTAGAAAAGCTAGCTAATTCCCATTTATAAATGTTATAGTATTTGTATCAACCCTCGATTATTCTATGTATATGACCAGATATCAAAACATATTACTTACTTACCTACTTACCACCTTTAGACTGAAGCTATATAGGTTCCATTTTTTCGACAATCCGTTCCCAACAGACATAACGTTTAATTCTCTCTATATTTCTAAAATATCCGATATGCCTTCAAAGAGCCCTCAGCTTCTTTGGACACATTTGCGATCTTCAAAGCACTGTCTGGAGAAGCAGATCGTGTAAGACAAAATGGACAGCAAACGTGCTCAGGAAACGGCGCCTAAAAATGGTCTTACACAATCACTAAGACGGTGGGCGGCAGCAGGCAAGGTGCGGTCCACTGCGCTTATGACCGCACTCATTGGAGGCAGCTTATATGTGGTCATGATCCTCAGCAGTGAGGGAACGAAGACGAAGAAGATATGCCGATATACATACACATATATCCACCTGATCATCAGTTTTCAGTTTCCCCTAAAATTAAAATTTCACAACTTTTGATAAACGTTCATCAAATTTGCCGTTGGAAATCAAACGATGACGAAGATAATTGGAACAATATGATTAAGGAAACTTATCGTCGCAAACGATAATGTTGCTATCGAATTGTTTATCAGCATCGGATGGGAACAAAGCCGAGGAAACGTACGCGCCGTGTTATGTGTCTTACGTACAATAATACTTAGACATATCAGTTATAGTAATAGTGCTGTTTGTTTGTGTTTTATATAGGAGAAAGAGGAAGGAGAAGAGTTTTGGCTAGGGAGTTTGTCTAGTAACGATCACAATCTTCATGATAAAATTTCAATGAAAACTTCTATCTATATAGGTGAGAATTGTGAATGTCGCTCTCAAAGGTGAAGACGGTGTGATGAATGAGTTTTGCGAATGTGTTCCATTCCAGGCTGTTCGCGGGTCATCGAGGATGTCGGCCACTTACGGAATTGATTTACATTAAATGTGTTTTGGGAATCAAGTCCTAAACAAGTATAATTACGTCTTAAAACAAAAACTAACTTCAAATCGAATCCAACGCTACGACGCGCGGACGCACTCTGTGTATTTACGTATTGTCGTAGGCATAGTACGAAACAGAATTAATCAGAACCTAACCAAAGTCTCATCAAACTATCCTTAAAATAGAGGAGGTACTTCCAATAAAAAAAGAATTATCGAAATCGATTGCCGTGATATTGAGTTATTCGTCCATTTATCGCGCACATACTTCAAATACAATATGCGCACATACATAATGCAAATTCAACTTTATACTTGTGGCATTCATGGTCCGAACTGAAACTATTGAAATGAGACCACACAGGAAGCATTATTTTTCAAATAAAACAGTCAAATACAGAAGAATTGAGAACCTATCCCTTTTTTGAAGTAATTTGAAAAATACATAAATTACGTTAATAATTGAATGTATTAAAAACACTTTCTTATGTTATCGTAGTAACATATAATAATATAATATACCAGTTAATTTCAGCCTATGTTCTTGACCGTTCTGTTTTAAATAGAAGTGAATATTTATAAGTAAGTTCATTTTACAAAAATTAATAAGCAATACTTTTAAAATAATCAAAAACTAAAATTAGATCTACATCCTTGGCGTATGTGATATTTATTTGCCGAATGGTCAAAGAACTCTGGCGGCGCTCCAAGAACTACGTACTAGATATGGAAAATATTTCGAGAAACTTTAAGTCAGTGTTGGGCAAACTTTTTTGTTGGCGGGCCACAAATCATAAAAGAAAATGTTAACGGGCCAAAATTTAACCCAAAAAAAAACTTTTGTTTTAAAAAAAAGAAATTACACAAATTGCTGGTGGGTTTTTTTGGCTTTGGCTTTTTTTAACCAACCAAGAATTTTTAAAAGGTTTTGAACCTTAGAAACACTACAGATATAAATAAAAAAAAACAAATTTTACAATACCATTTGCAGCACATCTAAAATATTAACTCAAAAAACTTTTGGCGGGCCGGATGAATTGCTTTAGCGGGTCAGATTTGGCCCACGGCCCGTAGTTTGCCCACCTCTGCTTAAAGTAATACATTAAACTTTCTTCGGCACACATATATAAAGGTATAGAGATTTGGGTGTAATGGAAACGTTTAAGTATCGCTAGCAATGGTTGACCGTATGTAGGGCGGCAGCACGGCCTCGACGGCTGACCGGTTACCATCTTTGGCACACCGACCGGTTTTGACGGAATACACGTACTCTTTGCAATAACAGTTAACTCTTACACTAATACTTGTCGTATACACTTCGTAATTCGCCATTTCACGACCATAAAAGTCGATTACTAAAGTATATCTACAAGTAAAAACATAAACCGACTTCAAATCATCAATTTAATGTGACACATCAATCGTTAAAGGACATCAAAAATTACGTGCGGACGCACTTCTACTTTCCGGAGTACCGTAGCTACTATATTACTAAGTTCTGGCGCTTAAATTCTGTTTCTTCTTTTACTACCATGCTCGTTGTCGTTTTGGATTACTAACCTAGTTCTAGATTATCATTAACCTATCAATATCACAATCAACAAGCATGATTCCATACAATTTTTAGTTCTCAAGGTCCCCAAACATCAACGACACCAAGGTCAACAAAAATCAAATGATGGCGCTATGAGTGCAGGAACATAAAAAAAAAACGAATCGATAACCTCCTCCTTTGAAATAGGTTAAAAGACGGTTTCACTGACTCATGGATTTCCTAAGGGCTTTCCTCACTAAGTAATATTTTTGGATGTTACTAACCGACTGAAATTCACAAGTCTTCCGAAATTGGAACCTAAGATGTGAGATCGTATTACAAACGCCCCGCCATTAGGCTATTATCACATGAACAGTCCACTTAATAGAATAAATCATCATGTAAGTCTGTGTCGGCACGTCCCGTGCAGAGGCATTCTGCGAAATTTATATATCACTGACAATAAATAATAGTTTAGTCAGATATCATAACTATCTCCTTTCACGTCTCTATTAATCATGGGATATGGGTGTATTGGCGTCGCCCGCAGTTCGTCGTAAGTTGCGCGGTGAGTCACACCGGAGTCGACAGTCATGCAGGGCCAGCGAGCGAGGGACGTCTCTGAATCATGCCATACCATTATGCACATATTGATGTCGCAGGTAACAGAATCGCTATTGTGTGCGATGCTCTATTGTGCAGTCGAACTTTTGAGGTCCCCGTGAACGATTGTTAACGCCGTATTGTTACACCGTTCGAATGCGTAGGCTCATTATTTAGATAGGAACAATAACAGCGCTTATTTGAAGACTCAAAGGCTGCAGTGGGATTTGAATTCGAGCCCCTTTTTTGGGGTAGCGAAGGGGACACGCGACAAAATGGCGCGTGGCTGCACGAAGGGATAAATATTTGATCGTAAAATTGGTACATTTGTTCGCAGAGACTTACATTTAAGATTCACGTATTTTGTTTGATTTATAATAGACGTAAGTATTTATAAAAGTTATAAATACTATTTTGTAGTAAATTTATGTTAAAAATGATTGTACGATGAGATGACAATAACATAATACAGACGATTAAGCATTTGTCTACTATATATACTTTGGAAATGTGTTACAATTGAAGTAATGTAGAACGTTTTTCTCATATAAAGAAATTGATAAAAGCTTCAAATTTTACCATCCTATAACCACAACCAGTTCGCGGAATAACTAGTGGTGCCATCTATTATCAATTTAAAGAGACTTTTGTTTAAAATATATCGAGTTTCTTTTATCATAGTCTCATTATGAAACATGTTTAATATGATTATTATAAAGCAATAAATTTGTAGTTGAAATACATTGATTACGTAATTTTTGTGTGAATCGGTTGGTAACTAATACAATCCTACGTGACTCAGGCAAACAAATTGTTTAACTAACATTTTTGGGAGCCTGTTTATTTTTTTAAATAGATTCTTGCCTTGTAATGACGTAAGAACTCTTTGTAACTCAATTGGATTATTATTTTTAGACACACATACTCGTATATACTCGATTAAAAAACATGTATGAAACATCAATGCTTTTTAACTTTAAAAAATTCCAATGGAATATTTGATGACGGTCTTTGGTATAATAATTTCACGTCTTAAACGTATAGGCAGAGACTGCGAGTTTGTTCAAGCAGGGTCTTGGCACACGACACTTACATTCTCTTCAATGATAAACCAGTTAAGAGTAGTTAAATACCCTTACCGGGGGTACCATTGTGTCGAGTTACTAGCGATAGAGGTTAAGGCTAAGCGACCTAAGAGCTATGCCACCTCTCAACCCGGTGAAGCAGTCAAGGCCAGTTTCTCTAGCCAATCTGTGTAGTTCGTCATAAAATAGTACTTTACTAGTAGTAATGTCTATGGCTTATACTGCTAGTATGTCACCATTTTGGCATAGATTAGTCCCTAACCAGAATCGCCGCTCATATTATTTTTGGATTAAAATTATCCGTTCCTTATCTCATTCTGAGACTATATCCAACTTCCGTTAAATTAAATTATTTCTTTTAACTTTAGTATATAACTCTTCAATTGTACCATTCTGATTCATTTCGATATAAATTTAAAGGCAAAGCTTTTGTAAGTAATGTGGTCTCTTAGTTAAGATCTCATAAAGGTTGATAGCCGCATGCCTTTCACCATTTGCACATATATTTAGTATTGATTGTATAGAAAATTTTATTTGTAAGAAGCAAACACCATTTTTGCTTGACCTTTACCAAGTGCTTGACCACAATTCCTCTTGATGTCAACTAGAAATGCAATCGTGGATGGTAAGGCACACTAGCTTAATAAATGTCTATTCACACTACTTTTCTAAGTTCCACATTCTAATCAGAGGGAGAGCTATTCCAGTCCATTGGTGTACAAATAATGAATACTGGATCAAAGCGTTTCGTTCGGGTTTGAGAGATGTCCACAACAAAAAGGATGAAATCCAGCAGTGCGACTTCAAGTCCGATTGGTAGAGCACGGATGGAGCAATTAGATCAAGTAATTTCTGAATACATTCTCCAAAATGCATGATGATGATGGATCAATGATGGTACTAAAAGCCCTTATTTATCTTTACAACAGACCTAAACCAGTGAAACTTCATATCTATCTTGCAATTAATTTCACATGCATACCTATTATCGCATAAAGTTGTCTCACACAGCATTGTGTTAAACAATTTTAGTGCTGATATTCTTCGCCCTTCGTCTTATATAATCTTTTAATCAGTGTCTTATTTACTGTTGTCTTACCTACACTAAATTGAATTCCTTTACTTTTCATTGACATATTCATTAATTGACATATTACAATTATTCTGCTGATGATCATTGGCCTACATGAGTCATTTTACCTACCTAAACACGCGTAATTTCAAATATTCAAAGAGTTTCCTTATTTTATATTAAAAACATATACAGAAACTAATACTAAACGAAGCATTAAACGTTTTATTCACACATTATAATTTTTTTATGTTATAAAAGACTGAACCAATTATTTCGACGACGTAGACGATTAATACAAAAATATTTATATTAGATGGATTCGGAATAACAATAAAAAACAAGAATAACTATGTGTTGCTCTGTATTTCAAGGAAACCACATAAAAGTTTATTCCTGTTTTTACTAAACAATGTTATATAAATTAAATAATGACATCTATTCTATTTCTATTTTACATCACTGATATATCTTTTTCAATTATGTCACAACAAACCTCCATAGACTTCACTATGGAGGTTTCGTACAAATTAAAATATAAAATACAAATTAAAAAATAAAATAAATATTTTTTTTTTACACCTCCCTCCCTCCCCCAACAAAGGAGAAAATTTTTCCTGTCAAATTCCACATCATTCCAGGCTTCTCTTCTTCCTGTGTATATGGAATAAGCTTCGTAATATGAAAGAGATTTGATTCTATTTTCCTGTGTCCTGTATCAATCCTGAATATAGAGTCGGAGATTTTCTCTACAATTGTGGTCCAATTCTAATCTCGTCCAATTTCTTTCTGTTCATTCTGTTTCCATTCTCGACATACACTAAGTCTCCTATATTGTATTCAAATAATTTCCTATTTTTGTCAAATAACTTTTTTTTGTAGTTATGTGATGTTATTGTGTTTTGCAGTGCTATTTTTCTGTCCTTGATCCATTCAGTAAAAGTTTTTACTAAACAATGTTATATAAATTAAATAATGACATCTATTCTATTTTACATCACGGATATATCTTTTTAAATTATGTCACAACAAACCTCCATAGACTTCACTATGGAGGTTTCGTACAAATTAAAATATAAAATACAAATAAAAAAATAAAATAAATATTTTTTTTTTACATCTCCCTCCCTCCCCCCCCCCAAGAAGAAAATTTTTCCTGTCAAATTCCACATCATTCCAGGCTTCTCTTCTTCCTGTGTATATGGAATAAGCTTCGTAATATGAAAGAGATTTGATTCTATTTTCCTGTGTCCTGTATCAATCCTGAATATAGAGTTGGAGATTTTCTCTACAATTGTATAGGGTCCAATTCTAATCTCGTCCAATTTCTTTCTGTTCATTCTGTTTCCATTCTCGACATACACTAAGTCTCCTATATTGTATTCAAAGAATTTCCTATTTTTGTCAAATAACTTTTTATTGTAGTCATGTGATATTATTGTGTTTTGCAGTACTATTTTTCTGTCCTTGATCCATTCAGTAAAAGTTTTTACTATACAATGTTATATAAATTGAATAATGACATCTATTCTATTTTACATCACTGATATATCTTTTTAAATTATGTCACAACAAACCTCCATAGACTTCACTACGGAGGTTTCGTACAAATTAAAATATAAAATTAAAAAAATAAAATAAATATTATTTTTTTTAAGTGTTTTATTGAAAGAGTTCAATAAAATATTTCAATTACTAAGTATTTATTTTATCACCACTTGTTTTATTACGTAGTTCAATAGACAAGGTGTGTTACTTAACTCCTGGTCTACTGTTGTTAGTAATTTCGTAATCTTTCAGATACTGTCACTCTGCAGATAAATATTAAAATATGGATTTAGATAATGGTTACTTTGTGACTTATTTTGTTAACTGTTTCGTATGAAATTACGGGTAGGCAAATATAATATTGTAATATAATTATATCACGAAGCTCTTGCGCTGATATTCTTATTTTTCTTTTTTCATGTGGTCGTTGTCATTAAGGAGTACTTATCTGGGTTTCTGTAGAATACCAGCGCTGATTTACCCTTCTTGGGTAGTCAGTATTATGCTGAGCAGTGAACCCGGTTCGGCGTTTCAGCGCATAGCCTCAGTATTGGACCTTTTGGGTTTTAAAGGTTATTTTTTTCTTTTTCTTATATTATCTAATTTTTAACTGTGTGCTTAATTTATATGTGTTTTAATCTGTCTAATCGATTAAATGGATTGTTATTCCTATGCCATCAACATTCAATTAATACCTAATTGAAGCCAAATGCCTAGATAATGAGAATATGAACCAATGAAAAACGAATTGAGATTCTCGACCTTTTTGAAATCGGTGAAAGAGGTCCAAGCATTTGTTCGAAAATTTTACTTAAATCCATCGTATAATGGTAAATGTGATAACAAATGGTAAGAAGTTGGTAAATAGAAACATTGTATTATATGAGAATTAAAACGTAGTAAACAAGATATCACACATGTCAACAAAGCCTTAAGACGGCTGTAACCGACAATAGGCTGTTAGAAGTTGGACTTGTTTTTGTTATCAAGTCTACTGGATATGTGGATAAACAAATAAATCTTTCTATATAACCATGGTAATGTTTATTATCCTATATGGATAGACCAAAGTATAATTAAAATTTAAGTAGAAGGAAGACATAATAGATTAATACATATCAGCGGCCGTAACGCAAATTCTACTGAGAGAAAGCCAACAATAGGAGATACGTAGTCTGTTACTTTTTCCGAGTATATAAATAGCGACAAATACTAAAGAAATAACCAACACGTGCCATTTCACAGAGCTTCTCTCCGTAGGGACAAAAGACGTATAGTCCGCCAGTCATAATTACAACGTTGATTTCCTACACTGTCAAATAATAAGTCAACAATGGCGTTATAAAATTCTCTGATGCTTTATCTAATAAGAGATTGGTCGAGAAAAAGCAGAGAGGTACGATTTCCATTTTTTGGAAATCGTTATTTCTGCCTATTTCAGTCTGGGCAAAGATGGCGAGTGCTTTTATTTTCTTTATTTATTTTATCCTACATTACTATTTGTGCTTTGTGGATTGTTGAAAGCTGCTAAAGGCGGCGCAAGGGCTTTTTAGAGGAAACCATGTCTTAGGTCGTTAATCTATCCGCTAAATCTATCTGCCTCGAGCTAATGCTTCAATGAGATTACATAGTTATTGTACTAAGCGCCTTATGCAATACTACTATAAGACAAGGTCGTTACAATGGCTTTGTTTACTACGTAATTATGAATCACAGTCTTGTTGTCCACTTCACTTATTTATGTTTACTCAACTACGCAAGTATATTGTCCTATTTGCATATTAAATAATGAGAAAATAAATGCTAAGTTTATACCCGTACAGTTAATGGAATGTACGTAATTAATTCAAGTAAACGTTACTTATGTATTTAGGTTATGGTGAATTAATTCAGCGATAAATGAACATGTTTGAAGGTATGTTTTTAATTGTAGGCTTATCAACTGTAACACTAAAATCGTCAATAACATCTACAACACGGATTGGCGGATTTTAAAAGTCCTAGAATTATATGGAGGAGTCAGGATTCCTCAATATGCCTTCCTCCATCACCGGAGACGGTGTAGCTCACTGTTCCCGCGGTCTCTTCGAAATGGCGCTTCAAAATGTATGCTGTCATACAAAATGCGCTATAGACTAGTAACTTGGAATCTATTTTTAAGGATTAGTAGATGTGCTTTACCTAAGTCAGGAATTTGTCTTGTGGTTCATCTTTCTTTTCAGTACAAAACGAGATACGACGACGTTTACAGCGCCTGCCTAGATAAGACAGCAGAAAGATGCGCGCATACATAGAGCGCCACATTGCTATAATCTAGTAAATCTAAGCATCTAAAACATTAAGGCTAAATCTAATACAATGCTAAATCTGTGCATGCAAGTGGAAATACAAGGGTCCCCCAGTGCCGGGTAACCTCGGCTTGGACGGTTACTATGCTACGCGTAAGCATTCCGATCCGAGGGTGCCCAAGAGTGCTGACCCACGACTCGGTCGGTTGCTATTTCACGGATAATCTAAGGGACATTTCTAAAACTAAACTAACTTAGCCATTATCTAGTATGTAGTCTTTGGTTAGTCTGGGCACCGCTGAAAATCAGCGCTTTCGCATCTTTCGGAATATGCTGAGACGGTGCCCAATATTGGCATCATATATTATGACCTATTTGTCAGTTATTTCTTTCTTTAACTGTATTTTTTTTATTTTTTTTTGTCTTTTTTGATGTGTTTCATATTTTGTGCAAAAATTTTAATTAGTGGTACAGATACATGGGTCAAAATGTCAACCTCAGAGTCAGGGTTAAGAGATCTTGTGAGCAAGTTCGTTTGCTATTTAATTTGAATGAATGTAATTCTTACCTTTTCTTATTAATAAGCTCGTAACTCTACGGAGTGCTTCTCGTGGTGACTTTTGGAAGAATTTAGGCGTTAAATTCGGCGGCAATGTAAGAGGTTTACGCGCGCCTGGGGCTTCCCAAGGCACTGGATGATCTGCACCCATTTTTGAAGATGTTGTGAGCCTGTCTAGATGCTCTGTGGATGCTGGCCTGTAAGAAAACAAATATATTCAACATACATAAACGATAATTTTTATCTGGTCATCTATTCAATAAATAATCTCACTTGAGATAGTGTCTCCGATAATAATACTAAAGAACGCGAAAGTTTCTGAGAAATTCCAGATAAGTGGGTTTACCTGTGCCGTTGACGAGGATACCACCCGCGAGGTGGCCCACCCATCCGCAGCAGATCGGCGCCCGTGCATACACCGGACGCAGCGCCCATCACTGAACCTCGACCGTAGCCACCAAGCGTGGCGCTGCCCCCTGTTGAGGTTTAAATTGCATTTAGTCTGTGGTTATAATAAATGTATTAATATCTCAATCAACAAGAATTCTTTAATACGATTTATGGGAATTCCTTGATTTGTAGCCGGAACCCAAGGTCCTATGGGAACAGAATTAATAGCAGTCAGAGTACGCCAATATTTATAAAAAATAGAGACGAACTAACATTCTCTTCCACCTTTGAAAGTTTAAAAGAGACAAAATAAAAAATAGAAGGAAGGTCACATTGTGTGGAAGATTCAGAATACGATTACAACCATCAAGAAATATTAAGTATCAATAGCCTAGGTTCTAGTTGCTAGGCCGCCGGGTAAGTTTTAGTGGGTAAACACTCTACATAACTGCCGCCTTCCCCCCGGTATCTCTTTGAAGATTTCTCCCCGTTAACAAAAAAGGTTCTAGGTACGGTCTGTGAAACGTAATGTCGAAGGATCGAATCCACAATTCTACTATTGACGTGAACCATCTCCTAGCACAAGCTTTAGCATAGTTGGAATAGTTAACAAGTTAATAAATATATGGTATTAATATAATGTCAAATCATAATCAAAACCCTATGTATAATTGTTAATGAGATCTCTTCTAAGAACGCTACCTGAGTGGACGGAAACAGCAATCAGAAGTTACGGCATTAGTGATTCGATTAAGTTACAATGTGACTTTTAAATAATACAACTACACTTCATAACTTAGATTAAAAACTACTTAAAGTATGTAGTATACATTTCCCGGTCAGAATGATTACAAAACGATTAAAAATACGACAATTTTTACTTGTATTTACAAGAGAAAAAATATTACCCTTTAAATTATTTAACACTAAAAATATACTATCTTTTATTTAAATCTTTAGTTATTATAAGTTATGCACGAATAATGCTGGCACACTGTGGTCGACAGTATAAATTATAATTTCTTATTATGAATATTTTTCTCATATATCCAAGTTTCACTAGAGCACACGTCCGTATCGTATTGATGAAAAAATCTTTTTGACGTCGCTAACTTTATCATTCTATTCTTCCCCAGCATAAATTACAAGATTAAAAAACAATAAATTGTTTTTCACATAAAACGAAAAGATATACGCAAATTGGTTATAATAACAAAAAAAAACAATAAAGAATATAAAGAACAGCTTAAAAATGTTTTGTGTTGTGAAAAGTGCATCTATAAGGTGTTTATTATCTTTTGCTAAACAATTTCCCATACAATGCACAAGGGTTATTGTTTTGTTAGTCATTTTTGTGATAGGATTGAATGAAGTATTTATCTTTTTTTATAGGGTATAAACTAGTGGTTGACCACGATCCCACCTGATGTTAAGTGGTGATATAGTCGAAAGATGCTAGGCGCTAGTTTAGTAAGTGCCAATTCACTCTACTCTTGAAGACTGACGCCAATAACTTGTTCCACTCCTTTGCTGCACGCGCGATGAACAATGACTAATCGCTTCGTTCGGACGCGCGGAACATCGACTATGAAAGGGTGGAGACCCTATCCCTACTGTATCTAGATATTCGGAAGGAAAGTGTTCGATAAATAGGCGATTATTTTTATTTACCTCGATTTTTATTAATATCTACATTAACACGTATTTTTATTATATAAAACTGTATATAAATGCTGAGTATGTTTGTATCTTTTACTATTTCGTATGTCTTATCTTTTCTACAGTTGCCTATAAGTTTTCTCTCTCACCTAGCGTTGACTGGTAGAGAATGTCATTAAGGCTAAAGCGGTTAAGAAAAAACTAAATTAGGGATAGATAGAAAATGAATCGCGATCCTTTTTGTGTTTTCCTTCCTTGTTGATGTGTAATGTTAAAAAATTCCGATCTATTGACGTCTATCGTATAGGATAGGAAATTGCCTAAATAGTTTTACTTTATTTATATTAAATATTCTATAACGTATCGAAATATTTCATGAAGAGATCTAGAATTTGTTGAATTTTAATGAAATTTAATATCATTTTACTAACCGTATGGACGAACAAACCTCACACAGGCGTTGCATTTAAAGTTTTTTACAAATTTATTTTAAATTTAGATATTTACCTATAGTCTGTATGGAGTTCATAGTATTGTTGCGTGGCGGGCCCGTAGAGTTCCTAGGCGGAGTGCGAGGCACGTCACACCCTCGGGCGAAGACCGGAGTCTCGGGCAAGCTAGCTGATGTCTGCAAAGGTCCCCGAGTGCCTGCAGAGTTGTCGCGATTTTGACGTTGTAATGTACGTCGACGGGCGCCACTGGCTCCCACGTCTGAAAAATTAGAAACTATAATTGAAATATATTCTGTGTGGTCCTTGAAGCTGACTGAAACACATTTGTTTGCTAGGGCGTTTAGGTATTAAGCTTTAAATAAGCTCCCACGTTCACTTACTCCTCTTTATTTACAGCGGGGTAGACGGAGAAAGCAATTGGAGTTTCGTCGGTGTTTGATATGCTGGCAACCGTACCCTACAATATGTTAGGAATGCACCTGCAGCTTCCTTAAGAGCTATGTCATCTCTCAAAAATCCCGGTGTTGCTGTAAAGGCCTCCTGACTGATCAGTGTTGTAATTTAAAAGAATATCACAATTTAGTATTCACCTTCATTTAGATTATCATAAATCTACCAATATCTCAATCAGCAAGAATACTTTCACGCGATTTTTAGGACTTTATTTTTATATATTCCCTGGTGGATCTTCGATCCGATTATAAAAATTAATATGGGACCTAATTAAAATTAGAATATTTCAACAAAAAAATACCAAAATTTGTTATTAAATGACGGTGCTGCTAGTGCACAGGTACTGAATAAAATACAAATTATTGAACAAGTATTGAATAAAATTTCTAAAGACAATTAGTAAATAAACTTAAAAAAAACTTGCCTGTAGGTAAGGTCCTTCTGTCAGTGGAACCACTCTTAAAGTTGCTGCTTCTTCTATTTTTGTTGTAACCGGCCTCCATGGATCGCGTTTTGAGACTGTTCGTTGTGTCTCGGTGTGGAGGCACCGCCGGTGGTTCTGATGGTCTGAAGAATAAAATAAATTGCATGTAAGCCATGTCTAGACTAGAGGGAAAACACAGGAAATTGGATACTAAATATAATCTTCTAACTGGGCTTGCATTTAACCTTTTTATTGTCAAACTCACAAGTACCAACATACTGTACAATTCCAAAAATACTTACACCCGTCACGCAGAGAACACAAACTTCCACTACTTGCTGTATAATCTTTTTTAAATGCAGAAAGCATTTCAAAAATATACCATAAGTTGGGGTACATTTTAAAATGTTGCAATGCCAATAATTTATGAAATTCATTAAAAAATAATACACTTTCTTCATCAGTCCGAAACAAGCATCTCGTTTTGTGAAGTGGGTCAAAAACGCGTATAATCCATATTTTGTAATACAATATACGCACTTGTGTGTGGCAATATACCAAACAAGCGCCAGTAAAGTGTCAAATTCATAAATTCTTTTTTCGACAAACCTATATAGATTACTCAGAAAAGTCAACTGTTTCACCGGATTGTGAGGTGTCAAAGCTCTTAGATCGATCTCCTGACGTCTTTGATATTATTCATGTATTTATTTTGCATTATTTGTAAATTGTGCATGTTATAACTACGCTAAGCATCTAATGGCGATTCAAATATTTAAAATTTACATTATATTTTCGTTACACACTTTTTTTAATAGAATGCCGGATGTTGTGTTGATATGGACATTGGTAGTGGTAAAAACGATATAGAAACTAGCACGATTGACATAATGGGACTGTTATGTTCTTTCTAGCTTCTTGTCACCTTTGCATCGTGAATTTTCTTTGCTCCTTTTCCTCATTCTTTGATTGCCATTGAAGCCTTGAAAATGATGATAAAATAATTCACTTTGATTTTGATAAATAACGTCTATTTTTTTTTAAATAAGTTGTTTGATGTAATGGTATTTAATTATTAATACTAACATAAAATTCCAAATGCTACCAAATTTACCTAGAGACAACAATAAACAGAAACCATTATTTTCAAAATCAAAAATATAAAAATTAAAACGTTTGAATTACCTCCTTCTTGATTCCATTGTAGGAGTAGGCAAAGTGTCCGCTTTTTTAACATGGCGTCGTTCGGTCGGTTGCATGATCTCTGTATATTCATCCTCAACTTCTTGTACCGGAGAGGGTGGTAGCGGAGGGAATTTAGGTGACTCTGGGGTTTGCGGAAGAGGTCCCTTTTCATGTCCGAGGCTGGGGGACGGAGGCAAAGGAGACCTATACGGATGTTCCACTATTTGGACATTTAGTGGGAAGTCTCCTCCGCTCGATACAGCTGAATCCGACGACGAAGGCTGACGCGCTAAACTTACAGGCATATCCTTTGAACTGGTCGATTTGTGCATACTGTTCGACCGTCTGCCCGAAGAACGATCTCTACGGTCGATCGATCTTTGATTTTGTATTTCATTGTGGCTGGAGGATTTCTGTATATCGTGTCTCCTCTGCTTGTCTCTAGAGCTATAACGGTAATTGGTTTCTAATATCTCCTTAGGTACGTCATCACAGTATTCATCCTTATGTATATTCCAGTCTTTAGGTATGTACGGTGTAAAATGTTTTTGGTCCCGACCCTGACTTAGAATAGCGCTTATATTATTTTCAATTTTACGTAAAGGTGACGTATCGCCGCTGGAGCCCGGCTCACCGCTTTCCTGGTCTTCTTCTTCCTCGACTGTGGTAATAAGTGCTTGTCGACTTGCGTTATTCCCATCACTCTCGCCGAGACTAGGCAACGAGATCACTCGTACAATATTAGGTGGAATTGTTGTCAGTTCATTTACAGTCTCATTGCAATCTATCTGCGGTGCTTCTTCTACTTTCCCCTCTTTGATCAATGATTGTATGTTATCAAATGTCGAAGAATATTTTTTGAAATCAGTGAATCTATTCTGCGGGGACAGTTTACTCTGTACCGTGTTACTTTTAGGCGTAATACTTTTGTCTACGTTCACTTTTCGGCTTTTAGGGCTTAGACCAAAATATTCTGGGTTGATGTATCTATCTTGACCGTTGTTAAGATCTAGACTGAGTCTGGATTTCGGCGATGTCATTTCTTTGCTCATCCTCGAATTGGGAGTGCACAGGTCTATGCTGTATCGTGAGTTAGGCGTATTTAGTTCGCGACTTAGACGGGAGTTAAGATCGACACTGTATCTTGATTGGGGCAGACTTAAATCCGAACTGGGCCTGGAATTGTATGAACTGACAGATCCAGATCCACTTATAGATATGCTAGAGCCATCCATTGATTTGTCAGTGCTTCTGTTTAGACTGTGGGTTTGGATTAAATTGTTAGTGTTTACCGCTTTATTGTTGTTTTTGTTGAAAGTCGGCAACTGTTTCCTGTTTTTCCCCTTGCGGATGACGTAGGTGCCACATGCAAAATCGCGTCGGCTATCATGCTCCACGTCAGAGGTGGGTGAGGCTAAGGGATCGCACGGCGCTATCGGTGGCGGTGGAGGCCAATACTCTTCACCCCAATCATCATCAATTCGCTGCGGTATTGAGCTTGTACTTGAATGAGACTGATCGCCTGATTTTCGTCTTCTTCGGCCAATGACCTATAAGAATAAAAATACTGTATAAGCTGAAGTATACACTGAATTTGGTTTATTTGTATATAGGTGAATTATTAGTGAATGTCGGAAGATTTGTGGCACTTCATATTATCAAGTAACAATTGAATCCTTGCCTTAAATGATTCAAAATGTGAAATAGTATAAAGAAAATTTAATTAAGAATATAAAATATTCTTGGCGTCGACGTTAAGGAATGAAACGAATTATTACCACATTTGGATTAACGCCTAGCACCTAGCGTCGAATTCCGCAATATACACTTAGGAAATGACTGATGTAGACTTTTATTAAACTAGTGAGGTCTTTATCTAAGAGTTGCACGGCATTGGTTGAACACATACACATGTCTCGTTAGTCACAAGCACCTTAAGGGAGAGAGTTCATCAAAAGAGAGTAGGACTTGACAAATTAACTTGCAAGGAGTGCTTAAGCGTATAACGGGAGCTAGAAAGCCAGACCGTATCCACATACTCTCCTCGCCAATAAAACCTTGAGTTGGGGGTGTCAGTTAATATGTTTTATTAAATTTAACAAATATTGTATCTCTAATATTAGATGGGGTCAAATAAGATTTTTATCTTACTTTCAGTAAAACTGTAACATGAATTGTATTGACTAGAAGACGTGTACTGGCTGTTATTAAAGTTTATATGTGCACATTATATGTCGCGTGAAATTAGAGAAGCAGTCAACCAGGGTTAGCTGTATTTTAAGATCGTTGTATTTAATAATAAAATTGAAAAGAAAACAAAATGTGCATAAGAGATAGTTTTACCTTTGTGCTTCCCGGAGTAAGTAGCGGATCATCACCATCGAGGGACACTTCCCATGCTATGGAATTGCGTTTCGAAGGCGTGGTGGTAGCGGGCGGCGGCGGTGGGAAGGATTCCTCCAAGGAATCATCAGAGAAATGATCGTCATCGTTGCTCCTACTGGAGCCTCTCGTTTTCCGCCCTTCCATTACGTCCTCCGAAGAACCTCTACACACTTCTCTATGCCTCTCCATAGAACCAGCGAGAGTCCGCGGAGGTATTTTACCCCTCGGCGACAGCATCTCCCCGTCGGATCTACTGTCACGTTTCATGTTGCTCTTTCTCTCTAAATTTTTAATATTTGAAGGTGATATTTTCTGCATATTGCAGGTGGGCGAATGTGTTTGTCTATTGAACTGGATGTTGGGCCCTGGGTATATTGTGACTGGGTGTTCATTGTAAGGTTTGTCACTGAATTCACTCGAAAATCCCATGAATGGGAATACGGGCGGGCTCTCGAAGCTGGGCGATTTCATTACCGGCGGAGCTGACTGCCTTGGTGGTAACCATGCTGACGTGGTATCGGCGTGTGGCGGCCTCGCGCCGTGCTGAAGCGAGGCGAATCTGTACGGTGGTACTGGTGCCGCTTGCAATTGAAACCCGTTCGTTTCAACATCCTTCTCCCAGCCGTAAGGCCGTTGGTGTCTGGTTTTCGGCTGTAAATAACGATGAAATATATTAAATACATACATACATACCTTTATCGCATTATACATTTAATATTTACTTTCACATCAATTAAGCTCAAGGTAGACACAGAGAAAAGTCATACTAAAACTCATCAAAGTTAATAACTTTGTCAAAAACTGAGCCAAATTTGAGTTTAAAAAAGAATTGCTATCGCCATAACCCCATTACATTTGTGTACACTAAACAAATAGAGAAATACTCCAAAAAACATTAAAAGACATATTTTAATATTTATATTACAATACAGACAAAAGGTTTTCATAATTCATAAATGTTGAGAGGATTGAATTTCTTTTACAATAATATGGCAACTCGCCCAAACTACTCCGATATTTTAAGTGTTTCAAGTAGTCTGTGGTTGAAATTGGTAAAATTTTCATATTTCCATTTCATTCAAAAAAAAATGATAAACAGAAAGAGAAACGTCTTCATCTTCTGCACTCTTACGCGCTTACCTCAACCCTTCTTAACCTTTATATCTTCATCCAGCTTTTAGTACTTATACAAATATGTTGTATATAATCAGGTAATTCTTCTGTTAGATAAATGGACTGGAATGAATGTAGAAGTATAATAAATATCTACGTTTAGCCGCTTCCCCGGTGGACATGTAAAAATAAAAGCTTTTGCTCCAGCGTAAAAAAAATAATGATGATAAACTACGGGCTATCACCTACAGATATAAACGAAAAAGTTTTGCTTTGAAGTTTATTTAGATGACTAGTTGTCAACAGTTGTTGACTTAAAGAGGACTTCAGTAGTTGTCACAAATGCCCAATTCATCATCAGCCGCAGAACATCCACTACTGGACATAGGCCTCCCCCAAAGATTTCCAAAAGGACCGTAAAGCCGCCTTAATGAGCTCGTCACCTTGCGGGTGGACGTCCTACGCAATGCTTGATAGTCCGTGGTCTCTGATGGACCAGGATAACTTTTCGGCCATCTGTACTATGCGCTATGTGCCCTGCCCATTGCCATTTCAACTAGCTTACCGATTAGGTTAAAAAATTCTGAGAGCGTGTTTTGTTTTAAAAATACTTTATTCAAACTTGAGCCGCGATGTCCGTACGCTCGGCTTAAGTTGCATAGTACGGACCGAGTAAAATCCTCAGTGCCCGCTTTTATGAAAACTGTCTATAAAGTTTACCAGAACCGGAGTCCCGTGAACGACTCCACTCTCTTTAGAGAGAAGGACTTTGCCCAAAAGTAAAACATATACAGGCTGTTACTTTACTTACAAATGTGGTTTGAGTTGCAGTTGTAATTCCATTAACGCTGATAATGGAATCCAATCGTTCACCTGCTTCGTTTTGCTCCCCTAAAACGGCATGCTTAACAGAATTCGATGGTGACACTCTGAAATTACCAGAAAATACTCATATATTATCGAATTTTACTATATTATCAATCATTTTGTCAGTCAGTTTTATAATATCGTATACCGTTTGAGGGAATTTATAACCAAGAAAATAAATGAGATTATTAACATATTGAGAGGATATTTGTATATTTGATTAAACGAAACAGTAAAAAGCGATCAAAAGAAATGGTAACATATCGGAAGATGCTCCGTATAAGCTAGACGGAAACGATATCCAACTGAGGTTCTTGCCATTTGAGTTAGTTAAATGGCAGTGCGGTTGTAGGTCTCAGTGATAACACAAGCAGTTAAAAAGTTGAGGAAAATTGAACCTATCATAAAAGATATTTAATGAATTTAAACGTCAGTAGCCTAATGGTTGAGGGTACGCGGCGGTCTGCGAATCCTAAGATCGTAGGTTCGAATTCACCATTCGACTATTGACGTGAACCATCTCCTAGCACAAGCTTAAGCTTAAGCGCGCGCATGTCTTTAGATAGTCCCGGGCATCGCTGAAAATCAGCGCTGTCGCATTCTTGCGGCGGCATATGCTGAGACGGTGTCCGATATTGGCATCATATGTTTTGTATTATTTGTCCGTGTAACTTTAACTGTGTTCTGTCTATTTTTCATTCTTTTTTAATGTGTGTTATATTCTGTCTGTGATGTGTTTTTTTTGTATTGTGATGCCAATAAATAAATGTCTATGTCTATAAGTTGATTGCAAATGCACCTGGCATTAGTAGTCTTTGAATGGAAAGCGAAGCGTGTGGGTGACATCATACGATAACCCCACTCATCGATACGCAGACGTGTAAAGCTTATAAGCGATAGCTTTAATTACTTATCTGGTATTCTTTTTAATCATGGTATCTCACCTGTCAAAACAGCAACTGTTAAAGCTGTTGTTCATTAACAGATCGCTTAACTTGTCCCATGCGAAAAGTACCGCGGTATACAACCCATTTCGAACACATTTCGACTTGGGGCTCTATTTGCCAAAAATGAATATAAGCTCTCATGTCTCAATTCGACCCACCGTTAGATAGTGAGTCAAATTTCTCAGCTACTAGGCTTTCACTGCTGTATAAAGTGAAAGGAGTAAGCATAAAGTAAATAACAAAAAATGTTAATACTTGGGTAATAAAGTAGAAATGATTCGTTGCGCCTCTTCTGGCGGCGGCGGCGACCGCGGCGATGGCGGGTCCGGGGGCGACGGCTCTTCGCGTTCCTCCGTCGGACGGAAACCTAACGCGAATTTCGCTCTGAAATTAAAATGCTGATTATTAATTTAACTGTAAAAAAAGAACATTCAAAACAAATTCAAATATTCTAAAATTAAGTTTCCGTCATTTTTGGTAAAAAAATAAAATTTATTGTGATTATTTCTCTAAATTTGCACCCTCGTAATTTTTTGCCCTTCCACCGCGATCTTTGTCTTTTACGTTAAAATCACGGCGAAAATAAATTTTTAATGTATCGAGTGTCAAATCTTATTTATAATAAGAATGGTCGAATGGATTTTGGACCTTACGTTTCGCAAGCCGTACGTACCCTCAACCATTAAGCTACTGCTTAAAATCCGCCGGAAGTTCGTGATATCAGCCCACCAAGAGGGGTGGGTTGTCGTGCTGCGAAGAAACAAAATATGGTTATGTCACCATATTTTCTTATTTCGCACAGGTTTTCAGTTACATCTTGTGGACCAGCTCCTAACGGCTAAAGTTTCCGTTTACCACAATCAAAAACGTTTCGGTGTTATCTATCTTTTTAATATTTTCAGCTCGTATAGAAAACGTAACAAAAGGAGCTTTTATTGCTTAGGTATCGCATCGATTGTTCGTTCCAGTTTATATCTCGCGACGTGATAGATTTACGACGAGCCACGCGTGACGTCGACAACCGTGAACTTTACTTTGGAATGATTTACTCCTGTGATCTTTTATGATATCGTTTGCTCTTTTAGGATTTTGAAACACGTTACTACTTATATACAATTGGTTGCTTTATAGTCGAAATTCAACTTTTTACCAAGGAATTGGAGCATTGAAATCAAACATAATTCGCAGCTCGTACTTATTCGGTGAATCTGTCATTACTTAATAGTTAACCGTTGCTAAGCAACCGAAAAATATCCGTTTGTGTGTGTATCCAACGCACGGTAGAGTGTGTAATGGTCTTTTTATTGACTTAATGCATTTAGTCCACATAATTTTACAAAAATATTAACATGGTGAACTCATCTTTATAAACTACTAGCGTACCCAAGATTTAGCTTTATTTTATAGAAACAATAAACTTACATCATTAAATATTTAATTTGACTCTCAAAATATATTAAATTATGTATTTATTGTCTTCTATTATCTTCTCGAGCGGGTGAAGATCATTACCTATACCCATATCAGTAAATACAATATCATACCCGTAGTAGTAGTATCATAGTAAATGAAAGCTGTATTTGACAGTTCTAAAAGAGGAGTACTCAGATCGTTACCAAACTCAGGATTACTCGCCAGGTCAATCTGAAGGTTCTCTGAAAGTTTCATTGAAATCGGTCCAGCCGTTTCGGAGCCTAAATGGAACATACCCACACACTTTCTATTTAATATATAAAGATAAGTTTGGGAAATTTCATATTCCCCCATTCGCGCAATTTTCGTAAGAAGGCGTACAAAGTTTTGTTTACGTATATTAATATAGTGATGATGATATTAGGTATATTTTATTTACAACTATTTCACTCTCTTTCTCCTTTCACATAATGGTGGTTAGCTTTTCTAATGTTACTCGTCGGAGGTCTTTACATTCTAATATTCAGTATTGAGGAATTTGTGTGCGTAGTAACGCCAATATTCCTTCTTTTCATTTGGTCTTTTTACGTGACCAATCGTAGCCTATTTTCTTTCATTTTATTCGTAAAACTGCGTACAACGTACATAAAATATGTCATGGCCTAGTTACTAAGTGGTATGACATACGATCTGATGGTCGCGTGTTCCAATCTCAATCGATTTGTACCAATAAATTGTTGTGTTTTTAAGTACAAAAAAGTTTACGCTCAGTATATGGCGATGGGTTCACCATCTGTCACGTATTGGAATTGGTGAAAAGTGGTCTGACAACCCTGCTAGGGTTTAAAGGATGTGAGAGCTTATAATATATATTATAAGCTACTATCTCGTACAGCTTTCTTTATCGAGCCTAGTGTTATAATTGTAGGTTTTGTAGAATGAAATAGTCCAATAACTAGTACACTCGCTTTATTGAGACAGCGTAACGTTCTACAAGGAAATATTTTAACGAATGCTGTGACAACTGCGCGTCCTAATAAAGTTAAGTTATTGTTTACAAAGTTAATATGATGATCAACTAAATTATTAATTATGAATTAAAGATACAATAAGGTTCAGGTAAACCACTATCATCGGAAGTAGTTATTATGCATAACAATCGCTGGGTGCGTGTTGCCCTCTAAACCTAGTTTGTTCGATCTTATGGGTCAAAGTCAACGATTGGGTGCCGCACATAAAAACTAGTCGTATGATAGTTTTGTGGATTAAATCTATGTGACCTCTACGCGGTGCTTATTATTAAAACCACGTGTATCACACTTTAATTTTAATTTTAAAGTTTAGTTTGAATAAGACTTCTTACCGTCTGCCGTTCATGCTCATGTATCCATCGTCCTCCGAGGTGTGGCCGGCGAGTGGCGAGTCGTCGTCGGTGGCAGGCGTGGCCGGCGTGGCAGGAGTGGCAGGCGTGGCTGGATTGGCAGCTGCGCGGGCCTCCAACGAGCGGGGCTCACCCTCGTCGTACTCGCTCAACACCTGGTCCAGTAGCTCCAGCGAGCGCTGCACGTCATCACACCCACTGGAACACGGGAGATTTCTATTGTAAATAATTTACAGGATTAAATGAAATATGGCCTTTTTAAACATTCCTAAGCATGACTACAAGCCTATCTGCTGTGAAGAGCAGATTTAGTCTTTAACGGTAAGCTCAGTAAAATCTTATTCATTCTTCTCTTGAATACATTTATACTCGGAGGGAGAAATCAAATTTCAACAAAGAATATCACTATTTTTTTTTTATTATTTCTAAGCAAGTGCTTGACTACGATCCCACCTGATGTTAAGTGGAAATGGAGTCCTGGATGGTAAGGCGCACTAGCTTAGTAAATGCCTATTCACTCTACTCTTGAAAATACCCACATTGTAATCGGAAGGAAAGACAGACGCGGGCAAACTATTCCAGTCCTTTGCTGTACGAAGAATGAAAGACGAGGCAAATCGCTTTGTTCGGGTTGAAAGGATAAAATCCCACAGTGCGTCTAGAAGTCCGATGGTGGAAAGAGAATGGGAGAATTAGATCATGTAGTTCCTGAGCACACTCTCCAAAATTTGAGGTACTGGTTATTCTACGTATATACCATGTTATAAACTGGCCATATAGATAAACCTATCTCTTCAACTGTATACGAAGGTCAATGAACTTTTATCTTTCACCATGCATGTGAAACTATGACACTGAAAAGACATAAAAAACAATATTAAACCGTTATATAATCCTTAAAATTAGCTTCAGTTCTTGTTATTAAGCGTAACATTTGCGCAAATGTATGAAATCAGTTAATATCAGTATAGATACGTTTATATATATTTAGAAATGCTATATACAGTTTACATGCAACATTTATTACGCAATTTTCGAATAGGTTCTCTATTCCCTAGTATCGTTGCTATTGTATATGATTTAGTGTAACAAGCGCACGAGACCGGGGCAGTCAATTCGCCGAGATAATGCTAAATTGAACTCATTTCCTCCACGAGCTACACTACGCTTGTCCCCGGTACGCTTCTTTAACTACACCATTAGAACCGGATTAGGAAATAATGACGTACTTATATCACTCAGCCAGTGATGTAATTCTATTATTTGGATTGTTATCGCATTTACAGGGCGTTCTCGGTGACGCATTTCATACTTATTTATAACAATCTCGTAACATGCTTTAATTAAAAATATTGTTACGAAATTTATGCTTTGATTGTATGATTGCGTAGAAGAGATAATTAAGGTAACATGTCGACTGAAGTATTTATACACTCGTGAGCATTAATAAAGGGTCGGTTAAGAAAGTTTGAATATAAAGACGCTAGCTAACTGAAATAAATTCTGCATGATAGTCAAATAAATATCCTTAAAATAAAATAAAAATATTTTTATTAATTTATTTATATTTTTATTTATTTATTTATTTATTTATTAAGATACACCAACAGCATTACACAAGCATACATTGTTGTAATAATCAAGTTTACAAACTAAGTCCTGTTGTGTATGCCAGTTACAGGTGTACACAACGGCCGACGACAGGCCTTTGGCAAGGGCGACAAGGGTCGCGATAGATGAATCCCGTGCAGTAGGGAAACCTGCTGCACGCTTGAGAAGGAGGCGGAGCCTCCAAAACAAGGCTGCTCAGCCACCTGTGGAGACAGAGGAGGAGTTTGCCTCCCTTCCCCAGATATAAGGGGAAAGGGAAGGGGAAAGGAAAAAGCGGTGAGGTCGAGTGGACTCCTTTTGGTCCCTCGACCTCCAAGGCGTCGGCAGGAGTCCCGGTGGCACCGAAGGCAGCCTCGGGAAGCGAGTGGACAGAGGTGGTCCGTCGAAGGGCACCTGTGAGGAAGGCGGCAGTCGAAGGTGGTGCGAAAGCACCACCGACGAAGGTAACGGAGGGCCCGAAGAAGCAGGGCATAGTCCTCCCCCGCTCACAGGCCGTAGTGATCAAGCTACGGCCTGATGCAGCGACAAGGGGAGTGACGTACGCGTCGGCCCTTTTAAAGGCCGAGCAAGCGGTGGACCTGGCTGAGCTGGGTATTGGGCCGCTCCGGATCCGCCAGTCGGCGACCGGGGCGCGCCTAATTGAAGTGCCAGGTGCCACCAGCTCGGCCAAGGCCGACGCGCTGGCGGACCGCCTTAGGACGGTCCTCGTGGAGGAGGTGGAGGTGTCTAGGCCCGTGAAAAACGCCGATATGCGCGTCACGGGCCTAAACGACACCACCACCGTGGACCGCCTCACTGCCGCATTGGCACGGGAAGGGGGGTGCACTGCCGCGCAGGTCATTGTCCGGAGCATGCGCACCGGCAATGGCCCGCAAGGGATGGGCTCCGCCCTCGTGGAGTGCCCGGCTGTAGCGGCGAAAAAGCTGCTGCAGCTGGGTAGCATCGCGGTGGGGTGGAGCCGAGTGCACCTCCACTTCCTGGAGCCAAGACCCAGGCACTGTTTTAGATGCCTGGGTCTGGGGCACGTCGCTGGCACGTGCCCCCATCAGGTTGACCGCAGCGATCTGTGTTATCGCTGCGGTCAGAAGCTTGTGCCCACAAGGCAGCTGCCTGCTCGGCGCCACCGCGCTGTGCGGTCTGCGCCGATGCAGGCAGGCCTGCCGGCCACGTGATGGGGGCATGTCATGCCACCCCCATCCACCCGTGGAAGCTCCCCGCCCAACCCCAACGGGCCGGGAGCTCGAGGGACGTTGAGATGTCTGGTTGATGGCCAGACATCTCCAGCCAGAGCGAACGCCAACCACTCCGCCGCGGCGCAGGATCTCTTCCTGCAGTCCATGGCGGAGTGGGGCGTCGATCTCGCGGTGATGGCGGAGCCGTACTTCGTCCCTCCCTTCCTCATTGGGTGGGGATCTGGACGGCTCCGTTGCCATCACCGTGAGGCCTGGAGTAGGCCCGCCCCTCGTCCCCAAAGCGAGGGGCCACGGGTACGTGGCGGCGGTTCGGGGAGAGGTGGCTCTGGTCGGAGTCTACTTCTCCCCGAACCGCGACCTGCCGGCCCTCGAGCGCTTTCTCGACGCTCTTGGGCCGGTGGTGGGCAGCTAGCGCTCCTCCAGGTGTTCGTGCTGGGGACTTCAATGCCAAGTCCACGGCTTGGGGCAACCCCGCACGAACCCTAAAGGAGGGAGGTGGAGGAGTGGGCGCTAGCTGCCGGGCTGTCCCTTCTCAATGTTGGGACAGCCCACACATGCGTGCGGCGGTCGGGAGGTTCAGTGGTGGACTTGTCGTTCGCCACTCCGGCCGTCGCACGGCAAGTGGAGGGTTGAGAGTGGAGACGGAGGTGGAGACACTATCGGACCACAAATATATAAGGTTCGAGGTGTCTCCAGCCTCCGGACGTCCGGCGTCGAATTCCTGGGGTCGTAGCCGGTTCCCGCGTTAGGCGCTCACAAAGCTCAACCGGGAACTGGCATTAGAGGCGGCCATTGTCGGCCGCTGGGGCCTCCTGCCAACAGAAGACGGGGGGGTGGACGATGCGGCTGGCCGCTTCTGCGACGTTTTACACAACGTCTGCAGAGCGGCCATGCCCCGCGTTGGGCGTCCCCCCCCTAGGCGGGCGGTCTTCTGGTGGTCGACAGAGATTGCCGACCTCCGCGTCGCCTGCAACGGGGCCCGTAGGGCGTACACCCGAAGCAGGCGGCGCCGACCCCAGGATGTGGAGAGAGATGGTCGGCTGTACAGGGTCTACGTGGAGAAAAGAAGATCCTGCAGCTGGCCATCTGCCGAGCCAAGGAGACTGCCTGGCTGGAGATGGTGAAGGGTCTCGAGAGAGACCCTTGGGGCCGACCGTATAAAAGGGTGCGGGAGAAATTCCGCACCCGGTCGGCCCCTCTCACCGGAGTGCTCCAGCCAGAGCTCCTGGGGAGGATAGTCGGGGAACTCTTCCCCGACGCCCCTGCGGGTTTTACTCCCCCCAGGATGGCTCGGCAGACGCCGGACGTCGAAGACGTCCCGCCACCACCCGTCACGGATACCGAAATGGAGGCAGTTCTGACCTGCCTCCAGAGTAGGCGGAGGGCACTGGTCTGACGGGGTGCACGGAAAGGTTCTGGCCCTTTCCCCTCGTGCACCTCAGTCAGGCCCATGGGAGGAGCTGTTCGACCGCTGTCTGCGGTCGGGGCAGTTCCCGAGGGCCTGGAAAGAGGGTCGGCTGTGCCTTCTCCCGAAGGACAGTCGGCCCCGGACTCGGCTTCGGCGGTTCGACCGGTTGTGTTGCTGGACGAGGCTGGCAAGGCCCTGGAGAGGGTCGTGGCTCGCCGCCTCGTCCGGCATATGGAGGAAGGTTCGGGCCCGAAACTCTATGAGTTTCACCTGGGTTCCGGGCCCGCCGGTCGACCGTCGACGCCCTCCGACGCCTGCGGGCGGTGACGGAAGAGGCGGGGCGTCAGGGAGAGGTAGTGTTGGCGGTGTCACTGGACATCGCCAATGCCATCAACAACCTCCCTCATGCGGTGATACAGGCGGCACTCGTATATTTCGGAGTGCCCTGTATCTCAGGAGGTTGTTGGGCGCCTACCTCTCCCAGAGGAGGGTGGCATTCGAGGACCGGAGGGGGTCAGTCAGGTGGAGGAAAGCCGAGCGCGGTGTCCCACAAGGATCGGTGTTGGGGCCGATTCTGTGGGACATCGGCTACGACTGGGTCCTGCGGAGCCGTCTCCTCCCCGGGATGGGTGTCATCTGCTATGCAGATGACACCTCGTATATTCCCGGGGAAAGGCGTATAAGGAGGCGGCGCGGCTGGCCGAGGTCGGAGTGGGCCTCGTGGTCAGCCGCATAGAGAGGTTAGGGCTTCGGGTAAAACTGGAGAAGACCGAAGCCCTCCTCTTCCGCAGGACCGGGCGTAAAGGACCCCCTCCGGGTGCCACCCTCCTCATTGGAGGTGAAAGAGTGAGGGTGAGTTCCCAGATGAAGTACCTGGGACTCACCCTCGATGGAGGATGGACCTTCGGACCCCACTTCGAACAGTTGGGGCCGAAGGTCCTGAGGACGGCAGCCGCGCTGGGAAGTCTCCTCCCGAACCTCGGAGGACCCAGCGCGGTGCAGGAGGCTGTACTCTGGGGTCTGTCGGAGTATGGCCACGTACGGTGCCCCCATCTGGGCGGGTGACCTGTCTCGCGGCAATCGCGCACAGCTGCGCAGGGCGCAGCGGATTGCCGCGATCAGGGTCATCCGGGGGTACCGTACGGTCTCGTGGGCGGCAGCTACTGCGCTTGCCGGCGATCCGCCGTGGGAGCTCGTGGCGGGGGTTCTGGCCGAGGTGTCCGACTATGTCTCGGATAGGAGGGCCCTCGGAGAGAACCCTCTGCCAGAAGAGGTCCGGCGGATCCGTCGGTTAGGTGAGGTAGCACTATGCCGGAGGTGGGAGGAGGACCTGGCGCATCACCCGTACGGTTTACGTACAACGGGTGCTCTGCGCCCGGTCCTGGAGCGTTGGATGCGCAGAAAGCGCAAACCTCTCACCTTCCGTCTGACGCAGGTGTTCACGGGGCATGGCTGCTTCGGGGACTACCTGTGTCGGACGGCCCGACGGGAGGCTGATGAGCGGTGCCATGATTGTGGCGCTGCGGTGGACTCTGCCCAGCACACCCTGGAGGTGTGCCCGAGATGGGCAGCGCAGCGTTGCGACTTGGCATCCGCCATCGGTGGAGTAGACCTGTCGCTTCCGAGCCTCGCACTTGCGATGGTACGGAGCGACAGGTCTTGGTCGGCGGTCGCCTCCTTCTGCGAGACAGTCATGTCCCAGAAGGAGGCCGACGAGCGGGTCAGGAGGGGAGCCGGGGCTCCTCCCTCCGCAGGCGACGAGTCGGGGTGCGCAGGAGGCGTTTCAAACGCCTCCTCTCGCTGCCCCTGTAATTCGGGAAGCGGGGCCAGGATGGGAACCTGGCCCCAGCATGCTTCGGCGTCGTCGGGACTTCTCTGAGTGCCGGAGGAGTCCCCCTCGAGGGTGAAGTCCGGTCTTGCCGAGACCGGCCGGTCGTTGGGGTGTCCTGTCGCTGACAGATCCGGGGCACCCCGCTCATAACGGCTGATGGCATTCGCGGTAGGTTTAGTGGGTATGGGCTGCCCAGGCCGAGTCCCACATCCCTCCGGGCCCACCCAGGGTCCGGAGGATGGTTGATAACTCGATTCCCCGCGTTAACAAAAAAAAAAAAGGTGTACACAACATTCGCTATAAAGAAACGTAACGATTTTATTATTAATACTTACAAAAATATATTATTAAATGATAAAGTAACAGGAATATAACTACTAAATTAATTAAATAAGCCAAAATCACCGCACAATTTTAAAACTAAGGTGCCGAAGACCTTGCGTGAATTAGAAAAATGTCAACCGACTTGGACTTAGTGTTAAGAAGGTTGTATGTAGCGGAAATCCTTGGCAAGGGCGAGTGTGACAGAAGGTTGGTTTTAGATTGCGGCACATCAAAAATCCTATAACAACGACTCCTTGGATATTTGAATGGCACTCTAATGTGAAATTTCATTAAAACCGTAACTTAAACGATAAAGGATAACTTACGTAAACTTGGATTATATAGTATTTTTCATTAAATTTTAGTACTTAGTGTAGTTACATGGACATAATATTATCATTAATGAATAAAATTTAAAACATATGCGTAACAAATTATTAAAAATATTTTGTACGTATGTGTAGCAAAAAAGTTACATCCTACGTATATTCCAACTGTTTGTGTCCATCGCACGGGCCTTCTCTGTAAAGAGTGTGTAAGGGCATAATCTATCTTGCAGCCCTAGTGTGCGTTAGTGGACTTCTAAGTTATTCAAAGTGCGTATATCTTCTTCTTGGTCGCCTCACTCTTATCAGAGTGGCCGTGGCAATCATGATCTCGTGGGTTGGGCAGCAGACAGCACCCGCCGCACGACGTCTCGCCACCTCCGTCTGCTGGCCGTCAATTGAACACCCACCATACTCTGCACTGATGCGTCCATCGCATTGGCGGTGTGCGTGTATACATATTATATATTTTCCACGTTTTAAATTTGTTTGATTTATTACTATGATACATGGTACGAGGAACGTCAAACATATGCTAAAATTTTAGAGGCCATCCTATCAAAGTTTCACGACCAAAAAACACGTGGCAAATCATTGCCTTTAATTAAATTATTATAGAAAATTTAATTGGAATCGGGCAACGGTGCTTTTAGGGTAATAAAGTATTTCTTCCCTTTACTTTTGCTTTCACTTTTTCCCCCCGGGTGTCAGTTATTTCCTCCCCAACGTCAGGTCGGGACGAAATTTTAAAATTGTTTCTTGAGATCGACATTACAAACAAAGTATTTCCTAAATCCATTTAATGTTTTTACGTCAAATACGTAAAGACAGGCGGAGAGACAGTAATGACAATAATTGGAGGCCTCTTGAATATCTTTCTCGGAAACTTATAATAGAGAGATAGAATTTTCTTACTGCGAATAAGTATCTTTTCATAAAAAAATTATAGGAATCCTGTGTAAATCCAAAATAGTAATTGAAATTTATTTATATGATAATTTTGTCTGCGTTTTTGTATCTTAATATTATCTTATACATGACATCACACCAAGGTAATGTCATTATTGTTATCAATTATTAATGCATAATATATAGAAATTATTTTTAATTACTCCTATATCTGGAAGTGTATATATTTGTAGTAATTTAAAAGATTCCCTAGCATTTGTAATAACATACAATAAAAGATTATTAAAAGTACAGAATTACTACAAAAATAAAAGCTGAAGCATATTTCTTTAAAAAATCTAGCTAATTATTGTAATTGTAGCAACATTCTTATTAATCTATCAAAATAAGCTTGTGCTAGATGATTCTCGTTAGTAGTCGAATGATAGTTTTGAGACTACCTTACGTTTCGTTGACCGTACCTTAAACCAATAGGCTATTGACGATTAAATATTAGACATGTGAAGACTGCCAATCCGCACTAGGGCTATGCTCTATAATCTCTTTACAGAGAAGGTCTGTGCCCAGCAGGTAAGACTTATAAAAAAGCTGTATACATAAAAATTATGACGCATTAGAAGTCGGAGTACAAAACAAAGAAAACGTATAGTGTATAATGCAAGATTGAAGAAAGAAGTATCGACACGATTGTCGATTAGTTTGGTCCGCCTCTTAATACGGATATGTCGGATCAAATTCCGGACGACGGTTACTAATGACATTTTTCGGACTCGTATATGACAAAATGTTCTTGGCGTGACAATTGCTTCATTCCTTTGGTTATGTTGAAGAAATTGAGAGAGCTCTTTTATAGCTCTCTCAGTTTCTTTCTTTTTTTCTCGTGTAAAAGATTTACAGCTGATACTCGTAGTAAAAATCCATTCTGGAAGAATTCAGCAATAATGTTTCGGACAACCTCGTTATTACAATATTATTGATAAAACCAAAAACTTTCGCAAAATATAAACGAGTCCTGCCAAGGATAAATGATAGGGCTATCGAAATTATAAACAAATCCTCATTGTTAACCGACTTCAAAAGAGAAGAAGTGGATTAAATTCAAGCATGTAATGTTTACTCTAATCTAGTATAATTTTTTTATGTTTTTACACTCAGAGCGCCGTTATTTCTGTACTTTTTTTACAATTCATAAAGATAATGTAACTAATGTAAAAGAAACTTCGTAACGGAACTATGCTACTTCTGAAATAAAAGATAGTCTGTGAACAAAGTTAAGATGGGACCTAATCCATTAAAACAATAAAAAAGGCGGTTCATAAATGGCGCTGGTTAGAATGTAGAAAGACATACAGGTGAATTGAAAACGTCTTTTTAGATATCGGTTCATCAGCGATTAAAATTAATGTTATTCAGTTACTCTAGTCGGCCCAAAGGGCTAAAGTTATACGCCTTTGACTTCCGTGTTGGGTTCTACATAATGCCAAAGGAGTATACAATAAAAACGCATATACGTTTTTAAGCACCCTACATACCCTTTTTATCTAGCACACTTGAAATTTCGACATACGATAAGTGCACATGTCCCGCCGTGACAGTATGGCGTTTCGAAGAGAGTTCATTATGTTTAAAAGGAAGTAAGTCCTCGCCACTGGAAAGTGGTTCTACTGCAAAGCACAAAGCAGCCCTTGTGATAGAAGAGGCGTACGCTTTCACGCCGTCTCTCGATAAGCCCTCACCAACACTAAGGGTCGCTGGTCTTTATATTTGTTCAATAAACTATAATGCCGCCTTTTAAAATCTATAATGGTGTATTTAAATATTAGGATTTTTTATAAAATATATATAGATTGAAATATTAATATCGTGTTCAATATATAATTCGTAAACCGACGTCAAATCTAATCAAACGTAAAACGCTATTTATAACACGCGTACGTGCCTTTTGTATTTCGGAATTATCGTAGGAATATTACAAAATCAAACTTTATCAGAACGTAACCAAACTTTCAAACTACTCTTAAAGATAATCTTTTCCAATAAAAAATTAACCATCGGCATCCGTTGATATCGAGTTATTGGTTCATCTGTGGTGAACATTATTGATGCAAAAATTTATATGCTTTTCTCATGGATGCCATTGCCAGAATTGGACCAAACGGGAACCAGCACCAGCTTTCAAAAAAAAAGAAACCCAGTTAAAAGTTTTTTTTTTGGACAAACTACACAGTTGGCCAGAGTGGCTGGCCTTTGTTAAAAGTTATGTGTTAACAAATATAAAAAAGCACGCGCTTCCTTCTAACTCTAGCAGAGTAGACACAGATAGCGGTCGCTATTACTTTTAAGTTGACGTTATTACGGTTATTTTAATATTACAAACAGACACTGCAATTTTATTTTTTTGTATAGATATGTCTTTAGTTTATTTTAAGTGCGGGTACACCGTTTCCTAACTTACATTTTTAAAACACTCATAAGTGTTGCCTGTCAGTTATCTGTACGGTTTTTTTAAAAAGCTATACCAGAATGTCCATTACTATGACTACAAGTCGAGATGAGAGTTGTTGACCCGCTTCCCTGGCGTTTTCACGTGTAGAGTTTTTAACTGGTCAGGATTTAGTCCCGTTTTAATTGAATTCACTTTTATAGTGCCTTAATTACAGCGGGAATGAAAAGCGTTGTAAAAAAGGCTTACATAGGGATTATTGGTCTTACAACGTTCTTTTTTTTATTGAATAACAACTTTAGATGATTCTTACATCTTACGTGTAAGTAGGCTTTTTATGTAGAAGATTGTAAGATACGAGTTGTTGGAGCAACTTTATATTATGAGGCCAGAACCTCGAGAGGTCTGCGATATCTCGGTGGACTCGTGGCGGGTCCCATCGAGTGGTTCATTAGTGTTCGCCTCACTAATGATCCTCGGTGTTGTCAGTGCTTCACTAACAATCAACCTTTTACTCTTTCACATATAAATATGAAAACATTTCATCTCCATTTCGGAATAATTTTCGGAGACAAGATTTTGAGTTTTACGTAATTATTCGGATACTCTTTTTTACTATGCATTTTTAACGTTTCTGATATGATATAGTGTATTAAAAAAATTGTCAAAACAATTCAGAGCTATGTCCGTTTTATATTGAGGTAACTCTATTTTTATAACCAGTGAAACACAGTCGCCATCACATCGCTGGGCAGAGTGGGGAGAGAGTTCCTCAGTCAGTATGACGATGACGTGACAATGTTTCATACAATAGTAGCGACGTTTCGCCATGCGAAGTGTTATTATTAAACCAAGTCATATTTCACATCAAAATGAGTATTTATTTATCAAGTACAGTAAAACTCTAATTTTGTCTCACAGCTATTGTCTCTATGTTATTCACCGTTTCCCTAGTAGAGTTTTCGATTTTATGCTTAATTGCATGGACTTCCATTTCGGCACAAATGTCTAGAGGTCTACAACGGGACAAGTAGTACCAAGCTTTCTGAATTCTAGCTGACATTTTGCTGAGGGATCTCACGTATCAGCTCCAAATGCTTTCATGTTTCGCCTTTCCTCAACATGCTTTAACGTTGCATTGCTCATCCAATACTGTCGTTTCCGTTACGTTTACAGTAGACTTTTTGACCGAGCTCACCATAACGTTTTTAGCCCGATCCTAGAACTCATCTGAAGTTAGGCTTAGATATATACGCTGTTAAGAGAGTATAACAGTGTACAGACCCCTGTCACGTTTTACATCAAAGATGTGCATGTATTTATCGAATAAACAAATGAATATGTCAACTAACAAACGAATAATAAACCTACAGACCGGCGTACGGTAGGCTAATGAAGTTCACGTGTCCAATACCGTGCTGTGATAAGCTTTAGAAAGGGACTCGTACACTGCACAGAGACGGACGTGTGTCTATATCGTGCGACGCATTGTACAGCAGCCCGCCACAATGCGGAGCACTCAGCACGAGTGCCGCGGTGGGCGCGAGCCTGCTTTTGTTTTATTTCACCCACACTCCTTCGCTTTCGAAACTTTTAAGGGGGACTTCAAATTGCGTTCCTTCTTTCCACCAGAGTTAAGCTCACCTTGATTAGTCACACTCGTTACGCTTTTACTACGTTTAAACCTTTTTTTGTTCAAAATTGTAAATTGACATGCATATAAATATAATCACCACCTTCACACAAACACTCATGCACTCATGGGTGTTCATCAGTTCATGTTCAATCATAATTTGTACAGTCTTTACACTTAAATATATAAAAGAAAAGGAACAGCAATTTTCAAGAGAGGAAAGACAGGACTTGATCCTAGTTTTTTTTTTTAAAAAGCCAAAAATATTTCTTTTTTTTTCAGAAATATTACTAACATCACATCAATAGTCGAATGGTGGATTCGAACCCACGATCTTAAGATCCGCAAACCGTACCCTAAATCATTAGGCGATTGACGGTTTAGGTGGCAGTGAAACATAATCGTTTACAATATTACACTAGCATAGATAAAATATTAATTTCCATGAGGCGTTAGATTTTGTTATTGCTTGGTTGATGAAGTATTCAAATTCTAAATATTTTCAAATCCAAAGAGTGTCTACATG
The DNA here is from genome assembly GCA_029286785.1 of Meandrusa payeni. Classification (NCBI taxonomy): domain Eukaryota; kingdom Metazoa; phylum Arthropoda; class Insecta; order Lepidoptera; family Papilionidae; genus Meandrusa; species Meandrusa payeni. The sequence continues at coordinate 6,307,294 of JAGSMX010000012.1, read as the reverse complement.
TTTTTGTTTTTAAGTAGGCGATAAGTGAAAGGAAGGCAGATGCACTTTGATATCGTCATCCTTAGGCCTACATCTTGATACTAGTAGGCACTGTTTATGCGGAAATGAGTGCAGCGAGGCGGAAGTGCAAAGCCCCCCTTGCACCCCCGGGCGTCGACCCCCGAGTAACGTCGGGCGCACGTTGCCTTAGCGCACACATTTGCACACAGCTAACAACTCAATAGCTACATCTTAACAACCGTTTCATTTTAAAGTGTCACCGTGATCGATACTGATTTGAATGCTACTACACACACACACACATTCTCATTGATTTTATCTGCGTCTGTTTGACGTGACTTTCTTTTCAATATAAAGTATGTTAATGACGCATTGAAGTCTACTATTCGTCAGACACTCGTAAATTCTCTAGTCTCGTCTCGAACGGAATTCAGTCAAGTTTTTAAAGTGCACGAAACTTGGCCAATTAAGTAGTTGGATCTGAAACTTTCCAGTTTGTATACTGTGCGAGTGTAGCCGGCGCGAAGATTTACGAATAGCTTTTAATTGGTTTAAGAACGGCATTGGACTTCATTTAGTTTGTTTCGTAAAGTCAATTGTCGGGAGCCGTAGAAGAATTTCAGCACGAAAGAAACCTTAAGCGCTCGTATAGTCGGGAAAGCTCCGCTCGGATGATTATCGCTCTAGTGTCGAGTGCATAAGTGGAAGTTTTTCGCGGGAGTAAGTAGACCGGGTTATAGTACACTTGATGTATGCATATTTATATCGCAATGCGTAGTTTCGCAAAGGTTTAGCACGAGTTTCAAGGATTCTTTATGCGAAAATACTAGTTGCTTATAAATACAAGTATATTCAGGTTTTTCTTAGTGCGTGCACATGAATTAATAAGAAGACGCTTTGCCAAAGGTATCGTGCGGCGTGACCCGAGTTACTTTAATAATGTTAATGCAGTCCTTTGAAAGGGTTTAGTATTAATTAGGTCCTAGATTAATTTCGTTGCCATAGCATAGCACCTTGGGTTCAGAAGATATAACAGGGAAATAAATAACCTAAAAATCGTATATAATCATGATTGACATTTTAGTAAGTTAATGGCAATCTAAGACTAGGTAAATAAGTAAGGAATGGAGGATCCGTAAAGCGTAAACTTGGAAGGAAAAAGAGAATCCATGCGCCAGATCTTTGTAGTATGACTATTTTTACCGGATTATCGAATTTCAACACTAAAATTATTGTTTTGAATTTAATCCCACGTTTCGAACAGTTCAAAGCGATCAATTAACGATCTTATTTTCGAATTCAAATTCATAATTAAGATTGAGCTAGTTTAATGATTAATCAGCCCCGTAGTTCTGGGCTCTCAAGAATAAGACTACGGTATCCCTGCCTGTCGTATAAGGCGACTAAAGGGGCCTCAGGTTCACTGGGCGACAAGGGTGGGGGCCTGCGTCGTCCACCAAAGTGGACCTGGAAGAAGGCGACATGGCGCGTGTCGCCTTGCGCTGCGAGGGCGCAGGGGGAACGAGTAACCTCCCCTGGAACGTGCTCTCCTTGAGCACAGTGCAGAGGCTCCGGTGCGTTCCACTGGAGATCCCGGAGCCCCTCGTCATGCACCGAGGAAAGGGCCACCGGGGAGGTTTTAAAAAGTTTAATGATTAATCCGTCATGTTTGATTTGAAGTCCGTTTTGTTTTTACTCGTAAATTTTATGCTTAATTGCATGGACTTCCATTTCGGCACAAATGTCTAGAGGTCTACAACGGGACAAGTAGTACCAAGCTTTCTGAATTCTAGCTGACATTTTGCTGAGGGATCTCACGTATCAGCTCCAAATGCTTTTATGTTTCGCCTTTCCTCAACGTGCTTTAACGTTGCATTGCTCATCCAATACTGTCGTTTCCGTTACGTTTACAGTAGACTTTTGATCGAGCTCACCATTACGTTTTTAGCCCGATCCCACAACTCATCTGGAGTTAGGCTTAGATAGATACGCTGTTAAGAGAATTCAAACAGTGTACAGACCCCGTCACGTTTTACATCAAAGATATGCATGTATTTATCGGATAAACAAATGAATATGTCAACTAACAAACGAATAATAAACCTACAGACCGGCGTACGGTAGGCTAATGAAGTTCACGTGTCCAATACCGTGCTGTGATAAGCTTTAGAAAGGGACTCGTACACTGCACAGAGACGGACGTGTGTCTATATCGTGCGACGCATTGTACAGCAGCCCGCCACAATGCGGAGCACTCAGCACGAGTGCCGCGGTGGGCGCGAGCCTGCCTTTGTTTTAAAGTAGGCGATAAGTGAAAGGAAGGCAGATGCACTTTGATATCGTCATCCTTAGGCCTACATCTTGATACTAGTAGGCACTGTTTATGCGGAAATGAGTGCAGCGAGGCGGAAGTGCAAAGCCCCCCTTGCACCCCCGGGCGTCGACCCCCGAGTAACGTCGGGCGCACGTTGCCTTAGCGCACACATTTGCACACAGCTAACAACTCAATAGCTACATCTTAACAACCGTTTCATTTTAAAGTGTCACCGTGATCGATACTGATTTGAATGCTACTACACACACACACACACACACACACATTCTCATTGATTTTATCTGCGTCTGTTTGACATGACTTTCTTTTCAATATAAAGTATGTTAATGACTCATTGAAGGTACTATTCGTCAGACACTCGTAAATTCTCTAGTCTCGTCTCGAACGGAATTCAGTCAAGTTTTTAAAGTGCACGAAACTTGGCCAATTAAGTAGTTGGATCTGAAACTTTCCAGTTTGTGTACTGTGCGAGTGTAGCCGGCGCGAAGATTTACGAATAGCTTTTAATTGGTTTAAGAACGGCATTGGACTTCATTTAGTTTGTTTCGTAAAGTCAATTGTCGGGAGCCGTAGAAGAATTTCAGCACGAAAGAAACCTTAAGCGCTCGTATAGTCGGGAAAGCTCCGCTTGGATGATTATCGCTCTAGCGTCGAGTGCATAAGTGGAAGTTTTTCGCGGGAGTAAGTAGACCGGGTTATAGTACACTTGATGTATGCATATTTATATCGCAATGCGTAGTTTCGCAAAGGTTTAGCACGAGTTTCAAGGATTCTTTATGCGAAAATACTAGTTGCTTATAAATACGAGTATATTCAGGTTTTTCTTAGTGCGTGCACATGAATTAATAAGAAGACGCTTTGCCAAAGGCATCGTGCGTCGTGACCCGAGTTACTTTAATAATATAAATGCAGTCCTTTGAAAGGGTTTAGTATTAATTAGGTCCTAGATTAATTTCGTTGCCATAGCATAGCACCTTGGGTTTAACACGCTGCCCTGGGGAGCGATTAGGGAGGCACTGGTATACCACCGCGTGCCTCCCTACCTGCAGCGCATCGTCGGGGCGTACTTGCATGGCAGGTGCATCCAGTATATGGGTCGGAACACGTTCCACCAGAGGGAGGTGAATTGCGGGTTCCGCAGGGTCTGTGTTGGGGCCCTGCTATGGAACCTGCATATGACGCGGTCCTTAGGGTCGGTCTCCCTGTCGGTGAGGTGCGTCGCCCGCTATGCAGACGACACGCTAGTCATGTCCGACGGGGACGATTTCGATAGCACCATCCGGCTCGCCGAGCTTGGGTGGCATGCGTCGTGGACAAAATCCACGAGCTGGGTCTACGGGTAGCGCCTCACAAGACCGAGGCGCTATGGTTCCACAAGCTCCCAAGAGCTAGGGAACCCAGCCGGTCGGTTCGCGTAGGTGACGTGCAGGTCCGGGTGGGGTCGACGATGAAATATCTCGGCCTCATCCTGACAGTCGTTGGGGCTTCGAAGAGCACTTCGACCGCTTGGTCCCCAAGATCGAAAAGGTAGTGGGTGCTCTGCACAGACTGCTGCCTAATCTTGGGGCCCCAGGAGGGAGTCCGCCGCCTCTACGGAGGAATCGTGCGATCCATGGCCCTCTACGGGGCGCCCGTGTGGTGTAACCGCTTCACGGGCGTCCGGCGCTGCAGAGCTAAGCTCCTTAGCCTGCAGCGCAAGATGGCCATTCGGATCGCACGAGGATACCGAACGGTATTATACGAGGCGGCCACTATCCTGGCTCGGTTCCTGCCGCTCGACATCTTGGCGGACATGGACGCGCGTGTATACATGCGCGTCCATGCGCGAGGATGCGGGAGAGGTGCGTCGGCAGGAGCACAGACGGGCGATGGAGGTGTGGGCGTGCGGCTCGCGGAGCGGCGATACACGCGCCAACGCATCGTCTGTGCCTTCCTGCCGAACTTCGAAGCCTGGCAACGGAAGAAGGAAATGTACGTCACGTACCGCCTGACACAGGTACTCACCGGGCACGGGTGCTTCGGCGAGTACCTGAACAGGATAGGGCGCGAACCGACCGCGCAATGCCACCATTGTGGCTGTGACCGGGATTCCGCGCAGCACACACTAGCCGTGCCCCGCGTGGGAGGCGGAGCGGCGGATCCTGGTCCAGCATATCGGGCAAGACCTCTCCCCGCCGGCGGCAGGAGCGGCTGCGCTGGTGGGGAGATCTAAATGGAAGGCGCTGGTCTCCTTCTGCGAGTCAGTAATGACCCAGAAGGAGACCGCAGAACGGGATCGGGAGGGGGCCGATCCCGTTCGGAGATGGAGCAGGCGGGCCGGTGGCAGACCTGTAGTTCTGGGCTCTCAAGAATAAGACTACGGTATCCCCTGCCTGCCGTAGAAGGCGACTAAAAGGGGCCTCGGGTTCACTGGGCGACAAGGGTGGGGCCTTTGTCGTCCGCTAAGGTGGACCCGGGAAGAAGGCGACATCGGCTGGCCCGTGTAGCCTTGCACTGTGAGGGCACAGGGGGGGAGGGAGAATCCTCCCCCCCCGGGACGTGCTCTCCTTGAGCACAGTGCAGAGGGGCTCCGGTGCGTTCCACTGGAGATCCCGGAGCCCCTCGTCATGCACCGAGGAAAGGGCCACCGGGGAGGTTTTAGTGGGTAAAAACCCCACATAACCGCCGCCTTCCCCCCAGAAGGCGGGGTATCTTTTTGAAGATTTCCTCCCCGTCAAAAAAAAAAGTTTAATGATTAATCCGTCATGTTTGATTTGAAGTCGGTTTTTGTGTATACTCGTAAATATTATTCTATCAAAACTTTCGTAAATATTATTGAATATCCGGCTAAAATGTCTAACAACACGCTTTGAATACCATAAACGACAGTTGCTATGTGGGATTACTCGGACGTCAGAGCAACAGGCGCTTAGGCTTAGTACGGATAGGGCTTTCAACGCAGACATGTGTGCTTAATGTGCTTTAAAGTCTGTTTACAAATTTAGCTCGTATGTTTATACTGTAATAAATATTTGGTACTGCATTTTTACGAATTTGACGATTACGTCTGCCAATATTCTTTTAGCTTTAGAATGTTCTTTAGGTTATCCGTGAAATAACAATCGACGGAGCCGTTGTTCGGCCCACTCGTAACTCCTTGGATCGTAATGCTTACTCGTAACATAACCGTCGAAGCCGAGATTACCCTTCAGCGGAGGCACCCTTGAGTCCAGTTACTACGAATATAGGTTCAGGCCATGCGATCTAAGAGCTATGGCACCTCTCAATCCGGTGAAGCTGCTTGAATCGTTCGGTGAATATGATTTTCTTTCTCACACAGGGTTAATTAGTGGAGAATACCTTTAAGACATTAAGGAAAAGAAGAGAAGTAATGATGCAAAAGCTTTATATATATATAGATATATAATATATATATTAGGTGGAGACCGTCGACATCATTAGGTGATTATGAAGGATGGTAGTGAAGCACAAAGGCGTACTCTCAGCAGTCACCGTACGTACCCTCAGTGTGTCAACTGGAGTATGATAGTGTTTGTATAACAACATACAACCACCTAGATTTGGCCCAGCGGTTATTTTTAGATAAATGTCGCAATTTTTATAGTATAGTAAAGTATAAATTTCATTCTGATGCGAATACTCTTTGTAGTTTGTACTATATAATTATGGATCTTGTAGGAGGCTTGTAGGAGATAGGATGAATAGAAGGTTTTATTGCGCGATCAAACTAAAAAAAATGTGAAACTTTTTACATATATAACATATGGTACCGAATAAGCTTGATTACATTGACCCCTACATCGCATAGGTATATAGAAGGTACTTATATATATTAAAAAAATATATTTGGTATACCGAAGTAAAATAAAGTTAACTAAAAATTTATCTGTAAAACGGAGTAGACGCTATTATGGCTTTTAGTGAAAACTCTTTTGGGCTCCGGCGTCTCGGCGGAAGGAAGCTCTGAGGACATGCCAATAAGCGTGGCGAGCTGTAACAACACCTCGCTCAATCAAGCCCCGGAAGCAATTCCACTCTTCAGCGCAAGCTATAAGGTTGACATTCCAAATAAGATACGAAAATTATCGGCTGCAGCGGCTTAAAGCAATTTTGCGAGTCAATATTGAACTTTTCAACTCAAGGGGGCGATGTGTTCCTTTCAAATAAATCTACAACTGGATTACTTGTACAATTTCAAACTTTGACGGGTCCCCATAAATAATATAAAATTTTTTCATTAATTTTTTTTGTGAATGTTAACATGGTTATTAGGATGTCAATTGAGTTTATGAGTTTTATGGCTTCAAATTTTAGTGTCAAATCAAGGAATTAACATTTTTTTAATTTAAATTTTAGTACTTAGTGTTGCCACATGGACATAATATTTTCATTATTGAAAATACTGTATGATCCAAGTTTACGTAAAATATACTTTTTCGTTAAAGTTTTTTTTTATGAAATATAAATAAATTAATAAAAATATTTTATATTATTTTAAGGATATTTAATTGTCTCTCATGCACAATTTATTTCAGTTAGCTAGCATCTTTATCTTCCGAGATATTCAAACTTTCTTAACCGACCTTTTATTTTTGCTCACGGCTATATTAAAAATGAACCAACGAAACGTTGTATATACGAACTTACCAACTGATTTGACGCCAGTTACAGTTATAAAACATGTGGGTTTCCTCACGTCTTAGAAATGTTGTGAAGTCTACCAATCCTCACTAGGGCCGCGTGGCGGACTATGCCCTTATACTCTCTATACAGAGAAGGCCTGCGCCCAACAGTGGGACATTTATATTATATATATAAAGGCTGTAACTTTAACTTTAACAGTTGGTTAAACTAAGTAATTATCTGTGTATATTACGATTATGACTCACAAATGGAACTGATAACTAAGTAGTCATAACGGACGTAAAGCAATCTTGGATTTGAAGTGTTAATTAAGCAATTAGCTTAGGTCTTGCTCTCCGCTTTGCTGCGAGGCACGTCGGTCCCCTCGTTAAGAAATTATGGCGGGCGAGCGATCTCTTAGGGGCCTTTAGCAAATATCTTAAGCTTCTACCAACACCCTTATATTTATGCGTGCGGGTGTAATACTTTAAGTCTATAGCACATTTCGTTTAAATGGCCTTAGAGTTGTCGTAAGCGTCGCTCATAACATTGTTAAAATTTCATTTGTTGAAGTTGGTTGTTATGTTCATTTTGCACTTGTTACTTTTGTTGGCCCTATGCCAACAAAAATGACTTGGGAGTCCGAAGATAGCATAGAAAAATGTTTTGTTAATTGAGACACCAATATCACTATAATAGGTTTATGTCAAATCAAAATTCAAGCGTCAATATCCTAATGTTTTAGGTTACAGTCTACCATACGTAAGGTAGGTTAGAATCCACCATTCGACTATTAACGTGAACCATCTCTTAGCACAAGTTTAGATGGAATGGTTAACAAGAATGTCAGTAATATTTGTGAAAAAAAAATAGTGTTAGTAATCTTTTAAAAAAACATACTTTGGTTTAATCTTTAACACGTCCTTACACGGGGTAATTTCCAGCGTTGATTAGACGTTAGTTTTTTACTCAGAAATATATTTGTTATTCTTATCAAAGCTGTGAATAGGATCTTATAGAGAATTTTATTCATAACTAAATACTTTTTCGTAATTTCTGGATAAATATATATTTATATATATATAAAGGTCCAACGGTCAGCAGCTATCAAATTTCTGATGTCATTGTCATCAAAAATACAGCCATTCATATTTATTTCAAGACATAGAATAAAAGTATTATATTACTTCTATCAGATAAGTTAGGATATAGTTTATTTTTGTTTAATTATTTTGTTGATCAGAAAGTAATATTGAAATTTAATTTGATTGCAATATAATTATTTTCTAATTATATTCGATTGTATACCAATCACGTATTAAATAAAATTTAATTAAATATTAACATTTTTAATATTGTGAGTCTACTACACCCTCATGCAATTCAGTCGCGTAAAACTTTCTTATAGAACATGGAGAAATACTTGTAAAGTCCTTGCAGTTAAAGCGATATCAAAGCGGGTGTGGAAACCGAAAAGTTATGTAGTAAGCAGTGAGAAGGAACTAATTTTATATTTCACAATTGCGCAAACAGGATGATCGATGCAGTAAAAGTTCTAGTTAAAGTGGACTAAACTTGGATAAGTGAGTACTGCAGATTTGTGGCGGTTAATATACCATACAGTATGTATGTTATAGTTTTTAGTATTTTTACTACAGTCACCATACTTCCACAAGAGAGGGGCCCCCACAATTCGAGAGGCTTCGAGACTTTGTTTTTCAAATTATATTCATATATGTTTGTTAAAGGTTAAAAAATGTATTACATGACTTTACAATAAATTGTTAAATTAAATCTCGATTTTGTACTCGGTGGTTCGACATGCCAACGAATATGGAAGAAGAAATATAATGGAAGGTCCAAAAATACATCTATGATACTTCGGAAATACAAGAGAGTGTTCATGTATAGGAAGCCGAACCCTCACTGACTGTATTCGGGAACCTTAGCGCTTTGCAACAGGTATCGTGACAAGCGGAGAGGCAAACGCGGAGTGCGACGCTCTAAGACTAGGAGGAGCGACAATCTTTGCAGGACGGCTGACAGGAGCTGGACGAGAGTAGCTGAAGATCATGCTCGGTAGCATACTTTTGGAGAGGGCTATGTCTAGCAGTAGACTATTACAGGCTGTAATAGTCCAATGATGATGATGACCAGGTATCGTAACGTTAGGGTAAGCGTCGCTTGTTCAGCCCTGTAGCTTTGGGCTCGTAGAATAAGACTACGGTATCCCCTGCCTGTCGTAGAAGGCGACTAAAAGGGGCCTCGTGTTCACTGGGCGACAAGGGTGCGGGCCTTTGTCGTCCGCCAAGGTGGACCCGGGAAGAAGGCAACATCGGCTGGCCCGTATTGCCTTGCACTGCGAGGGCACAGGGGAGGGAGTAACCTCCCCCCGGGACGTGCTCTCCTAAGAGCACAGTGCAGTGCGTTCCTCTGGAGATCCCGGAGCCCCTCACCATGCACCGTACTAGTTAGTTTTAGTCGCTTGTTACTTTAATTCTGTAATTAATAAATCCTGAATATTCGCAATATTTGGACTGGCGTCTTATTCTTCAAATTATCGCCATTCATCACCATACATGATTACACGGTAAGACATTTACATTCACTTTAACATAAATTTTTAACGTGCATTGATTTGAAGTTGATTTTTGTTTTTATTCATAAATATACTTGTGACTTTTACATGTTTACTGTAACTTTGAATTTCGCTTTCGTAAGCAAGGCGATGTTTCAACGTAAACAATTTGCAGACAGTCATCGAAATTTCGTATGCGTAACACTGTGACGGGTCACAAGTGACGTCTAATGTGTGTTATATCACGGTGACATTTTCATTTTACGTTGTTGAGCGATGCCGCGGCGAATTTAACTTCACCCTTATTTTGACAAGGCCTGTGTATAATTGCGATTAGCATTTACGCCCCTTAAAATGTTTTGCTTTTGGTAATATGGAAATATTTTGATACAGTTAATGTTGTAGTGTGTGTCTTTATAGATATAAATAGAAACAAGTAACTCGTATTATTATATTTATTAATTAAATAACAAGACATAAAATAAATAGTTGAATTGTAAAGTTCGAGTTGTCAATGATCCAATCGTAACTTGGTGGGGCTTGCAGTGAAATCGGAATTACGATAGAATTGCTGAAAGCCGAGGACGAACCCCAGTCGTAAAGGTCTACACAACGAGAGCGTATTGGTGGTCCATTGAAAACAAAGTCTTGTTTTCAAAAAAGGTGACAGTACCTTTTGAAGAACCGGTCGCAGTTCTGAGCCACATATATTATTGTGTAAGACTTTTTGAATACAAGTCCTTTAACCGAATCTAAATCTGTGATTGTAAGTGAATTCAGCATCATACTGTTTACTTGAAATCATATTTATTCATACAAAAATTTCTGATTAGGCCAAATCGCACCCAATAGACAAAAATGTCTTATTGGAAGGAACTCAAAGATTACTAACGCTCATCTATGTTGTTATTGGAATCTTTTAGGAGTTGAATTAGAGAAGATTCCTGATTGATTTTCCAGTTTGGATATATTTGGTGACTTTGTTAATACTCAAAGCGCTTTATTTATTATGCAAGATAAGGAACTTAAAATATGAGATCGAGTGAACACATTGCAAATTCTATTTAGATACTCGTGTTGGTACCGGTCGATATCGTATAAATATTACACAGGTATTTTTATGAGTAAAAACAAATGAGTGACGGATTAAACAAAACACTACTACGCGCGGAGAGCATCCGGATTGTTACCGGGGTATCATATTTATTTTACGATGTTCTGGCGCATTTAAAATTTGTGCAAGTTATCGATACTTAGCAAACAAAAAAAATCGATTCATAAGTGACGGCGCTATAAGTTATAAAACAATGTTAGATAAGTTTAAAATAATTAAAAAAAAACAGGTAACTATAATTATTTAGCTAATTTCTATCCGCATAAATAGTCTAGTAGTTAAAGATTCGATTTTACGATCTCTTTTATTGAAGTTCTGGTTTGCGGTAATTTTCTTTTTATTTATTTTTTATAAAGAAAGCTAGCAATATTTCTTTTATTTTCATAAATATTACTAACATTCTTTGTAACCATTCCCACTAAGCTTAAGCTTGTGCTAGGACATGGTTCACGTCAATAGTCGAATGGTAGGTTCAAACCCAAGACTATACGATTCGCAGACTGTACCCTAAGCCATTAGGCTATTGACGTTACGAATTAAAATTACTACTAAAGTAACTAAAGTAACTATACCTAATAAAGTCTAGTCTGATAAAGCTATTTCAACGCAAGCTTGTGGAAAACAATCGCAATCTTTTTCTAACATGTTAGGGTTAGAAATACGTGGAATTTATAGTTTTGTAAATAAGATAAACACAACACAAGAGTCGGGTAAGCGTTTATAATTTTTTTATCGATCTCATTGTAAAGGGAAGGAATTATTCCCGACTTCATAGTTGCGCCCCCGAAATTCACTTCAAGGATATTTTAACCTAACGACAATGGAATGGTCTGAATGGAACATTTTATTCCTCGTTCAAACTCGTTGGTTTATTGCGTCAAGTTTGAACATAAACAAAGTTTTGATTACTCTTGGCTCGAGGTTGAATCAAGTTTACAATCATTGGTTAGAATTGTGCTTAGCGCCGTGTAAGTAACGTAGGCGTTTACTTGAAGTGTTAATAAGATTTTCGCGTGACATTGTAAGTTCTTGCATAATGATGTGTCGTTGTTCTTTGTGTGATTTTACTGCAGCCTATGTTTGATTGTTTGTATATATTTCGAAAATTGTCCTTAATGACTTATTGCTATAGAATTCATCAGAGCAAAAAGCCGCGTCGAATGGTCTAGGTCTCGGCTGCATACCACGAAAAAATAACGGTAGAGCATCAAAAATTTAAGAATTTTTTAAATAGTTTTTCGGCTTTCGTATATTTCACGACAAAATCGTCGATAAATAGAATATTTCAGTAATAATAATAACAAACATATATTTAATAAAACATATCTCTAAACGAGAGTCTCTTATTTAAAGAAAAAGAAAGCTAGCAATATATCTCTTTCTTTTTTTTCAGAAATATTTCTAACATTCTTGTTAACCATTCCAACTAAGCTTAAGCTTGTGCTAGGAGAAGGTTCACGTCAATAGTCGAATGTGGATTCGAACCTACGACCTCACGATTCGCAGACCGTACCCTAAATCATTAGGCTATTGACGCTTCAAAATTTAAAATTTTATATATATATATATATTATTTCAAATTGTAAGTTGTTACAATATATGCATCATGGTATATTCTTAATAAGGATACTGCTTAAACTAATTTGTTAATTATCCGATGTATAACGAGCGGTTAAACGGGAGTTTGTCCAGGTCTCCGGAGTCCGGAGTGCCGCCACGCCGCTATCGATCCCAGACTGCGGCCAGACGAGCGACGACGCGCCAATGAAAAAACTATGCATTATTTCCATAACTTTTCACTAATTTTATTCGCAAACCGCCAACTCCGTTTCTCTTTACGTTTATATTTCAAGGTTTTGTGTTTATCGTTTTAATTATCTGCAATTTTAAAACTTATAGCATAAGTTTACAAGACATAGTTACATTAGTCCTACCCGCCCCAACAGGCCTTAGTAAAGAAAGTATAAGGGCATCCACCCACTAAGCTGCCCTAGTGCGGATTCCCAGACTTCACATGTCTTAGAATTTTTTTAGACATGTACGTTTCCTCCTGATAATTTCAATGGTGCGCCGACATCGACCAGAAAGACCACTGGTCCAGAGTATTAAGCTTAAAAGACCATGAGCTTATTTTAACCAACTGCAAAAAGGAGTAGTAGGTTCTCAATTCGCCTGTATTTTTTTATGTTTGTTTACTCATAGCGCCGTCATTATAGGAAAAAATATGGTTATTAACAATACATACTTAATCCTTTTCGAAAACATGCTAAATCTTACGATACAATGTCTGCCCCTTCTGCAATTTTGCAGGTAGAGTGAACAAGAAAAAGTCTATTCCAAAATTATTTATTATTATTAGATAGATTTTTCGTAATTCTATATATATATTTATCGTATAGATATTTTAAGAAGTTTCCATCACGTGTACAGATGTGTGTGAGAATATATTTTCCTTCGACAAAACTCTGATCTTTATCGGCATACGAGGTCACCAGAACTGCCAATGAATGATCGTATTAAATGAGTGACATTTTCCCCTACGACTCTAAGATGGGGGCTGAAGCCATTTGAGAGAGCACGATAAATACGAACTTTTTCGAAAAATTTAGATACAAAATCATTTCTAACTATATCTATACTGTATATCATTAAATCAACTAATTTACAAAAGTGTTGCTTCTCATTATTAGTCTTTGTTCAATTTAAAGCCTGGCACCAACAGTTTGTTAACCTCGGCGACTGTCTTGATTAATATACTCGGTTCAAAGGTAATAAACGTTACATCGCCTATCTTAATTCTTATAATGAGGTAATTAAATACAAAACCAGTGCTTTTCCAACATTCACTTACGAGACCGAAGAGTAATGGGTGTAGTACAACTTGAATTCATACGATCGTATTTTGTAAATAAATTTCTAGTTAAAACACAGTTACTCATAGACAATTAAAGACGACCGCAAATAGCTATTATGTTTTGGATTCTTTTTTATAATGTATTTAAAAGAGGTCGAGGATTGACGCGTTCGAATTGTGGTGCTGGCGCAGAATTCTGAGAATATCCTGGACGGAACGTCACACAAACGAGTCAATCCTCAAAGAGTTGGATATAACAACACGGCTCTCAACAATCTGTAAGCCCTCAAGGTCTTCGGACACACGGTCAGGCGAGACCCAGACAATCTGGAAAGACTGATTGTTACTGGTAGTGTGGAAGGAAAGAGAGCGAGAGGGCAGTCTCCTACAAGATGGACACACACAACTTAGGACGCTACGGGAGCTACCCTACAATCATCCCTCCAAATGGCGCAAGACAGAATGGCTGGAAAGAAATGGTGGCCAGGGCAACGCACCACACGTCCCTCAGTCATGAGGTTACACAGAATTAAAAAAACACCTAATAGTATTTAAGTACAGCAGCCTTGTTTACACTGTAAATAACCTTACAAGTAAATTCATTATAAAATTTAAGAATAAAAAAATTCAACTATAATAATTTCACTACAATAAATTCCATAATAATACGACAATAATATGGCGGGTTAATTCCAATAAACCTTTCACGTTATCTAAGGCGATTGGGACTTCGGGAAGGTATGCTTCTGGGCTAGATCAGATCGAGCAACACAGGCGGTGTTGTTCGCCGATTTCTCTCTTATCCTCCCTGACCCCTGCCGAGGGAATCTCGTCTGGTTGGAGTTATTTATTTTATTCTATTATGTCCATAGTGTATGTAAATTTATCTGATATATTATATGTATATAGTTTGTATAAAAATATATAGTATTACGTAAATTTTGTATATTATATATATATTTTATATAATATCGCCAACCAAATTATGAAAATTTAAAATTAATGGTTAAAAGTTAATGGCTTGGTTACTGCGGTGGAGCCATTGGCCGTGGCAGCCATTCTCATGACCTCTGATTCTAAAACAACAATTACTGTGAATGATTACATTCCTGCCATTGTATCAGAATTGATAAACAATAGATCCTCGCAAAAGAATGTGGAGTCCTTGTAAGGGTTGTTGATTGAATCGCTGGTGATCACTTAACAGGTAACTCGTATGTTAGTTTGTCCCCTTCTCCTATAAAACACATAGCATATGTCGCATAGACAGATACATAAAAGTGAAGCCAATAAAAAGTGCGTAAAAATAAAGCAAAAGTTCGCTAGCGTTTGAAAAACAATTCTCTCGAATTAATAAATTACGTCGGCGCCCTTCTTCCTGCCGTCGTTGCCATGGCGTTGGCGCGACGCAAGAGGGTGCCAGCGTGTGGGGTGAACGAATACCGAACATTAAGCAAATGTCGCCGCTCCTCGACAATAAGCGGAGAGTCGCCGGATGCTGCAGCATTAGGCCCTTGATTTATACGTCTGGCGTGTGTACATGCATTGGATTAATTCTACAAACAATGAATGGAGCGATGCGACCCAATGAACAACACCGCCGCGCACACTCGAAACGGACAAATAAAACGGCATCAGTTTTATTAATAATAATTATTAATTGTAGTTTTTGTTTTAAAAAATACAAAACTAAATAGTAAAAAAAATCTTATAACAATATCGAACTGTCTTTCAATCAGTAACGGATTAAACTACACGCATGGATGCTGTCTTTTGTTTGAGAAATATCAAAGTTGTATTAAAAAGTGAAGCAGAGATAGCCTGGCTAAGCGGTTCGATGTACGTTCTAGTCGTCTACGTACATCAGTCGTCGAAATTTTAAGCTGAATACTTTTTCTAAAATAAAGTTGCAGCGTATGTGATTCTGAAATAATAAAGCTTATTTTTAGTAATAGCAGATACTTGCATAGATTACCCCCAATATCTATACAAATATAAAAGTTAAAGTTACATCCTATATAATATTTTTACGTGTCCCACTGCTGGGCATGGTAGATATAGTAGTATCGCCACGCGGCCGTAGTGCGGAGTGGCGGATTTCACGTGTCTTAGAAAATTTTCTCGATGTTACTCGTACCCTTTTTTTCCGCGATCTGGTCTCCTCGGAGGGCAACTTCCTCAAGTTCAGGGAATTTGCACACGCCTGGCATAAACGAAGGACTCGTTAAAAGCTCGTCGTCTGGCGCCGTCGAGCGAGCTCTTATGTTGCGTGCCGTAGAGCCCCTTAAGGGGTTGAGCTCCGAATGGTGGAGAAAGGCCCTGATAAAGAACTTGTAGGGAGTCAAGAAGGTGCGTGTGGGGCCACACGGCCAGACCTCGCGTACCCTCCCGCGTTTCGGCCCGTATAACCGTGAGGTTGGTGGGGCCATAGGAGGTGGTGGGTTGATTTGTACCCTTTACCGCCGAGCGCGTGGTAACGCAGCACTTAGAATTACACAACAAACAAATTCATTGGTGCCGGTCTCGAGGATCGAACTCGGGTTGCTAGAGCTATCATAGCTCTTAAATATACAAACAAACATTTAACTTCTTTATATTCGTTATTGATTTTGAATTTGTTGCCACCGTCCCTACAAATTATCGCATATTGCACATTCTGTCTATTGGTGCGACATTTTTATTTTAAATGGCAAATTGATAAATAATTCGATGCAACTGTAGCCCGGGGACAACCGAGGGTCGCTGAAGAGAGATGTCGTTTATAAAAATCAATAAAATCACGGCCGCTTACCTCGCCACCCTTACAGATTGTTCAAACCCTATCACTGTTGTGGCACACTCGAGTTCACCCCGATCCTCTCGGCTCTTTAAAAAGCGGTATAAAACTTGATAGCACCCCTACGGGTATCTGCAGTTAATTATCTGCAAGGGAAACGAAGGGGGAAGACGTCCCGAATGCCGCCATCTCCCCCATTTGATGGCAGACGTACCCGAATTCGCCATCGCAACGGTGGGCCTTGTAATTAGTTTTAATTAAAATTATCTAGGGATAGCAAACTAATATCAAAATTCGTTGCGTCGAAATGGAAACATACTATCGTTTTAAATGATATTTGCGCTAGTCGGATTATTAAACGTTAGTTTGCGTAGCTAGAGATAAACGTAATATTAACCTAAAAATGTCTTGTAATAGAATTGTCTAGGGATAAATGTTTGTAGCTACGTTCGTTGCGCAATGAAAACAAGTCGCCTTTATAATATTCGAGGTAACAGGAAAATTCAATTATTAGGGAAAATACAAATAAATATAATTAAAAAATATTTATAAAAAAAACATTATTTTCAACATTCATACAGCATTCTTACTACTTCTTCTTACGGGAGAGTACGGGCACTACTATCCTTTTCATAAAGTACTTAAAGTAGGGGACATAACAGTAACTTTTAAACAACAACAGGAAGTTTTACTATATAGAATTTCGTGGAAATTAGAAGAGCTAACGTAGCATTGAAATAAAAAAGTGCGTTACATTTAGGACACTACAGGCGGGGGAGCGTTGAAAGAAATAAGATAGTACTGTCGAACAATAGAACCATGAAAGCGCCATTCCGTAAGAAGTACGGAACGTTAAATGTGCTGTAAGCCATTAGTGTAAGTGATGCAGACATGGCTCCGGTGAGGGTTGCAGAACGATAAGCCTGAAAGAATGGCCTCTTTTCCACCTGCATAACCTGAGAGCGTAATTCCGGCTTCAAACGGATATATTAGATTAATCACGCTCGGGTGCCTGGCCAGGTGCTAATGGAAACGCGCGCTAGAACCTCTAAAGCGTTAAGTGTTGACGTGCCCTCGTGTCGTTAAATTCAATACGACCATGTTACATCGCTATAGAAAAACATTTTTGATGTGAACGCGGAGAGTAACGATGTACACTGGGAGAGCTCTATGTTCAGACGCTTTTGTGTTTATATCAATAGGCCAGTTGCACACTGGGTTTTCCTTACAAATAAGCTAATTTAGCACTGCAGGGGTGAATTTGCTTAACGAGAGCACGTTGCAAATCGCTCTTATGTTTAAATGCTTTTTATTAACATAAAACATGTTCTTAACTTAGTGCTTTTTTATAGTTTAGTTGCAGGTTCGTCCCTGTTACAAAAGCGTTAGTGGAGTTGATTCTTCTCCGCGCTTTCGTTCTCCCAATGTGTAGCAGTAGCGTTGAATATCTTTTCTAAATGTTAAAGTAATCAAATAACAAATAAATCATTTGATTGAGCAGTGTCTCGACCTTCGCAGACAGCGTCAGGGCAGAATACTATAACACAAAAACGGCCCAAGCGCAGTTCCTTCTCGGGAGCCTACGCTAAGTTGCTCATAGCGGTTAAGGCTGAGAACCTATCAATCCAGTTGTAATGCGAGGCTTGTGAAGTATCTCTGCCTATTCCACTGGTTCACGGGCGTGAGTTTTCAGCTCACCTGATCTTAATTTTTTGTTGACAAACCTCAGATTAATTTGATAAGCTGACTTTGACTGTTTCACCGGATTGAGAGGTGCCATAGCTCTTAGATCGCTTAACCTGAATCTTTAAGTGATCTTAAATGAACTTAAGTGATCACCATTCTTAAATATTCACAACACCAGAGGATTTGAAGGTCCGTTGCGGCCTGTGTGAAAGGGCAAGCGCCATTTTTGAAGATAATCACGTTGTGTCGGTTCGGAAACCCCACTTAAAGATGATATTGTGTGTAAGAAAGACTTGTGAAAAATATTATTATTATAAATATAACCACCAACCAGCAAGATGGTGTCGATTGAATTTGGAATTTTGACGTGATTAAAACTTTTTAATTTTATTTTTTATACGGATCGCCATTCCAAAATAAAGAAAATTTAAAATGAGAGTTGCGAATTTGCGCCGTTTTATCGTCTATTTAGTTAGCAGGTGTGTCGAGACTTTGCAATTACCGTTAATAATCAACCACCAACCCCTCGCGTCAGTCGTAGCGCCCCCCGTGTCACGTCAACCTTTGACATCTTTAGCATCGCAAAATTTACCCTCCTCGGATTCTTCAAATAAAATAATATACTTATAACAAATACAATATATTATTTTAGTTACAAAAAAGACAAGATTCGTCTGTTGATAATACTTTCAAATTTCTCTACAAACCCATTTAAATTATGTAAGCAAAATACAAATACAAACACGTTTAAAACATCAACAAATAAAATAAAAATTATTTAATATAATATTTAATAATTTAATTTGTCAAATTAAATTGAACTTTATTGACAGCTTTGACTATTATTTTTCAGTCCTTATATTATTTTATTGTATTTAATTATTTGCATGCACTAATTTTAATGATGCCAAAGAAGAAACACGAACCCATTTCTTTAATACATCTAACAATAAATTGTTTTAGTAAATTCCAACTGGTACAAAGAAGTAAATTTATTTGCAGCGGATTGCGTATCTCTGGCCGAATGCACAACACGTCGGAACATAAAGAAGTTTAAACTGGAAGGCAATACAACTGGTTAGTTGCAGTTTGTCGCACAAACTTTTTCTTTATAGCAACGTTGGTACGATATTTTTGCTACTAAAAGCTTCTTGGTAGGTAAGAACGATGACTTGTATTATTATAAAACTATATGCTTTGATATAACAGTTTTAAGAATATAAAGTTTTATCCAAGAATAAAAGATTTCGATTTACAGATATTATACTTCCAAAAGCGTTGATAACCTAGGGGCTCAGGGTTCGACTTTACAATCGAATGGTCGCAGTTAGGAATTAAAAGAACGAATTTTCCTTTTAAGGTTTCAGTCATACAAAGGACTCACTATCATTGTAGTCCGGTATAAGACAATGAGTAGCACAGCACATGTCACACATGAGACCTAATAAGTTGGATGTAAAACAACTAGCGATTGATGTCTACCTTTCTAGCAATAAAACATAAAGATTTTTTTATAGTAAAAGGTACAAACGAGCTTGCAGTTCATTTGACCTTAAGTAATGACTCATGAACATCCACGACCCTAGAAGAGGAAGGATTTTGAAGTCGTATCGATACAGAAAAACCGCTTACGTCCACTGATTCAACATGTTGGTAGATATTATACGTAAAGACACTTGCATTCAGTATTATACGCATATAAAACTCTGAAAACGTAAATGAATTATGGTGAATATCATAAATATATCGCATGTTACATAAAATCTTAGGAGATAACACGCAAGTAATGCTTAGTCGCGATCCTGTAGCGGGGAGCGTATAAACAATGCGCTTACAAATCTCACAATATCATCTAGTCTGCGGGACTGCAATATGCGAGGAGGAGGCTAGACTTGAGTGCCTGCTCGTTAGTGAGAGAGCTTAAATTATACCACATCGCTATGGAAGCCCTTACATGCGTAAGTTACTTATAAACACGGTAGACGTACCTGCATGAAAAAAAATCCATTAAATTTAATCTAGCAAAATTATATTTGATACGAATTTCGTGTACTGTCGAGCTCATCTGGGTTTTAATATCCGTAACACAGTTTGAATTCATTAGTTTTGAAAAACATACTCTTCGCTGTAGGCTAGTAAGTGAAATTACTTATAATGACTTAACGTTCATTATCGTAGTCTTAATTATGGATATGTGTCGTAATGTTTTCAACCATATTTAATATTCAATTACAATTAAATATAATCACAGACCAATTTAAAATTTATAGAATCGGATATCAGTCCATCCAAAGGTTGTCTGGAAGAGATCGATGAGCGATAAGATCGCCCAATGCGCATGTCATTATATCGTATTATATCAATATGTAACGCTTATTATTACCATGATGTACGTGTTTATTGCTACGCAATAAAATATATTGAATGATTATCAATAGACGTAAATCTAAGGAAATTTTCTGAAAGAATATTTTTTATATATGCATAAAAGTAATGTATATATCTATATAAGCGAAATACAGATCACAAAATTATGTAATAGCCAACTTTAAATTAAGCAAAGTCGTTAAAAAATCAAAGTAGTAGTTGTAAATCGTAACGAGAAAGAATTTTTCATCTACGTAGGAATTAAAAAACTGTATTCGAATATATTATGTAATAAAATCATTAAACGTGTATCCGAACGAGTGAATGGATGGCAGTGAATGAATGACGAGCGGTTGGAATTTAAAGAAAAGAAAAAAGACGGATTATTACTACGTGGATGAAGAAAGTGCTAACGGTGTTCATTGTAATTTTGTGAGTATAAAATAAAATAAGAGCTTGTTTTTTCAAGCCACTATTTGTGTTTTTTTAATCAGAATGTGCTTCTTCTAAATCTATTATCTATAAATATGTATTAATTCTTATTCGGCCCTAGTAGTCAGCTAGTATTTTATATGAAACCTAGACCTCCGCTGGAAGTTGATCGCAGTAGTTTCATTGGATTTGACAGGTGGCAGAGATGTTACGTCGCTAAACCTGGGGAAGTTAGTAGTAACATAGTTACTAACTTCGTTATAAAGGGATAATATGGATCGAAGTGTATACTACAATATATGAATACTTGGTTATAGATAACAAGTAATGTTAACGACGTTTAGAATGTAGACGAGATGAATGATGGAGTGAAGAGATTTAAGTTTCCGAGGTAAGTGGCCACCAAATTGATTGCATTTGTAACCTGAAGGTTTTTTAAAGGGCGGAAACATTACTGTCTTTTCCAAAAAAGAGATAAGTAATTTCTGTCTTCTGCCCTGGGTAAGGGAAATTATACTGATGTTTAAGAATATAATATTATATGTGTTTAAATATAATAATTATTAAAAGCGAATATTTTAAACTTACGATATTTAAGGGCATTAACTTGATAAGGGTGTAACCTTGAAAAATGTAAATTTTATTGGCCGGTTTACACTTTTCGGCTCCGTGACATCAAAGTTCGCTTAATTATGGCGGTGGACATTTAAAATGTTAATAAACCCAACTTTCTATAAACTCGTTAACGAAATATGTACAGAATTATCAGAGTATCGTGCACACATTCAGTCCCTTGCTCGATCGACGAGATAAGTTTCACATTAAATACTTTTTGCAATTAAAAAAAGAAATCTAAATGTATAGTACTTACAAAAATTAAGTTTCTACTTTTAAAAGTAGCATAGACAAAGATAGATTATTTAAAAAAAATATCCTTCATACATCGCACGATGGTTGCGTCAATCAAATTGAATATTGATTGATTTCTCTCAAATAAACACTAGTCGGCTAAGCCTTGTAATCAAACGATGTCACAAGTTGTTAATTAAAACCTTTGCTGGCTCGTGTCTGTTTAATTGTCCGCGTGACATGAACACAGATGTAACGCAGATATAACTGAAAAGGATACATGTGTTTGTAATACTAACAAGAAACTGCAATGAACTGCAAACATGGCCAGACACGGAGGGCGGAGATACAAAAAGGACTAGAAAACATTTGTTTACTGATCGTCTCTTTTACGTCTGTGTTGTTTAGCAAATTAAAAATTCCATTTTGAATTAACAATACTATGCGAATAATTCATAATTTTTTCGTGATAATAATTGCCCCCGATTAAGAAATTTCTAAACACAACTTTTAAGCAAGAGTTTTAATTTATTTGGTCTTCTATATGTACTGTCTTAATTAACGAGCCTACTCCTTTCTTAAAGACCAGCAACGTACTTGCAGTTCTAGTGGATATTCATGGGCGACGGTAATCATTTAAGATCACGTGAGCTATAAGCCCGTTTGCTCCTGTTCCAATGAAAATAAATCACAATCAATAATAATCCTTTTTTTATTGAATAAAAAGTTACTCTATTGAAAGTGTTAATATATCTCTATCAACAAATTAATTATAATCATAATATTAACAGAAAACGATTAAATAAAGAGATGGATAGATAATCTATATATATAAAAGAGAAAGTGTGTGGGTTTGTTCCATATAAGCTCGGAAACGGATGGACCGATTTTCTGATATGTACATGGGTGTAAGTAATGATCTTCAACCGCTCGAGAAGAGAATGAATACGGAGAGAAATGAATAATTTAATATATTGTGAGAGTTAAATTAAATATTTAATTTTGTAAGTTTATTGTTTAAATAAAATAAAGTTTGGTGACGATCGAAGCAGTTCTCTTTTTGAACTGTCAAATACACTTGGATGATATTCAATTGTTTTATAACCCAAATTTGACACATGCATTGTGTATATTTATGTCATTATGAACCATTTTGTAGTATAATGAATTAAATATTTAATATAGGTTATAAAATGTACGCAAGAATAGAATGATTTAAACAAAACGTCGGAGATAAAGGTACTGCTACACCGCATTTACGATTGTAATGATAGTACAATAACATCGATACCCTGTAACAGCTCCCTCTCGTCTACTTTCCCCGACGTCTGCGGTTTCGATCGCGCGCGTCATCCGCCTGTGAGGGTAACTTCACTTTCATCCGGGACGTGGATTCGCAACGTCTTTCTCCTAATACAGTTCTATCGATCCGTTCATCTGTCGAATCGGAGAATCGTAGCTCGCGCGTGCTCTTGTTCTAGATTAATATAATGATAACTATAATAATAATATATTTGTTAAGTAAATAATTAAATGAACTATATTTATTTCTGTTATTATTTATTCATATTATAATTCAGATACCTTATAAGTGATTTAAAAGTTAAAAAATATATATGCCCCACAGTCGGCCCCTTACCTTCTCTATAAGGAAAGAAAAAAGGTCACACAGTCAGTCACGCGGCCCTATGGCGAATTGCAAGTCTCACATGTCTTAAAAAATTTTCAATACATGCAGGTTTCCTCACAATGTTTGTAAATCAGCACCTATAATTGTAACGCATAAATTCATAGGTGCCGGCATCGATCGAATTGGGGTTGCTAGAGTACTACATTACTTGAGGCGACCTAGTTGAGCTATCACGGCTCTAAATGATGTACCACGTGTCAAATTGGTCAATAAGCAATAGAATTACGAATGAATTTGTAATAGAAAATCATTATTGTATAAGCCAAAATAGGCTCAAGAAAACGAAGCAAAAATATACTTAACCTTATCCGAAACGCGCTGCATATTATGGTATCACGTCTATCCTTCCACACTAAATGTGTGAACTATCCTAACAAATAGATGATATTATGATGTGTATTTTGGAATTGCAACTGTCTCAGTCTACTCTGATAGGGTTAAAAATCGTGATAGCTTATTCATTTACCACATTATGTTTTTACAATCCGGTCAAACATACTAAAATCTCCGTAAACCGGTATGCCTGATTAGTTTGAAAGGGTCGACATATAGAGCAATTAACTGCTTGGAGTTTTGGTGGTAAGGCCAATATTTGCAGATGCGTGACAATCATCGGTACCGGGTCAACGACTCGTGCCCTAACGAGTTTATGCGGTTTCCTCTGATGTCAAAGTACACTATAGTTGTCTACCGCATGAGTTAGATTAATTTAGAAGCAGTCGAAATAACAATAGCGTAATGAATGTAAGATAAATAGCTAGTTATGGTCGCCTTTATTTCTTATTCTCGTCCATATTTTTATTAGATCGCGATATGAAAAATCGATTGTGGTCGGAGGTAAAGAAAATTTACTTCAATTTGCCAGCCTTGTGGCGAAGCAATATACTTTACTCTGCCAGTAAGTATGCTGGCAAATATACTTATATATACGTTATATAAATTGAAAGTTGATATAATATGTAGAGTACGGAGTGTATTGTCATTTTCATATATACGTACGTACGTGTTGATGTTTTTGAAGACAGCAAATACATATAATCTACATTTTTATTTAGCAATAATAAGCCTAGAGGCGGTGATAGCGATCGGCTGATATCGTATCGGTATATGAGAGCTAATAAGTCGTACGAAATGTAAATAAATATGCTATCTTTGTCTACGCCGCTAGGGTAAATATTTATACTTCAATAAGTCAATGAAACATTGTAATGTACACCCACTATTCATATTTTATCACTGCATTCTAGATTCGTTGTACGCAAATTCTAAGCTTTTCTTATGTTAAAAAACAAATTAGAAATAGCTTGTATATGTTAAACATTGTGCACAAAGATTAAAAGAATAAAGCGAGAGAAAGTCTTGAGTTTGTCTTCAAATCGTTTATCCGAATAAACCCGAACAACGGTCGGAGGATTCTGAAGCCAACTCTTTCTTTAATATATAGAACAGCTTTTGTGCCTGCAGGTATGGCGTATAATATTAGCTGGTCAGCGGAACATCGATATCGTTCCATTATGGAAATTGACAGGTGCGGGTTCGGGTAGCGCCCTCTTGCAGGCGTCGGTGTATCTAATATTATTACATGTTATGATTTATGTACACAATAATATTTACCCTGTAGAAATTCAATTATCGTCTAAGGAAATAAATTCTCACGGTCCTATTACACTTTATCAGATAGAGACAATTAAAGTTAACACGCTTATTAGCTTGAGTATATGTATCTGTTTATAACGGAATTTATAATATAATCTTCAACTTTAATTTTTTTTTTTTTTATTCTTACATTGCAACCACAGACCTGTGTCCGTGCTCTTTTCCAATACACTTAAACTGTTTACTCTGCATTTGTTAAAAAGTGCCACTTCTACAGTTACTATTTTCCTTATTTTTTTTTATATATAATGCCTGAATTTGGAGGTGGCCAGAGATCGTTTTGGGTTCACGCGTCGCAGACGCCCCGCTGCATTGCTATTAGCTTCTCCGCGACCGCTGTGTCCCTGCTTCTCATGGCCATTTTCAGGTTGTAGTCCACTATCCTCTCCCTTGATGCGGCCATTGCCTTTGTCATCAGTCTTCCTGTGGCGTCGTCACAGTCATCTGTATAATAGACACAGCTGACGGTGTGTCGGGATATTGCCAATACAGCATGTTGGACGCTGTCGTTCAGTTGCAGTTTTTTCGTCACTTTTCTGATGACCACCACTGATCCGTACGTGAGGCCTTGGGCCTGGTGCACGGTAAGGATGCGTAACTTTAAGATTAAACTATTCTTCAAGACGGTTCCTAACTTTCTTGTCATTTTATCTTTGTTTGATATCTTGACCAGGATCAGATCACACGTCTGGATTGACGGTGTAATATAACAATTTGTATACGTGCTAAGATGACAATAACATAATTTCGAGTATAAAAGTAGTTGGAGAATGCAGAGGTAATATTACCCTATTATATTTTTTCTTACGTATATTTTATCCACCTGCTGCCCGCGTCCAATGGAGGCTTATTCTTGGGTACGATCTTCAATAGTCAAGGGACGAGGAAGAAGATTCACCAGCTCTTTTTTCAAAAAGTATAAAAGCGAGAAAAAAATTGAAGTCTAGACCAGTGGTCGACCACCAGCGGCTCTTTGAGTCCTCGGCTGAGGATGTTACATGCATTATTAAGTGCAGACACGGACAAGGCTTGCTTAACAAAGGCTCGCTCAATAGTATACTTTTAATCGTAGTATGGTTCCCTACTAAAAAAAGCTTTAGTTAAAATAATAGCTCTATGGATAATTTATAATTGTGTGCCGTTTATATTTGGCTCTTTTGGGCTGCCGACTCTCGTCGATTATAATTGGAAACCTTGTTATCCCTGATCCATATATTATCTATGTATACATTAAGTTTATAAGTATTACATATAAGCTTACTTAACAGAGCGAGTCTACATAACATTACAGAATACACATTACAATGTACTACGGTGTGTAACGACAAAATAAATGTAACTGAAAACATCTATAGAAATTCCTACACAACGACAGTCGACAGTAACAAGCGAGATATTTCTCAAGCCTATTAGAGATAGAAAGCGTCGGGAATTCTGTTTACGTAGGCTTGAAAAGGTCCAACAAAAATACAGTATATTGGGTACCTACGAGGGGCTGATCAATTTGTTTAGGCCCTGTTGTTACCCCTCTTCACGAACTTCTATCTTATTTTGTCAGTTTATCCGTTAAATTTATTCGCTTATTGTTTTTAAATTTTCAAGTGTATTTACGAGCAAAACTAAAAACCGACTTCAAATTGAATCAAACGGTAAACGCTAAAGCTTGGACGCTCTCTTTGTATTTCCGAATATTATGCAATAGAATTAATCAATCCTTTTCAATAAAGATATTGAGTTATTCGTCCATTTGTGGTGGACATACTTGATGAAAATTTAAGACTTATATGATTTTCTCAATTGAAACCATTGTAACCGTAAATATCGCAATAAAATGAGAGTCACTCTAAAACAAAATAATATCTTTAAGAGATTGGTGGCGTATGCTTTAGTAACCATTAACCTTAAAGACGGTCCGATCGAAGGTTACTGACTTACGATATAGACAGGGCAACGACTTAGCATATAGCTTACTCAGCATATTTATACAATCATTATAGAAAACGATTTGCTGACTTGCGTTTAAAGGCATGCTTGAGTGGACCTTTAATATACCAAGCTAACCAATAGCCTTGTTAGTTCTGTCATAGACAATAAAAATAAATAAATTAAAATTATTGTGTCAGAAATGTGTATAATTTCAACATTACAGCTTAAATAAATTGAATGTAAGAAATAAATTACTTCTTACCCGTTGACACTAGTGAACGCTGACGGAGTGAACAGAGAAAGTAATTATTATTTATTTTCGGATAAATCATTCGTATGACATTAAAAGTTTATGTCACATGCTATAAGCTCTTCACCATCGTACGGGCACAAAATTTTATTTTATTGGACATACACAGTTATTTTTTTTGTACATAAAAAACCGACAAATGAAAATTCATATGTATAAGCCGACTGGAATCCGAGCGCTCGATCGTCAGATCGTAAATCCAAAGATTAGCTACTAGGCTATATTATGTTTAGTTTAACACAAATAGGTAAAGAACCATTTTTATTACTCTCTGATGTCAAGATTCAATGAGTCAGATTGATATTACAAGTAGAATAAAGACCCCAGCCGAGGTTCTGTCACTGACACCCTTGAGCAGGGTTACTAATTACACCAGCCCCGTAGTCCTGGGCTTATAGAATAAGGCTATGGTATCTCCTGCCTGTCGTAGAACACTACAAGGGGCCTAGGGCTCACGGGCGAAAAGGGTTGGCTTTGTGGTCCGCTACAGTGGACCCGGGAAGAAGGCAACAATGGCGGTCCCGAGTCGCTCTAGCACTGCGAGGGTGCTGGGAAATGCTAGATTGCTGGAGATCCCAGAGCCCCTCTGCATGCACCGACGAGAGCCATCGGGGGGTTAGTGATGAAAAGCCTCACATAACCCCGCCGTCCCCCAGAAATCGGAGTATCTTATCTTAGATAAGTTCAGAATTATTTCAAGTTATAAAAAACGGTACACTCACCAAACGAAAATATATTGAACATAACAAATTATTTTATTATTTTTCAGTAATTTTGTTTTTAAAACATTAGCGAAATGGAATAACGTCGACATTGTTTCGAAAAATAAACTTGACGTTGGCGGATCCCATTTCAAATTCTAATTTAAATTCTGGCAAAAGGTATTAGCTGACAAGAAATGTCTAACGGACAAAAAAAAACAAACCCGATCGAGGTCGACGTTGTGATTGTTATGAAATAAATTAAAAAAGGTTACAATCTATGTATAGGAAGGACACAGAATACCGGTCTAATAATTCTGGAGCCTTCATTATAGAAATTGGGACAGAGGAGAGAGTGGCTCATTTAATATTAAGTGATCATCGTGCATATTTAAATCATTGGTACTTATATTTTTGAAAAGGGCGATGATTCTATCTTGAATGTATATTTTTTTCTGACATTAACTTGAGCCTGATATGTTTTTGTATAAATTATAAGAATGATATTGTATTTACTGATATGCACATGGATGTAGGTAATGAACTTCACCCGCTCGAGAAGAGAATGAATACGGAGATAAATGAATAATGTAAGAGTTAAATTAATTATTTATTTAATGATTAAATAAAATAAAGCAAAATCTAGCCCAGGGAAGCGGGCTGGGTACGCTAGTATTCTATATAAAAACTACGGAATCAATATAAAATCGACCGTAACTCCACAAGTACATCAATCAAAATACTTGGATTTCGGAATATCTATATTATCATTAAAAGAGGCAGCGGTAGGTATAGCAACAAGGCTCTGACAATTGAGGTTGAAAACTTGGTTTTTAGTTCACAAAGAATATATATAATTGGAAGAACTATCCGGCTAGTTTGTCGAAAATTTTGTTCTATTCTATTCTATTGGTAAAATCAACGATTTCAAACAAAAACTACTAGCGTAAAACAACGAATATCAAAACAAAGGAAAGCAAGCTTTAAAAGAAATTACCCTACGAATTTCACGGTAACGAAACGTAAACAAAAATAAATACTCAAAACAATATTTGCAGGGCAATTATGATATTCATTTCAAGGATCGTTACGAAATGCAAGTTGGAATTATTTACTTTATTTCCATTGATATCTTTTATTTACTGGAATGCGCATTTCATATTTTTCAAAAGAACAAAAGAGTTTATTTTATAAATTTTAAGTAGCACAAAGTATGTATATTCGTATATACATTAGCTTAAATACAGACAAGTATCTCTTTTACTGTATAGACATATAATTAACGAAAATTCCAGGTCATAAGTAAGAACTTCTAGGCTACTACTTTATAAAAGGATAATATTGACTATTGGTATCACAAGTGGAAAATACATGTCTTTTTTTTGTTGACGGGGAGGAAATCTTCACAAAGATACCCCACCTTCTGGGGGGAAGGCGGCGGTTATGTGGGGTTCTTACCCACTAAAACCTCCCCGGTGTCCCTTTCCTCGGTGCATGACGAGGGGCTCCGGGATCTCACGTGGAACGCACCGGAGCCCCTCTGCACTGTGCTCAAGGAGAGCACGTCCCGGTGGGGGAGGTTACTCCCTCTCCCCCTGTGCCCTCGCAGCACAAGGCGACACGGGCCAGCCGATTTCGCCTTCGTCCCGGGTCCACTTTGGTGGACGACGCAGGCCCCCACCCTTGTCGCCCAGTGAACCCGAGGCCCCTTTTAGTCGCCTTGTATGACAGGTAGGGGGTACCGTAGTCTTATTCTTGAGAAAAACTACAGGAAGATACGTGTCTAATCTAACCAAGATCAATAAACCTAGTCTTGCCATAAATACTGAAACAAAGAAAATCTATTGCAAATAACATGTATTATTTTTACAGCGTGTTAGTTTAATACATAAATATAAAACAATTTAAAATATAACAAGCTTATTTGAAGTGGTCTCCCTTGGCTGTACTACAGACCTTTAAACGTTAAGGCCAGTTATCAACAGAAGCACGCACTCTTTCCATGGGAAAATTCTTCACTGACAATCGGACGGATTGTTTTAGGGACGTACGATTTAATAAAAAAAAACATAATATTAAAACGTTTTATTAACATTATTTAGATTGAAACGATAGTTTCTTAAAAAATACATTTCTTTACTAAAAACAGTTGATGTACAACGGTGCGGAGAAAGGTTAAACGGGCAGGTTTAGCTGAAACTGGTGTTAAGTGATCACTGTCAGAAATAAAAAACTGAGAACACACACACATACAAATTTTATATATGTATATAGACTAGAGTTGGGATCTCGTTTCACTTGGGCTAATATCTTATATATAAAATTCTCGTGTCACAATGTTAGTTACCTTACTCCTCCGAAACGGCTATACTGATTTTTACCAAATTTTATATGCATTTTCAGTAGGTCTGAGAATCGGCTGCTATCTATCGGAAGATAATCGGAAGCTATCACTGACACTTAGAAAGTTAAAAAAAAAGATAGAAAAAAAACAACGTTAAGAAAACGGAGGCTTATACATGTTACGTTGCCAATAGGAGCATTCAATACTTGAGTAAATGATATTGAAAATGCCATCAGACGTCGGATATAACCTGTAGATATGCAATCCACGAAATCGGAAACGAGACGAAACCGTCATTCTCGTCATTTGCACACATTACACTTCGCAAACAAGTTATAAAAATACTTCGCAAATAAGTACAATATTATTTATGACGCATTTTCTCAGCGTACGTGTTATATTATTCTGTAAAAGTACATTTATGAGTGAAAACAAAAAACGACTTCAAATCAAATGAAGCGCGAAATATCAAACGTAAAAGCCACTACAAGAGCACGGTCCTTTTTATTTCCAAACTATTATTTTACGAAGGCTTTATTCTGTCGGAATAGACTATTTACCTGGTCACATTCCTAATTGCCGTTTCACACACCTTTTGCTAAAGAGCCGTGGTAGCTCAGTAAAGAGCCGTGGTAGCTCAGTGTCCGGGCGGTTGGCTCAAGTTGCGTAGTATGCTAGCAACCCGAGTTCGATCCCCGGTGCCGGCACCAATAAATTTATTGTTGCAATTTTATGTGCTGATTTACCACGCGCTCGGCGGTGAAGGAAAACATCGTGAGGAAACCTACATGTCTTAGAAAATTTTCTAAGGCATGTGAAGTCTGCCAATCCGCACTAGGGCCGCGTGGCGGACTATGCCCTTATACTCTCTTTACGGAGAAGGCCTGTGCCCAGCAGTGGGACATATATAAAGGCTGTAACTTTACTTTACTTACATCTATTGCTACCACAAACCTATCGCAATCAATAAGAAATCTTTTACACGATATTTAACAGTTAGCTGGTATGACTTCGTAACTCAAAGTCCTACAAAAAAATTCAAATCGGTTCATAATCAATACAAACCGATTCCCTCTTAATTATGAAGTAATAAATAAATTGAAGTGTAATTTTACAATAGATTGTAGCTAAGACTTCAATGGCCGATCTTTTGCAACTTTTGGACTCACAATTACAAGAATTGTAATTTTAAAGATATTTTTTTTATTTTGTTATATGTTACATTCAGAGTAATAAAGATATTTTTATTTTTATCTGAAAACAATCGGTGATACATTACATATTATATACATTCAATAATATCAAATTGCATAGGTGTTTTAGTTCTCATTTTGGCAGCAAACAAATAGAAGTGCCCTAACACTGTGTTCGCAATTTTGTAATAAACGTAAATAATATTCTCGCGGGACCGTTCCAACGATTTGCTTAGGATTCGACATCCAACTAAGTCGTGGATTCACTTCCCTTGAGAGAAAATAGAATCCACAATTGCAAAATTTATACCAAGTTCATTTAGCCTTAAATTAAAAAAACCCAAATAAAAAAAAAGTACTAGTCATCTTGTTCTTGTACCAATATACATCCGAAAAAAGGCCTATAGAATCACTTTCCTTCAATTTATTATTTTTTGTAAACAAGTACAAAAGAATAATAAATTGTTTTTTTTTTAATTTTAATATATTTCAAACAGATAATAAACAGAGACGACATTATTATTGTACGCAATTTAAATTTGTATACTATATTACATAATTACCGTATCTTTTGTAAATGATTACACACATATTTAATTAGGACGTAACAAAAACCAGTGTATTGTACAGACATTTTTGGAATGACGTGGCCATATCTAGTATATATATAATCCATGAGTCAGTAGCCTGTTTGTCTGACCACGACGCGTACGTCACATGTGCATGTGTGCGTAAGTTGTAAAGGGTTCGTATTGTTTTCAAATCTAATTATACCGACGGCAACTTTCTGCGACGTTAAATTCATTATTTGAAAGTTGTTTTGTAGTAGTTGTAAACGGCCAGTTTGCTCTTTAAATCGTGTTGTTAAAATTAAATTTACGTTTTACGGTAGAATGAACAGCACGGTCGGGTTAAAGAAAGTTTTAAGGGCAGCATATAGTTACAGCTGCGGACAACTAGATGGTTATGAGGGGAAATATAACGCAATATGCAGCTGTTTTTTTTGTTTATAGAAAGATATATATACTTATATAGTATAGACTATATTACAAACTCCGTAAAAATCAAAGATTTTACTCTAAAAGCTTCCCGTAACACGCTTGAAGTTTGACCGAGCCGCGATTCGATACTATTGACCACCCTCGAGGCAACATGCTGTCGCTAATAAAGTTCTCTCTTACTCCGACATTTTAAATTACACAAAATAAAGTTTTAGTTTGTGCGCTATATAAGCTCGAGCTGTAAATCCGGTGAATATGTGGCATCCAGCCATATTAAAATCCCTAAATGCTTCTCGTAAAATACGTACCATTTTTGATTTACGCTATAAACATATATCGTAAAAAATGTCATGGTAAACTACAAGTGGTATTAACAAATTTAGGACAATTCAATAATAAGATTAGTCTGACTTCATATCGAATCAAACGTTAAACGCGTGTCGCCCTCTTTGTATTTCCGGATTATCGTAGGAACAAATAGAATTAATCAGAACCTAACCAAACTTTCATCAAACTATTCTTAAAGTACATCCTTTTCAAAAAAAAATGAATCATACAAACACATACTTTATCCAAATTTAACACATATGGTTTTATATGGATGCCATGATAATATGGATGTCAGAATTAGGTGAACCACCAGCTTTAAAAAAAGAATCATTAAAATCAGTTCACCCATTCAAACATGATGTTACGAGATAACAAACATAAAAAAAACATAGAAGAATTGAGAACTTCCTCCTTTTTTGAAGTCGGTTGAAAAAATTGTTTTGTTCATTGAGTTATATTCGCGTAAGTATGAGAAGTCGGTCTTTATCGAAGCTGCCTACAAACGCGTGGAAGGTGTTCGACTCTAATTTATATATTGATTGTCAGTGCATCAAGCTGCTTTTTTTTGTTTTAATTTTAGTTATTGTTAGCTGGCAACACATGGCACCCAGCGATTGTTATGCATAATAACTAGTTCCAATGATATCTTAATGATCGATAAAGCGAGTGTATTAGTTGTTGGACTATTTTATTCTACGAGACCTACAAATTATAACATTATATATATTTAACTTAACTTAGTTTTTATAACATCAAATTGGATTATCTGTAACAGTGTTTTAATTTTTTGTTGATTTAAATAAATAAAATAAAAAAAGTCAGTAAATGAGAAATATGTTAACGTGCTACTGGTGTATCGCCACTGAAGTTTCATTACTCTGTGCTTTTCCAGTGACACTTGATATTAATATTGCGAGCTATACCCGGTGACACGACGAGTATCACGATGAGCAAGAGACCAAATACATGATTTTCCGAGGGCTCTTGTTCGGCCCCCGCAGGCTTTGATCTGTTGCGGTAATAGGGATGGCGGGCCACACTCGCGGAAACTTTCACGGGACGCTGACCCACTTCTGAACGGCCAGTGAAAGTATCCCATGAGGCGGCGTTTCTTTAAGAATCAAAGTTTCGTGGAACGCATAATGAACGTCATTAGCCTGTTTGTCCTTTGTAAATAATACGCTTGAAGTTGTTGGAAAATATGAGCGAGGTTTTTTCAAGGGTGAAGCCAGGATTGGGTAGTGGATGGGTCTTTCAAACGAGCTCTCGTAAAGAGGTGTTAATGGTATAACAAAAAAATAGTTCTACCGTTAGTTAGTTAGTGGTAGCTCTATGATCGAAATTTAAATTCTTATTCTAGATAAAGAAAAAACTCACACAAATTTACGATTGCTAGTTTATTAATTACTAACCCACCACTAACTATTTTTAGCGTTAAAATTGACTTTGACCATAGACAAGCATATGTTTGTTATTGCCACAATATTTATTTCATCCAGACGAGATCTCAACGATTTTTCGCAAACACATAATTGTATATCATTAATAAGTAAGTTGACCCAAAGGTTTTCCAAAGCAGAGATTTCCATTTTTTACGGTCCTGACGCATAACTATCGCTTCTTGCATGTCCATACATTTTCGCTTAATATACGTCATGTTAATTGTAATCGTATTAAAAGTTAATTGTAAAAGATAAAAATTTCGGTTGCTTTATTCAAATTATGATGGTAACATTTACTGAAGGCATTTACGTAATCCCTTACGAAGTAAATTGGTATTCCCCTGTTACATTGCCTCGATATCTGAATTTGAAAGCCAAAGATATTTTGAAATTGGATCCTCTGAATTCATTACTCGTTATTCTGTGATAATAATGGTAGTGTTTTTTATTTCTATATCCTTCAGTTAAGCAATATATCATGTAAGGTATTCGTAACTCAAGTCAATATTTCATTTTGGTTTGATCGAATATGTAATTTTTCAAGTGGTAAATTGCAGATATTGCAATAAAATATGATTAAATTAAGTAAATCGTTAGACAGAGAAAGCAATCGATCCTTTTACACGGCTTATTATATCCATATGGGACCGTTATACGTAGTACCTGTACCCATCGCCGTGGAACGAAAAAAAACTTTTTGTTTTCGTAGGAAACCGGAACGCCCAAGTATCGATAAATCAAATGCTTAGGGATTAGGTTATCACTACTTTAAAGAAGCTTTGTCTTAGTCTGTTCTTTAGCTCTCTCGATCTACCTTTAAATGGAATGCGCTTAGAACCACCAATCCAAGCCGTTGTGCGCCTATAAGACTTGTGATCCCATATTTCAAAGATGTTTTTCTTTTGATCATTTGTTTGCTTATACACTTTGTGAATACATAGGTATTCATTATTTACGATTGACATATTTGCGGGCAAAGGTCCCGCAGTGACCCACAAACTAGACTCGAGTGTAGGTACTTGAGCGTGCAATCAAAGTTACGCGCATAAAAGCGAGATACTGATTTATGACAGATATGCTCTAACGTAAATAATACAATTCCGACAGAGGACAAGCCGACAACGGTTTGTGAAAATATCGTATTAAAGATGGCGCAATAAAATTTTGCCCTCTTTCCCGCTTGCGTACGACGTGAATATGTTAAAATATCTTGAACATATTGCGTGTAAAAGTTGAGGTGTAGGTGCACCTAAGGTGATATTTTTCATAAGGATTGTATAGGTGGGGCCTTCGTGCGTGACGGATCACCGGAGATGGAATCAAACAATCCGCTCTCCCCCAACACATATAAAAGACATCTGGAACAACACATCTTTACACCTACGTTTCTTATTAACATTTTTATCTTTTCACTTGACAAATAAGAACAATTTTTTTTATGTTATTGAAAGCTTTTTAGAGATAATTGTCAGTATTTGTATCTTGATAGATTCCTCTTGTAACGTAAGGATTAAAAAAAAATTAAAACAGAAATTGAATACAATAATTAATTGAGAAATACTGAAAGTTTGATAGCGTCTGAATGTTTGTGTTGGTTGGTTTGCGAGAGAATTGAAATTTATAATTAAGTTAAATTTTATGTTGTGATGAACCTTCACAGATAAGCCCGAGAAGCTGACTTTTACTCTTTCAACGGATAAAATAATGATATATGAGTAAGCTATCATATTTATTTATTCAATCTTTATTTGCACAAGAAGTACTTAATACTAGAAGTCATTCTCTGTCAGTCTACCTTGGGTTTGTGTAGAGACAAAGTAACGGATACAAGCTTAGAAAAGAAGTAAAATACGATAAATATATATATATATATATATTTATCGTATTTAACTTTTTTAATATAAAGATATGAAACCTCTTACTTAAATTTATTTCTTTTGTTTCTGGGGTAAGGGGAACGGTTATAACATCTTTACCGGCCCAAATGTCAACCTCACCTGCATGCGCCATATGGCGGCGGCGTGGCGTAAACCATGTCGTGGTACTCCCTGCTAGATAACGGAAGAGGCTCTGGCGACCGACCATTGGCGGTATAACCATACACACAGTCGGGCAACCGGAAGAGGCTACAGCGGCCTGAGGGACTAAATAACTCCTAAAATGCCTGGTGCAGAAAGCCATGGGGAACTACTGCACTATGAACCCCAAGAAAACACTATGAGCAGTTCCGATAACATTGACATGACAACGAGCGACCCGAGATACCCTCGGCGCCATTGCGATTCCGGGTTGCATGGTATGAAATATGCGACCGGCCACTTACCTGCGGACCACCAGACAGTGAGTGGAAACTATGCTACTGGTGACGGTAGGAATGTAAGAAAAGTACCATTACGTAGGCGCCTTCGCCTGGGAACGTGGAATGTAAGAGGGCTTCTAAAGTTGGGTAAGCTAGAAATCGTGGAAAGGGAGATGACCAGATGCAATATTAACATCTTGGGGCTAAGTGAAGTGCATCGACGAGGCAGTGGTCACTTTACTACAAGCAACGGCAATACCGTGTATTACACCGGTGCCGAGGACCATAGTAATAACGGAGTGGCTTTCATTATATCTAAGAAAGTACAATATAGTGTCAAAGGATACATTACCCCCAACGATAGAATGATCGCTATAAAACTTGATGCTAGCCCCACACCAATCAACATTATTCAGGTGTATGCACCTACATCTCAATCGGAAGAAGAAGACTCCGACCAGTTCTACAGAGATCTTGATTCCTTGGTACGCACTATACCATCTAAGGAAGTAACTATTGTGCTTGGTGACTGGAACGCTAAGGTTGGCTGTACTATGGGAGATCCTTAAAGGCACTGTTGTCGGTGGTTATGGCCTGGGAGAACGGAATGACAGAGGCGAAAATTTCTTCAATTCTGCATGGAAAATCAGCTGACTGTTATGAATACATGGTTTCAAAATCACCCAAGGAGACTATACACATGGATTCTCCACAGGGCCACAGAAACCAGATCGACTTTATAACGATTAAATCCAGATGGAGATCGTCAGTTACAAATGCCAAAACACTCCCTGGTGCTGACTGCGGCAGCGATCACCAACTTGTGATAGCCGACTTCAGACTTCGCCTAAAAAGTACCCCACCGAAATCCAATAAGACTTATTTACTTAATAAAGCGGCTCTAAACCACTTTCATAAAATAGTAGATAATAAGATCAAATCTCGAGAATGGGACCCTTTTGACTCGAGTGAAGCTGATTGGACCAACCTAAAGGATGTTGTTTTGGAGACTGCAAATGAGAGTAGTATCTTGTTCAAACCTGTCGCAAGAAAGGAACAATGGATAAGTAAAAAGTCGTGGGCACTGATTGAGGAGAGGAAAAAGCTGAAATGTGAAGGACTGGGGACTGACGCAAAGATTAATCGCTATAATCAGTTACATGCCGAAGTTCAAAGATCGACACGCAGAGATAGAGACGAGCACATCAACAACATATGCAGTGAAATAGAAGACCATGCTGACAAAGCACAATCTAAAGATCTATTCATGAAAATAAAGCAACTAACTGGTACCTTCAAACCGAAGAGTTGGATTATTGATGACGGTAGTGGTAAGACCTTGACAGAAATGGAGGATGTTCTAGATAGGTGGAGGAACTACTGTCAGGAACTCTATCGAGATGAAGGGACTTGTACCAGAAAGAAAATGGTACGATCACTCAAGAGAACCGGACGTGTTACTTTCTGAGGTTCAAGATGCTATAAAAGATTAAAGCATAAAGCTCTGGGGCCTGATGGGGTATCAGCAGCGATGTTGCAGCAGTTAGGTACTGAAGGAACTAAGATCATCCATCAGATATGCAACAAGATCTGGAGAACTGGCCAATGGCCTGGTGATTGACTCAATCGGCTGTTATCCCATTGCATAAGAAAGGATCCACAAGGAAATGTGAAAATTACCGAACGTTGTCACTAATGTCACATGCTAGCAAAATTCTATTACGCATTATGAGCGCCAGGCTTTGATCTGTTGCGGTAATAGGGATGGCGGGCCACACTCGCGGAAACTTTCACGGGACGCTGACCCACTTCTGAACGGCCAGTGAAAGTATCCCATGAGGCGGCGTTTCTTTAAGAATCAAAGTTTCGTGGAACGCATAATGAACGTCATTAGCCTGTTTGTCCTTTGTAAATAATACGCTTGAAGTTGTTGGAAAATATGAGCGAGGTTTTTTCAAGGGTGAAGCCAGGATTGGGTAGTGGATGGGTCTTTCAAACGAGCTCTCGTAAAGAGGTGTTATTGGTATAACAAAAAAATAGTTCTACCGTTAGTTAGTGGTAGCTCTATGATCGAAATTTAAATACGTATTCTAGATAAAGAAAAAAGTCACACAAAATTACGATTGGTCATTTATTAATTATTAACCTACCACTAACAATTTTTAGCGTTAAAATTGACTTTGACTATAGACAAGCATATGTTTGTTATTGCCACAATATTTATTTGATCCAGACGAGATCTCAACGATTTTTGTATACGCAAACACATAATTGTATATCATTAATAAGTAAGTTGACCCAAAGGTTTTCAAAAGCAGAGATTTCCATTTTTTACGGTCCTGACGCATAACTATCGCTTCTTGCATGTCCATACATTTTCGCTTAATATACGTCATGTTAATTGTAATCGTTTTAAAAGTTAATTGTAAAAGATAAGAATTTCGGTTGCTTTATTCAAATTATGATGGTAACATTTACTGAAGGCATTTACGTAATCCCTTACGAAGTAAATTGGTATTCCCTGTTACATTGCCTCGATATCTGAATTTGAAAGCCAAAAGATATTTTGAAATTGATCCTCTGAATTCATTACTCGTTATTCTGTGATAATAATGGTAGTGTTTTTTATTTCTATATCCTTCAGTTAAGCAATATATCATGTAAGGTATTCGTAACTAAGGTATTCGTATTCGTAATCGAATATGTAATTTTTCAACTGGTAAATTGCAGATATTGCAATAAAATATGATTAAAGTTAGTAAATCGTTAGACAGAGAAAGCAATCGATCCTTTTACACGGCTTATTATATCCATATGGGACCGTTATACGTAGTACCTGTACCCATCGCCGTGGAACGAAAAAAAACTTTTTGTTTTCGTAGGAAACCGGAACGCCCAAGTATCGATAAATCAAATGCTTAGGGATTAGGTTATCACTACTTTAAAGAAGCTTTGTCTTAGTCTGTTCTTTAGCTCTCTCGATCTACCTTTAAATGGAATGCGCTTAGAACCACCAATCCAAGCCGTTGTGCGCCTATAAGACTTGTGATCCCATATTTCAAAGATGTTTTTCTTTTGATCATTTGTTTGCTTATACACTTTGTGAATACATAGGTATTTATTATTTACGATTGACATATTTGCGGGCAAAGGTCCCGCAGTGACCCACAAACTAGACTCGAGTGTAGTACTTGAGCGCGCAATCAAAGTTACGCGCATAAAAGCGAGATACTGATTTATGACAGACATGCTCTAACGTAAATAATACAATTCCGACAGAGGACAAGCCGACAACGGTTTGTGAAAATATCGTATTAAAGATGGCGCAATAAAATTTTGCCCTCTTTCCCGCTTGCGTACGACGTGAATATGTTAAAATATCTTGAACATATTGCGTGTAAAAGTTAAGGTGTAGGTGCACCTAAGGTAATATTTTTCATAAGGATTGTATAGGTGGGGCCTTCGTGCGTGACGGATCACTGGAGACGGAATCAAACAATCCGTTCTCCCCCAACACATATAAAAGACATCTGAAACAACACATCTTTACACCTATACGTTTCTTATTAACATTTTTATCTTTTCACTTGTCAAATAAGAACAATTTTTTTATGTTATTGAAAGCTTTTTAGAGATAATTGTCAGTATTTGTATCCTGATAGATTCCTTTTGTAACGTAAGGATTAAAAAAAAATTAAAACAGAAATTGAATACAATAATGAATTAAGAAATACTGAAAGTTTGATAGCGTCTGAATGTTTGTGTTGCTTGGTTTGCGAGCGAATTTAAATTTATAATTAGGTTTAATTTTATTTTGTGATGAACCTTCACAGATAAGCTCGAGAAGCTGACTTTTACTCTTTCAACGGATAAAATAAAATATATGAGTAAGCTATCATATTTATTTATTCAATCTTTATTTGCACAAGAAGTACTTAATAATAGAAGTCATTCTCTGTCAGTCTACCTTGGGTTTGTGTAGAGACAAAGTAACGGATACAAGGTTAGGAAAAGAAGTAAAATACGAGATATATATATATATATGTCAAGTAAAGATATGAAACCTCTTTACTTAAATTTATTTCTTTTTGTATTTTTATAATTTTAAATGTAAAATGTCAATGAAATGTGTGACATTTATATATACTCGTAATAGATAGAATTGAAATACGGACATTAAATGTTGTTTTATAATAAAGTCTATATATTTGTTTTAAATAAAAGACTAAATTGCGTTTCTTTATAATATTTAGAGAAACAACATTTAATGTCCGTAATATATCCGTAATATAATATATATATAATATAAAATAAATTTAAGTAAAGAGGTTTCATATCTTTAATTTACATATATATAGTACATAGCCTAGTTAGGCACTATCACATTATATTTTTAATAAATATTT
This sequence comes from Meandrusa payeni, assembly GCA_029286785.1. NCBI lineage: Eukaryota > Metazoa > Arthropoda > Insecta > Lepidoptera > Papilionidae > Meandrusa > Meandrusa payeni. Next base: position 6,266,382 of record JAGSMX010000012.1, on the reverse strand, counting down.
TATTAAATTGATTGCTATTTATACATTCCGGTAATGAAACCCGTAACAAGAACGAATTATCAAACGAAGAATGAATAGGCATTTACTAAGCGATTGCCCTTGCCATCCACGGTTGCATTTTCACTTAACATCGGGTGGTATCGTGGCCAATCACTTGCTTGGAAAATATAAGAAAGAATTAAGTTTAAGTAAAAAGTTTCCTTAGGCAAGTTTCATGGAAGCGGTTGAGACCAAGGCGAGAATACCCGCGACTCGAGAGGCCTGTGTGATGAGCAAGGGGGTATTCAGACCATCTTATTGGATTCGAGCAGGGCGGAATTACTGAACCGACACGAGGACCGTCTAAGTTTCAAATAGTTTTAATGTTGCACCGGCCATGGGACAAGGCATTGTCACGCTCCGGTTGTAACTTGAGAAGTGTCTGCTTCAAACATTGTAAGTTAGATCCTATAACAGGATTTTAGAGTTAATTTTAACAAAGAACATTGCACATGCAATCCTTTAAAAAGTATTATATTTTTATTTATTTAATGCTACACTTTGGCGACAATAACTAATATAAAAATAAATAACAAATATGTTTACGAGTAATATCATAAATTAACTTCAACTTCAACAAAGGATGTTCGCTACTACGCGCCGACGTTCTCTTTTGAGCTCGCGTTTCATTGTAGTTGTCTAGTCTTCGATTGTTAGGAGTTCCCTAAAAATCTTTGAAATCCAAGGTCCTATGGCAACAAAATAATTATGGGATCTAATTGTAGGACAGTATTATGAGTTCACAAAAAATATAGACGAAATACTACATAGTCCTTTTTGAAATTAGTAAAAATAAAAGAAATACAGATGAATTGATGAGAACCTCTTCCTTTTTTTAAGTCGGTTAAAATGAGTAAAACACGCTAAATCGAACCTCTGCACTGGATCGCATGAAAACGCGGGGTGCAGTCTCCCGGGACGCGTCTGCGAAGTTTGCAGTGTAGCGGCAAGACAGATGGGGCGCCAGCTCGGCGGAGTAGCTCCCAGACACGGTTACTATTGAAATTGCGCGTAGCTTAGTTACGTTTTAATATCTATCGCTAGTAACTTTTTTTTTTGTTTACGGGGAGGAAATCTTCAAAAAGATATCCCACCTTAAACCTAAGCCACTAAAACCTCCCCGGCGGCCCTTTCCTCGGTGCATGACGAGGGGCTCCGGGATCTCCAGAGGAACGCACCGGAGCCCCTCTGCACTGTGCTCAAGGAGAGCACGTCCCGGGGGTGGAGGTTATTCCCTTCCCCCCTGTGCTCTTGCAGTGCAAGGCGACACGGGCCAGCCGATGTCGCCTTCTTCCCGGGTCCACCATAGCGGACAACAAAGGCCCCCATCCATGTCGCCCAGTGAACCCGAGGCCCCTATTCTTGAGAGGCCCAGAACTACAGGGCTGATCGCTAGTAACTTGACACAAGGGTCCCCCCGGTGAGGGGTAACCTCGGCTTGGACGGTTACTATGTTACGTGTAAGTATTTCGAGAGAACACATTATTTTTGAGCATGAACATTAAATACTGCGTAAAATAATTTAGAACTCGTTCATATAAATTTAAAAGGTTTTCTACTCACCACTGCTTATCTCTTAGACAGGTGTATTAGCCAATAGACTCTTATTGCTTTTAAGCTAATAAAATATATTTTATGGATGCTGTCGCCGCAATTTTGTCCGCGTGGCTATAAAAATGAATGTCCACCCTAAATCTTTAGATATTACGATGCAATAAAACCATTGACCAATAGGTCTACAATATTCCTCTATTTTTTTTCCCTCACCGGGGGGACCCTTGTGTCGAGTTACTAGCAATAGAGGTTCAGGCTAAGCGACCTAAGAGCTGTGTCGCCTCTCAATCCGGTGAAGCAGTCAAGGCCAGCTTCTCTGGCCAATCTGTGTAGTTCGTCATAAAAAAAATCTATTTATTTTAATTTCATAAACTAAATAATAAAAATTATAGGAGGTGAAATATTTGATGATATAGTGGTAAGAAATGAACAAATTTAATCTGATGGTGAGTAAGTTAAGACTCTTTGGATAGATGACAGACAACAGAGACAACAGTAGGGTAGGCATTTTACATGGAAACCCGATATAGATGCATTGTTTTCGCGTAAGAGGAAATATCTCGTAATCAGGTTACATACAACGATATAATGCGCTTTCATGGCGATATTTTGCTCGATTTCAAAAATCATCACCTAAGCCTACGTAAGATCTCGGAAGATAAAGACGCTAGCTAATTGAAATAAATTGTGCCAAATATCCTTAAAATAAAATAAAATATTTTTATTTATATTTTATTAAAAACATAAACTTAAACGAAAAAGGACGTAAACTTGATAATACAGTATTTTTTTTCATAAAATTTTATTTTGATTTAAATTTTAGTACTTGGTGTTGTCTCCATGTGGCGAAACTTTCTTAACCGACCCTTTATTTTTGCTCACGAGTGTATAACTTAATTCGTGTAAAATTTAAACACAATATCTAAATAAACAGCCGTATTAGAGATTAATATAAAACCGAGGAAGGAACCATCTGCCCTATAGGCTTGTAATAAAAATATTAGAATAATTACGCTATCAGACCTGCACCTGCTTCTCTGAGCTTCCCTCCCGCCCTTTATGCGCCCTCCCCAGTGCTTTGTGATAAGGGCAATCGGGAATATAATGCGTTATTATGACATATGTGGGAACGGAGAGTAGTCACTATTAACGGTATTTTCTTGTTATATCATATCTCTTCAGCAGAGTTCGGTGCAAAAGAGTTCTGAGCAGTGTATTTAACTTATGTAGCGAGTGATTATTTTTTTGTATTAAAAACAAACTAGTAATTCTTTGTTTCTTGTTATATTTTATTTATCATCTTGATCAATCAAAAAAACAATCTTGGCCGGCTTGATCTAATGTTTCCGCGATTAACATAAGAAAATCTAAAAGTATGTATATATTATATTCCTTTTATGACCTTATGTTACATGTGTATTCCAATTAGTTCAATAAAAAGTGGCCGGGTTTGAATAGATTTTGTTAAATAACCTATTAAAATATACTAAACATCTAATTTCGTTTTTTCCCACCAAAATATTTGAATAGTTAATAGCTTAATGGTTTAGGATAATGTCCGCATTTAAGATATGTTCGTATGTTCGAATCCACTATTCGATAAAGAAGTGAACAACTCTTACCATAAGCTTAGGTAAGTTGGAATGGTTAACAAGAATATTAGTAATATTTGTGAATAAAATATATTGCTAGCATTAATTTAAAAAAAACATATGAATTAAACATTTAAAATAAGAATTCAATTACACATTTAAAAAAAAAGAGAACGGTCAAAAGAGCACGCAGCCCTGACGCTAAGCTATTGCCACACCACAAACACAAACAATAGTAGAATTGGAATTGCGACGAACTTTTTAAGAAGATTAAGGCTGTCAGCTATTACGCATCAAGTTAAACGCCAGAAGTATGATGCATACATCATAGTTCACACCGAGTTATGAGTTCCGGGAGTGCTATAAAAATATTAGAATTTACCCAATACAAGATTGGAAATTATTAAAATTAATTGTCGAATAATGGGTTTGAATTTATATCTTTCTTAGACCGCACTAAAAACCGTTACGGTATTGACACCAATTCAACTTATCCGTTTACGAATGGTAGATCTAATGGTGTGTTAATACTTACTCAGCTCCATTTTTTCCTCCCCTGTGCAACATGCCAGCGCGTGCCATCTCACGCCCACACCCTGAAAAAAAGCAATCCATCCATTAACGTCGAGATGTTCACGGGTTTTTCCGCATCTTTACGCTCACTAAATGCGGCTTATGAACCTTCTTCATCGGATATTAGAGAGGTGATACACCAAATTATACCGACCCCAATTTCAACCTAATTTTTTCGACATAAATAATGCATTTTCCTTCACTAATTATTCCATTGTGCCGCCCCTAAATTCAATTCGGTTTACCGTCCCTTTACATTTTTAGAATAAAGAGCTTCTTTTTATTTTGTCTGACTTTAACAGATTTTCAATCAAATTCTTTTATGTTGAAAATTTAACGGCTTCAATGAAAATAAAACCTACCCATTTTTATTGTTTTAATATTATGAGAACCTACTAAATACCAGAATTATAAATATAAAGGTATTATAGAACTCTAAATCGCACTGAAGGTAAGTCGAAATATCGAATACTATCCACATTTTATCTAGTCAAATATATTAAATATCATAATATAAAAGATTGGACCCCAAATAGGGGTCTGCTAATATATGTAAAAGCTATCATGCCCTTTCAACTCTAACGGGGTAGTCAGCTGATGCTTTTACTTTTACCAAAATTATTACGAGTAGGACCCTAGGTGTATTCTATAATATTATAAATATAAAATAAATATTTATTTCAAGTAACTAAGACTTATAACGATATTATTTAAATTTTAATAACTTTCATATGCACCCTAATGCAGTCCAATCTTTTTTTAAATGCTATTTAAAAAAAAAATAGATTAATGGATTTGTCTTGTTGCCGTCTCTGGACTTAGCTATCATAGCTATTATAGTAGAAACTATATTGTACTGTATACTGTTCTGTATATCAAGAATAGTTTAAAAATGGTTCGAGCATGTCTTTTTATTAATTGATTGACAAATACTATTTAACCGCTAAACATAACGAAAGAGAAGAGAAATCTTTCAAGGCCATACATCAATTACCGCTGTCGCCTGTTGTGAAGTTCGTAAGAAAGATGTAAAAGCATTTATTCAACAGTTTAATCAGCAATCAATTAACCGGGAGGGAGCTTGATAAATTGCCGGTGGAAAATATTTCAGCGTCGCAGCGCTTTACAGCTCCTAGTTAAATAACGACATTGTGCGATAGATTCACATTAAATGACGCGTCGCTAATTTATGAGAGACGATTTTGAAGCGATCCATTTCGTCGTTAGTTGGCGAAGAAAAACAATAAATATACATCACTATGACTAAGTTCGTCTGGCGATGCAACTTTAACTTGGGCAATTTAATATGATCTATGGCTATCGGCGGATAAGAGTCCGACAGTGGAAATACATTTCATTTTATATAGGAACAGCGGCTCGTATGATATAAAGTGAACGCAGGAGCACTGTCTGCCATTCACCGGGTACATATTTATACAAGTGTTTTTTGTGTTCACTAAACCACAAAACGGAGACTTATTAAGCTGACTGGGATAAGATCTCCTGACCGTCAAGTAGTCGTGTAAGTCTTAATGGTTTGAAGTGTAAGTATTTATGATTAATTTTCTAAACCTTTAAGAAAAGTTCCTGTAAAAATCTTCAACCTGACGGCTTAGCGCGGGAAAGCAACGAAACAGAGCTATTTTGATTTTGTCTTTAATACACAAGTATTCGAAAAGTCTAGGAAAGCTAACCGACTTAAAAACGAAGGAGGTTCTTAATTCATTAGTATTTTATTATTTTTTGTGCCCTCGTAGCGCCATCATTAATAAACCTAAAATATTTTTTTTTATATTATGATTTGTTTTGTCTTTTTGACATATTTAGTTATTGTTGAATATTTACCAAGGAGATCCGAAAAATGAAAAAAGAAGAAAGAGAATACACGCGCTATAATTTTATAATTAAACTATGATACTTTGGATACAACAGGGAAACCAAAGCGTTTAAAGTTTGATTTGATTTGAATTTTTGGTTTTATTTGCAAATATATTTGTTTTACTCGGTCGAAATATGTACATCACACGTGTTATCATAATAGAACATAAAAATATAATAGAAATAATAAAGGCATATTTACCGAAATAGTTCTCTATTACCTCAATAATACAACCCCACTAATTGCAGCAATTTCCGCAAGTGATCCTCGCCTAACGCGATTCCAACAAAAGCTAGGCATTTTCAGTAACCACGTGCTAATAATTGTATCAACAGTAAGCTACGAAGTTACTTAATAAACGTATTGTCAGTACGAGCTGTCGCATTAACATAAACAAACCTAATAACAATCAAATTGTGGTGTGTATGCTTATAATTAACATAACCAGACAGCTTTAACTGGATTACAAGCATTATTAATCGCGAAAATTTAGCAAGGTGCGTAACGTAATAGTGGTATGTGACGGTGTTATTCTGCGAGACACGCGATTCCGTCGTTTTCCTGCCAACACTTACCGACACGTGTCCCGCCTCTATTTAATTGATTTACGATTTTAATAGTGCATAAAATGTAACGTTAGTTGATTTTATGCCGCCTAATGTATTTTTTTATGTTAGACAACAAAGATAGTTCCGTTTATTATGGAGTACATTACTGTACAGTATAAAAGGAGGTTATCAATTCGTCTACATTTTTTTTTACTTAAAGGATTTGGTTTCAAGTAGGTCCCATAAGAATTGACATGGGTTCCGAAAATATAGACATAGACATTTATTTATTGGCATCACAATACAAAAACACATCACAGATAGAATATAACACACTTAAAAAAGAATGAAAAATAGACAAAACACAGTTAAAGTTACACGGACAAATATTACAAAACATATGAAGCCAATATAGGACACCGTCTCAGCGTATGCTGTCGCAAGGATGCGACAGCGCTGATTTTCAGCGGTGCCCGGGACTACCTAAAGACGTGCGCGCGCAATACTACTTTTATACGGAATTTATACAGACAATAAGAGTATAATAAATATGATACATAAATAAACAGTTATGAGATTAAAATATATTTTATACAATAAAATAATAGATGAAAAAATTTCATAAATAAATATATTATTGAGTCAAAAATAAACTAAAATAAATAATATGATAATTAAACGTATAAAGTTTGAATTATATAATTAACATAACGAGACAGCTTTAACTGGATTATTAATCGCGAAAATTTAGCAAGGTGCGTAACGTAATAGTGGTATGTGACGGTGTTATTCTGCGAGACACGCGATTCCGTCGTTATCCTGCCAACACTTACCGACACGTGTCCCGCCTCTATTTAATTGATTTACGATTTTAATAGTGCATAAAATGTAACGTTAGTTGATTTTACGCCGCCTAATGTTTTGTTTATGTTAGACAACAAAGATAGTTCCGTTTATTATGGAGTACATTACTGTACAGTATAAAAGGAGGTTATCAATTCGTCTACATTTTTTTTTACTTAAAGGATTTGGTTTCAAGTAGGTCCCATAAGAATTGACATGGGTTCCGAAAATATAGACATAGACATTTATTTATTGGCATCACAATACAAAAACACATCACAGATAGAATATAACACACTTAAAAAAGAATGAAAAATAGACAAAACACAGTTAAAGTTACACGGACAAATATTACAAAACATATGAAGCCAATATAGGACACCGTCTCAGCGTATGCTGTCGCAAGGATGCGACAGCGCTGATTTTCAGCGGTGCCCGGGACTACCTAAAGACGTGCGCGCGCAATACTACTTTTATATGGAATTTATACAGACAATAAGAGTATAATAAATATGATACATAAATAAACAGTTATGAGATTAAAATATATTTTATACAATAAAATAATAGATGAAAAAATTTCATAAATAAATATATTATTGAGTCAAAAATAAACTAAAATAAATAATATGATAATTAAACGTATAAAGTTTGAATTATATAATTAAATATTAAAAATATTGGAAACAACGAGCCACCGATATCGCGGGATATTATCTTTCTGTATCTTTAACATCAGGTGTTTTAATTTATTTTTAATATACGAGTATATATATATACTTGGGAACTCCTGAAATGATATGGATGAATGTTTGTTGATTGTGATATTGTTGGGTTTATATTGGTATGTAGATAAAGTAATTTAGTTTAGCAGTCCTAAAAAGTTACTTCAGATTCGTCGACTTCTTCTTCTTCAATTGCCTCTCCATTACTGGAGGTTGGCCGTCAGCTCAGCGAACTTATTTCGTTCGTGTGCCAAGCGAAACAGTTGTTCGACGCTGGCAATGCCGGTCCACTCTCTGATGTTTCGCAACCACGACTTTTTCTTACGTCCAGCGCGTCTCTTCCCTGCTATTTTGCCCATCATAATTAATTGGAGAATCTGATATATTTCGTGTCGCAAGACATGTCCTATGCAACTTTTCTCTGTTTGACAGTCTGCAACGATTCGCGGTTCTTTCCGACGTACTGGAGTACTCGCTCGTTGGATATCTTCTGGGTCCAGCTATGTGTAACATCCTACGGTAACACTACATCTCGAAGGTTTCGAAAAATTTCTGCATATTGGCCTTCAGAGTCCAGGATTCGCTACCGTACAACACTACGGGCCAAACATAACATCGGAGCATTCTAAGTCGGAGCTTTATAGATAATTGGCAGCTGCATAAAACTTTACCCATTCACTTCTTCAGACTCGACGGTAGTCTGTATCGATGTAGTCTAGCACTGCTTGATCAGAATCCTTCAGTCGAATTACTGGATATTCTAGAGCTGCTACAGACGGACGGACGGACGTCTTCGAGAAGTCAGCTATTCTCCCAGAGCCGTCGCTGAAACTTCAACACTCCGTCTACATCTAAACCTGCTCGTCACGCGGCGGAAACGCGAATCGCACGTACTGGGAGAGTAGGCAGGTTGACGAAGTCATTGTGCCTTGGTCTTCGGAGGACTCGAAGATATTTTCGTTTTACGATAAAGTGTAAGTGACTACTTACGACTAACAGTTCGAGTCTGATGCAAAGTGTACGTATAAATATATCGAAGTTCACAACACTTGTAAATTCTATGTTTAATGTATTAAATCTCCGACGCATGTCGAATTTCCCTTTCTCCTTGCAGTGATTTAACAAAGAAATATATATATACTTGGGAACTCCTGAAATGATATGGATGAATGTTTGTTGATTGTGATATTGTTGGGTTTATATTGGTATGTAGATAAAGTAATTTAGTTTAGCAGTCCTAAAAAGTTACTTCAGATTCGTCGACTTCTTCTTCTTCAAATGCCTCTCCATTACTGGTGGTTGGCCGTCAGCTCAGCGAACTTATTTCTTTCTTGTGCCAAGCGAAACAGTTGTTCGACGCAATGGCAATGACGGTCCACTCTCTGATGTTTCGCAACCACGACTTTTTCTTACGTCCAGCGCGTCTCTTCCCTGCTATTTTGCCCATCATAATTAATTGGAGAATCTGATATATTTCGTGTCGCAAGACATGTCCTAGGTATACAACTTTTCTCTGTTTGACAGTCTGCAACAATTAGCGGTTCTTTCCGACGTACTGGAGTACTCGCTCGTTGGATATCTTCTGGGTCCAGCTAATGCGTAACATCCTACGGTAACACTACATCTCGAAGGTTTCGAAAAATTTCTGCGTATTGGCCTTCAGAGTCCAGGATTCGCTGTCGTACAACACTACGGGCCAAACATAATATCGGAGCATTCTAAGTCTGAGCTTTATAGATAATTGGCAGCTGCATAAAACTTTACCCATTCACTTCTTTAGACTCGATGGTAGTCTGTATCGATGTAGTCTAGCACTGCTTGATCAGAATCCTTCAGTCGAATTACTGGATATTCTAGAGCTGCTACAGACGGACGGACGTCTTCTAGAAGTCAGCTACTCTCCCAGAGCCGTCGCTGAAACTTCAACACTCCGTCTACATCTAAACCTGCTCGTCACGCGGCGGAAACGCGAATCGCACGTACTGGGAGAGTCGGCAGGTTGACGAAGTCATTGTGCCTTGGTCTTCGGAGGACTCGAAGATATTTTCGTTTTACGATAAAGTTGTAAGTAACTACTTACGACTAACAGTTCGAGTCTGATGCAAAGTGTACGTATAAATATATCGAAGTTCACAACGCTTGTAAATTCTATGTTTAATGTATTAAATCTCCGACGCATGTCGAATTTCCCTTTCTCCTTGCAGTGATTTAACAAAGAAATATATATCAAGAGAAAAGTCGTAAAGCACCGAGCACGTCCTTACGCGGGCTGATATCGCAAAACCCCACGAAAGTGGGGAAGCTTCACGGTGCCTAGTTTCAATCCCGTTGTCATGGTAACGCCATAAAAAAGTTCCAAGCACGGCGTGCGTAATAAAGTTTGTGTTATTTTGAACGTTGAACGTCATTGCCCAATAACATTTCGTACGCAGGATTATAAAAAGATAACGGACAGTAAGTAAATAATACACCTTTATACGAGTAATATACAATGAAAAATACGTGCGAATCCTCTTTTTTTGAAGTTGGTTAAATAAATGAGGGCGTCCGCGTATAATAGTGTGACATTTGATTTCGTTTTTCGTCGATTTTTTGGTTTTACTTGTAAATATACTTGTGTTGGTGTCCGCTTATAGTAGTAGGGTTCTTAAAACTATTTATTTCTAAGAATTTTTTTTTTAATATTATTATCATTCTTTTATATGTAGTAAAAATGTATTCCTTTCTTAAAAATTGATTCTAATTAAATAACAACTATTTTTTGTTTTTATCGTATGTTCTAACATGAAAATATGATTAAAAAGTTGTTTTTAACTTGTAATAATATTTTTATTTGCATTTGTTTAGCTTACCTGGACGTGCTGTCCGGTGGTCGGTACTGTTGGTTTTTAATTTGGGTCATTCCAGATACCTGAAACAAATTCACGGCTCAATTGCAGTGGAGTAAATAATGTATTGTTTTATCGAACAATATTTGAAAACAACAAATGGGCTACGGCAGGCCGCGAGGGAAGTTTTAATAGTGCGCCCAATTAAGGAAATAAACAATTTTAAAACAGTACGTTAACGAGGAAATGTGTTTTGCGGGAAAAAACTTTAAAATAACACTCATCTTTCAACCGAATGACTGCGTTTTATTATGCTGAGATAAAATAACATGAAAATATGATTAAAAAGTTGTTTTTAACTTGTAATAATATTTTTATTTGCATTTGTTTAGCTTACCTGGACGTGCTGTCCGGTGGTCGGTACTGTTGGTTTTAATTTGGGTCATTCCAGATACCTGAAACAAATTCACGGCTCAATTGCAGTGGAGTAAATAATGTATTGTTTTATCGAACAATATTTGTAAACAACAAATGGGCTACGGCAGGCCGCGAGGGAAGTTTTAATAGTGCGCCCAATTAAGGAAATAAACAATTTTAAAACAGTACGTTAACGAGGAAATGTGTTTTGCGGGAAAAAACTTTAAAATAACACTCATCTTTCAACCGAATGACTGCGTTTTATTATGCTGAGATAAAATAACATGAAAATATGATTAAAAAGTTGTTTTTAACTTGTAATAATATTTTTATTTGCATTTGTTTAGCTTACCTGGACGTGCTGTCCGGTGGTCGGTACTGTTGGTTTTTAATTTGGGTCATTCCAGATACCTGAAACAAATTCACGGCTCAATTGCAGTGGAGTAAATAATGTATTGTTTTATCGAACAATATTTGTAAACAACAAATGGGCTACGGCAGGCCGCGAGGGAATTTTTAATAGTGCGCCCAATTAAGGAGATAAACAATTTTAAAACAGTACGTTAACGAGGAAATGTGTTTTGCGGGAAAAAACTTTTAAAATAACACTCATCTTTCAACCGAATGACTGCGTTTTATTATGCTGAGATAAAATAACATGAAAATATTCATTTCACAGTTTATTACCCACATTTTATTGCGTAAAAGTAAATGTTTGGCCCATATTGGTCGGTACTCAGTGACTTCAATTTATTTGCGTGATAAATATTGACAGCCTGTCAATTGCGATTTCGTGTTACAGTTTAATAAAGTTAATATATCGTTGTTGCAGCGATCGTATATAGTATATTGGTGCTGATGATCATAATAGCAGATTTAGACTATAATTACGAGTATATATTTATGTTAGTATTTTGGGATAATGTGGCAACAGAGCGAAATGCCTCTATTTCTAGTAGTAGTAGTACAGTATTTCTAAATAATTTCCGAAACTATAATTATTGTATGTATATATATGAAAGAGAAAGTGTGTGGGTATGTTCCATGTAGGCTCTGAATCGGCTGGACCGATTTCAATGAAACTCTCACGAAATCTTCAGATTGACCTGGCGAGTAATCCGAGTAAAAAAAAAGTAAAAGTCCAAGAAAAATGAAAATAATAAAAGAAAGTTTGGTGGTGATCGGAGCACTCCTCTTTTTGAACTGTCAAACAAGCCATACGTCGTACTTTTATGTGGGAGGGGTTGTAGCCCTGCTATAATTATGAAATTCATTTCACACATGAAAAATTATTTCGTCGATAATGAGGACAAGTGGTCCCTACAGCAGCTACTTATGCCCTGCTAACACGAATCTCGACAGAGTGACCCGTTTTATATCGCTTCACGGAGCAATCTTTAGAACCGGGAACTAACCGGGTCAATACACTCGTCCCATTACCTACAAAGTCAGGTCATTGGCAAACTTGAGTCATTGCAATTCACAGGCGGGCATATCAAAACCCCTTTTACGATCACATCTGCCACCCATGCAACACCTGGGGCCGTGATAAAAGCTTTATAACTTACGAATTATGATATGACGAATGTTACGCAATTCGGATACTCAAGACTATAAATCTCCCGTATATAAGGATATGTAATAAATATGCTCTTCTCTCTTCTTGAAAATGAGACGGACGCATAGGTAGTGTTTTTGAATAATCGTTTCTTTAATTTACTAAATGTTAAGATAACTTTTAGTACACCTATAAATTTATATATACGTTCCATTGACACGTACACGCCTTCTCTGTGAAGAGAGTTTAAGCATAGACCGCCATACAGCCCTAGCGTGGATTGGCATCCTTCACATGTCTTAGAAAATAGAAGAATGTCATAAGTTACTTTTTTATACTTATTAAGCAAATGCTTGACCACTATCACACCTGATGTTAAATGGAAATGCAATCCTGGATAACACCCAGACCCACATTGTAATCGGAGGAAAAGACAGACGCGGACAAATTCAACTATTCCAGTCCTTTGCTATACGAACAATGAAAGGTGACGCAAAGTGCTTCGTTCGGGTTTGAGGGATGTTCACAACAAAGCAGAGCATCTTGAAGTCCGATGACACGGGGATGAAAGAGTTAGATCATGTTATTCTTGAGCATGCTCTCCAAAATGCACTTTGTAAAACAGACCAATTCCATAATACTTTCAGGAGAAATATTTGTCGACATAAGTCATTTGAATCAGCTTCGGCCACCCTAATAGCATAATAGGGTCCATTTATATATAATAGTATAAAATATTTTAAGTACTATTGCCACTAAAGGCTCAGACAGAAAACTGAAAGTGAAGTAACAAGCAATTGTCATTAAACATCAAAGGCGCTAATTAATTACGCTATCAGAGAGCACAAAGGAAACGACAATTTCACTGATTTAAATTTTGAATTAATGTAAAGTTATGATTGAGAATGGAAAACGAACATAATGATTTACGACGAGACACGAACAAAGGCATTACCGGCATGCGGCCTATATTGTGAAAACCAGATTAGAGTCGAATCCTCCTTACGTTTTATTTATGTGTTCCAATTTTAAAAATAAAATATACGTAATTACAATTTCCCTGAGATTGAGTCGTAACGAATGTCTTTGTTAATTTGTAATGACAATTTTAATAGAAAATCTTCCAGAACGGTTTTCACTTCGCCATCATATTTTGTTGATTCCAAGATTATATCAACAGCTTTTGTAACTGCACTACCTAGCAAAATACTAACGTGACGTGGGGATATATCATACTTCTGCATTCCGAGGTGGGACCTGGTAATAGATGTGCCGGCGATAAACTCTTAACAATAAGTTGGCAACGCACCTGCAGTACATTTAGTAGGTATTATACTTCTACTACGTTCCACTTCTGTAGCAATCAAAACAGAACTAAGGCAACTGACAGGGGTAAACATAAGCCTTTTTTATTTACTACTTTCAAAGAAAGGTCACAAGACACATCTATATATAGAACTTGTCGCTTCTATAATGAAAAGTCTAGGGAGGTTGATATCGACATTTTTAATACAGCTGTAGGCTGCCTAAAAAAAAGGATGTGTAAACATTTCTTTTTTCCAAAATAAGCTGATATTTTAGGTAGTTTATATCTGTATATTAAATAATTATAGAGTTAAGGTTCTTTGTCGTTATCTATTTATTAATTTATTTATTTACTTCTTTATTATCTTCTATTGTTATTTGATCTCTTTTTTTTCTGTTGAATTGTTGCTCTTTCTATTATTTAATTTTTATATCTTTAATTGTATATCTTATTCCATTTGCGAAAACTTTTAATTGGCCATTTCTATTTTTAATTGAATTATCTTGTCTCTCTTCTAGCTGTAAGTTTTCCAAACATATATAAAATAAAATAAAATAAAATTATCAAATATTTTCTCCAAAGCAAAAACCTCTCCAAAGAAAAAGTTCTATCTACCCCAAAAGTGGTAAAATATTATGGGAGCGTATTTATATGTAGGTTATAAAGGTTATAATGTACATGTTTCCGCAATATGTAATAAAATTGCGCGGCATTAACTTACGGGTGAACGAACGGACAATTTCGTTACGTATGTTCACATAACTAAATTACGCCGCACGTAATGGCCACAGAAACCTAAATAGCGGAAGTATTAGTGTAGCGACAGCATGCTCGTACATAAAATGAGGCCGTATGTACTGAATTTATTTACTTCTAGGGTTTATATACTCTTTTATATATTTCAATTTATAGCTGTGACGAAATGAACATCACTCTAATTTTTCCTTCGCTTGTAGCTCCTATTAGTACTAAGTCCTAGCTTATTAAAAAAAAATTACTGCGGATCGGGAACTCTTGAGTCTGATAGGGACCTCAATAATGGAACATTTTATATATAAACTAAAGTTTCAGTCAATACTAAAAAATATATGCACAATTATTTGTCATAAAATTTTAGAGTAAGTCTCTTTTAAATCTTTTCATTGTTTTCACGCATATACGAAACAAAAGTTCCACCGTTTGCATTCGGTCGGTTGTCGACATACAAAAAGCAACGCACAACATCAAAAGGCCACCTGGTGTTAACCTAAAAACGAAATTTAACCGTTTCTACAGAAAAGTACAAAGAGCAGAATAGTTTAGTCTCGGCCAAGTATAAATTAATGTTACACTAATAAAAACATGTTTATTCAGTAAATATTTCTTCTTTAAGTTTTCATAACTACTGGGCTTATATTATTACGAATTTTATAGAAGTGATTAATGTACTTAAGAATTCGAAAAATGGAAATTTATGGCGCCAACCGATTATAATTTATACTGTCATTAGAGGGTCTTTCAGTCACTAGGCTATTGTTTCATTTCAAACAAGTTTTAATAAGAATGTGGACTAGTTTACAAAGGTCTAAGAGACGTGACTTGACTGACAAATTAGTAATTTTATTTAGTTCGATAATCTATGATAAAAAATAATTGACACACCACTGCCGGGCTTGAAGGTACTTTGAGAGACATTAGTCAGTACTCAAGATAAGCTGAAAGTACCTTACTGAAACAAATATTTAAAATGAGACTTGGAGAGATATGCAGTGACAAAGACAGTCCAAGACAACATTACCATGAGCACGAATTAATACAAACGGCAGTAATTTATTTTGAAATAAGATTAAATAACCGCAATAAATAAGTAGTCGTTAATTACACTAATTATTATACTTTTCCGATAAAAGCTATAGACCTAGTCGCGGTTCGGCCCTCTCGGGCGTCCTCAGATCTAAATGGTATCGCGAATAGTGTCGGTTACACTTCGAAAACTCTAAGTTACTACCCAAGTTACTCCCTAAAAAGCGTCATGTCAGGCGTTCTAATAGTTGTGCCACCTCTAAAAACCCGGTGTAACTGGCGATCAGCGTAATTCATTCTAAGAAAAAAAACAATTTTTGTCAGAGTCTAGTTGTATTTATGTCTATTCTAGATCGAAAATCGACCTAATTTAAAAACGTAATAACACGAAAATTACACTTTATAGGTAAGGATAATAAAGCTCATACGCCAACATTGACGTTCATTACGTTACCATCCTAAATAAGGAAGGGGGAATTGCATTGTAAATGTGACATAGTTAGCGAACAGCGCTAATCCTCTCGCAACGTCCCACATCCCACCGCTCCGTGTTCCAGTTAGCCGACAATGGAGAGAGCCATTAGAGTCGGTCATGTGTTAACAAGTTTAGTTGCGATTAGTTGACCCGACGTATAGTGAAAAAAGTTGCAGCCGATATGAACAGGCTGCAGGAAACAGGTCGCGTGCAAATTAGTACACTCTCGCCTCTGCAAACGTATAGATGGGCAACAGAGAAATCATCTGGCACATATTGGTAACCGTCTATCGCAGATCCTTTGGAAAAAATTGCAGTTATAAATCGATGTTATAGCTTAGTGAAATTGTAGTTTAATTAAGTCGCGTGTTATTACTAGATAATACATTATATTGTGGTTGATAGACAGGGCTGTTTAATACGCGGCCCGTAACAGTTTCGCATTCGACCCGTAAAGGATTATACATTTCAAATTTTAAAATTTTCAACAGTGTTCCGTAGATTTAGTGCGTCTGGAACGTGTGAACTTAAGGCTGAAATTGTGGCGACATCATAAATGAGCACTGACTTTTTTTTTAATATGATAACTTAGAACGTAAGCTGTATGTATGTTAACGTTAACATAAAATGTCAACATACTTGTAGGTATATTTGTTATAGTATAGTTGCTAGAACGTTGGAACGAACGAAATATTGTTAGTAAATTTGATACTGCAATAATTTAATTATCACGCGATAACAATATTCGAAAATGTATTGGAAATGATAGCGAGGACGTGCGGAGCGTGGAGTTGACACGGATGCACGTATTTAATTATAAAAAAAATGTTATGTTAATATTGACGCCATATTTCAATTACTGTGCATCGTTATTTTTATTTCATAATATAAAAAATATATAATATTTAATTCATGTTAGAATATTTATTGTTTAGCAAGTGCGTGTGTGTGTAATCTGTAATCTACTACTATTTTATAACATACTGAAGAAATGGAGGTACATTACACAGGTCAACACAATTTATTTTTTGATTTTAAAGCATAAAAAATCAATGTTTCAGGTCGTAATTAAACAAAAAAACTACGGCATGAGAAAGTCTGTGGTTTTCATTTTTAATTGATGATGAAACAATTAAGATTATTATGTTTATTATTTTCCATAAATTTTGCTATATTTTTTAAACAGAAGAAGCGTCATAAATATAGAATAAAGCGGCGCGCGTCAATGTAAGAGAACGTTGAATGGCTCGATGTCTTTAACACGAGCCCGTTCACAGCCGCCCGTTTAATCACAATGGGGTTAATGTGCAGTGTTTTTGCTCCACAGTTAACTAATCACACTTTAGCTCTAGTAGTTCAGGATTTAAAAGAACGTAGTGGTGGTAATTTACACTCGTATGTTCTAAAACAATTAGGACTTTTTATGAACTAGTACTTTAATAAAGCGTTCTTTTCATTATAAATAACGAAATAGACATGAAATATGTAATGCTATCTGATATAGCAGAGTAATAATTAATACCGCGTTTTCAGTAACCCGGTTATTACCCTTTTTTTATAGTCAACCCTTAACCGGGAGTAGTATTATTTAAAAAAAAAATATGAAAAATTTTCCAAGGACCTATCGCGGGAAAAAATAAATAAATAAATAATAAATAAATCTTTATTAGTTACCATAGAAAATGTTTGAACAAAGAAACGTCTCCCATTTGAAAAGCACAATAAAATACAATACGAGCATAACAAATCATAACAATATTTTATAAATGTGTGTGTGTTGGTGTGTGTGCGTGCGTAAATTTGTGTTTGTGTATGTCCCTCAGCTTTATATTTTATTAAATTAGGAGGCGTTCAGTCTGAATATAATTCAACTCTAGTAAATATTTTTAACAAACTAACATTTATGATTCGACAAAGGATTAATTTTTAAGACTTTATTTAACCGATTGTACAAAGAAGTGGCTCTGAAGCGCTGCTGTTGAAGAATATCTTAAACACACTCGTCGTGTCAATGGAATGTGTTAGTTAGTATTTACGGGACTTTTACATACCGGATACGGAAACAAGATAATTGTTATCAATAGGGTTGACACACATACATATATAATCATTATTTTATTTGAAGCGTCAATAACCTAATGGTAAACCATGTAACAATAAGGCCTACGAATTGAACGGTCATCAAATCTACCATTCGACTATTGTCTTGCGTCGTCTCCATGCACAAGCTTAATTTTATTTGGATTGGTTAACAAGAATATTAGTGACATTTGTGAAAAAAAGCTGCTCTCATCTCAAACCCAAAAATATTAAAATTCTCGTATATTAGGGCAGTTATCACTGTAATAATCAACCGACTTCAAATCGAATTAAACGATGACAACATTTCACGGGGACGCCCCTCTTTGTATTTCCGAATAATCGTAGAAATATATCGAAAAAAATTAATCATAACTTAACTAAACTCCCATCAAACTACTCCTGAAGAACATCCAATAAAAAATGAATCATCGAATCGGATATTGAATTATTTGTCCATTTGTGGCGCACACACTTAATGTAAATTTAAGATTTATGTGTTTTTGTCATGGATGGACATTGGCAACGTCTGAATTAGAAATTGGACCATATGGGAAGCACTATCTTTCAAATGAGAAAAGAATCATTTAAACCGGTTCGCTCAGTCCAAAGTTATTAGGTAACAAATTTAAAAAATAATACAACCGAATGGAGAACTTTCTCCTTTTTTGAAGTCGGTTGATGAAGGCAATGTGTATGTATCTTCCCTCATAACGAAAGGGAACTCAGACCTATTTCGATAAAATTTACAGAAAATCTTGAAATGGGCGTATCGGGTGAATGAGCTTAGTAACGATCGGTGAAGCATTTTTTATGTTTTTTTTTTATCCACATGAAGTAATTTCACTACTCGTTATTAGTATTACCGGCGTGAAGCCGGGGCAGGTAGTTAGTATCTCTATATAATGAAAAATAGAACCATCTCCTATCTGATGGAAAGTGTCCGCTGCAAATTAAATAACTTTGAAAGAGATTACTTGGCGTTTTATTCAAAATTTCTTACACGAAACGCGGAGATCGTCCGTCGGGACTGAGATAACACTTGTCTCTGTCGGATTTCGAAAATAGCTATGAACAATCTACAGCGCTTATAAATCTTATAATATGACAGCGAGCTTATAATTTATGTTGTTGTGATGATTGCAAACCAATTTAAACAAATTAATTATAATCAGATTGGATGTGGAATCAATAATCATTGTTTCTGCGAACAGTCTTATAGCGAAAAGTACCAAACAAGACCTTCTCTAGCTGGCTGGTCCAAGGGATCAGGTACAGGAGACTCTCTAACCACCGGTTGCTCGAAAACAGATTTGCCAGAGGCATCCTAGGTTAGGATCCAATTATATTTTTTAGTAGTAAGTTACAGCCTACATAAAAAATATTAAATATGTCCAACTGTTGAACGCAAGCCTTCTCTGTGAAGAGAGTATAAGGGCAAAGTTTGTTGCGCGGTCCTAGTGCAGATTGGCAGACTTCACATGCCTTAGAAAAATTTTCTATGACATGTAGGTTTCCTCACAATGTTTTCCTTCACCGCCGAGCGCGTGGTAAATCAGCACATAAAATTGCAACAACAAATTTATTGATTCCGGGCACCCAGAACCGAACTTGGGTTGCTAGCGTACTATGTAACTTAAGCCAACCGCCCGGACATTAAGCTACCTCGGTTCTTATTTTATATTTTAGTTTTTTATTTTATTACAATTTTAAAATGCTTCATGTAAGATATTTTTTTTCAAATCTCTGAACAATCTATTGAATATCCAAAGGTGTACGTCCTAAGATGCTCTTATAAGCCTCGATAAAAAGTAAAAGCTTTTGCCTGCAATGTTAAATGAAAAAAAGATGATTGCAAATAGAAATATAAAAGTAATTAGAGTGTTTCTTGATACGTGTGTGTACATCTATTAGGTGTGTTATCGTTGTGATACAGGCATTCGAGGACCCTAAAAATTACTTGACGTATACTTGTTAAGTTTAAAGCATTATCTTAACCGAATCACGTTATAAGGCGTAGGCAATAAAAGTAGGGAAATGAGTTCTTCTCATATTTCAGCTTAAACAATCGAAGAATTGATTGAAGATATTTCACTGATTAGCCTAAAAATCAAGAAAATATTCTTGGATATTAAAAATCTGTCTCAAAATTAAAAGCAAATAACCAGTTACCTTCAATAACAGAAGAGCGTCGTATTTATAGTAAAGCCACTCTAGAATTAGTTAAGCCTCGAACTAGGTAGAGAGACTATTGTTCCGATCGAAATATAATAACATTGACAGACACTAAAAGCTCATAAAAGCTTGTCGACTTGGAAATGCACGGAGTGAAATGCTAGTGAATTTTAATAATGAGCCGTGTTTAGGAAGCGGCGGCCCGAGCTCCTTATCGGGCGCCGCCTGCAGCGCCGAGCCAGCCGCAATCAGATTTGCTGACTCGGTGAGCTTCAACAGACCATAAATAAATACCTCAAAGTTTGCCCTTTATGTAAATATATAACTTCATTTTAATAACCACTCACGAGTAAGCCTTCTTAGTTTCAAGTTAAGAGAAAAGTCAATGGAAATGTTTTATAAGTTTAGAAAAATGTAATAAACTCCTTTTTCTTACTCTACTCTTATAAACAGAAACACAATGGTACTCCATTCTGGTTTGCTGTCTCGGTGAGCCTTAAAAAAGTTAAAGTTACAGCCTTTATATATATAATATATATGTCCCACTGTTGGGCGCAGGCCTTCTCTGTAAAGAGAGTATATGGGCATAGTCCACCACGCGGCCCTTGTGGCGATTGGTAGACTTCACATGCCATAGAAAAATTTTCTTATACATGTAGGTTCTCTCACTGTTTTCCTTCACCGCCGAGCGCGTAAATCAGCACATAAAAATGCAACAACAAATTTGTTGGTGCCGGCACCGAACGGGATCGAACTCCTGTTGCTAGCGTACTACGCAACTTGGGCCAACCGCCCGAACACTGAGCTACCAAGGTTCATAGAGAACCTTAACAGACCCTAAACAAACACCTTAAATTTCGCCTTTTAGTTTCAAGATAAGAGAAAAATCAATGGAAATTATTTCTAAGTTTATAACAATGTAATAAGCTATATCCTTTTTTGTTACTCTATGGGATAAAGATAGCAAAGTCGCTGGTAAAAAAAGTGTTGGTCGTAGGAAGAAGTAATGGCTGCGGAACATAAGAGAGTGGATCGGAGTGCGAGTGCCGCCCAACTGTTTCGCCTCGCAAGAGCCAGAAAGAGATATGGTGAACCGGCTGCTAACCTTTGCTAGTCTGAGAGGCACTTTAAGAAGAAGAATGGGGTAAACAGATATATAATGGGGCCACACTCTGTTTATACCATACACGTGATGGCAACGAGTGTTTGAGTGTTATTCGAATTGTGTGTCGAAGTGTGTGTCATTGCCTACCTATTAGCCTATCACTGTCTAATTTCATAATACTGTGCAAAATATGTTTGCCGAGGGCAATTTAAGTCAGTTGCTTACCATCAGGTGTGATGTGCTGAACGTGCTTGAGAAAGCTCTTCCAATGAGTTCTGTAACAAAAGAATACATATTTATAGAAACTCGATTAGCCGATAATACAAATATATAATTAGGCTATAGAAACTGTCCAATTTCCGTCCGTACATAAAAACACACAATACGTCCACAAGAAAACGGTAGTTTATCATTTTGATGTGTGTGAACGATTTTGAGCGACAAAATCATTGCAGGAGGTACGTTGGCAGCCCGATTTCGATACACAATGCCGGCACCTATGAGCATTGCTTGTGGTGTTGCCTACCTTCCTTGTTATTTTATTTTATATTTCAATAAATAATAATCTAAAAAACATGATTTGCACTAAACGAACGAAATGTCAATAGCGGAATGGATTAGGGTACGGCTTGCATAACTTAAGGTCGTGGATTGGAATCCACCATTCAATTATTTAGGTGAACTATCTCCTAGTACTAGCTCAAGCGTTTCAAGAATGCTAGTAATATTTGATAAAAAAAAAAATGTTGCCAGCATTCTTTAAAAAAAAACTTTGTCTCTATTAATTGAAGTTATAAATATCTATGATAATAGTTTACGATAGATATTTATGACGTTTGGAAAGGAATACTAAACGCAATTTAGTGATCGACGTATTTGGCAGCCTCACACGGCGCCATCCATAAAATACATGTTTAATTCACCGCGAATCAAGGCGCGTTGTACGCAAGAATTCACCGCGAAATTAATTGATTTATTACACCGAGAGCTGAACGAAAGTGATGTTTTTAATAAACATGAGAAAAGCATTATTCGGCCGCATTTGATATGCAAATACGACCCCGTCTGATGTCTCTAACATATGTATGGGTAATTAGCCAATGGGTGTGAGAGTTCCAGTGAACAATACAGTACATTGTTTGCGAGAGTACCGAACCGATATTTCGAATACAAACATAATCTCTGAAACAATTCAATGGATCGAAGTATTTACTCGTACCTGTTTGTCTCGCAATCAGAACACTGTTTTGCTGATCCGGTCATTGTAAACTATTACTAAATTTTCGATACATTTATTTATTTATACTTATTTTAACACCGTGAACATTCACAAAAGATTTGTAACATTAGTCAACGCAGAGAGAGAAAAACATATTGGAATCTCACTATGGGATAATAATAAGCTCTCGCTAACCCTAATAGGGAAGACAGAGATAGCTTTTGCAATCAACTTTTCCCCAAGAGTATTGGGCCTGAAATGTGACAGATGGTGAGCTCATAGGCATACACCGGGCACAAATTATAAGCTGGTGACTTTTTGGTACTTGAGAACCGAAAACGCAATTCATTGATACAAGCCGACAAGGACTCGAACTATCTTTACCAACAGGTCGTAAGTCCATCCGCTTAGCCACTAAACCATCACTATAACACCTAAATTTACTCGTATTATCAAAAGTCGAATATGATAGTCTTTTAAATAGATATAAAATAACATTTTTATAAATTCATAATGAAGCCGTGTCTCAGTGTCCGGTCGCCCGAAGTTGCACAGTACGCATCCCGAATTCGATCCCCGGTAACGGCACCAATAAATTTGTTGTAGCAATTTTATGTCCTGATTTACAACGCGCTCGGCGGTGAAGGAAAACATCGTGAGGAAACCTACATGTCTAAGAAAAAATTTCTAAGACATGTGAAGTCTGCCAATCCGTTCTAGGGCCGCGCGGTGGACTAAGCTCTTATACTCTCTTTACAGAGAAAGCCTGCGCCCAACAGTGGGACATATATTTTAATATATAAAGGCTGTAACTTTAACGTTAAAATCATAAACATTTATTCCAGGGTAAAGGGACGAAGAACCAGTAAGTTACGAACGGTGAAACTACTAATAAAATCTGTACATTATAAAAAAAAATCAAATCGTTCGTGGCAATTTATTCAAATAAGGAAAATCTATACATTTTAAATTTAATAACACGTCCATAAGCCAGACGTCGGAATAAAAATCACCATATTCGTGAAATGATTTCATCGCGACGCCGACGTATGCTCTCACGGCGTAGTTGACTCGTAATGAGGTAGGTAGGTATCCAAATCCGCACGCTACCGGGCGCGGTGTCAGCGTTTACCGCCGACACCAGCATATGCCGCATTCACAGAGAACTTTAAAGAACTGATACTTCATATGTCTGAGATGTTTTTCAAGTGAAACTCTTTCGAAAGGACAGGCAATTTATTTTTCGAATTGTTTTTTTTTTCACTATTAAAAATTGGTCTATGTTAATGCTATTCATGTTTTCGATAACAAAGCATAGACAATTCAATAACGTTACAGTATTTTATGTGAAATAATGATAAGGGACCGATTAAATAAATTATTTTATAATGTTGACAAATAGTCAATTGAATTATATACAACAGAATTTGTAATAGAAAAATATTTTGTTTCAAATTTTATTATATCAAATATTAAAGCAATAATAAATTATGTACTGAAACAAATATAAATACATAAATACGACGGAAAGGATAAAGAGGAAATAATGACACAAAATGCAGAAGTTAAGGAATAACCCTTAACATCTACTTTGTATTTCGTATGCAAAATTTCACATAAGCATTCACGCCCGTCATCCAGAGACAACGAACTGTCAAATTTCACCTCTTTCGATTCCTTTACATCCATAGCCGCCAATCTGGTAAGGCAACCGCTGCGTACATTTTCTTTCATCATTTACTATACGCTTTTTAAGAGTTCTTTGGTCTTTGGTAC
Organism: Meandrusa payeni; assembly: GCA_029286785.1. NCBI lineage: Eukaryota > Metazoa > Arthropoda > Insecta > Lepidoptera > Papilionidae > Meandrusa > Meandrusa payeni. The sequence continues at coordinate 6,241,909 of JAGSMX010000012.1, read as the reverse complement.
TCAACTAATCTTTTATTTTTTTAAACTAGGAGGAAATCTTCAGAAAGATACTCCGCCTTCTGGGGGGAAGGCGGCGGTTATGTGGGGTTCTTACCCACTAAAACCTCCTCGGTGGCCCTTTCCTCGGTGCATGACGAGGGGCTCTGGGATCTCCAGTGGAACGCACCGGAGCCCCTCTGCACTGTGCTCAAGGAGAGCACGTCCCGGGGGGGGAGGTTACTCCCTCCCCCCCTGTGCCTTCACAGTGGCTACACGGGCCAGCCGATGTCGCCTTCTTCCCGGGTCCACTTTGGTGGACGACTGAGGCCCCCACCCTTGTCGCCCAGTGAACCCGAGGCCCCTTTTAGTCGCCTTGTACGACAGGCAGGGGATACCGTAGTCTTATTCTTGAGAGCCCAGAACTACAGGGCTGAACAATCTTGTTAACTATTCCAACTAAGCTTAAGCTTGTGCTAGGACATGGTTCACGGCAATAGTCGGATGGTGGATTCGAACCCACGACCTTACGAATCGCAGGCCGTACCCTAAACCATTAGGCTATTGACGCTTATATATGGTAAGGCAACCGCTGCGTACATTTTCTTTAATCATTTACTATACGCTTTTTAAGAGTTCTTTGGTCATTGGTACTCAACTAATCTACTACTACTCAAGTAATCTAAAGAAATGAAAATGGGAACTGATTGGTAGCAATCAAAAAAAATATCAAAATCGGTGAAAATTGAGGGCGCGTGCCGTGGACGAGTGCAACACTTTTTAATAACAATACAGAAAAATTGACAACTGCTATGTCTTAAATTCGCAAGTATTTCTCTTTAAATTATGTTTACTATGTCCTCTTTCAAGCCATGCAATTCTTCAACTTATTATTCAGAGTTACGTCAACCCTTGAAGAATTATAAAGTTGTTAATGTGCGTCATTGATATTTTACGTATGTTTTCCATCAAAAGTTTAAAATTTAATTCCATGTCAACTTAAGAATTTCATTACATCTTTTGAAATGAGTAATCTTCGTCATTGAATATTCGCAGCACCGCTAATACTGCTCAAATAGCAGATTAAAAATGCTGTTAAAAAGCCAAAAGTTGGAGTCAAAGAAAGTTATTTGAGGGGCGGAGGTGGAAGTAGTATTGTGGCACGCTCTGAGGAGACATCAAAAGGCCTGTATCAAAGAGGAGTGTTGCTTCGTGCAGGGAAATGCGTTGGGGCGGCCCCTCCAATATTAGGAGGGTTTGATGTCTAATTCAAATTTCGTCCTCGATGTAAGACGAAATTACGTGTTATGCCATGTTATTGATTTTGTACACGCCGCGAATTTGGTATTCCCCGTCGTTTGTAGTTCACAATTGAATCAAGTCATATATAAATTGTTAGTATATAAACAGAAATAAGCATTCACGTCACTGTATAATAACCGTCGTCATTCACCGAGTTCAAATTTCAGTTTGTTTTTGTTGTTTGTATTAAATAACGCACCACCTTAGGCACATAAAAATGCGTTAAATAGACCCTTTAATGGTGATGGTATATAGCCGCGATACTATAAACCAAAGGAATTGACTAATTCAGAAATTTCTTAAATTCTATTATTTTTTTAAATTATTACTTCCTATTTTTTAAAAATAAATATTACAAATAATCATGCTAACAATTCCAACCGAGCTAAAGAATGTCCAAAGAAATGGCTCACGTCAATAATCGTATGGTGGATTTAGACCATTAGGCTTTTGACGCTTCTATTTGTACTACACTTTATAATTCTATAATTCAAGGCATTTGGAAAAATACTCATGTCGTTTATGAAACGGGAAAATAAAACAAGTAAGCAAATTTATTGCGGGTGAAACGGTGGTTCGAAGATAGTATATAAATAAAGTCAGTTATTTTTTTGTATAAAAGATAATTCGCGTATCACATGTATTGTAATTTAGTTAAAACATGTATGTGAGACTTTAAAAGCACAATTCATAAACATATTACACACGTCCAGAATTAGTACAAACGTGCCGTGCGGGACTCGTAGCCGAAATATTATGGCTGTTCAGGAGTAAATAGGCATTTCCGGAGCTTCGGAGCGACCTTCACAGCACCTTAGCCACTAGAAATAATCAAGAAGGTAAATAAATATTTATTTCTACTTAGGTTCATTGACTTGTTGAAGACATAATCGTAAAAACAAATCTAATTATAATGAACAAAGACCATAAACAAAGGTCGATAAAACCAACATTCGCGAAAAAAAACAACCTGATAGGAGAATTTTATTCGAAAGCTCCCATGTACAAAACTTAGTGAAATGAAAGTAATATAACTACAACTCTATGTTATAGACATAGGGTATGTATTCGAATGAATGAACGAAATGTATTCAGGTATCTATTTAGAGAGAATAAACGCGGGCCGTAACGGCTTTTTTAATTAAATAGCTCATTGTGGAAACGAAAGAGCCATATCATTAAGTAACGACGCTGGTACATCTTTTTGAAGCTTTTATCATACTTTATTTGGTATTTGCAACTGTTTATGTACCTTTTATCTTTTATCGTTTTTTTACGCGACGTAAAACTTAAAAAATATGAGATGACAAACTCAGGTACAACGTGGGTGCGCAAATCACAACAGAATGCATTAACTAGCGGAGTACCCGAACATCCAAGATCTATAAAGACGTAAGAATTTAATCCACTATTCATTATGTCTTGTCAAGGATTAAATCCATGTAAACAATATAACTACAAGCAGCATTTTATTGACCAAAATGCAAACCAGGTTGGTAAAGCGCACTTAGAAGTTACAGCCTAGATATTAAATATACGCCCCACTGCTAGGCACAGGCCTTCTCTGTGAAGAGAACATAAGGGCATAATCCATGAGGCCCTAGTGCGGATTGGTAGACTTGAAATGACATAGAAAAAATTCTAAGACAAGTAGGTTTCCTCACGATCATTTCCTTCATCACCGAGCAGGTTATACAGCACATAAAATTGCAACAAACAAATTCATTGGTGCCAACTTGAGACAACCGCCTCGACACTGAGCTACCACGGCTCAATGAGCTACCAAATTAAATTGAGGTAAAAAGAATTTCATTGTCAACTCATGGCGGAGCATAAGACAATTGCAGATATTTGAAAACTGCATTATAATAAATAACTCAGGGGTTGATAGAAATGACATTTACGTAAATATAAAAAATCACCATGAAAGAAGTCCCGTTGAGAGTCGGTTTTCACCAAAAACTAAAATATTGTGACTAGAGTAAGTTATAAGAAGGAAAAAAAAATATAAATTTGGAGCGTCAATAGTCTGCCTAATGGATGCAGTTTGAAAATATTATGGTCGTAGGTTCACTTCTCCTCTGACTACAAAATCAATAAATGACATGCAGGAGTGGTGCAGAAACAATGTAAAACAACAAAGATAAAACGTTCCATACGCAATATATTCATCCTGTTTATTCATAAGGGAAGTAATAAAAATAGAGCTTCAGAACAGAGGCGCATTTAGAGTAGCTGTAAATAAGTAAAAGGGCAAGAGAAGTCCGCTGAGACGAAAAAATTCAGACGGCGAGTAATTCGTTGTGAATAATAAATGTACAATTTACGCGACGGCATCGCAACTAAAGAAAGTAGGAGTGACAAGTGAGGGTTAAGTGTATCAATTAACGAGACCCTCACGAATTTCCAATAAATACCTAACAGCCTCACAAAATATTCATTACAGAAAATAAATTGCTCTAGAGTTCAACCCTGCTCAAATTGATAATACGATAGAGAAATACGTTTGAGAATTTTATAAGTGTTTAGATATTATCTTTTTTATATGGTAAATCTCAGTCAAATGGCTTTTTTACTTTTATTTGCAATAGCCCCAATATTATACATTTATGAAGAAAGAAAAAAAAATAATTTGTACATATTGATTGTACTAAAAACTAATAAAATAAATAAGCTTTCTTTTGGGCATTATAGTACACATCAGTTGAAAGTAAAACGGGAAAACAAGCTCATCGGTAAATAAAAATATAATTTTTAAATTAACTTTGTAGCAGTTGTAATGTGTTTAGAGAAATGTATCCGCCATGATTGGCTATGATCCCCAAAGGAATATCCTTAATTAGACTGGGTCAGTCTCATAAATATTCCTATGTAATTTATATCACTTTATACATCTAAAAACTATTTGCATTAGAATTCACGAGGGCACAAACATCGCAAGGCTAGAACAATCTGGAATAAAGATAATAGCGGTACCCCTTGTATCATTGTACGGACTTTATTGCTCATGGTGACTTCTTCACATAAAAAATCTTCGCCGCAACAGATTGTAGTATCTGAAGGTAGTACAGGCAATAACTTTTTTTTTGTTCAAAATAATTTTATATTATTAATATATTATATACGATTATTCATATTTTTTATTTATATCTAAAATATTTATAAAAAAAGTATGATAAATATTTTGTTTTTTTTTTCATCACGGGAACCTAGTGTAAAATGGTAAACGTCAAGAATTGTTTAAATTTATCGACACACTCATTATGGTCATCAATAATTGTACTTAGTTTTCATCACCAGCTCATCCCTGAGCTCAGCATTCAACTCGCGCGTCGACTCTAAGCATATACTAAGCACACGAGCATACAGCTAACCTAAGACCGCTCCCTAAAGAAGCACATCCGGGGAGGAGCGGAGGTTACTCCCTTCCCCTGTGCCCTCGCAGTGCGACACGGGCCTGCCGTTGTCACCTTCTTCCAGGGTCCACCTTAGAGGAAGACAAAGGCCTTGACCAGACGGTACCTACAACAACTATGACGACGGATGTCAAACTCTTTAGTTCCCTCCCCCAAAATGACCGACGTAAAGTGTCCGGAACGTCGAGAATTCAAAAAATAAGATTAAAACGAGATAAAATCCGTAAAAGTAGTATTAACCAATGGTTATCAAAGTATGCTACCTTTAAAAATGGTCATGTGAAATGATCATGAGATGAAATCATAAAAATTCTAAGAGATTTAACCGATCGTTTATTTAAATCCAAGAAAAGGTAATGTTTCTGCAACAAAGCTTCGAGATATAGATCGTGCTGCAAAACTCAAATGAAAGTAACGTTCCTTTGTGAGAGCGGTCTGTAAGTAAATAGTGCCTGGAAACAATGCACGTATTGTTCACTTGCAAATTGGATAAAGTCACTTACATACGTACGACGTCTACGGTCCGCCGTACATAGTGTATATTTTATAAAGCACTGCAGTACTTCTGCGTTTTCTACGAATTTTATTGTGTAGGCGAAAGTGATACAAAATAACCTCTCCTATAAAACTACATTTAAACTTTGCAAAGATATAGTAATTATATTCAGTGTGATTATTAAAGGTAGACTCATTAGCACAAGCCGCTTGGGTTTTGAACGATAGACCGTAGATTGACCCGTTTAGCAGCTAGGATGGTGCTATCATCGTAAGTGATATTTGTCCAAAATGTTTCTATACAAATAACTCGTTGTTATGTCTGTGAAACAACCTTTTTTTTGTTAACGGGGAGGAAATCTTCAAAAAGATACCGCCGCCTTCTGGGGGAGAAGGTGGCGGTTATGTGGGGTTTTTACCCACTAAAACCCTGGTGGCCCTCCCTCGGAGCCTAACGCACCGGAGCCCCTCTGCACTGTGCCAACGGAGAGCACTTCCCGAAGGGGAGGTTACTCCCTCCCCTCCTGTGCCCTCGCAGTGCAAGGCGACACGGGCCAGCCGATGTCGCCTTCTTCCCGGGTCCACCCTTGTCGCCCAGTGAACTGAAGGCCCCTTTTAGTCGCCTTCTACGACAGGCAGAGGATACCGTGGTCTTATTCTTGAGAACTACAGGGCTGCTGTGAAACAACCTAGACATAATGACATTAATATGTATTTTTCAAGCGAGTTCATCGAAGGAGGTTTTCAATTCATTTTTAAATTTGTTACCTTATAACTTACGACTAGGTGAACCGATTTTGATGATTCTTTTTTCACATATTACCATTATTAACATAGATAGCAAGGCGTGACCTACTGTCTCATGCAAGAAAAATGTATTTAATATACGTTTAGAAAGTTACTTCGTCCTCAAGGGTACGTCGCTACGTATTATTTATTCAAATGAAAACATTTATTTTTATTCATCGTACATTGCAGCACGCGTCACCGCATTTATGTCCCCAGGCATCGAATGGACTGTTAACATATTGATTCAACAACGGTTATCCGGCTGTACCGGGACGGGCTGACCTAGATACGACTCAGGTGACCTAATACAAAGCCTTTTGTGTTTCAGGCCATATAATTCCTTTGTTTACATAGATATCAATATAAACAAAATAAATTGCAAACTAAAACAGTTTTCGCTGCATTGTTAAAAAAGGCGAGAAAAATAAACAATTTGGTTAAAAAATAAACATGGTGTAATTCATATAGGAATAGGCTAGGTCATTTTTCTACAAACGAAACTAAAACAATATCTCTTGCGCTCTACTTACAAAAATTTACAAATTCGTCAGCTACTCCTTGCCGACCCGTTCACCTCCAGGACTAATTAGGACGCTAATCATCATCATTATTTCAGCGGTAAAACATCCACTGCTGGACATAGGCCCCCCCAACGATTTCCAAAAGGACCGGTTGTAAGCGGCCCGCATCCAGCTGTGTCCTGCGGTTTTTATGAGGTCGTGAGACCATCTTGCGGGTAGACGTCCTACGGTGCGCTTGCTGGTCAGTGGTCTCCAATCGAGAACTTTCGGCCCCATCGGCCATCTGTTATACGCGCTATGTGCCCTGCCCATTGCCACATTAAATTGCTTATCCAGCGAGCTATGTCGGTAAGGACGCTCGATAGTGAACAATCACACAAAGGAAGACCGAAGACCGGGCAACTTGGAGTAGACTAAGTAGGAAAGCGGATCCTGGTAGTGAGCCGGGAAATCGTTATTCAGAAGAAAAGTATCTAGGATGCTCGATGACTTTACAACTCACTTTCGTTATACATTTTTTCGTCACTCAATTTTCAACACATACAGGTGTCCCGTATTTCCGCAAAGAGATTAACGTATTATTTTCAACGCATGTATAAGTAAAACTGGAAAAGCATATCTATCACATCCTTTAAGCTTTTATTTTTATTTAGACAGAGACACACACTTTAACTGTTCAAACACAACTATCACAAGTTCTCGTGAAAAAGTCTATTTATTCTCACTCAAACTCCACATTCATTCAAGGGTGACAGCCCTACTTCTAAACCGACATAGATTAGGTCGTAGACAGAGACATAACTGAAGCCATAGACCAATCCATAGACAAAGTCGGTCTCAGTAACTAATTACTCTATACTGAAATGTCACTACCTAATTTTTTTTTTACCTTCGCTTTTGTTATTTTTCATTGTTTGAAAAACGATACATCTATACATCTTCATATTAATTACAAAATTTGATAAGATAATGCGCCGACATAGCCTACAAAATACTAGTATATGTAATGAAATTTGTCTTTATGGGTATCATAAAGAAAAACTATGGAATATAAAATAAACAATTCTTAAATTTAGCATCAGATGATATTAACTCGTGATATGTTAACATTTTAGTAATGAATGGTTTTACATGCACACAATATGCTAGGGTAAAACTATTAAAGCTCGCTTCTGTAAAGTTAACATACGCAAGTTGAAAAAGGCTGCCGGGGGGAAGTAACAGCGGCCTATATTGAGTGCTCGGGTACCGATTAGCATTTCAGAGACATGTGACAAAATGCCTTCGCACCGTCGCTTTAATGAGCGGGGAGCATCGTCATTAAGCGCCTCCAGGTACGTGTCTGTCTTAACGAAACCCCACCGAGAAGCCAGGTGAGGCGTTGTCTAAATTTAGCTATTAGACGTTGAACTCCACTTGATACTGATTAAGGCGGCCTGCCAATCACCCGTCGCAATGTTTAGAGGATAAAACTGAGCGGAGCGATCCGTTAACGTTTTTATCGACGATAAATTCTCTAAGGTTCGTAACGTTTACGTAAACCGTCGTTTTATTCGAGTTAAGCTAACTTGTGTAAGATTTATGTTATCTGTATGCATATAGAGATTGCATATTATATAAAGAATAGCACTTGCGCTGGCTACTTGCACTAGCATTCTGAAATTCGCTTTCGATGTCTTGTTGTAATAAGCAAGCGGATCAAATAAACTAAGTAATAAGTTTGGGGTGGAGTTGCTCGCGTCCGTAGGAGATACTTGAACCATGACACCCTACACGTGCCCCCCGGGTAGTGCTAAACGAGCAACAAGTGCCGGTAGGCTTCGGCCTTATCGAAGGTTTGGGCGTCCCTCTGATTGCAGAGGGCGCGCCAGAGGACGGAGGGCGGCCCGGTGTTCACTAACCCTGTCACCGGGCAGGTGGTGTGACTACCCAGTCGCACTGCCCCCGCCCAAAGACCGTAAACCGGGTGGAGTGTCGTTGATCATGTCTAGCGGCTCTGCCCGGAGCGGGGGTCTTGCCTTAATTGGCCGGGCCGCGAGGAGAGTACCTCTATAAAAACTCCCCAATCCTAAGCGGTGAAAACAGCGCTATGGGATGCATGGTTGAGGGGCTTGTCAACCGTTACTGTAATGACCGCGGGCACCTGCCGCCACCCGTGTGTAGGTATACCGAAAGGTATACCAAGGCTTACCGGGGTAAGGAGGCTCTGCCCCGGCGGACATTTATTTCCTACCATTCTCGTGGACTTGATATGAATAGTACAAACACAATCGAAGGGAACAAGGTGGAGGCCCGTTTGGGCGCAGTGGAGGAGCCGGATCTGGTGTCGCAGAGCGACCCCAGAACCGGCTGTTTTGTGGTGCGCCTGTCAGCAGCGTCAGGGGACAGCGGGGAGGATTCAGACTCCTCCGTTATGTCTGTCGCCTCGGTGAGGTCTGCGACCTCCGAGGTGAGCAGGAAGCGGAGGAAGCTGAAGTCCCCGCCGCCGGTCTCTGCCGACGACGACGAGGACGGAATATTCGATCCGATGGTGGCCCCCGCTGCCAGGAGGTCGAAGAATAACCTCCCCCGGGTCGAAGATCTGGCCCGGGATATGATGGGAAGATCGACGGAAGACCTAGGCCGATCAATCAGGACCTCTGTACTCGCCGTCGAGAAGATATCCGATAAATCGGCAAACCTGAAGGGCCCGTACGTTCACTACTTACGCCTGGCGGCCCGAGAGGTGGAGGCTGCGACCTCTGAGCTTACTCGGAGGATATCGCAGCCTCCGCCGACTGTGGACGAGCTGCAGCGGGAGAATGCGCAGCTTCGTCTGCAGCTCGGGGAGCTGACAGCGAGGGTCGAGCGGCTAACGAACGAGATAGGCGCCTTGCGGAATCGCGAGGCGCCTGCTCCTCCGGCGGCCGCAACCTCGGAGGCGGGGCCGAGTAAGGCAGCTGCTGCCAGGCCAGTGGCCTTCAAGAGCCACTGCCGCCAGCGCTGGTAGAGCGGGCGTCATCGGAGAGCCGGTTGATGGAGCGCATCAGCGCTCTAATCGACCGGAAACTCTCCGAATACATGGCGCCTGCACCAGCGGCTGCCGGCAGGAGGGGCCGCTCAAGCGGCACCGGCCCGACGACCGCAGCCGAAGGCCAGCAGCCTTCGGCGCAACAGGCAGAGGCCCAGCCGTCTCCCGTAGGAGAGACCTGGGCCGTGGTCGTCGGCCGGAAGGCAAAGAGGGCTGCGCGCCGCCAAAAAGGCGGCCCCAGCACCGAAGCCCCAGCCAAAAAGGTGGCCCCCGAAGGCAGCGGCGAAGCCAAAGCCCAAGGCGGCGAAACCGGAAGGCTTCCGAGCACGGCGGCCATAACGGTCACCGTGCCGGAGCACAGCGACGCGTCCTATGCCGCAGTCATGTCAGCCGCTAAACAGCGGATTAAACTGGCAGACTGCGGCATAGAGACTGTCCGCACGAGGAGGGCCGTTACTGGGGCCCTAATCCTCGAGGTAGCGGGTGCTGACTGCTCAGCCAAGGCTGATACGCTGGCGGCCACCATGAGGGAGCGGTTGAGCCGACCTGGACGTGCATATTGCACGTCCAGTGAAGACCGGCGAGCTGGAGTGATGGACTTAGACGAGTCCATCACTCCAGCTGAGGTGGTCGCAGCGGTGGCCGAGCAGGGTGGTTGCCAGGCCTCAGACGTAAAGGTGGGGAGATACATCGCTCACCTTTGCGTCTGGGGTCGCTGTGGGTGCGGTGTCCGCTCGGTGCGGTGCGTAAGCTGGCGACAGCGAATCGCATCCGCATCGGGTGGACGGCCGCGAGGCTGGTGGTGCTCGCCGCGAGACCACTGCAGTGTTTCCGGTGCCTGGAGCAGGGCACGTGCGTAGCACGTGCACCTGCGAACAGGACCGGAGCACGCGGTGCTACGCTTGCGGCGAGCCAGGCCATAAGGCCCGGCAGTGCACGGCAGCCGCCCCAGTGCCCGCTGTGCGCAGACCTTGGTCGCCCGGCCAACCATCGGTTGGGGACCAAGGGCTGCGCACCAAAGAGAGGTAAGAAAGGAGGGGAGTAGGCAGGCTCCTCCCAAGGCCACACCCAGTGCCGGAGGCTATGTCAAAAAGAGGAAAAGACAACAATACATTTTTTTTGACGAACTACACAGATTGGGCAGTGAAGCTGGCCGTGACTGCTCCACTGGATTGAGAGGTGGCATAGCTCTTAGGTCGCTTAGCCTCATCCTCTATCGCTAGTAACTGGATACGAGAGTCCCCCCGGTGAGGGGTAGCCTCGGCTACTATGTTAACCGTAAACGTTCCATTCCGAGGGCCCCCGTGAGGGCCGAACCACGACTCGGTCGGTTGCAATTTCACGGATAATCTTCACGGACATTCAAAAACTAACCTAACTTTGAGTGCCACTTCTGGAAGCGTTGGCGATGGGAGAAAAAGTACAACCATACAATACGAATAAACTTGTCGCCGGTAAACTGGCCGGAAATTATAATATTCTAAATTATATGAACTAAATTAAAAGCTATATTTTAAAAAGTGCTGGTTCTTTTATAATAAAAATTGGGTATTCTAAAATAAGCAAGAAGGTAAAATCGTAAGTAGAGATTCGATCGCTAAGAAGTATTATAATAGTGATTCTAAAGTGATTAGATACTGATAAGGAAAAAAAATATTTTGAAAGGTGATATTATGCCTGAAATAGGTGGAAATTCTTCAAATGGTAATATTGGTATGAGGAGTGACGAGAAAAAACTAGAATCGCAAGTAATCACAAGTGTCGGCAGAGGGCGCCCTAGGCGATTGCAGTAGTTGATAAATTGGATGACATCAACTCACTCGAAAATGTATTCAAAGGTGTATGGGTGGTGTAAAAGCGAGTTAAGTGTATTTACTTTAGACTTCAATGATCATACGGACTTCCAGGCTCGTAATTAATAAGAATATATCTAACTAAAATGGACACAGCATATTAGATTAAAAGTTAAAATTATAACCCCTGCGATGTAGAATAACCGGAACTAACTTGCTCACAGCGTCTCTGCGAGATAATTAATATGTGATAAGCAAGTTGCTAACTTGGAGGAAACGTACGAGATGGCTCACAGAATACATTCTCAAGGGTGATCTTAGAAAATGGGTAACATACAAACTTCTAGAGAAATTATCTTGCGGAAATGACATGGGCCATTTTCGGCCCAGCTACTTCGTGCTCTCAAGGACATTAATGAAATATCTATAGAAAAAACATTTCATTTTTACATAATATATAATAAATTTTATAATAAGTATAAAATTTAAGGGTATTTTAATGGTGAGATAATTAGAAACAGAAATAAAAAGAAATTAGCATGACTAAGCTACATTGCTAATATTGCAGGAGTTGCCATGGGTAAAATATATTCATATTTTAATCAATTCACATTAAATCTTATTAAAAAAAAACATTATATTGCAAAAAAAATAGCAAAAAATATTAACATATTTAATTAATGGATTTTAAAATTAATATAAAATATAAACAAAAATCTATTTTTATACTTTTAAATCCGTAGAATAAATCATTACACAGATGAAAAAATATTGATCTCAAGCAAAAAAAAAACTACGCTTGTTTAATGTTTATTGACGTTTTATATTTGATCACTCGTTTTCGCACTCGTGCGCATTGTGGATATTAGTGTTTCGTTGCAATATACCTGCTTATTATATTTTGTTTGTGCATAATGGATGGACTTAGATGTTTGAATAAATAATATTTAAGATGATGATGTTGTTAAAGTGTAAGTGTATTGACAGCAAAATCATATGATTATAACCTAAAATTCTTATCTTATTTTTTAAATATCTCTGTATCCCCATGAACAATATTGATTTTAATTTATTTATAATGAAAGGGATTTATAGTCTGTTATTAAAACTAAATTTCATTACTGTCCTTGAACTTCGTTTAGTGGGCCGTGCAATGTATGGAGAGTGGCGCATATCCTTTGTCAGAGACCGTAGATGTCAGTGATCTCGTAACTCGTTTAAGTTGCATTTTAGAATCAGAAAGTGACTAGGCCAATAACAAGTGGCCATTAAATAGTCATAATTATTTTGATACCCAACATAATTATCTGACATGATGTTCATGTATTAATTAACGCTATATATAAATGCCAATTCATCATTCGGCTATCATGGCTCATCTTACACGAATTTAGGAGAAGGGCGGCCAATATAGAAGAGTGGCGGCGTGTTAAGAAGCTTGTCCAACACTCTATCAGAAGTGATAAATATTAGTAGTATTTGTAAACTAAAAATATAATTAGCATTATTTTTATAAAAGAAAAAATGTAAGGGTAGACAGAGATAGGAATGACAATAAGTGTAGTAACGATCTTAGTAAATTTCTTGACAACTTGTTTCATATATGCGAAATTGAATTTCGTATATATACGGATAATAAAGAAATGGAATTCAGTAGGGTTTTAAATCGTGGACCATTAGTTTATAAATCAACAGCTATTAGTTTATGACCGCTTCATTTCATTAATTAAATTGAATTAATGACCATTTTAAATTGTCCTTTTGAGTCTCTTTAAGAAACTTCCGTTACTTAAAATCGTTGCATTGATGTAATTCCAGAGAGGCCAATATTTTAGCGATAACGCCGGGCACTATCAAAATGTCCTGACTCGGCGCCAGGATTGTCTTCCGCTTGGCATTTAGCCAGCCCCCTTCACCAAGTAGTCTGGTATGGGATTCACTAAAAATTTACTACGTCGTCTGCAGTGATATTATCAAAATTATATCAGGATTCTATAAACGAGCATGTATTCAATAATATACTTTATTTAAATCAACAATGGATCATATTAGTGCTATTTAAAGAACTTTAATTCTAAATATTAAATAAGAATAACGTAACAAGACGTAACGTGGTATGATTAAAATCTATCAATATACAATTATCTGCAATGTATCATATAACAATGATTTTACGTACTGCCAGTCAAGTATTCCCGATATCATTTGTATAGTGCTGTTTGGCTGGCCTGTATTCTGGGCCCTGAAATACGAATGATGCGCAAAAAGTGTAAATCCAATAGCACATCATTTTGTGCATTGTCGAGTAAAAACAACTCTCGTTTCAGCGAACATTCCTGATGCACTACAAAATCGAGGCAACCACATTAACTATCGTGAACGCATTGTTATCCAGGGCAGTACACATCTACGTACATGAAACGCAGCGATGTATAAAATAATTCACCTATTATCTTTCTTCTTCCATATTTGGGCTCTTTGTCACTAAGGAGTACTTATTTAGTCTTATATTGTCATAAACCTAGCAACATTTCAATTAACAAGCATGCTTCTATACCATTTTAGGAGTTTCGTGGGCTATATCTTCGAAACCTGAAGTCCTACAATTTGATGACGTCATACAAATTGATGTTTTAATTTTTTTTTTTTAATTATTTTTTTTGTTTAATTGAAATGAAATCCAAATTTTCAATTGGTTTATAAACAACGGCACTACTTAGCACAAATACTAAAAAACCACAGACGAATTTGTTACTTCTTCTTTTTAAGTTGGTTTAAAATATATCCCATTTATTGTGACATAATTGACGTGAAATACGATAGTCAATATAACTCGTCAATTCAACGTCCACAAATATACGGAACAAGCGAGCAGGGAGTTAATATTTGCTACGAACCGTAAGTTTGTGCGCAGACACTAGTTACGAGTGGAACGGTTACACGAGGGGAGGGCGATGTTACGTTTATTTAATTTAGTGATAATGTTGGCAAATTCGTAGCAAGCGGACACAAATAAAAATAAACGGATTCCTGTAATCTTTAAATAGAAACGAGGAGGAAGTAGGCAAGGAGGCGGGTGGCAGGAAGGTTGGACGTATACTTAATTCCCCGGCAACGGAGAAACATAAATATCTAGGAAACATTAAGAAAGTTCAAGAGAGATACTATGATAGCATACAGTAGTAAAATTAAGGACTGGCTTTTCCTGTTGGCTCGATCTCGATATGATACGAATTTACAGAGCACCGGTGTCAAGAGATATTATGCGTTTCGCCAGGTCAATTGGGTAGTCCAGGGTACGAGAACTATATGAGCTTTTCTATTAAAATTGTTTTTACTTTGAATATTCATAGTATACCACTTAACATTTTCTGGCAATTCGGAAAAAATAGATATTCAACTTTTTCTTTAGTGGAATATTCTAGACCATGCGGTAAGTTGTGTTACATTCACGAGAAAATTTATCACATCTTTCTGTGCATCGTACATCTTTCTGTTTCTTATTTCAATATATACCTTACGATTAACATCGTACCTCAGTCACAGGTGTACAAAAGGCGCACGGACTTTTCTCTAATGGCAAATAGATTTGTTTTTAAAAATGTCGTCACAAGGACGGTTTTATTATTCCTATGTACACTGTACGAAGGTTGATTTTAGGAAGAAGGAAGGCTTACAATAGAGGCAAAGTTTTGCCTCTATTTATTTTATTTAATTCTCAAATTACACGACACGTGTATATTTAAAAGCGGACATTTGTATGAAATGTTTGACCAATCGCCTTGAAGTCGTTAGATTGTTGTAATTCGCAACGAGAGATCGTTCTAGAATATATCAACTTCTATACTATATAATTGATTACATTAACTAATGAATTCAATTGGTGTATAAAAGGATATTCCAATATGGAAAATGTTTCGCTATGCACTTTATTGTCCCATTTCACCTCGGCTTATTTTACCTTGTAATTGTACCAAGTATCAAAAGTTAATAAAAAGTACTAAAATTATATGTCAATCGAATGAAACGACTGTGTTATAATAATTATTATTTTTTAAAACAAAATAGGTTCCAGATGATTAATGAACTATCCATTACATATTAAAACCTTATCTGAAATACAGTACTTATTATGACATGAGTACCATATCATCCTTATTGTAGTTTTTGCAGTAAAGGCTGACAAAAAGTCTCCCAATTATTAGTAAAGATATCGAAGGTACCCGTAAATGTCGTAACTCGAGAATTGTTCTAAATGACTTATTGCTATAGATTTGATCAGACGAAAAAGCCTTCGAATGGACTCAGTCTCGTCTGCATACAAAAACAAATAATACACAATTGAATTTTTGGCTCTGGTAACATTCTAGTAACATTGGATGTTTAGAGATACGATATTTCATCTTTCCAACGTCGATATATAAAAACAAATTTAAAGCGAGTAAAAAACCGTAGGACAAATATTATTCCAGCCAGTACGAACTTAGTGAAGACAAGAAAAGGACAGACTAACCAATTCGTCTGTATTTTTTTATGTTTTTATCTCATAAATTCGACTGGGTAAACCGATTTTGATGATTCTTTTCTATTTGAAAGCTGGTGTGTACCACGTGGCCCCATTTCAATTTGGTCCAATTCTGACAACACGGCATCCACGAGAAAATAATTAGGTCATAAATTTGCATTAAGTATGTACGATACTCAATTTAGATTTTGATGATTCATTTTTTATTGTAAAAGATATAACTTCAACAGTAGTTCGTAATATACCTACGATAATTTGGAAATACAAAGAGGGCGTCTGCGCGTAATAGCGTTTGTATGATTCGATTTTTGTTTTTGCTCGTAAATACACTTGTTTCTATATTAGAAGCAAAGGATGTCCTGTGTGTCGATATTTGCGCTGCACGCAGTGACGTAAGCGGTCCCGGACGCAGCTGTCGGAGTGCCGCCTGGGAGATCGCCGCCCTCGGCCGCTCTCACCGCCGCCCGCCCGCGCTGACATTGAACGTCGATTATTATGAACTTGACACACTTCGCTCAGCTCTTTTGTATTAATAATGGACGCAACATGACGCCATGTTTAAGCTCTATAAACACTTGCTCAGAAATTTTGTTTCGATGTCGATGTAACATACTAAAAGTTAATGAAAGTACATAGGTGTAGCGTAAAATGAGGAAGAAGGAAAAAGTCATAAGAATTTACGATCCTTTTTTTTATAAATACACTTTTCATCTGATGGAAGGTTATCCTGTTAAGTTACTGGTTGGTTTTACGTACCTAATTCTGCCACTAATAAGTAAAGTTATTTTACTATGATTTGGTGAAAAGGTCGAAATAACCAGTGAATTTATTAAGATTACGAGATGATCAATTCTTTAGGATAAGAGGAAACGAAAAATATCATAAATATATCAGAATTAAACTGTTACTTCACGACGTTATTGTATAACGGCGTAGTATTGCAAGCTAACCGGTTACAGTTTAATCAAAACGAAGCTGTGAGCGAAAATATATTTACTGTATGGTTGAGGCCCTTTCGGGCGCCCTCGGATCGGAATGCTTACGCGTAACATAGTAACCGTCCAATCCGAGGTTACCCCACACTGGGGGGACTCTTTTTTTTTTTTCGTCTTTTGGCTGCTGAAATGTGATCTGTTTCAGAGCTGTAAAACCCTTTGTCTTTAATCTACGTTATCCGATGTGCCATACTCTAGCTCCCCCAACATGGGTGGTTAGGGATTTTCTAGTTCTACTTCCATTCTTCTCCATGTTAGTTGTTAGTCATACATACATACTTTACATTTATCTTATATTACAATTCTATTACAATTACTACATTTTTCCTTACAGTACTCTACATTAACACTCTATATTACATTCTACATTACACATTTTACACTTCATTACTCTACACTACTCTATTTCCTTACTCTCTATTTTACACTTTTCAATTTTCCTATCTCTACTACAGGCCTAACTACTTATTTTATACTATAATTATTCTACTATATTTATTTACTGGGGGCACCCTTGTGTCGAGTTACTTGCAATAAAGGTTCAGGCTAAGCGAACTTAGAGCTATGCCACCTCTCAATTCGGTGAAGCAGTCAAGGCCAGCTTCTCTGGCCAATGTGTGTCGTTCGTCATAAAAAAAGTATAAAATTAAATAAAAAGGTAAAATAAATTGGATAAGAGGTTTAAAACAAAATTTGGTTAATATTCAGCCCTGGAGATTTAACTCGTAAGCCGAAATTTGTTGAAACCGCAGCAATACTCAATGTGTAAGACTTCGACGATTTTATATGAATGTTATTAAATATTTAACGAACAAATATTTTAGATACATTATAAATCATATCTTATTCCATTCAAATGTTTATTTAAATGCAAAATAAAATATTAATAACCAAAAAAAAATGCATTGCTTTACATTATTCTCTGGGCATTTGTCTATGAATCTATTGTCATAAAAAAAACAATGACTTAAAACTCCTTAGATATATCTTTTTAATTCTCAAATTAAAGAGGTAAGCCACAAAAAGTTAGAAATAATTAAAAGATAATGTAAGGAGGAAATTCTATTTTCATTTATTTGACTTCCCTGATAGCGCGCCTGCATTGGGGTGTGTTATCTAAATCCAGGCTCGTGGGCAGAGGAAATCCGCTATGGGACGAAACCGGCTTATTCTCAAATGTTTATTTCGAGTTCGGCACTGTGTAGATATTTGTAAAGATACTCGTAGATACAAAGGCTTTAATAATATAGAATATCTATAAATATAAGATCTCAACTTTCCTCTCCAATTCTTCTAAAACCTCCCCGGTGACCCTTCCTCGGTGGATGGTGAGGGGCTCCGAGATCTCCAGTGGAACGCACAAGAGCCCCTCTGCACTGTGCTCAAGGAGAGCATTTCCCGGGGAGGTTACTCCCTCCCCGCAAGGCCTCACAGTGCAAGGCGACACGGGCCAGCCGATGTCGCCTTCTTCCCTTGTCGCCCAGTGAACCCAAGGCCCCTCTTAGTCGCCTTCTACGACAGACAGGGGATACCGTAGTCTTATTCTTACACACGGCTGCGGGCCGCCTGCGCCATCTCCGAACGGGTTCGGCCCTCTCCCGATCCCGTTCAGCGGTCTCCTTCTACGTCATTAATGACTCACAGAAGGAGATCAGCGCCTCGCATTTAGATTTCCCCGCCAGCGCAGCCGCTACTGCCGCTGGTGGGGAGAGGTCTTGCCCGATCTACCATCATCGCATCATTTTTAATTAAATTATATAACACGTTAATCAATCTATCAACAGTTATCGCTGCATAACACATTCGGTCGGTAAGTGGAACGATGCTGATTTTGATAGGGCGATATTCAGTAAATCGGCAGATCGCTTTAAGCCATATGTGCAAATTACAGCAGTGGCCCATATATTCAACGCTTCTCAACCCAATATTCATTTCGACACGTTCCGTCACTAAAGGGTTTATCTCTGAAAACGTTTGGATTATGGCTTACATATTTAATTAAATTCAAATCATATAACTAAGTAGTAATATATAATTTGTATAGATGGCCTACTTTCATCCTTTCTTTAATGAAATGAAAATAAAAACTAAGCGAATACAAAGTGTAAGGCGAGCAATTTGCAACAGGAACAAAATACATATTTCGTTAAACATTAAGCTTAAGCTTGTGCTAGGACATGGTTCACGGCAATAGTCGAATGGTGGATTCGAACTCACGACCTGACGATTCGCAGGCCGTACCCTAAACCATTAGGCTATTGACGCTTCAACAAAATTTAAATAGAAGAAAGCCTTAAACGTCTAATAACCAATCCTACAAGCGCAATAGCGCTGCAATACAATTGTTCAATGAACTAAGATAACCGACTGAAGATAGGCCACAAGGGCTTTTCTCTAAACGCATTCCCAACGTTTCAACGTCTCAGGGCGCTCTTGACAAAGCGAATTGAAATCCACAAGCGTCTTCTTAGTAATGGAGCGACCCGCGGCGGCTTACTGCCTGCATACGATGCGCGGAACAAAGAAACAAACAGAACGCCGGCTAAATCCTATAAGTATGTTATTTACGCCTTATCTTCAATTTTCCAAGTGTATTATGAAGATAATGCGTTTACGCTTACGCTCGTTATTATGCGCCAAATGGATCAACGACCGTCACCCAATACTTCTATGTATTTCTCCTTCTATTTGTCATATTACAGGAAATAGTACCCAGTGCATAGGCGATTGGGTCACCACATTTGAGACCTAACCAACCTCGCCACGATGTTTTCCTTAACCACGCGCTCGGTGGTGAAGGAAAACATCGTGAGGAAACCTACATGTCTTAGAAAAATTTTCTACGACATGTGAAGTCTGCCAATCCACATAAGGGCCGCGTGGCAGACTATGCCCTTATACTCTCTTTACAGAGAAGGCCTCTGCCCAGCAGTGGGACATATACTCGTATATTATATAAATAAAGGCTGTAACTTTAACTTAAGCTTGTTGAAAAGCGGCCAGCGAAAGCTGACTCTGCCTTCCCTGCTAGGGTATTAGTTTATTTATTTATTTATATATTTTTTTCTGTTTAGGATCGAATTTATATATTATTCTATTTTAATTCAGTGAAGTTGTAAAAACATATAACAGTGCATTTTGTTACCTGTGTATCAATTGTTGTAAATCTCAATTAATATGACGAGTCATTGGAAGTCTGTTGCAGGATAAGTAGAGTTGCTGGCAACCCATATCATCATAATATTGATTCCTTCTAGTGACCAACAGGCAGCAACTGCACGCAGCAGGGCACGTTTACCCTTCCTAATAAAAAAAAAATAATAACATAAGCTTTGGAATTTGGAAACCTAAATGTAAAACCTCTTTGCCTCTAGGTCATGGAAGTGAATGTGAATTATCTTTTTTATAACAACATTGGAATCGTCAGGTACAAAAATAATAGTAGTTTTACTCTCGACAAACGATTTCTATTGTCAATTGAAGGTAGTCTCCTAAATGGATACAGGAACAATCGTCAACGTCGCTTTGTCCCAGTTTCACTCGGTTTCACGTTTTCCGTTTTCCTTGTCACGAATATAGAATTGTTGAAAATACATTTTGAAAATTGAACTCGGAATAGATTTTATAAAGTTTTTTTTTTAATCTATAACGTCGGAACGAACGGATGTTCACCTGACGTTAAGTAACATACCGAATATATATCTATCTAGAACTGATAAGCTTACTCAAAGACTATTTAAGCTAGACCGTGTAATGGTAGAAACATCTAACCGCTTTTTAGCTAACTTAAACCGTTTACTGTATGTAACAGCGGCAGAGCTTAACGCCATACATTGATCACAAATTATAGCAAGTGTTTTAAAGTATGCGTAACAAGTCGACGCGTTTAGCCGTCACTGATGTTATAGGCCAATGCTCTTGGAGCCGTTAAAGGACCGCTCCATGTTGCCTACTCGAAGTGGCCCTGTGAGGGTGGGGGAGGAACTCTTCCCTGAGTCGTGTTCCACTGAAGGCCCTCCAGCCCTTCACTATGCACCTAGGATAACCACAAGAGGAATTTCAGTCAAAATCTCACATATCACCTTCCCCTCGAAAGTTCGGTATCTTTTGAGTTTTCCCCCTTCCCCTCCATACCCCCATTATTTAAAAAAACGCCAATAATAACATGTTATCAGCATGTCATATAAAATTTTAACGTACATTACAAACGTAGAATATGTGTACATTTGTGTTGGAAACCACAAATCGAAAGTCACGAATCAAATTAAGTAAAACACTACCAGTATGTGTGTGAAAGTGTACGATGATTTGTCGTGAAATTGACACAAGCAAGAATGGATTATCGTTGTTTGAACAAAAGTAAATGTCTAATACCAAATAGCACTGATTTCTTACAATAAAAATAATACTTGTGCAGAAAAAGCGTTTGTTTTGTGAAAATAAAAACAATTGTGTCAAGTTTTTTTTCCATTGAAAGGGTGAAATCATTTGTTGTATTGTAAAGTCGTGCCACCAAGTACATCGTAATGGTCCATTGTTTAAGGGTAAGTGGTCGAATGTCATCCGCTCGAATTACTCTAGACTCGAAGACTCTAGAACATTTTACGTGAAAGCAAGTCCGCGTTGTTTCTTTTGTTTTACTTGCATCCGTCTTGTATCGGCCGGCGCATCCGCGACTTAAGTTATGATATCTGTTCCGTTTCCTTTAAAAACTTCCTTTTACTTCGGCCTATATACCTAAGAACTAATTTACCAATTGCAAATTGGATTATAAACAGTAGAATTTCATTACCGGTCCGGTGTAATGTGTGTAAGCTGACTTTGACTACCTCGTTAAAGTTAAACACACTTGACACCCTATTTTTTTTGTTTGTTGCTATATTCATAAATAAGACTTAAATGCACAGTTTAAAAAATATTACATAATATATACTAAAACATCTTTTTTGCTTTTGAAATGAATAGAGATTAATAACTGATTTTTAGGTGTGTAGACAAGTTTCCGCCGTTTTGATAAAGATGGCATGGCACGAGGGTGGAATTTGCAGATAGCAACCGGTTCAAAAATTAGTTTGTACCTTCCAGAAAAACAAAATTCTATCATATTACTAAGTTCAGTCAGCATCATTTATTTTTCTTCATCTAAAAATGTCAAAATTTTAGCTAACTGTCAGTTGGTACCCCGTCCTCTTTTATTTATTTAATTTAAAACTAATCTGCAGTTGAGATGCTAGTAAACGTCAAGAGCCTAATGGTTTAGGGTACGCTCTGCGAATCGTAAAGTCGTGGGTTCGAATTCACCATTCGACTATTGATCATCTCCTAGAACAACCTTAAGCTTAGTTGGAATGGTTAATAATATTTATGAAAAAAAAGAAATATTGCTTAGCTTTCATAAAGAAAAATTAAAAGCAGATTTGGAGAAGTTATTGAAAGAAGATTCATCTCAAACACAAAAGGAACTTGCATTTACTTTAGAAGTCATTAAGCAAGCAGTCTCACGTCGTTTAAAATCATATTTACTTTCACAACAAAATTATTATTTTTATACTAAAACGGCTGAAGCTTATTTATACACCTATTATATGTATTTATTATTTCAATAAATGGAACTCAAACTCACATTCTGTTATTCATATCACAAGAATGCGAAACTTCATTCGAAATACTAGAAAAGTCTTAACTATATACAAACCACAATAAAACCAATAAAAGTATTTATTCTATGCGTAACATTCGCCTAAATGTAAGATATCGATATGTTACTTGATGTCTTAATAATAGCTGCTGCCTGAGAAGTCGGATAAAGACTCAATCTGTCAATATTCCTGGCACAGGAATATCAGGTGCACACACGAATGCGCCATAGACATAAGCCCGGCAGCTCGGAGGCTTCGAGAATGGCACCTCAGTAGCGGTCGCATCCGCATCCTTAGTTCTCCGATCGGATCTGTTGGTGGACGAATCTGGGATAGGTCTAGGAAGCGGTAGGATAGTCGGGGAACTCGTCTGGCGCGCTCGTCGTGTCTAGACAGCGCGGCGGATCCCTATCGAGCTCGGCAAAATTATGTGACGTGAGCGATGGAGGCACCCTTCTAAGATGTACAAGTAAATTCGATTTCGCGCTCACTCCTCCAGCCCTCTCAAATACGTCGTCTAAATAAATGTTTATCGTGGCATTATAATTGTAGGCATGGATTCGGTGCTCGTAAAGTCTTATGTATTGTTTATTTAAATAAGCACGGTTGATTCATCTTCACTTTTGATTTATAATTTTATAATGGTACCCTTATTGAAAAAACGTCATTGACGGATTTTATCTGACATGAGTAACTACCCCCAAAAGGGAACTTCCTGTTCTTAACTCTAGCCCGATAGCAATCCGACTCATACGTGTAAATTCAATTATTTACAGTACAGTTTATTTATTTATTGAACACCAACACAATGAACATTTTTAACCAACAATTTATAAATTTGCACGTAAGTGATTTTTGAAACATACTAATACTTGGAGAAAAGAGGTCGATATCATCCGTTTTTGAATAAGACTTACATTCTATACTAAGTCTATTTAAAGGCGCATTCTTGTCTAGGTTCGACCTGAATAAACTACTTCTCAACAATTGGTATCGTGAAAGTCTAGGTAACCGCGACGGTTTAGTAAAAGCTATGGCGGAGAGAAGCTCAGGGGTGACAAAAGTTACAGCCTTTATATGTATCCCACTGCTGGGCACAGGCCTTCTCCGTAAAGAGAGCATAAGGGCATAGTCCGCCACGCGGCCCTAGCGCGGATTGGCAGACTTCACATGTCGTACACGATGTTTTCCTTCACCGCCGAGTGCGTGGTAAATCAGCACATAAAATTGTAACAACAAATTTATCGGCACCGGGGATCGAACTCGTGTTGCTACCATGCTTGCGTACCATGCAACTTGAGGCGATGGCCCAGACACTGAGCTACCACGGCAATTCCATTCCAATTATTTATTACACAAATATACGTAGTTCTACGTTGAATCACTTTTTGATATTTTCCAACGGAATAGCGAATTCGATTGAGATTCTTCGAAGCAATAAACCCCTAGCAGCATCGATTTAAACCGGTTTCCGTTTTAAAATGTGCAGCGAACTTTAAAGGATCACCATAGATGGCAGCACGTAGATTACCGTTGTCCTCTTTGGCGCAAAACAAAAAGCCTTCCGGCCAATAAAGCCCCGGTGCAGTTACTCCAATACCCTTTGTGAAAGGTAGAGTGAGATTCTGCCGCGTATATTTCCTGCAAAATGGTTTTTATAAGCAACTTTTTAATGGACATCAATGTATAGATGATGGATCTGTTTGAATGAATAGTAATGAATCGACAAGTTCAATAGTTACTGATTATAATTAGCAACCGAGCCAAACTTTCACTAATTCTTCATCTATTAATGAATGTTAATACAATGTACCTTATTGTAATATTAAGCATAATTACAATGAGTGTACAAGAAACTGGTCGAGTTAATTCGTCTAATGATCAGAAATCGTACGTTAAAATCATTAAAACGTATTTAACTAACTTTCTCCATACGTATAAGCGGAGTATGGAGGGTGCTCCGATTCACGAATGTGCCCGATTGACGACCAGCAGGCCGAGGTGCCGAGACGTCGTGCGGCGGGTGATGTCTGCTGCCCAACCCCCGGGTGATGACCACGACCACTCTGACAAGAGTGAAGCGACCAAGAAGAAGAATAAGAATAAAGCGTTCTACATACATTTATTTACAATTTTAGTGCATCAATACTTGTACGATTTAAAAACCATAAGGAAAGAGGAATGGAAAGAAATCGTATATTCAAATACGTTGTTAAAATATTGACGTGAACTATCTCAGCATTCTCAATAGGTAAATAAAAACCAATCCAACAGTGGACATGCCACTACAACGGTTTTGCTGTTACATGTATAATAAGTTACCTTATTTATGGGCCGGAACAATCGGACAATTAAAACGATCTCAAAGAATAATCTTTTTATTTCGAAGTTTTTGGTACAGTTTCAGGTTTTTGAGAGATGGCCGAGCTTTTAGAGTGCTGAACCTCAATCAGGAAGGACGGCTTTATGGCAAAGGAAGTTCCTAGGTGGCAGCGAAACACGACTGCGTGAAAATGAGAATAACTCAGCATAAGGCCCGTAAAACGTAAGGTTGAGCCATTACTCTATTAGCGATAGTATTCTGACCCCAGTTAATAGTGTGTCAGTTAGAATAGTGACCACATTCACTTAACATCATCAGGTAAGCCACATTATTTAAGAAAAAAATACGTACATGCGTGCTTATGTCTATGTGTGCGTTTAAATACCAACCTTACCTGTATACATAAATATAACTCGTCTCATAGATAAAACAATGAACTGTTACAATACATTTATGTCATACAAACAACACTAGTAGGAGCATAGCTTAAACAAATTTAAGATATAAAATATTGAAACGTCTGCGGCAAGTAGTCCCGGTTGTGAATCGCGAAGGAACTGTGCAACTGTAATTTCCGAAATCACAATATGTCACCCACATTTAAGTGCAGCGTCTTTTATTGCGAATGCGGTAAGTAATTTATCTTTTTTTTTATTTATTTTGATACAATCAGTCAGTTGTAATATAAAATAATTTACACGAAATCAATTTAAAATGTTGACAAGGAGTACCCAATATTTCTTATACTAACAACAAGTTTAAGCCAGTGAATACTTAAAAATTAAAAAAGGAAAACAGAATTGAAAATATAAATATATACAATTACAATAATTTAACTAGGATATATTTTTAAACGTTTTTGAAGAGTTATGAAATAAGTTAATATCATAAAAAAAAATATTATAAGAGGTGAGTTGTTGCGCGTGTAATTTCTGTGAAGTCGTGGTGGTACCAAGATGCGTGGTTTTATTGAAGGGCGAGCGGGCAAACGGCTTTGAGACATAAAATTCTCATAGAAGACAATTTAATTACCGCATGCCTTCTCCTTATCAGGGTGAAACAAAGACAAATACATGTCTTTTCGACCCCTGCGATAAGACGGATAACAATCGATATCCATTTTTCACTGAGCTTATTAGGTCCCATATATGACAGGAAGTGATCCATCGCCGTAGACCGGGCACAAATTTTGGCAACAGATTTTGTAAATAAGAAACCCAATAACGGAAGTTCATTGATACAAGCCGGGTAATTTTGGGACCCTCGACCTGCTTACGGCGCGCGGTTTCTTTGACATCTGCGAAGATATGGTGATCGGCTACGAGTACTTTAATAACGCCCCTCTGTAATTCTTAAGCGACGAAATGGGCAATACGTCGTTTCTTTATAATTTACTCCCTAATACGACCCTGGTTTACCCCGTGGAGAATATTTACACCAATTGTGCACCAGTGTCCTTTTTAGGTGGCATATGACCAGCCGTTGAAACTACTCATAGTATAAAAAAATTAGAACCTATGTACAGGCCATATGCTCTTCAGCACGAAGTCAACATTCATAGAATTATAAAATAGACGTCTTTATTGTCACCTATGTACATGATAACATCATAATTACTTTTATGGTCGTTACATCGCAACGTGTAATCGAAGCGCTTTGCGTCGTATTTCGTAATCGTAAGTACAACAAATAACTGGAATTTACCGTCAGTCTTCCCCTCCAATTTCAATATAGGTGGTCTCCAAGAAAACGTGAATATGCATTCGATAATCCAGTACGTATTACCAAATACTTTTATCTACTTAATCATCAGGTCATAGATAGCAGTTAGCATCTTATAAGTTATTTTACAAGATACATTAGTAAATACATAGGTTATATATCACGTTATAACATAAAGCGTCAATAACATAATAGTTTAGGGTACGGTCTGCTAATCGTAAGGTCGTGGTTTCGAATCTACCAATCGACTATTGGCGTGAACCATCTCCTAGCATAACAAGCTTAAGCTTAGTTGGAATGGTCAATAAGAATGTTAATAATATTTATGAAAAAAAATATAAATACTTCACGATTGTTTAACCCAGAGGTATAGACGGATACAGAAATACTTTTTGTACCAGAACTTTATTAATAATAAATTATTAAAGTTTATTTTTCATTTGTACGTATTTGTAATGAAGAATCAGAAATCTCAACGGAGAACAACCCGACTAGATCGGACATATGTTAAACGCTTATCACTTATTACAAATTAAAATATTACAGTTTCGAGGCATAAACTGTGACTTAAAGTTACCGTTCGCATTTCAAAAATCATGTGTTAATTGTTAAAAATTAAGTAAACGACTCCGAACGACATTGCAATGGAAAACAATAGAAGTCGCTTCATGGCCCCGGAGAAACAATTTTACGAAGGTAATCTAGATCGGACGACGTCGGACAATGGGCTCTTTACAAAACATGTGAGTAATATCTAAGGCGTTACCAACTTTTCACTATGGTGAGAGTTGCTAAGTGGCGAAATAGTGTTCAAACAATAGACGCGTTCGCCATCTATCATTCGCTTGTTCATTCGTTCGTTCACTATCTGCCACGGAGCGGGTCATCGCGCACCAACCTTTCACCAACGGTGCCGGCTGATGCATCTTGTCACGCACGGACGCCATTTTCATTTAATATTTTTTAATTTGATAATAAAGTTTTACGTGCCTGTCACTTTATTTTTTATTAAAAAAATGTTTAACAGACTTTACTGAACATTCAATAAATCAATTAAACATTAGATTTTGTCCTTTCGATAAATTTTTGTTTACTTTTGACTCAATAATATTTATGAATTTTTCATCTATTATTTTATTGTATAAAATATATTTTAATCTCGTAACTGTTTTATTTATGTATCATATTTATTATAATAATATTCCATATAAAAGTAGTATTGCGCGCACGTCTTTAGATAGTCCCGGGCACCGCTGAAAATCAGCGCTGTCGCATCCTTGTGACAGCATATGCTGAGACGGTGTCCGATATTGGCATCATATGTTTTGTATTCATAATTGTCTCTGTCTTTACTGAGGAGGCTTGTATCTAATAGTTAGTCAGTCAGACCCAGTAGCAAATAGTTTTGTCAGTCTTGAAAATTATAATATAATAAAATTATGATTTAAATGTCAGGTAGGATCGTGGTCAAGCACTAGTTTATACCCATAAAAAAAATGTTAACATAAATTTACGTCACTCCTCTTGGCAATTTAGATATTTCGAATCGTATTTGTTTTGAATAACTTTCCCGCGTTTTTCCGCCCTCGGTGTTGATTTTAACACGCAGTTGATTCATTTATAAACGGAGACGAAAACTCCAACTTGTGTTTGACAAAACTTTGCGCTCGTCATAAATATTTCAGATGCTCAGATGCTTATGGTGTAAATGTTCGTAGGAATGTTCACGTTTCTTGAATTATTATCACCTAATCTGTATGATTATTTCTAATCTCTGCATTGCTTTTAAGGAGTTTTAAATAAAATTGGTGAATCCAAAGAAGATAAATGATCGGTTAATAGATTCCAATCAGTTGGTCGAATAATCCGTTGGTCGTAAATACCGCCACTTACCACCCTATTTCAAATCGTAAAATTTCATTGCGTACTTCGATAACTAAGGCACGTCGACGACAAGCTGAAACCTTCTACTCAATGGAAAATTACAAACTGGTATATATATTGTCGTTTATGTATTCTATGTATATGTTATTATATTTATTTTGAAGTATCTATGTATGTATATATAAATGTATTTTTTTATCTATATAATATTTTTAAAACGATATTTTTTGCGGCATTACTCTTAGCTTGCTCTTAACCGCTAAAGGTTAGCTGGAAGAAAATGCTATATAGCATTAAGTTCACTTTGATACATATACTTTGGTGCAATAAAGGATTTATGCATCTATCTATCTGATACTCTGTCCTTAACTTAGTAACAAAGGCTTCTATGTATAAATGATATAAGCATTACTAGAGTTCTTCTGCCACTTCTCCTAGCACGAGTTTCCCGAAATGGCAATCATGTTAGTCGGTTTAGAATGTCCTGTCCTCAAACTGATGCAAGTACAGGTAAGAATAATAAAGTAAGAGTTATGCAATACATGCAAATTTGTTTAACTGCGATGTTCTCACAATAAATGCAAACAATAACATAAAATTCGATAGGCAATCACAATGACCAGTAAGACGATTGCCAGTATTTAGCAATAATACACGTAACCAATTGTTCTTGATACTTTCAGAAATCAAATGTTGTCTCATGTTGTTGTTTAAGTAATGATTTTTACTTTAAAAAATTTAAACTTTATAAAAACCAATAAAATGTTGTATTTTCAAGCGAATTCAATCGAAGAGTTTCTCAATTTATCTGTTGTTTTTTAAAAGTTTGTGCACTCATAGCCGCCATTTCTGGGCCGAATTTGAGTTTTAAAATGGTTTAGGGATCCTTTAAATATAGGGCTTTATGCTGCCCCATTCCAAACACATAACGATAGTGTATCGATTGCCACAATCTATCCATATGCTATTTTTTTTTAAAAGAAAGCTAGCAATATTTTTTTTTTCAGAAATATTACAAGAACGTTATCTTGTTAACCATTCCAACTAAGCTTAAGCTTGTGCTAGGAGATGGTTCACGTCAGTAATCGAATGGTGGTTTGAACCTACGACCTTACGATTCGCAGACCGTACCCCAAAACGATTAGGCTATTGGCGCTTATAATTAAATAATAAGCTATTTGCCTAGAAACTTGTAAAATCAAAAACATATGATGTCAAACGTAATGTAAGAAAGAACCCCTTTCATAAATTAACGTGAGTTAAATACTCAACTGATTTAATACAGAATCCTAATCCTACACCATTACGTTCCCTCAGATTTTGATTACAAAAGGTTTTCGCCATACGTTTACATATTCTCGCCAGTTAATAGATTACATGCTCATTGCATTTTAATTTCGATATTAATTGCTTTTCCGACGTCGCACTTAACTTCGTTACGAGTCGAAAGTAGACGTGTTTTGAAATGGAGGGACGTTTTATCACTTCGTGCTCCTTCGTTGTAATATTCGAATTTGTGAGTCGCTCGACGAAATATTATTACCACCTGTCTAATTTGACTTAAGTACGGTTTGTAATTAGTTTCCCTGTGTGTTGTGCTTAGGTGTATTTGTTTGGGTGCTTATGCTCGAAAGAAGAGACAAAAAACGGCAAGTATACGGATAATTTTCATTATTAAATTAAAACAAATATTTACGTAGTCAAGGTGTATAATTATTCTAATAGATAAGTGTATCCCAGCTCTATCACTGGCAAATAATAAACTAAAATTGTACAAAAAATATTTTTTACAAAAATAAAGCTATCACATTCCTTTAAGCCTTTTTTGAGCGGGACAGATGCAGAAATTTTAGCGATTGTTTTGTACGTAAAATATCGAAAAACGGAATCAAAATGGTACAATGAATTCGAATCCCCGAACGACTATGAGATCGTAAAGTCTAAGGTTTCCTTGTTCAGCAATCTATACGTATGGTAATTTTTTTTATCTAAGATCAAATTTTACAACATCACTGCATTCAGGTGTTCGACTAAAAATTACCAAAACGGTTTTATTGTAAGTAAATTGCTTTAGCAAAATTTTAATTAAAATTCATAATTACTGGCAAGTTGCAAACATGAAGCGTGTTGTGTAAAATGTAATTTTGTGCAACAAAAAGGACCATTATAAACAAGAAAGCAGTTTCAAGCAGTTCAACATTCACATATTCATCACAACTATTTGGTTGAAGAATCAAAGTGCGTAAATTATTGTCAATTATTATTTTGTACATGGCACCAGACCGACAGGTTTGAAATGAGGGAGAAATCTAAGTGTCAAAAACGGTATTAAAACGCGCAATGATGACAGACAAGTACATATAAGCTTTCTGTGGAGTCAGTAATCGAGTGAGCTTTCCGAACGTGACTTCACTACTATGATCTTCAAAGAAAGAATCGACTTAATAACGTTAATAATATAGCTAAATATTTAAGAAGTGTACATTTTATAGTCACAGCTGGCACCCCCACAGAAGTGGCTGGCTTACCATTAGACTTATAATCTTACGGCCTGAAGGTCCAAATGTCACTTAGCTTTTTATAATAAAAACACATTTTCTCGAATTTTAAGGATTTAAATGCTAAACTTTGTGGCTCACTGGTCACATATGGGACCTAATAAACTTGGCTAAATGCGAATAGAAATTGCTGAAAACCAAGATAAAATTAAAGTCACTTGAGAGCTTATTTGTTTTGTATTACTGTTTACGCTCATATAAAAAAATGCTATAATATATAGATTGTTTTGGTTTTTTCTCAGTTTCTTCGCTACGACGTCCTTTGAAAACAGGTAATAATTACTGATACTAAAATCATCTACCTTTGACAGTCTGATTATCGATCGAAGCCTTTAAATTTCAAATATCTAATTTAATTTGTGGGTTGAAACAGACCTTGCCTTTAGGCATTATTTGACATATGATATTCTAAACACCCACCCTGAAAACTGCTATTAACATTTAACGTAGACAACAGTGACCTTTGGTTCGGTTTAAAACAAAGTTCAAATAGATTTTAAATTAGATACAATGAAAGACTCTCAGGTGAGAGACCTCTGATTTACAATTCTTATATAATTAAAAACCTTTGAATTTAAGCTCATTTGGTAATCACCCAAAATCACGTGGAGTGCTGCGTAACAAAACAACAATTCAAGTTGTCTTGTTTCGTATTAATGACCGTTTGTAAAAGAAACACATTTGTCACATACCCATTGTATGCATGGAAGGATAGGGAACTGTTGCATTCTTTGAAAATCCCAGATCGGTACAGTATAATGTGCGTAAACAACGAAGCGAATGCTGCAGATAAAGCGTAAGCGTTCTATTACCAGCATAAACTGGATACAATGCTGGATGTACACAATACATGGATCACGACAATAGCTGCTTCAACACAGTACAATCCAATGCATCACATCATAGGTGCTATGCGATGTCCTATAATACTATAATCCTAAATATTTTCAAGTTTCTATGTACCCAACCTAAGGGGTAAAGAAGATAATAATGGTTATTCGCTTTTACGTTTTCGTTATTTCGTATTATAACTCCTTAAACTAAGATTTACGAAGGCGTATAAGTGGAAGGCAAAGGCGAAATTAAATGTAATATATGTATATACAATTCGGCCTTGCACTACAAATGTACGCGAAATTTAACGTCGTTTAATTATGTTATTTACAACGTCACTGTCGTTCAAATCTGTTATTTTATTCAGATTATTTATTATCTATGATGCGACATCCAAGGAGTAACTCTGTTGTGGCGTATTATTTATTTAAAGTACTTTAATACTATTTCGTTTTTTTTAAAATAGGCGATATTCTAACACCGCGCGAAATGATTCCTCTTGCCGGGAGATTAATAGAAAAAGGTATATTTTTTTTTCAAATCCGCAGTTTTTGAATTTTATTGGCACACTTTAATTAACCCTTCTTTCTGCATTTCAGCGAAAACTACAGGAGGTACATGATACGTTATCTCGGTGCTTGCATATTTATCTAGCAGTTGTATAACAATAAAAATTTGCATTTATTCATTAAAAATTCTACAGTGCAGCTTCTGTAGTAGTGTGAAAAAGCCGTCTTCATCGGGGGAAGTGCCACGATTTTACACAATACTGCACACTTTTCCCCAGTAAATAAAAAAAATCGTTGCGGTAAATCTTCAGAGTCTCGTTCACCGTAGACGAGTGACCTGCCTCTGAGTTTTTTATCGGGTGCATTTCGGCGAGTGTGCGGAGGTTTTGCATGACCTAATACCGTCCTCCCCTTTCCATCACCGAACGACTAGGCGCGTTGAGCAGTTCAACCCTTACGTTTTAGACATCCCATCGATACGCACGAAGCGGTTTGCCTCCACCTTCCTTATGCGAACGGCTAAGGAATGGAACTGTTTTTCGCCGCGTTCAGTCTTTCCTCACAGATATAATGTGGACACCTTTAAGTCCAATGTGAACAGATACCTTATAGGCTCACTAGGATACATCCTAGACTTCATCATCGCCTTCCATCAAGCGAGATTGAAGCCAAACGTGAGCCTATTTAGTATTAAAAAAAATTAGGAGGTCTAAAGCCAATCTTCTCTATATATGTATAGCGTCTCTATATATATGGCAACCCTCTTCTTGCAATTTCCGTTCTTTATGCGCGTAGCTAGCAATGATTGCTTAACATCAAATCAACTCTTGGTTGATGTACGAGTGAATTATTTAGTCAAAGCTTGACTTGTTGTCGCTGGTTTGTGTGGTAAATTAAGGAAACAATGTTGCCAAGTTGAAGATATAATGTTGCTTATTCATTTATTATCATCATTATCTTTTTATTTTTTTCTTTTTAATTATATTTTTCGAATAAAGGCGTATCCACAAAACATTCTTTTAAATCACATTTTTGATATAAATATTTTTTTAATAAATATTTGTAAGTACTAACATTGAAATGCCTTTTTTATTTTCAGGCGGAAACGGATTTGTGACGTTAGCTAAGACCGATGAAAACTTAGCTGACAAATTATTCGAAAAATTTTGTATGTATATTAACTGGTATATTTCACAATAAATTATTTTTTTAATGTCTTAACAATGATTGATTCTATTACAGTTGGTACCTCAAAACGGTCTGTAGTTCTAAAAGGTAAAAGTCATAAGTTTGCTAATATAGGATACAATGGATGTATGTATGTGAACTATTTTACGCAAAAACTACTGAATGTATTTGGTAAATACTCGGGAGAATAATAGACAAGTTGCACTTCCTATCTCATATATTCCGAGACTGACACAATAAATCGTATCATGACGGTGACAAACATCCAGGTACCGTCATAACACCTCCCAACCAATTTAATAATAAAACTAACAAAAAAAATAATAACAAAAAATAAGAAAACAATAAATGAAGAAAAAAAAAGATAAAGAAAAAAAAATTAACAGTTACTGTTAATTTTTGTTTTTTTATTTTTATTATTCAAATTCAAGAGATGGACGCGTAGTTAGATGACGCTTACTTGGAAGCCTATTAACAAAGTCCGGAGATGCATGTGACGAGGAGTTGGTGTCGCTTAAATCTGGCGGGGACTCAATTGACGAAACTTTACAATAATATAGTTTATACAACAGAGTAACACATAGGCTATATTTATAAAGATATAGCATGAATTATCCAATATATAACGATAAGTAGGAAAAAATCTGCCATCTGCGAGCTATTCTGGCGTGCGCTGTAGAAACGGTAGGTAACTTATGCGGATATGATGTGTAATGGAAATTTTTATATTAAATAGTCGCACAAAAAGACGACAGCATATATTTTATATGTATTCCGTTATCAGTTAATATGAAACATAAACATAATAAACATTGATAATTCATTTCTAACGCACACTTCGTAGTAACGAAATAAATAACGGAGTAGGCAAAATTACGGTACGACATGGTCACTAGTAGAAGGTAAAAAAAGTGACTTTGTAACACTTTCTATTATTATTATTTTTAACTAAAAACTTAGCCTAAGGTCTAAAAAAATATTTTTTAACCTTAGGCTAAGTTTTTACAATATTCCTATAAAAAATACAAAATACAAAAACATTATAATAACTTAACCCGCAGAAAAGGAAATACTTTTTAATTGCGGGTAACACCACGAGGCGCAACTAGTTTTTCAATAATTCTAATCTAATTTTATGGATTTAATTACGGATAAAATTGGACATCGAAAGGTACAAGACATAAATCAGAAAATGGAGTACTATTTTTCATTTGTAGATGGACAATGGGCGACCTTATTGCTAAGAGCGATCTCCTCCAGACAACCTTTGGATGGACAAGTAACAAAATAGCAAATCAGGACGATACGGTATCTTGTAATACAAGATCTTGTATGTCATAAATAAAATAAAAAATAACCTCTCGCGTCCTTTAATTTTTGTGTGGTAGACAGTGACAGTATCCGCTGTTAACTGCTTTTCACAGAGCTTATTAGGCCCTAGCTTTTAAGCCCATTGTTAAATATCGGTCACAGGTTTTAGAAACGTTTTTCGTACCTCAGAAGCGGAAGCTTACAAGTACAAGACTGCTCCGAATACCCGGAATTGGAATTTCCTACCATAAGATCGTAAATGACCAACGTAAAGTAACCCCTACTTTACTACTATTATACTAAAGGGAAATGCCCTGAAAATAATAAATATATTAACAAAATACCTTTTCCAGATATCGATATTTATCACCTCGATATACTTCAAGCTCTACCCGTCATCGCAGAAGGTAATCTATATGCCTAAATTCAAACTTTAAAGTTCAATTAAAATAAGGTCAACTGGCGGGTTGCAAGCAAATGTTAACTAACGGGGCAGACAGAAATAGCATTTGCTGTACTCATTTCAACGAGAAATATAAACTATATTTAAAACTTAAATACTATTAAAATTGACTAGTAATAGTAGTGACTCGTAAGTTAAAAAAGTTATATTCTTTTTTTCTCTCAACTTTATCTAAAGGTTAAAGTGACGTAAGCTAACGGAATCTAAATTTCACCGGGCTTTTTATATATAGGTATATATGTATATAATATATATATATATATAAATGAGGGCGTCACGGTGTATATGGGATAAAGCCTCGATTAATATCTCTTCACTAGGCACGAATTCTTTCAAAGTATACACATTATAGGTACATAAGCTCCGCAATTCCTAACCCTGGCGTGTTAAAAGCACTCCCGGTTTTCACCAAGGTTATTGCGTTTCATATGTAACGGTGCTGAGCTCATATATACATCGAGCACAAATTTTATGTGATAATTTTCTTTCCATAGAAGGCCGAAAAAAAGATTGTGCCGGTCATTGGTACAAGCAGGCTGTAATTTGAAGCCCCGACTATAAAATCGTAAAGACGGACTTTAATCCTCTAGGAACGTTTCTTTAGTTATCTTTATAAATACGAGTAGCTTACTGGCAGCTTAAGATCTTTGTATGCATTTTGCAGGTTTAGTAACAGAAATCAAACAAGAAATATTTAATAGGATTGCACAAAACGCAAAAGGTTAGTTCACGTTACACTCCTATTTATAGTTAAAACATTGTGAGGGGGTGATTAAGTTTAATTAATACCTTAATTATTAATAATAAACAATAAATAATAATTATTAATACCTTAATTGTTTTTTTGTCGGGCGGAAATCTTCCCAAAGATACCCCGCCTTCTAGGGGAAGGCTTTCCGGTGGCCCTTTCCTCCCTGCATGACGAGGGGCTTCTGGATCTCACGTGGAACGCACCGGGGCCCCTCTGCACTGTGCTCAAGGAGAGCACGTCCTGGGAGGTTACTCCCTCCTCCCCTGTGCCCTCGCAGCGCAAGGCGACACGGGCCAGGCGATGTCGCTTTCTTCCCGGGTCCACTTTGGTGGACGACGCAGGCCCCACCCTTGTCGCTCAGTGAACCCGAGGCCTCTTTTAGTCGCCTTGTACGACAGGCAGGGGATACCGTAGTCTTATTCTTGAGAGCCCAGAACTACAGGGCAGAGTTTAATTAATACCTTAGCTTGACATACAAATTATAGTAAAATAGCCATTATGTACTACGAGTATATAGAGCGATAGTATGGAATAATATGCTACAATAAAGTGCAGTCCAAAATCAACACATGAGTTGGTTCGCTGCGAATCCATTTTATTACAGCAATTGTTTTCATTGCATATAAAAAAAAAACATTTAAAATTTGTTTTTTAATTAAATATTTTTAAAGAGATGTCCATTGATAAGTTGCACTTTTACCATTATTATTATAAAATATTTTAAGAATATGTAAAATATTTATTTACAAATATATTTTCTGTAATCATTTATTTACGTATACAATTAAACTCGTTTACAAAGTACATAATTAAATATGTCGTATTGTTTCAGAGGATTGGGCGCATAAACCACGCTTGAGTAAATTTGATCGTAAGACTAATTTTATATTTATTCTGATATTGGTTATATCACACTGGGAATCACATTTTCAGTATAATACAATAAAACAAAAGAGTTATAATTTTTATGTAAATAATAATAATGTTTTCTACTTTCTAGTAATTTTCAAGAGACATGAGCCGAGTGATACATATTATCCTATCCAAAAGAGAAGAGGTAAAAAATATACTAAATTCGTTAAAATTAAAGCATTTTTTTACTGTAGACGTAATAGTTTAAATTAAAATATTGAAAGTTGATAGTATTCGAAACGTTTATTTATAACTATGTTATATTTATGTCATGATTCAAATTTAAATTTTAATTAATAAAACATTATAATGTTAAATAAGTAATAAATAAATCGAAACTAAAATGTTCGTGTTTGCAGGTTTGAAAATTGCAGAGAAATTAAGAAAAAAACGGCGGTTGGTTTTGAACAGCAATCGCAAGAACTTAATGACGACGGGTCCCAGCGTCGAACTCAGAGGTGCGTTCGAAATAATAACAAGGTTTGAACTTCACATTACAATAAGGTTGGAAAAAGTTCGAAAGAACGAACGGCTCGAACCTTAAGTGCGAGGGTAAGCGGCACTAATTCCGGGAACGGATTTTATTTTGAAATGGATTTTTTCGAGAGATTTTATTATTTTTTTCTATACTTTCTAAGCAACTGCTTGACCACGATCCCACCTAATGTTAAGTGAAAATGAAGTCCTGGATGGCGTACTAGTATATGCCGATTTGCTACATTTGAAAACATCTAGATTGTAATTAAAACACCTGATGTTAAAGATACAAAAAGATAATATCCCCGCGACATCGGTGGCTTGTTGTTTCCAATATTTTCAATATTTAATTATATAATTATACTTTATACGTTTAATTATCATATTATTTATTTTTGACTCAATAATATTTATATATATATATATATATTTTTCATCTATTATTTTATTGTATAAAATATATTTTTATCTCATAACTGTTTTATTTATGTATCATATTTATTATACTCTTACTGTCTGTATAATAATATTCCATATAAAAGTAGTATTGCGCGCGCACGTCTTTAGGTAGTCCCGGGCACCGCTGAAAATCAGCGCTGTCGCATCCTTGTGACAGCATATGCTGAGACGGTGTCCGATATTGGCATCATATGTTTTGTATTATTTGTCCGTGTAACTTTAACTGTTTTTTTCCATTTTTCATTCTTTTTAATGTGTGTTATATTCTGTCTGTGATGTGTTTTGTATTGTGATGCCAATAAATAAATGTCTATGTCTATGTCTATGTCTATGTAATAGAAAGGAAAACAGACGCGGGAAAAACATTCATTCTTTGTTGTACGACATATGGAGGAATTTTACCTTTTTAAAAACATTCATAAAATTATAATTAATGCTTTTATCTTTCATTAGCACAGTATATTTAAGCTTAGATTTTAATGGATATTTATAAGCTTAGAATTTAATGTTTACTTAACCCTAGTACGGGCTGTGGATAATCGGGCGTAACGTTCTCCACCCCCGATGAGCTTAACAATTTTGCGGTAGTATTTGTGAGACACGCCACAAACTCACGGATTGCTGTAGTACAGCTAGGGAATTTTGTACAGTTCATAAAGCGATAGAAGTTTTAATTAATCTAATAAAAATTGAACGACAAAAACATTCATAAAAGTGAAAAACTATTAAAAAGTTTGAAATCATATTAATTCTCATAAACACACACACACATAAACAAGCTCTTACAATTATTATTGTAAAAAAAGCGAAAATTAATAGTATAATAAGCCGGAAGAATTTAAGTCCACTGAACTTTCCAGATTTTGCCGGATAATCCCAAAATCCGCTGCGGTGGCTTTGCCACTGATAAAATTTACTACTCTAACGGAGAAAATCAAATAATATAAAACATGGTCAAATAATAA
This sequence comes from Meandrusa payeni, assembly GCA_029286785.1. Lineage (NCBI taxonomy): Eukaryota > Metazoa > Arthropoda > Insecta > Lepidoptera > Papilionidae > Meandrusa > Meandrusa payeni. The sequence goes on along the minus strand of JAGSMX010000012.1, from coordinate 6,203,092 downwards.
ACATGTATGCATGGGAACTTCTCATATTTACACAATTATTTATTGAATAAAACTATTAATACGGACTTTATGGCGTTGCAGTCTTTTGTTCTGTCTGTGAAATGTCTTGATCCCTTCCGCAAATTGACCGCTATAAAGTATTCAAAACGTGGGCAATTATAAAACGATAAGCTTAAAATGAGATAAAATCCGTAAAAATAGTTTTACCTATTTGAATATGGAAAGTTATATATTTTATAACACGTATGTGAAGGCAATATGTTTTCTAGACCAAATTACCTTCGACTAAGATATTTTGCCGCCAGCCCTGTAGTTCTGGGCTCATAGTATAAGAGGCCTCGCGTTCACTGGGCTACAAGGTTAGGGCCTTTGTAGTCCGCTGAAGTGAACCCGGGAAGACGGCAACATCGCTTGGCCCGTGTCGCCTTCCACTGCGAGGGCACACGGGGTGGGTTTACCCCCTCCGTGCCTCAGAGTGGGGAGAATGGCTCCGGTGCGAAATCAAATCCCGGATCCGCTCACCATGAACCGAGAAAGGGCCACCAGGGGGTTTTAGTGGGTAAAAACCCCACATAGTCAACAAGATACCCCGCCTTCCTCCTCTTGTTGGAGGTTTCCCCCCGTTAAAGATTTCTTGCCGCACCGCAAAAAGCGCTCGAACGGTACCATCGACAATTGCATGCGAAAAAACTTTGTAAAATAAAATGATAAATAGTTGTTCTCCAATAACCGATGAGTCATGCAGTGCGTTCATCGCTAAATTCTGTGAACGATGCAAAGAGTAAATATAATGTAATAAAGCGATCATGGAACTGCGAACATTGATGTCGTGATATTTCAAACCGATGGCTATGAACTCGCAACGGCCCATTGCACAATGGCGTGTTACCAGATGACGTCAACCGGCTCTAACAAGGTATTCGCCCTAACATTACGAAACGGATAGGTGTACATTTAGAGTGAATGACCATCCATATCTATAAAACTATGGAATAGTTTGCCGATGGAGATTAGGGTGGCTTCGTCAATTAATGCCTTTAAATCGCGTGTATCTGAATACTTTCTACTCAAACAATGAAAAATTACAAAGTGATTTATTTACTGTCGTTATATATATTCCATGTGTATGTATACTCGTATATATATTTATATAGAAGTATATATTTATGTATATGTAAATGTATGTTTATTTATATATATAATATTTTAAAACGCTATTTTTAGCGGCACTACCCTTAGCCTGCTCTTAACCACTAAAGGATAGCTGGAAGAAAATGCTAATTAGCATTAAGTTCGCCTTTGTACATTTTATTTGGTGCAATAAAGGATTTATCTATCTATCTATCATATCCGTTAAGATCTGATGAACTGGTGTGTATACGAGTATTATTGTTTCATTTTTAAGTATCTGTGTTTGCATGTTTACGCGTACTTCTTCTTCTTCATGTGCCTCTCCATCACTGAAGGTCAGTCATAAGGTCTGAAGTCGGCAGTCAGTCTCCTATACATCTCCTTATTCATGGCTAAGCGGAATAGTGCTTCGACTGTTTTTATTCCAGTCCATTCCCTGATGTTCCTTAGCCATGACTTTTTTCTGCTATTTTCGCCATTACAGTCAATTGCAGCAGGCGGTACCTATCATGTCGCAAGATGTGGCCTAAGTACGAGATCTTACGCTGCTTGATTATTTTTATTTTCATTTTATGCGTACATATATGTATATTTATTTATGTATCTAAGATTATTCACTTTCCACATCTCATATAATCCGACTAAAGCAAATAACGAAGTACAACGGCACAGGCGGGGCTTAGGATGTATGCGAGAACTTTCCTATAGTACTGTTATCTTTTTAATCAATGCCACTCCGACATAACTGATCCTTGTGTTTACGCGTTGTAAAAAAATTAAGCTCATAATATAGGTACAAGCTGAAAAATCCCAGAAATCGAACACCTCTCAATTTAATGAAATGCCCTAACTAACTACGAACAATCAACAGCTATCAAACATTAAAAAATTCATAAAATGTTTTATTGAAAAAACAAATTCGCACGTCCTTTTATCAAACCCATACAACGGGTCCAAAATTTAGCTTAAATTTTCATACATACCTCAACGAAATTCTTTGGTATATAACCTGGCAGCGCTTCGAACGCCCTTCTGTCGGAACGTGAGCGATGTCGAACGATTAGCCACTAGGATATAGTGTGTATTAGAGTTGAATAATCGATGCATATGATCGTTGAAAGTCAGTACCGGCCATGTGCAATGCATCGGGCATTAATATATCGCATTGAAATACCAACGCACATAGGAACCATTTAATTCCTTCCACTGATGATTTACTGCGTCAATAAAAGGGAAGCTAAAAAATATTTTACCGCGTGCGCTCAAAAGCAGGATTATTATTTGAGCTCGTATTAAACACGCATGACTCTATACCGGGAGTACTTGACCTGTGAAGCTTTAAGCCCAGTGCTGCATAGCGAACCAGTTAGTACATATTATTTGGGTTAAAACATTTGTAGTGATTATGGTGACCAAAGTGTTAGTTACGAGTGCTGTTAACCTAGAGGGTGGAGCTACACTCGCCTACCCAGCCTTCAGCGGAAGATCTACCTAGTCTCCAGCGGCGGATCGGTTCTATGGCTCCGCCGCAAACAGGAAAGTTGCCCCTCTCGCCGCAATCCCACCGTCATCGGAACCGCAGTGCGACACCGTTCAGTGGCGGAGGACAAGGAGAATTAGGCGAATTTTCATTGTGATGAAGGCCAGTCGGCTGGCCTTCCTTAGACTCTAAATTCGCCTTATTAAAAGTAACTCTTTCAAATAAAAATAAAATAAAAATAGGTTCATACATAGTGGAGAGAGAAATACATGAAAACAAGACTAATTTCTAAACCTTCTCCTTTTTTGAAGGCGGTAAAAAATACGTACAATAGTGGTAGAGAATACGCAGATGCTTCTACTGTGTTTGAAGTACAACGTTCTCACAGAATACCAGGGTGAAGTTGTTAGCCTAAACAGTTAGCAGTTTCCATTCCTTTCATAAAACAAAATTAATCATCAAAAACTCATTAAAGAATATTAATTTCAGCTAAAATCTCGATAGATGAGCAAGTTGAAGAATTGCGTAAGTGTACATTTAATAAATTGTGAATGTCGGAATTATATTCTATTACCTACATTTATTTACCTGCAATAAGTTTATTTTAATGGCAAACTCTGAGCACACGATCAAAATCCGCTCCATTACACTTGCGGTCGGGGTTCGTTTGAAAACTTTTTCCACAAACTTTTACCAGGGACAAACTATCCGCAAAAAACCGATTGCTAGCAGCGGTTACGATGGTAAATAACTTAATGGTCTTATGTAAATATTTTCTATGTTAGTGTCCATTTTACTGTTCGTGTCCATGTTCTCTTTAGAGCCGTGATAGCTCAGTCGGTTGGTTGTCTCAAGTTGCAACCCGAGATCGATCCCCGGTGCCGGCACCAATAACTTTGTTATTGCAATTTCATGTGCTGACTTACCACGCGCTCGGCGGTGAAGGAAACCATCGTGAGGAAACCTACACGCCTTATAAAAATTTTCAACTCTCTTTACAGGGAAGGCCTGTGCTCAACAGTGGGTCATATATATATACAAAGGCTGTAATTTTCTAATATCATACAGTTGCGGTCGTAGGTTCGAATCCACCATTCGACTATTGACGTCACCATCTCCTATCACAAGCTTAGTTGGAATGGTTACCAAGAATGATAGTAAAATTTGTAAAAATACAAATGTTAGCATTCTTTTATTATTAATTAAAAGTTTTTTTTTAAATATACTAGAAGTGAGTCTAAAGGTTAATGTTAGGAATTATTATAAGGAAAAGTGTGTCTTGATATATGTAGTGACTGTAACAAAAGGTATGACTCCATGTCTTGGGCGTGTAGAAAAATGATAAACGAAGAGACGATTAACTTATAAAATGAAAACAAGTGGGAGGCGCAGTGTGGGGCGTTTCAAATAAATGTAAATCGTCCAAATTAGTAACAAATATTCGTAACCGATGAGCGCATTTGCAGTATAGACGAGTAAGAACAGGAGAAAGAGAGATTGAGGAGAGCTAAGTCCGTACGTTTATCATCATCTATTTTATTTATTTATTTACTAAATATTTTGCAGTAAAACTTAGGAAGCAGCATTTGAAAGAAGATAACACTTGTAAGTTACCTGTCCTCTTTCTTAATTACTCAACTAAAATACGTCCTGTATTTAGTTGAGTAATTGGACTGGATGACAGGTTTTTATATTTAGTAGATAGCACGGTAGTTTGGTTAATTATAATTAGATATGAATTACATACTGATGAAATAGGAATAAAATTTTTAGATCTTACCGACATAAATCTTGTAAACATAGAACAAAAAAGTTAAATTACCTCCAGATTGTACAGCTCGTCTAACTCTAGATTCAACCAGCTCAATTCCTAGCCTCAACCGAGTGACTACACCCATCTTTTTGTTTCAAACTTTGTGTTCTAGTTGTTCTGTATGTTCTACCATCGTCTTTTACAACCCAATAAGACCTATCTTCACGCGCTATATCTTTTTTCGACATAAACATCAACTACTTTATTGATTCTTTACAAAGCAACCATATGGCGCACGTATTTTATTGATCGAAATTGATTTTCTTGCTGTTCGCTGTTTAGTAAGGCCATCTACTGAAGTATACCTTGTATACTATATTCCCGTATAAAACAAGATTTTGTAAAAAATAAACCTAGCTAGATCGATTTATCCCCCCCGACACCACTTGCATGCAAAATTTCATCAAAATAAATGGAGTTTCCGAGATTCAGATTACATATACTATATACCAGTCTATTATTTTTACAAGTAGACAGTATTCAAATACACGCGATTTAAAGGTATTATAATTATCAGCGTGCAACAGTCACAACTTCTGGACATGTCCTAAGCCTCCCAAACCATGCTGAGTACAATCCTAGGACATACATCCAGCTCCATTGGTGTGTATACCTTTAAAATTTTTATTGTTTTTATATATCAGTGTTAAACTCATTAAATATGTTTTAACAGATAATAATTCTACAAGAAGAATTGAAAGCCTAGCTGAATACTTCGACAAAATTACACTGGGCCTATATCGTATGTGAAATACTTTTTATTTATTTTCACCTGTCCTGTCGTCTGTCGGTCTGTTATAAAGTGTTATTAGTTAAATTTGATCCACTTCCCGGTTTCCGGTTGAGCCGAAATTTTGCATACAATGCAATATTATTATGATATAGAGCTTATCTGATGATAGAGCTGGAAGGTCATAGAAACTCCGTAATTAAACGCAACCCTATCGAGTTTAAGCCGTGGTAGCTCAGTGTCCGTGCGGTTGGTTCAAGTTGTGTAGTACGCTAGCAACCCAAGTTCGACCCCCGGTGCCGGCACCAATAAATTTGTTGTTGCAATTTTATGTGCTGATTTACCACGCGCTCGGCGGTGAAGGAAAACATCGTGAGGAAACCTACATGTCTTAGAAATTTTTTCTATGGCATGTGAAGTCTGCCAATCCACACTAGAACCGCGTGGCGGACATGCCCTTATACTGTCTTTACAGAGAAGGCCTACGCCTAGCAGTGGGACATATATAAAGGCTGTAACTTTAACTTTAACTATCAAGTGTGGGCTCATTTGATTCAAACTTTAAAAAAAATAATTACTTGTTAAATTTAATTTCCACTATTGACGTGAACCATCTCCCAGCTTGTTTTGGAATGGTTAAAATATTATTTATAAATGTCATGGTAAATTTTAGCGTCGATTTGATTTCGAAATAAGTTTCTATTTTGACATATAAAAATATTCGTTGAAGCGAAAGTAGGTGTACTAGGATCGAACGAAGTGGAAGTCCGCGATCTCTGCCTACCCCTCTGTGTAACAGGAGCGTTTGTATTTGTATATGCTTGTTCTATGCGATTTATAGATTCATGAAGAAATTACCAGCGTCTTGAGAAACACTTCTTTTTTGAAGTTAAATTAAAATAAATTTACTTTTTGGAAAGTAATGTAATCTTAAGAATGAATGGATAAAAATAGTAATTTTTATCCATTCATTCTTCATTCATTGTCAGATCTTTTACGGTATCTGTCACACGAAGAATTTATTTATCTGTACGATGTACAATCCGATTAATAAATATAAAAAGCAGTATAGCAGGAAATGTATTGAAATAAAAAAATATAAATAATAACAATTAGAAGTTTTTAAATACGCACTATTTGTGGCCAGACTAGTTATATATTTAAATTATTTCGGATTTAATAACTTGTCAATTAAAACTGACGGACTGAACTATTTCATGTTTGAAATAACCGTTGGGGGTGCAGCTAAGAGTTCGTTCACCACGGATAACATTTTAAATCAATCACAAGAAGATAAGACAAACGAAAGCGAACAGAAAGAAGGAAATAAACAAGTTGACTCCGACCATCCGGTAAGTAGGAATAAATAAGCTTTTATGTGTAACGGATATTCGATCAACTCTATAATTAAAAATAGAATCTAATGCTTTTATTTTTAACTTAGTCCGACTGTCGGGCGTACAGTAACTTTAAATAACTGAATATTTTTTTTAAATTGTTCTAATTATTAAGTAGCTGTGTGTAATAACTATTGTCATATAAATACAGTAAATATAAATAAATATCGACTGTATTTTTAAATATAGCTGCCTACGTCGACGTATAAGACCCTATAACGTACAAATTTTAGGAATTGATAAGATCAATCGAAGACTTATTGTTATACCCTTGATGTTAATAGAACTTTCAAAGAATTTTCCGAACTTAAATTAAAGTTTTAGCCTACATAATCCCACTGCTGGGCAAAGGCACCGCATATATAGAGTGTAAGCGACCCTAGCACGGGTTGGCTGATTACAAATGTCTTCCTTCACCGCAGAGCGCGTGGTAAATCAGTACTTAAACTTACGACAAAAAAATTTATTGGTGCTGACAGCTGGCTTACAACTTCAGGCGACTTCCCAGATACTGAGCTACCGCGGCTCTTTTGCTTACTTAAATTCAATTAAGATAAGACTTAAGTAAGCTACATTTGGGTACTAATTACATACTTATTTGTATAATTATCTGACCCAATTTTAACTAGTGACTATGGCTAGTCAAGAAGACTTTTTTCTCGCTTCATGGGATTCTATTTATGTTTTTTGTATATCAAGGCCTTAAAAAAAATAGTCTTTTTAACAATAATTAAAGTTTCTGTTAACGTATGTATCATTTAACTTTAATTTTTCAGAGTCAACTAACTAACGGGTACGATTTTAGGGTAAACGGAAGAAAAATTCTCGGTACGCCAACATTACCTACCAGTAAAGGATAATAAATCACCAAAAACCAACTATCTATCTATTATTTACTCGTCGTATAGCACGAAATTTATACAGTAATATATAAGAATGTTGCTAATTTGGATTATACGAATGCATATTAAGCTGATTTCAAATTTCTAAAAAATTTCTTTACATAACTTCTTCCGTAAATTACATAAATTGTTTTTTTAAGTAACAATATTTATGGCCAGGCAAGTTATATATTTAAATAGATTTGATTGCGTAGAGGGGATGGCAACCTAGAAAAGCTGGTCATCGTTGGCAATACAGAAGGCAAGAGAACAAGAGGCCGGTTGCCAACACGATGGTCTGACCAAGTAAAAGGTGCCATCTCCTCTCCTAATCTCTACCAGCTGGTGAGGGCTGCCTCGGACCGAAACCGATGGAGGCAGATTGTTCATTTGAGGGGCCCTAGTGACCACGATCCTCAGAAATGAGGGAACGACAAAGAAGAAGAAGATTTGATTGAATGTAATAAGTCTATATAAAATTATATTGTATTATTTATTTTTCATACATAATCAAATTGACACAATCATGTATAAAATATCTTGCGAATTAAAACAAAAATAAGTGACTATGTTATTGTTGTTCAACAGTTAAACAATAAAGGTAAAAGGTCACGCAAACGACGGTACAGACGATCCGGAATTGAACGAGTCATTTCGCATTCTCCAGTGACTTCAATATTCTCACGTCGGCTTCTTGTTTTGTATTTATTTGCGTTCTCTGTGCGTCCTTTATCTAGTGACTACCGCGTATACAATAAATGCCCACGTTAATGTTTTAAAACAATTTAACTTTAACATTATAGGTAAAAGGTTACACGCGCCGCTCTCGGCGATACAAACTCCTCAGAACGTATCATGTCGGACAAGGCCAGAACAAACAAACGGCGCTACAGATGTCCCGGAATCGAATGACACATTTCACATTCTCCAGTCACTCTTTTCAATAGTCTCACGTCGCTTCATAGTTTGTATTTATTTGCGTTCGCTGTTGTTGTTTCCGACCTACTTCACTACCAGTGTCGCGATATGTAGTTTTTTTAAAAGATGATTTTTTTTAAAGAGATGAATAGAAAATAATATTCAAAAATATGGAACTGTTCTAAGGTTCGCAATACATCTAAGATATTTTATTAATGTTTGTCTTATATATTAGCGCCGTATTGTTTGGTTCGATAGGATTTGCTATCCTTTAGTTCATTTTGCTGCCGTAGGACATTGGAATATTTTTTTTCGAAGTTATACGAAGAAACTCCCTAAAAATCTTATGGCAAAATCCTTGTTCACTGAGATATTGATAGTTTACGTCAATACAAGAATCGACTAAGCCTTAATAACGATCACGAACGTGGATGAAGAAAAATAATATATACGGCAGAATTTCGTAATATAACGATCTTGGTTTTCATGCACAAAATGCGTTTTTATATTGTTTTTTTTAGCACAAAAAAAACGCTTAAGCTATATATGTATGTATGTATGTATGGGGATGGGCTCATCACCTTCACCTAATAAGCTGGATGAAAAGCCGACAACGAAAGCAGTCCCCGTCTACCCCGTCAGGGTTAAAGAACGAGAGAAATTATTTATTTATTTGATCATAAGGTTAAACCGCCTTTCTTTTCGATATCCGTCTAATACATTGTTACGCATCGCCGCATACACCTACAATGTTTGGACGCAGAGTACATGTCGTATTGCTGGCCGAAATTCGGGCGGGTCTTTATAAGAATAAGAAGACACTATTTACGACTCTCTCTTTTTTCTATTGATTATTAATTTTGCTGTAAACTAGATTTAACGATTTATCTGTACAATAAAAGTGTAACTGTGTTTAATGTTTTACGTCCATTCGCGACCGTCGGAGGTTGTGAATAATCCTCGCGCGTTACCGCTATTTTATGGGCGGGCCCTCTTAGATGTTAGGAGCGTTGCTAGAGTTTCTTCGGCCACTTCTCCCCCCAGCGTCAACTCTTCCCGAAATGGCAAAGTTAGTTTAGCTTTTTGAATGTCCCTTAGATTATCCGTGAAATAGCTACCGACCGAGTCGTGGGTCGGCCCTCTCGTGCGCTCTTGGACCGGAATGCTTACGCGTAACATAGTAACCGTCCACGCCGAGGTTACCCCTCACCGGGGGGACCCTTGTGTCGAGTTACTAGCGATAGACGTTCAGGCTAAGCGACCTAAGAACTATGCCACCTCTCAATCCGGTGAAGCAGTCAAAGCTTCTCTGGCCAATCTAGTTCGTCGTTAGTTGATGTTTTAACAAACTATCAAAAGTTCTCTAGCACAAGAAACACCACAAGACAAACATTTATTTGTAACGTGAACAAAATTGCTATATTGTGAATCAAAAGTCGCAGCCAATTCTGACCATGTCACGCGGTCAACGTAAACTTGGTATTACTAGTATAACAGTAAATTAACATTTCAACAGAGTCCGTTTCTCGCGTTACTCCATCGGTCAAAACGGGCTGCATACGGCCTGTGTAAACCGAGCGCACCAAAGGCAAATTGAAACGTCAATCTCTCGAATTATTCATACAGTGTGCACTCGGGCCGTGTGTTTATTACCTGCCAGCAACACTATGCTGTTTAATGATGCTAAACTGAAGTTTCCGCTAACAATATTTCAGTGCAATAAAACTATTTTTACGGAGTTCATCGAGTTCATATGTTAGATAGATAGATATGTTAAATAGATGATATATATATATATATATATATATTGCACCAAAATACATGTACAAAGGAGAACTTAATGCTATTTAGCACTTTCTTCCAGCTAACCTTTAGTGGTTAAGACAGACTAAAGCTAGTATATATATAAGGTTGTCAAATATCTCCCCTCCGCCTTTTGTCTTTGAATTTCGCGGCTATGTACAAAGCGCTACAGAGCTCGTATCTAGCAATACTATACATAATTTGAAAGGTTTTGACATAACCTACAAAACGACGCTATGCGTAATTAGTTTGGATATTGCGTTCAACAGTTATAGACGTGTAAACATGGAGTTCACTAACGCCGAAATTCGCGGCTTGGCCACTGTTTGGGACGATTCACCGGCCTTCGACCACGACCGTTTTCGCTTGATATTGTCGTATGTGATCCATTTTTCGTCGCCAGTCACCATCCGCTTCAAGAATGGGTCGAGTTCGTTCCGTTTCAGCAGCATATCGCAGGCGTTGATTCGGTCCAGAAGGTTTTTGCGTCAAATCATGCGGCACCCAAACATCAAGCTTTTTGTATCCAGCCTTCTGCAGATGGTTTAAAATGGTTTGGTGACTAACTCCCATCTCCTGGGCGATGTCACGAGATGCCACATGCCGGTCTAACTCGATGTAGTCCATGATTTGATCGGTATTTGTCGTCACAGGTCTTCCGCCGGCTGGCTTATCCATGGTGTCGTTTTCACCGGCTCTGAATCGTCGAAACCATTCCTCCGTGGTTCGAAGTGATAGAGTACCATCCCCAGAACACCATTAATCTCACGGAACGTTTCTCTAGCGGATTTGCCTTTAACGAAGGAAAACTTTAAAATAGCGCGAATTTCGGCGGTAGTGAAGTCCATGTTTACACGTCTATAACTGTTGAACGCAATATGCAAACCAATTATGCATAGCGTCGTTTTGTAGGTTATGTCAAGACCTTTCAAATTATGTATAGTATTGCTTGATACGAGCTCTGTAGCGCTTTGTACATAGCCGCGAAATTCAAAAGACAAAAGGCGGAAGGAGATATTTGACAACCTATTATATATATATATATATATATATATATATATATATATATATATATATATGGAATAAATAAACGATATAGTATATATACCAGTTTGTACTTTTCATTGTTTGAGAAGAAAGTATTCAGATACACGCGATTTAATGACATTAGTTGACGAAGCCTCCCTAATCTCAGCACAGCAAGCTATTTCAGAGTTTTATAGCTATACAGGTAAATGAATTGCTATAAAAATTCGTGTGACATTTGGGTAACGTTAAAAATTGAATTTTAGTCATTTCGTAAAGTCATATTTTTATATATACTCGTATAGTCATATTATTATTTTCGAAAATATGATTGACGTTTGATATACCTTGTCATAATTGTTGTAGGTAACCGTCTAGTGTTGATTATTTGATTGTCAAGCTTTGATTCACACGATAAATGAGTTCACAGTAAAAATTACTGCCATAAGGTGTTCGAAACGTCGTGAATTAAAGATTAAAGATTAAAACGCGATAAATTTACAGAATATTTCAATTGTTGGGAATGAATGCGTTATAGAGGAATACCTTTGCTTTTTTTCATTATTTTATAGCAAATATATATTTAAGATTTTTTTCTTAGTTTTGAGGAATATAAAAAATGATATAAAAAATATATTTTTACTTTATTTTAAACGTTCCATGATTTGGTTGGTTCAAGAATCAGTCGGTATGTACCACTGCAGTGAATTCCAATATCACACAACTTACCTTAAACTTACGACCGTACCCATAGCGACAGACGCATATTTCGGATTTTCATTTTCAAAGGCATACCTCTCTTACTTCTACCACATCTCCCTCAATTCTCAAATATATATATTTTTTTCAAAATTCTATCCTCATTCTTCCGTGGACTGTAATAACACTAAGATTACAATCATTGCATTTCTATATGTATGTATAATGTATCTAGTGACACAATAGTTACACGTACGTGCCTCACGGTGTTCCGTAATATTGACACGTTGATTATAAACGCGTGATCTATTGGCACAATTATATTGGCTACACAATAGTTAGGATTGCGATATGATTTGTTTATGACAGGCAGGGGATACCGTAGTCTTATTCTTGAGAGCCCAGAAGTACAGGGCTGAACTGTGCTTGTTTTATTATTTACCTAGCCTAATGGTTATTACACATTATTCAATATTAAGTCGTGGGTAATGATTTTAATCTTTAATAGAACAAGTATATTTGCGAGTGAAACAAAAATCGACTTCAAATCGAATCAACACGCGAACGCCCTCGTTTATTTCCCAAGAATCATAGTTATATTATGTAGTTACGGCGCCTTTATTCTCTTTCTTCTTCCACATTCATGCTCGTTGTCGTTATGTAGTACTTACCTAGTTTTGGGTATTATAAACCTGCCCTTCAACACTCTTCACAATCAACAAGCACGTGGAATGCTTTTTTTTAGATTTTAAGGTTCCTTTGTATATATTCGGAACTCATGATCCTATACCAACAAAACTCATGTTTCTTTTACTTTCTAAGCAATTGTTTGACCACGATCCCACCTGATCTTAAGTGGAAATGCAGTCCTGGATGATGGTAAAATGTGTGTATTTTCAAATCTAGAGTGATTAGGCATAACTCTACTCTTCAAAATACCCACTTCGTAATCGGAGGGAAGACAGATGCGGGCAAACTATTCCTGTCCGTTGCTGAACGAAGCAAAGCGTTCCGGTTTGAGGGATGTTCACAACAAAAAGATAAAATCCAGTAGTGCGTCTTAAATGCCTTAGCGACCAAGAATTTGAAACCTATGCGACCTAATTTTAATAATTTTCTAGCACATGCAGATTTCCTCGTGATGTTATCTTGAATCAAGTCTGCGTTCAAGGATTAGCTTGGTTGAATTGGTTAGCAAACCAATTAGAATTATTATGTACAAAAGCTAGTGTTTATGAAATAAAAATATTTTTTCATTTAAAGCTTTTAATGTGTATATTTATCAAAATTGTAACGAATCTCAACAAATAATGTTCAATACGGAGCCACGAACACAATAAACGTTCGATAAGTGATGGGAATGATTTCGTAAGGTTGTCCTTTTGTAAGGAACTGAGAGAGAGCAGATGGGTTATCAAATACGTTTCCCTATTATTCTATATTCTATGTATTGTATTATTATCTGTGGTGAATATTATTAGGTGTAGTTCCATTGAGTTGTTTGTTCCTATGAAGTTAGCATTACTGAAGATAGTTTTTTTATACTTTTTTAAATTCTAGAACATTCACGAATCAATTCTATAATAATTAAGACTAAAGACTTATTTAGTACTGGTTTCGTCGTATAGTTCTATTTTTTTTTCTATTTAGTTTTTTTAGCAGCTTCGGAGGACAAATTATAATTTTAAGGGTAGGATTTTCTGGAACTTTCGTAAACTTAATAACTTCGCTCTAAAGACATTAAAACTTTGCAGAAAGATATTCACATAGCACAGTCTAATTTGAGTTATATCGAACAAGTTTTCTGTACTGCATCAATATCTTTAATATATTAAAAAAATACCTACATAAGCGATTACTGTTCACTAAGCACATACCAAAATCTTTTATGTGACAGGTCTCATATGTGAGCCTATCGCCACTGGTCCAAGTGAATTTATTATACTTCGAAAAGTCATCAAATCGGATTTCTTGACATCAGATTGTAAGTCAAACGCTTACACGGTACTTTAATGAGTCAACCAGTGACAATTACTTAAACGTCACTGGCTGAATTATCGTACCAGTATAAGTTTTAAAATAACTAAAAAACAATAACAACACGTCAACGTTACTAATTTATCGATAAATTATCCGATAACATTGTAAGTACGCCTTGTTATAAACGTTTATTTTATAATCTATGGTGCGGCAGGTGAGTACACCCAATTACAGTTCGATCAGAGCGCTGCCAGCCCGCGGCGCGTGCGGTCGCCTTAACCGGATTATTGGTCGGCGGCGGGGGTGTGAGCAGAGCCTGCCACCTCGCGCATAACTCGATAGAGATTCATCAACGTCTCGACGACTTTGAGCTGGGACTAAGTAACAAAATCACACATCATTAGACGATACAACGTGATATGGGCTTCATTAGTTTGAGTTATATCACTTAGTCGGTACAATTGAGGAGGCTTAGTAACTAATATGCACATTCAATTATTTACGTATCAGTGTCAATCAAATGTACGTACAGACTATACAGGTATGATATTGATCAATTCTTCGAAATGAACACTGGTAATAATAGTTGTAAATGGAACTAAAACAAAAAATATTCTACTATATGGGAAATGGACGGTTGCAGTACTAGCGCGCGGATATCGTAGGAATATTGTTTATAGTAGAAGGGACCAAACGATCATACGGCTCACCAGATCTTAATGATGTAGCTGTCCACAAACACCTAGTAAAGCGATTGCAGGTGCTACTATTGCAGGTCTCTAACCTATTGTAATCTCGCTCGCCAGGCTCTTTAAGGTGGTATTTTCCCGTTCGTTCTTTCACAGACATTTGCAGTGGATCTACCACTATCGGATTTGTTTTTTATAAAAATTACGACACAAATTTTCACGTAATTCATTAAAAAAATTTACCCATTTCAAAGGGATCTACGAGATGATTCACAAACCGGCCATTCGACAGTGGACTGTGATTTGAACTTACGACCTTATGTTTCTCAGACCGCATTCCAAACCATTACGCTATCGACGCTTCGAACGTTACATTCCGTATCTATGGCGTCTTGGGGAGAATCCCTATAACCCGGGCTAAGCCTGATCTCGACTAGAGAGAAAAAAAAGGACTGGACTTAAACTTAACCTTGAAGCACTCCTGCTCGTAGGTGCGCTCTCAACACGGTATGGAAAGGATAGATGCTAAGGAAGTCTCATATTATGCGCATGGCGATAAGTTGCTGCGCATCAGATGACGTAAGCCGTCTATTGTTGCAGATGTTCATAATCACATACAAATAATAAAATAACCAACGAGGCAAATATTGTTTGATCATTATACAATGGCAATCTTGTAAATTATTGCAGCCATAAAACATTGGCAATGGGAAGGGAAAGTCGACCGCGTTGCAAAAGAAAAGCGTCTAAATAAAACAACAGAAAAAAGGTATGATCCAATCTACTCTATTTTACAAAAGATAGAAACAAAACCCGACTGAATGAAGATCGAAGTGATGTTTTATGCTTCTTTGCCGTTTATAAAAATGAATTTGATAAAAATGTATTTCCACCGACTATACAGAAAAAAATCTGAGTGCGCCCAGGAATTGTAAAATCTAATTTTTCTATTCACATTTTACATTAGTTATTCTGACGTACGACTATTATATTTTTATAGATTTTTTACTGACCCGAAAGCTTTTTACATCTTCAGCTTGAACTTGATTTCTGAGACCTCTTCATACGGTATTTTAGTAATTCGATAGTCAATTCGATTAAACAAAACATTATATTCGTCAAATACATTTTCTCTATCTCTGTATCTTTAATCATTCTTTCTATGTTTTCCAGTCTCAACATCCTGTTTCATTGCATAATTTTCGCTCATCAAATCAAGTTGTTAAATAATTTAAATATTAATGTCCGTATAATGTAAATCGTCATTAGTCACGAGACAACTTTCACTGTCATTCGATAATACATATATCAACACAGCACTGTGGTTTACCAGACGCGCCTTATTTGTCACATTTTGCTTCATTACAATCCTATATATGCATTTTATTTCCTAAAGTGTTCGTTCTATATATTAGCTCTATGTATATACTATATACCGTTGCTACTACACACACCCTAAAGATCATTCGCTTAATCAATTATTTCGTCTTTTATAGAATAGTGTCTTCTTATACACACCTTCTCTTTGCCAGTTCTCGAATACTCATTGCTCTTTCATATTATTTTATCGTTCTATGGTTTATTCATAAAGGTTTATATGTTCCGCAACGATATATGATAATGATTAACCCTCTCATTTGTAAATAATACCGCCATAAAATTTTCTAAACAACTGCCGGTGAACAATTTCAATTTTCTCTCTTGTTCAGAGATGCCACACAACCTCGTCTGTCACCTATTGGAATGTAAAACCAGTCCGTGCCCGGTTCGTTTGCGTGTAATTTATACGGGCTTTTTATTTCCGTTTACCCGTCACTTTTATCCGTTAACTATAAATACCTCTATCAAAACATACATATAAAGCAGCCAATTCTGTATAACTAAGAGTTAACTACTTAGCGTATTATGTCTACGAAACTTTCCTTTTTCCGTTTCTTCCGTAAAAAAATCACTTGCTTTTAATTAGTGTCTGGTGTATGACGGTGGGCTCACCGCCTGTCACATGGGACTGAATAAGATGGGAGAAAAGCGGACAGCGAAATTAATCGATGTCCGCTTCATCATGGTCACCCAAAGCTGGTTAAAAGGACGTTAGAGCAAATTTTTGTTGTTAGTTTATTGAAGAGCGGATATCTATTGTTCACTCTGCAAACCCTGTTAAGGTTAATAAAATGAGTGTACTTTATACCACACGACTGAAGTAAAACATCTTTAGCCCCATCTATATGTATTCATATATATGTTTATATATGTCTTCTTCTGTCTAGTGATTTTCCTGCCCCCAGGGCCGACTTTTCTGCTTAGTCTTCTCCACTTTGCCCAGTCTTTGCCATCTTCCTTTGTGAGATTGCTCTTTTCATGTACGTTCTTACGAAGTGCAGCCTGCGTTTATTGGCCTACTGCGAGATCTTAGGCCATGTACCTGTATGTTTAATATCAAATTAAGATTATTTAAATTCACGAAAGTTCGAGAAAGAAAATGTGTGCTCAAACCTCTCTCGCCCCTACAGTAATATACGAAACGTAACTCTTTCTATATTCACTATCTCCCTATTCGCCTCGCCCGATCACACTTTTCGCAACGCTCTCACCAGCTTACTTCATAAGAACGGCGTATGTAAAGAAGTTTTACTTCAAAAACAGGTTCAGGAAAAAATATTTTGTTTTAAAACTAAACGCTAATCAATACGAGGACGGAACTGATCGCGTAGTAGCACTGCAGGGGCGGAATATGCAAAGTGGCGAAGGTATTCTAGAGCGGAAATTAAACACAAGCAATGTGAATTAACGACGGCACACCGCTGTTCAGGGCGGAACCGTCGTATTCAATATCCTATATGTTGGTTTAGGCAAGCAATATATTGCAAATTATATCTAAATGGTCTATCTATATTTTTTTTAGCTTATCTTATGGCTGTTGAAGAACGTGATGCTTTGTAGGTTCTCATAATGGTTATCTATATCCTTCACCTGGATATAAGCAGTTCCAGTGCGGATTGAAAGCCCAATGGGTTTGGGTAAGGATTGCGAAACATAACGTCGAAAGTACAAACCCAACATTTGACTATTGGCTTGAGCCATCTCCTAGCATAAAGTAAATGTCAGTATGCCTACTGGCCATAGCGGTGCATATATAGCTAATGACGGGTCAAGGGCCCTCGCATACTTTCTGTAATATTTTAGAATCTGTAATTCTTGTAATTTAACGCTATGTCGCGATAAACGGTGACGCAATTTTAGGCTAAAATTATTCTGAACAATTCTTCGGAACACTCAACATGGTAGGTAGTTTTAGTTTATAATAGTTTCATTGTACTGTTTGTGTTTTTTTATTTATATTTTAATATTGTCACTCGCCAATTATATATTGCATGCAGTTTTTATCTGTAACTGCGATGGCATTAACCATGCAACTTTTCCACTGTTTTTATATATTGTATGTTAAAAATATTAATTGTGTTGGTGTTCAATAAATAAATACGATAGAGAATACAGAGAGACACAACGTGTCGTTGCTAAGCCATTTTAACGTGTCAATATATACAAACAAAAAAGTTTTTCGGCTATGTAAAATAAAATGTAAAAATATGCCTAACGTAAAAAGTAAAAATATATGGGCTAATTAAGCTAAGCGGATCATTTAATTAGTGCTCCAGTGTTGCCTTAAATATACTACTAACTAGTAACTGAAGTTGGCGTTGTACCCCCAGGTAATTGTATCTCAGGCCGGCGTTAGATAATTATGGTCATATTCGACGGTAGCTCATTAACAAATCGAAATTTTTCAAAAGCATTAACTGATTTAGGACAGACAAGTGTATATCTTAAAAATTTAAACGAGCTATTATTGGATTGTACAAATATTTATTTCGCGTTACATGACATAGACATAGACATTTATTTATTGGCATCACAATACAAAACCACATCACAGACTGAATATAACACACATTAAAAAACAATGAAAAATAGACAAAACACAGTTAAAGTTACACGGCCAAATAATACAAAACATATGATGCCAATATCGGACACCGTCTCAGCATATGCTGTCACAAGGATGCGACAGCGCTGATTTTCAGCGGTGCCCGGCACTACCTAAAGACGTGCGCGCGCAATACTACTTTTATATGGAATATTATTATACAGACAGTAAGAGTATAATAAATATGATACATAAATAAAACAGTTATGAGATTAAAATATATTTTATACAATGAAATAATAGATGAAAAAAATTCATAAATATTATTGAGTCAAAAATAAACTATAATAAATAATAAGATAATTAAACGTATAAAGTTTAAATTATATAATTAAATATTGAAAATATTGGAAACAACAAGCCACCGATGTCGCGGGGATATTATCTTTTTGTATCTTTAACATCAGATGTTTTAATTTATTTTTAAATGCGTTTACAGATTTACTCTCTCTTATGACAAGTCGAATCAAACGTTTATATGGTTTTCTCATGGTTGACATTGTCCGAATTACACCAAATTTTAATGGGACCACACGGAAAGCACCAAGCTTTCAAATTAAAAATGATGGAAATGGTATCCATGAGATAAGTCTCAAATTTGCATCAAATATGTGCACCACAAATGGACGAATAAATCAATAACACGCCAACCGATATCGATAAATACATTTTTTTTGAAAAGGAGTCAAGGGTAATTTGATGAGAGTATGCTTAGATTCTGATTTATTCGTAATATTTCTATGATAATTGAGAAATATAAAGAGGGCATCTGCAAGTAATAGCGTTTAAAATTTAATTCAATTTGTTGTGTTTATTCGTAAATATAGTTGTATCCAATACATATGCAACGAGGCTTTTCATTCCTATTTTAGAAAAGAAATGTAATATACGTAGGGTAATACACAGATAGAGTTGAATTCTGAGCCGATAACTCCACGTAAAAAACGAAACAACGTTAATTAAAATTCGAAGCGGGGATAAAGTGCAAACTCCATCCAGAAACGTGGTATTTCCATTTCAACATTTCGAACGGTGATCTGGTTATTTATTTAACCTATTTCAGACAAAGCCCGCCATTTGATGCTGACGCTTCGAGCGCTGGACGAGGCGAACGAATGGATTTGTTACTTATCAACTACCTACATACTTTAGTCTATTCACTGGAACATTCGAGCATAACTTTCATTAACTCCGAAACTATTATGAGAGTTGTATTACGAGTAAAGTTGGTCTCGAAAAGGATATGGCAATTTTCCTCTTTTCAACCTTTGTGAAAACGTGAAGTTGTCTCGTGGATGCATAAAGGGACGCACTAAGGAAAAGTTGGTCCGCTTTTAAAATATTCAAGTCGGTAGGGCGACTTACCCTACGCTCGAGCAAAATGCAAAATAACCAAACTTTCCCTCCAAATCATGAGCCCGCGCCCTGGGCTGCAGGATAAACGTATTCGAGCACTATGTAAACTTTCGTTCAAATCATAAAAGGTAACCGTGACTAGTCTGTAATGACATGCAGCGACCCGTCGGTCTTGGCAATCTTATCAACACAACAAATTAAAACCTGCATGTTATTAATGAAAATGATTTCGTAATGTAAGTTTTGTTTTTCTTACCTTTTTGGTCCTTTATATTCCTTTCTTTTACCATTCTTAAAGCTAATATACTGGTTTATACAAAACAATGGACAAGTTAAAAGAGAAAGGAATGCTTCATTCCTTCGATTCTATCTACTGTTATTCTAATTAGTCAACTGCATGTAGTTTAACAAGTACCAGAAATGGTTTAAATAAATGAAATTAGTATTTTTTGAAGACAACTTTTCTATGTGGTATGCCCGCTGCCGGCATCGTAATGTAATTGCAGGCATTGCCTATGAAAATTACTGGCTACAGAGGGGTATTTTATATGTGTTGTATTTAAAATCCTCGGTGTGTACGCTTTATTTTGGGCAGGGCATAAATCATCATCACTAATGTTATAAAATATTAACGCCAACATTTTATTAAACAGTTTCCTGAGTTTAATTTATAGGGGTCATGTTTTATATCGAGGCGGGATGAGAAAGGACGTAATATATTGTTGGAGATAGAGTTTTAATACATAATAGATTAGGCGGCGGCGATAGTACGTCCCTCTGACCGCACAGGTACAGCCCTGACCGCGACGCGAGCGACACAGCCGCTCTATTGGCCTTCGAATATTGTGTGATTGCCTCCAAGGGCGACGGGCGGCAATTGAATAGCGTATCGGATATGGAACCGAATAACAATCTCGTTAATTCTATAACGTATTTATGTATTCATTATTATGTATCGTCTCAGCTCACCTTTCTGGTACAAGGTGGACGTGCTTTGATATACCTCTCTCACATAATATCAAATGATATTCATTATTTATTAATGAAAACAGTTTTAGTATACATGCTCGCATTAAGTTTAATAGTACGCTAGCAACCTAAGTTATATTCCCGATGTTTTAGTACACTTTAAACGCTGATTTATCTATCTCTAATGATATTATAAAGAAATCTCCGTGTCATAAAAAATATCTAAGAGACATGCGAGCTGCCCATCCGAATTAGGACCGTGCGCCTTATGCCATAATATGCTATATAATTTTATACAATTTAGAGAGAAGGCCTGTGCCCAACAGTGAAATCTATATATAAGCCGTAACTTTAAATTCTAATAAATATAATAATTAAAAGCATTTAAACAACTAAGTTAATAGTTGTGCTAACTTTTAATAAGTCAATATTTTTTATATTTCTGTTGTTGTAGATGGCAGAGCTCTTAAATCAGCCTGACTATTACCAGCTACACATGGATTCCCGGGAGGGAACTTCGCTTTGGTAGTTACTCTAAGTGCGATAGCATCGCATTGATAGCCTCGCAGGTGCCCGAAGGGTCGAATCACGGCTCGGTCATATAATGTAAGCGCATTCATTACCTTAAGCTTTATATAATTTCACCAATATACAGCAGTATATCATCTACGATTGCCAAATGCGCGTTATTTGACACATGTGGCTCCTCACAAATTTAATTTACAGATGATCCATTTACACCGTTTCATGTGTTCACTTCTCAGTATTTTTATAGTTGACAGCTTCTCCGGATTGGGAGGTGGCATAGCTCTTAGGTCGCTTAGCCTGAAACTCTATACATAAAACGTTAGGTTAGGTTACCGTTTAGTCCAGCTCTGTAGTTCTGGGCTCTCAAGAATAAGACTACGGTATCCCCTGCCTGTCGTACAAGGCGACTAAAAGGGGCCTCGGGTTCACTGGGCGACAAGGGTGGGGGCCTGAGTCGTCCACCAAAGTGGACCCGGGAAGAAGGCGACATCGGCTGGCCCGTGTCGCCTTCTGAGGGCACAGGGGAGGGAGTAACCTCCCCCGGGACGTGCTCTCCTGAGCACAGTGCAGAGGGGCTCCGGTGCGTTCCACTGGAGATCCCGGAGCCCCTCGTCATGCACCGAGGAAAGGGCCACCGGGGAGGTTTTAGTGGGTAAGAACCCCACATAACCGCCGCCTTCCCCCCAGAAGGTGGGGTATCTTTCTGAAGATTTCCTCCCCGTAAACAAAAAAAAAAGGTTACCGTTTAGTCTAGATTATTTTATTGTCATTTTTAAAATTCGTAAAATAGTATATCAAATAATTCCGTGTATGCTTCGTTTTCGTTGGTCCTAACAGAGGCTATAATCACTGTAAACAGTGTTGACCACTTGTACTAGATCGCTATTCACTCCAAACATGTTAAGTTTTTACCACAAATCATCCCTATTCACTCTGCAGGCGTCCCTCGTACAAGAACCTTGTACTTATCAAACACGATGTCGATATAACACGGTACAAATTTTACTTTTATTATGAATTCGATATAACAAGTTACACAACTTTATTTTAACAAAACACATGAATTATTTAAAAAAAAAATCGTTCTATTAGAGATACTTATTTGTCAACTATACTTTGTTTGAATTGCGCCCACTAAAGGCAATTCCTAAATTTATTACTGCAGAAAATGTAAGTCCTTCTTTTAGACCGTACTGTCTGTTTTGTTCTTTGTACTTTTTTGATGTTGATAAAATTTTAATAATTTTATCAACATCAAAAATAACATACAAAAACATGCATAGTAAACAGTTACAGAAGTAATTATTTAAAGTTATAATTAATAAAATTCGTTTAATTTGTATGTTTTATTGGAACTAAATTTCAAAGTGTGCAATTGAATTTTAAAAAAAAGTGTTATAAAATTTTACTACCTTTATTTTTTCGTATCGTATAACGCTGTTTTGATATAGCACGAACTCGCCATGTTTTACAAAATATAAAAACACAACAAGATGAGTTAATTTATATAATAAGTATTTATTAGTTCATTTATTTCCGTATTCTTCTTCTTAATTTTAATTTTGGTGATAGTGTTTTTGTTTATTAAGTGTTGCACGTTAAAATAATAATGATAATAATTTGCGGATAATGTTGTTGGTAGTGCAGTTACATATTTTATTTCTATTATGTCTTTTATAATATTAATTGTGCTATTGTTTATTGTCCCAAATAAAGAGAAAAAAAAGACACCTATAAATAATATAATAATTCCTCTCATTGATGAATATCGTTAATGATTCAATTTCAAACCTCGTTGCTAGAACCGCTCCCAATAATACCAATAACGACGACCGACGAAAAAACTCAAACAACGCTTACCTATTAACTTGGAAAAGTTTTTTCGACGGAACCCGGGCGCGGCGATGAATACAAACAATACAAGAAAAACAGGCGAGACGGACGTTCGTTATCTCACTCTGATCAACCTACTTTGGCCTGGTGAGCGAGAAGAGTGTAACGAGACTAAATCAGGTAGGTCAGTACAACACAATAACGGAAACAGGTGCATGAAAAAGTTCGCAACTTCCGATCATGGTGTGACCTACAACTGCGACGATTATCCAATCGACTTCAAAGTTAGTTTACCTATTAAATGTTCCTTAGATTATCCGTGAAATAGCTACCGACCGAGTTGTTGTTCGGCCCTTTAGGGCGCCCTCGGATCGGAAAGCTTATGCGTAACATAGTAAGCGTCCAAAGGTTCTCAACCTCACCGGGGGGACCCTTGTGTCGAGTAACTAGCGATAGAAGTTCAGGCTAAGCGACCTAAGAGCTATGCCTCCTCTCAATCCGGTGAAGCAGTCAAATTCATCTTCTCTGGCCAATCTGTGTAGTTCGTCATAAAAAAAATGACTACATACCTCGATTAATTGATTATTTAGAACAGCAGTCGACCTGAAACAAAATTAAAAATAAATTAAGATTGATCCTTTGAAATAGGTAAAGAATATTAAGCAGGTACATCTGAAACGGATATCTAATTCAAGGTGTGGTTCCCCTTCATGATTTCACTCACGTCCATGTAATATGGTGTATTGAGTGCGCGGCGTCGGTGGGAATATAGATATATTCCTCTGTAATAAGGTAGTAAAATGAATGTCGCCTCAAAATGCTGCACGTGATACCTTTATCGTTGGCCATTTAATCCATTATGAACCAGAACATAATATGATTTGCCGGTAATTGGGTGAAGTTGTGGAATGTTGTGTTGTGCCTCTGGGCTAGTAACATCTTTTAGACATTTAAAAATGTTACAAAATTAAATATTGAGAATAAAGCTATGACAGCCTTATGCATAATCAGCTTCACGGTCTTATGGGTTCGGATCCCAACCGGCTTGTACCAAAGAGTTTTCGTTTTACAGTTCCCAATGTACAAAAAAATTGCTTTATAAAATTTGTGCATGGCGATAGGCTTTACCTCTTGTCACAAATGGGATCTAATAAGATTAGTAAAAAGTAGACAGCAATTCCTGTCTCTACTGCCTTAAGACAATGCCGCGGTCACAGTGTAGATTGATTTCGCATATATAAAAAATCTCAGACACACGTTTAACACCGATAAAATTTTAAATAAGCAATATCATTGATTCTAACACCAGATATCAAACTCTGGTTGTTAGCATATTATGAAACTATAAAGAAAAAAACTCAATCTCTGCTAACTCTATGGTTTACGGAATTTTGTCTTTGTGTTACTCTTGTTTACACGATTACGTAATTCTCATCTCCCTTTAGATAACGTGTTATAGCTCTCTTTAGGATTGTAGAATACCTTAACTTATCCAAGACTATTTAAATTTCTGTTAATTCTAAAAGTCCAATATACGGTTAGAACAAAGTCCCTTTTTAATTTATAATCATCTTTATATCTCTTAAATGGCCTCTCGCGTTCCCGGTAAAACGAATTAATTTGAATAACTAAATTGTCTGAAGTGCCCTTACTAAGTAGTTCTACAAACGCTTATTGTAGCAGCTTTGTTTTACCTTTTCGTCTTTGACTAGAATAAGGTTTACAAGCTTGTATATAAAAATTATTATTTATATATATGTATACTAAAATATATACATAACATTGTAGGATCGACAGAATTCATCACAGATTAATAAATTATTTATATACCATGATTAATTTACTTTGTCTACAGTCAGTAAATAACAATATAAATAACCTCTCACATTTTTCAGTCAGTATAAAAGACGACGTATTATTATTATTATATTTTTTTGTATTATTATTACACGAATTAGGCCCCATATTATATATTATGTCGCCCCAAATTCTAGCAACGAATTTTTATTGTTTCAAATCGAGCGACACAAACTTGTTAATATAATACAAACCATCCAGGACACGAAAAACCGACAACGATGCTAAACAACTACGCTATCCCTTCAATTCAAAACTATGCAAGGATATAAGGAAGCTTTAATAAATATAGGGATGTTTTGATTGGACCACGAACCGTTAATTGGATTAGATTATTCCGAGATTTATGTGACGTCAAATAAATAAAACACCCTCGCCATTAAGTGTCTATGTCAACGTATATGTCGATACAGTATGTAGGTATTTCCAATAGACTCCATCAATAACTGTCGCCAATGCCGAGCAGCCAAATAAAATTATTATGAATGTGCCGGCTATTTGATCGTGACGCGGTGGTTCCCGCTCCAATCTCGCGTTACAAGATGACCTAATTCGCTAATAACATTTTTTGTACTGCTTCCAATATGATCGAAGTTAGACAATCATAAATTTTTCTTTCACGCCGCAGCGATGACGTTTTATTGACCATTTAGGTTGTTAACATCAAAAGTTTATTATTTAACTGACATTTGACATACGGTAATATTTTACAAATTTTTTACCTATTGCCACAATTTTTAATTACTTTGTAAGGTCCGTTTTTCGAAATACTGCTACAACGCTGTAATTTTTTTAATAGAAGAGGAAATCGAATGACTGGTTCACCTGATTTTTGTCACTAGCTTTCTTTCGTGATCAGTGTTGCTATCATAATATATGTTTTTTCTAAGAATCATGTAAAATTTATAAAAACTCGAACAGACATTAAAATATTACATGGTAAAATTTTAATGTAAGTTTAATTAGAACGAACGTAAAATTAACTTTTTAAGACAGTTACTACTCTTCTCACAGTTAAAAACAATAGCGAAAGTATTCCAATCGCTAAACCTATCTTAAAACATTAAGGTCAAGTTAGTAAGTGTAAGAAGGTCTGCAAGCGTGAAGTTGCGGCGAAAGTAATAATTGGAATAGGTTCATTGCAGAACTAATCGAGTGACAGCAGAATTTCTAAATGTTTTATAGGCTAATTGTGATAATTTTTTAGAAATATAAGATAAATAAAAGCACTCAGGTCTGTAAATCGGAGTTTTTAGGAGACACCGGTTCGATGACCGGCGTTGGTTAACCAATCAAATTGTCAATGGAATTTCAATTGTTGACCACCCATAAGCTTGGTATCGAACATTAGATCCCGGAGCCCCTCAGCATGCACCGAGGAAGGGCCACCGAAGGGCCAAGGGAGGGGGTTTTGGTGGATAAGAATCCGGCGGAAATAAATAAATAATAAATAAATCATTTATTCCTCACCATAATCCACAGTAGTTACTTAAGATAATTATATAATTAAAAACATATACACATTTGGAACAAGAGACATAATAACAGAAAGATTATGGTGGATTGACACTTGAACTAGGACGGATCCTGTGTCTCAAGTAATCAACCCTCCACCCCATTACATTATCAAAAGTAGTGTAAATAGTTAACAAAACATAATTTTGAGCTAATTCGTTTTCAAAATAAGGCGGGGTATCTTGTTGAAGATTTCCTCCCGTCAACAAAAATGGTACCGAACATTGGTAACTTTTTTGTTTACGAGGAGGAAATCTTCAAAGATACCCCGCCTTCTGGGGAAGGCGGCGGTTATGTGGGTTTTACCCACTAAACCTCCCCGGTGGCCCTTTGCTCGGTGCATGACGAGGGGCTCCGGGATCTCCAGAGGAACGCACCGGAGCCCCTCTGCACTGTGCTCAAGGAGGCACGTCCCGAGGGGAGGTTACTCCTCCCCCCTCTGCCCTCGTAGTGCAAGGCGACACGGGCCAGCCGATGTCGCCTTCTTCCCGGGTCCACCTTGGCGGACGACAAAGGCCCCCACCCTTGTCGCCCAGTGAACCCGAGGCCCCTTTAGTCGCCTTCTACGACAGGCAGGGATACCGTAGTCTTATTCTTAAGAGCCCAGAACTACAGGGCTGAAACATTGGTAACTTGTATATCAACAAGTAACAATTTGACATAATTTAAAAACGCGAAACATTTACCAATCTGGACTGTAATATATTTTTTTTCGAATTTCACCTTTTCCTCAACCGCAAAGCTCGAGGTAAACGATTATTATAACTTCTACTTTACTTCTACTTAAAAAAGAATAACAGTTAATAAGACAACTAACAAACTGAATTTCTGAGGGTAAAATTCGATATTTAAAACTAAATTCAAAAAGAGAATAATACATAGACATTTGATTTTGACATATTCTTTATTGGCATCACTCGAATACGTAAGGTAGTCAAGAATTTTTACGGCTGATTGTCGTTCTTGACCCGAAGATATGAGTAGAGAGGGGACCGATCTCTAAGCGCCATAACATTATGACTCAAGGGCGACCAAGACACCAAGTCTGTGCCAGATGCTTTGGACGGAGTGCTAGGAATTTGAGAATAAACATTATTGCCGCTTGATAGGGGGATAATTTTATGGATTGGTTTATCTGGTGAATAAATCTTGTTATCAATAAATTAACTCTTCTTTAAATACGTGTATCTACTATGCTATCTCCTAAAGGACCATGGACCGAAAACCATGCGTGAGTCTTTTAGCCTTAACGTAAAAATTAATCTACCATAATAGGTTTTACACTTATTACATAACAACTTTTTGGGCTACGAGCACTCTACAACTTTGTCACGCGACGCAACGCGGGTTGCCACAGGGAATAATAACAGAAGGAAACATGGCAACTTTAAAAAATATAATTTCGTGCGTGCACGCTGTTTCCTACTTTCCTTTTAGAGAGTGAAAGCGTTTTAGTTTTATGCTCATTTTAGTAGACTTTTGGTTTTAAGTGAATGGTTGGAATTAGTCTTTTATCCCAGATGTCCAAGATAGCTGGTACCAATCGCTGTCATACATATATACCAAAATATTTTTACGGAGTTTTTCGTTTGTTTCATGTCATATCTCATGTTTTTAAATTCTCGACATTTCGAGCGCTTAACAATTATGATAACAGAAGGGACTGAGTATGTGTAATATAAAAGACGACACAAAGCGTTTTCTTCGGGTTTGAGGGATGTCCACAACAAAAGAATAGTCTAGTTCTAGAATTAGAAGCGTCAATAGCCTAATGGTTTAGGGTACGGCCTGCGAATCGTAAGGTCGTGGGTTCGAATCCACCATTGGACTATTGCTGTGAACCATATCCTAGCACAAGCTTAAGCTTAGCTGGAATGGTTAACAAGATTGTTAGCAATATTTCTGAAAAAAAAAGAAATATTGCTAGCTTTCTTTAAAAAAAAAAGGCTGAAATCCAGCAGTCCGACTTGATGTCCAATGGCGGAAAAGAGATGGGGGAATTGATCATGTAATTCCCACTCACACACTCGCCAAAAGCAATGTGTAGAAAACAGAAAGGGTACTTTACGCATGTGCCCAAGACTAGGCAGGTTGATCTGTTTTTGAAGACGATTTGTAATTCTTTTGGTAATACAACTTTTTATTATTATCGATGTCGGAGATTGAAGTCGGTGGTGCTTGCGAAATGTGAAACACGACTCTAATTTAATCTACCTTTTTACCATTTAGCTATTTACGCAATATATCGCATAAAATACTCGAATACTTTTATCAAATAAGTGACGATAGATCTGTGATTAATTCAACGCCGATATTTTCATTTCATTGAATGTTATCTTGACATAATTTCGCCATTTAGATAAAGGCGTTTCACATCGTAGGAAACATTTTAAGGTTTCCTTTCAGCCCAGTTCCCTTCCATTAGTGGTTTCAAAGGACCGTTCAACATTCAGTGGGTCGCCAGTTTACAGGCCATTCTATAAAAAGTTACAGGATGCACACATTCGCACACTGACCTATGAGTATTGTATGTAGACTCAATCTGACGAAAAATTCGGTTATATTCACATGGAAATATACATAAAAGCATTTATACCTACAACCTTGAGTGATAGGCAGAGATTTTGGATTGCCATTTTACATGATCGTGATGTGACTCTCTCGGGTCTATAATCGCCATTATTCATCGATCATTATGAATTTTTTTTTTGATTATTTAATTGTTTAATATTAATTAATTGATTCAATAATTATTGTTTAGAAGACGTCATTACTTCTGAAATTAACCGAACCATTACTGACAATTGAAACCATATTCGAGAGTAAACCATAATGACACAAACTACAATAGGTTAAGGAAACTAACAAAAATCGACAACTATAACATCATTAAACGTTAACTCTGAAACAATTGTAATAGGAGACTCCAGGTCCGGAATTAAGTTTATCATCTTATTCCAGAAAAAAAAGAAAACTTTGTTTTTTTATAATAAGCTGACAAAAGTACTTACCCGTACAGCCCAATTGAGGTTGTAATTTATGACGGACATTATCTATCACAGTTTAAAAAGAGGAAAAACACTACGAAGGCATTGTCTAATACTGCACCAGTTATTCCCTATTTGTAATCAAACTAGCGACGTACAATTTGTCTTCAAGTTATAATCGGGTCAGAAGGAAAAACGATATTCTGGCAAGAATCCAGAGTTCAACGCGGTCGGAGTAGCACATGGCCGTTTTATCGCATACGCCCATCATCATCATCATCATCAGCCTGTATCTATCCACTGCTGGAAATAGGCCTTCCCCAATGCCTTCCACCACATGCGATCCTCAGCTTTCCGCATCCAGCCACTTCCGGCTATCCTAAAAGGTCACCTTGGCCAGGAATAGCAAGGCTGCCGGGTACTGGGGCCGTATTATGTGGTGTCTTGTCATTGGGAAGATTTGTTCTTAAGTCGCCACGCTGGGCAGGCGGGTTGGCGACTGTGGGAATGTGGAAAGGATATTTGATGAGGAAGGAGTTATGGGAATAGGAGAAGATGTTTGGAGAGGGAGGGACTATGGGAACGAGGAAAGGATGTTTGGAGTAGGAGGGTGAGGCTTGTGGGATGGGTTTGTCATTATTCGGAGAGGACGTGGGGAAGAATAGTGACGGCTGTGGAGTCCGGGGCCGCTAGTTCCGTATTCATCGGACAGATGAACCCACTGAACCCACATCGCATACGCCCGCTACCGGATAATTATGTTAATTAAACATAGTTCATGATTTAAATACATATGGCGATAAATATGTTATCATAATCGAAAAGCATCAATTATAATATTAACAAAATACAAATTTAAATTCAATAAATTTATCCTACAGAAATTGTAATAGACACTCAAGCCAACTATAGAGAGAATCAATCAATTAGTCCTGACTGGTTTCGGCCTTAATCCTCATACAGATTAATAAACATGATGAATGTTTAGTCTGGCCTTAAACACTGTTAGAATAAAAATAAAAAACCGTATTACATTTAAATTTTGAACCTAGCATTCTTCAATCGTTTTTAAAAATACTCGCGAAATGCAAAGCGATTAAAAGAATAGATTTTTTTTTAATGACGAACTACACAGATTGGCCAGAGAAGCTGGCCGTGACTGCTTCACCGAATTGAGCTATGCCACCTGCATAGCTCTTAGGTCGCTTAGCCTGAACCTCTATCGCTAGTAACTCGATATAAGGGTCCCGGTGGGGGGTAATCTCGGCTTGGACGGTTAAAAGAATAGATCGAACGAAAGTATGTATTGAGTCAAGAGGAATTCTTAAATCTCAATGCATCTGCTTGGCATTAGTCGAGTAATTGTGTACTGGGCTATTAGCTATTGATAGGTACTGTGAATCATCCTTTGTTTGTGGCAGATAATGATCTGACCGTCACGCAGTATTCATACTAATGTTCTAAAATCGATCAGAACTGTGAAGGTAAGAATCCAAAGAAATTCTATACGAAAGCAAAACATATGTCGAGAGATATTAATATAAATTATACTGTCAAAGCCATTTTTTTCACAACTCGAAGCATCCATTCGCGACCGTAGGAGGTTGCGAAAAATCTTTGCGCGTTATAAGTATTTTATGGGAAAGCCACCCCCTTGATAGGATTAAGAGGGTTGCTGGAATTTCTTCAGTCACTTCATCTCCCAGCGGACAACACTTCCCGAAGTGGTATAGCTTAGATTGTCCCAATTACTTTAATTAATAAAATAGCTACCGACCGAGTCGTGGTTCGGCCTTCTCACTCGGATCGAACTGCTAATGCGTAAAATAGTAACCGTCCAAGCCGCGTTTATCCCTCACCGGGGGGACCCTTGTGTCTAGTTACTAGCTAATAGAGGTTCAGGCTAAGTCAGGCTATGCCACCAATCTGGACTGTAATATTTTTTTTTTTTCGAATTTCACCTTTTCCTCAACCGCAAAGCTCGAGGTAAACGATTATTATAACTTCTACTTTACTTCTACTTAAAAGAATAACAATTAAAAAGACAACTAACAAACTGAATATCTGCGGGTTAAATTCAATATTTAAAACTAAATTCAAAAAGAGAATAATACATAGACATTTGATTTTGACATATTCTTTATTGGCATCACTCGAATACGTAAGGTAGTCAAGAATTTTTACGGCTGATTGTCGTTCTTGACCCGAAGATATGAGTAGAGAGGGGACCGATCTCTAAGCGCCATAACATTATGACTCAAGGGCGACCAAGACACCAAGTCTGTGCCAGATGCTTTGGACGGAGTGCTAGGAATTTGAGAATAAACATTATTGCCGCTTGATAGGGGGATAATTTTATGGATTGGTTTATCTGGTGAATAAATCTTGTTATCAATAAATTAACTCTTCTTTAAATACGTGTATCTACTATGCTATCTCCTAAAGGACCATGGACCGAAAACCATGCGTGAGTCTTTAGCCTTAACGTAAAAATTAATCTACCATAATAGGTTTTACACTTATTACATAACAACTTTTTGGGCTACGAGCACTCTACAACTTTGTCACGCGACGCAACGCGGGTTGCCACAGGGAATAATAACAGAAGGAAACATGGCAACTTTAAAAAATATAATTTGCGTGCACGCTGTTTCCTACTTTCCTTTTAGAGAGTGAAAGCGTTTTAGTTTTATGCTCATTTTAGTAGACTTTTGTTTTTAAGTACCATTTCATTCCTTATTTTGCATTTGAATGGTTTGAATTAGTCTTTTATCCCAGATGTCCAAGATAGCTGGTACCAAACGCTCATACATATATACCAAACTATTTTTACGGAGTTTTTCGTTTGTTTCATCTCATGTTTTTAAATTCTCGACATTTCGAGCGCTTAACAATTATGATAACAGAAGGGACTGAGTATGTGTAATATAAAAGACGAAACAAAGCGTTTCCTTCGGGTTTGAGAGATGTCCACAATAAAAGAATAGTCTAGTTCTAGAATTAGAAGCGTCAATAGCCTAATGGTTTAGGGTACGGCCTGCGAATCGTAAGGTCGTGGGTTCGAATCCACCATTGAATATTGCCGTGGTGTAATCTAGCTTTTAAACTTAAGCTTAGTTGGAATGGTTAACAAGATTGTTAGTAATATTACTGAAAAAAAAAAGAAATATTGCTAGCTTTCTTTAAAAAAAAGGCTGAAATCCAGCAGTCCGACTTGATGTCCAATGGCGGAAAAGAGATGGGGGAATTGATCATGTAATTCCCACTCACACACTCGCCAAAAGCAATGTGTAGAAAACAGAAAGGGTACTTTACGCATGTGCCCAAGACTAGGCAGGTTGATCTGTTTTTTTTTATTGACGATTTGTAATTCTTGTGGTAATACAACTTTTTATTATTATCGATGTCGGAGATTGAAGTCGGTGGTGCTTGCGAAATGTGAAACACGACTCTAATTTAATCTACCTTTTTACCATTTAGCTATTTACGCAATATATCGCATAAAATACTCGAATACTTTTATCAAATAAGTGACGATAGATCTGTGATTAATTCGACGCCGATATTTTCATTTCATTGAATGTTATCTTGACATAATTTCGCCATTTAGATAAAGGCGTTTCACATCGTAGGAAACATTTTTAGTTTCCTTTCAGTCGAGTCCCCTTCCATTAGTGGTTGCAAAGGACCGTTCAACATTCAGTGGGTCGCCAGTTTACAGGCCATTCTATAAAAAGTTACAGGATGTCGCACACTGACCCAGTATTGTATGTAGAATCTGACGAAAAATTCGGTTATATTCACATGGAAATAAACATAAAAGCATTTATACCTACAACCTTGAGTAATAGGCAGAGATATTGGATTGCCATTTTACATGATCGTGATGTGCCTCCCTCGGGTCTTAAATCGCCATTATTCATCGATCATTATGAATTTTTTTTTTTGATTATTTAATTGTTTAATATTAATTAATTGATTCAATAATTATTGTTTAGAAGATGTCATTATTTCCGAAATTAACCGAACCATTACTGACAATTGAAACCATATTCGAGAGTAAACCATAATGACACAAACTGCTATAGGTTAAGGAAACTAACAAAATCGACAACTATAACATCATTAAACGTTAACTCTGAAACAATTGTAATAGGAGACTCCAGGTCTGAATTAAGTTTATCATCTTATTCCAGAAAAAGAAAACTTTGTTTTTTATAATAAGCTGACAAAAGTACTTACCCGTACAGCCCAATTGAGGTTGTAATTTATGACGGACATTATCTATCACAGTTTAAAAAGAGGAAAAACACTACGAAGGCATTGTCTAATACTACACCAGTTATTTCCTATTTGTAATCAAACTAGCGACGAACGATTTGTCTTGAAGTTATAATCTGGTCAGAAGGAAAAACGATATTCTGGCATGAATCCAGAGTTCAACGCGGTCGGAGTAGCACATGGCCGTTTTATCGCATACGCCCGCTACCGGATAATTGTGTTAATTAGACATAGCTCATGATTGAAATACATATGGCGATAAATATGCTATCATAATCGAAAAGCATCAATTATAATATTAACAAAATACAAATTTAAATTCAATATATTTCTCCTACAGAAATTGTAAAAGACACTCAAGCCAACTATAGAGAGAATCAATCAATTAGTCCTGACTGGTTTCGGCCTTAATCCTCATACCGATTAATAAACATGATGAATGTTTAGTCTGGCCTTAAACACTGTTAGAATAAAAATTATAAAAACCGTATTACATTTAAATTTTGAACCTAGCATTCTTCAATCGTTTTTAAAAATACTCGCGAAATGCAAAGCGATTAAAAGAATAGATTTTTTTTTAATGACGAACTACACAGATTGGCCAGAGAAGCTGGCCGTGACTGCTTCACCGGATTGAGAGGTGGCATAGCTCTTAGGTCGCTTAGCCTGAACCTCTATCGCTAGTAACTCGACATAAGGGTCCCCCCGGTGGGGGATAATCTCTGCTTGGACGGTAAAAGAATAGATCAAACGAAAGTATGTAATGAGTCAAGAGGAATTCTTAAAACTCAATGCATCTGCTTGGCATTAGTCGAGTAATTGTGTACTGGGCTATTAGCTATTGATAGGTACTGTGAATCATCCTTTGTTTGTGGCAGATAATGATCTGACCGTCACGCAGTATTCATACTAATATAATAAAATCGATCAGAGCTGTGAAGGTAAGAATCCAAAGAAATTTTATACGAAAGCAAAAGATCATATATCGAGAGATATTAATATAAATTATACTGTCAAAGCCATTTTTTTCACAACTCAAAGAATTCGCGACCGTCTAGGTTGCGAAAAATCCTTGTGCGTTATAAGTATTTTATGGGAAAGCCACCCCCTTGATAGGATTAGGAGGGTTGCTGGAGTTTATTCGGTCACATCTCCCAGCGGACAACAATTCCCGAAGTGGTAGCTTAGATTGTCCCAATTAGTTTAATTAATAACATAGCTACCGACCGAGTCGTGGTTCGGACTTCTCGGGCGCCTTCGGATCGAACTGCTAATGCGTAAAATAGTAACCGTCCAAGCCGAGGTTACCCCTCACCGGGTCCCCCTGGTGTCGAGTTACTAGCTAATAGAGGTTCAGGCTAAGTGAGGCTATGCCACCTACAGGTACTCACCGGGTACGAGTGCTTCGGTGAGTACCTGAACAGGATAGGGAGCGAACCGACCGCGCAATGCCACCATTGTGGCTGTGACCGGGATTCCGCGCAGCACACGCTTGCCCCGCGTGGGAGGCGGAGCGGCGGATCCTGGTCCAGCAGATCGGGCAAGACCTCGGCCGGCAGTAGCGGCTGCGCTGGCGGGGAGATCTAAATGGAGGGCGCTGGTCTCCTTCTGCGAGTCAGTAATGGCCCAGAAGGAGACCGCAGAAAGGGATCGGGAGAGGGCCGATCCCGTTCGGAGAAGACTATGCCACCTCTCAATCCGGTGAAGCAGTAAAGGCCAACGTCTCTGGCCAACTGTGTAGTTCGTCCATAAAAAAAATCTTTTGCTGATTCCTTATCTATATCGTATTTAGTTCACATATTAAAGTTTACTAGTTTACAACTGGCACACGCATAAATATATTTTTTAATTTACTAAAAATCTTCTTGTGAAATATATATTTTATTGTATCCAATGAATAGAAAAATACTTACAATTACTTTCGTCACATAAAAAAGTTCCATTTCAATCAATACTAATTTCTTTAGATTTAGTTCAATTATAAAATAAAAACCAAAATCTTGTCCGTGTACAACTGGCACACAAACACAATATATTTTTTTATTTAATAAATGTCTTTTAAAAGATTATTTTCTATCCAATTAAAAGAAAAGATGCTTACAATTACTTATGTCCCACACATCGCATTATAAGACATGAAGAAAGTTCCACTCTTTACAAAATAGGAACAAAGAGGAAAATGAGAAAATATGACAATGTTTGATATAAATGACCGAGTCATTAAAACTTTTTGCATTTTATATGTATAACGAGTAGGGGACTCTTGTCCAATTTGGAAGATGGATTTCGTTTATACAAGAAAAACAACGAAAGTTTACTTAAATAAACTTATTTAAGTTAAGAACATTTCGTTCAGTAGTATTTCTATTTTGTACGTTATACTGCAGTAATCATTTAGAGTTGTTTTAATGTTTCTTTTGAAACGCATTACTAACGCAAACAGGAACAATTTAATTATCTGTTTTCTATTTGTAGTATTTTGTGTTCTTCCTGCTCTAGACGAAAATTGTTGCTTTATTACAGTTCTATTTTATGCTTATTTATAATGTAATTAATTTGAAAAATAGTATATATATACATAATATATAAACTCTTAAGCCCTTTTACCCTAGCGGGGTAGATAAGATAACTTTCGCAGTCCACTTTTCAACAAGTTTTTAAGGTGCCGCATGTGACAAGTGAACGTCAATTTATTGATACAAGCCGACAGGTATTGGAACTTCCGACCATTAGATCCCAAGTCGAACAGCATAGCAACTATGTTATCACTGCTTTTGAAAAATAAGTTTATTAATTATTTTAATAGAGCCGTGGTAGCTCAGTGTCCGGGCGGTTTCCTCAAGTTGCATAGTACCGGCACCAATAAATTTATTGTTCCAATTTTATGTGCCGATTTACTACGCGCTCGGTGGTGAAGGAAGACATTGTGAGGAAACAATTTTATAATATGTTGGCGACGCACTTGCAATCCCGTTTGTGGCCGGCGTAATCACTTAAGATTAGGTGAGCCTTATACATGTAAATAATAGGCTATATATCCTCTAAAAATACAATTAGATATACTTTCTGTTATATAATTACGTAAATATATAACAGTTTTTATATTTCTTCTCTTCCGGATTGTGTAATAGAAAAAGTTGGCTGTCAGAATATAATATATGGTTTTAATGAAACTTTTACTAATCACGGCAACACGGAACACAGCTCTGCGGTAACTATTACTGTAACACGTTTTTAAATTAAATTAAAAAAACTAAGCCATATAACGACACAAATACTGCAACCACGTGTACGGCAAGGGTCGGTCAATGACCCGTAATTTCATAGCACCGTTAATCACTTTCGCGCTGGCTTATACGACGCCTCACGCACCTTTAAACGACTGCATCGGCCTCAATTTGCCTACAAACATTGTTACTACCATCCTGTTACCTATAAAACAAATCTCGATAAGCCGGACACAGACAAGGCACGTGTCAAAACGCTGTATAGCGATGGCGTGTACAGAAGAAGCAATCAAAAGTTGATTAACATCTTCAACGCGAAAGTATCAAGGCACGCTAAGTCGACTATTCTGGAATTAATCATTCTAAAATTGATCGCGCGTTTTTTAACGTATAATGAAGCGTTGCTGTTTTTACTTGACTTTTTGTAACAGATTAAAAATACTATTATATAGAAATGTGCATTTTATAAAATGCGACGCATTTTTATTTATTTCAATGTTGGTATTCCTGGGGTAATTTTAGACGCATGTCACGTTTGGATCTTTCTATCTGAGCCACGAGTAAGTGCTTGCTGAAAGAGAAATTCTTAGTATAGGGAGCGGGAGACAGCCTTCCTTCACACTTTAACGGATATTCACCTATTACATATGGATGAGAGCCCCGTAAGCTTAGTGGCTAACAGGTTTTTTTTCTTTACAGCTCATTTAATAAACCGAATTAAATCCTTAAAAAATTGTACATAATTTTTAATCAGATTATTTAACTAAACTACAACAAAGACACTAATAAACAAACAATATTCCGATTTGTTTTGATTTGATTTGCGGTGCTGGAGCGAATGCTACGAATACTGTGGATTGCCAAGCCCAAAAAATTATCTCCCAACTCGAAATTAAGACCGGACTGTCCACTTCGTGTCTACAGCGCGTGCCTTCCTATTTCGGGCAGATAATGCGTAAGTGGGATAGCAAACTTGAAAAGCTGGTCATCGTTGCCACACAGAAGGCAAGAGGACAAGAGGCCGATTCCAATACGATAGTATGATCAAGGTGCCATCTCTACCAGTTGGTGAGGGCCATCTCAAAGCGGGGTCGATGGAGGCAAATTGTCCTCTACAGACTCTACATCTAGATTTTCAGAAATGAGGAAACGACGAAGACGAAGTTGCATGTGCGTTGAGAAACTGAGAGACTCTTTTTCTTGAGAATTCCTAAGACACAACTTTGTGCAAGAACTACTGATAGCAGACGTTGTTATAAACAGTTATTGGGAAATAGGAGATAACGATTACTAACATTATCTGTACATGAAGTATAGAAGACAGATTTGTTTAAATTTTAAATTAATTGACTACTTATGTTCACTTACGGCTATATGACCTTTTTACATGTCGATTAAATAGAGATCGCGGCCTGTCAGACGAGTTAATACGAGTAATACATGCTTAAACAAGGTCAGGGGTATTACGATGTAATTTGCGCAAATTGACCATGATCATTCCGTTACGTTTCATAAAACGTGTCATTACTGTTATAATTGAACATTATTGTTTAACTACTAATTAACTAATAAACGAACATGGCAGACCGGGTGTTACGAGGAACTCCAGAGGTATTAAAAGTACTGACCTTTATTTTGTGACGAATCTATACATATCGGCTAAGGAAGCTGGTGACGACTGTATCATCCGATTGAGAGGAAGCTATAGCCCTTAGGTGTAAGCTGTGTTTTCTTAATTATTGTTTATTAAAAATAAAAGATGCAGGTTTGGACTCCACTCTTTATTTAATTAGTAATATTGACTACACAACTCCTCAGAAAAAAAATTGAGATTTTTTTTTGACTAACTACACAGATTGGCCAGGAAGCTAGCCTTGATTGCTTCATCTGATTGAGAGGTGGCGTACCTCTCTGGCATAGGTCGCTTAGCCTGAACCTCTATCGCTAGTACCTCGACACAAGGGTCCCCCCCGTTAGGGAGTAACCTCGGCTTGGACGGTTACTATGTTGCCTGAGTCGTCCACCAAAGTGGACCCGGGAAGAAGGCGACATCGGCTGGCCCGTGTCGCCTTGCACTGCGAGGGCACAGGGGGGGAGGGAGTAACCTCCCCCCTCGGGACGTGCTCTCCTTGAGCACAGTGCAGAGGGGCTCCGGTGCGTTCCACTGGAGCCCTTCGTCATGCACCGAGGAAAGGGCCACCGGGGAGGTTTTAGTGGGGGACGGTTACTATGTTAGGCGTAAGCATTCCAATCCGAGGGCGCCCGAGAGGCGTACGACTCGGTTTCGTCGTAAGTCTGATGAAAATTGATAACATGTGTATTTTAAGTGACCAGTTACTTTAACTAAAATTTATGACGACGTTAAAAACAATTACGATTGCAGCACGAAAGTTCCCCGCATAGCGACAACGTGGAAAGCAATTTAGCCCCGCATAAAACACTCGTGCTGTATAATTTCAGTAAAAAAAACGTAACAAGGAACCTGACGACTAACGTTGGCTCTGCGTGCGAGTGAACCCGACGCCGATGTTTAAATAACATAAAACCGCACGACGACGCCGGCTGAAGCACGGAAAAGAACACGCGCGATACGGAAAATCCGAAACGGTATGTATTTTTCGATTTTATGTTTTGTATGACTGCGATTGCTACTTTTCAACCGACTTCAAAAAGGAGATTTTCAATTTGTCTGTATGTATTTTTTTTCATTATGTTTGTTAACTTTCGACTGGGTGAATCGATTTCTATGATTCTTATTTTGCTTCAAAACTGGTGTTTCCCATGTCCTATTTCAATTAGGTCCAATTCTGATAATGTTATCCATGAATATAAGTATATATCATCCTATGTCCCCTAGGTGGGGCAGAGGGCGTCCACAGTGAACCTCCATCGCGTTCGATCATGGGCTTCACGCTTTATCTCGCTCCATGTCTACCCGATGTTCTTCGCCTCGTCTGCAACTGTGCGGCGCCACGTCTGTTTAGGACGGCCGCGCTTGCGCTTTCCTTGCGGATTCCAATCAAGGGCCTGCTTGGGAATGTGATCGGCATCTCTTCGGAGGGTATGGCGAATCCAGTTCACTTAGGGCACCTTATTTTATTATTAAGGCCGATCGACCTCCAAATAAGGCGCCGTAAATGTATTTAAGTATAAGTGTTAAATTTGCATCAAGCATGTGCACCACAAATAGACGAATAACTAAATATCTCACCAACCGATTTCGATGATTCACGTGTTATTGAAAAGGATGTACTTTAAGACTATTTTGATGAAAGTTTGGTTAAGTTCTGAGTAATTGTATTTCGTAATATTCATATGATAATTCGGAAATACAAAGTGGGTGACCGCGCAAATAGCGTTCAGCGTTTGATTCGATTTGAAGTCGGTTGTTGCCCGTAAATATACTTGTAGTTATTTCTTTGATTGATTGCAATTCTTAGAGGTGGCCGAACTCAGTGACTATGCTGCCTGAAATTCTATTTTAAGTATATGTGCAAGGGTTTCCGAAAGGATACCTTGGCTTGAGCTGTTACTCATAGAATATCTGAAAAATTTTAGACGTAATTATACCAAACGGATAGACATGTAATGACGATACCCGAAACACGGATCTATCAGATATTTCCATCTAATTCCTAAAAATTCTAGAAATATAACAACATCGTAACCCTAACATAGCGAAGAAAATCTAGTAATGTTTCTATGGTGTATGTATATAGTAAAGAACAATAATTTCATCTACTCCTTTTAATCATAAAGCGGTAGTAAGAGACAATAATCGCTTTTTGCTTTTCCGCAACTCACGGTCTCACATGAGACAGGACTGTTTTATATTAATTTTAGTTACAGCATTGCAATAGTTCAACTGTAATCATATTATAATTTCGAGTAATAAATAAATAAATGTTACGTTCTCATTTTAAATAGTAAAATCAGAGTGAGAAAGAGGAATAAAGAATTATTGTCGCTCGTGTAAAGTGACATTTTAGGTATATAACAAAATTCATTAAGCACCTAAGGCAAAAATCACAAGTTCACCCTCCAATGTTTACCTAAGTACTTACAAGAATCCCCTAAGTTGAAAGTGGACTTTTAAACTTGTACATCCCCTGAGAGGGGGCATTAACGTCCTGCGTGGC
This sequence comes from Meandrusa payeni, assembly GCA_029286785.1. Classification (NCBI taxonomy): domain Eukaryota; kingdom Metazoa; phylum Arthropoda; class Insecta; order Lepidoptera; family Papilionidae; genus Meandrusa; species Meandrusa payeni. The sequence goes on along the minus strand of JAGSMX010000012.1, from coordinate 6,161,868 downwards.
CATTTTGAAGGGCCATCTTACGAAAAGTCCTCCACCCGCCCTCTGGGGCGAGGTAATGCATTTTCCTTTATCACAGTGCGGACAGATTGCGCGTTCTCCGACGAGATGTCCATTTTACGATTATTGTTTTCACGCGTTACACACAGTCAGCGATAAAATTGTCGCGTTTTTTGTGGTATTACATCACGCAGCCGCAAACACACAATTGGTTCGTTTACGTTTATTTGCGTTGTTTACGATTTTTTACGTTACTTAACTAGCTGTGCTGTCCCGGCAGCTCCGAAATGAAAACCTACGCCTGTCATTCAAACCTAAGCTGAGATCACTGTGCTGTGTACAATCTTATGTGCTATGATTGTACACAATGACGCTTGAATTACATATAATGTTTTTTTCTAATTGTTCATTTCTTGTTTTTATAGACTCATGTTTGTTTACCGAACTGAATCCATTTTTAGATATGATCTCATAGAGAGATTATATAAATCCTTTTTTGCACCAAAATGTATGTACAAAGACGAACATAGCGCTATTCATTTTCTTCCAGCTAACCTCATCGTGGTTACAGTAACTACCAAGTGCTTATTCAATAGTTTTATAACATTGATATATACTAATAAAGGGAACACGATATTTTTCCGTTTTTAATGCAAAAGTGAAAGACATGGTACTTATATTAAAAGATGCAGCGTGCTTCGAATTTCAATATACTTATGAACACTTATCTGGACTCTACGTTTTCTTGTTTTAAAAACAAATTCGTTCCATTCGATTGACATATAATTTAATTGATTTTTAAACCAATTATAAGTTTTATATCCCAATTATATAAGGGAAAGTCAAGCCTAAGTGGGAAGAGATCTAGTAAAGAGGTCTAGTATTAAAACATTATAACATGTTCTTTCCAATGACTGTACATCGTACCGACGTATTCAACCTGAACTCAATATACAAGCGAGGCTGTCCGTGTATACGCCATATTCTATAAAGACCGCCAGATCCTAGAGTATTTTAGTTACAAAGCCGGAAGAAATAGTGACAACTTGGAAAAGTTGGATATCACAGGCAAAATCGACGGGAAAAGACGTGATTGAAACATTTTGGACTGATCAGATCCGCACCATTCTTGGTAAGTCGGTGTACATTGCTTTGCACACGGCTGCAGATAGGAGAAAGAGGTGACGCATCACCAAAAACAGGCTATTCCCACGAGATGGTCACGACCCTCAGCACTGAGGATACCAATGAACCAACTCCTCTTCAAGAAGATAACTAATTTTTTGCGAGAAATAAACGAAACAATTGAATTTCGTTTCACACGTCAAACAAAGATTTGCACTTGCCAAAGCAATAATTAAGTTGCGAGATTCATGCGCCGGTGCACACGTCTGGTTTCGGTTCTTTGATACAAAACCGTACGAGCTAATACCGTGAAGAACAATGACTGATTCAAGTAAGAAAATATATCATTTAAAACAGGATATAATTATTGCAATTAGACTTTTAAAATGGCCGCTAAATTAAAAGTAATAAAAACATTAGTTACAAAAGAAAGCACGTCTGTTATAATTGTAATATAAACTTTACATTTAACAATAGTGTTATATTTTAAATTAAAGGAAAAATACAAACTTCTCATACTTGAAAGCAATAGCAATAAAACCTGTCCTGACATTACATACATTTTTTTTACGTGAGCCATCGCTTTAATCGATCCGAAGCCTTGGAAATTTTTTTAGGTTTTTTTTTTTTAATAATTTCTAAGCAAGTGCTTGACTACGATCCTACCTGATGTTAAGTGGAAATGCAGTCCTGGATGGTAAGGCGCACTAACTTAGTAAATGCCTATTCACTCTACTCTTGAAAATACCCACATTGTAATCGGAAGGAAAGACAGACGCGGGCAAATTATTCCAGTCCTTTGCTGTACGAAGAATGAAAGACGAAGCAAATCGCTTCGTTCGGGTTTGAGGGATGTTCACAACAAAAGGATGAAATCCCGCAGTGCGTCTGGAAGTCCGATGGTGGAAAGGGGATGGGGGAATTAAATCATGTAGTTCCTGAGCACACTCTCCAAAATGCAATCTGTAGTAAATCGAAGCTACCTTACGCCTGTGCTCAAGACTGAGCAGATTGGTTTCAGCTGCGTCACCAAATAGCCTCTTAGCCCGCCTCTCCACCGAATCCAAAGGTGTTATAAGTTAATTTTGTGTCTATTTTTAGCTTCTTCTAATGACATAACGATCTTATGAATTCATATAGTGTAAATTCATTTTTTATATCTAAAAAGGGTCTTAACTCGATCCCACCTAAGCCCCGAGTCTGCTATTTACTACCAAAGTTTCACTATGAAACCGATCTCTTACAATCATATTGTCACTATGCCAAAAACCTGTGATGTATTAAAAAAAATTAATACACTATTTCAATTAAATTTTATGTTGATTAAGTGTTTAAAATGCCATTATATCCTAGATTAACAAACACTAACAATTGAAACATAGTGTGTATTGGAATAATAGTGTCAGTGGTATTTCATCGAAAAACGATAGTGACATAACTGAACTAGAGAACTAAAATAAACTAGCGTAAATTGAGAAATATAAACTGAATATGATTTTTGAAACAGTTGGCCCTTAGTTTAGCTAGTTTAGCCCTAATATAAAGTGGAAATGCAATAGTGGATGGTAAGGCGTACTTTCTTAGTAAAAGTGTTAAAATACTTCTTTTAAATACTACTAGTGTACCCAGCCCGCTCTGCCGGGATAGATTTTGCTTTATTTTATTTAAAAAATAAACTTACATCTTTAAATATTTAATTTATCACAATATATTAAATTATTCATTTCTCTCCGTATTCATTTTCTTCTCGGTGAAGATCATTACCTACACTCATGTACATATCAATAAATATAATATCATTTTTATCGTTTATACAAAAAGATATCGGGCTCAAGTTAATGTCAGAAATAAAAGTACGACGTATGGCTTGTTTGACAGTTCAAAAAGAGGAGTGCTCCGATTTTCACCATACTTTACACTATTAGTTGCGATTACTCGCTAGGTCAAACTGAAGATTCCCTGAAAGTTTCATCGGAAATCGGTTCAGCCGTTTCGGAGCTTATAAGCAACAAACCCATATACTTTCTCGTTTATATATATGGATCAATGAGTGTGTCATATGACATGAACATAGTCATAAAAACGTCGAAACTACTTGTAATAACTAGTAGGTCTTGTGGAATGAAATAGTCCAATAACTAATACACTCGCTTTTTTCAAACGTCGTAATGTACAAAGAATTAATTCAACGAATACCGACACAACTGCACGTCCTCACAATCTTTATAAAAAAATTAATTAGAAGTCAGATTCCGAACTAATAAAATTAAATTATTATTTACAATGCCAAGTTAATGTGATGGTCAACTAAATAATTAATAATGAATTAAATACACGATAAGGTTCAGGTAAAGTACTAAGATATTATTGGAAGTAGTTACTATGCATAACAATCGCTGGGTGCCATGTGTTGCTAGCTACCTACTTGACTTTAGTCCGTTTTGTTGTCCATACACTCACTCAATTTAAAGTCTCTCAACACACGACAAAAAGCGCAGTTCCTTCAGTATCGTTTTAAATAATTTGAACTGTATTTATAAATAAAAAATAAAAAATCGAAAAAGTGTATTTGACAGATGAAAGGGATCCAACTTAATATAATTCTGCGAATATAAGCGACGGCATTTGTTAACGCTATTTAAAAGAAATGATAATAACAAAACTTTCTTTTAGACTCCCATAGAGATCCAACACTGGAAAACTCATTGATATTGATAGCGCTTAATCAGGTAGACTAAAGTCTTCTAAACCCACTTTCACCAGAGCTTATATGCCTAGCGGAGCTTTATATTGCCAAAATAGATATTGAACCTATCACATTTTAAACGGCCAAGCAAACCACACTTAATTTGAACATGAAAATGGTGAATTTGATTATGAATGAATTGAATGCAATCTCCGTAATCTTACCACCTGACCACACGGCTATTGTGTATCTGCATTCAATATGACGCTTGTATCGTTTGAAAAAACCTAAACTGTACTAACTTGTTATAGAAGTAACGAGTTGCGATAGATTCTTGAATCGCACGAGCGCGACATTTCAAAAGTGGAGTGACGCAAAACTTTAGTGAGCTAAAAATGTCAAAATCGTGCCGACACTTTGCCTTGGTACAACACTATCGGCCGTATGCGCCGGATAACGTCCGCCACGTTGAGCGTGAAATAATGCACCACATGTTGAACCGACATTAATTAATAGCATAAGGGGAAAGCGCGAGTGTTCTCATGCGAATTGTAAGCATTAAAAAACTACGCGCATTAGATAATAGTGAAGTAATGAGGAACGACGGTTTGCCAGGAAAAGTGTTACGTGGCATATTATCACGTAGATACCAGGGTCCGCTCGCACGGTCGAGTTGCACGAAAGCCTGTCGTCTGCAAACGCCGTGCATTCAAGAGCACTCCATATATGTCACAGCTGCACTGCCTTCACCATTCACTGACGTTACATTCAATCCTCGGAAGGATATAATGATTTAACATTGAGTTTCTTAGATTAGATAAACTTAAATACAAAATTTTATAAAATACGACATTCACACTACTTTTAATGCACACAGACGCACAGACAAGTACATAATACAAAACACTTTCAAAATGGTTTTTATTGTAGGAAAAAGACAAAATCTATTTAAGGATCTGATTGGAACAGTGACGCCTAATCTGATGAGAGGGTAGGCGTTAATAGTAGCGGCACAATTTTTACTAATGTTGCTATCATCGTACACGATAATTCTATTATATAAAACCTTGTTATTCGATTGTATTATTTATATTATTTTTATTTTTAAAGGTTAGGTTAGGTTTTCACAATTCAGCCCTGTAGTTCTGGGCTCTCAAGAATAAGACTACGGTATCCCTTGCCTGTCGTACAAGGCGACTAAAAGGGGCCTCGGGTTCACTGGGCGACAAGGGTGGGCCCTGAGTCGTCCACCAAAGTGGACCCGGGAAGAAGGCGACATCGGCTGGCCCGTGTCGCCTTGCGCTGCGAGGGCACAGGGGAGGAGGGAGTAACCTCCCCCCCGGGACGTGCTCTCCTTGAGCACAGTGCAGAGGGGCTCCGGTGCGTTCCACTGGAGATCCCGGAGCCCCTCGTCATGCACCGAGGAAAGGGCCACCGGGGAGGTTTTAGTGGGTAAGAACCCCACATAACCGCCGCCGAAGGCGGGGTATCTTTCTGAAGATTTCCTCCCCGTAAACAAAAAAAAAAGGTTTTCACAATATTTATATAAAAAGTAAAATACACAAAAAAACAAACAAAGTATAAAAACATTATAAAAACCTAACCTAGTGTGTGCCACCGGCAACGAAGTAGCGCCGACAAACCGGTGGTTAGGTTTTGCTGAGAATGGAGATTATTTGATTGTATGCTTGTTTATTGAGATATTGGTTAGTTTAAGACTAGGTAAGTAGTCCTTTTCGACGAGCACAAATGTGAATGAAAAACAGGAAATAGGCGTTAGAACTTCGGAAATAAAAAAGAACAGCCGCACCTTTGTCGTATTTATTTTACCTTTAAATAAAAAAAAACATTGACCACGTACACTAAAAGATAAAAATGTCAAAGAGTATAAACTGTCTCAGAACAAACAACGTCTGTGACTTTGTCTACGTTTAAATTTCGGACAGCTTGACGTTTCTTGGGAAAATTATAAAACAGAGTTCTTAGCTTGTGTCCGCGACATTCACAAAGTTTGTAATATTTGTCAATAACTTTCTGTTGTGCTATTAAAGTATAAATAAATTTCGCAATCACGCAAACGTTCACTTCGTGAAAATTGTGCTTGGTAACAAAGTCGCTTGCCAGTTCTGATTATCAACACCCTAGTGACATTAAAAGACCCACTGAGAATTGTTCCACTTTCTCGTCGGAATCGATTTACTTGGATTAGAGTAACAGATTGCTCTAAATGCGTGTTTCTATCAAATTCAATCAATTTCTTGTACAATCAAAATATATTATTAAACTAGCATATTTACTAGCAAAAATAAAACCGACTTCAAATCAAACGTTAAATGCTTTCTTTGTATTTCCGAATTTTCATAGGAATATTACGAAATAGATATCATCAGAATTTAACCTTCTCATCAAATTACTCTTCAAGTACATCCTTTCCAATAAAAATGATTAATCTCAATCCGATGGCGTGAAATTGAGTTATTCGCTCATTTGTGGCGCACATACTTGCTCGATCTATAAGTAGGATATATGTTTTATATATACGAAACGTAACTGGTTATGAGAGAAAGAAAGAGAAATGTTTGCTCTTACATCTTTCTCTTGTCTCTACAATAATATACGAAACGTAACTCTATTTCTTTCTGTCATCGCTGACTGAAATCTCGCTCTAAACTTCCATTGTCTCGCCCCATCACACTTTTCGTAACGATCACGCCAGCTTACTCCCTAAGTCAGTCGTGCGTAAGGATGTTGTACTTCAAAAATAAAAAACTTTTTTTTTATTTATTTGGGAGGCTCGCTATTTTTGTTAGATAAATCTTGGAATAACACGAAAACTTCCTTTAATGTTACACTATGCCAATCATAATTATTATATTTTTGTAATCATATAATCTGAACTTGACCTACGCCCCACAATTGGAAATATGTAAATACTATATACGTGTAAAAGAAGTACTACTGTACCAACAATAGAGCAATCAAACCTAAATGATTTATCCTGTCGATAACTGATGGTCTTATTTGGATGGATGAGAACTCGAGGTCGCGAATGGATGCGGTGCCGGTCAAAGGATTTCACTAGAAAGCATTCAGCGATATCAGACACCGCCGAGAACTGTTCCATCCATTTGAAGTAAATGTCGACCAAGTGAAAAGACCGCTTTCTATCTTGAATATAAAGTCTCTTATTGAATTCGTAAATCGATTTACGAGTTTATTCAGTACGGAAGCATGCTTTGCGTGTTTATTGACACTATCATGATACGTTTTACGATAGTGTTGCCATTGACAATAAGTCAAATAAAAAAGCAATAGAGTTCTCGGTTATGCCAGACACAAGGGTTATGGAGGCCTATAACCAGAAGTTGATTTTTTATGGGGTATAAACCAGAGCTTGACTATTACCTTTTAGCAGGGTCATAAGGGTTACAATATCATAACTTCAACTTATTGCTAATTATAAAGAAAATTATCAGTTCACCATATCGTTCTCGTCGTTCGTCTTATGTAAAATCATAAAAGACTTCCTAAAATTTGTCACACAGCACTTAAAAAGTTTGTTGAAATAGGGTAAAAAACGTAAGAGCTAGCATATAATAAATTTAATTATATATTATAAGGTAGCTAATTATATTATATTTATACGTATTTTATATTTAATTTAAGAATTGATTGACAAACTAAACAGCAAGTAATTTACTTGTAAGCAAAATATATGAGGCGAACCTTATACTGCGTTTTTAACAGCAGAAAAACGGCATTTAAAAATTATTGTAGAGGTCATTAGCAGTACATAGTACACAAACACTAACAGCATTTGTGCATAAATAAATAATAAAACATCTATAACAATCACTGACACCATTATAATTGCGGTGAGAGTCAAAATAATATTTGTACAATGTTACAAAACATAAACATATATCGCATACGTTTGAACAAAACCGAAAATACAATATTGTGACGTAAACTAAAACACGAAATTCTCAAATGCCTTTGATCTCGACGCAACAAGTTCACCGCAACCCGTTTTGTCCGACCACTTCTAAACAGCGGCGTGTGATTTAAACAGGCCTTTATTCATTTGGAAGACGAAGAAAAATTTAAAGGTTCGAGAGTAATGCTTTCATCTTACAAAATGGAACAAGCGTTATCTTAGTGTACACCACTGTTGTATTTCGGCCCTCTTAGGCGCCCTCGGATCGGAATAATAACCATCCTAGCCGAGGTTACCCTTCACCCTGGGGACCCTCGTTTCGAGAAACTTGCGATAGAGGTTCAGGCTAAGCGACATAAGAGCTATACCACCTAGAATGTGAAAATGCTATAAAAAAAAAACAACACTGAATTATGATCGATATGCTTCTGAAGTCTTCATTTGCATGTCTTCCCCAGTAAGTGCCTAGTCAGAGACCCTAATTTTCTTTACCATGATAATTAAGAGAATAAATAATATATTAATATATAATATCATTTCCCACGACGGTAAAATTCAATCAACGTTAACGTTAACAAAAATAAAAAAAGTCTTCAGAATTACTCATTTTAAATATTTTTGTATTTTCTATTCAAGGGACGGCATCCCAGTGCAAGGAGACTAGCAACAACTGGATAATTAAAACCGAAGTCCATGTTAACTGGCGTTAGTTGGGAAAAGCTTACATTCAGCAATAGACCGCCGCAGTTATGACGATGACCAACCCACAACTATTGCCAAATATCGATAACAAACTTTAAAAGTTACATTTTTCTACACGGAAACTTAATGGTAAAAGCCGTCTGAGATTCTAAACCCCGAATGCCATTACACTTAACGCGATCTAATAGTAAAATCATACCTAGGCTTATCGAAAGGCCCCTACAACTTCACTACGTTTTTGACAAGTGACCCAGATCTTAAGCAGTAAGAGTATGCGCAAGTGTTCCCAAGAACGAGCCCAACCTTGGGCTGTTAATCTGAAAGCATACCTGGGGCGAGTTACTAGAAATATATGGCCACTTCGGGAAACCGGGACTTTGTTTGTTTTAATTTGTTGGCGAATGCGTTCAAAGCTGGGCATCCAGCCGGCATTCGGGCGACGTGTACGTGACCTCCGTTCGCTGCACAACGGGACCCTTTGTTATTCAGTCCACGGACGCCGGCCCTTACACGTGTGCAATTTCATACCTCGCATCAAATTATGCTACCATGAAATGTTATGTTTATTCGTTTGCAAATACCAACTTGCATACGCTAAGAGATACATATATATATATTAAGTTACAATTATTGTTAAGTTTGATTATTTTAGTTAAAATACTGTATATTTTAACCGCCTTCAAAAAAGGAGGAGGTTAATTAATATACTTCTATCTACCTTGCGTCACATAACTTTCTTCTTACTTCTTTCACGTCAAATTGTGGAGTCAATTGACGCCAGTAATGTTTCCGAACTGATAAGAATTGAGTACCTTCAAGAAATGTTTCTCTTTTTTCTCAAAAGCTGGCATCGCACCTGCAGCTACTCTGGTGCTGTAGATGTACACGGGCAACGATGATCACTTAGATCAGGTGATCGTAAGCTCGTTTCTTCCTGCTCCCCTTTCCCTCTCGTTTGCCCTATTTTATAATTATTTGATTTTGATTAATTAATTGAAATTTATCGACGTATTTAGGAACTAGATTAACCAATAGCCTTGCCTTTGTACATTTTATTTGGTGCAATAAAGGATTTATCTATCTATCTATCTATCAATAGCAACAATTGACACAATATTGAAGTGTCAGTGGTAGGCCATTAGAAAGCCAAAGTAGCACAAATCTATCGAAAATCAACAAATGTGATATCACAGAACGTTCATTTTGGTTTACGCACAATTGATTTAGGACTTGGGGCTTAGATTCCTAACGTATTTGTGCAAAAGTCTCAGAAATAGCGCTTTAAAAGCGTAACAATAGCGTCTGCTACAAGTGTGATGCATATAGAGGCGTGTGATTAACGAACGCTGTGAGTTGCGCCGCGCACGACGAACCCGTGAGCGGCTGCACAGTGCTCGTGAAACTCTAATAATAGCGTGAAATAATAACAGAATAATAGAAGCCCGATGAGTCGAAACATTGTGAGGCAACCGCGCTTTTAGCGTAAACATGCATCGCTTCCAACTATTGCATCCAGCTCTTTGCTAATTATAAAATTAAAGTGCTACATTGTTTATGTAATATTATGAAGAACCATTCTGGAAGTTTCCATTTAAAAAGAAAGGATTCCCATTTTAAATTACATACTTTTTAACATAATTTCAATGGGTACAGTTTTAAAACGAGCGTGACGTTATTGGTTTACAAAGCGACTGATTTTTTATTTACATTATAACATCTTAAACGAAGGTTCACAAATACGACTTTAATCACTTTTAGGAAGGGAATCTGACAAAACCTAATACATGTGTAAAAGTAAAAAACATCTCTCACATCATGTTAATAAAGTTACAACCTTCATACCACGGCGCATGACTCATCATTTTTTGTACTTAGGAAACAAAAAACATTAAACTCATTGAAACCGGCAAAGATTCGAATGGACTCATTCAGAGATTTAGGCTAAGCGACCTAAGAGCTATGCCACCTGTCAATCCGGTGAAGCAATCAAGGCCAGCTTCTTTGGCCAATCTGTGTAGTTCGTCATTAAATAAAATAAATTCAAATCACTGATACGCTGTTATTCTATTATTATATTTACGCTATGATTTCTAACTTATTATAATAAAAGTGGTTGTTATATAAATAAAGAAAAATGGAAACAATAATCTATCTACAATCTTTATTAATTAATAATTATGACATAACACAAAATCCCATAGGAACGGCCATCTACTGTTAAGACAAGGTAAATAAATGTGAAAACTTGTTTCCTTAATTACCGGGGCTCCCATAGGATGTCTTCCAGATTAAAAAAGTATATAACGTAAAGTCTCCGACTTCCATTTGCAATAGAACAAAAGCTAATCCTGCCTGTGGCTTTTAAATTGCTTCACAATCTAACTCTTCACAAGTTTTTCATAAATTATGAATTTAATTTGAACCCACTGTTATAATATTAAAGGTCTTCGGATTGAGGTTCCTTAACTATGCACACACTTCTTCACTGAACGAAAAATATATAATTAACTAGATACAAAATACTCGCACAAATAAAACAGCATATATAATCTAATCCGTTTTTCGGATTCTTACGTACAAACCCAAAAATAATTTAATTTGTATGACACAACTTAAATTGTTTTTTGTGCACTGTTGTGACACCCTATTATTAGTAACGAAAAAACTTGATAAAAAGCAGATATCGATTGTTATCCCAGTCTACCCCGAAGGTTGGAAAAAGGTGTGACAACTTATTATTTACACAGAACATATCTCTCACTCAATTGATCTCAATCACTCAGGTACCGTTTTACGATAAGAAGCAAGCAATATGAATAAATAAAAAGAAAGGAGATAAAATATAGCTAACATAATATACTCGTAGATTGTAAACATTCAGACACAAAACAGTCCTTACCGTGTTGTGTGCAATCACGTTCAGTGTACAAGGGCCTTAATGCATGCTCTTATAGCTAAAACGGTATTACAACCAATTGAATGCTCTTAATACGGGCCTCGACGAGCTCTAAACCAACCCGTGCCGATAGAATACCTGGCATTTCAGAGCTCTGGTTTGTGGCAAAATATTTGTGACAATTCGCTCAGATTTTGGAATGAGATGCTTTGTAAATAAGATTTTTTACCTGTTTTTTTTTATCGTTTTTAACCGTAAGTTACATTGCTCTTCAGGCGTGTAGTGGAATCTTGCATACTTAAATAATATATTTAAAAATATTAAATTTGCTGATAAAAATGTTATTTATGTATATATTTCTTAAAACTACTTAATACATATACATACTACATGATCTAATTCCACCATCGGACTTCTAGACGCACTGCGGGATTTCATCCTTTTGTTGTGTACATCCTTCAAACCCGAACGAAGCGATTTGCTTCGTCTTTCATTCTTCGTACAGCAAAGGACTGAAATAGTTTGCCCGTGTCTGTCTTTCCTTCCGATTACAATGTGGGTATTTTCAAGAGTAGAGTGAATAGGCATTTACTAAGCTAGTGCGCCTTACCATAGAGGACTGCATTTCCACTTAACATCAAGTGGGATCGTAGTCAAGCACTTGCTTAGAAATTATAAAATATATATATATATCGCTGTGAAATAACTTTGAAACTCCTTTTTTAAATTAAAATTTAAAAAAAAATCGTGTTTCCTGTGCTAAGTAAAACTTGCAAGAGACGTTTGGTTACAAGTGGTATATGGTTTGAAAAACTAAACTACCATTTCAGCGTCAACAGTTTAGGGTGCGGTCTTTGAAAGTAAAGGTCGTGGATTCAATCATATCATTCGCTAATTAACGCGAAACAATGTTTAACGAGAATGTTAGTTTCTAGAAAAATTTACTAGTATTCTTATGTAAAAAAATATTTTATTAAAAATCCGTTATTTTCTCCATGTTCCTCTGATATATTGATGATGCTATGCTCTAAATAAATATCAGAATCATTTACTCGTAATTTCCATCCCCCAATTTCACTGCGGCTCTGCTTGAGAGAAGAGTAAATAAAGATATATCTATGCATCAGAATTTGATACAAATACCTTTTGTAACAGAATGATAGAAAAAACTTTATCATCAATGTTACTTGTAAAAACCTGTCACGGAGAAGTTGGGTCAGGTCAGAGTGCAACAGTGGTAGTTGGCGTGACTTGACCTTCCCCGCAGGATAAGCGACCAATTTGTCAAAATCACCCCTTTTACAGGGTACTTTCAATAAAGGCTTGTATCGACCTGTAATCGAACACATTAATATTGTACCGAAATCTGAATTAAATTTATTAACCCTCAACCCTTATACGCCGAATGTATTATTCATTCACCATTAACACCCCTACATAATAACGTATCGCACGATTCGTATGTTTATTACAATTTATGTATCGTTTACGTAATTATTTGAGCACCTAAAGCGTTAGATATCTTGCTTTTTTTTGTTATAGATGAACTCTCAACAGCACAATCGCCTCACAAACAGCTTTCTTATCTTAGCCCGGAGGCTTTTACAACTTACGTTAATTTTTGCCCGACTTGGGTGTAGGAGAAGGTTCACAACTCGTCTTTTGTTGTTGACCTTTGTTGAAAAGGGTTTACTTTCAGTTAACGTTGGGTTCCGTATATATACCATAAGCCTCCTAAAACTTGTACAATAAAAATGTTTTTATTGGTGTTAACAAAAAATACTACAATAAAACCTCTTCCTTTTTCGAAGTCAATTAAAAAAATTATATTACGTACTAAAATATATTTTTTTGGTTATTTTTCTTACTAAATTACCAATCTGATGCCATGTCAGTCTGAAAAACTAGTAGGAAACCATCACTGGAATTAGGTAAATGATTATTTTAGTTTCACAAAATTCTTTGAGCATCTTCGTCTCACTCTTTTGGAGCGGTGTCGATACCTTTTGTAACTGCATCTAGGTGATAGATTGATGCTCCACTTTCCCGATCCGATCAAGAACTGCTTCGTAGATTGTTTTATTTAAAATTCACTCATATCGTAGGCACTTTAATGGCTTTTATCAACGAACCAATAATAACGGTACAATGATTTTCGAATAAACAGATTCTCACATCCTGTATGTTCTATGGCTAAGATAAAGCCGTTATTAGTTATAATGTATTCTTAAAAAAAAATTAAATGTCACAAAATTAGTATACCCGTTAAAAAAACGTTCGATGAACTATTAATTTCCTATAAATTAAGCATAGACATTAAGCATCGACACAAGTAAAACATGTAAAAATGTTAATGCATTCATAGTCTAATGAATACAAAATACAAGTCGCACACACATATTTTGTGTTCATTATGCCTATAAAATAAAATAAGAATAATTTTTAAATAAACTGAATAGTTCTGTAATATTAAAAAGTTGTGTTAATTTATATACGCATAATCGAAGCAAGTTTTGCAGTATTTATTTTCACAACGACAATACCTTTCACATAGCTATTTATTAGTTATATATAAATATTATATAAAAACAAAATGTGTTCTAAAAATACACAATGATCTGTTTTATAAACGCACCAAATAAGCAAAACTTCAGAAAATTCAATTTATATCATTAGACTTATATAAACAGCATTGCAACACTGACTCGAGTTCGATCCCCAGTGTCGACCAATTATTTTTTATAATTTTAAGTACCGACGTGAAGGAAAATGTCATGAAACAAACATGTCTTAGAAAATTTTATACGAAATGTGAAGACTGCCTCTTAACTGAGAAGGTCTGTGTTTATCAGCTATATATTTAATAAAAATAAAAACCATTATTTGGACAAATGAAAAGAAAATTTTACTATACTGAACGTTCGTACGCTACTACAGCAGTTGGTAACTGTGCAGAGTTTACGATCACCTCGAGATAGAAGCATTTATTTTTATTAAACAATTTATACTTAAGTTGTAACTTTAAACTGCCTGTGTGTGAGAATCGAAGTTTATATTTGAATGAAAAACTAAACGGAACTAACCATTAAGCACACAACTAAACTATTTAACTAATTTACAGTATTTACCTGATCAATAACCTCCTTTCTTTGAAGTCGGTTAAATATAAAGCTTATGTGCTATTCCAGACTATAACCCATCTCTAGGACAAATTTCATCCAGATCTGTTCAGCCGTTTTGGCGTGATTTAGCAACGAAAATCCTAACATACTCATTTATAATATATATCAAATAACACAAATAAAGCATTTTTTTTTTAAATTGAGGAAACCAAACTTCACAGTCACGTCACCCGGCAGCCGTATTTAGTGGGTACGGTTGATTGAGTTACGCTCTGCAGGCCGCAGATATATGAGATCATTGCCCATTGTGGCCTTGTCACACCTTATAAAAGCGCACAACGATAAAAACACTCACAATATCGAATGTACTAAAAACTGTACAACTATACTGCAAACAACGGCGTGGGCGTCACGGTCATTTCGATTCTTATTTAACGTAATATAGGCAGTGAATGGAAAATTTAGCTCCTTCCTCGTCACCTCCATCGTAAATATTTATGGAATTTAATTTATTTTTATAATAACTATAACCGACGCTTATAAAAATTTGAACTAAAAAAACTGATTATAATAGAAAATATTTAAAGCATTTCATATGCGCAAAACTCTAAAATATTTTTAGAATAGTCTATTGTTATGCTGATGATCATGGTCAAGTTATCACAAAGTCATAAAATTATATATGTACATAATTCGTTTGTTTGTAATAATTATTGTAATAATTCTCAGGTACGTGTATACATTTTCGGCTTGTGGAACAATTAGCGAGTAAAACACGGGTTTATCGAAGGTACAGTTGAAGATCCCTAACTCGGATCAGTTTAGAAAGACCACGACTAAATCCTAAATACGGTTGTGAGTGAAAAATTACAATACTTCGTGTTGATTCTTACTCGATACAGTTCTCTTCACTGCATAATCAATAATGAAGTCAGTACTACTATCAATATGAAAAGCACTTTTCGCAAACAATTTAAAAAAACCTTATGATTTTAAAGCATTTGAAACTAAGTATACGAACTCCATTAAGTCGGTAATTTGAAAATGTTGGCAAGTTAACTGATAAATTAGAACGCAAATATGATTGTTTATATCACAAATGTTCACGTGTTTTAGTTAGTAAACAAAAGATTATGGCAGACATATTACAACAGGCAGGCTATTACTCGCTCCAGTAAATCCGCGGCGAGGATTTATAAATTTGTTTGCAGCACCAAAGCGTTATATTTTACTACCTATTCAATCCTATTATAATATCGATTTGTTCCTTATCAACGTTGGCAATGAAATTGAGTTGTATTCCTTTATTACGTTTTGCCTGAATACACTGCTTCTGATGCTTATATAACCTACTAGATCCTTGCAAGACACCCTTAACAAACATGAACAATGGAATGTCTGCGGTCTATCTATATGATAACCATCGTATTTTGCAAATAGGGATCGGAAAACCTCATCATGAAAATTGGATTGCAATATGTTTAGTATTTCTAGAGCTACTATTTTTAGAACTTTCGATTCTTTTGAACGACAATATATTGCTATTAGACGGCTTTTGCGTAATTTCTTATGCCAAATCGACGGTTTCGTGGAATCAGCTGTAGGCAGCGGGTTTTCCCAATCGATATGACATGGAAGGGCAACATGCTTGCAACCCTTACAGAATTGTATATGGTCAAGGGCTCGGTGATTACTTACTATCAGGTAAACCAATTGCATCTTTGATCCTATTCCTATTGAAAAAACTAAGCACATGCATACATGACTTTTAGTTTTACAATGTATGTAAGCTTTCATTGTTACGTCAGTGGGATACAACGACGCTGGTTAACAGTTCGTGTCCCGCTCTGGCCACGATATATTCAGAAGGCATTAGCTCGTTTCTAATACCGCTAGTTCAATGACCCAAATAGCGATTGCACATATCGTGCCATAGTTACAAGAGCGAGAAAAACTGTTATGCGTACATTACGCATGTTTTTTTAATTGTCGCGTGCTGATAATAGCCGAAAGTTATTTCAGTGTTATCGTTTCTCACGGTGTCTGGTAATGTCGTTAATTGGTTATTGGTGCAAGTTCTAATTACGAAAAATCTGACACTATTTTAATTGCGGAAAGGAAGAATAATGTGAGTAACGTACTTCAACAATAACCAGTATATAAGATAACTTGTATTCAATATATTACTTTATCATTCTTTACTAACTTAGAAATTGAAATACGGAATATTTTAAAAATATTAAGCATGTGCTGAACCACGATCCCACCTGATGTAAAGTGGAATTTAATTATGGTAAGGCATACTTTTTTTTTTGTTCACGCGGGGGAATCTTTTTATAGACCATCCACCCTGGGTGGGCCCGGAGGGATGTGTGGGACTCGGCCTGGGCAGCCCCTACCCACTAAACCTTCTGCGAATGCCATCAGCCGTTATGAGCGGGGTGCCCCGGATCTGTCAGCGACAGGACACCCCAACGACCGGCCGGTCCCGGCAAAGACCGGACTTCATCCTCAGAGGGGACTTCTCCGGCACTCAGAGAAGTCCCGACGACGCCAAAGCTTGCTGGGGCCAGGTACCTATCCTGGCCCCGCTTCGGATTACGGGGCGGCAAGAGGAGGCGTTCGTAACGCCTCCTGCGCACCCCGATTCGTCGCCTGCGGAGGTGGGAGCCTCTGCGCTCCCCTCCCTGACCCGCTCGTCAGCCTCCTTCTGGGACATGACCGTCTCACAGAAGGAGGCGACCGCCGATGGTAAGGCATACTAGCTTAGTATGTGCCTATTCACTCTTCTATTGAATATACCGGCGTTGATATAGGAGAGAGATAGGACTCGGCCAATCTTTTGCTGTACGAACAATGAAAGATGAAGCGCCTGGTTAGGTCTTAGGACCATATCAAAAAAGGAAAGCCATCAGTGCATCTTTATGTCCGAATTATAAGATATTATAATTAAGTAACGTCAAAAAATGTAACTAGCTACGTACGTATATAGTAGTAGTACACATGCGTTTTTTTCTACCGAATTACTTTGACTCCCTCGAGATCGAAACATACTTAGCGTCTTTTTTTTACCTGTTGCTATTTGCAGCAGCCTTGTTTACAGTTAATATTGCATAAAAATAAGAGATTGCATGAAAATAATTTAAAAGTTAAAACTTTTGGCCATGGATAGTACTATGTACGTACTACTACTGATATTCGCATGACCTCTGTGCAATACTCCAAAAAATAGTTCCTTTTGTTCCTGTCGCACACAATTGGGGCTGTAGAAGTTTTTGTGATGAAAGTATTGACGTTGTGTTCGCAGTCGTGGCGGTACGATGCAAATTATTTACGTAAGCTAAACTTACTTAGCGTCAGAAATGTTTAATACTAAACTACTAAGTAGATTTCTTATTATAATTTATTCATAATAATTCGTATTTCGATTCAATTATTTATTTTAATATTCAATTGTACTACGTGTTGGTTATTTTACATTATTTCTTAATTGACGTATGATTAATTTTGTATAAAAGCCACTGTATTGATTACTCATTCAACAGGTTGAATAATTTATTTTGAAAATTTATCTATATGATTTATCCAGGTAATGATTCCGGATATATATGTACAGACAAAGATTTGTGAAATATATACATATCCTATCATCTATATCATCCTAATAGCTTACGCTACAGGCTGCAAAACAAGGTTGTAGATTCAAATACTCCATTGGAATGAGATGATATCAAAGTTTTAGGTTAAAGGTACGGTCTCCGGAATATAAGGTAGGTATAAAACTGTTCAGACGGATCAGAAACGTGGTCTCTCACTATGGGCCTCATAACCAAGCTCAAAGTCGCACAACGAGCTATGGTGAGGGCTATGCTCATAGTATCTCTACGAGATCAAATCAGGAATGAGGAGATCCGTAGACGAACGAAGGTAACCGACATAGCTCGCCGGATAAGCAAGTTGAAGTGGCAATGGGCAGGGCACATAGCGTGTAGAACAGATGGCCGAAGGGTCCGAAAAGTTTTTTTTTTTTTATTCTTATATTGCAACCACAGACCTGTGTCCGTGCTCTTTTTCAATACACTTAAATTGTTTACTCTGCATTTGTTAAAAAGTGCCACTTCTACAGTTACTATTTTCCTTATTTTTTTATTTTTTTTTTATATATATATAATGCCTGAATTTGGAGGTGGCCAGAGATTTGGGTTCACGCGTCGCAGACGCCTCGCTGCAATGCTATTAGCTTCTCCGCGACCGCTGTGTCCCTGCTTCTCATGACCATTTTCAGGTTGTAGTCCACTATCCTCTCCCTTGATGCGGCCATTTGCCTTTGTCATCCGGGCCAAAAAGTTTAGGATTGGAGACCACGGACCAGCAAGCGCAGTGTGGGACGTCCACCCGCAAGGTGGTCTGACGACCTCACAAAGGTCGCAGGACGCAGCTGGATGCGGGCCGGTTACAACCGGTCCCTTTGGAAATCGTTGGGGGACGCCTATGTCCAGCAGTGGATGTTTTACGGCTGAAATGATGATGATGATGAAAACTGTTATTTGACGATCAAATTAGAGCATAAATTTAAGCTTATTTTGGAATGATTAACATAAAAGCTAGCAAAACTTGTAATGTTTATTTTCATATAAATATAAATAATAATGTATTTTATCTTTAAAAAAAAAGTTTTTTTTTCAGAAATATCACTAAAATTATTTTTCTCATTGAAACTAAGTTAAGCTTGTGTAAGACATGGTTAACGTCAATGATGAATTCGACTTTACGATTCGTAGACTGTACCCTAAACCATTAGGCTTCAAATTAATCGCTATTATCGCTAATAAATGTAAATACAAAGGACTAACATCATATCAAAAATAATTGATACTGAAATAAACCACATTCGATTTGTGGATATATAACTTGAACCCATTATACATAAATCATACAACACGTGCATTTGACGATTAAAATGAATAATTTAATGCTATTATATAACGGGTTAGGCAATGCGATGAACATACGCTTATTAACAATAGAGAGAGCCTGTATTGTTGTACGTTTGATCACGGTAAAGGCGACGCCACCTACTAGAGTGAGTCAGCGAACATCTGGCGTTGTTATGCTTCATCACACGACTGCTGTTAACGCATTGATTTACTTTCACCATTAAATAATTCTTTTATCAATCACGATAATTAAATGAGTAGCCTGTTGTCAGTATTATTAATTGCTACTACAATTGCTGTTAATTAATAATTAAATGAGGAAAACCAAAAACTGACACTGAATAGGCTACGCCAGCGGGAAACTATTTGCACAACTGGACTGGCAGATAACCTATTATTTCATTCATTTTTGACACAACAAAATCGTTATATTGGTATATTAAGAGCAACATAATATTCCTTAAGTCCGTACGTACAGTGGTCACCCAGTCTACGTGCTAGATATCGAGTGTCGGTGACTACTAATAAACTTTTTATAACATACCTACATAAATTTGAACACACGTTACATTGTGTTAAGAGTAAAATAAGTATTTTATTTGGTTTAAATATCTTCTCTTCTTCTATGCCTTTTCCCTTTATTTGAGGTCGGCCCTCCTCGTGTTGCGTCGCCAAGACAGACGGTCTTGGGTTGTCCGTACCTCTAATTGGGCTCGCTGCATATCATTTGCAACGGTTGTCCACCACGTGGCCTGCGGTCGTCCTCTGCCTTTCTTCGTATCTGGTATAGCAAGGGCCCTATGCACAACGTGCTCCTGATCACGCCTCATCACATGCCCATACCACCGCAAACGACTTTCCACAATTTACCATTTATTTGGTTTAAATAAAAAAATATTTTTAATTTTTTAATTTTGACTCAGTTGTATATTGACATAGATTAGGGGTGTATTCAATCCCGCACGATAAATTTGCGTCATTCTTGTTTCCAATTTACGATTTACACATATTTATACATCAAAACAAAATAGAAATAGAGCTGCCTTATTCATATTCCAACGAGCCATTCCGTATTTCCATCTTTTTCACAGGGCTGCGTGCTTTATCATGCATGGCTTTTCATCTATTTATCGATATATGAATGGAGCCACTCTCTATCGATTCAGGATTCTTTATTCGCGTTCTGCGATATGATATTTATGATATCATCTATATTTTCAAGCTTTATCCTAACAACTTTGTACGAATTATAATGACTTCAAATTTTTTAAAAGTATTTTTAAAGGAGATCTGATTTTTATTTTAACTTGTTTATAAAAAGTGACAGTTTGACACTGAGATTTTCACAAAACATCCTCGAGTTACATTCCTGTCGTGTTTAGAGTTAACCGCTCAAGCCGGGGCACCGCTCTCGGGTCACTTTGCGCTAAGTTACTAATAATAGAGGTTAAGGTTGGGCGCTCGCAGCCCTGGGTACCTGGCCCCACTAAAGCTTTGGCGTCGTCGGGACTTCTCTAATTGCCAGAGAGGTCCCCTTTAGAAGAAGAAGTCCGGTCCGGTATAGGAAAAGGAGCAAACGGCTCACCTGAACTTAAGTGATAACCATCGCCCATGAACATCCTCAGCATCAGAAGAGCTGCAGGTGCGTACCAGCCTTTGAGATAAGAGAAGACTCGTTTCTTGAAGGCCTTCAAATCGTAAAGGATCGGAAACACACCGCTGGTGACAGTTGATTCCACGGGTTGACATTGCATGAAAGAAAGTTACGCGAGAAAAGTACAGTCGTTACGCCAGCCATCAAGATGGTGTCGATGGAATTTGGAATAATGCCTACATGTGCTGTGGAAATCGGTAGCTGGAATGATGAACAAGTCCTCAGAACAATGGTAAATACAATAAATGATATGGATGCTTTATAGGACTAAACTAAATTTGATCCAAGTTGAGCGGGTTGTTATGTATAATTATATATTTGATACTTATCTTGCGGAGACTATACGGTGCTTCATGATCGGCAAGAGCGTGAAATGTGGAGCAGAGCAGATTTGCCGTTCACCAGATCGATACTTGATACGCACACCGCGCTCTGAATGCTGCCGGATTCGAACGTTTATCCACGCGCTTTTTCCCCGAGGAAAAATATTAAGTTTACTGAGGTATATAATATTAACGAGTAAACACAAAACCGACTTCAAATCAAAACCACGCCAAATGCAAACGTCCATAGTGAATCTATATAAGAAAGGCTATAATAATATTTAAGTAATTAGAAATAAATAAATAATAATAAAAGAAAGTACCCGAAGAATATATAAGTACAATAAAAAAAAATAGTTCTAAATTGAAATTAAGGAAAATTTGTAAGAAAAATATTTATCTTATATAATGCCAAAACTGTAAAAGAATTAAAAAGTTTAGAAAACCCAAAAAGAAAGATACAAAAGAAAAGAGAAATAAAAAACTTAAAAAAAAGTGTAAGTAAAACAAAAGAAATAGAAATAAAAAAATACTAAGAGAAAAATAGTAAGTAGAAATAAGGAAAGGAAAATGTGCTAGTAGAAATAAATAAAGGAAAACTTTGTAGTAGAAATAAGGAAGGTAAATGTAGTAGTAGAAATAAGTTAAGGGAATTGTTGTAGCAGAAATGAGATAATTGTTAAATTTTAAAGAAATATAAAGAGTGATGTCAGGAGGGAAGGAAAGATAGATGAAGAAAGAATGGATAGTGGAAAGGAAATGACAAGATATGAAAAGGACCCTAAGTTTCAACACATTGGGGGAACGACGATAATTAAAAAAAATGCAAACGTCTTATGGACAGTAACGAATTAAACGCTAGTACACATAGGCGTTTCGAAGTATCATGGTTATATGTATTAAAATTTTCTATATGCTCTGTCATCTACCTCATTTGCGCTCAATACCGTTAAGGAGTACTTACCTAGTCGGGGACTGTCATAAACCCATTAATAATTCAATCAACAAGATACATACAACTTAATTTAATCCAAATCCTATAAAATAAAAAAAAAACAAAAACGGTTCATAAATGACATTAAAAGAAGACAAAAGAAATCACCTCCTCCTTTTTGAAGTGGGTTAAAAAGGACATTTAAAAAAAAAGTGAACAAATAAAGAGTGCAAGTTAGTGGTCGGTTACTTTATCATTGTTAGCGCTATGGCGTCGCTTGTGACGTGATCTGGGACAGTGACGACGATCTAATCAAAGCACTGGACCACTGTAGGCGACACTTTCACTTTCCGAACAACAGCAAAATTCATACAAACCAAAATGAGCTTTAATATACAAGCTAAGCTAGTCGAGGAAATAAAGTGACCCGCACTATGATCAAATCGCATGTTTAAAAAGAGTTTTGACGAAGAAACAACACACAAAAAGAAATATTTCGACATTAAATGCGTAATATCCGTTATTAGAGTTTTTTTTTCACGAGACGTTCAGTGAAATCTCACAATGATTTACAACAGTCACGCGATCGCTCGCAAACATCAACTTGACCAATTTATTTTATTTCAAACGAAATTTCAAAATGATCGCTTCGTCTAACAAAGTATAAGTGCATTCATGTCGTCGTTAATAAATAAAACTGTATAAGAAAAACGTATCAATATGAAGCTTTCCAATTTATCTCGATTTATAATATTCCTAAATTCAATACACTATTATACCAAGTACAATATTATAACAGATATACTTTTTTTAATCAACAAGTATATTTACGAGCAAAAACAAAAACCGACTTCAAATCGAATCAAACGTTTAACATTATTACGCGCGGACGCCCTCTTTGTATTTCCAAATTATTGTAACAATAATACAAAATAAAATTAATCAGATCCTAACGAAACTTTCATCAGACATAAAAAATAAGCCACGTCACACAAGTTAGCAACCCAAGTTCGCTCCTCGGCATCAACAAATGTGTTTATTGCAATTTTAAATGCTGATTTACGTCAGTGAAGGAAAAAAAATGTAAGACATGTGAAGTCTGTCAATTAGCAATGGCCGCGTGGCTATATGGACTATGCCCTTATACTCTCTTTATAGAGAAAGTCTGGCTGGAAGGCCCCATGTTAGACATATGTTCTACTGTTAAGCTGTAACTTTTTCATTCTTTATTTAGAATGGTTAAATTTATACTCCAATATACACACGTATATTTATTCAAGCCACGCCGTGCCTCTTTACAGTGATTGCTAACAAAAAATCAACGTGGTCGGTTAACCACGACCTTATATTCAGTTTAGACTATTTTATTAACAAGTCACGAGTTTGACATTTTCAAAATGGTTGTATTGATTCTATTTTGTTTAAACTAATGTATTAATGGATCCTTATGTTTCACTATAAATTTTTACACTTGGCGTGTGTGCTTACCAAAAATATATTTGTGTCGTATTTGACATTGGTGGAGGAAGACGTGAGGAAACTCTCATGTCTTAGAAAAAATCGTTCTTATTCTTCATGTGCCTCTCCATCACTGAAGGTCGGCAGTCAGTCTTCTAAACTTCTCCTTATCTATGGCTAAGCGGAATAGTGCTTCGACTATTTTTATTCGAGTCGATTCCCTGATGTTCCTTAGCCAGGACTTTTTCCTTCTTCCCACCCCTCTTTTTCCAGCTATTTTTCCCATTAAAATCAATTGTAGCAGACGGCCTAAGTATGCGATCTACCGCTGCTTGATTATTTTCACCAATTCGGTGTTTTTCTATAGTCGGCCAAGAACCTCGACATTGGATAGCTTATACGGAGCATCCTCCGATACGTCCACATTTCAAAGACTTCCATTCTTTTTCGTAGATTTTCCGTTAAGGTACATCCACAATTGAGAGTAAAAATTCCTACGATGTTGGAAATCCGCCTAGAGCCACGTGGCCCGAGTCCAACAGAAGGCAAATAAAGGGTCAACTTTAACTTTCTGTGGCAAAATTACAACGAAGAGTGAACTTAGTGAATAAATGTTAAGTACAAGAATGTGTTAAATAGCGCGCCAGGCAATATACAATACAGTGTTGGTGCATACAAATTTATGTCTGCGATTAACGACGTTGAAATGTGATTTTTAAAGATTACGTGCGGCTACCGAGCTAAGGATTTACATAAATAGTGAAACGTCACGCATTGTTGTAACAAAATCAATAAACTATCACAATTTACACAGTGTCTGTGAATAGTAAATTTGGACACACGTATTGTAAATACCTAGAAGAAAGCATGCCCACCAGATTGGCAAAATCAACAAGATAATGGGCGATGTTAAAGAATCGCGCATACGAAATTGTATCATGTGTTTTAAATATTTAACACAAAAACTTAATAAAGTGAATACTTATCTATATATCTATTTATATATAAAAGAGAATGTGTGTGTGTGTGTTTGATTCGTATAGGCTCGGAAATGGCTGGACCGATTTCAATGAAACTTTCAGGGAATCTTCAGATTCACCTGGCGAGTAACCCTATAAAAGTTTTGTAACGATCGGAGCACTCCTCTTTTTGAACTTTAAAATACAACTTTAATTTATTATGATACTACTACTGCCAGTCTGATATTGTATTTACTGATATGTACATGGATGTAGATAATGATCTTCACCCGCTCGAGAAGAGAATGAATACGGAGAGAAATGAATATTTTAATATATTTTAAGAGTAAAATTAAATATTTAATGATGTGTTTATTGTTTAAATAAAATAAAGCATTATCTAGCCTGGGTACGCTAGTACTACATGAGAAAGACCACATTTTTACGTCTTAACGAGACTTCACACAATAATTTTCGATTTAATGATCCGTGACGGCTTAAAGCTACTTTCGATAATAAATAGATGCACTAAGAAACCGCTAGTGCGCCGCCGCTTCGTCACGCTTCGCCTTTGATTCTATCTCGAACAATCACGTCCAATCGAGTTTGTACCACCATAAGATAATCGCTTTCACGTCTGTGCCACGAAACGATTTATTTAAATCTTTTATGTCGCAAATTAAACGCGACTTATAGAATATCGATTTATGATAACTGGAAAGTGGGGACAATGAATGCTTTCTATTATTATCTTAATGCTTTTTATTATTAATAGAGAGCAATTTTTAATAATCCTACAATCATTTATTTATTAGTATTCTTTCTTTTTTTCTTTTCTACTATTACTATTTTTTTGCACGAACTAACACAGTTGACCAGAGACGCTGGCCTTTACTGCTTCACCGGATTGAGAGGTGGCATAGCTCTTAGGTCGCTTAGCCTGAACCTAAATTAGCTAGTAACACAAGGGTCCCTCGGCTTGGACGGTTTCTATTTTACGCGTCAGCAGTCCGATCCGAAGACGTCCGAGAGGGCCGAACCATGACTCGGTCGGTAGCTATTTTACTGACAAAACAGTATTCTCGTCAGAATTCTTAAATATAAAAGAATTACCGATAAAAACATGATCCAGTAAAAGCAACGATGTAAGCGAAAAGCGTTATAATATTTTTCCCTTTAAAATGGTAGTGGAACTAAATCCTTGTTTCAGGTTGAAAACGTGAAATCGGTATAGAAAAAAAAACTGTACAATCGAATCACCCACATTCAATATTTGTGAAAAATTGCATCCATATAGTTTTGTTTTTCAATTACAACATGGTAACGACGTAGACTGGCTGGAACGTACAAACTGGCGCTCTCCTATACTCTGTTATGTTTTCACGAATACACAACAGATTTACGGTCTGTTTGATAAAAATCCTTTTTACATAATCCCCAAGCTATTGGTAAGAATAGAATGGAAGTTATATAGATTTTATTAGTTTATAGTAAAATGTATTTAACGTACAGTATTATTTGTCGTAAAATATATATTTTATTTATATCTATATATATATATATAAAAGAGAATGTGTGTGTGTTTGATCTGTATAGGCTCCGAAACAGCTGGACCGATTTCAATGAAACTTTTAGGTAATCTTCAGATTGACCTGACGAGTAATCGTGTAAAGTTTGGTGACAATCGGACTCCTCTTTTTGAACTGTCAAATACAGCTTTTATTTACTATGACGATCCTATTGTTTCATAACCGAAATTTGTATTGACACATGCGTTGTGTATATTAATATCATTATGAACCATATTGAAGTACAATGGAGTATATTGAAGTATACTGAAGAATATTAAAGATAATAATCAAGAATTTTGAAGTATTCAAGGTAAGTTATAGCGCCGCGAATGTATCCGTTTACTGATGCTGCTGATATGTACCTGGATATAGGTAATGTATTCAACCCGCTCGAAAAATAAGAATGGAATAAATACAGAGAGAAATAAATAATTTAATATATTATGAGGGTTAAATTAAATATTTAATGATGTAAGTTTATTGTTTAAATAATTTTAAATAAATTAATTGAAGCAAAATCTCGCCTGAGGAAGCGGAATGGGTACGTGGTGTATGCGTGGTATGTGTGTGTAAGTTCATGTATGTGTGTTATGCTTTTTATATAAATTATTAGATTAACTAATGATGATTAGGTAAATGTATTTTATTATTATCTACAACAAATAATTATTTTGTAAACATAATTTTGTATGGTATATATAATTTAATTGACAAGAAGTATCTTGGAAGAGCAAAGTTTAGATTCTCGATCGTTAAATCGTTTGTATTTTATATAACTCCTTTAATTTTTATCTGTAGGAGATCTCTTCGACTCATATCCATCACTAATAGTTATTATCTCTTTAAAGAATTGGACCTTTATAACGTTTACTAGACAGTACCGGCAGTAGGTCTCTATGGCCGACCCATTGTACAGCTAAATGTGTACGTATAGATCTACTTTTTTATACTTCTAAGCAAGTGCTTGACTGTGATCTTACCTAATGCCAAGTCAAAATGCAGTCCTGGATGATAAGGCATACAAGCTAGAAAATGTGGGTATTTTCAAAAGTAAAGTGATTAGGTTGACTCTACTCTTCAAAATACCATTGTAATCGGAAGAAAAGACAGACAGACATACTATTCCAGTCCCTTGCTGTACGAATAATAAAAAACTAATAAAAAGCGATTCGTTCGGGTTTTAGGTATGTCCACAACAAAAAGATGAAATGCAGCAGTGCGTATTGAATATGTTGTAATGGATAAATTAGATCATGTTATTTCTGAGCACACTCTCCAAAATGTAATCTGAAGAAAACCTATCATAAATGTAATCTGTAGAAAACCTATCATAAATCCGTAAATAATTTAAAGTAATACCTAAATATTAATAATAAAATGTAAATATTCATAAAAGGTAATAAAAGCAGGCCATTGGGGCGTGTATAAAAATCATATAAAAATATTATACATAATAATAAATTATATTATATACCGATTATAATATAAGAAAAAAAAGGGCATACAGCGAAGTTATAAAACTTAAGAAATAACGTAACATCTTAAGTAATATCAGTGAGTTAACATCGGGAGTCACCCAGACCGGAACTAGTACCCTGGTGCGGTCGACCGAGCACCGCACAAGGTCGGACACACCGCATTTAAAAACTAATTACCATTCTGTCTTCACACATGCTGCTTTTAACGTTCAAATAATAGCATATAGAAAATCACACAACTTGCTAAATTCCTCAACGATAGCTAATCGTCTCTAAGCAAATGAATGCGTTAGATGACTCCTTTTTTCGTGTGACAGCGAACTTATTGTTTTATAATATTAGTTATTTATTTTTCTCACGTAAGTGATCTGTGAATAAAGTTTCTTAAACCTACACCTAAACCTTTGTCGTCATGGAATACGGTAAAGATTACCTACGCAGTTGAGTACAAAGTTGTAAACCTACCAATATCTCAATCGCAAAAGACATTTCTATTCGATATGGGACTTCCCTATTCTGCCAAAAAAACAATTATTTTTAAAATCGGTTTACAAATGACAATAGCCTAATGGTTTAGGGTACGGCCTGCGAATCGTAAGGTCGTGGGATCGAATCCACCATTCGATTATTGCCGTGAACCATGTCCTAGCACAAGCATAAGCTTTGTTGGATGGTTAACAAGATTGTTAGTAATATTTCTGAAATAAAAAAAAATATTGCTAGCTTTCTTTAAAAAAAAATGACTAAATAATGAGGTAATAAACATTAAAATAATACACTCAAATTGATCAGCTCATCCTCTTGAAGATTATTGAAAATATCAACTGAGTTTTAACATGTTTTGACATTTTTTGAATGACTCTATAGCACGTTATACTCTGTCTGTCTTGCAAGATAAAGTCCCTGAATATAGACGCGAGTGTTATATCCCTTCTAATCTCGACCTACAATAGCTTAATCATATAAATATACAATTGTACATGATTGAATATCCGAAGGTATCCTCGCGCCAGCCAAGACGGATTAATAAAAGTAATGAATTCGACCTCGTCCCAAATGGTAAAGTGAAACACGGCGGTTACGTGAATGGAGTGGCAAATAATCTAATTAAACTTTGACCTATTATTATTAACGTCTAAATAAGCGCCGAGGCAGTCTCAAGTAATAATTTCACACTGGACAAGAAAGACTTCAGTGTTTGATGACAGATGAATGCGTAGAAAGGTAAAAAAGGGGAAGAACGTTTGTTAAGGGTAAAAAGAAAGCGGACCCCTCGAACCATAAATAATGAGATTTAGACGTCGGAGGTCTTCCTTTGTTACGCAGTTTTAATATTGAGGCGTACTACGCCCTAGATAATGTAAAGAGGGTAGACAATTAAATAAGTGTAAAGATAAAGTTATGACCACAATGACCTATATCTAACTGTCGTTGATCCGAATCCTTGTTTCTTCTTCCAAAAGTCTTCGGTTTTATAATCAAGAATATAATAAGCTCAGGACAATACTTGGTTCGGCCCTCTTGGGCGCCCTCGGATCGGAATGCTTACGCGTAACATAGTAACCGTCCAAGGCGAGGTGACCCCACACTGGGGACCCTTGTGTCGAGTTACTAGCAATAGAGGTTCAGGCTAAACGATATAAGAGCTATGCTACCTCTCAATCCGGTGAACCAGTCAAGGCCAGCTTCTCTGGCCAATCTGTGTTGTTCGTGATAAAAAAAGCACAATTTTTTCAACGTAATAACGAAATCTTTTTGTTACAAGTCGGCCGAGTTCGAATCCCGGACGACAGATTGTAAGTCGAACGTGTAAAAATCAAATATAAATTTGATTTTTGGGCACCATGTGTACATCGATGAGTTAGATCAGATCAACCCGGAGTGACGTTGATGACGTACGGAGTGATCAATCACTCCGTATCACTCAATCCAGCGAAGTTATAACAACCTTCGGTCTAACAACTAGCTGTTTTTAGAGCGAAGGTTTATATTCATATATTTTATTATTGGTATAGATTTTTTTTTAAATTCTTATATTGCAACCACAGACCTGTGTCGGTGCTCTTTTCCAATACACTTAAATTGTTTACTCTGCGTTTGTTAAAAAGTGCCACTTCTACAGTTACTATTTTCCTTTTTTTTTATATATATATAATGCCTGAATTTGGAGGTGGCCAGATACCGTATTGGGTTCACGCGTCGCAGACGCCCCGCTGCATTGCTATTAGCTTCTCCGCGACCCATGTGTCCCTGCTTCTCATGGCCATTTTCAGGTTGTAGTCCACTATCCTCTCCCTTGATGCGGCCATTGCCTTTGTCATCAGTCTTCCCGTGGCGTCGTCACAGTCATCTGTATAATAGACACAGCTGACGGTGTGTCGGGATATCGCCACTACAGCATGTTGGACGCTGTCGTGCAGTTGCAGTTTTTTCGTCACTGTTCTGATGACCACCACTGATATGATATAGATTGGTATAGATAGATTTCAGAGTATTTGCAGACATCGTAAGTCCGCCGTACATAGGATATAATAAAACAGAATGAACTTTATTTAACACCTATTAATAAATACATTAAATAATCAATTATTACGCTTTTGGATCGATAGAAATTTGTGAATTAGTACTGCGTAGGTTTACAATTGACGTAATACAATACAATATTACGACGTTAAAAATTCTCAATTCGTCTGTATTCTTTGTTTCCTTAACCAATTTAGATGATTCTTTTTTATTTAAAAGCTGGTGCTTTCCATGTGGTCCAATTCTCACAAAGGGATCCATGAGAAATCCATATAATTCTAAAATTTGCATCAAGTATGTGCGCCACCAATGGATGAATACTCAATTTCATGACAACGGATTTCGATAATTAAAATAAATGCATTTAACATTTTATTCGATTTGAAGTCGGTTTTTGTTTTCACTCGTAAATATAATTAGTCATAAACATACATAGAAATGAATATTATATGTAAGATGATAACGTATAAATACCCAACATAATTTGCCAAAACTAAAGCTTGAAATCCGTGACATCTAAAACGGGACGTGTCACTCACTTAAACTTGGTTTGTACCCGCTTTTACCAAATTTCATAGCGGTTATAGTTTATAGCTACGGATTTATCTTATCAAAGGAACTATTAGAGTTAACTATATAATATCAAGTGTGACAGATAGATATTTGGAAGATATTTTTTTTATGTAAACGGTTAAACGGTCATACGGCTCACCCGTTGATATTGTCAACCAAATGGCTAGTAAAGCGATGCAGGCGCGGACTGTTGTTGTCTACTAGTTGATGTTGATTTGTTTTCGTAAGCGCGGACGCCCTCTTTGTATTTC
Organism: Meandrusa payeni; assembly: GCA_029286785.1. Lineage (NCBI taxonomy): Eukaryota > Metazoa > Arthropoda > Insecta > Lepidoptera > Papilionidae > Meandrusa > Meandrusa payeni. The sequence goes on along the minus strand of JAGSMX010000012.1, from coordinate 6,130,742 downwards.
CGAATTATCGTAGGAATTACAAAATAGAATGAATCAGAACTTAACCAAACTCTCATCCTTTAAATACATGTTTCCGATAAAAAATGAAACATCGAAATCGGTTTATTCGTCCATTTGTCGCATGCCTACTGAATGCAAACACGACTTGAGAACCTTCGCTTTTTTTGAAGTCGGTTAATATTTAAACTTCTTTTATAGTACACATGTTAAACATGGAGGTATACGGCCAAAATTAAAAACAAAAGCCAGCGTGCAATGGAAGGTAGCATGTAGCATGCTCAACATCAAAAACATGACCCTTTGGTCCATGATGCTCTGAGCTATGATCAAAAATTAAAATGGAGATGGGCAGGACACGTTGCAAGACTTGAGGATGAGAGGTGGACTAACTAACTAAGTGGGATGGTCCAAATGGCAAGCGCCTCAGAAACCGACCCCACATGAGATGGGAGGACGATTGAATTAAATTAGCTGGCCCCTGCTGGACACAATTGGCACGGAACAGACAGAAATGGAGCTCTTTAGAGGAGGCCTTCACCTATACCTGAGGGTTCCTGCAAAAATCCAAAACTACTACACTTTTTTTTTTTTAGATTTTAAGTTATACTCTTTGTTAGCATATTCGCATTTTATGTTTTTTTGTATTATAAGAAATAAAAGGCCTTATTATTATATATTGTACATGAAGTAATTAATTCTATTGATCATGTTGTACTGATTGAAGACCGTCAATTTTGCTAAGAATGGGGCTCAATTAATTTTAACTAGCTCGCCTATAGAACATTCGTGGGTCACTGTCATTTTAAGTGCGCGCGTGATATATGGATCTTTTTCATCTTTCACTTTTACTCTCGATAAATCTGTACTTTCTCTTTGTCCGATTTAAAACAGTAATGTTATATCGGATTTGACGTGGGTGCAAAGACCGCCATTATAGAACCAAGAGTATCTCGTGGGTGCATTAAATAATGCCGATGAATAGAAATATACGCTACCCTCTGTTTCTCAGCTTGTGAATACTTGTTTTTCTTTCATGTCGATCTACTTGCTTATTATTTAGGGACAGCTGTCGCAGCCCTACGTAATACAAAGAAAGATATTATGAATAAAGTAAGTTTATCAATCTGCACCACTTTTTTTGAAGACGGTTAACAAATATCATAACTTTCGAAAAACAACATTTTTTTTTATAAAATCATGCAATTAATCAAATTTTTAAGAAAAAAATTACACGGATAAATGACTATCTATCGATATTAAAATTCTCTCTATACGGTATGTATTTTGCTATATGTATATTCGACTAATCATTTTCCATATTCAAATTCTCTGTTATCAAACGTTGCTTCTTTTCAAGCAGTACGTTTTATTTATTTATTTATAGGAAGATCAACAGCAATAAAATTTACAAAAAATATATATAAATAATTAAGAAACAGACTGCCAATAACAGATCTTCGCGAATACGAAGAAAAACCTTATTATACTATTAATAATCCAACGGCGTCCAATCTTTGTCTAAAGATAACACAAAATCGATGAAACATAAATAGATGCCCCGAAACTACACTGCAGACACAGACCAATCGATTCCACGATACGCATATTTAGGGCGCCGTAAAACCGAACATTTGTAACTCCAATACAAGTCGTAGTGAAACAAACAACACTATACTTAATAAAGTTTGGACACCATTGGTTTTTAATTAAAACAAGCGCGAAATTTTAATAGGGCCATTAAAAATTTGCATAATTATACTGCTAATGACTCGGTACATAATCCAGCGTGAAAACCACACCATTGAACAATAAATAAAACATGATTATGGTGAAGACTCCTTTTACTGTTTAAAAAATTTAAATTAAAAAGACGTGGTAACCGTCCAAGCTGAGGTTACCCCTCACCGTGGGACCCTTGTGTCGAGTTACTAACGATAGAGGTTCAGGCTAAGCGACCTAAGGGCTATGCCACCTCTCAATCCGGTGATGCAGTCAAGGCCAGATTCTCTGGCCAATCTGTGTAGTTCGTCATTAAAAAAAAAAAAAACTCTATCGGTTTCATATTGTAACAATTTATTATCTATATATTTTTATATATTTGTTAACTTTCTAAATTTCTAAATTTACGTAATACTTTCTTGGCCTTTTTAAATTTTAAACTTTTTTTATAGGGTATAAACTAGAGCTTGACCACGATCCCACCTGAGGTTACGTGGTGAAATAGTCGAAAGACGGTACGCGCTAGTTTAGTAAGTGCTTATTCAATCTACTCTTGAAGGCTCCTACGTCATACTTGGACGGAAAGACTGACGCTGGCGAACTTGTTCCACTATGCTGTACGCACGATAACCGATGACTCAAATCGAATGAAAGTATGGAGATCCACCAAATTGTAATCGTCAATATAATATTCAAAATGTAATCTGTAATACACCGAAAGGCTAGAATGCTGTAATAAATTAAAAAAAATAATTGAGAAATAAATGTAGAAACAGATAAATTATTGCTAACGATGATCTAATCTATTTGTGAAGGTCATACGACGTGTTAGTAACTACATGCTAAGTATGTGTTAGACAATACGTGAAGCTATGCAATGTGTGAATCAACGAGTGTAAATGTATTATGCATTTTCTATTGTCGTATTATATTTTAAACCGACTTCAAAAAGGAGAGGTTCTCAATTCGTCTATATTTATTCTTCTATGTTTGTCACCTCATAACTTTAGAATGGATGAATCGATTTTATGATTCTTTTTTCATTTGAAAGATGATGTTTCCCATGTGTTAAAATCCTGACAATATAAATATGTAATGTACTTCTTCCTTTATTTTAGTTTATAATAAAATTATATATCAATTATCTTTCCATTACCAAATACACGATTGGCGTGCCAGTGTTACGATGCGCAAACTATAGTGGCATCAATGAACTAATATACTACTAAAAATAGCAATTATCGACCACTAATATACCTAAAACTAACGGACCCTGTACACTTGTACGTTGTCATTGTGATTTATATATATTACTAACGTACCCAGCCCGCTTAGCCGGGTTGGGTACGTACTTACATCATTAAATATTTTATTTAACTCTCACAAAATAATAAATTGTTTATTTCTCTCTATTATATATACATAAAGAAATTAAAAGCATTGTTGTTTATATCTCCATTATTTTATTAATGACAATGTTGTCAACATTATTGATTATAATGTCACTGGCTTACCGGCCAGTAACCTAATTATAAAAGAGGTGATACACCACACTCTCCGTATTCATTCTCTTCTATTCTCTTATAAATATTTCTCGAGCGGGTTAAGATCATTACCTACACCCATGTACATAGCAGCAATATCAGTGGATACATTCGCGGCGATATAACTCACCTTGAATACTTCAAAATCCTTAATTATTATCTTTAATATACTTCATTATACTTCAATATACTCCATTGCACTTCAATATGGTTCATAATGACATAAATATACACAATGCATGTGTCAATACAAATTTGGGTTATAAAACAATAGAATATCATCATAATAAATAAAAGCTGTATTTAACAGTTCAAAAAGAGGAGTGCCCCGATCGTCACCAAAGTATTACTCGTAAGGTCAATCTGAAAATTCACTGAAAGTTTCATTGAAATCGGTCCAGCCGTTTCGGAGCCTATAGGGAACAGACCCACACACTTTCTCTTTTATATATATAGATAAGTGGACTAATAAGTGGATAACTTAAACACTTTAGGTATTTTACAGAAGTGAATGAGAACACGAGAATTCCACGGACTATCAGTTCTGAACCACTGCTTTAAAGTTTTAATTGAGACAATTTAAAAAAATGGAAACGTACCAAGTCCAATGCGTTATAAGCTATAGTACGTAGTTGTTTTTATTTCGTAAATCGATTTCTTTACATACTATATTTAGATACTGAGATAATCAGACTGGAGATCTGGACGGATAAAACGGCATTTTCTAAAAAATAATCCTAACTAGATAGATTTTATCGGCCCCAAAACCCAAAACATTGGAGCCGTCTCCTAGATTCATGTTATGTTTATACAAGAATTGCTTAATTATAGATTGATACTATATACAGTGTAAGTTTAGTTTGCAGAACGGGCAACATTTTACACACAGTTTTTGCAATGCAAGTATTTTTCTGCTGTAAATTGATGGCATCATTGTGACTCATAGCTCGATGAGCTCACGACGCCGCATCATATGCCTCGTCTGCTGGTGTTTACAAACAGCCTGTTCCTCAATTACTAGTTCTGATTTAATCATAATTTTTAACTAATAGACCCTGTACACTTATTCGTTTGTCATTGTGATTTATGTATATAATAAGTGATTGTATATTATAATTGATTTATTAAATTTACATTTTTCAATTCGTTGTACAATGAGCGTCCTTATCGAGCGAGCTTTTACAGACTTCACAGTCAAAGCTATGTTTTTATAGATGCTACTGGTTCTCACATAATTGTTATACAAATTTACCCCCTGGCACAAGAAATCGGACACAATAAGCTGAAAAGCGAATAGAGAAAGCTGTCTGCCTACCCCACTAAGGGTTGTTACAGTTTATTATTTATTTATAAACTTTAGTTAGCTTTTACTACACGCAACAAAAAGTTTTTTAACCGACTTCAAATAGACGTAGATTATCAATTCCACTGTTTTTTTTTATTTGTACTGTAGTTATTTAGAGCAAGCTAGCTGCTAAATGATAGATATTATTCGGAATACTGCACGCAATTTATCCTAATTTCCCAAGAGGCTAATGATATCCTCGGGAGCTATTTCGGTTCTTGACACGGTTGGGAAGTGTCTCGAGACGTTAACGTTTTAAGTTTCCTCTCGGAAAAAAAGTGAGTAATTTTCCTTATACAATCTTATTTTATATAAACAAAAGTTATTTTAAAAATGATACTAAATTAAGTATCAAATTTAGTATCTTGTGCCTTTCCTTATGTTATAACCTTAAAAAAAACGTTGTGACTTCATAGATGCGTTGTTTCTGAATCAATTACTTAGGAATACTAGAGATTTGTTTGTTGTTGTTGATACTAGAGAGTTGTAGAGGGTTTGCCTCCACCTTCCTTATGCGGACCGCTAAGGAATGGAACTCTCTGCCGCGTTCAGTCTTTCCTCACGGGTACAATCTGGACACCTTTAAGTCCAATGTGAACAGACACCTTATAGGCTCACGTGCTCCATCCTAGGCTTTATCTTCGCCTTCCATCAAGCAAGATAGAAGCCAAACGTGAGCCTATTTACTATAAAAAAAAAAAAGATTGGTTAAAGATGCTTATTCTGATTTATTTTAATTAAACCTTTTTCGTTCTATTTTTTTTTTGTAAATCATATTGTATGGAAAACTAGTCATTGAAACATCATGAATGAATGGCTCAACAGAAAACCAGCACTGCGGCAAATCAGTACATTCGCGTCATCATCGCAGTACAGTGTGGGTGGAGTCCTTTTTAACCGACTTCAAAAAATAAGGTACTTAATTCATTTAATTTAAAGTTTACGCATTCGTAGTGCCGGCCTTTCTAGGTCGATTTTGAGTGATTATTTTTCTTGTTTCCAAGGTTTTACTTTTAATTGAGTGCCATGTTGATTTTGTTGGCATAGACCCTCGGGTATGGAAAATATTCCAGGGTACCTCTAGATTTATTGTAATCCTATACTAGGTACTCCTTAACGAGAACGTGCACGAATGTGAAAGTGGAAAGATAATATAGGATTGAACGTCGACTATACCTATGATACTTGGAAAGTAACAGAGAGCATCCGCGCGTAGTAGCGTTTAATGTTTGATCTGCCAGTGATTTAATTTATACTTGTTGGCTTCACACTCCATTCAACATACAACTACATAATCTATACATATAAATAAAATTGGAGAGTCTGTTTGAAATATTAAAATAACTTTCTACTACATGCATATGAACGTATGTATAGTACATATACCAAAATAACATTTTTTACAATTTTTGTCTGTTTGTCTCGGATCGATTTTGACTTTCACTGGCAGGACAACAGTTGTAAGGAGTATCTTAGGGTACTTTTATTTTAGATTTTTTTACCAAATAGCTTTAAATAACGGGTAACGCAGGGACGCAACTATTATATAACATAACTACAACGCGGTCCCTTTATTAACACGCATATAGTTATAGCGCTAAAAGCAAGCCGAGGCCCGTTCGACGACCTCAACGCGACGCCATTGTGCCCGCGACCGGTGCTCATGAAATATGAAAGGATTGCCTGAAAGACCGTCCAGCCCCTGGCTTGTTTGACCAAAGACCCTAATAATAAAAATTCTCCCATGCATTTATCCTAACAATTCCGTATAATAAAAGAAACAAGATTGATTGACCAAGTTTCGGTTTCTCACACGTACTTAACCGGACTGGACCAGTCTTCATTGTACGGTCTTCCCATAAAAACAGTCAATTACTCACAGTATAATAGAGTTCGTGACTTTCGAACTTTATGCTTCATAATAAAGAATAAGTTAGGATACTGTATTAGTATCTAAAGTTAAAAAACTTATGTCTGCGATATTTTTTTACTTGGTACCTTCTAACGATGTCCAAGTAAATAAAAAAGTTCAAGTTGACATGTAGAATATCGTTGCCATATTAGGGCATTCGCTTTAAAATGCCACCTCTCAATTTTAGACACGGTGGAAAGACGCGCTAGGAGATTAATTGGTCGTAGTTGAAATCAATTTGTTTATTGTATTAAGGTCAGAGCTATCTTATCAATGTGAGGTGTCTTGTCTTTCGATATAGAAGCACTCCCGCCATTTTTTATTTTCAAAAAGAAAGCTAGCAATTTTTTTTCTATTATTCCAGAAATATTACTAACATTCTTGCAATCCAACTAAGCTTGTGCTAGAAGATGGTTCATGTCAATATTCGAATCAGAGATCAGAGACTTAACATCAGGTGGGATCGGGATCAAAACCCATAGAAACTTCTTATAACTCTCTTTAATTTCTTTTTTATTATTTTCCCCACAGACTTATTCCAATATCTCATCTAACAAAACATCGTTTTTTATCGTGAAATATTCAGTGGCCGTCCCTCTTAAAAACAGGCCACTCCGTTTCACAAAGCAAGCAACACACTCAAGTGCAAATGTTTATGAACTGCGTTGTCAAGTCATTAAGTCTTTTGCAAAATTTAAAACCCTCGCTTCCACGCACGAGGAGGCTAGGCGGAATGAAAATTTATTAAGTAGCTGGCTATAAAACAAAGTAAAAGCGAATCAATTATGCCATAGCCTTGACAAAAGCTTTTTACCTAAGCTATATATTTGCGAACTTTTGATAACTCTTTTTAGCCGACTTCGAAAAACGTGGATGTTCTCTCTCAAAAAATATTACCAAAAAAATATAAGCTTTAGCTAATTATCACTGTGGCAATGGGCACACATACTATCACATATAGGACTTAAGAAGACTGGTAAAAAACGGACAGCGTTAACTATAGCGTAACTACCCGAGAAGGGATGAAGGTATTCAAGATCTACGTGAAACAGTTATTATTTATTATTTAAATTATATATTATTTATTATTTAAAATTCTTCTTGAATAATTTTATTCATTACAATATAAATAAATGCAATTTCGGAAATGAACCTTTTATTAGATCTAGAAGCAAGGATATTTTACAGAGAATGCTAGAAATTGTATTAACATTTACCCGTTAAAGCTAATAATTTACAACAATTGTGTAATGATAGGATGATTTGAACCTATTATTTATTTTCCTCACTTGGTTACTGGCGTAATATGAAACCGTCTTTTAAATTTAAAGTTAAATCTACCCTCGAAAAGCTTTCAACATCCCACGCGATTTAGAGTCGAGACGTTTCACTTGTGATTTTGTCGACTGTAAAATAAACTATAGAAGTAGGTAGTTAAGTGGGTAGGCAAGTAAAGGAGACAAGTTGGCAAATTTTAATTGATAACTACGAGTCGTCGCCCTCGTTTGAAGGCTTTTGCGATCACGTTATTTGGCGCAATAAATATTTTAATATTATTAGATATTCACTATCTGCTGACTTACCACTTATTTTTTTTTAATCGGTATGATTATTATCTAGATTAAGTATGTGTAATGTATTTTACAATTATTCATTTTATTATTGCCTTATTTATTATAAAAAAATATTTTGAAACACAATTAATTTAATACATATTTTTTTATTTATATATATTTACACACACAGATAACATAATAAGAAAAAGTAAACAGTTACGAGGAGTCGTTCCACTTACCGGTGCGTGAAGGCGCGTTTGAACGGGAAAGTTGACAATGCTGGTGAAATATTTCAAGGTGTATCACAGCGGACAGTTAGCACAATGCATATTCCCAAGGTAAACAAAGATTACGTAAACTCAATCCCACGCACGCACGTCACCCGATCGATTCTCAAACTTTTGAGTACGCCCACTTATTAATTTTATAAGAGCAACTAGACTCACTCGTACAGCGCTATAACACCGCATCCAAAGCACTACGATGCCCCGTCCCCCGTGCCCTTGAAGTCGTACAGGTTATGTTATCGATAAAGCACAACACGCGCGCTGACAGTTGGGGCAAACAATCACAGGCTAAGTGTCAAACCGGCCCCGTAAAGTGCGCTGAATGAAGTTGGGACGTGTTTACAGTTTGTACGCGCCGGCCGGACGTGTGTTGTGTTGCGAGGCGATTCTTCAATAATAATAACGGAACGTCGCGGGCCCGATGCAAGACAACTCCGGCCCCCCTCGTGGTCAGGCACAGACTGAGCCGCGAGGACGCCGCCGAGCGTATGGCGACTGGTGAATGTCCCCGCACACCGCCGAGCCTGCCGCCCCGTGCGCGCGCCTCTCCACATGACATCAAACAAAAAACATCATCACTCGTTATCAGTTTAATTCAATATTTCTTCTGGTCAAACACATAGGATAAGAAGCTACTCCAGAAATCTGCGGTTCGGATACATCAAACATATAAGCTAATTTATCCCTGTATTAACTATTGCATCTCATCAATTTCAACAACACAACAATCGTTAGAATACGAGATCAGACTGAAGTGACCAGGAAAAAAGTAAAAAGTTCTTTTTTATTATCACTTAATAAGGTTACAATTCAGAAAAGAGGTTAAACTAAGAAAAAAAAATTAAAAGAGAAAAAAGCAAATTAAACGTTGCCCGTGTATTATATTTGAAGCTGTATATCAGTGTATGTGTGATTACCTTAATTACGTTACACTAACAATAACTTTTTTTCAGTTCGTGATCAGGGGTGATCACTTAACAACAGGGGAGTCGAATGCTCAGTTTATATAAGTATATATCAATACGAAAAAAAGGTTACAACTATCTTTAGAACCATTGTATACCATAGGTGATATGCCGATTATTTATGATAGGAATGCATATCGGACAAAGCTCAATTACCTCATTATATTACTCCCGTATTCGTGACGGCAATATTAAAAAAAAAATCATTTGCCACATTTCGTTCGTATTTCGTCATCTTGTACAATACATAGATAACTCAGAAAAGTTACCTATTAACTAACACTTTTAGTTCATATTTATTTGCCCCATTTTACGTCAAATACCAAAAATAAAACGCAAAAATTCGTAATTTTTTTTCGAATATTCGCATAAACACAAAAAATTAGTAATCGTAGATTTGACAAGAACTGCACCCAACTGTGGATTCAAAATGAAACATTAAATGCACGTCTGTCAATAAATACACCATAACATATTTGTGTTATAATGTATAAAAATTAAATTGTTAAAAAATAGCGTGTAAAATATACCAATATACGATAGATTGACCATTTTATAAGAACCCATTCAGTAAGCATCAATAATTTACCTGAGATTGAAAAAAACGTAAGTGAAAGAAATGGGGCGAGCCTTTCTTGGAACCAGAAAAGCTTGTTAAATGAAACTTATAAAAGGCGGTGTGCCGCAAAGATAAATTTTATGTAATTATGTATAAAAACTAGGTATTTATTGCTCTCTCTATCTCGCGTGTCTTTTAACGAAGGTTTGGAAGGTGGAAAAAAAATCGAAAGTTAGAAATATCGCTAATCCCTTTACATATTAAGTCTCATACATGCCATTAATTTAGGAAATGATTTTTTGATTGTACGAAACCAAAAGAAGAAATCTCATTAGTAAAAGCAGGAACTCTGGATTCAAACCTCCGACCACCTCGATCGTAAATTTGCGGTGCCGGTTGGTACATTTTTATTAGTCAGTACAAGTTCAACATAATTCGCCCTTCACACGAAGGATGAGACCGTAGCGGCTAATAACACAAATATATTTACGAGTAAAAACAAAAACCAACTACAAATCGCATCAAACGTTAAACGCTATTACGCGCAGACGCCCTTTTTGCTTTCCGAATTATCATACGAAATCAAACATAATCACTAAACTTTCATTAAACTACTCTCAGTCTATCCATTTCAATAAAAAATGAATCATCGAAATCAGTTGGCGTGATATTAGTTGAGTTATTCTTCCATTTCCAAACCAATCTGCTCAGTCTTGAGCACAGGCGTAAGGTAGCTAGCCTTTCGGTTTTCTACAGATTGCATTTTGGAGAGTGTGCTCAGGAACTACATGATCTAATTCCCCCATCCCCTTTCCACCATCGGACTTCTAGACGCACTGCGGGATTTCATCCTTTTGTTGTGAACATCCCTCAAACCCGAACGAAGCGATTTGCTTCGTCTTTCATTCTTCGTACAGCAAAGGACTGGAATAGTTTGCCCGCGTCTGTCTTTCCTTCCGATTACAATGTGGGTATTTTCAAGAGTAGAATGAATAGGCATTTACTAAGCTAGTGCGCCTTACCATCCAGGACTGCATTTCCACTTAACATCAGGTGGGATCGTAGTCAAGCACTTGCTTAGAAATTATAAAAAAAAAAAAAAAATTGTGTCGCACATACTTGATGCAAATTTAAGACGTATGTGGTTCTCATGTACCCAATCGTCAGACTTGGACCAAACTTAACAGGGACCACACGGGAACAACCAGCTTTCAAATAAAAAAGAATCATCAAAATCTATTGAAGTCGGTTAAAAACCTATACCTTGCTGTATACTAGCTATACATTTACTAGGTATACTAGCTACGGTATGCTAGCCAGTAGAATTACGACATCGACATATATCTTAAGATGGCGAATGGCCTAAGATTATTTATTTAGAAATAGTACACTGTGCCACTTCATAACAGATTGGATCACCATAAGCTGTTCTACATATTCCGTTCCATTTAAAACTCCCACAAATTCATTAAAATAACCCAACACCCAAATATGTAATTGCACTAGACCGTTCTAATATAAGATTCTTTTCCACGTTATTATTTTGTTTTCCTAAAGCTATTACAACAACTCCATTATTCAAGTGTCACTTGACGGAAGCGGGTTACATTTATCACGAAATATTCCTGACGTCTTTTATTCCAGACCGAATATTTATATGAAGGTAGTACATTCATACAAAAAGCAAAAAAAAACTGTGAAAATAACAAATGGTATTCGTACTTTAGTAAGCAAATAACGACGAGAGCAAGCGTTAATAGCGCTTTACTGAGACATTAAGAATCTTTTTTTTTTTTTTTGTTAACGGGGAGGAAATCTTCAAAAAGATACCCCGCCTTCTGGGGGGAAGGCGGCGGTTATGTGGGGTTTTTACCCACTAAAACCTCCCCGGTGGCCCTTTCCTCGGTGCATGACGAGGGGCTCCGGGATCTCCAGTGGAACGCACCGGAGCCCCTCTGCACTGTGCTCAAGGAGAGCACGTCCCGGGGGGGGGGAGGATTCTCCCTCCCCCCCTGTGCCCTCATAGTGCAAGGCTACACGGGCCAGCCGATGTCGCCTTCTTCCCGGGTCCACCTTAGCGGACGACAAAGGCCCCCACCCTTGTCGCCCAGTGAACCCGAGGCCCCTTTTAGTCGCCTTATACGACAGGCAGGGGATACCGTAGTCTTATTCTTGAGAGCCCAGAACTACAGGGCTGGAGACATTAAGAATCTAGTTTTTAGTGGTTGATTTTCTGTTTTGAATAAAACTACTTATGAAATTTATTGTAGTTAGTTTTTATTTTTATTTTTTGTTCCAATCTACGCAGAATGAGCTCACAATACGTTTTAGATCTTGCAGTGGTTTTCTTGGTTTTAAAGTATTGTCATATGTTTGTACTAGTACGTTAATTAACTAGTCGATATTCACGTCATAGCTGTCACTAAATTATTTATAATTAACTATAACAATCACATATTTAATTTATTATAGGATATCTTATACAACGAACTGTAGCTGTATGGAACGAACTGTATAGAAATAATAAACGAAGTCATAGGAAATATTTCCACTTAACATCAGGTGGGATCGTGGTCAAATAATTGCTTAGAGAGTATAAAAAAAGGTAAGAAAATACACATTTAATAAATTATAGCGGCGGACTGAACAAGATTCGTTTTAAGAATACTGTTATCATTTGTAGGTCTTGTGGAATAGAATAGTTCAACAACTAATACACTCGCTTTATTGAGACAGCGTAACGTTGTACAAAGAATTATTTATAACAAATACCGTCACAACTGCGCGTCCTCACAATCTTTATAAAAAAAATAATTAAAAGTCAGATTACGAACTAATAAAGATAAACTATTGCTTATAATACCAAGTTAATGTGACGATCAACTAAATTATTAATTATGAATTAAAGATACAATAAGGTTCAGGTAAATCATTAAGATATCATCATTTACTGGGTGTCATGTGTTGCCAGCTAACAATACCTAATATCCTCTCCTCTGCCCACCTTTCTAGGTGACGGGCGTGAGTGTTGGCATGTATTATCTTGCCTAACATTAAATTTATGCGATAAGAAAATCGTTGCATTCCTTTATGTATTACACTATTTAACGTGATTTTATTATGTCAAATACTGCGTAAATAAAGTATTACAAGCAAACATCAAAGGCATAGATTTGATTATATTGCCGGTTTTTTAATCATCACACGTTCCGACCTTGATTCAGTTAACGACATATTTGAAGCGAGCCGCCAGTCGCAACTCATCTGCGGCTCATTTCCTGTTCAGACGAGACTCAGACGATCCCGTTTACATCTATAAATGTATCCCGTAAAGGAATCAATGTTCAATTTAATATTTTACCTACCGTTTACCTAGGAGTATCGAAAAAATATCCTCAACACCAAACACCAATATCTATACCAATTGAATATTTTTTATTACGCTCCAGGTATAAACTAAAAAATCAAATCTATATATATGAAAGAGAAAGTGTGTGGCTCATAACGGCTGGACCGATTTCAATGAAACTTTTAGGGAATCTTCAGATTGACCTGGCGAGTAATCCTGTAACGTTTGGTGACGATCGGATCACTCCTATCTTCAAAACTGTCAAATACAAATTTTAATTACTATGATACTACCACTACTACTACGGGTATGATATTGTATTTACTGATATGGGTGTAGGTTATAATCTTCACCCGCTCGAAAAGATAATAGAAGATAAATGAATATTTTATTATATTGTGAGAGTTAAATATTTAATGATGTAAGTTTATTGTTTAAATAAAATAAAGCAAAATCTAGCCCGGTGAAGCGGTCTGGGTACGCTTACTAAAAAATACTTTTATCGAATTTATTTACGAATTAAAATAACAATAAACTTCAAATCAAATCTACGTTATAAATGAAAGTAAATGTAGACGTCTTACTTTCAGTGATTAAGTTATAACCACTTTCTTTTAGTTCCAAAGTATCACAGTTATATACAAAAATCTGGTGTCTAAATTCAACAGTTCTCTTCATTTTCGATAGAATTAGTCCTGGATTGTCATAAACATACCGATAACACAACAAACATACTTCTATACGATGTTTAGGAGTTCTCTGGTATATTTTCAGAACCCAATGTCAACAAAATTAACATGAGACATTAATTAAAGTAAACTCTATCAAACAAACGAAAATTAGTTCACGATAACGAATAACGAATGACGTTACTACCAACACAAATATAAAAAAATACTACTTGAGTACCCCTACACCGTACGGTCTCGGTTAAAAATATACTCTAGTTTCTAGCAATATGAGTCTAGTCACTAAACATTCGACTTACGATATGATTAGGTATTACATATTTGGTTATATATGTACAAAAATAGACATAGACATTTATTTATTGGCATCACAATATAAAAACACATCACAGACAGAATATAACACACATTAAAAAAGAATGAAAAATAGACAAAACACAGTTAAAGTTACACGGACAAATAATACTAAACATATGATGCCAATATCGGACACCGTCTCAGCATATGCTGCCGCAAGGATCCGACAGCGCTGATTTTCAACGGTGCCCGGGACTACCTAAAGACGTGCGCGCGCAATACTACTTTTATATGGAATTTATAAAGACAATAAGAGTATAATAAATATGATACATGGATAAAACAGTTATGAGATTAAAATATATTTTATACAATAAAATAATAGATAAAAAAAAATCATAAATTAACATATTATTAAGTCAAAAAATAAAATAAAATAAATAATATGATGGTGTGTATGGCGATGTTTAATCCACCTGACGCATATTGTACGTAGATTTAACGCAATCGGTGATAAGCGGACCTAATAATAGAGTATTAAAGGGACTTGAGAGATTGTATACAATTTGTAAATAAATAATTTCAAACTAAAAACAACATAATTGTGAGCGCCGCTTTAAAACATTTCAATTTAATTAAAATTAAAATGTCATTTTTAATATTAAATAGACCACGAATGTTAAATGAGTTCACATTAATACAAGGGCAGGGTGAAACGTAGACTGTTTGCGTTCGCTGTACAGAAATAAGTTGTTTCTAAACTGTTGTTGGTTGCATTGTGAGAGCGCATGGCTCTCATTCATCTTAAACCTTTTCAGACGCTCGCTTTAATTCCAGCCGAGACGACGGTGGCGCCGCGCCGCGCCGCTACGGGAGACATAAAAACGCTCATTTGCATTGCAGCTCCCGCCGCGGACCCCGTATTTATCCAGTGTTATCCTGCCGCATAATAAGAGAACACCGCTTTGACTGGTGCAAACCCGCTGAGTCGCTATAAAACCATAATCCTTTGAAGAAAAAACATGGAATCTCTTTAGAGACCGTTAATTAACTGAAAGTACACTAAACACGCGAAAGGACGAACTTATATATTAATAAGACAGCTTCTGTACTTTCGCTACACTTGCCATTTTGCTCATTGATGCTATTTTGAGCCTATTGATTAAATAAGCATATAATCTGTTTCCAAAAAATTATGAAACGATAGCTTACTCACCTGACCGTTTGGCTTACGATTTGATTGTGTTCGAATTCAGGGTTTTACTCATTAAATAGAAATGATGAGCTCTGAGCGAAAAAATAAGCGTCGAAAAGATTGCTGTGCATGTGTACAGTAGCACACGCAATCACATTAAATCATTTCTACAATCAACGAATAAAGTTTGTACTTTTAAAATTCTCGGAGATGGCGCAGGCGGGCCGGTGGCTGACCGGCCCGCAGCCCTGTAGTTCTGGATTCTCAAGAACAAAACTACGGTATCCCCTGCCTGTCGTACAAGGCGACTAAAGGGGCCTCGGGTTCAATGGGCGACAAGGGTGGGGGCCTGAGACGTCCACCAAAGTGGACCCGGGAAGAAGGCTACATTGGCTGGCCCGTGTCGCCTTCCGCTGCGAGCGGAAGCTTGAGCACAGTGCAGAGGGGCTCCGGTGCGTTCCACTGAAGATCCCGGAGCCCCTCGTCATGCACCGAGGAAAGGACCACCGGGGAGGTTTTAGTGGGTCAGAACCCCACATAACCGCCGCCTTCCCCCCAGAAGGCGGGGTATCTTTCAGAAGATTTCCTCCCCGTCAACAAAAAAAGCTTTTGAATGTCCCTTAGATTATCCGTGAACAAACGACCGAGACGTGGTTCGGCCCTCTCGGGCGCCCTCGGATCGGAATGCCTACGTGTACCATAGTAACCGTCCAAGTCGAGGTTACCCCGCCCCCTTGTGTCGAGTCTAGCAATAGAGCTTCAAGTTAAGCGATCTAAGAGCTATGCCACCTCTCAATCCGGTAAAGCAGTCAAGGCCAGCTTCTCTGGCCAATCTGTGTAGTTCGTCATTAATAAAAAAATCGTCATACACACTTAGCAAATCCCGTTTTATGCCGGCAACGATTAAATTGTTTGTTATAATTTTAGGTGCTGATGTACGTGAAGGAAAACATAGCACAACACCTGTATGTTTTATAAAATTAGAAAATATTCGCGCTGAATCAACAGCACAGTCAACAAAGTACATTTTGCTTATCAGTACGGTTCCCGATCGAACTCTATCTCCACTTGACATCAGTGGGGATTGAGGCCCGGCGTAAATTTAATTACAAAAAAATAAGGTCAACATCGTTTTTCACTTAAAACTTTGCAGATTGCGCAAACATTCCATATCGTATTTCATTTATAACTTTATCATAAGTTCAAAGGTAACAAAGTAAATAGTTATTCGGAGTTATGTTTATCAGTGGTTTCATTTCCGTGTCCTGTGACTACGTTTCAGATTAAGTCGTCCGTCTTTTATTTGTACTTCGTAAAATTTCTAGTTAGTTCTGCAATGTCAATTTGCTTTGCATAGATATGTATACAAGATATACGTTTACTTGAAATAATGCAAAGTTCACGCTAAATCCGTCGCCGTTTAATTTTGATTTTTAACCGACTTCAAAAAAGAGGAGGTTTTTTATGAGTGTGTGTGTATTTTTTTTTAATTTTTGTGCACCCATTGTCATTTATTGGCGATTTTTATGTTTGAAAGGGTAATTTCAATTAAGACCAGAATTTTGTTGTCATTGGAGCTTGGGTTTCCGAAAATATGTCATGATCCTAATATAGAATGAAGAAGCGGTGAGGTGCCCAGGATATATTTAAGTGCATTATTGTACGCGCGTTACACCGATGCACATACTCGCCTTGTTGTCCTTTTGAACCCGGTGGAACGGAGAACGCTATGACTGGAAAAGGACAGCTCTTACAGTAATTGGTACGAGTACGAGTAAGTAGGATATTAAGAAACCAATATCCCCCACTCCCTTTATCGCCGTTTACGATACCCACGGGAAGATATGGGGTTGTTGAAGGGAAGAATATGCTATAATGATACTTGGAAGTGACTGTCGCTGTTAGCCCAAACACTTCCACAACTACACAGGATTTATATTGTTTTCTCCTACTTCCTATTAAGTGTGAAAGAATTTTATTAATGCTGGCATCTACCAATAAATTAACTTTTGGGAATGCGCGGGATGTAAAATCTTATAAAAGATTAAGTTGTGTTCAATTATCTGTGACACAAAGAGCAAAATATACACTCCATTATTTATATACGGCGCCACAACATCAAAGAATGGAATGGTGCCAACAGAGATACGACTTTCGACGTTCAAATGTTTTTATCGACGCCGCGGCGGGTGACGAAAGTTCAGTCCATTCGATGAAAACTTAAAAAATGAATAGGATCAGAATGCCAAGAAACTCTTCGACATGGTTGTAGATCAAACAAGCAAGCAAACAAAATGGTTTGTCCTTTTTTGTGTCTTCTTTTGTGTATTATACAAGCGTTCATAAACAAGACTGATACAGACACATTTCTTTTTCACTCCTGGCAACACTAAAGTATTAGACATTCGACTTACGTATGTGTCATTATTATTCATACTAAATCTACTATATATTGTAACGTCTAACAGATACCTTGCCCTTTTTTTTTAAATGTCACAAAGGCTTTTATCTACTGCATTATGATCAATTGCAGAGCTGTGAAACCCTTTGTCTTTTCTCTACGTTAGCCGATGTTCCATACACTAGCTACTAACAATATATGCGATATTTCTTACTTTAATAGGTGTAAAAATAAAATTCAGTATATAAACTGAACAGTATGTAACAATATTTAAAGCATTTAATTACACATCTATATTTATATAAAAAATAGTGTGGGTTTGTTCCATATAGACTCCGAAACGGCTGGACCGATTCCAATGAAACTTTCAGGGAATCTTCAGATTGACCTGGCGAGTAATTCTGTAAGTTTGGTGACCATCGGAGCACTCCACTTTTTGAACTGTCAAACAAGCCATACGTCGTACTCTTATTTCTGACATTAACTTGAGCCCGATATGTTTTTGTATAAATAAATAAAATATATAATAATAATTTACTGATATGTACGTGGGTGTGGTAATGATCTTCACCCGCTCGAAAAGAGAATAGAAAAGACTGAATAGGGAGAGAAATTAATAATTTAATATTTTGTGAGAGTTAATTTAAATATTTAATTATGTAAGTTTATTGTTTAAATACAATGAAGCAAAATCTAGCCCGGCGGAGTGGGCTGGATACGCTAGCGTTATTTAAAGCATGTGTTATAAGCAAATGGTTTTGCCAGTAATAAATATTAACATACTGAGATTCATTTTCCTTACATCTCCTCCCGTAGAGAAGAAAATTATCAACTAATTTTCGTTTTAAACTATTCCAAAACTAGGAAACGGTTGACTTAATTGCCAATGGTAAGCAGAATGTGACGACACCTATGACCTTATTCGCATCAACGGTATACTACTCGTATTTTGCTATTGACTGCATAATTATACTTGGTTTATATTTTTAAATTATTTTTGAAGAAATCGGAATGACTAAAAAATAAAATTGTGGATACTCAAAAATGAAGTCCTTGCGATCCACTTAAGGTGGGCGATAGCGTAGCACCTCTGAATGGTCATTGACGTCACTCCGAGGTACAAGTGGTAAGGTTGTTTCACAATGGTTTTGGGAGACGGAAAGCTGCTTCAATATTTAGATGCTAAAATTATAAAAAAAATCTTTACATAGATGAAATCTTTACATTAGTACCTAGATAGGAAATTAGTGCGTATGTTCTGGACAAATACAAACTTATTACTTTTTAAAAGAGTGTTTGACAACGATCCTGTTGTTAAGTCCTGGATGATAACGTTCTTAATAACTGCCTATTTACTCTTTATAATACCCACATTGTAATCGAAGAGAAAGACAGAACAGAACAGAAGAGAAGGAAACTATTGCAGTCCTTTGCTGTACGAATAATGAATAAGTAAGCAAAGCGCTTCGTTCGAGTGTAAGTAGTAATAAAAAATGATTTGCGTTTTTGCCTCAATGTCTAAGGTTAAATCTAACCCAAGGATTGACAGACTCCCGCTTGAACTTAAGAGAACGTCTCGCGTATTTAACGCTTATTTTTTGCCGTGTTTTTATTATTGAATAGATGAATGTGCGTCACGATTTATTGTTAATAATAAAATCTGCTTTACAATGATGAATAATTAATTACAGTACAAAAAAATTTGCTTAAAAATAAAAAGGTTCGACGTAAATAATAAACAAGAGAACTGAAAGGGGCTCGTGGCAAAATGCGTAAGGGAACTTTGCTCCAAATTTAATAAAAAAAATGGTGTCTGTTCCTGGAGGGATTTTATTCGTGTCCGGAGATTTCACTAATGGCGATCCCAAACGCCAATTATACGTATTAAACACTCGGGCCTCACTTGGACGTTGCTGGAATTCATTTTTACGGTGCTTATATATTTGAGTATTTATTTCATGGAATACACATAAAGGTCAATTTTATTTAAAGGATGTGATTGTTTTGTTTTGACTAACATTAGGGTATATTTATTGGAAGAAACAAATTATAAACGGTATTAACGAAATAACCTCTCGCATTCTTTTAACCCCAGGTAAAAGTATATATTTTATTTATTCATAAAGTAATACTTTTTCGTATTTATAACGATGTTATATTTATGATGTTTACTTTTGATCTGAAAACATTTATAATATTGCTTCGAATTCCGTTTTTATCTTTTTTACTTTTTAAATGTAAAGTAAAGATATAAAACCTCTTTACTTATATTTATGCTTTTTTGTATTTTTATAATTTGAAATGTAAAATGTCACTGTAATATAATGTGTCATTTATATATAAGATAGAATTGAAATACGGACATTAAATGTTGTTTCTCTAAATATTATAAAGAAACGCAGTTTTGTCTTTTATTTCAAACAAACATAAAGACATTATTAGTATATAATCTATATGTTCTAAAACATGTTTCGGTATGTAAATACGAAATTTATTGAATTATTAAAGATGCTTAAGTTGATACTAAGTTAGTAAATTTGAATGTACCTAAGAAGTTTCTTTGATTAATTTCAAAAATAATATCTTGCACACAAAATCAAGCTGGAATTGGATAAAGCGATTCTTTTAAATTTCAAAGAATATTTTCATCAATCACACCACGGCCTCCGTGGCGCAATGGTTAGCGCGTTCGGCTGTTAACCGAAAGGTTGGTGGTTCGAACCCACCCGGGGGCGATTAAATTTTTTGATTCTATGACTTTCCCTAACAATTTTATCGCTCGTGGCTATAACAATATTACCAGTCTTATAACAAAACAAAGAATCACAGATAAATCAATCGTCAAGTAAGTGTTGGCTCTGGTTTTAGCTATTGTGTTATATTTAATTAGCCATCTATAAAAAAAATCTAAACTGAAAGATTAAAGGAACAAAATATAAAACAAACCGTATGTTATAGATAGTATTAAAGGAAAGAATTAAAAAATAATAATATTTTAATTATTTACGTTTATTAAAATTTAGTTTAGTAAAAGAAACCAAGGTTGCTCCATAAACAATAGCTGGCATAAACAGGTCAATAAAAAAAAGGTATTTAATATTTGAATTAAAAAAAAAACAAGTCTATGATGAACAAGTATTGGAAGGTATAGGATAGATATTCTTTTTACTAACGTTTAACAAATCGCCTAATGTGATAATTCTTTACAACGGACACAAGTGGTCACGTTAAAATAAAAAAATAAATAACTTTAATTGTATAGAAGTAGTAATATAATAAATATTTGAAATGTATAAGGACTGGAAAAAAATGTGTATATATTTATTTGGAATTAGAAAATATGTTTTAATTATTAATTTTTAAATTGACTTTACCGTATTTGAATTTAGAACGTTATTCAGTTTCAAATTCTAATGTTGTAGGATCCTAGAGGAAAGTAAGCAATAATATATTACAGGAACCGACCCTTTTAAAGAGAATTACGTTTAGATAAGAAACAGTCGGTTATATCAAATGAAAGCTAAAATTAAAGTCGGAAACAATTATGCTGTTGCCATGTTCGAAGTAAAGTGCTGTAGAGTAGAATGCAGGCCGCCATTGAAGGGTCGACTGAAGTATTTAATTACCAAGACACGGTCCGAAACGGGCGTAGTCTTGCGTTGTCGGTCTTTTCGCATTTATTTCGGGCTCTGTCGCTTCCTATAAACGATCTCCGGTTTGGAAATTGCTTGAGGACAGATTTAGTATGTTTCCTTTTATTAGAAAGAATTCGAAAAACAAAAATCCATTGGAACAAGCTGCCTAAAATTTGAACGTTGAACTTCAGAGAGCAATCAAATGCTCAGGCATTAAAATATCACTGTAATATAATGTGTCATTTATATAGAAGATAGAATTGGAATATGGACATTAAATGTTGTTTCTCTAAATATTATAAAGAAACGCAGTTTTGTCTTTTATTTCAAACAAACATAAAGACATTATTAGTATATAATCTATATGTTCTAAAACATGTTTCGGTATGTAAATACGAAATTTATTGAATTATTAAAGATGCTTAAGTTGATACTAAGTTAGTAAATTTGAATGTACCTAAGAAGTTTCTTTGATTAATTTCAAAAATAATATCTTGCACACAAAATCAAGCTGGAATTGGATAAAGCGATTCTTTTAAATTTCAAAGAATATTTTCATCAATCACACCACGGCCTCCGTGGCGCAATGGTTAGCGCGTTCGGCTGTTAACCGAAAGGTTGGTGGTTCGAACCCACCCGGGGGCGATTAAATTTTTTGATTCTATGACTTTCCCTAACAATTTTATCGCTCGTGGCTATAACAATATTACCAGTCTTATAACAAAACAAAGAATCACAGATAAATCAATCGTCAAGTAAGTGTTGGCTCTGGTTTTAGCTATTGTGTTATATTTAATTAGCCATCTATAAAAAAAATCTAAACTGAAAGATTAAAGGAACAAAATATAAAACAAACCGTATGTTATAGATAGTATTAAAGGAAAGAATTAAAAAATAATAATATTTTAATTATTTACGTTTATTAAAATTTAGTTTAGTAAAAGAAACCAAGGTTGCTCCATAAACAATAGCTGGCATAAACAGGTCAATAAAAAAAAGGTATTTAATATTTGAATTAAAAAAAAAAACAAGTCTATGATGAACAAGTATTGGAAGGTATAGGATAGATATTCTTTTTACTAACGTTTAACAAATCGCCTAATGTGATAATTCTTTACAACGGACACAAGTGGTCACGTTAAAATAAAAAAATAAATAACTTTAATTGTATAGAAGTAGTAATATAATAAATATTTGAAATGTATAAGGACTGGAAAAAAATGTGTATATATTTATTTGGAATTAGAAAATATGTTTTAATTATTAATTTTTAAATTGACTTTACCGTATTTGAATTTAGAACGTTATTCAGTTTCAAATTCTAATGTTGTAGGATCCTAGAGGAAAGTAAGCAATAATATATTACAGGAACCGACCCTTTTAAAGAGAATTACGTTTAGATAAGAACCAGTCGGGTATATCAAATGAAAGCTAAAATTAAAGTCGGAAACAATTATGCTGTTGCCATGTTCGAAGTAAAGTGCTGTAGAGTAGAATGCAGGCCGCCATTGAAGGGTCGACTGAAGTATTTAATTACCAAGACACGGTCCGAAACGGGCGTAGTCTTGCGTTGTCGGTCTTTTCGCATTTATTTCGGGCTCTGTCGCTTCCTATAAACGATCTCCGGTTTGGAAATTGCTTGAGGACAGATTTAGTATGTTTCCTTTTATTAGAAAGAATTCGAAAAACAAAAATCCATTGGAACAAGCTGCCTAAAATTTGAACGTTGAACTTCAGAGAGCAATCAAATGCTCAGGCATTAGAATATCATTGCTTAATTTTAAGTTAGTCCTTAGTCCTAGTCTTTTCTTAAATGAGATTTAACTTAGCAATTAACATTGAACATTATTTTAGGTCAACAATGTTTTTCATTAATAATTATTTATGTGGGTAACCCTTGTAATTAACGTAGTCCTTGCTTAGTATTGTACTCGTAATATATTTGTATGTGGCAATCTCATATTATAGCATTTATGGTAAACAAAAGAAGACAAATAGTGCTTGCAATACCTTTGGTTGAAGGCAATTTTTTCAACAATTGAACCCAAACGATCAGATTTATAGGTTTTTTTTAAATTGTTAATATTGTGTGAATTGCTGTTGGCATGTAATAAATAAATAAACGAAACCCTTGTTTTCTTAACGAGATAGACAGACAGCAATCAGCTTTTTAAGCTTATTAGAGCCCAAATACGATGGTAAATCTATTGCCATTCAGCACACATATTTATATACATATTTTAACGTATCCCGATATATTTAGTAACCTGTTTTACGTACGTAAGAAACTGAAAATTGGAAACTAAATGGTATAAGATAATTGGGATTTAACAGTCGAATGTTATAGGTATTAAATCTAACGCTAATTTTAGTTAAATCAATGTGTAAATGTATAAAGGATGTTGGAATTAAGTCATCGAGGGTACACTACTTTAGATTAAAGTATATTTTCCCTGATCACACCACGGCCTCCGTGGCGCAATGGTTAGCGCGTTCGGCTGTTAACCGAAAGGTTGGTGGTTCGAACCCACCCGGGGGCGAGTCTAATCTTTTCTTTTTGTGCAATGAGTTTTTAAGTATTTTCGTCACAATGCTAAGACAAATCTTGTACAAAAGAGATGTTTATTTTTAATTGTCTCTATAATGTTGAATATATATATTTTTAATGACGAACTACACAGATTGGCCAGAGAAGCTAGCCTTCACTGCTTCACCGGATTGAGCTCTAGTAACTCGACACAAGGTTTTTTGACGAACTACACAGATTGGCCAGAGAAGCCAGCCTTCACTGCTTCACCGGATTGAGAGGTGGCATAGCTCTTAGGTCGCTTCTATCGCTAGTAACTCGACACAAGGGTCACACGGTGACCTGGGGTAACCTCGACTTGGACGGTTACTATGTTACGCGTAAGCATTCCGATCCGAGGGCGCCCGAGAGGGCCGAACCACGACTCGGTCGGTTGCTATTTCACGGATAATCTAAGGGACATTCGAAAGCTAAACTAACTTTGAGTGCCACTTCGGGAAGCGTTGGCGCTGGGAGAAGAAGTGGCCGAAGAAACTCCAGCAACGCTCCTAGCATCTAAGGGGTGAGGCCTGCCCATAAAATAGCGGTAACGCGCGAGGATTATTCGCAACCTCCGACGGTCGCGAATGGACGCTGAAGATTTGTAAAGATCTAGCCTGTCCAATGGTAATCGCGTCGTCCGGATCGTCAAGAACGTGTCTCGGCCTCCGGGCGACGCGACGTAATTTAGTATAGGAAGGCTTATAAGTGGCGGCACTTACAAGAAGTTTGTTAGAATGTTTGGTGGCAGTCTCGAAAACCGTCGAGATGCCTGCTTAAAGAATTGGCCGGTGTAAAGGGGGTGTTAAATATAATTCAAGTCCAAAGTTGTATCCGACCAGGATGTGGTCTAGACATCCAGCTATTACGCTAGTACCACGAATTAGTATCTACAAATTATAAATAATGTAATCATTCTTTTGCATTATTTTTTAATCTCAGTAACATTATATATTAATATGATCGCTTAGTGGCCAAACGGTTCCACTTACAATTTGATGATCGTGGTTTCCTAGTCGGCTTGTTCCAAAAGCTGTCTCTATCTACTCCGCTTGGGTTAAAATTGCTGAGCTTGTATATTCAAAATACTATTTATATAATTTTACACACAATATATTACATTTAATATATTTAAGCAACTATCGCCAAAAGCATATTATATATATTTCGGATACGGTCTGCGAATCGTAAAGTCGTAGGTTCGAATCCACCATTCGACTATTGACGTGGACCATCTCCTAACACAAGCCTAAGCTTAGTTGAAATGGTTAACCTTCCTTTAATAAAGAAACTGGTAGTTTTATGGGTAATTGACTAGGCAGCCCAGGCATGCCTGTGTTTTACACAACCCTGTTCGGGTTGCAAAAACACGCAGGCATCAGGCACACAATATTCGAAGCGAAGTGAATCGAAGCTTTCAATATGGGCCTCAGTGAACATTGATGATGCACAGCGGGGTTTGACCGAGCTTAGAGACAAGTATATTTACTACTAAAAACAAAAACCGAAAAAACCAAAATCAAAATACAGTTGAATTTAGAACTTCTTTTTAACACAGAACTATCGACTGGGTAAATAGATTTTGATGATTCTTTATTTGTTTCAAAACTGGGCCCCTAGTTTACTATTTTCCATTAATGCTTTATTATGAAACCGATCTATTACTGTCATATCAATCATCATTCCATCATTACCAAATACGTAAAGTACTAATACATACAATTGACGTGCCAGTCTTTCGCCATCGGTAAGCCATAGTGACAACAATCACCTCATAGACTTTTTTTCTGCAACTAACAAATATCGACCATTATGATGCCAATGAACGTTCATTTTGTGTATTTTTGCTTCTCAGATTTAAAAAAAAAATTGCTAAAATTTATGCACCGCTCACATAATATGGACGTATAAAGCTTGGAAAAAGGGGTAGAAATTACTGTTTTTATTTATCCCAATAAGAAAAAGTAATAAAAAAGTAACAACAGTATATAATTTTTGATTTAACCTTTATTGGTCTTTTAGTCTCAAACAGTGTTAAAAGTTAACTGTTTAAAAAGTTAACAATGACTTATAGCATGATACACAATTCAGACAGTGATATCAGTAGTGTATAAATATTTTTATTAATATCGCAACTAAAGCGGCTTAGATGAAGTTCTTTTGCCATTCTTCAAAACGTTTTTTTCATCGCAATTACCCGATCATTTACTTTTTTATTCGTCACAAATAGACGAAATATATTAACAATAAAACAGTTATTTCTGCTAATACATCACAAAAATTACCACCCTGTAGTTTCTCATTCACGGCGGTCACCCAAAGAGCCGAAGAGGCGACGATGAAACAGTCTCAATTACGCGGCATTCAGGCAGTAACGAGCGGGGGTGTGATTCCAACATTCATTCTATAGGCTGCTCTACCACTCGCCATCACACGCCTTTGTGCACACTCATTTGCCCAAAGTGCCTACAATACTTGTTTATCTTCAACTACATTAATAAAGCCTGCCTTCTATCTACACGTGTAGAGTAACAAAATACATATATCCTACTGGAAACAAGCCTTCTCTCTCAGGAGAGTATTAAGGAAAAGTACGACACGGTTACTAGTACGGATTTTCTCTCTATACGTAATCGATGTTGTTATCGCTGGTAGCCGATTGGTATCAACTTTTACAGCTACATCTGTACCAGGGCTTAAAATATCGTTTGAAGGACTACACATGACATAGAAAGTTCTAGGACAATAATGACCTAGTTTCCCCACGATGGTTACCTTCACCGCTACGCGCGTGGCGTGGGCACATAAAAATTGCAATAAACAATGTTATTGATGCTTTCAGAGATCGAACTCGGTTTGCCAGCCTACTATGGAACTTGAGGTAACCGCCCAGACACTAAACTACCACGGTACTTATATATATTGTCCTAGGCATATATGCCAAATTATAATGACGTTATACGGCTTACATTACAAAACCGTGCGTTTTTTACGTAGTTTTATTATAGTTATTGATTATTGCTAGTTTTGGTTTTCTGCAGTTGTATCACTATCGTTTTCCGACTACGTAACACTGACTCTTGAATATTGTCAAAATTATTCTTCAAATTATCAATACATGTTCAAATCAAATATGCCGTTAAATTTCAATTAATCCTATCCTATTTAATTTCCTATTAATATTATAAACGTGAATGTTTGTGAGAATGTATGTAAGTGAACTCTTTCACGCAAAAAGTACTGAACGGATTTTAATGAAACTTTACAATAAAATACTTTACAAGATATAGTGTGAATTTAATATTAAAAAAGTCCGCGACACCATACATTTATATTTTATGTGTAAGCAGTAAGTTATCAAGAAAATGGTACCAAAAATACAAAAACCAAAAATACAATTGTTTAAAAATAATAATAAAAATTTATTTCTAACGCACATTTCGTAGTATCAAATTGTGTCTTATATCAAAAAAACTTTTATCGCATCTGGTATTTGAAGTAGATAAGCTTTGTCTTTTACACTACATAATTTGGACAAATTTTTGAATAGTTATGACGATAAACAACGGAGTGCGCGATATTATGGTACAACATGGTTACTATTAGAAAGTAAACTAATTGAGTTTGTAACGCTTTTACGTCCTAACTATTCAACTCATGATTAAATTTTGCATACAAGGGATAGAAAAGGAAATACTTTTTAATCGCGGGTAATAACCGCGGGCCGCAGCTAGTTTGTAGTAATCATATGCTATTTAAAATGAATTATATTGAAATTAGTCAATGACGATTTTTGGCATCATGACAACTGAATTGCAGTTAATCGGTTGCCTTAGTCAACACTTAGTGACAATACAGACAGACTTGGGTACTGGGGAATTTTTTTTTTATATGAAAAGTGGCAAACGAGCATACGGCTCACCTGATCTTAAGTGATCACCGTCGCCCATGAACATCCACAGCACCAGAGGAGCTGTAGGTGCGTTGCCGACCTTTGAGATAGGAATAGGCTCGTTTCTTGAAGCTCCCTAAATCGTAAACGTTCGGAAACACCGCTGGCGACAGTAGATTCCACAAGTTGACAGTGCGTGGGAGAAAGTTACGCGAAAAAAATCGTTATCATCGATATATCCTGATGATTAAGGTGTTGATGGCACAACTCTTATTGAAATAGATCGGCGACGTATTCCTATAAGTAGGTGTTTATAAGTGGCGGCACTTACAATCGGATAAGTTTCTTTATCGTTTGCCCCCTTCACCTCTTATACAATACAAAACAGATTGTTAGTAGAACGCCCATTCATTATTTTTTATTAGTGTTCATAACAAAATTATATCATTTCGAGAATTACACATTCGTATACTAGTTTTATAAACTGCTTCAGAATACATTAAATAAAGAGATATTTATAACTGTGTCAGTATAAATGTTGCATTCCGTGAATGTTGTTTATTATGTAAGCTAAGTAGCGGAAGCCAGTTATAAGTTTGTAACTTATTCACTCCTGTTTATGCGCTTTTCCTGTATGGAGGAGGAACAAGGAGTTTTAATTAAATATGCTATTGTATATACTGTTTGTGACTCTGGAAGGCACCAATACACATTACAGAAAAGCATTCATAAGCTTCGTCAATAACGTATCAAGTGAATATACGCCCGTATGAATACACGTAGTCTATAATTTTCCGTGCAAACTTGGGGTTACTGGTTCAATATATGCTAATGTATTCAAGTGGTATGCAGTTCTTCAGTTTACATATTTTAAGTTGGTATTTTATAACATGCAAAGTGTATGGGAAACACGTTTGAAAATCGTGGTATAGTGCTTTCAGCTTAATTAAATTGTCATTCTCCGTACCCTTAAAGAGGAAACTTGTGAGCTATTAAATTAAAATAAATAAACCGCGACCCTTATTGCTTGTTATAGTGCATTTTAATCAGTAAATATTTTCCACGAATTTTTTCTTTATTCATTGGGGACTTTTGCCCTTTTGTGCATGTCAGCCCCATCATTTTTTTTTTTGTTGACGGGGAGGAAATCTTCACAAAGATACCCCGCCTTCTGGGGGGAAGGCGGCGGTTATGTGGGGATCTTACCCACTAAAACCTCCCCGGTGGCCCTTTCCTCGGTGCATGACGAGGGGCGCCGGGATCTCACGTGAAACGCACCGGAGCCCCTTTGCACTGTGCTCAAGGAGAGCACGTCCCGGGGGGAGGTTACTCCTCCCCTGTGCCCTCGCAGCGAAAGGCGACACGGGCCAGCCGATGTCGCCTTCTTCCCGGGTCCACTTTGGTGGACGACGCAGGCCCCCACCCTTGTCGCCCAATGAACCCGAGGCCCCTTTTAGTCGCCTTGTACGACAGGCAGGGGATACCGTAGTCTTATTCTTGAGAGCCCAGAACTACAGGGCTGAGCCCCATCATAACCTAACCTACGCAAACACACATTGGTCGCATGAAGCGAAAAAGAAAGTCATCAACGTTGTATGGCCTTAGCCATCAGCTTTCTCGCTCCCTCTGAGGTCGGGTCAGACAGCAGCATTAAAACAACACCCACATGTTGCTCCCTCAGTTTTAGACTATCAAGTATCGACTAAAAAGAGTTTACAGTTTCTTTTAAGTATTTATTTTTTGTACCCTAATGGATTATAACTTAAGAGCTTCACTTAAAGAGAAAGCATGCGTAGTGTAATACGACTCTGGATACGCATAACCTGCAACTCCGCTTCTAACTCTGTGGGCTCCTCACATAACGCAGTCAACAAAAAAGGGTATTCTACTGCTCTGACCTGTGATCCTGGGCTTTTAAAATTAGGCTACGGTATCCCCAGTCGTAAAATACGCCTAAAAGAGGCCGTAAAAGTGGCCGCGGAGGAAGGCAACACGGAGTGGTTTCGTGTTGCCTAAACACTGCGAGGGTACTGGGAGAGGACTCTTCCCCTAGAACGTTCTTCGGCCCAGTAAGGCATGGGAGCGTTCCGCTGGAGATACCGGATCCCCTCACCATGCACCGAGAATCTCACACAACCGCCGCCTTCTCCCTAGAAGGGTATCTTATTGAGATTTCCCCCTTGAAAACATAAAAAATATGTTCTACTGCTGGAGTGTTCGTTTGCTATGATTATTGCATCATAAGATTTTAATACGTGTCTTAAAGTTCTGCTATGGACGGGGAATTCCTCGCAGGGGAGTGAGAGCAAAAAAAAGCAATGCTTTAGATCGTTGAGGAAACGTATTTTAACAACCCGTCGACAACTGTTGTCGAGCTGCCAATAAATCAAACCAATCAAGGGCCTTTTACGCTCCGTAGCCGGAATTTTCAGTCTTCGCCTACTTAAAGTTTATATTAAATCAATTTAAAATGAGGTTACGTTTTTGTTAGGTAACGTTTATTGGAATATATAATTAAATAGGTGCTATATATGTACGTACGCGTGTTATACGGTTTTACTTATACGGTTTACGTATTTAAACAAATTGAGACAACCAAAAGAGATTTAACCGACTTTAAAAAAAGGAGGTGGTTCTCAATTTAACACAACTCGATTCAAAGAGTAGTTTCAAAATTAAAATCTTTCAGATTCGTAAGAGAAAAAAATAATCTGCTACAATTTGTAGCCACTATACTCGTATAACACAAAGCCTACCTACAATCATATTTTGGATTAATATGGTATCTGAAAAGCGGATAGTGATTGATATCTCTATTTAGACTCTGTTTATACCATAGATAAATACTTGCTGTAATAACTAAAAACATAAAATACGCGTTTTCATTATAAAAAAATCATCTTTTAAAGCTAAATAAGAAGCAAACCGGCTGCAAAGTAACCTTTTAAGATAATTAACGAAATACAAGCTTAACTGGCAAAGAGTGAAATGCTATTGAAATACTTGAAATGGTTTTGAAAGGAGGCTTGCCCCTTTTTAAACTATGAAGGCATTTTGAAATTATCACAATTATTTCATTAGTCGCTACAAATTCGCATTTAATGCGTTCCCTTTTCAACCGACACCGTGATAATTATGCAAATCTTTTCATTATATTTGTCTTTCTTTTACGCTTTTATCTTATAATATAATTAGTTTTTATAAATATAATTCATATATAATAAAAACAAGTATAGTTACGAGTATAAACAAAAATCTATTTCAAATCAGATGCTGCGCCATCTCACATGGCGGATAAGGGTAAGGTATACGTGAGCATAGTCAAGCCGTTAGTATAATATAATCTAATTTAGTCTAAAGTTATTATTTAATAATTATTGTATAGTTTTGTTGTAAATTCTAAAAATAGTATAATGTAATAATGAGTCTAAGTTACTTGATTGAATAAATAAATTATTAAAGGTGGTTGAATAAACTTTCAACGCCACAACGTGGGGATGCCCTCTTTTATTGCCCATGTATCATAGTTATATTACAAAGTTCTGGAGCCTTATCCTTCTCATTCTTCTTGAACATTCGTTAAAGTTATGGAGTATTTACCTAGACTTTCTAGTCTCTGAAAATCATACTAAATAAAAAACAAAACGAAAACGGTTCATAAATGAAGGCGCTATGAGTACACAAACAACGAACAACGAACTTCGTCCAAGTTGGTTAAAAACCTTTTTTTTTGTTGACGGGGAGGAAATCTTCACAAAGATATATTTTTAAATACCTGGAAAACCTGGTTAAAAACCTGGATTGTGTCAACTTGTGTCTAACTTCACAATCAAACAAAATTATTTATACGAGAAGGAACAGAAATTTTATATCGTGTAAATAAGATACCAGGGGCCACCTAAGACTATTCACGTCACCAGGTGAGTTGCAGATATTTTTGTAAGAAATATTTATGCTACACTCGTGAGTAAAAATAAAGGGTCGGTTAAGAAAGTTTGAATATCTCGGAAGATAAAGACGCTAGCTAACTGAAATAAATTGTGCTTGATCGACATAATAAAATCCTTAAAATAAAATGAAATATTTCTATTAATTTTTTTTTATATTTCATTAAAAAACACAAGAACTTAAACGAAAAAGGTTTTTTTAATGATATAAAATTTCTGTCCCTTCTCGTATAAATAATATTGTATGATTTTAAAGTTAGGTTGAAATATAAAAATAAATTAATAAAAAAATATTTTATTTTATTTTACGGATATTTAATTGTCTATCATGCACAATTAATTTCAGTTAGCTAGCGTCTTTATCTTCCGAGATATTCAAACTTTCTTAACCGACCCTTTATTTTTACTCACTACTATATTAAGCAGAAGGGGTTAAACTTGTAAGGTTAGAGAGATGGTCGATATTCTACAAAAGACTAATGAAGCGATGTGCAATTAAACATACAGGAAAAACTTAAGCCAAGATATACAGCGCAACGCTACTCCACGCAATCTTTGTTCCAATATTTCAAAAGTATTATTTTGCCAGTTAAGTCTGGCATTTACTTAATTATCTTAAAATATTAGTTGAGTGGAGGGGCTCTTTATTTTCGATTAATATATATACTATTTATCGATATAACGAATATTGTTTACGCAACTACGAGGATGCCAATTTATTTATTTTTTGGCATCTTAGTATATTTTGCCTTATTTATTACTGTCCGTCCCCATGCACCGGGCACAAATCTTTTAGCTAGTGATTATTTTGCACTTTTAAAAATCTTAAAAAAGGCAATTCTCTAGTACAAGGTTACTGGGATTCGAACTTGCGATCATCAGATCGTAAGTGGAACCAATTAATCACTAGGCTATCACTGTTTTCTTTTCTTACATTAACGCGGATATTTTATAAATATTTGAAGACTAATTTGTCATTTCAGTTATTAATTTTGTAATTAAACTAATATGGCGACACTGGAATCATTATTATTATTTATTTATTTTACCTTGCACCCCGCAGTTACCTTAAGCACTACAAAATAAATAGAAATTAATTATTATTTTTAATTTAAGTCGTTGAAAAAAATCCATTGTTTAAAAATCAAACATATCCCATTTTCATCAGCATCCTTAAGCAAGGAGAAGACGAGATTACACATGAGATTGCAAAATGGAAACAATAGCTGTATATTCAGAATGGCGACGACGCAGCATATTTTGTGAGGCGTGCGCCCCGTCAGCGTAGTGTGGCCGACAAGAAAAATGTGGGGCGGGGGCGCCGTGCTAAGAGGTCGACGACCCCGCCGGCCCGACTGCATTGCCTTTACGAATCTTATATTACATAACTCGGCACCATCGGCCCGACAACTGTATTTGCACTCGATACAAAACGATAAACCTACTTTTGTGTAATAGACACAATGGTAAACATGGGGATGCGTTCTCCCCCTGTTCCTTTTCATCGGATTAGGAGAACACTGCCTCGAAAGTGACACTCGTATTAGATTTGTTTATGACGACGATACTTACATTATAACGAATAGAGTGTGTTTGTGCAAGCGTCGATTTTAAACTTGTTTATTTTATAATAGCACGTATTTTGTTTTCTAACGATGTTACGATTATTTATATAATGCTCTCTAAAGAAACATTGTTCTCGGTGTAAAGCAATACAGAATTGAAGCTGCTAAAAAGTGGTTGAATATTTTTTGAACTTCTTTTAGGAGTAATTTAGCACAAAAGGAAACTATTTTTTTTGATTTCTCTCTAGATGCGATATAATTACTATTATTTTTTTGTTACCCCGCCTGCTGAGGGGAAGGCGGCGGTTATATGGGGTTTTTACCCACTAAAACCTCCCCGCTGGCCCTTCCTCGGTGCATGGTGAGAGGCTTCGGGATCTCCAGTGGAACGCAACGGAGCCCCTCTGTGCTGTGATCAAGGAGAGCACAGTGGTTACTGCGAACTAACACAGTTGGCCAGAAAAGCTGGCCTTTACTGCTTCACCGGATTGAGAGGTGGCATATGTCTTAGATCGCTTAACCTGAACCGCTATTAGGTATTAACTCGACACAGGGGTCCCCCCGGTGAGGGTTACCTCGGCTTGGACGGCTAGCAGTACGCGTTAGCAGTCCGATCCGGGGGCGCCCGCGAGGGCCGAACCACGACTCGGTCGGTAGCTATTTTATTAACAAAAGAGTAATGGGACAATCTAAGTTACACTAACTTATATGCCACTTCGGGAAACGTATTAAGAGGAATAAGACACACCGCATAGAAAACATTTTATATATCAATCGGAAGCTTAAATCTTATTTTTAAAGTTGCCTAAAATAAAAGGGGTTGTTACAATCGCAGCGACCCATAAATCTGTCTCTAGAGACTTCTTGTAGCCAGAGCTATCAATTATTCAGCTGGACAGCCGCGGCTCGAGGTGTATGACTAATGATGGATAACATCTTGCGGGCGGACGAGGTAAAACGGGGTTGAAATAAATTGATCAAATATGAAAAGGAACATACATACCAACCCCTACAATGTTTAATAGATAAGGCAAGCGTAACGTCATTAGCTTAGGATACGGTCTGCGAAACGTTAGGTCGTAGAATCGAGTCGGTTGTAAGCTTATTCGCAATTGTTGAACAAGAATCTTAATAATATTTGTGATAAAAATATTAGTAGCATTCTTTAAAAGTATCTTAAAGCTAGCTTTCAGTGTTGTTGTAAAGTCTAGTTGTCTATTTAAAAGCTCTGATATCCGGAGGCAGGGCAATCTCAGCGTCAAAGGTTAAACAAAATAAGCTATATAGTGTGAATATTAGTAACAAAGGATTTAACCCTTGTCTAAGCGCATTAGACATAGACAGTGATCGCTAACCGCTCTAGGTGTATGGCGATGAGTTCACCACCTGTACATATGGCTTACGTGACCTAATAGGATAAGCAATAGCTGTGACTTATTACCGTACTATAAAAGAGTTTAAAGAACTTGAGAGCTTGCTTTAATATAGTTTGTGGTCTTCCTAATTCTTTATATACAATTGTGACATTGCTAAAAATTGTTAAAATAGGCTCGCCCCTTGTGGCATACTCCCTTTTGCTCCCCTTATAAGGCTTTCATCTTACACCTAAACACACCGACAAAGGATGCTAGGTAATTTGTTTATTAAATGTATAAAACACTGGAAGTGAACAACTGGCAATCTATTTTTGGAAGTGACAGAGGTGAAATTTTATCATTCCCTATTTGTAGTTATAAAAGACTGTCGTATTGTAAATTAACAGTAATGAGATCATAGTTTACATATATTTGTCCGAAAAAATAATAATAATTGTTATACATTTTAATAATAAATAACTTGACAAATACGACGTTAAACAAACAACTTGTTCTTGTAATCGCCCGTGCCAGCATCCTAAGCTGTCAAACTCCCCTAATTATTCTCGTCTAGATCGTAGTCCTGTCCAACCCTTCAAAGGAAAAGTTTGGCAGCTGTCACCGCAGTTATGTTACGTTGGATAGATTATAGACGCCTATCTCGTTCGGCAAACAGACCGACAATAAACTGTCTGACTTCCACGCATTCAGCCGTCGGTCGACGATAAAATCCGATAACGCCGTCGACAGCTATCGGGGGGGAGAATTCGACGATTTTGCCTTTTAAATTATTAATGTCACTCAAATGAGAACGCTTGTTTACTTAGCTCTGGTGAAATACGATTACTTCCATTGTTTCACTGTTTTTTTTTCTGTTTTTTATTTAAATATGATTTACCCAGTACAACACACTTTTTAAGCAAACATTATTTTTAGTAATATACTGCGCAGAAGATTGAATAAATATAAGGGTAGTAGTAGTAAAAAAGGGTGGCACGGAATCATACTTTATATGCATAACATAACAAGAATAATTACTAGTAAAACCAAAAAACGACTTCTTTGTATTAGCAGAACCTAACCAAACTCTCATTCTCATTCTCAAATTATACTTGAAGTTCTTTCTTTATTAGAAAGAAGAGATTTATTAGAAAATGAATCATCGATATCGGTTGTCGCGAAATTAATTTATTCATCCATTTGTCGCGCACATAGTTAATGCAAATTTAAGACAAATGATTTTCTCAAGGATGCCATTGTCAGAATTGGACCAAATTGAAATGGCACCAGCTTTAAAATAAATGAAGAATCATCAAAATCGGTCCACCCTGCCGAAGGTCATGAGGAAACAAAACTTTTAACATCGATTTATTATGGACGTATGTCGATTTAACGACGACCAATATGTAAAAAGAATGCTTACAATTTTTCGTACAAATTTCCAAATTGCAGTCCAGAAACCTTCAATATGTTCTAAGTATATGAAATGTTCGTATAAATCAAAGACGTTTTAAAAAGGTAATAGTAAAACTCCAAAATTGCATTTCACATTCAATAAAGGAGAGCGATCTGACTTCCAAAGCTCCCTCTTAATACATTGTTTTAATCAATTGCCTTCTGACATAAATCTGCATTTGAATAAGAAGTCATTTCACTGTTCCGATAAGTTGAGCACAATCGTTCCATCTTAATAATTCCAATCGGAGTTTGAATGTAAACAGAGCTGCAGTGCTGGGATTAGAGTGGTGATTTGACAAAGTTTGCACACTTGGCACGGCGTTGGCGCTGATATCATCAGGAGTTTCAACTGCCTGTGTGAACTGGGACAAACTAAAATTGAGTTCACGTCAAACAATAATACCTTCGCACATAACTTCATCTGGTACGGTATTGAAACTCTGTATACATTTGTATATTGTTATTCATTTTGCTTTATTTTATTGAAACATTAAACTTTCCATAAAGTTAAAGTTACAGCCTTTATATATGTCCCACTGTTGGGCGCAGGCCTTCTCTGTAAAGAGAGTATAAGGGCATAGTCCGCCACGCAGCCCTAATGCGGATTGGCAGACTTCACATGCCGTAGAAAAATTTTCTAAAACATGTAGGTTTCCTCACGATGTTTTCCTTCACCGCCGAGCGCGTGGTAAATCAGCACATAAAATTGCAACAACAAATTTATTGGTACCGGCACCAGGTATCGAACTCGGGTTGCTAGCGTACTACGCAACTTGAGCCAACCGCACGGACACTGAGCTACCACGGCTCAGTGTCCGTGCGGTTGGCTAAATTTTTAAATTAACTCTCATAATATATTAAATTATTCATTTCTCTCCGTATTCGTTCTCTTCTATTCTCTTCTCGGGCTAAGAACCTACACCCATGTACATATCAGGTAATACAAAATCATTCTTATCATTTATACAAAAGATATCGGGCTCAAGTTAATGTCAGAAATAATAGGACGACGTATGGCTTGTTTGACAGTACAAAAAGAGGAGTGCTCCGATCGTCACCAAACACTTTACAGGATTACTCGCCAGGTCAAGTTTCATTGAAATCGGTCCAGCCGTTTCGTAGCCTATAAGGAACAAACCCACACACTTTCTCTTTTATATATATAGATTAAGTAAATGGTTTACCATTAAGTTTCCATTATTCTGTCTCACGAAAATAGATAGATAAATAGATTGCTGACATTTTAAATTAAATATAATCAATTAAATAATAATAATAAAGACTAAACTTAACCTAAAAGTTAAAAGTGTCTTTTTTTATTCACACTGTTTAATTGGAAATTATAAAGAATGTTATTGTAATAATATAATAATATTTGTATACAAATATTGTTAGCATTTTTATTAAAGAATTAATAAAATAATATAATATATAATGCTTACTATCACTTCTCTAATAAGAATTTTATACGCTAAAACTGCTTCTTCACATAAAAAAAGTATTTTCATAGTTTAAGTATGGCTAATAGTGGTATGTCTTTTTCTTTAGACTATGGATTGCATCAAAATGTCTTTGTGTCAGAAACAGCCGCGTTACACGCTCTTTGCCGCTTCGATGAACCTAGCATGATAAATAACATTATCAAGAGAAAATATTCTTTACCTAGGAAGGTAAATTTATTCCCACAGCGATAACAGTCAGGACACAAGCTTATGCAACTTTCTAAAAGTTCAATAACCATGCCCGAAAGGAAATCCGAGCATTGGAACCGCATTTGGCTTCATAGGCTAGGCTTCACATGACTCGACCGGCCATGTCACTAAGTAAATATTTAAACTAAACAAACTAGTGTACTAACAATTACATAGCGTTTCTGAGTTTTATCTCGTCACCGGATCGCCAAAACTTTCCTACGATTAGTTGCGATATCGAAAGGGAAAGCGGAAGATTGCAATGATACGAGAGATTTTACTTTGGTACATGCGAAAAAGTATTCACATTTGTTACGAGTTGACAACAAGAGCATACAATTCAGTAAACTTGCGCAATTTGTTTACTTGATTAGACATTATTACCAATATTACTTGTATAAACTGTACACTTACAAATATAAGAGATAATATGCATTTACTAAATGCTCTGCATTTCCACTTAACATCAGAGTCCAAGTCTGACATTTGCTAATGACATCTCACTAAGAAACCAAACTATTACAATTAAATTGTGCTAAAAACCGTAATCTACTAATTGAATTTTATAACATGTTGACAGTTTTCATTTGAATTTTTTAATTATTTTATGATTATATTTTATAATCTATTTAAAAGTTTCTTTTCGACGCAATTGGTTTAGCAAACTGAGGGCCCATGTGGACCTATTAAATAATAATAAAGGTCCTGGGAGGTTATTAATAAACTTAAAAGAGTAGACAGAGTTAAGAAACACTTCACTTTTCATCTTGCTTGTCGGTCCCATATGTAACCCTAAAACGTAACGCAATCTTAAGGGGATTTAAACGCTCGACCGTCAGTTCATAAACATAACCTCCACTAGGCCTTTTGCCACCGTTGCTTACATTATTTTTCTTAATAAGGTAAGTAAAGTTATTGAACGGGAAATAATAATATTGATTCATGAATAAGCCGATCGTTCCCTCCCTTGCAGATAAGCTGTACCGAAGGGCAAATCGCACCGTTACCTTGGTGATAATTTACCGTGCCTCGGGATCAGCCGGATAAACGATGCCGATAAATCTGCTCCACCTTTATTGTGCCTCCATCACAAAGCACCACTTTTATTTTCCCGCTCAATTCGAGAACATACACAGATAATTAAGCCACGCTCGGATACACCGCCATTGATAAATGTACATTTACAGAGGAATAAAAAATATTACATTTAATGTAATATTTCTATATTGATTTAAAATAATTATTAAAAAAAAACGTTACTTTGCACTCAGTGATCATGTGAACTGGATGTGTAATGAACCGAATCTTCTATAAAGCAATTATCATCAAACAGTCACGTTTATTGGTTAATCAGCCCAATTGGAAATATTAGTGTGAATTGAACAACTACCGCCATCTAGGAGTGATAGTTAGTAAACTGAAATTACTTTTTAAAGTTCTTAATATTGACATAAATACCAGTAAGATTAAGTATTGCATTTTCTGTAAGTTTTTTATTTAAAGTTATTAAATAATTTAAATAAAATGTTTTAAAAATTGTTGGCATTATTAAATACGAGTATATCATAATCATATCATAGCCGTGATACTGCTACTCGGTTTGTATAAATAAGTTTTCAATGTTCCAATTCTCATATTGAATTCTTAAGCACAAAAATAATGGCTTTCAGAAATTTATACCTGGCCGAACATCGTACCGATAGACAATTCTTATTTTTATTAAGTTTCTCATATACCTAGCACCTAGTGGGACCTAGTAGCTCGATGAAAAGCGGCTGGCAATTGCATGTTCTACCTAACCACGTAGAGAGAAAACGACGATGAGAGTTTCAAAAGACCAACGGCGTAAGATCTGTAATTCTTTTAGTAGTAGTAAATACAATAACATTTGGACTAGCTGCAATAAAATTAATTAATCCTATTATTTCTACCACTGAAGTTTCTCGTTACACATGATCATTTCTACAGATTATGTTTATTAATAGGAGTTTAGTGTGTGTGTGTATTTACTGGAAGAAAATGTCGAATCTATCAATAATTACGATGTACAGTGAAAACATTATAAGAAGCGAAGCACAGACAATTAATCACCAGGCATCAATACCAACACAATGAGGAAATAGTAATCAGTCTTCGTTAAAGTTGCCCCCGGTATCGTCCGGACAAGGAACAAGTTTATAGTACGGACTTGTTGGCAAACTAGCTCTCAATAACCTGTTTTTATTCTCATTTGTGCTGTTGAGCCAGTGTTTATATTACGTTAAAAGAAAACGCCCGCCTTGCAGACCGCCCGTTAGAAACTCTAATAGAAAAAGGGTTGACTCTAAAGCAACGACGAAATTGAATTGAAATAAAACCAAAATACTTACAAATTCTTCACTAAACTTCTGAATTGTTACTAACATTCAAAATAAATCTAAGCTTGTATTAGATGATTCTAGATAGTTCTACGACTTTACGTATCGCAGACTGTGGCCTAAACCATCAAGCTATTGGTGTTCAATAATTGTTCGAAACCACTTCGCAGCTATTCTAATGGCAATCATCTCAAAAAATTGTTGTGTAAATTACACATAGAAAAGAAGAATGTTATAAAATGCAACATTCACAGGGATTTAGACGTGTAACGAGCTTGCGAGATTTACGAGTTAGACAATGCTCGTTGTGGAAATCTATTTAACTCAAACTCAGTTAGAGCGGGTCGCTGCGCCCCCGTGATAGCAGACGCAGCCTCATGAACCGAATACGTGGCGCAACTTTACTTATGTGTTAATGCAGATTATTCACAGGAAGCGTTGTTTGCCATTTAATTATAATACAAATGAAAAAATATATATTATTATAAAAAAAAATAATATTAATTTTCTTGTATGAAACCTTCATAGTGGAGTCTACGGAGGTTTGTTGTGATATCAATGAAAAAAGACTAGTCAGTGATGTGAAATTGAAAAAGTATAGAAAATGTCATAATTTAATTTATAGTTTAGCAAATAAATTTTTTTATGTGGAATTACAGAGCAACACAAAGTTATTCTTGTTTTTATTTTCATTTCCTATACGTCTATCATCATTTTAGTTGTAAAACATCCGCTGCTAGACATAGGCCACCCCCAACGATTTCCAAAAGGACCGGCTTGCATCCAGCGACGTCCTGCGGTCTTTATGAGGTCGTCAGACCACCTTGCGGGTGGACGTCCTACGCTGCGCGTACCGGTCCGTGGTCTCCAATCTAGTACTTTTCGGCCCCATCGGCCATCTGTTCTACGCGCTATGTGCACTGCGCACACTACACACTTATGTGTATAACAATATTATTTATATTATATATTATTTAATTCATGTTTACATACAACCGAATAACGTACGCCTTTTGATTTCTTTTTTTTTGGGTTATTTGGCTGCAAATCAGCGATGTTTTAATTTTGCAGTACAGCACATGCTAATCCATACCTTTCATCTTTCTTTCTTAATTTTTCCAATTTTTGATTATATTTATTTCTTGTAATATTCCGTTCCATTGTATTCTATTCTTATATATAAGTTTAGATAGGTGTCACGAGTCGAACGCATTGGAGCCCCTCTGCACTCTCTAAAAGTACGTGTGAGGGGAAGTAACAACCTAATCTAACCTTTATGTTGCTGTCCGACCCAAGCTCAGAGGGAGCCAATATTTTCTCGGTCCATGTAATGCTTTTTATAATCTTCCCTCAGTTCGAGGGCACTCCCTTAGTCGCATCCTCCAGCATTGGAATCCTTGGCGTACTCCTATCTCAAAGGTCGGCAACGCATCTGCAGCTCCTCTGGTGCTGTGGATGTTCATGAGCGACGGTGATCACTTAAGATCAGGTGAGCCGTATGCTCGTTTGCCACTTTTCATATAAAAAAAATGCACTTGCTTTTGCTTATCTAATAAGGTGACATGCCCATGTTACGACATGACATGGATATCTAATTAATGGTCGTTTTCGACTTAACCAAGTTCAACCTAGATAGTTTTATTGTGTATCGCTTATTTACGTTTAGCTGTGATAAAGTTCAATTGATGCAGCGAATGAAATGTCAATATAGTTGAATTCACTCACCAGCTGAGTGCAATTCTGCTCTTAAAAGCGTGAACTTTTAGCGAGGTCCGCCGCACGAGAGTAGTTTGAGGACGTGCACCGGTGCTAATTGTAAGTACCTCATCCTCTACGACACTTTTGTTCCCTTTGAAGTTAGGAACTAGCCGCCTCCTCGTGCCGTTTTCTTCTCAAAGTCACGGAAACAAAATAACTGACATGTATACGTGTAAGACAAGTATATTTCCGCTGACAAACAAAAACCACCATCAAATGAAATCAGTGGCGGATTAAACGTTGAAAGCTACTCACTCTCATTGATTTCAAAATCGGTTGAAATAAAAACCATAAAAATAACGATGATAGCCTCCTCCTTTTTTGAAGTCGGTTAAAGTATACTTCCCCGGAATGAGAGTTGTGAGTTCTCCGACCACAGTGCCGAGAGTCCGGTGCGTTCCTTTGGAGATCCCGGACCCCCTCACCATGGACCGAAGAAGGGCTACCGGTGGGTTTTAGTGAGTAAAATCCCTCATAACCCCGCCTCCCCCCCAGAAGGCGTGGCGTATCTTCTTATTATGTATTATGATTAACGAGACACCGTGTAAATACGTCCTCTACATTTCGTAATATAACCGCGAGGTTGGTGGGAACATGGCTAAGTGGTGAAACTTTATACGATCTTATAGACCGTTCTAATCCCAATTCTTATACCAAGTTTCCGTTTATCAGTTTCGTATATAACAGAATATACGATAGTCTTAAAGAGGAAAACAAAACTACAACTGGAAAATTTTTGTTCCTTATATTCAAAAACGAAATTTTTTGCTCTGTGAATGGACTGACGACAACCTGTCACATGTGAGACCTAATAAAGCTGTATGAAAAGTGGACAACGATTGTATCTTAGTCTAACTTTCCTTCCGTTCTTATCAACAGGCTCATATTAGCTTCACCTGTATGTAGTCCACTTTTTTGAACTTTTTTTTTTCCATATAGCGCCTGAGAAATATTTCACATATCCGTTTTTATACCGGTGTCGAATAAGTTCATTACTCTCAGCTCCACCGTTCGTATCCTCACTTCTCATGAATTATTTATTCGATTTCCGATATTAAAGCTACCTCTA
Organism: Meandrusa payeni; assembly: GCA_029286785.1. Lineage (NCBI taxonomy): Eukaryota > Metazoa > Arthropoda > Insecta > Lepidoptera > Papilionidae > Meandrusa > Meandrusa payeni. The sequence continues at coordinate 6,087,631 of JAGSMX010000012.1, read as the reverse complement.
TTAAAAAATCTTCCACCAACAATATTCCAACAATTTATACTCGTATGCTACTAAAATGTGTCATTTCTATATTTACGAGAAGTTTGAATTTCGACGAAGCTCCTGAATAATTTAAAGTAAAACAATCTAAACAAAACAAAATCGAGAAACATTTGTGGACAAAGTAAGTTTATTATAGTACTAAAATAACACTAACTTGATAATAAATAACACATCATCATAATACAGGCGCACGTACATTCTAAATGGAAGGCGCTGGTCTCCTTCTGCGAGTCCGTAATGACCCAGAAGGAGACCGCCGAACGGGATCGGGAGAGGGCCGATCCCGTTAGGAGATGGCGCAGGCGGGCCGGTGGCAGACCGGCCCGCAGCCCTGTAGTTTTGGGCTCTCAAGAATAAGACTACGGTATCCCCTGCCTGTCGTAGAAGGCGACTAAAAGGGGCCTCGGGTTCACTGGGCGACAAGGGTGGGGGCCTTTGTCGTCCGCTAAAGTGGACCCGGGAAGAAGGCGACATCGGCTGGCCCGTGTAGCCTTGCACTGCGAGGGCACAGGGGGGGAGGGAGTAACCTCCCCGGGACGTGCTCTCCTTGAGCACAGTGCAGAGGGGCTCCGGTGCGTTCCCCTGGAGATCCCGGAGCCCCTCGTCATGCACCGAGGAAAGGGCCACCGGGGAGGTTTTAGTGGGTAAAAACCCCACATAACCGCCGCCTTCCCCCCAGAAGGCGGGGTATCTTTTTGAAGATTTCCTCCCCGTTAACAAAAAAAAAAGGCGCACGTACATATTAAGACCGGTAGATTACATTAAAAGCTAAGTAAGTATTTAATACAAGTTAAAACTCACACAAGTTTTGGTTATAAACAACATATGTTGTTCCAGCTATCTTGACTTAACCTCAAATGAGCTTGTTTACGTACACTGTTATCTAGCAAGTTCTTATTACGTCATGAATCTCTCAAAACATAACGTATCTCTCTTAATCTGAAATCTGCTAGACATACAAACAATTTAACCCAGAGAAATATTCTTGGTAAAAAACAGTAAGTTCTTTCAGCGTGATTATTTTAGATATTTCATATTTATTATCACTTGGTAATATAGTAAAAAAGATCGGGTACATGTAATGATCTAATTTTTGCTTTTTGTTTAAAAAGGTTTTTTTTTAATTAGGTCACATTTTAATTCTGTTGTAATAGAGAATTTAGTTACGAAAATATACCAAGGAACTCATAAAAACCCCATGGTAGATTTATGACAGTCTAACATTAGACAAGAAGAGAGATGCGTCAATAGCCTAATGGTAGCCTACGGGCTGCGTATAGTAGTAGTAGTAGTAGTACTTAGGTTCTTAGGTTCGAATCCACCTTTGGACTACTGACGTGAACCATCTCCTAACACAAGTCTAAGCTTATTTGAAATAGTTACTTGTTAACCATTTAAAATGTTAATAAAATTTGGGAAGAAAAAATATTGTTAGCATTCTTCAAAAAAAGAAAAAAAATCACAGTCGCCAGAACTGTAATGATAAACTTAACAGAGCGTCCGTGCGTCGTAGCGTTTAATACGTCATTGGTTTGATTTGAAGTGAGTTGTTACTCGTAAGTATTATTGTTTATGTTTTTAAGTATAAATGTATATTAACCATAGTTAATGCAGTGATGTATGTCTCTGTCACATCTCATCTGGATATTCAGAGCAGCCTCTAAAGGAGGTTCTATATAGGAACGAGTGCAGTGCACTAATTGTCGGAGCTTTGTCTTAAAGGTAGCATTGTTTTGTTTGAAGTCTGTAGGCAAGCGTGTTCTGGTGATACGTGTTTAAATATAAACTTTTTTTTAAGGTAAAATTATAAAGTTTCTAAAACATTTCTGTTCCTATTCCAAATTTAACGAATAAAAATTCTTTTTAATTATCTGTTACTATAATTAATTATGATAAAATCCTAATTAATATTATAAACGTCAAAGTTTGTAACAATGTATGTGAAGTGTTACTCTATCACGCAAAAACTACTAATTGGATTTTAAAAACTATACAATGATATAGTTTACATATCAGAGCAAAACATAGGCTAAACATAATTTATTAAGATATAGTGTGAATAATTCAATATAACGATAAGTTGGGAAAAAATCTGCCATCTGAGAGATTTCTGGCGTAAGCGAGTTTCAAGGATAAATGGAAATGTTTATCTTAAATTGTCCTACGAAAAACACAGGCACATATAAATATATACATAAATGCTTGTCGCAGGCTTTTAGGTGGAAGCCATTATCGCCAAAATAGTGAACACTAAATACAATAAATAATGAACAATGAAGACATACTTTTACATGGGTAAAACTGCGGGGCGCAGCTAGTATATTATAAATCTTCAAATACGTTCCAAAAGCTAGCTAGGTTCTATTTGTCGATTGGAATCAATTGTAATGGAATCATTGTATCTACACTGTATAGACTATAGCTCAGTGCGGCGCCGGAGATGTGGGATCGCCATCCCCTGTAGAGAGGGTGTATCGTGTAAGTGTTCTGAGGTTGGTCTATCCGATGCATTAGATGCTTCATATCAATAATCACCAGGTACACTAAAACGGACCACTTTCGATATTTATAATGTTCACGAAGAACTGCATCGTTCAAAAATCCTGATGTATTCAAAAATCTAAATAACCTAAACGAACTATATGTCTGAAACTAAAACCGAAATACAGAAATTTTAAAAGATCTTTTTCAAGCAGGTTAAACTAGTCGCTTCATTCGATAAAGGAATTAATCTAGTTACAGGATTGGAAACGTCCAGTCCGACGAGAAAATTGCTAACGATATGATTTCCAACAGTTACTCGAAAGTTAAAAATTAATCCTGCTCCATAACATGCTTGAAGGTTCAATTCAAAGAGATTTTAACACAATTATTTTTATGAATCTGTTCCATTTGTTATATCTAGATGGGAAAAATTAAATTGAACTGTTTTATACCACTCGTTATTAATAATAATTATTATTTATTCCTCACCATAATCCACAGTAGTTACTAATAAGATAATTATATAATTAAAAACATATACAAACTTGGAACAAGAGACATAATAACAGAAATATTATGGTGGATTGACACTTGAACTAGGACGGATCCGGACTGGAAGGCGCTGGTCTCCTTCTGCGAGTCCGTAATGACCCAGAAGGAGACCGCCGAACGGGATCGGGAGAGGACCGATTCCGGTAGGAGATGGCGCAGGCGGGCCGGTGGCAGACCGGCCCGCAGCCCTGTAGTTTTGGGCTCTCAAGAATAAGAATACGGTGTCCCCTGCCTGTCGTACAAGGCGACTAAAAGGGGCCTCGGGTTCACTGGGCGACAAGGGTGGGGGCCTGCGTCGTCCACCAAAGTGGACCCGGGAAGAAGGCGACATCGGCTGGCCCGTGTAGCCTTGCACTGCGAGGGCACAGGGGGGGAGGGAGTAACCTCCCCCCCCCGGGACGTGCTCTCCTTGAGCACAGAGCAGAGGGGCTCCGGTGCGTTCTACTGGAGATCCCGGAGCCCCTCGTCATGCACCGAGGAAAGGACCACCGGGGAGGTTTTAGTGGGTAAAAACCCCACATAACCGCCGCCTTCTCCCCAGAAGGCGGGGTATCTTTTTGAAGATTTCCTCCCCGTTAACAAAAAAAAAAAGGGCCTCTCCTAACACATGTTACTGACCTCGGTTTTTCGGCTATAACTATCCAGTTTCTGCCAACAGCCTGACGCACATCGCCGTTCCTTCTAGCCTGGGGAGACCGTAGATTCCGCGTCGTCACTTCAACTATGGTCACGTCTGCGAGAAATGTGCAACGTATTACAGATTCTCGTTAATGCAAACCTACGGTGATCGGCCAGGTGGCTCCTACAGTTTAGGGATGTGGCCGCACTGACGCTGACAGAATGAACTTTTACTGGAGTAAAACACTACGCAAGGCGGGGAGCCTAGATAAGAGTCTTTGTCTTGGGACGTTAATCTTTTCAGGATAGTACCCTCAGGGCGCCCGAGAGTGCCAAACCACGGCTTGGTTAATTCACTTCTCTCTTATGTTTTATGGCCCCAGTGGCCACAGTGAAAAGAAGAAAAAGAAGCGGTAACACAGTAAAAGAAGTGGCCGAAGAAACTACAGCAACGATCAATGAAGGGGGGAGAATGTACCAGAAACGCGGCGATAGCGCGAATATAATATATCTTCTGCGAAAGTGGTTGTAGATGAAAGACCAAGCCAACAAACTGCTTGAAATAAAAATATATTAATACATTATTACTTTAATTTAAATAATACTGTTTAATTATATTTCGGTTTCGACGATACTGATTCGATGCGTGAAACCGCAAAATTCAAAAGGGCTTATGGGTTTATTTGAAAAAAGGATCAGAGAAGCCATTTCACGCGTGCTCGCATTTAATCATTTCGTATCATAGCGGCACATTTCTGTTCTGTAATTTTTCCTAACTCGAGAGAAATTAAACGAATATATTTTATGAATTATTTAATTTATTGTAAAAAAAAAATACGAGCACAATTTTATGAAATACAGAGTCTATAGAGGTCAGAAGCTTTTTTTGTTGTGATTTGAGTGATTTTGTTGTTCCTATGTAACCCAAAAATGGAAAGTCATAAGTATATGCCGGGTGGTTTTTTAAATCCCGATAACATAGTAACGTCAAACGCTTAGGCTATTATTTCTTAATAAATCAATTTTATAACTCTTAACCCATAACTTGGCATAATTTTATTTTTTTTAATATTAAAATAATATTCATACCACTTAACCCTTAAGACTTAAGGATGTCTAGAAAAAAATTTTTTATGAAGTCGGTCAAAACTTATTATATTGTATTAAGTATGTTTTAAGCATTTTTGTGGCGCGAAATCAGATGGTCTCCAAGAAGGTCCTGTGCGTCTGCGAGAACGAGTGAACAAAGGATGAATGGCGAGCAGAATATAATCGCTGACCTCTAAAACTTAACGAAGGTTGAGTGGGTAAAGTAATATGAAAGGGCGACGAAAGTGTCGTCTGAGCCAGCCCTCTTACTTCCCCCATTTTCAAGAACCCTCTTATGTGTTGGCCTGGCTTTGTATAGACTTTCTTAGACCTTCATTCCTTCAAGCCACTTAAACTAGGCTTAAAATTCAGTCATTTAGCGCTTGCTGCATATATAAAAAAATATAATTGTTGAAATTTTCGGCAGATCATCATTTAAAAGAAATTTTAAGTTTTCTTTAACTAAATAAACCGTTTATAAATTGCTAAAAATTCTAAATTGTTTTCCACACCCAGAGCCATAAAAACTCACCCAGATACATCAACACGAGTAAATATACATACATTAACAAACACTCAACTCGGTCAAAACAACCAATCATCCCATTGAATAGCAGTTGATTATATTTCTTTACGCCGTGTCTGATGCTGTTGTTTTTTTTTTTAAGCAAAAAAGCTAGCAATATTTTTTTTTCAGAAAATATTACTAACATTCTTGTTAACCATTCCAAGTTAGCATAAGCTTGTGCTAGGTTCAGCCCTGTAGTTTTGGGCTCTCTAGAATAAGACTACGGTATCCCCTGCCTGTCGTGTAAGGCGACTAAAAGGGGCCTCGGGTTCACTGGGCGACAAGGGTGGGGGCCTTTGTCGTCCGCTAAGGTGGACCCGGGAAGAAGGCGACATCGGCCGGCCCGTGTAGCCTTGCACTGCGAGGGCACAGGGGGGGAGGGAGTAACCTCCCCCCCCCGGGACGTGCTCTCCTTGAGCACAGAGCAGAGGGGCTCCGGTGCGTTCTACTGGAGATCCCGGAGCCCCTCGTCATGCACCGAGGAAAGGACCACCGGGGGAGGTTTTAGTGGGTAAAAACCCCACATAACCGCCGCCTTCCCCCCAGAAGGCGGGGTATCTTTTTGAAGATTTCCTCCCCGTCAACAAAAAAAAAAAGCTTGTGCTAGGAGATGATTCACGTCAATAGTCTAATGGTGGATTCGAACCTCCGATCTTATGATTTGCAGACTGTACACTAATTACTAATACTAATTTTGTGCATATAATTCTATTCTCACCACGTACGCAAGTAGCTCTAAAATTTTTACCATAGCAAAAAGGTTTCACATCAAACTCGGTAATAAAATTTATAAATGGTGTAGTGGTAATATAAACTGGTGTAAATCCCATTTTAAGCTTCCAAAGTTCTAATTAGTGTTCTTGTATGAAGTCTTAGCGCTGCTACACCACGCGGCAGTTTTAATTGCCCGTGAGTCACTAACTCTTGACCGCTTTACCGCGTCGGTAAGAAAATGTATAATTTGAGGTAATGACTGGGGTACCGAAAGAATGAGGGTCGTTGGGGGATGGTTTAGTAAATTCAAAAAGAGTTGAGCAGGGGTTCCCAACATTTTTGTACTTTAGAGCACATTCTAAAACATCGGTCGAGTGGTGAGCACTACCTATTTTTAATCGACCAACTCCTTCAATAACTTCTCATTTTTCCATCATTTATTTACTTATAATCATAATTTATTAATAAATTATAAACAAAAATGTTTCAAAATAATAAAATTATTATTCAAATTGCTTACACCCAGAGAAATGTATTTACAAAACGTAGTAATAATTCACATTTTTTATTAATAATTAAGAAAAAAATCATTCTGTGTCGAGTCAAGCAACCTCTGGCCTAAAGGTATCATATCCAACAACAGTAACGAACTATGAATGGCTCTATTTTTCGGTTTACAAATGATTCTCGTGTTAAAATTTGTGCTGGGTATATGGCTGAGTGTTGATGGTTGAAGTTGAAATACGAACAATTATTATATTTCTTGGGTATAAAGATAACCAATACAATTAGTCTTCACAGGTTTTTTGGCTGAAAACCAGCGCTGTGCTACATGTGTGAGCACAGCACATGCTGCACAGCCAACCCCTTTTCGGCACAATTTCTTTTTTGTTCTTTTTTTTATGTTGTTTCTGTTTACTTTTGTTTATGTTATTTTTTGTCTTGTTTTACCTGTTGTTTCTGTGTTCTTGTGCCGAATAAATGTTTTTTCAATTTCAATTTCAATTTCAACCAGTTATAAAGTTAAAGTAATTTTATTCAACGTGAATCAAAAAGTGTACACTGTCACAATGACCATTAATGTTACAAGATCAAATAATTTTTGAAAGGTCTACGTCTATGAGTCGTCCTTTCGTTGTTTTTGTTATGGAACCGTTAAGAGTCTATTCATAAAATGTCATTTTTGGTTTTAATATAAATACCCATTTCGATTGTGACACAATGATGAAACGGGGGCAAAAAACATTCAGTTAGTTATAACAATGATTTTCGATACGATATTGAACATATGAAAAGGTTTTCCAGCTATCAAACAATAGAAAATATGAATATTTTTCATTTATTTTATACATTTTCATTCTGTACTGAATCATAATTTTATGTTACACTTCTTTGGGGGTTTTTAGGTTTAAATTGTATTTTAGCGAGTTTCGAGTTGCGCGAACAGATATAACAAGAGGGTTAATTAATAAGTACTTCTGTGCAAGTCGCACTTTATGTCGAAGTTCAACTGTAATTTAGAAAAAGGATCATTGAAATCACATAAAATTCAAAGCTGCAACCAATCAGAAGTTATTACTTGTAACATTTTAAAATTCATTGAAGTTCTAATTTGTATCACTATGTATTTATCAGGTACATACTGTAAATTATTAATTAGTTGGATAGTATAGTTGTGTTTAGTTCATCCCACCAATTCCTCTAAAATTATAAACAGCGAGCGTAGCGGCAACGAAGCGCTGGCGAGAAATTTAGAGTTGTAATGTATTAGTTAATATGGAGATCGTCACTCAGCGGTCGCGCACGGCGCTAGACCAGCCGCTGCGTCCGGCGTCCGAATACAGAATGCGTTGAGGCTAAGCGTAATTTATGTTGTGTTCTATATTCATTGTAGTAGTCACACAGGTCACGCGACGGGCACTTTGCGTCTGACGCGACACCAGGTTTGTATTTACAAAAATGTTTGGAGAAAAGTTTTTTTTTATTATTTTATATTTGATTACCATTATGGCATTTCGCTAAATCAGCTGCCCGATAATGCAGCGCCCTTATACGCCATGAATATTAATTTAATAAACTAAATAACTTGTTTACCAAATTCCACGCGCATGAAGTCGCGGGCTCAGGTAGTTATACCTAAAGCCATAAAACTTGGAGCTTATTCTTTTTTTTGTTGATATTAAATCATAAGCTATCATTATGTGGAAGGAAGAGGTATTTGCGTAGCTTTGTTTTGGGCAAATAAATAAGGGTCAACAAATAGATCTGAGAGCTATAATCCTATAAGATTGGTCCCGCGGAGGGACCGCGGTTGTGAATGAAGCTTAAGGATTTATTCGAAAAAGGGTTAGAGAAGCCATTTCACGCGTGCTCGCATTTGCAATTTCATATCTTTAAACTCGTTTCTGAAAGACATTACGTTATATGGGGAAGCAAATTAATTGTAACGCCATTGTTTACGTGTTTGACTCTGTATAACCAATAACAAATTATTGTTGTATACTATTATTAAAACCGTAGTACTAGGTCGTTAAAATAAATAAGAAGTTTTTCATGTCAAGCGTTTACTCATGATGTAAAGTATAGGACAGAAAACGCCTTTCTGACTGCAACGTTCAGTTATGGTCGCTTAAAATACCACCGCTCTTACAAAAGCACCGTCGAGCAAACAAATTAAAATTGTCAAATTAGTAAAATTATTTACAGGCAACAAACCTGAAAGTATAACAATTTTGTTACATACATTCGCTTAATAATTTCTTACGCGAACATGTCGGACGTTATAGCATCTATTTAATCGTATAAGTAGCTTATATTATTGAAGGAAGAGATGTAACTTGAATGGTAATGGTCCGTATTTATCTTTATTTCTTATATGTATAAAATTTAAAAGAAATATAGAAAAATAAAAAAAAAACAATTGGACTGTGTGTATTCCACACACAGTCCAATTGTTTTTTTTTTAAATCATTTTTTTCCAATATACATAAAATCCAAACATTACAGTAACCTATAGCAATGCTGATCCCAAGTTCGGATATATAAATAATAATAATAAATAATAAATAAATCTTTATTAGTCACCATAGAAAATGTTTGAACAAAGAAACTTGAAGTTCCTAACTCATAAGCTAGGTTCTATTGGACCTTTGTTTCAGGGGTCAGTGTCGTCTCCGATTTGAAAAGCACAATAAAATACAATATGAGCATAACAAATCCTAACAATACTTTATAAATGTGTGTGTGTGTGTTGGTGAGTGTGTGTGTAAATTTGTGTTTGTGTATGTCCCTCAGCTTTATATTATATTAAATTTTATTAAATTAGGAGGCGTTCAGTCTGAATATAATTCAACTCTAGTAAAGATTTTTTACAAACTAATTTACATCTATGATTCGACAAAGGATGAATGTAACGGCTAAAAGGTAATGTTAATAATTATCAATCTACGCTAATTAACCGCTCGAATTGTCTATTCCGACATACATATATCTATCCTGACATATATAATAGTTACATTATATAACATAGGGAGAGTTATGAAAAAAACAAAAAGAAATATTCCTAACTTTCTTTTATAAAAAAAAAAATTAAAAAAAAGTTGATCGCCATACACCGAACACACATTTTACATGTGATTGAATAAACAAAACCTATCGGTACAGCCGACTGGGAATCGAACTCGCCATCAGCAGATCGTTAGGCGAACCCTTAGCTACATCGTTACTATATCATATGTTAAAATAGATTTTATTTCTGCCAATTCAAAAACCATTTGTGATACTAGTCTTACGCTTACCGGATATTGTTAGAGACAAATAAATAATTCAGTTGTCTTCAGACGTCTACGGTTACTGAAAATGGAACGTAATCGTATCTATGAAAATACAAACAGCATATTCTCAGGACACAAAATGCTTGACTATTATAAAATCGTTTCAATGGAATTGAACCAGTTGAATACTCATCGAGATCTCATCAATATTTCACAACGGATATCTCTTCAATTTATCATTCGCGGAAACGCTTAATTGATTTCTCCGATATGCAAGTACAACACAGAAATGAGCGTGCACCGCATCCTTAAAAGGAAACAATTCCCCCGGCCACCGCAATTCAACTCGAATGAATATTACGGACATATCATTGCTGTTTCATTGTCATTCGCAGGCATAATAGCGTTATTAAAAACACAAAGGAAAAACATATCTCGCTAAAAATGATATTTACAATTTCAATTTCTTTGTATAGAAAAAGTACATTCAATTTAAAGTAATTGCAAATCAAATCAAACGTTAAACGCTATTACGCGCGAATGCCTTCGTTGTAGTTCCTAATTATAGTAGGAATATTACGAAATAGAATTAACCAAAACCTAACCAAATTACCCTTGAAGTACAGGATGTCTAATAAAATAAGAATCATTGAAATCGAGTGAGATATTGAGTTATTGGTCCATTCGTCGCGCACAGACTTAATGCAAATTTAAGACATATGGTTTTCTTAGTCTTAGATTTATATGGCCCTTGTAGAACTGGACCAAAATGGGACCACACGGGAAGCACCAGCTTTCAAAAGAATTATCAAAATCGATTCACCCTGCCGAAAGTTCTGAGGTGAGAAAATTAAAAGAATACAATCGAGTTGAGAAACTTCTCTTTTTTTGAAGTCTGTTAAAAATGGCGAAGGTTAGTTTGGCTTTATCTCATATGATTAAGTGATCGCTGTCGCATATGAACATATATAACACTAAAGGAATTGAAGGTAAGCGGTTTAAGAAAGGCTTTTTTCTAGAGGGAATTAACTTTTAGATTATTTTATCCTTAGATATACATGGTGAGGACTCCGGGATCTCCAGTGGAACGCACCAGAGCCCCTCAGCACTGTGCTCTCGGAGAGCACGTCCCGGGGGAGGTTAATCCCTGCTCTGTGTGTGCCCACTTTAGCAGTGAACCCGAGGCCCCTTTTAGTCGCCTTCTACGACAGGAAGGGGATACCGAAGCCTTATTCTACGAGCCTAGAACTACAGGGCTGGGATGACTAACCTGTGATAACCTAATGACTAAGTCTCTCTTTACAATCTTACAGCCTTCGAGTAAACATCACAGCCACGTGTCTTGAAGTAGTCAGTTCACTCATTCCTTTTAGTTTATTCACACAAAGGGATGCAGTGTGTTTCTTATAATAAAGACTTAGCGGGAAGATGCTTTTGTATATTTTAAATTGTGTAATAGTAAAATATTTCAATATTTTTAAGACATTAGTATAGCACGGTTTTTCTATGACGAACTACACAGATTGGCCAGAGAAGCTGGCTTTGACTGCTTCACCGGATTGAGAGGTGGCATATCTCTTAGGTCGCTTAGTCTGAACGTCTATCGCTAGTAACTCGATACAAGGGTCCCCCCGCTGAGGGGTAACTTCGGCTTGGACGGTTACTATGCCACGTCTTTTAATAACAGTAAAAGGAGTCTTCACCATATTCATGTTTTATTTATTGTTCAATGGTGTGGTTTTCACGCTGGATTATGTACCGAGTCATTAACAGTATAATTATGCAATGCCGGTGAGGGGTAACCTCGGCTTGGACAATTACTGTGTAATAGCAGTTCATGTCTACTTATTATCTACAATATACATCTTTGCATGTATTTATTTACCTAGGTTTCACATATATATCTATCTATTAATAGATTTAACACTGTAAATACGTATATACATATTCACATGTACTTTTCTATATATGTTGTGCTTTGATGGTTATCAAGGAAAAGATAAGACATAACGGCAATATGTTTTTCTCTCTCAACCAGGGTTGACAGTAAGATAATGCCACTATTGCGATAAATACGCCATTGTGCACCTTAGTTTACAATAAGTATAAATAAATTATATAGATTACATATCATAAAATAATTGGGACTTTACAATTTTACCGTGTTATATTTTTAAACATGAAACTGTCCCAATTTCTCCTATTGATCGAGCAACACGTTCGCGAGGGCTCGGCTTATTTTAGGAAATTGATGAATATTTAGTTGACTTTAAGGCTCGGTGATATTTTGAAACTGCAGCAAACTTTGACATCATATCTAAATCCGGAATAGTAAAATGTAACTTATCTATTCAATCAGTAACTCCTTTGTTTTTATTATAAGAGAGGCAAACGAGCGCTTGGGCATTAGGCTGGTACTGTTGTCAGTTTTAATTGTTGAAGCGTCATATAAATAATCATCAATAGCTTTAGTTAGGCCCAAATAGCTTAGGAAACAATCTGCGAAACTCAATCTCAGGTTTAAACCCACCACTAAACTGAACTACCCCTTTTTAAAGAGGTTTGTATCCATTTTCATTACATAATTACATTAGAATCATCATCTTTGCAATAGATTTGAAACAAAACAAAGGTGAGGTCTTAAGGTTTCGAAATCTGTCTTGGCAATTAATGTGCGGCTCACCTCCTCAGACACCCCTCCGACAGACTGCACCGAAACGTTCAACTTGACAGAAGCACGCTCCGCCCATAATAGACTTCACAAAATGCTAACGCAGCTTAAAACGCAGGGCCATTTTATATCAGCTAGAGTTATTGTTTGAATTCCATGCTCAAATAGACATATACATTTTATTTATTGCCATCATAATATGCAAGCACATTAAAAAGAAAATATAACATCCAATAAAAAGAAAGAAAAATAATCAGAATACAATTAAAGAAAGAATGAACGGACAAATTGGACACCGTCTCAGCGTGTGCTGTCGCAAGGTTGCCACAGCGTCGATTTTCAGCGAGCCCAGGATTACCTGTCGTGCGCGGTCAATACTAGTTTTACATAACATTTATTCAGAGCCTATTATTAAATATATAACACAATAATTATAATACGTGTATAAAAAGTTAATACATTTATATATATTATTTATATAAATATAAAGAAATTTCCGTAATGTAAGTACGCGCATAACATACGAATTCTAGCACCAAATTGGATGTGTTTAAATCTTTTTTTGTGTTAGTTATTTTTAGGACAAGGTGTGCATTAAAAAAAACATATTTTTTTAATTAAAATCAAATTTTATAAAACCCCATTAAACAAAAGTGAGTGAAAAGACGGATTGACGTTTAGTTGTTCAGCCTACGAATGACAACTGTAAACAGACCATACGTCATATCATATATGTCAATCATAATCAATTACTGCTACTTTCGCAACAGAAAAACGGTTTTTCAAATGATGTGTGTTAAGAGGTTTATCGTTGTGTTATTTATTGTTGTTATTATATTAATAAGAAAATTGTGAGGCTTCAAAATATCGATTGTTTTAGTACACGACTGTACACCGCCTGTGTGATACTGAGGCGGTCGTAAACAGTAGAAAGCCTTTCCGAAATTTGGAAAATATCCATGGAAAAAATAAGGCAAATTGCATATAATTAAATAATAGATGTGCATAATATTTTAATAAATAAATATATTGAAAATGAAACAAAAAAATATGATTTTAAATCGACCACAATATTGTTTTTCATGTTTATGCAGTCCTGGCGTCGACCTCCGATTACGATTTTTGTTTGTTTGTAAAGATCTCCTTTCAATTTGGTGCCATATTAATGGCATAGAATTTTGATACGCCGAGGGTTCACTTAGGATCGGTTCAGAAGATAACACCCAATACGTAACGAAATCTCCAGGGGAACGCACCGAAAACCTCTGCACTGTGCTCTTCGGAGAACACGTCGCGGGGGGGGAGGTTAATTCCTCACCTCCTGTGCCCAAGGCGACACGGGCCAGCCGATGTTGTCTTCCCGGGTCCACTTTGACGGACGACAAAGGCCTCCAACCTTGTCGCCCCGTGAACCCGAGGAACCTTTTAGTCGCCTACGACAGGGGATACCGTAGCCTTATTCTACGAACAGAACTACAGGGCTGAACGTACAATACCTTCACAAACGTGCTTGTTCATTGCACATTTTGGTAGGTGACAATCCAAGACTAAGTAAGTGCACATACTTCATAACGATAATGAGCATAAACTTGGCAATATAGCTACTATTACAGTACTTCGTACATAAAAAAGGGTTTTTGTTTTTACTCGTATGTAAATTTCTATAGAAATCCTTGAACACCAAGGTGTTTACAACTTCACCGGATACATAGGTAGGGGTCTAGTTTTTAGGGGCTCTGCCAGAACCTGAGAATTATGAGTAAGCTAACACAAGGGTTCTTGAGTAGGGCCCTCGGATTGGATAATTTCTCACGAAGTAATATACAATAGTTTTTCTCCGGTCGATCAGTAGATTAACAAAAGAAGTCGACCGCATTAGTTTCACAGGATTTGAGAGTTGTCATAGCTCTTAGTTCGCTTAGTCTGGACCTCTAGGGCACCGGCACTAGGCTAAGGGCGCCTGAGAGGGCCGAATCACAACTCGGCTTTATAATATAGTATAATCGCATCGATTAAGTTCTGAATTTTTGGAAATGTCTAAAACACCAACAACAACATATTTTCAAACTAAACACCTTCAGTGAAAAATAATCTATGCCGCCAGCTAAATTGCGGAAAACGTGATTTCGAGGAAAAATCTCGTTACCTCATTCTGCGCCATAATATGTTCCGATTTGAGCAAAATATTCCCCCTGTGTAGGGCGGCGGATTATATCGTTTCTTATTTGACAAATATTAATGTGTAAAATTTTATTGAATATATTACTTACTTATTATTTACTGCTAGACATCCGCCCTTGTTTCATATCAGTTTCCTTATAATTGATACACCACATTTAAAATTGTATAATTAACAACATTATTACATGTCAAACTAATGTAAGGAACTCTTCATAGACACTTATTTTTTAATAAAAAAATAGTTTTCCGATGAGTAATCAACGTTGTTTACCAAAACCTATTCAGAAGCACGCTGTCTTTGTGGTATAAGTATTTCTATCGTTTTGCATTAAAAGCTGGAAAATAAAGCAAAAACTTATCGTTAATAACATAGATTTTTATAATATAGATCAAGTATCAATTAGTGAAATTGCAAAAGTCTTCGGGTTAGCAACAGCAATAACTATAAAAGTTTTATTCTTAATATTTTAATATTTATTCGTTAATGTGAATTTAACAAAAACAAAGATAAATTTTGCTAATCAACAAATCATACAACCACAACATATTTAAAAAAAGAGCATATAAAAGAAAGCGTAAAGCTCTGGTCTGCTCTTATTTTTAAATTAAGTGAAGAGGCCGCGTAAATGAGAGTAATTCCGGCGGGTAGTCGTAAATCTGAGTGTTATGTTCCCATGAATTCTTTCAGCAAAACCACTAAGAAAGCGGTTATAACGAGTAAGTTTAATATTCTATTTTATATTTGTCATAAACCCGCATTATTCAGTTTTCATTTACTTTTTGTGATAAAGAAAAAAAAATATCTTAATTTATCATATAGCTTACTTCCTTCTGAAAAGCTGACTACGATCTGGTTTATATAATCTGGCGATAGTGATCACTTAAAATCGGGTGGGCCACATTTTTTTATTTCATATTAGTATATATTTATTTTACATTTTTTACTTCGATGTTCAATAAAAGCACATTCTAATAGTTTTTTTTAATTATACATTTCAATGTGAACAACTATTTTAATGTAATTCACTAACAACAATTACAATTTACTTAATTATTGTGTTTGAAAATACGACATTTAATTTTATGGGGTTGGAAATAAAAATTTATCTATCAAGATAAAACTTTTAAGTAGCAGTCTTTATTGTCCTGTGAACATTATTTCGTTGGATATTAGGTCTATTTCTTGCCATGCCTAAGTAGTTAACGCTAACATTTTTTAAATGATAATTTTCTATTTATTTTTACGAAACTAAACAGTTTTACTAACAAGATTTTAATTTAGTTCCTAAGGAAAGTGTGTGGCATTAGAGCGGAATGCCTCCCATTATTATTTTTACACGTGTTCTTTGTCTTCTAATGTGCCGCCGGTAAATAAAAATATCACAGAATAATGAAAATATATTATATAAATTTGTTACATTAAATATACTTAATTTGGAAAATACCTAACATTAAATCTAAAAATAATTATGGGAGGCATTCCGCTCTAATGCCACACACTTTCCCAAATTGGTGACTCCGACGTGATAGGAGGAGATACTTACCACTGTACTGCTGAGGAAAAACGTTGACATGTGTCTTTTATAAAATTTTCTTTTTCCAAATATAATATAAATCATTTTATCGTCTAAAATATTTTTTGGTAATTGGCGAATGCTAGTCGCTACAGTTCCATAAATTATATAAATAAAATTTTATATTAAAGAAAATTGCCATATATTCACCGCCTCATTATGCCTATAGAACTAGCAGTCATGGTTATAAAATTAAGAAATTATGTACTTATAAACATAAGTAAAGCTTTTTAAAAACTTCCCAAAACATGTATTTTTTTTGCAGATTATATTCAATCTATGCAATGATATTATTAGTAATACTTAATTATTAATTATTCATAGTCACCTTCGTTAAACATTTCTAATATTTCGCATCATAGTAGGCTGTCTATTTTAATGCCAACATTTGTATGCTTAAAACAAAACGTTTTGTTAGTTTTTATTTTATACGCAGTCACAGCCCTAATTTTTGACAATTCGCAGCTGTATGTATGCTGTAAGACTAAGATTTCGTTTATAGATTTTCGGTCGTAATAGCATAATTAAACGGCATAAACAGTTGTTATACAAGTAAACATAAATAAAATCTGTTTTAATTAACTTGCAGTGCAATTTACAACATGAATAAGGTAAATACTATTACTTCTAAGATTCACGCAATGTCTAGATAGTACAACAAACATCTTTTAATGATCAAATCGATTGATTTTTGATAACCTATACAAAGTATTAAGCCATTTCGATTGAAACTTTGGCGAAATAAACATCATTGGGTAGCTGATTATGTTTTTTGTAATTATTTTGATTTCGGTATTTCATTGTGGTACGTTATTTAAGGGTTACAAGGTAACACATTGTTAACTTGTAATACTTCGAAGATAAATCTGAAAATTTTATTTTCATTATGGATCAAATACATTTTGCTTATATTTTTAAGCAAATTTAACTTATAATTAAGAAAAAATGTTTCTCCTTTTCAGATACTTTCATTCTTACGTGATAATGTAATTATTTTTTAACGAGGTAATATTACTAACCTCACAATTAATATAATTATGCTAACTTATAAATGTAATACTGTAAAATAGGTTAATTTTTTTTAAATGAAGTAACCACTATATTTCGAAAAAAAGGTCTAATTTATAAATTGAGATTAATTCTCTGTCTGCAATTTAATTTAGTTAAATTAAGAAAAAAAAATTTAACGTTTTTTATTTCTTATCAGAAGTAATGGATCCAACTAGTGATAAGAAATGGCTTGGATGTAAAAATGAGCCTATTAGGGATCCCCCAAATCTTGGCAACATAGCTCGCAGTTGGCAGTGGAGAGAACGAGGCACAGAACCACTTACACATCCGAACAATAAGAAAGTACTAGAAAATGCTGCTGAAGATATTCTTGTTCAAAAACCGCTTAAGATTCGAGTAAGTCTATCTCATGATATTGGCTTTTTACATAACATTCATAAAAATGCTAGATAAAGGATATATAAGGAACTAGCATATCCAGCCCACTTTGTTGATACAGGGCTACCGACGATAGCCCAATTCTTTAAGCAGGCATCTCAACGGTTTTTCGAGACTGCCACCAAACATTCAAATAAACTTCTTGTGAGTGCCACCACTTACAAGACTATCCCCACTTGTAAATTCAGACGCGTCGCCCGGAGGCCGAGACATGTCCTCGACGATCTGGACGATGCGATCACCATTGCACAGGCCAGATCTCTACAAAGCGTCCATCCGCGACCGTCGGAGGTTGCGAATAATCCTTGCGCGATACAAGTACTTTATGGGGAAACCCCACCCTCTCGATAGGATTAGGGCGTTGCTGAGGTTTCTTGACCGCTTCTTCTCCCCGGCTACTTCGAAGTGGCATATAAGTTAGTTTAGCTTAGATTGTCCCAGTAGATTTCGTTAATAAAATAGCTACCGACCGAGTCGTGGTTCGGCCCTCTCAGGCGCCCTCGGATCGGACTGCTAACGCGTAATAATGGTAACCGTTCAAGCCGGTTACCCCTCACGAGGGGACCCTTGTGTCGAGTTACCACCTAAATAGAGGTTCAGGCTAAGCGACCTAAGAGCTATGCCACCTCTCAAATCCGGTGAAGCAGTAAAGGCCAGCTTCTCTGTGCCAACTGTGTTAGTTCGTCAAAAAAAAAAAACAGCCGGCAGCCAGGCTAGATTTTGCTTTATTTTATTTAAAAATAAGCTTACATCATTAAATATTTAATTTAAGTCATTAAATTATTCATTTCTCACTATATTCATTCTCTTCTAGAGCAGGTGAAGATTACCTTCACCCATGTACATATCAGTAAATACAATATCATTCTTATCATTTAAGGATTTATTATACTTCAATATATTCCATTGTACTTCAATATGGTTCATAATTACATAAATATACACATATGGTTGGCATCAAGTCTGTGGGTACGTTTTTGAGTTGTCTCGAGAGCTCGCAATGAAGGTTCTTTGCCACACTCTTCTTGAAGCCGTGATTCACACTCTTCAGTTTCTATATTTCTTCTTTTATATATTCTGTTACGATTTAATAATCTGTTGATAATCTAAATAAGACATAATACGAAACTGACATAATACGAAACTGACATATTACTTACTAGTATTAAGAATTTAGGCCTTCTTTCACTTTTTTTATGTTATTGTGACAATTATTTCATATATTCTTATTTTACAGTGCTATGAACTCCCAGGATATCCAAGATCAACCTTCTTAATGGTTTTCAGCCCTGAAGGGTAAGTTGTACTAAAAACTTTGAATTTAATTCATAATCTGAAGGAATACACATAACTCTAAACTTCATGCTTCTCTAGTAATTAGTATATCCAATCACTGTTGATATGAATTCCCCTGAGTTGTCTCCTACCGACACTCATGTCCCTTCATCATTCTTAATTTGTACATGCCATGCCACCAAAACATTCCTGTTACAATCTTGATTACAACATCATCACTAGACTGTTGTGTATGGCAAAGGAGATAGGTATGCTAAGACTGTGGAAAGTGGGTTTTGCTGTTAAAACTAACAGATTTAACTATTATATAACTATTTTATTAAATGTACATGATGAATGGAACTCTGCTAGGATGACCATGTCGGTTTGTGTTTGCGTCATTTTGTAAAGCTGAAACTTTAAGTCTCCAAAGATGTTAAATTGAAGTATAGGAACTGCGTATTTATTTACCACTGGTGAGCACAGGATGAGGATAAAAATCCCTCAGCAAAAGCAAGAACTCTGCCCCATTGGTAGTTGACAGGTCTTTTTATCTTTGGAAAAACATATCATGTGGAGGTTTTCTCACAATGTTTCCTCGTGTTCACCACAATTGCAATCAACAATTTCCTTGATATCTGCACTGGAGATAGAACTCTTTGTTTTTTTTTTTGACGAACTTCACAGATTGGCCAGAGAAGCTGGCCTTGACTGCTTCACCGGATTGAGAGGTGGCATAGCTCTCCTCGGTCGCTTATCCTGAACCTTTTTCGCTAGTAACTCGACACAAGGGTCCCCCCGGTGGGGGGTAACCTTGGCTTGGACGGTTGTCTTTGTTTACTAGTGCCCTGTACACCTTGAAAGTAGCATCCAAACACTGAGTATCAAAAAAGCTAAGAACAATATACTATGTATTAGTAATATCTAAAAACTACCATACTTTGTTTCAGTACGAAAATCGCCTCTACTCATGGAAATCACAATATATATGTATCAGAACTATCAAGTGGAAAACATGTGCGCATACTTAAAGGACATCCACGAACACCATGGTGTATTGCATTTAATCCGTCACACCCGCAATTGATAGGCAGTGGGTGCCTGGGAGGACAAGTTAGGGTCTGGGATATATCAAGTGTGAGTACTTAATTATTTTAAAGAATTTGTAGCCACTTGAATAACTAGCAAATAATTAATTAGCAAATACTTTCAAACCAAAAGAAAATGGGTTCATAAGTGACGAGACAATGAGTGCACTAATATTTAAAAACATTTTAGTCTTCAATTTTTAAAGTGGGTTAAAAAAAAATAATCTCGCGAAATAACAATCGCTTTTCATCAGGCTAATTAATTCCATCTGTGAAAAGATCATCAGACTTTTCATTTCATTTGAACATGCACAGCATAGTGCTATCGAATCGTCGACGATCGTGGTCTTTCCGTCTTTCCCGATCAACTTGACCATTTAGGTCTGTCACGATATATCTACAGACCGGGCTCTTTGGATTGTCTATCACTTTTATCATGGAGAATGTTCTGAGGAATTGTTTGGATTCATATCTTTTTTCCATTACAGGCATTTCACGGTACATTTCCATTAAAACCTTGGTTGTGGATGCTCCACAACTGTTTTATCACTGTCATTAGCGGTGTTTCCAAATCTACAGGATTTGGGGACTTCAAGAAACGAGCCTACTCCTTTCTCTCCTTTGAGAAGTCGTTAACTCGTTTGCCACTTTTACAATAAAAAAAGATCGCTGGTCAAAGTCTCAGTCTATAGCCTATCACTGTATTACAATAAAAATAAATTGCTATCTTTATTTCACAGGGTGGTAGCGAGGTATGGACCGTACGCAATGAAACCGTCATTACTTCCATAGCATTTCACCCAAGAGAACAATTGTTAGTGATAGCCACATACAATGAACTGTACTTCTGGGATTGGAACCAACCTGCACCATTTACTAAGGTCACCACTAATAATGTCAATGAAAAAATAAGGTGTGTATCTGTTTTCATATAGATATATAGAAATAGGTTAAAGATGGCTCTTATTGGTTCACATAAAAAGGGTTGATTGGTCATTATTGACATTAACACCTTTGTTGAATAGAATGTGAGAGGGTAAATTGATATTTGCCACTGATGATTATAACTCAAACAAGATAACTAACTCACTTCCTCAGTTTCTGACTGAATGACTGAGTCCAGAGTTTCTATTATTATTCTTCTTTTAGATATTCTGTTACGATTTTTCTCAAGGCGTACCTCAGGTTCCTCAGCTGTTGCATTTGTCCTTTTTTCCCTTACTTTCCTCGATTTGGAGGTTTGTTTACTTATGCTTGCTTTTATAGGTGGCATTTTGATCAATTACAATGATTCTGTAAAAAAAAAAGATTGGTGAAAGAAAATACAATTTTCCATGGTAATAATCAATTAAAAAAGCATCAGTAAACGGATACATTCGCGACTCTATAACTTACCTTGAAAACTTCAAAATCCTTAATTATTATCTTCAATGTACTTTAGTATACTTTATTATACTTCAATATACTGTATCGTTTATAATGACAAATATACACAATGCATGTGTCGATACAAATTTGGATGATAAAACAATAGAATATCATCATAGTAAATAAAAGCTTTATTTGACAGTTCAAAAAGAAGAGTGCTCCGATCGTTACCAATCGTTTACATGATGACTCGCCGGGTCAATTTGAAGATTCCCTGAAAGTTTCATTGAAATCGGCCCAACCGTTTCGGAGCCTATACGGATCAAATCCACACACTGTCTTCTTTATATATAAAAATTAATT
Organism: Meandrusa payeni; assembly: GCA_029286785.1. Lineage (NCBI taxonomy): Eukaryota > Metazoa > Arthropoda > Insecta > Lepidoptera > Papilionidae > Meandrusa > Meandrusa payeni. The sequence continues at coordinate 6,065,822 of JAGSMX010000012.1, read as the reverse complement.
CAAGTTAATTTTCAGATACGTGGCGTTCGATGCATTAGGATACAAGTTAATAACAGGAATCTCGGTCTGGATGGGTCCAGCTTCAGCCAATACTACAGTTACTCACCAGAGGCCGCTGAGCCCGCCTCACATTCCCAATCCGTTTAGAAGAGAAGACGACGATGACAACTACAACGGTGGCAGCCGTAGGATCAACCTCTTCAGCAACAATGATAGCTTCAATAGACACGACTCACCACTAGATCACCCAGGCGCTGCTCAAGAGTTTATAGTAAATTCTTATCAAAATTTGATCCAGCGATACGACAGTTTAGTGAGGAACTACCAAAGGCTGTACATGGTTAGGCATCGACTTGGCGGTACACCGCCGCTACCACCAAATACGGTAATTTAATTTTTTTATTACAAAAAGCATAATAAAGCTATCAAAGCCATTTTTTTGTTAAAGTTACAGCCTTTATTGAAGTTCCACTGCTGGGCTCAGGCCTTTTCTGTAAAGAAATTATAAGGACATAGTCCGCCACGCGGCCCTATTGCGGATGGGCGGACTTCACGTCTTAGAAAAAAATTATTATATATAGGTTTCCTCACGATGTTTTCCTTCACCGCCGGCCGCGTGATAAATTTTTTTTGTTATCAAGTGAAAAATATTCAAAACATAGGGTCGTTCTGAGCGGAAGGTGCTGATTATGTGAGATTTTTACTCACTAGTTACTACTACTCATAATAACCCACAGAGGTTGGCTCCGGGATCTCCAGCGGAATGCACCAGTACCTATTCACTGAACCGAAGCATGTCCCAGAGGAGGAGTTCCTGAACTCTCGTAGTGATAGGCAGGCCAATCCTCCGGCTTCAATGTCACGGCGACAAGAGCTCTGCCCTGCCTCAGAACATTAATTGCCAGCTTGGGTAGGGCCCTTGTCGCCCGAAAGCTATCGCAGCCTAGTGGCTAAACGTAGCCATTGTTGTACGAATGATATTTGCTTAGATTCATTGGATCAGATAAGCACGATAAAATACAAGTACACACACCATTAACCCAGAATGGATAAGCAGAGTTTTGATTTAAATTTTTCACGGCACTGGCACACTTCGCCCGCTTTTTGCATACCTTCATATAAGTTTTGACGTCGCTCGCCACTTGCCTGCCTGTCGTTAGATGACTAAAAGGGGCCTCGGGTTCACTAGGTAAAAGGGGTTGTCGTCCGCCCAAGTGGACCCGGAAAGAAGGCGACATCGGCTGGCCCATGTCGCCTTACACTGCGCACTGGGCACAGGGAGGAAAGACTAGCTTCCAAAGAGCACAGTACAGAGGAGCTCCGGTGCATTCCTCTGGAGATCTATTAAATAAACACCTATTCAACTTTAAACGACTTAATGCATTTTAATCAGAAGGAAATATATATTTAATTAAATTCTATGCATTCTTTCTTTAATATTGATATAATCAGGTTCAATGAATTATAGATTGACCGCGGCACTGACCCTATGGAGACGGACACGCCGCAAGACAGCGGTACCACTCGCACCGCCCCCTCTACCGCTACGAATGGACAACGATTTGGTGGTAATGAATGATATATATGTATAGCGAGAAACTTCGCTAATATCCCTCACCGGGAGGATCTTTGTATCGAGTTACTAACTATAAAGGTTATGGCCAAAGCTACTTAAGAGCTATACCACCTCTCGATCTGGTGAAATTGTCAAGTCAGCTTCTGTGGTTATCTTTGTAGGTTCGTCAAAAAAATACTATGCTATACTATAGTCCTCCTCCCCCTCCTTGCGTCGTTTTTCTCATTGCCATCACGAATTATGTGTACTATAGTACTATACACATTTTAAAAAGTTCATAGAAATGTTTCGGGAAGTTCGAAAGATGTTTATTAAACAATTACCTTTATAATATTTCGTACTATTCACATATAATCACTTTCATAGCGATATCATTGCATGTCACTTAAAATTTCATTAGTACATATATTTTTTCACTTGGAAATACCTTCACACACGTGCCATTTCGAGGGATGGGATGAGTTATTTATTTATTAGACATCATTACAGTCTAATTCAATGCGATGCTATAACTAAATAATATTTATATACAAGAAAAAAAAATCTAACTTGAGACTAAAACCCAAAAGCCTTCCAAAACCAATCTCGCGTAATAGTGGGGATTCGTAAAATAATATGAATTGAAATAATTCGTAAAATAATTCTTCTTCTTTTGGTGCTCTTGCTGATCTTCTATCGAAGGTTGGCGACCATCATGGCGATTTGGACCCTCGACACAGCAGCACGAAGTAAAGAACGTGTGCTCTTATTGTACCATTGGCGTAGATTTTTAAGCCAAGATGGTCTTCTCCTTCCCGAATTTCTTTTCCCTTGTATCTTTCCTTGGATATAATGCGCAATCCCAAATCGTATTTGGGATTGCGCATTATATGCCCTAGGTATTCCAGCTTTCGCCTCTTAATTGCGTTAAGAACTTCAACCTTCTTTCCAAAAAAATATTTCGTAAAATAATGAATGAAAATAAAAAAAATAAGAATGTATACCACACACGAACGGAGGTGGACGCGGAACGGTTCTTACTACGCCACCTCCATTTGCAGGTCACGTGAAATGAGAATATCCAACTTTGTTTATTACAGGAGACAACGCTACACCTGGTACGTCTCGAGCACAAGAAGGAAACCAAAATGGACACGGACAACAAAGTGGAGATTGTGTGTTTAATTTTCATGTTATTCCCATGGGAGATGATACCTCAACAAGGTATAGATATATCATCTTTTAAAATTATATGTAAAGATATATTTTATGTTTGATAATGATTTACTTCCTCTTTATAGGTTTACCAATTTGGCTCGGGGGGTCGAAGCGATATTCCGTTCCAGATTCTCGGCCTTTCAAACTGTAGAACAGAATGAGCGTGCTTCAAGATTATTGCCCAACCCGTTCTCGTCTACTCGTAACAATGTTAGAACAAGTAATACAGGTTCTCAAACTAGAGAAAATGTGAGGAATTCATCTCGTACAAGCATATTTACATCTACCCGGCCGGAAACGTCTATGACTCCAGAGGAGTTGCAACGCAGACCACGGAGAACTTCGCCCTCGCAGCCTATTTTTGCACGGAATGATGGCATAACATTTACGCTCGAGGAATTGACTCCTAGATCTCGTCGGCCTAATTCCAGTTCTAATTCAAATACTCCTCAAAGACCACCACAGGCTGGTTCTTCGACGCAAATGAACCTCGATTCTGTACCACTGGAAGCGCGCACTATAAATGAGAGTTTAGATTTAATTCGAGACATTCTTAGAGACTCAGGTACCAGATTATTAAATTTGATTACGGACATGTCCATAGCAACATTGGCTAACATGGAAAGCAACAATCCTAATCGTGGAACTGGAAGACCCGCACAGTCCAATGAAAACGAAGAACCAACAAGGAGGGAATCAGCAAGGCTGCGTGTTCGGCTCTTCAGTCCTAACGCACAAAGAGATCCATCCTCGTCTTCTGAATCTGAGAGTGACCACTCCTCGGAACTCAATATTTTCAGAACACCAAATGCCAGCTTTAGAGAAAACGAACCTGGAGAGACAAATACAACACCTAATGATAGGCCACAAGTGCCCACCGATAGAATGACCTTTGAACTAAACGAGGGCACACCTAATGAATCAGCAACGAACGGCATCAACGTATCAGCTAGTAGCAGTAGGTTTCACGTTCGTACTCAAAAAAATGCAGCGGATGCGGGACCGAGTACATCCAGAGAAAGACCAGGAACATCCGAAAATCGCAATCAGTCTTCCACCTTTCGGCACAATGTATCATCCACTAGTCGTGATAATTCCCGAACGAGAGGCAATCCAGTGCCACCTCGCGAAATTTATAAAAAAGTGAAAACGGCCGTTAACGCGTTGCAGAGACATACATTCATATTGACCAATTTGTGGCTACACGGTCATCGAATTACAATGGGTCAACTACGCCACATGTGGGATGGATTGCGTCGACGTGTATTATACCTACAGAGACAAACTGGACATCAAGATGTGCCTAGTCATTACACTCGCACCCTTTTAGAAAGATGCATGTTACTAACTCAAATGTCAGAAAATATCCGTGAAGTCAATGGAACCCCGGACACACAAAGAACTGAAAATACTGAAGCAGATAATAGTAACCAAAACCAGAATGAAACAACGAACGCTAGTAGTAACGCGCCCAACGAAAACGAACCAAATACAACATCACAAACTGATACGACTGCGAGGCAATCGCCAGCTACGCGTTCGCCTCAAAGAAGGTCATCACCTTCCACACGCTCCTCGCCACATCTTAGAAGAAGACTTCAATCTAGTAATAGATGGAGACTTGACGATGAACTAAGAAGAAGAATTCGAAATCCTGCTATAAACCGCTTGACTCAGAGATACGCAAACAGACCTCGCAGAGAATTCGCACGTGCTCTAGAAATCAGTGCTACTAGACATGAAATCCGCATGAGGGCTATGCAAGTCTTATCTGTGATGTTTAATATGATGATGATGTGTTTAGAGGAACGTGGTCTAAGTCGCGTTATCATCCGTATGTTAAGGAGTTTGAAGAAGGCGTTGGCGCTTACCTGTTTAATGCTAATGTCAAATAGACATAACACTCAAGCAGAAAATAGTTCGGCGCAACGTACAAACCGTATGGAAGCTCTTAATGTAGTCCGAATTGAAAATATAGACCACACTGGGCCCATTAATGTAGACGAACCAGATGAATCTCCTAATTCCTTGTCCAGTGGATCAGAAGACGAAAGGCTTCGTAACGTTTACTTAGTGGCCCAAATACCATTTAATAGAGCTCAGAACATTCAAAGAGAAAATGCGGCCGGTCCATCGAGAAATAGTGAACCACCGCGAGAAAATTTATCACCAACACCGAGTACTTCGCAAAGATGGAGCAATCGTCTTGCGGTTCAAATTTCTGAAGCAAACCGAAATAATTCAGTTACTGCAAACTATCGTCGAAAAATTTATTTAGAACGGAAACGTCAAAAAGCCTTACACAGGACGAATCCTTTAGCTCATCCACTCTTAAAGAGAAAACAATTTCCACCCGTCAGCGGGCACAGAATCCCTGCGCTGCGTTCTTTGCCTCGAAAACTTTGCACATCGGATGAACCAGAACCTCCACCACGAAATGAATCATCCAATGTAGAACCCGTCGCCGGCCCTTCCAGTTTAGCTCCGGGTGCTGAAAACGCGGGAGTTCAAAATAACGAAACAAGCGATTTAGAACAAAGAGTAAACTTACTAAGATTACAGGTCGTAAGGAACCGTAACGCCGCAAGGTTCCGGCGCATGGAAACAATAAGACTCTATGGACCGGCATTCTTCCGTGAAGTGTTTTCTGTACAATCGAACAATGTCGAGAACCAGTCCAGGAATCAGCCCGCGGAACAAAACACTTCAGAGCCCAGTCGTCGACCTACGCCCTCGTATCGACCACCTATTCTTACTCATCGATCAGAGCCAAGTGGCAGGCCAAATGATGAGCCGCACCAATATCTTACCGTACCGAGCAGTGGAGCTATGCCACTAATGCATTTTAATGACGCTCCAATAAATATGGAATCGCCCGAATTTCAAAGGCTTCCAAGAATCCACGAATATCTGCAACCTATTATTCTAGCGCAGGTAAGAAAAACAATCATACAGTTATTAAAAAAAATCACATGTAAAAATGTAAACAAAGCTAGCAGCACTTCTGACTTTGATAAGTCGCAACTTATGTAGAGTCAAACACTATGTCTACTAAGTTAAAATTCCACCCGTTAGATGTTAGGAGCATTGCTGGAGTTTCTTCGGCCTCTTCTCCCAGCGCCAACGCTTCCCGATGTGGCACTCAAAGTTAGTTTAACTTTTGAAAGTCCCTTAAATTATCCGTGAAATAGCAACCGACCGAGTCGTGGTTCAGCCCTCTCGAATTGGAATGCTTACGCGTAACATAGTAACCGTCCAAGCCGAAGTTACTCCTCACCGGGAAGACCCTTGTGTCAAGTTAGCAATAGCGGTTCAGGCTAAGCGACCTAAGAGCTATGCCACCTCTCAATCCGGTGAAGCAGTCAGGGCCAGCTTCTCTGGCCAATCTGTGTAGTTCGTCAAAAAAACTAAGTTAAAAACCTTAGAACTATATGTAGAAGAAATATATATTAATTTTTTCAAACGACCTCAAAGAACGAGTTTCTTAATTCGTCTGTATTTTTTTAATGTTGCCAATCTTTCTGAACCGATATTATTTTTGTTTTGGTTTCAATTAAATCCTATATAAACTTTGCTGGCATAGTACCTTGGGTTCTGCAGATAAAGGAACTCCTATGGCATTGCTTGTTAATAACGACAGCGAACACGAATGTGGTAAAACAAAGATAATGTAGACGCCTGAACTTCGTATTTAATGATACTACTAAAATACAAGACAGCATAGAAGCGTTAAACGTTTGATTCTATTTGAAGTCTGTTTTTGTTTTTACTCTTTCGATCATAGAACACTTTTAAATGCGAAACAATAATATTTAAAGTTTAAAAAGTTTGGCAAAAATTTTGCTAGAATTTTTTTTACCTTTTTTTTTACGCGGGGGAATCTGTTTATAGACCATCCTCCGGTACCCTGTGTGGGCCCGGAGGGATGTGTGGGACTCGGCCTGGGCAGCCCATACCCACTAAACCTACCGCGAATGCCATCAGCCGTTATGAGCGGGGTGTCCCGGATCTGTCAGCGACAGGACACCCCAACGTCCGCAAAGACCGGGACTTCACCCTCAAAGGGACTTCTCCGGCACTCAAAGATGTCCCGACGACGCCGAAGCATGCTGGGGCCAGGTTCCCATCCTGACCCCGCTTCGATTACGGCGAGAGGAGACGTCTGAAACGCCTCCTGCGCACCCCGACTCGTCGCCTGCGGAGGGAGGGAGCCTCAGCGCTCCCCTCCCTGACCCGCTCGTCAGCCTCCTTCTGGGACATGACCGTCTCACAGAAGGACGTGACCGCCGAAGAATTTTTTTTACCTAAGCCAGTGGGCTTCAACTTTGCCGGTGATTCATCTAGAGTGAAATACTAATTTAATTAATTACTAATTTTTAACTTCTCCAGCGACGTGACATATCTTGTTATTTTACTAAAATACATCTAACACAACACTTCTCTTCCCTTCTGATCCCTTCTATGTCGTAGTTTTAATAGTCGCTATAGGTTGCTAGAAGGGAAGAAAAGTATTGCGAACCAAATAAACGGTGGGCTAATGACATTCTATAAGCAGTGGGTTTTTAGACTACTGGACGAAGAACTGAAGAAACATGCACCACTTATGCAGCTAACAATACTAATATGCAAACATAAGTTAAATACTAACCAGGATAAAAATAAGGAAATAAAAAAGGCTTTATTATTTAACAGAACGCTATGGCGGTGGACGACGAACCCAGTGGCGGTGGTAACAGCGGTGGTAACGGCGGTGGTAATGGCGGTGGTAACGGCGGTGGTACTGGCGGTGGTAACGGCGGTGGTACTGGCGGTGGTACTGGCGGTGGTACTGGCGGTGGTACTGGCGGTGGTACTGGCGGTGGTACTGGCGGTGGTAACGGCGGTGGTAATGGCGGTGGTAACGGCGGTGGCGACATCGGTGGGAGGATATATGGCGCTCGTCGAATGGGGGGCATGGCCGGGCTGCTTGACGCAGGGATTATATCAGAAACAATACCAGCTCCTTCGCATCGCGTACAAGCGTGGGACTTCTCCACTGGGGAAACTCCTGACATTGGAGACAGTATGTTAACATATTATATTATACTAGCGTACTCAGCTCGCTCAGTCAGGCTAGATTTTGCCTTAATTTATTTAAGCAATAAACTTACATCATTCAATATTTAATTTAACTCTTAAAATATATTAAATTATTCATTTCTCTCCGTATTCATTATGTTCTATTCTCTTCTCGAGCGGGTAAAGATCATTACCTACACCTATGTAGATATCAGTAAATAATATTTCAGTATATTTTATTATACTTCAATATGGTTCATAATGACATAAATTTACAAGAGGCATGTGTCAATACAAATTAGGGTTATAAAACAATAGAATATCATAATAGTAAATAAAAAAAAAGTATTTGACAGTTCAAAAAGAGGAGTGCTCCTAGGCCGTAAATTTGTTAATTGATATATGCTTGGCGGTGAAAAAAAAAATCGTAGAGAGATCTAGCATGTCTAGAAGTATTTCAAAAGTGTCTTCTAATCTAAGCGAAGGTCTAATATTTTTATGGAAGAAAAGGCATCTATCTGGCCCAGCTGTGCTACCAGTTTATGTATTAAAAATTATTTTATATTCCACCAGATACAAAAAATGTTGTGGTGCAAAGGTGTAGGATCCATAATGACGCCAGTATTGATATCTCCAAAGATGGACGACTTCTTGTGGCGTTACTGCCGATGGCAAGAATCCGCAACTCCAATCATTGGCTAGGTGAGTAATTATTTTATTGTTTTATCCTCATACGGCTGTCATGTCAATGATGATGGGAGGTGGTGGGTAGTAGGTACGTCCCGGAGGGATAGTTAATCCCCCTTCCCCCCCTGTGCCCTCGCAGTGCAAGGCGACACGGGCCAGCCGATGTCGCCTTCTTCCCGGGGCCACTTTAGCGGACGACAATGGCCCCCACCCTTGTCGCCCAGTGAGCCCAAGGCCCCTTTTAGTCGACTTCTACGACAGGCATGAGATACCATAGTCTTATTCTATGAGCCCAGAACTACAGGACTGCGGCTCGCCCGGTCTTCGAATCTGCACTAACTAGCTCAACCCCGTGCAAAAGGTCAGAGTTCTTATTCACTTGCACCTATCACTGTCCTGCAACGCGGAAGCCTCCCTGCCATTATGTGCTCAGATTAAATAGTTGAGGAGAAAGTTTACAGCCCTGCCTCACTTCAAACTTTGGTTTCAAAGGAATCTACTACATTTCGTTCAACCGGACTCGTGATATTCCGTGTACGTAAAAATAAGGCAGTTGTATTGGTAACTGAAATTATTTTTTCTTTTTAGGTGTGTACTCACTAGAGTGGTCTCGTCTAGGCCATTGCTTGCACACCGCCGTGCTAGAACACAGTGCCGTATCAGTAGCACTATCGCCTACCGCTCGCCACCTGGCCGTGGGACTGGGTTCACGCCGCTTCACAACCACACCTCACGCAAGGAATAATGTCTTCGCGTTACTGTTTCGTCTTGAACCACAGGGTCAGTTATAAAAGCTATTCATTCACATATAAGCAAGCTTAATCATTTAAATTCATTCACACATCCAGGCCTGCATTTCCACTTAACATCAGGTGGGATCGTAGTCAAGCACTTGCTTAGAAATTATAAAAAAAAAAATTCGATCTATAGATATCCTAGCATACACAGCCCGCTTCGCCGGGCTAGATTTTGCTTTATTTTATTTTAAAAACAAACTTACATCATTAAATATTTAATTTATCTCTCACAATATATTAAATTAATACTCAATTGTACTCCATAATGTCATATGGTTCATAATGTCATAAATATACACAACGCATGTGTCAATACAAATTTGGGTTATAAAACAACAGAATATCGCTATAGTAAATAAAATCTGAATTTGACAGTTCAAAAGAGAAGTGCTCCGATTGTCACCAATCTTTACAGGATTACTCATAAGGGTCAATCTGAAGATTCCCTGAAAGTTTCAATAAAATCGGTCCAGCTGTTTTGGAGCCTATAAGGGACAAACCCACACACTTTTTCTTTTATAACATAGATTTTGACGATATTATAGTCGGAGGTTCGAATCCAATACTTATACTAATAATACTTTGATGTCTGGTTTTAGCCAGGTTTCTTATTTAAGAGATGAGATCAGATCAGATCAGAACCGTGTCTCGGAATAGTTAGATCCTTAGTATAGCTAAGCAGTCTTTTTTTCTATTTCTTTGGGACAATAAACAATAGTACAATTGAAATTATAAAATAAGACTTAATACAAATCAAATATGTATATGCTGCACTATCAATGACATTTTCCGTCTACAAATTATTATTACTATTATTTCAATGTGCAACACATTCGTGTAACAATTTATTTATATATATTTATATATATGTAAATTGGAAGCTCTGGTTAAATAATAAAAATAAAAAAAAAATACTTTTAACTGAACAAATATTAAACTGATAAATCCTTAAATTATCACATCTCTCTAGAAATTATATTACATTTTAATGGGTTTAGTTAAGGTGTTCACGCGTTTGTAAATGTATGTATTTAAAATGCATTTTCCAGGGCGTACAAACGGTACCGGACTAATGCCAATTAAAGAATTGGAACAAAACTGGGCGAACGGCTTCACAAGCCTCAACTGTTTGCGTTGGGCCCCGCAGCCAGGGCAAGGACTTGTCTACGCAAACAACACCGGCCAACTGATTATCATAAGCTAAGTAGCTGAACAGAAAAACTTCATCAATTAAAATCTTTATCAAATGTATATTATGTGATATGCGATCTTCATTGATGTTGACATATTCAAATGTTCCTTTAATGCATGCATTTTTGAATCCTACCCACCATCTTTTCAGAGGCATCTTATATCAAGAAACTTTAAGTGACACATCATGTCACATATTTCACATTAAATCATGAAACAACTTGTAACAACGTTTATGCCAATTGAGAAGTAGGAGCGGGATTTATTCCGAACTTTCAATCCTTCATGCATTCGGGTTCTTTATAAAACTTAAGATGCTTCCCCATTTTTATACTAGATTTAAAGTTTATATGCAAATCTTTGGGGGCCCTAGTCCGCTATTTGACAATGAAACTGATGTACAACAGTAACATAACATCAATCGAAATATTAACACAAATCGAAGTAACTATTAGCGCGGCAACGTTATTTCATTCGTTCATTTTGCTAGACTCGGGCCCTGGTGTCATCTATCCCAAACACCAGTGGATCTGATAATTAAAAGAAATAATTGTTCTACTCAAGCTTTTAGAATATATAAATATCTAATATAACACAACTGAAGACATCTACTTTTACATTGTGTCCAATGCACAATAAATGACAACAATATTATCAAAAAAAAAACGACTGATTTTGTTTATAAAATTTAAAAAAAAATACCTGACTAATAAAAAATCAATATTAAACAATAATTCAATTGAGTTACTGATTTTTAAAATGATAATTTTTTTTACACTTTACAATATCTAGCATTTAATACCGGCGTTGCTCGTGTGATTTAAATTGTCGTATAATTGTCAAGTGTGATTTAAAAGTAGGGATATTCAATATTGCAAAATTATTGAAGTCCATATCCGTTTTCTCTAACATTATACATAAAAATATATACTCGAAATTTATAAATAAATTAAGACTTTTATTAATAAAGTAATTTTTAATTTATAATCAATTTAATATACATTTTCATTTGCTCTTCAGCTGTTGATGGCTGTACACGTGTGTACTTGACATCGGCATCAACATTCATATATCCAGACATCGATATTTTATTTTCAAAATATTAATAAATCTAGAATCCTTATTTGAAAGTAGCCCAGTAGTCTAAATTGGTTCTAACGTTAAAATAGTTATAAATAAGTCGATGTATTTTCATTAAATTTATTTTTAGATCGTGTTGATCTCTGTAAGTTATAATTGCTTTGGTATATAAATGGAATGAAGTGTAATATTTTTAAGGTAGTTAATATTGCATAGTGTCAACTGTTCACAATTTCTTCATTCATATTTCAATCTCTACTATAATTGCACATCATTTTAATTAATTCAAAGTTAATAAAGTAGGTTAGAACATTTATCCTGTTACATATAATTAATCACAAACGTACTATAACCCAAGTAGGCACAAGTATACAATATTTTTCAATATAAATTTTGCACTCCTTTAGTACGTTTAGATATTGACGAGTAAACAATCAAAAACTATTTAAAGATATCTATGGCCAAGATCATATTTTTTTCTAAAGATTAGGGTGCAAATAAACAGATGTATGAACATGTTCACCTCTGTATAAAGAACCGTAAGAACGTAGGAATTGTAAGTAGGCTCTCGAAAATGCTTACGGAATTACGCAAAAAACTGTTGGATGCCCGAAAGCATTGTAGGAAATTGGCTGCTAGAGTTATGAACAATTCCTTTAACCACTCTCCATAATAAATGCTATCAAGAATGAAGTAACCCAACAACTCGTCACAAAGACTAAACGATCAAGCTTAACGGAAATAACGTGTCCTGGTGTGAAATACTCTCCCGCTCTATAGAAAATATAGAGCTCTCCTTGTTTCACCTTCCAGGTCCATTGATCGCTTCAACTTATGGCAGTGATTCTCAACCACTGTGCCGCGAATGCCAAAATTTCAAAAGTGTGCCGCTAAATTTTGCAAATATATAATAATGTTAATATTATTAAATTATATCATTTAAAAAGAAAAATATTTTTAACATCAATATATATTATTATTTCGTATATTTAAAATTTTTGTCATAAACTATTTATGCAGTGTGTTGTAGTAAGTAAAAAATTTTTATCTTTTTCTTTGTGTGCCGCCAAATTTTGAAATCGTTAAATATGTGTCGCAACAAAAAAAAGGTTGAGAATCACTGACTTAGGAACACATCGTCTGCATGGCTAGTGAATATTATTAATTTGTAACATTTCTTTGATATACAAAAGAAACTGGGTGGGAAGACACTAGATACGGTGTTACACCAGCATTTACAGAAGCTCGGACTACAAAGCTATAGTCAGAAGCATGCGCCGTTGACAATGCGCTCTATACTTCGGGCCTCGAGGAAGCGAACCAATACTTACATCTTCATACTTGCTATTTTGTTCCGTGTAGTTCCATTGACGACGTACTGAAAGAGGGGTCGCCTTCTTTAATACATTGTCAATGGATATACATTCGCCTAGAACGTCCCCTACCAACACATTCACTTTTGGTAAATTACACATATTGTGTGCATATCATATTAATGTACAACCAATACACACCATTTTTTAAATCACTGCTACACATATAACATTCAATAATATAATTAAAAATCAAAATTGAAATCATAAGTAAACTTTAAATCGAACTCAAAAATGTAAATCAAATCAACATTAAAATTTAAAAAAATAATTGCCATGAATGGCACTGCGGTAGACCCGTTGACCAAAGCAGCCATTTTAGCCAAATAAGACATACATGTTAAAATAGCAATATACATTCCAACAGTGGTAGAGGCAACTCTTTACCGAATAGTTTGCGTCACACTCCGCATAATTCCGGCGTGAAATAAAAGTGCGTGCATGAGTAAATTCTTTCTAAATTTCATTCGTGAAAGTGCAGTTAATTCAAATATAATTGATTTTTTGATTTGAAATTTATAATTGATCAACAAATGATTGTAACTGATCAACAGCCATCTAGAGCGGACAATCTCGTCTTACTATATCGTGTCTACAGTAATGGTCAAGTCGAGGTTCCCTCTCAAGAATCTGTGTTAAGTAACTCATAATCAAAGTTTAATAGGCTCAATGCTTTTGTAACTCCTAACTTTAAATTCGGTGAAATCCGTAATTAATCATGAAAAAGTATATACAACTGCTCTCGTATTGTTTATATCATGTAAGTTGCATTTTCGTTTGCCCCTTTTTCTATGAAAATTGTGATTCTATGGAGTCAGTGAAATTAAGTCAAATTGTTTCATTTAGAAATATACAAGTCAAATAAATGAACAGTCTTGTATGTGTGTGTCGATGTTTAATAATAAAATTTATTTAATGTAAAAAAAACTTTTCATTTAAATAAACTCCATTATAAAATATTCAATCACTTTACGAATCACATTTTGTTGTGAATCTCAACTTTAATTACATAGCAATAATGCAATATAACATAAATAACATCGTATACATAAAATGGGTGTGTCCATCGCACTACGGAAGTGAAATTTCTTGCCTATTAAGAATAGATAAAGATTATTTTTTATTAAACAAAAGATAATAATTGCGAATGTTTATGATCTCAAATGAAAAATAAAAAAAAATTAGAAATTTATTATTATCCGTTTCCACAACAGTAGCAATTGGCTTTTAATTATTCCTCTAATGCAATATAAAAATAAAACATTGTTATTTTTACTAAACTTTAAAAGTAAAAAAAATTACTCATCCAACAAAGAAGTTTCGCTTCAATAAAAAAAATTATAGATTCAATATTAAACTATTTTAAAGATTCCTATGTTACATCGATAGCTTTATCTAATTATGTAAACTGAATCTAAAATTTTAATCTACACTATCTCTCTTATTATTTTGTCATACTTTTTCAGTTCTTCCTTTTCAATTAGCTATGTAAATTCAAGAAATAAAACTTCTATTACAAGTACTCTAAAAAGCGCATAGTGTTTTCTCGGTACTTAAATCAAATTTATTTTAATACATTATTATCGCTGTCGAATTTATATTTATTTACATTATTACTGATAAAATATTACGTGTAATAAAATAGGTAATATTTTATATAACTATTATTAAAACTTTCTGAAGAGGGATTTAAGAACTTGAAGTTATACTGTAAACAATATTTATGTTACATATATGATGAATGCTTTTGCGCCCACAGGTTTAAAACGAGGTTCCCCCTTCTAGGGGAGCCTGCCAGCATTTTGTGAAATGCTTAAACACGAGCATTTCAGCTTCTTCTTCTTTTTAAGGCGCCACCTACTACCGAAGGTCGGTTATCATTAAGGGAATTTCAATCTTTTATACAGCGGCGTAATAAAAAATACGGTCTTTGTTTGGTGACGGGGGAAATCTTCAACAAGATACCTCACTTTCTGGGGGAAAGCGGGGTTATGTGGGGTTCTTATCCCATAAAAATCCCATTAAAACCCCCCGGTGCATGGTGAGGGGCTCCGGGATCTCTGTCCCCTGCCCCGAGTCCTCAGCATTGTGCTCTCGAAGAGTACGTCCCAGTGGTGGGTTAATGCTCATCACATCAGATAGGTCCGTAGACAACTTGCTTTGAAAGTATAAAAACCGATACGTCACATTGCTAGTTGTGTGACGGCATACTTGTCGTTTATGTCATCATAATATTTTATCTGTGCAAATACTTATCTGTCATTTGGCAGTGTTTTATTTAGAGAAAAAAAAAACATAGTTTAAAATAATTAACATATTACCATTCAATTTAATTAATTTCTAAAAACTAGAGTAAGGTCATCAAATATGACGCTATTTAATATTATAAACATTTGAAAATAAAGATTTATTATTATTTTAAACAGTGTTACGTAAAAGTAATCCGATTCACCTGCGTAATGTAAACAGAATTTTCGTTTCAAAATCCCATTTTTCATATTTTTTTCAAGTGCAATGTTTGTGGTTGCGGTCATATGCATTTATATTGGTAATGTTGCATGCATTGGACATTACCAATATACCACTAGTTAGTTTTCACAACACCAAAATCATCTCAAAACTTATATACCCTTTCATGCCATATGTAGTTCTGTCTCAAAAAAAATAACTAAAAAATATAATAAATGAAAATGCATTACTTGTAAGTCGTTATGTTATTTCTCTGTACGTACCGTAGATGTGGATGTTGCTCCAATTCCATTTAAATTTATTGTTAATGCACTTCTACATTAAAAATAGCTTCGTAGTATCGATTAGCTTATGCAACATTGTGACAAATTTAGGCTTGTTCTATAGTACTTTATTAGTATTTAATCATATTTACTATAGTTAAGTAATTAGTAGTTAAACTAATATTTAAAATTTAAAAAGTATATAATTGCTATATTTAAGGTTTGATGTATGTATAAGACATGGCGTATTAATAATAATTTCGCCTAATTTTTAATATTTGATGTTTGCAATATCTGTAGTATATTTTTTGCTTTACACAATAGATATTTTAAATAATCCTTATCCATATTAAATCACGGAATGTGTAAATACTTCATCGAATAAATATAATATTTATTTGGAGTATTTACACAAAAGTAACTTTTTTAATTATAAAAACACAATCAAAAGATCTGTTTAGTTTTCATTATACACCAATTGCATCAGTACGAGGAATCCCTCAAACATAATCCCAGTAAGTTGAAATAGACCCCCAATTCTTTAATTGTTGAAAAAGTTGTTATAGATATAGGTTATAGGCTATTGGATACATTAATTAGAATTTTAAGTAAAAAAAAATATAAGCTCTCTCATTTCTAACCAACAAAGGCAGATAGAGACAGCGATTGCTGCTTTTTACTTTCACGAGCCTGCCAGCATTTTGTGATTGTTTAGATTAACATAAATTATCACTCAGTGTTGCTAAACCACGGACTCTCCTGGTAAGAATATTGTGGCGCCTTAAGGAAATCAAAATCACGTGTTCATTTTTTGCTCAGTCAATGCACATGGATTGATAATTTTATCTTAGCGTAGCTCCTATATTATTTTTTCTTTTTTTTTAAAGAATCGGGCTCATCGGATTCCTATTTTACTAGCTTTTTATTAGCTTACCTAGTCTGTATCTACTATTATACACTGTAACCTATTTCGTCGTACCTATTAAAATGTCGGAATAGATTGATATTTCATTACCCTAATCGAATGTGACCTGGATCCGTATAAAAATTAACCATATTTAAACATGCTTAAAGAGGAATATATTAAACCGTTCAATAAAAGACTATTATTTTAGTAAAATGATCTTCAATTGTTTGCTTTATATAAAAGAAAAGCTTTTAAAGTTTGTATAAAAAATTTAATAATTATAAAAATTATTAAATATTTTTATAATTATTTTAAATTTAAGTTCATAATTTAAATACAGTCTAAACTCTATATAGTTATACTTAAGGACTGCCCATTTTATGGTGTCATTGAGTTTCGAGAGAGAATATCATTGTATGGACAAAAAACAAAAGACACTTAAGTCGAGTTATTTCGATATTTTAGGTGTTTTTTCGTTAAAGCGGTAAGCGGTTAATGGAGTTTACACTGTATTCATCCCTCTTCAGATAGTTTGTCATAACTATTTACTTTCAAATACAATGTACAGATAATAAATAAGAAAAAATGTACAGTGAATGCTTGTGTCTAATAAAAATAATCATTAACGAAATTGTTTTATTTGTTCCCGAACTAGGTTTATGTTTCTCTATGTGTGGTCAATTCAAGGTTTTCACCGAGAGATGACTAATGCAGCGTACTCGACTTTGATTGAAACATATAATTGTTTAATTTATTGACTTACGTTGTTAACGATATAATGTTAAAAGTGAGCTGTCTCTAGTTCAACCCTAGATGATTATCGAGCTTGTAAGGTCCATTTAATGCTATATGTAAAAACAACAGGTTACAAAAGTGAGAATTAAAACTAAATGTTATGACTGGAACCAAGAAAAGAATATTGAAGGAACTTTTATTATAAGGCGAGCAGTTATTTTGGTAGTATGGTAGAGGGCGCCGTAGAAAAAGCATAACGCCCTTGTTGGCGAAACGATAGTGTACCACTGTAGTGAAAATGTCTGGCAGGAAAATATGTTTGCATATTCTCTGTGTAATTTTATTCATATTTGTTTTAGAATTTGAAATAACGGATTTTACCAGCGTTAAAACATAACACTGACTGACGGACTAATAACGGAGACTGATGAAGTACTTCAAAAGGCAGAGAAACGGCTGAGGTCTATTATTATTTCATAGCATAAGAATCGCTGCATGAGGCGGTATTCTAAGTGCTATTTTATTGTTTTTAGAGGACCAAATTCTTCAATCGTTTATATGTGTATTTATAAGTTTGCTTTTCACCTATTTAGTTAGGCAGATATATAAGATCTCTCTCTTTACTGCCATAGTAAATGTAGTTCGTTAGTTCGATTATACTTCATTGGTATCCATAAGGGTTTTCGTCTTTTGTTGTCAGTATGGAAGGCAACATGTTAAACTAAAAAAAACGGAATTTAATTTATAATCGAAATGGAAAAAAAAAACCACAAATCGATTATAAATTACATAAATAAAATATTAACGTATAAATATCTTAGTTTATTCAGTTTTGATAGAATGTGATCACGTAAATGATGTTAAGTGAAATAAAAATCATTAAAGACAAAATAAATATCTTTAAACATTAAATAAATGGTACGAAAATTTAGACAAACAGATAATTAACAGAAAAAAATTATTGCAACATATACAAAACATTCAAGGCTATTTACTTAATTGTGTGAGAAATATGTATATAGGTATATACCAACAATATGACGACGTAACAAAGTACCAATACTGACAATATTGAAATATATAAAATATAGCTATTAATAATAATTTATTTCGGACATCAGCATAAAATATACAAACAACATAGAAAACTAAATGTCACACCACAAGTACTTTTCCGATTCCAAGTACTTTAGTATCATATATTAAATAAAAAAAACCTAGATAATATTATGGTTGCAAGTAATTGTGATATAGTAATTATATTATTTGTAATGTGACTTCAGGGTGTCACTAAACACGTCATAAAACTAAGAATGATTTTAACAACTTATAAAAGATATAAGTGGAAACCATTAAAATAATGCTAATCCCTACAAATTTTTATTTAAAATGTTAATTTGCTCGTAGCACAAATATACTTTCATCCCTGACTCATCACAGACCAAATCTAAATCCATCTGAATTGCAAAGTTTATTACTGAGCCCTTGTGTCCTCGCAGCGCACGACACCCTCCTGGTGACTTAGAAGCGTTTAAATATAATAGCATCTATAACTAACTTCTTTTTGAGGAGGAAGTGGCATTAATAAAATGTGGTAAATGTTAGTGTTCTAATGGTTTAAGCTCTTTGATTTGCTTTATAAGGTAAGCCTTCTCATCATTGAACTGCTCGTCTTCTGAACGGTCTGTATGGAACTTGGTGAGGAATTCTACTAACTTGTCTTGATTTCTTAACAGGATATCCAAAATTGGTTTTGGTTTATTAGGGTTCGCTACAAATACCTGAAATCATCAACCAAAAATATATTACATATGCAAAATATTGTATACAGGGTATTAGGAGACCGCTACCTAAAAGAAAGACAGACAATAGTACTAATGACACCTTTGATGATGGGACGGAAACAAATCGATCCTGATTAAAAAGCATTATTTACATTCCATCATGTTAGTATAACTAATAATAAATTTCATAAAAAATATGTGTACATAACAATAGGTATACAGTGTACACCTATTGTTATGTACTATAAATTTTACATTAAAAAAACTTATATAACAAATTTATGTCCTACCTTAAAAACGTGAAAGGCCTCAAATTGTATATTACGTGATTTCTCTTTAAGCATGTTCATCATAAGCTTTAGATTGTCGGGATTAGTGATATAGCGTGTCATTATTGAAAAGTTGTGTCGATCCAGCAGCAATTCACCAAGTAACTTAAGGCTCTGCCGTCGTGTTACGTAATTTTCGGAATTTAACAACCGTTGATAGTGACTAAACACTTTATCATAATTTGCTTCTAAAAATTCTGCACATAACATTTTATGTCTCGTTAGCAATTCCTGTAAAAAAAAAAATACTGAAAATAATTTTAAATCCTATTATATACCTACTAAGCACAAAACTTTAACTAGGACTAACTAATATATAAAAGTCAATATCACAAAATATAAGAACTATTTCTCGAGTAATAAATATTTGATATAACCAATACAGTTTATGCCAATTAGAGAACGTAAGCATTAAATGCTTAAAAATCAATATATAATAAAACAATTCAACTGATTGATTCCTGCAACTCTCAGGTTACATTTACTGGCAAAGAAATGAAACAGAGTTGTTGCTCTTGAATACTTAAATGGCATAAATCCATGAAGGGTTACAAAACAACCTGCCAATTACCTAGAAATACAGCATACAATATATTGCAATAGTCACAAGATGTTCATGCTAGTCTTTTATATCATTGCAAAATTTAAAACATACTTTGAAATGTTATCTTTTTTTAGTTATAAGCTTCAAAAGCAATATATTGAGATGGAAAAGTGACAAATTCATATCACATCTAGTTGTCTATTAACAACATTTAGCGCTTATCATATGTGTACAACACTACAAATACACACTAACATATATGTGTTAGTAAATATTTACTTAAATAATTGGCAATACAACAGTAATGGAATTTTATCTACGTTGCTTAAATAAATTCTTTTAAAAACTGAAATAATTTAAAACTTTGAACCATTATTAATTATCTAGCTACGGGTAGACCACACTCTTCACCCTTAAGTCAGATTTCTATCATTCCTATATAACAAGGCCAAATTTTCTGTGGAGAACCCATGTAATAAGCTACCCGTAATGGAAATTTAAGATGATGGTAGTAAGAGTTCAGCCTTAGTTTTTAAAAATTTATGACAGTCAGACATAGTTAAGAGTGACATTAAAAATAATTAATTCTGAAAGAGGATTCATGTCTATATATCCATGTGAAAGAAGTAAGAAAGGTGTGAGAAGAATATAGCTTGTATTAAAGAACAGTCCTACTCTTCTATATACAGTGATGGATTAATAGATAATTACTTCTAAGATTAAAACATACCTTAAATGTAGAAAAGGCATCAGAGGCAATATCAAAAGTGGAAACTTCTACGTAACGGAAGAAATTGTAAAAATCATCTGAATATAACATAATCTTTGCTAAGGCCTCGTATCTTGCACACTCTCGCAACATTGTTCCGCAGTTTAATGCAATTTCTTGATGTTCATACCTAAGAAAGAATTTAAATTATAAAGGGTTAATTTCTCATATAGAACTAAGATGACTAAGAAGCACTCAGTTCACCTGATAGCTAGCTAGTCCACACCCATTCTTAACAAATAAACTAGATGTAGATGCATCTCCAACATTGAAAATGAATGTGGAATACCTCATTGAGTCCTTCTTCCATCACTTAGCCATACAACCCCAAGACTCTATTTAATGTTGGTATTCTGTGAAGTCCTGCCCTAGTTGAGATAATTAAATAAAACACTGCTAAGGAATCTCACTGTACAAAGTATATAATAATACACTTACTTTAAAGAATATTATTAATTGCATGATTAAATATATTTAAATGTCAAATATATGAAATGCAATTGTAAATCAAAAAAGTTTGGCAGGATATCAAAATGATAAAATATAAAAACTAACAAGTTACCTAAGTATCAATATTTATGTTATAAAATTTATGTGCAATTTAATATTTTACTAAAGTTTTCAATCATTTGCTATTTTTTATACTCAGGTTAGGTTGGAAAGAAACAACAAATGTTATCAAGTGAACTAATAACTACTAAATAATTATTTTAACAAATAAAAATTTTTACTAAAAGGTTGGCTTGTGTCAAGCTTGGCAATTTTTTATCAATGTGTATCATCTATAAATTATTCAAAAGTATTGTAGCACTTAATGTGGTTCATAACATTATGCATATTTTCAAAAAATAACATAATAAATGTCCAACCATAGTAATAGAATCAATAAAAACTGGTAAAGGCAAGAAATATGCCACTCTATGTAATTATCAATAGTGTAATCATTATTTACCCAGACATCAAGGTGAACAATATTTCTGGTTTAGTACAAATGTACTCAACAGTCGGTGAACGGGTCCCAATTTGGCGTCTTAAAACATTATTGAACACTTGAGCTACATCTTTCTTCCCTTCGAAGTCGATTCGGTTCAAATTCTAAAGAAAATATAAAATATAAGAACTTTATATAATAAAATACTATAGTTAACTATTACTCAGTAATTTTTAGGTTAGAACATACTTGTATAAGCAGCAGAAGAAGATTAGTATTGTACAGTTCCTGTGCTAACTGGGCTACTATGATATCAGTCTGTGGTTCAGCATCAGACGTACCATACAGCATATTTTTGATTAACACCTGTGAAATTATTATTCTCTTAATGGACAATTAATGTCAACATAAAAAAAAAGTGTAATAATGTTAGAGAATGGACATATAACTCACCAAGTTTTTGCTAACATCCTCTTGGGCTTTTTCAGCTTTCTTATCACCTCTTTCTAACGCTGTAACAGCGTCTTTTAATGATCTCACAAGCTCCGCAGGGCTCTTTTGAGACTTACCAAAAAGAGGCATATTATTATATTAATATTCACCGTTTATTCAACAACCCTGTCACATAAGATTGCACCTGAAATTTATTATTCGATACAATAACAAAAACATACAATCGAGAGATCGTACAACTATCTACTTGTACTTGATATTCAAGAGAATGCAAGTGAAATAAAAATAACGATAAGACTACGACGACAAACGCTAGTGGTCGTTATAGTAGTACCCAGGTGGGGAGTATCCTATATTTTTTTATTTTATTTACCTTAAAATGCACTAAGTATACTAAACCTCACTCACTTTCAGATAATTAAAATTTTGTTACCCTAGCAAGCTCTAACCACAGCCAGACGAAACGAACAGCTGTGATGTCAATGCAAACTTGCCAGTGAAAATTAACGATGACAAATATTTTCTTATTCATATTTCAAAACAAATATTTCTTTATTAGGTACTTCAACAATATTTTTTTTAGAAACAGGAACAGTTTTTTTTTAGAAAATATCTTTGAGATTGTAATAAAATGAATACTGCAGGTTGCCTATTTTAAAAGCCTTGTCCTTGTAAATAAGTATATTCCTGCGGTCAATAATCTTAATTGCTCAAAAAATAATAATTTTGAAAAGAAAAAAATCTTGTTTTGTATTTTGAATACGGTTGTTGTTAAATCTCTAATATAATGAAGGCTCATCATATCACTATTAATATGATAGCACGAACATTTGCGGTAGCGGCTATGGCTTAAAAGATACAATATAATATAATTCATAATAAAAAAATGCCGTTATATATTTAATGATTGGAGACACAATGTTTGGTGATATGGATGATACTTTTCACATATAGTTCCAACTCTATTTGTGTTGAAAAAAGCTAGTCTCTCTCTCTAATAAGCTCTCTAGTCTACTACAACTTTTTGCATCACTCGCTGCTGTGGCACCTATTGACATTTATGAATATTGCTATCATCAACCTAAAAAATATCGATTGCTATTGTGAACGTGTCGTTTATGTCAAATTAAGGTTGTTTTTGACTAGGTTAGAATATTTAGTCGCCAATCGTTTAGAAGCTTTGTAAAGCGTTCACATCTAAATATGGCTGAGACTTCCAGTGAGAAATTATCAAAGAAGTGAGTATTGTGTGATATCCATAAAATGATCACTTCAAAGACATTGACTATTTTAAGTATGTGGACTCGAAGGAGTGCATTTGCTATCAATCCATATACAAATTTTTCTTCTGCAATTAGCAAACGGTTGGTTTATTTACTAAATACGCACAACTATATTAAAATATAAATTTATTTGATCACGTTTTATTATTGTTTCAGTGAGTTAAAGCGTCGAATGAAAGCCGAGCAAAAGTTGAAAGAGAAGGCTGAGAAGACTGCACAGCAACCAGTTCAAACTGTAGATAAGAAATCATCGAAAACTGAAGAAGAAATAAGCCCGAATGAATACTATAAGCTGCGATCGGCTGCTGTTGCCGCACTTAAAGATGGAGCAAGGGAAGACCATCCATACCCCCATAAGTTTACTGTAACATCATCGTTGGAAGCCTTCATTGAAAAATATAATAATTTGAACAGTGGAGAAGTGTTAGAGAATGTTACACTGTCAATTGCTGGTAGAATTCATTCAATTCGTGAATCTGGGGCAAAATTAATTTTCTATGATTTGAGATCAGAAGGTGTTAAAATTCAGGTAAAAATTTTGTTCCTAGTTAGTCTCCACACTACAAACTATTTTCTAAATTTGATACATTTAAAACTTGCATGTAAAACCTTTTACTTGTAAGGCAATAAAATACATCAATGAATATAACACATTTTTTTACTACTTGAAGTATAGTAACAGTAGCATCATTTTGAATGTGTGATATTTTTTATATTATTTTTCTATTTTTAAATTATAACACCTTTCAGGTTATGGCAAATGCCAAAATGTATGAATCTGAGGAGAAGTTTGTCAATGATACTGATAAGCTGCGACGTGGAGATATCATTGGTTGTGTAGGTCATCCGGGCAAGACCAAGAAAGGAGAACTTTCCATTATACCTAAAACAGTTAAACTATTGTCACCATGCCTGCATATGTTACCTCATCTACATTTTGGCCTTAAAGATAAGGAAACTAGATTTAGAAAGAGGTATTTAGATCTTATTTTAAATGATAAGGTAAATATGCAGTAAAATATTATTATACTTTCCATATTTGCCAAGAAATATAAATAAAAAATTGCTTATTAATAAAATGGCTTAACTCATCATTAAAAGTTAACAACACTTATAACAACTATACAATGTTGCCAATATCATAACCATTATTAATTATAATATTGGCCAGTATAACCCATGTTGTATTTTTTGTTTATTTTTATATTCAGGTAAGACAAACTTTCTATACCAGAGCAAAAATCATATCTTACATCAGACGTTTTTTGGATGGTCTCGGTTTCCTGGAAATTGAAACACCAATGATGAACATGATACCCGGAGGTGCCACAGCCAAACCTTTTGTCACTCATCATAACGAGCTGAACATGGACCTCTACATGAGGATAGCCCCAGAGCTATATCACAAAATGCTGGTTGTTGGTGGTTTGGACCGGGTATATGAAATAGGACGACAATTCAGGAATGAAGGCATTGACCTAACACATAACCCAGAATTTACAACTTGTGAATTCTATATGGCTTATGCAGATTACAATGATCTTATAACTATCACAGAGACAATGATTTCAGGAATGGTTAAAAATATCCATGGTACTTACAAGGTAAATCAATCTTTCTAATTATTCTATATATATTAATATCTAATTAATGCATACTGGGTAAAATATTCATTTTGTCATCTTGATTTACATAGAATAAATATTTGGGAAACAATTTATTTATGTTATTTTTATTGAACTATGATAAAAAAAAGTTATTATATTCTTAAACCTGTTCAAACATTCTATATACATTAATCTTAACCTAAAGAATTCTTACTTTAGATATATATTTTTTAAGAATTTGGTGTATGACCTAGATTTATATATAAGGTTGTCAAATATCTCCCTTCCGCCTTTTTGTCTTTTGAATTTCGCGGCTATGTACAAAGCGCTACAGAGCTCGTATCTAGCAATACTATACATAATTTGAAGGTCTTGACATAACCTACAAAACGACGCTATGCATAATTAGTTTGGATATTGCGTTCAACAGTTATAGACGTGTAAACATGGACTTCACTAACGCCGAAATTCGCGGCTTGTACAATGTTTAAAAACAATGTAAAAACAATTTTTGTACAATGTACAAAATTCGCGGCCTTCGACCACGACCGTTTTCGCTTGATATTGTATTTGATCCATTTTTCGTCGCCAGTCACCATCCGCTTCAAGAATGGGTCGAGTTCGTTCCGTTTCAGCAGCATATCGCAGGCGTTGATTCGGTCCAGAAGGTTTTTGCGTCAAATCATGCGGCACCCAAACATCAAGCTTTTTGTATCCAGCCTTCTGCAGATGGTTTAAAATGGTTTGGTGACTAACTCCTATCTCCTGGGCGATGTCACGAGATGCCACATGCCGGTCTAACTCGATGTAGTCCATGATTTGATCGGTATTTGTCGTCACAGGTCTTCCGCCGGCTGGCTTATCCATGGTGTCGTTTTCACCGGCTCTGAATCGTCGAAACCATTCCTCCGTGGTTCGAAGTGATAGAGTACCATCCCCAAAACACCATTAATCTCACGGAACGTTTCTCTAGCGGATTTGCCTTTAACGAAGGAAAACTTTAAAATAGCGCGAATTTCGGCGTTAGTGAACTCCATGTTTACACGTCTATAACTGTTGAACGCAATATCCAAACTAATTATGCATAGCGTCGTTTTGTAGGTTATGTCAAGACCTTTCAAATTATGTATAGTATTGCTAGATACGAGCTCTGTTGCGCTTTGTACATAGACGCGAAATTGAAAAGACAAAAGGCGGAAGGAGATATTTGACAACCTATTATATATTTCATTCTTCAATAATTAATTTTATAGGTAAAATATCATCCCGATGGGCCTGATGGCGAGGAGGTCGAAATTGATTTTACACCACCATTTGCTAGAGTACCTATGATTGCAACATTGGAGAAGGTACTTGATATCAAATTGCCACCTCCTGATAAACTGGATACACCTGAATCAAATGCGCTTCTTAGTGAATTGTGTGCAAAACATGAGGTAATTTTGTACTAAATATAAGTAAATTAAGGCTAAAAAATGGCTAGGTTGCTAATGTTTAATATTAATATTTTTTTATTATTATCTTTATATATAAAATGAATGTTTGTAAGAATGTGTATAACTTCTGAACTACTCAAAAACTTCACCAAATTGGATGACTCTTCCTTTTTTGTGTTTGTTATTTTTTGTCAGGTTTGCATATAGAATAAAAGATTTTTTTATTAATATAAGATTTTGTAAAACCTCATTAAATAAAAGTGAGTGAAAGTGACAGAATTACGTTTAATTGTTCAGCTAACAACAATCAAAAATTAAGGCAGTACGAAGTTCACCTGGTCAGCTAGTTATTAATAATTCTTAATCTATATAATATTGAACCTTTTCCCCAGTATACAAGTGTGTAAGAGTCATATCTTTTATAAAGTTGATTTGGAATACATTGTATATTCCAAATAAACTATAGTATATTATATTGTACACTATATTGTATTTGATAGTTATTTTTACTAAACTAAATATAATTAGAAACCCAGATAGCTTTACTACCATTAATTTTTGTTTAAGTCCATACACCACAGGCTCTACGCATTTCTTAAAATTAAATTATAAATGAATACCTATGTTGCCTGATGTTCCATGGATTGGTACATTGATTGGTCTAGATTAATAATTATTTTAATTATATAATATTAATAAACATAATTTCTTATTTAGGTAGAATGTCCTGCACCCAGGACAACTGCAAGACTTCTTGACAAACTTGTAGGAGAGTTTCTTGAAGAGAAATGTATTAACCCAACATTTATATTAGATCATCCACAAATTATGAGTCCTCTATCCAAATACCATAGGGATGTGCCAGGTCTTACTGAAAGGTATTGTCATAGACTATTCTTATTACTCAAATAATTTGTCAAACTTTTGTAACTATTATCTTAATTAGAAAAGATATGTAAGACACATCACAAATATGTAAAAGAAATTGCAATTACTGATAATTCTAGGTAGTTTCGTATTTTAGAGACTTCCATGCCATAACTCAGAGCTAACAAAATACTACTGCATGCTTAAGCCGTAACACTTCTGTGGTACAGCAGTACAATTGTCTTTAAAAATATAAAGCTAAACAATAAATGTTATTTCAGATTTGAGTTGTTTGTTATGAAGAAAGAAATATGCAATGCCTATACCGAGTTAAATGATCCTGCAACACAACGGGAACGCTTTGAGCAACAAGCTAAAGACCGTGCTGCTGGTGATGATGAAACACCACCAACTGATGAAGCGTTTTGCACTGCCCTTGAGTATGGATTACCTCCTACCGCCGGTTGGGGAATCGGTGTTGATAGACTGACCATGTTTTTGACCAATTCTAATAACATAAAGGTAGATTCTTTACTACAAATGTATTATAATGTAGCTCTACTCTTAAACAAAGGCATCACACCCAAAACTCTAATAGTGTGGATCTATTTGTATTATTATTATTATTGTATATGTAAAAACTTTATGTTAAGTCAGCCATATGCTCTTTTAGTCTCCCTTCATGCCCTATTAAAAAAAAAGTTTTTTTTGCTGAGTTGTTGACTCTCAGGACTTAAATAGCTGATAATCATTGAAGCATAATATCAGTAGTGTTAATTGCTGTTTGGATCCTATGATTATAGAATTAAATATATAACTAGGCTCACTATTGTGAAATCTCAAGATATTGTGACACTTAGACATGCGTGACATCAAATGTCCTCCTTGAGATCACAATAAAAAACTGCTCTGGGTTCACCCTTTGTGATATTTGGGACCTCAGAAGCTCAGTAAAAGAGTTGCTGTCTCTATCTGCTCTGTGAGAGCTTATATAATCATGTGAGGCAATCAACAAGGGGAAATAAAAATTGAGGGTTTATTTTAGTTTAAAGTAGATCTAATAATGTTTCTTATTTACAGGAGGTACTGCTTTTCCCAGCTATGAAACCAGACGATCCTAACAAGCATCAAAATGAGGAAGGAAATGTAACTGACGGGAATTCTGCTCAAAATGGAACCCAATAGTTTAACATTTAAAAACATCTTGTACTTTGATGAAACTAAAATGTGTACTTTGTCATTATAAATTATTATGAACTGAATAATCACAGCATTTCTTCCCTAATAACAAGTTCCATTTATAATTGTCATTTTTACAAAAAGAACTTAATCCACACACTACAGAATGAGGTATTATGAATATTTTATTTATATATATCTCAATATATTATATATGTCACAATTAAGTTATATCAATTAAAATCATGTCTTCTATTAGTAACTAGTTTTCATTACGTCCACTATTCTATTTTCTGTTGTATATAACACATGGAGCAATTTTACCTTAAATGTATGCCAAGTTGCTTTTTTTTCATATATTATGGAGGGTTTGATCAAAATTGATCATATCACCCTCATAAAAATCTTATAATAAATTTTTACATAACAACAAAACAATACAATATTAAATACACAACACACAACATCAAAACACGAATACTAAATATAACTATTACCTGCGTTTCAGGCCCGCTCTAACAAGGTGGTATAGCATTCTTGCCTGATCCGACTCCGGAAAGGCAAGAATGCTATTACACACCCCCACATGCGACAAATCAATATTAAATTTCGCCGTGAATAGTATTCTTTCGGCTTCGTTCCGGACACATTCGACCATTATGTGGTAAGCATCCTCAACTTTCCCGCATTCTAAACAATTAAGGGTTGTCACCTTTCCCATCATGTGGGCAAAGCTATTAAGCGGAATGTGTCCGGACCGAAGCCTAAAGGCCAGAGTTACATCATCCCTGCTCATATTGGTGCTGTCAATCCACGGGAATTCAATCAAGTTCCTAGCTATATGATTCACCCATAAACAAAATGTTGCAAGGAAATTCATTTTCATTCAAAAATTTCACTTTCATTCAAAACAAATAGATCAAGAAAATCCCTATATATCACTTACATAACAGTCATTCAGTCATGCTTTGAGTTTTCACACTATTCTATAGAATTGGTAGCTTTTTTTTATCATCTGAACTGATAACACTTATAGACTGAGGAAAACAGTGTCAATCAAAAGATGAAAACACACTTGCAACCCTGCATTGTGATGTAAATGATAAATTCCGTAGTAATTATTTATCCAATGGGCAGTATGCTCATTAACTGTTAATATTAACCTATTATAGGATTATTTTTTAAAAAAAGATTACTAACTATTGTTAGCTGGCAACACATGATACCCAGCGATTGTTATGCATAATAACTACTTCCAATGATATCTTAATGATTTACCTGAACCTTATTGTATCTTTAATTCATGATTAATAATTTAGTTGATCATTACATGAACTTGGCGTTAAAAACAATAGTTTAACTGAATTGGTTCCTAATCTGACTTCTAATTAATTTTGTATAAAGATTGTGAGGATGCGCAGTTGAGACGGTATTCGTTATAAATAATTCTTTGTACAACATTACGCTGTCTCAATAAAGCAAGTGTATTAGTTGTTGGACTATTTTATTCCACGAGACCTACAAATTATTACACTATATTTTTTACACAAATATTATTACCATTCATGTTAATCATTCTTGAGTTCTCTGGAATCATTAGAAACTTATGCGCCAAAGACTAAGGAATAATATAATACTAAACAATTAGGCTATTGATGCCTATTACAATGTTCAAATCTAACTACTGTACAAATAAATAATAACAAACCTACAATCAAAATCAATTTAATACTATAACAGCAATAGGATCATAACAACAGAAAATCTTATGCTAAACTTTTAGATATATTAAAATTATCATCAACTTTTTCCATTAAGAACAACTTAACTGGTCATATATGAGGTTAGAAACAATATATCTAATTAGGCATAAATAAAAATGTAAATTAAAATTGTATACATATATTTTCTAAAACAAGCTTAAATAAATTATTTTTGTACATCTTCATCTTCAAGTTCTTGTGTTGAATTATAATGCTCACCTAAACTGTACATGTGTCTATGATAAGTAATAATTAATGATGGGCCTTCAAATTCTTCTCCTTGTTCTATAGAGGTTGGCCCTGTTGCTTGAATAATTGTGATTGGACATTTTAAACAATTTGATAATGCTCTAACTTCTACTTGTCCACCCCAAACTTTACTATTAACAATCTTTTCACAATATTCTTCAAACTCACCATCGGTGAGCATGTCACACGTGTCTGGATGACTCAAAAATGGTATAAAATCTTCTTTATTTTCTCTTATATATGTAGAGGTATAA
This sequence comes from Meandrusa payeni, assembly GCA_029286785.1. Taxonomy (NCBI): domain Eukaryota; kingdom Metazoa; phylum Arthropoda; class Insecta; order Lepidoptera; family Papilionidae; genus Meandrusa; species Meandrusa payeni. Next base: position 6,035,041 of record JAGSMX010000012.1, on the reverse strand, counting down.
TTTCTTAAATCTTCAACGGAAATTGTCCGCGCTTTTTTAACAAGTAACTGATGTGATAAAGCTTTATATAGACAATCACCATCAGAGGGAATGGGATAAACCTTAAGCCTAGCTTCTTTTAATCTATTACAAATTGCTTGATTTTCTATATTCCTAGGGCCATAGACATTTTCTTTCTCCTGTAATTTTATCTCTTGCTCACGTTCTCTCTCTTGTTGTTCTTTCTTTACCCTTCGTTTTTGAGCCTTTGAAAACTTTACCTTTGTCTCTTCAATTTCACTTATCTGTTCTGCTTGAGTTTCGGCAAGGGGTTCTTTAGTAGCTGCTTCAATTTCTTTTCTCTGACGACTATCTAGCTCTATTTCTAACCTAGAAATTTCTGTGGTAAGCTCTTTTTTCTTTGTTTTATCATTTTTTGCAACCTTTTTTAACGCTTGTATTTGGGATTGTAATTCCTTTTTTTCTTTTCGATGTTTATTTTCAAGTATTTCCAATTTATTATTATCTTCAATACCGACTTCCATCGTATTAAATATTAAACATACCGACACGACAACAAATTAAGTAAATATCTCAATTGCTGTCAAGCCCATTAACGACAGATTAGATCCCGGTCGCCATATAATTTTTTTTGTGCCGTACTTATTACACAGACTAGCCAGAGAAGCTGACTTTTACTGCATCACCGGATTTGATTGATTGAGCACTTAGCTAAGGGATAGGGGTCGCTTAGCCTGAACCGCTTTTGCTAGTAAGTCGACAGAAGGGTTCCCCTGGTTGAGGGGTAACCGGGCAGGTTACCCCTCAACCGAATAAATGAATGCTTTGTAGATTTGTAAAGATCTAGTGCAATAGTGATCGTACGTCCTGATCGTCGAGAGCGTTTCTCGGCCTGACGACGTGACGGAATTTTGTTGACAATGGCTTGTTAGTGGCGGCACTTACAAGAAGTTTATTAGTGTTTTGTGGCAGTCTCGAAAAACCGTTGAGATGTCTGCTTAAAGAATTGGTGACAATTCTGTTGTTGTTCAGTAGAAAATTCCACGACATAAATGTATTAAAATGCGTAAAAACTTTTTATTTTGTTTGGTTAAAACAACTTCTTAATTAATGCTGTTTAACAATCTTTATCACGGTCAATAACATAATTTAATAGTATGAACAATTTATGAAATAAATCACCTAGAGCAAAATCGATTATTTGAATCGATATAAGTTATTTTTACCTTCAAGAAACTTTAATTTAACAGATAAAAAATCCAAATGGAACGTGCCGTATTTTAGGCAATTTTTACGTCCACTTTTTATTCCACATTATTTGATTTATACTTTAAAGTGTTAATATATCTTTTGTAATAATTAATTAAGAAATTATATTTTGACGAACGTTTGTGTACGGTATGTGAACATTGTTGCTCTAACTTGATTTGAATCAAATTTTCATAGAAAGAAAATTTGTTGTATATACGCGCGTAGTAAGAAGAAAAATATATTTTTACAGAAATTCGAAAGTGATAGTATGAATCCTTGTTCTGATGCTGCTCCTCAACATGATACTGAAGGCGATGGACGCTGGAATAGCATTGTAAGTTTCTTTGATCTTTATTGCCGTTCTAATTTACCTACGTGGGTTTTCAAACATCCGTAGGATGCCTTTAATTAATTTCATGTTGCTATGTGCATCGGAGCATAATGTTAAATTGTTATTCGTGTTAGTAATCAATGATGTGAAATGGGTTATTAATAACTGCACATTTATTATCTTTTTAGCATAACAGATTTTTATCTGATGCAAAGGGAAAAGAAGCTGATGTAGTTTTTATAGGTGATTCAATATTACAAGCTTTGGAACACACAGATGTATGGAACCAATGGTTTGCTCCTCTACACTGCCTTAACTTTAGTATTCATAGAGATCAAACTCAAAATGTTTTGTGGCGTATTAAAAATGGTGAACTTGATCATGTTGACCCAAAGGCAAGTACTTAAATAAAATGTCATTATTGATAATTAATAATACATCATGATACAATTTATCTTGTGAAAATTTTAGGTTGTAGTGTTACATGTTGGCACAAATAATGTAGAAAATTCAGCAGAACAAATCTGTGAAGGCATTCTAGAAATAGTGAGAACAGTCAGGGAGAAACATCCCAATGCCTATATTGTCTTACCTGTGAGTATAATTTTAAAACAATAAATAATTTTCAATTGAGATATTTGTCAATAAAAAGATTTTTCATATTTCAGAGTCTGCTACCTCGTGGTCAACATCCAAATTGCTTAAGGGAGAAAAATGCCAAAATTAATCAACTTTTATGTGAAAAAGTTGTTAATATGAATAAAGTTGAAATGGTATTTATAGATAAAGGATTTATTCAAAGCGATGGAAGCATTAGCCATCATGATATGCATGACTATCTTATACCAACCAACACAGCTTGTCGAAAGGCCTTTGAGCCTATTTATGACCTGCTTCAGCAAATTTTGTCAGAAGGTGAGCCAGAAAAGGATTTAACTCCTTCAGAATAACAAGACTCCTTGACTCTCAATTCTTTTTTTATTATGCAGAAAGCTCATTGTGATGGTATTGTAGTACTTACTTTAGCTTTTTTACCTTAGGCTTAAGCATGTAATGAAATGTAGTTATTATTTTGTTTCAACATAAACATTCCAAATTTAATATTTATTTTAATAATTAGATTGTTAACATCAAAGATATTTATATACATATATACAGCCCTTGTGAAAAAACCGTTGGCATATTTTTAAGGATGGAAAATATTACTAATTTAAATGTATGTGAATTGATAAATACAAGGAATATTTTTACAATCTTAATTCTAATTTCTATTAAGTAACAAGAAAAACATTGTGAGTATATTTAAAATGTTTAGTTGTGTTCTTATTTGCTAAAAAGTATGTAGTAAAAATAATTGATATATGAGCAGTGATATGATTTACAATGGGACCGTTTTTTTTTGCGGTTTGAATCCATGCTGTCTTGCATCAACAAGGTTCTTTATTTATTCTTGAGTAATAAATCTATGTGATATAATTTATACCCTATTATATTGCCCAATATTAGAGGTAATGAAACGATGGGGATTTTTTAAAAATTAATTTTATGTGTATTGTATTTACAATGACATAGAATCGTCTCTCGTCCTTTAACCACAATAGGATAGATATGGACGTTGATATCTGTTTTTCACCAAGTTTATCAGACATGTGACAAAGTGTGAATGTATCATCAAATATCTAGTACAAATCTTAGAATGAATTTGTTTCTAGGAAACAGGAAAATGGAAACTGTTACAAGCTGGTTTGCAATTGGCCATCAGATTTTGAGCCGTATATATGTATATATATTTTTGGTTGACTTAACTCATTTGGCTGTGTTCCAATGATCATAAAATAATGAATTGTGCTAAAAAAGTTTTTTTTTGTAATCACAATGAAATGATGGAGCTGTTTTCATTAAAGTTTATCAAGCAGGGAAATCAAGACTACTTAGGATTATTTTACTCATTATACATAATTCTATAATAAAAATTATACAAAATTTTATACTTTCATCTACATCAAAGATCTCTGAAACAGATAATTTTAATAAAAAAAGTACCAAAAAATACTTTTTTTAAATCATTATCGTAAATTGTATGATAATAATTTGCCAATATGAACCACTGGCAGCTGGATCTGAATTCATTTCAAAATGAGAGGTGCTATAACTAGCATTTAACTCGTATATGAAAATAATGATTAATATGGTATAATCAACTTTTAGTGAATTAATGCTATTAGGTTTTTTTGAAGATACTATAGTAAATTGAAACCGAATATAGTAACAATAGAAATGTCTAATAACAACTAATATTATATACCTTATATATAGCATTTGAGATCAAAAATGTAAGTTCAGTATAGAGTCTGGATTTGTTGATTTGTGTTGTTATAAAATGATCAATAGGGAATAAAGGAATATTGTCTGATAATCTTGTGCCCTTATCTAGAATGGATGTCTATAAATAACCACCTAAACTTCCATTTAAAAAAATTTATGGTTCCCATAGACGTAAACAAACATCGCAATATCAAAGAACTTGCAAGTGCATTTCTAGTGGTGGGGTGGTAGCTTGGGAAGGAGTGCTAGACTAATCCTTTTACATGCCTTACCAGGCGATATGCCAAATTATATTCACCTCTATGCTAAAGAATTGCGATAACCTAAATTTATCATCAGATCAGATATTGTTTTACACTGGTGTGGAAAAATTGCTTTCACTGATAAATTAAATAGCAATATCCTCTAAAGTTTTTGATGGATTCATGTTTTGTATACTCTTCACATTATTAAATGTAATAGCTCCATTCATTATTTTTTAAGGAATGAACGTCAGCATTTATTTTGATATCATATTTGCTCATTATTATTATTAAGAATATGTTTCCTACATGATACTTAGTATTTTATATTAAAATGTATGAACTATGCTAAAAGGAAATATGTAGGATATTTAGGGCTTGCACATCACATTGAAATTTGGTATAGCCAAAGATTTTTTGTTATAATTGAGCCAAAGTTTCTATGTGAAATGTGCTTCTAATTTACTAGTTTTATTAATATTTTGTAATACACACCATAATATTTATTTAAATCAAAAGACAGTAAATTTTGAAATAATTTTTAGGAGATAAGTGGTTATTATAACAGGAAAAATAATTCTTAAAATCATTACTGCAATATATAATCAGTCTTCTCAAAGTATGTAATTAAATCTGTATTAACTATGTTTCCAATACAGCAATATTATTTTCATATGGTACTATAAGGTACTCAAGTTGCCAAACATGTTGCTTGAATCTCGAATGTGATTATTTATTTGCATGAAAAAGCTTGTGAGTAAACAGTGCAATTGTTTCTTTGAAGTTGTTTCATTTTAGTCATATGCATAACAAATTTATCAAAGGCTAACAATTCGTAAAAAAGTCTAGTGGGGTGGTTGATTCTAAAGACTTTATATGTTGGAACACATTTTACTGGGGGTTATTTCTATAGAGATTTTATATGCAGTCTTAAATCTACATGCTTACTTATGTGACATAATTGCTTTGAAGAGAATTCATTGCCTGTGAAGTGAAATGGTTAAGATTATCTAGTGTAATCCAGTAATGTAAATCGCGAATAACTACAAGCAATTGCGGGCGTTGGTGATCACTTAACATCACGTGGGCAACATCCTGGTTTGCCCCTAATGTCAATATCTCCTAGTAAAAGATTTTGTTGATTGCTGATTTTTATATATTTTAAAATATGATCTAGATTGGGGGTTTCCTTAATCTTAGGATTCTTGCTTCTACAGTAATTTACGTGTATGGTGTTCACCAAGCTTCGGCAGTTTGGCGAAATATATATTTAAGAAGATTAGCGAGTCCAATACGCAACTTTAAAGACAAATTATTGGATATGATTTTTCATCAAATAGAGTTGTGTTTGCACTTCAACTGAATAAGTGGTATGCATTTATATCAAGTACTCCTAGTGGAATTATTTTAATGCAAGTCCTCGAATAATGCATTTAGATAATGTGTAATGGTTCATAAATGGTTATTGTGAGTTGCTCTTTAACTCGTATGTATTCTGAAAGTTTAATAACTGCAAGTGCAAATATTGATTTCCAAAGAGGTAAGCTATTACTTTAGAATTATATGTAAATGTAACGGAATTCATAATAATAGTAGGATTGTTACATTTTACTGCAATAATTTTCCATAATTTGAGAAATTCGATATGAAAGGTAATCAAACTCGATTCGTAAATGAGTGCACAAACATCAATAAAAGCAGATGAATCTAGAACCACCTTTTTTGAAGTAGATTGAAAAGGGGCATCTAAGGAGTATGCCTATATATGGTGTTTAAATGGATGTGAGTGAAGCAAGAGATGTGCCAGGATTGTATTATGCACTTCCACCATGATCTCTACCCTCTCATCCGGGTGACATTTGTGTCTTCGGTTTATTGTTGAAAACCAAAGTTCAATCAATTCAATAAATTAAAATTAAAACACCAAAGTAATATCTTAGATTATATATAATATTTTTTAATCTTAAAATAAATCATGATACACAAATTAATATTTGTTTAATAATCTTCTATAGTAAAGTTTGAAAGGTAATGTTGCACTTCTATGTTGTAGAGATTTATCAAATATATTAAAGTTATTCTTCTGTAGCTTAAGTAAGTAAGATTCAACTGCAGTAGCTGGCAGAAATATCTGATTTGCTATTTTTGGTATGGAAATTTGTTGCGCCTGAAATATGAAATAATAAATATTCTTATATGGTTAAAATAATTTTAAAAAGCAGGTCCTTTTCGGTGTACTTATTGGATTAGGTTAGATTAGGACTTATTAAATTTTTATTACATGTAGCATCTAATAAAATTTTGCGAAAATATAGCACAGGAAATAAAGCTTACAGCTTTACTTGCTAGCTTTCTTGTTTTCCTATAATACTGTGTTAATAGTGAACATATAATAAAAAATAATTGCTTTTCTTCAAGTCTGTAATATCTCATTTATGACGGGGTAAGTGCATTGCCATACATTGGGTGTAAAGTTTTAACAAGTGATCCAATTACAGAATAAAAATATTAGCTTTCACATTTCTTTGAATCTATTTTTAGTTGAGTAGAGAGAGACGCAGTCACACTGCACAAATTTAGCGAGTGGTTCTTTTAAACTTAATAAACTGAAAAATGGAAACTCATTCCTCCATTCCATCCATTCACTCCAAAAGTCCATTGGGTTTTGAACCCTTACCCATAAGGCTATCATTACTTCTTCAAGATAATTGCGTCAATTAGAGAATTTCTGTAGTAATACAATAATTTAATTTAGGGTCAGTCCTTAATTTATTTAGGAATGTTTTTATTTTGAAATTACCTTTTCCAAATGACTAAATGCTCGACTAGCAACTTCAAAGGCAACATTTCTCATGTTTTCACTATCAATTTCCCTTAATACATCCTCCTGACTTACTTTGTTCTTCATTAGTATGTCCATTGGTAAAACTACCATTTTATGATGATTTGAAATATAAATTGACCTAGAAATATAACACAATAAATTTCTAAAATAATAGCAATGTATATGAGATAGCAATTGTCATCCACTTTTCACCAAGCTTCCAAGTTCCTGCATGTGAACCCATTACTGTATAGCACAGTGGTGGACAAACTTTTAAGGTGGTGGGCCACAGATTGTAAAAAAAAATAAACAGGGCAAAATTTGTCCGAAAAAATTTTTTGATTAATAAAATCTGTTTAACAAAAAAATTAATGGCTAATTTAGCAAATTACACAAATTGCTGGTGGTAATTTTTTTGGCTTTTTACATAAAAACTGACGTCGTTGTAGGCAAATCAAGAATTTTTGAAGGCCTTAAACCTTATAAACACTACTGATATAAATAAAAAAGAGAAAAATTTTACAATACCATTTGCATCACATCGAAAATATTATCTTAAAGAACTTTCGGTAGGCCGGATGAAATGCTTTAATGGGCCAGATTTTTCCCGTGGGCCATAGTTTTTCCACCACTGGTCTGGCATATTGCACATTACATATTTTGATTTAAAAAAAATAATTACAGATTTGCAGTTTTAAACCAATCAACAGTTTACATTGAAAGCCTAATTGCCTAATTTTTACTATTGTTTAACTTAATATTCTAGTATAAATCACTAGGAAATTAACATATAGGTATTGGTTTTGATCCAACAATGTGGGACTAGTTGATATAATATATTTTTCACAAGTGCAGCAGGTAATGGTACAAAGATGTGGAGTGTGAGTGACACAGATGACTATAAAAGTTATTTGCATGTAGTTATGTATTATATACCTTAATATATTAGTCAGACCTTGTGACTTTCCTAAGTGTGATGCAGCATGGTCTGCATGTATATTTGTTACTCCAGCAACACATAGCAACAAGTAATTTATTGAGGAAATGGTTTCCTCCGCATACTGTTCTACATCTTCCAGTGTTCTAAAATACTTGGATTTTATTAAATTGATTCTAGATAATACAAGCTTTTCTAAATGTCTCTTTGGCAGATTGTAGGTTTTACACACCTGAAAAGAAATAAATACGAATTTTATCTTTGATCTACTCTAGTGTTGCTGATGTTGCTGTTCACTATGAACATCAGCAACACTAAAGTAACTTAAAATCTAATTTTCATTATCTAATAGCATATCTATGTATTTTACCAAAAATAATGTATTTTACATTACATAGTGAAAGAACTTCAAAAATCCTATAAAACATTGATTTATTACTTTAATATGTTACCTTAAATAATTCCATTGCAATAGGATTGGCTGGGATATTACTAATAGTCTGCCCTTTTTTATAAATGCTATTAAGTATATCCAGCCAAAATTGTATTCTAAAAGCTGCTGTCTGGGGATCACTAGTTTGATCCTGAACTCTCGCTACTTCAACATTGAATGCTCTTATAACTATTGCAGGAGAACGAATTGCTTTTGTCATGAGTAGAGTTGCCAAGAAATTTTCATAGTCGTGTTGTCTACATGAAAAAGAATACAAAGTACCAGAAAAATACTTAAAAGATTATGTATGCACTCATTGTGTTTGTTAAAAATTAGTATAAATTTACCTAAATATATTCGCGCAATAACTTAAACCATTTTCACTAGTGGATACATTATTACTATATTTATTTAGTTTTAAAACAGAAACTGTTTTGATCGGATTCTTGATAACTTTAATCATTATTTTTCGGAACACATAAAGATTATATTACTTATATTTTGTTCTTTTTTTAGTTAAATAATTGCTATGCAAAGAAAACCGCACCTGTGACATAACCTTTGACACTTGGCAAGTTAACTTGACAATCACCTTTGACAGGTCCGTACAGGACGGAATAGTGATTAAAACAAACAAAAAATAAATTTGAGGTGCCCGTTTTATGGCTGGAAGACACCACAAGAAAATTTATTCTAATCTTGTGAACCCTCTTCAGGGGGTGGCAATAGTAACATATTATTTTTACGCAAATATCAAATTTTAATTATTAAGATTAAAGTAATATTAACCATTATAACACATGAAAAGTGTTTATTTTTATTCTTTATAACATATTTCAAGCCAAGTTTTATTACAGGCGGCTTTAGGAGCTCTTGGTATTATAGACTTTTGCGTGGTGGTATTGTCATTTGGAGTTGTGAAACTTATTTTCCAAAAGTATTTCTTATTCATAAACATAACATTCGGGAGATTTTTCAAGTGAACTAAAGAAAAGTGTAGGTAGTAGTAAAGAAATAACGACTGGAACGAATTTTTTACTTACCAGAAAACAGCGGACCCGTTAAAAATCCCAGATACTGTAAATTTTAAATATAATGCATCGAAGTAACACTTATCGAATCAATAGGGTCGCAAGAATAATTACAATACGAACATTTATTCTGATCGAGAAGCTAAAATGTTTCTCGGATTCCGTACGTATCTTTAATATAAATTATACTTCTGTCGTCACCAGTCCGAACCAAGTCACGTGCGTGATAAAGTAATCACATAGTTTTCCGAAAACGAATAAATGGAATGAAAATCCTTGAAATAACCTTAACCTCAAATTATGCCATAAAGGGATATCTCTTGTTTTACAATTGTTTTGTGTGTCATCTTAATAAAATGAATGAAAAATGAAAAAATGAAAAATTTGGTTTTGAAAAATAATGCTAACAACATTTTTTTTACAAATATTACTAACATTCTTGTCAACCATTCCAACTAAGCTTAACCTTCTGCTAGGTGTTGATGTTTCACATCAATAGTCGAATGGAGAATTCTAATAACCTACGAACTTATGATCTGCAGACAATAACCCAATAGCCTGATGGTTTTAAAGGCTATTGGCGCTTTTTAAAGAGCTTCAGAAAACAACGTATATAAGTATGTTGGAAGAGGCCGGATTGACGTGCAATATCTATCTACTTACGTTTAAGTACGGAACTGCAATGGAAAAACATAAATGAAAATTTCACATGTGCATTACATTATAATTTAAGGTTACCGCATATCGGCATAAATACCGTTGTCGTCGAAGATAACTGAACATTTATTTTGTTAAATGGTTTTAACTGTCGTAATTTTATTGTGAACAGACATTTTAAAATGTAAATTTAATAAAATATGTTTAAATAGATAATTGTTGATAGCCGATCCGAGGAAGTTACTAATGCTTAATACTAGGTCCAAATGAAATGGGCGTTTTGTCGTATTGGTCATTTTGTTCTCAATTATCTCCTCTTTGGTTAGGAATTCTAATTTCAAATTTATACAGCTATTTACTCATGCATTTGTTTTTCGAAACTGTACTCCATATGTTTTCCTATCTTTGGTTATTGATGATTGGATTTTTTAACTTTTTAAGTCGGTGGTGTCCCAAAAGAAAATGTTTTTGGTTCCAACGTTTTCCTTCCTTCTTGAATTTTCGACCTGCAAAACAAGCTATGTGGGCGGCCGGAGTCCAAGGTTGATAATGATGAATTGAAGGCAATTGTGGAAACGGATCGCAACCGTCAACGTCCGAGTTAGCTGCAGGCTACTGTATTAGTGACATAACTGTTTTAATCCACTTGAAGCAAAAAGGTGGGCCCCTCATAAATGAAGTGGAGCAAATCGACAAACGCGCGTAGACTGCTGCGTTACATTAATCAACCGGCATAATAATGAAGGGATTTTAAATCGCATCATTACCTGTGATGAAAAGTGGATCTTGTAACGTCATTGCGATTATCGGAAACGCTCATCGCAATGACTGATCCCTGGTGAACTAGCCAAATCCTGCCCCAAGCGAAAATTGACTCAAAAAAGTTATTGATGGGCGTTTGGTGGACTTGAGCCGGAGCATAAATAAATAGCAATCCACTTTGATTAAATAAATATTGAAAAAATCGATTTTAGGTTACTCCTTTACAAAACGCCATTTCAGATGTTAGGACCTAATATTAAGCAGGCGGGTGGCTAAGCGTTCGACATACGGTCTAACGGTCGGCTTCGGATCCAAACACTACCCCAGATCTATACCCATGGTAAATGTACTACTAATAATCAGTTTTTGATTATATATATTTAGTTATTGATTTACATTGTATTGTAAGTGTATTGGGTGAAAACTTAACACTGGTTCAATACCAGTACCAGTACTGCGGCCCCACATGCGATTACATGGCTCTATCCCGGGGTTTCCCCGCGGCGGATTTGGTCTATGGCTCCGCCGCCAACCAAATGGCTGTCCTGCCGTGACCCTCGCTCGCCCCACCCGCCGCCGCATCCGCGGTACTACACTGTTTGGTCGCAGAGGATAGGGAGAGTGGCAACACTATTGTTAGTATCTCCTCTTCCTCCACGACCCATCCTCGGCTGTGGAGTGTGGAAAGCCGTCACACTCATGGTGTGTCGGTGTTGCCGCTTTGGCCAGCCCTTCTCGTGTCGGCATGTTGGTTCCTCTAAGCTTCTCTGTGGCTGTATGTCACCCAGTCAAACAAAATAATGCAACCTAACAGCTATCATTTTCTTTAGGATAAAGTTTTTTTATGCCATACATCTAGACGACGCTGTATGACCGGATGTATGAGTTGACTCTTTAAAGTTATCTTGTTTTCTGGAATAGTCTAAAATTATAGTCATATTTAAATATTCGTATTATCTTTAATTTTAGACTCATAATGTAGAAAATGTGAATAAAGAAAAAATGACCTCATGGCACTAATTGATCACAAACAAAATCATATATTTCTAAAAAAAATTAAACTTGATATTGTGGAAACAAACAATGATAACAATGTTTTGAACTTAATTCATCTAAATTAAATGTAAAAATGAACTTGTGACAATTTGTATATGCCAGTTTTTACAATTTAATAAATTCTACGGCGTATGTGGTGTTATTTGCAAGGGTGGAATGTCTAAATAAGTTGTTCCACTGTCGTCATCTCATATACATTTTCAAACCAGTTCTTGAGAGCCTGCTCGTCAAACACTAGTTTCCGTACAAAACTGAGGTGTATCGAAAGGCGAGCGCTATTCTCAATTCAAGTTTAAGTATTGACACAGCATTCAATATTCCGCAAGCTTTGTGCCCATGTCTCGAGGTGATCGACGAATTCAAGAATGGGATGTGCGTGCTTCAACACTGGCTCGCAATACCCATAACCTGATCAGGAACATTGTGGAAAATCTTCAAGTGGAACCAAATCCTAACAAGCCGTTCATTGCTCTCTCTGTTGGTGAGTCTCATTTGGTATTTTGTTGACGACTTTCAGAATATTATAAATAAGGAACTTATGATGTGTTTATAATTCTGGATGATTATTAATTAGGTCTTATGCTAATTCCTATCATAAATTTATCTATTAAATTTTTGAAAAGAATGACGTCAAAAATGTTTCGATTAAGTAATATACTATTGTTTAAAAAAATAGCGTGAATAATTTATTTACGCAGCAACTAAAATATTTATTATGACTTCCTAGCAGAACAATTTAAAACAATATGCTGTGGCGACAGTTTTTAGTTATTAAACAGGATTTTTAATTTAACATCAAGTGGCAATTAGGTCAAGGCCGCCACGATTTAGATTTCACAATATTTTTATATTAATAAAGTTTAAGATCCTGTAATTATTTTCATCGTTTATTGTTTGAAACAAAAAACTCCGTTTTTTAAATATATTATTTTAGCAATGCAGAATATTTAAATGATACAATTAGAATACTATTAGATAGAAATAATTTATTTATCTACGTACACGTTGCATACAACTCGTTTATTTTGCCGTATTTTTTTATTAAATCGTTGCAATAACGTACACAATCCCTAGCCCCTTACGTTGGCAACAATATTTGTTAGTGTTTTAGTAACTATATTTGTAGTGTCCTTGTATTTGTATAATGTCATTAGCTTATGTCGTTATTTTTTTATTTACGATTTTATATCATTCCATAGCATTACTCTCGTTCTAAGAATTTTCCGTAAACAACAAAAATATCATATATTGTAGTGTAACAGTTAGTATATAGTACTTAAATTAATTTTATAATTGCAATTTTACAAATAATTTCGTTAACAATGATACTGACCAATGCTATTAGACACTTGTGCGGAATAAATATGCATAGAAACAAATAGTCTATTTATGTGTGCTTAGCGGGCGATTTTGTTTTTATAATTGTTTTTTAACGTTTCACGTTTGATGTAAAGAGCAAATTAACAGGTTTCATAAAATAACTGATTCTGTAATGATTCGAAAAAGAATTGACGAATATGATGGTATCCATATGACTTAGGCTTCTTACTATGGCTTACGATTATAATTAGGGAAGATCTATTAAGACACGAGCAAGGGTGAAATAAGAAGGAATAGATTAACTTAGAAAAAGAGACTAGAGAACGTTTAAATTTTTGCATTGCAAGCTTTGAATCATTTTAGTATTTGTATAGAATATCCGAGATTATTCAATGTAGTTTTTTTAATTACAGTCGAGTCCCATATATAATAGTTGTAAGTTTTCCATTTGTAATTTTTTTATTCAACGATTACAATTGTGTCAAAATCAACGTTCAGTGACCTAGTTTTGTTGTGACGCTATTCTGACAGTTTTCCGATGGCATAACATCGACACGTTTTCTTTTAATTGTTAGGATTTGGCTTGTCTGAATGTCACTTAGTCTGAATCTCTATTGCGAGCAACACGGCGCAAGGGCCCCCGATAGGGGACCTCGGCTTACATGGTTGTTCTAGGCGCGTTAGCATGACCGATCCCGCCCGGAGATGGAGACGCAGAGCCGGTGGAATGCCCTGTAGTTCTGGGCTCGTAGAATAAGGCTACGATTTACCCTGCCTGTCGTAGAAGGCGATTAAAAGGGACCTCGGGGTCACGGGGCGACAAGGATTCCGGATCAACAAAAGTATCGTATATACGATTTTTGGGAGTTCCCTTATAAATCTCGTAACATGGAACATAATTAAAAGCAAATCCTTTCACAAAAAATATCAAAATCGGTTTTTAAATAACTGGCCATGAGTGCACAAATCTTATCGTGAGCCGATCTTCCTTTTTTTGGTATCTATTTATTTATTCTTAATTAGTGAACCAATAGAATACACATTATGTGTACATTAAGATACTAGATATGGGGCCTTAAGCTTACATATACACAGATTATCAACGTCAAGTCGTCAACACAGTATGACGGCATTAGGATTGTAATTTTTTTCTGTGTTCCTATTATTATAAATTCTGAACAGGTTTCAAATGCGGCATACTGAATATATGTTTTTAAATATATATCTGGTTTTATTAGGTGATCCAACAACTTTTGGTAACTTGAATCCACCTGAACAAGTGTTACAAGCAGTACGAGACAGTATCGAGCTTCACACGAGCCGGAGCTACGGTCCTGCGAAAGGACATCAGGAAGCTAGGGAAGCGGTCGCAGAGTACAGCGTCCACCAAGGCAACATTACTGCGGAGGATGTCATACTTTGCAGTGGTTGTTCCCATGCCATCGAACTGGTCATATCAGTTCTCGCAGACTCGGGCCAAAATATACTTGTACCCAGACCAGGGTTTATGATATACAAAACACTGGCTGAAGGTTTAGGAATAGTTATAAAATATTACACTTTACTGGTAAGAGATCTTTATTTTAAACATATAAGTAGTCACAATTCCTTGAAAATAAATGCCAGGCTATTGGAGGTGCATTCGTAAAAGGCCTTTTTTACAAATGCTCTGATATTCTAATTAAATTTCACTTAGCCATATTTTGGTCCACTCGGCCCAGTGGCATTGCTATTGTACCTATAGAGATGTCCCAAGCTGAGGTTCCGTAGCTCAGTTGTAAAAGCCTCATGGTTCACGACGGCAGTTAGCCAAAAAAAGTTCAAAAAATTTAAGAGCACATATTAAATCTCTAATACACACAAACAGCGACCGTGCCTTCACAGCCATCTGAGATATTTATCATCAATATGCGTGTTGAACAAATAAGAGCTCCAGTCAAAAACCAAACTCAGGTCTTACTTCGTAATTATGTTATTATCTACCAATCGCAAGAATCCAGAGGTCGTGTCTTTTAGTATATAGTAGTCACATTTATCCACCTTAAGGAGATATTTAATTAGTGTTTACACATTGTTTAGGTCAAGCGAGGTTACAGAAGACCAAATTATATTATAATTAATTACATTATTTTTGTATATGTATTTTTAGGACGATCATATAACGTAAGGCAATGAGGAGATAGATTGTTACATAGTTCATTAATATTCATAGTAGTGTTAGCAAAGGGAAAATTCCTTTACAAGCTTTGCACAATGCTCTTGACGGTTAGTTGGCAATGGAATTTAATTGAAAATGTCATTTAAAGCTTATTTCATTGCGAAGGTCTAACCTATTTCTAATACCTTATAAATAATATGCGTAAGTAATCACTATATATGTAAACAAAAACATGTGTTTTGTTGTTTATTTGTAAAAGACATATAAACACGTTGTTTACTTAGTGCTTGTTACATGTTTTTCAAATTCTACTCGTGATTCATAAATTCTTAACATTTATAAGCGTTTTAGTAATGTTCAAAATATGTTTTGAAACCAAATATAATGCGTAACATTACTAACATATACTTGTAAAGCTATTTGGTATATAAAGATATGAACAAGTTTCTAGAAACAGAACAAGTTTCCAGTTTATTGTGGACTGTATTAGCATATTGGTTATTAACGTATTTTGATTATAAACTATGTAAGACCTTGCTCTGAAGCAACGTTAGATGTCTTATCTTTTTTTATAGCCAGACAAGAAGTGGATGGTTGATTTGGATGACTTGGAGAATCAGATTGACGAGGATACAGCAGCAATAGTTGTTATAAATCCATCGAATCCTTGTGGCTCTGTTTACGACAAAGAACATTTAAATGATATATTAGACATAGCGTCCAGAAACCGAGTGCCGATTATAGCTGATGAAATATATGAACATTTCGTATTCTCTGGTAATGAATTCACAGCTATTTCGTCTTTATCTAAAGATGTACCAGTTTTAACTTGTAGTGGTCTTACGAAGAGATTTTTAGTACCCGGATGGCGATTGGGATGGATAATAATACACGATCGGCATA
Organism: Meandrusa payeni; assembly: GCA_029286785.1. Classification (NCBI taxonomy): domain Eukaryota; kingdom Metazoa; phylum Arthropoda; class Insecta; order Lepidoptera; family Papilionidae; genus Meandrusa; species Meandrusa payeni. Next base: position 6,018,811 of record JAGSMX010000012.1, on the reverse strand, counting down.
ATATATTAGGAAAGGAAGTCCGCAAGGGTTTGGCAAATTTAGCGACAAGAATCCTCGGCCCGAGTACGCTGATACAACGAGCTCTACCGGCGATATTAAAATACACGCCGCAGAGTTTCTTTGACGATGTGGTGCTGTTTATTGAGGTGAGTGGAAGGTTCCATGATACGGTAGCTATACCGGTATGTAAAGCTACTAAATGCTAATATTGTTTCTATACATTCATATTAATGTGACTTTTATAACGTAATTATAATTCGATTTATAAAATGCCGTAGCGTTTATCCGTTTTATAAAAACATGCTTTCACGGTTTTAACAAAGACATTTTAATAGACTAAAAAAGAAATTGTTTTTACAATACTACACTGCAATAAACTAAAATGAATGCCGTAGAAATGCGGTCATGAAGAAATATGCTAACCGTGGCCCTAAGCGATAGGACTGACAATTGTAAAAGGATGTTGTGACTATAATAGATAAACGTACGCTTTGGTGTTTTCGACATGCATATGGAATAAATGTGGAATGAAAGACAAACGAATTATATGACGAAAACTGAGTATACAGTATGGATAGGGGATGTCCAAGGGGTGACGTCACATCTATTATGTTACATTCATTAGAAGCATGCGAAACAGAAAATGTAATTCCAAAAAAAAAATCGCATCCACTAGCTATCTCACGGGACCTGGTAGGTTATTTTTAATTTTATTTTTAAAGTAACCACCGCTTAATCGATTTCCAGAACCAGGCCAAAATGGCATTTGAAGAATTACGCCGTGCACCCGGTCTGCGTCCCATCATGCCGCAAGGTGCAATGTACATGATGATAGAGATCAAAATATCATTATTCCCTAAATTTAAGAATGACTTACAATTTGTAGAGCACATGGTATCAGAGCAATCAGTATTCTGTTTACCTGGAAGGGTGAGATTAAATTATTGCTTTTATTAAAAATAATATAAATAATATGACCGAATTTCAAATTGTACCAAATCTTTGCGTATTTTCATGCCAGTTACTTAGGACTTGCAACGACTCAAATCCACGCTCCATTATTGTCGCATGTTGGCGGGATGACGAGAATCGTCTCGTACATCTACAGCCTGCGCCATCCGCCTCACGGGGGCGCCGGCCCAGCAAGACGAGCCTAGGGTTATACGACTAGGGTTATAACTCCATGGCCACACCTCATACGCCCCTCGAACCGCGCCTGATGTTGTTACCTTGGTATAGCTCAATAGTTAGCAGCCCTGTAGTTCTGAGCTCTCAAGAATAAGACTACGGTATACCCTGCATGTCGTAGAAGGCGGCGTCGGGTTCACTGGGCGACAAGGGTGGGGATCTTCGTCGTCCGCCAAGGTGGACAAGGAAAGAAGGCGACATTGGCAGGCCCGTGTCGCCCTGCACTGCGAGGGAGTACCTTCCCTCTCCCCCCCCCCCTCCGGGTCGTGCTCAGAGCAGGGTGCAGAGGGGCTCAGGTGCGTTCCTTTGGAGATACCGGAGCCCCTTACCACGCACCGAGGAAGGGCCGCCGGGGAGGTTTTAGTGTGTAAAAACCCCACATAACCTCCCCTTCATCCCAGAAGGCGGGGTAACAATTTAAAGATTTCCTCCCCGTGAACAAAAAGCTCAATAGTTAGAATTATTTCCACATGTGTAATTATTTTCATGTAAATACCAGGCAACAAATACTATATTATTTGAGCGACAGCGCAAATATGTGGCTCTTCTGATGTTCGGTGATAACCGTCGCCAACAAACAGTTAACAATAGAATACAACGTGCGTTGCTGACCTATTTATAAAGTGAAGTTATTAAAAGTAAATAATATGTATTGCAAAATAGCAATATGAGAAGATAATAAATATTAATTGAAAACGAACAATCAAGTTAATTGTAATACAAACTGTAATACTCCTTGTATTACAGTTTGTATTACAATTACCTAGTGTCGGGATGTCATGAACCCACCATATACAATCATTTTTTAGGATTTAAAGTACAATGCCAAAAAACTACACATAGGACCCATTTCACACTAACCCCATTCCAAAAAATATTTTCAACATTGGTTTATAAATAACAGGGTTACGAGGACATGGTGATAAGAAAACCACGAATTAATTCTTTATTTATATTTTTTTTGTTTATCTGTGTTCTAATTTAAATGTTTTAATTCTTATAGTGTTTTGAATATCCAAATTTCATGCGGATTGTGTTAACTGTGCCAGAAGACATTCTTCGTGAAGCTTGCCAGAGGTTAGTGATATTTTGTAAAGAACATATCATTATAGAAGAAAAATGTAAGGAGATAGACAACAATATCATACCAGTGACAAATGAAACCGAAGTTATTTGTGATAATTAGATTTATATATTTTTTTTAAATATGTTATTAATATTAAACAATAAACAAATGCAGCGTTTTATTTGTCAAATTGTTGACCCTATTTAAAAGCTTCAGTTAATCGTACTTAGTAAAATATGACTAAGGGTCATAGTAAATACTTCTTTCATTTTCATTGTGATAGTATGTAATACTGCGCCGTACTGATAAGCATCCATCCGTCACAATGAAATGATGATTTGTATTGAATTCCTCCTAAGAGCTAAAAATATTACTAAGAAAATGGTATGATATAAATAGAAATGCCTAAAATGATGCCGATTAACATTTAAATTCCAATTGGAAGCAATTTTTTAATCCCACATCAAAATAACTTTAGACACTGAAACATATGTCAAGATTGAATTTGCCGGGTGGGTCCCTGCCGTGAGAGTTTCCTTTGTTTAATATTATTCATAAACTGTAAATTATTCAAACGGCGAGTTATAACGTGATGTTTTATTTTTAAAGAATGCTAATATTTTTTTTCACAAATATTACTATCATTCTAAATAAGCTTAGGCTTGTGTTGTTGTTAAGGTTCTGTTCCCTTCCGCCCGTGAGATGTGAAATTTTTAAATTTAAATTATTCAACAAATAAAGTTTTATCGTATTTTGTTTGCTATTGAGATGTTTTTGAACACGTTTACTATTAGTTAAGTATTTTGTCTTTGCCATTTAAATTATTTATTATCTGTTTCCTCATTGATTATGGTTTATGTCAACTAAAATTTCTCTATGTGCTTCTGTCACGATTGTACGAATTAATATAATTTTGATTAAATAGAAACGATATACTTTTTAATATGTCGCTAACAAAATCAAACAAAAAGTTTAAATGGGCATTAGATTTCAGCCAAAAGTAAGTAATTAATTCTATTTATCATAATGTAAGCATTCGTAAAGACAAATATTGTTAGTTTTTGATGTTCTTTTAGATCTCGTACTTCGGCGAGCGAATTACCGTCACCTCCTGGTTACAGCCAGTCGACAAATGCTAGCTACACAGAGTCTTCGAAAGACTCCGATTCAAATCTATTACTAATCAAGAAACTATGGGATGTAGCTTTAGGACCCTTGAAGCAAGTGCCCATGAATCTATTTATAATGTATATGGCAGGAAATTCAATTTCGATATTCCCTATTATGATGGTAGGGATGTTGATTGTTCGTCCAGTAAAAGCTTTATTCTCCACACAGAGCACTTTTAAAATGGTTGAAGGAACACAAGCGGCAGGACAAAAATTTGTCTATTTTATTGGAAATATAGTAAACATATTACTCGCTCTCTATAAATGCCACAGTATGGGACTTCTACCAACACATTCCAGTGATTGGTTAGCATTTGAGGAACCTCTAACAAGGGTAGAGCATATAGGGGGTGGAATTTCTATGCTATAATAAGAAAATATCTATATAAATATATTGTTTATTTATGTTGTCTAGAACTAGTTGGGTAAGTGGTATTTACAATAATAAAACTGTAATAATTTACTTTGTTTCTATTTCATTTTATTGTCTTTGTTAATCATCATTTCGTTTTTTTCCATCATTGAACTCCCCAAATTTGGTTTTAATAAAGTTTTGCGCTTTATCCATTAGTACTTTAGGATCTTCAACTTTGTCAATCTGTAAAAAGAATGTAATTGCTCAACTGCATTAGTAAAAATGTAAATTATCAGTAGTTTAAAACAACATAACCCAGTTGAATTACAATGTGCACAGTACAGTCAAATCGGATTTTGATCTAACCTTGAGCTGTTAATGAAGATATTATTTAGCTCTCTTAGGACTTATGTTAGATCATACAGTAAGCAAAGAGTTTCTCTAAATATATGTTAAAGCTGGCACCATAATAGCTGTTTATATCATTGTTATAATTGATGATATATTTGATTTTATAACAATTTACAATGTGAACACAAATTCAGCAAGCTGCATCATTGTATTTCAACCAGACTCTTGGTCCTAACAAAACAATGTTTAATATAACTCTTTTTTTTACTATAATGTATGTAATTATAGTAAAAATCTAATTAAGGCAATCTTTTGTCAATTAAAAGTATCTACATTACAAATAAACAAGTTGAAAATCACTTTTAGTATAAAGAAATCGTTTAAACAAATAGTTCCTGGTTAAATGTCACAACCAACACTAAATCTACTGTCGGAATAAAATAAAAAACAAACCATCTTTTTTTCTAAAAGTCTTTTCAGAATCTCTAAGGGTTTTCTTATAAATAAGCGAAACTGCACCCTGTATTCAGAAAATAGGTTAAAAGAAATTATATGTAAAAAAGCTGTAGATTACTAAGAATGAATTGTAGGGTATGATAAAATAATTTTTCACTGAACTTAAACTGAACAAAAGAGGCCACACCACAAATTTTACCATCACATTGAACCAGGAACAAATGTAAATTATTATTATGTTCTTGTGTACATTGTATAAGCTAAGTATTCTATTTCAAAAGGTATGACCTCTTATGCGATCACACTCAAAGCAAATATTCCTTCAGAATATGTCAATTTCAGTTAAATATGTTGCATAAAAAATTATTAGTCTAATAAATCATTAGCTATTACATTAAATGTATTGTGCTTTGTGTAGCAATAGAAACATGATCATTAACATTTTACCTGGTAATTTTGTGCTAAGTATACACCAGTATAGACTCCGGTCCCAAAAATAACCTGAAATAGAAGTTTGAATAAGAAGTATATAATGAATTAGTATATATAAAGTGTAATATAGACACATAGTACATTATTAATGCCAATAACCTTGGGATTCAGCCAACATCAAATTGGAATGGAATAACTTGCTAATCACTGTGCTTAATTTAAGACACTGAGTAATCACTATCTCAAGCTGCACTGATGCCAGCACAGGCAATTAAACACAATTTGATAGCAAACTAATATTGTGAGATTGTGGTTAAGCACTTCCTTTGAAAGTATAGAAAAGAGTGTATTATATGTGCAAATAAGTAATGAAAAAACCAATTTGTATTAGATAATTACTATTCATTTTGATTAAATATAAAGGTTATATACCTGACCTAATCTCTGAAATATATTATGCCTACTGATATTTTGCAGTAAAAGCTGACAAAAAAGTGTCTCTATGAAACTTGCCTACTGTATATTATTTTACTATATTTTTTAATATTATTATATGAAGAACTAGTATCATTATTAAGGAAGCTATATCTTAATAATGGTTTGGTAAATGTTAAACCCAGCTTTGGGTATTGGCACCTAAAGTTTTTATGAAATAGATAATTCTCTATTTTAATCAATGAAAGAAATATATGTAGGAAATATTAATTTGGGAATCACAGTAGGCACTGTTTCCCGAGATATAGAGCTCTTCTATGTTCATTATTAATTATGATAGAATTAATAGAGCATCCATGCATAGTAGTATTTAATCACTGATTGTCTAATGTGTATAATTTTAGGCACTTGTGTAGTTGGTTTTAGTTTTAATTTTTAATATACCAGTTTGATGAATAAGTTTATGCAGTATTACGCATAGATTACTGTATTTCTATTTCAAGATTACAGCAGCCAGAGAAATTGCTGGCTTAGTAAAACATACCATGCTGACGTGAGTAGAGGAACTAATGAGGATTTGATATTTAATATTTCTGGCTGTCACATCTCTTTTATGGAGTGTATCAGCATCAAGTAAATTGAACATTGTTTATCTAGTCACTTTACGTTATTTGTTTTTATAACCAGTTCTTGCTTGGTTTTTGGATTAAATCGGTCACAATTTTGTTTTATACTTACAAAGAAAATTATTTACATGTATATAATTTGTAATATAATCATGTTTGACTTTCATAAACTTACAGAATTTTTAAGAACAAACATATAACAGGCTAATTTAGTAAGACCCATATTATACTAATGTCTGTTTTAATTTTGACATATTGATATTTCCAATATATTTATCACATTCTAAATATAATAATTCTAAGTGTATAAAAAATGTAATAATACTAAAATGTCATTATGACTTTCTATTTTTAAATATTAATGACATTGTAGAAGACAAAGAGACTTAAGACAAAAGAGGTTTTACAATATAATGCTAGTCTGTATAGAGCAATGTTATTGAGTATTAGCCTAAGGAACTCTAAAATGTTGTTTTTACGTTTATGGGACAAATTATGTAATAATAATCATTATTTAGTCCAAAAATAAACAAAGGTTGAAGAATATTTTTATAAGAATGTTGTAACAATGCATTCTCGAAAATAAGAAAGATTTTCGTATTCGATTACAGACTTACCACTCCTTTTAACATTTTAAATTTTATTTTAAAGACTATGAGGATTTTCCAAAAACTTTGGTCAGTATTCCTTTATACCTGTAATGTTTTAATTCGCAGGAAAAGGTAATTTTGAAGTTTTGTTTTACATATTGACATTTGACACTGACAGTGAACAATAGACATAATAGATAATTTAAAAATGTCTCATTAGAAAGTGCATGCAGTTCGGAAACACTTTGTAAACAATTTCATATTTTGTTCGTTACAAAATGCGGCACGAGAATCTTTAATACTAAAATAAATAATCTTTTATTGGCCCTTTTTACAGGAAAGGTGGCTAGAGATGGCTAAAAATATTTTGTATTTTGACATTTGACAGTTGTATTACTAAAAATTATAGATATGATGCTGTTTTAAGAAAGTGGCGCCAGAAACTCTTCTATAATGAACCCAATGTTTCTTGGTTAACTTGCTGTGGAAATAATAGTTTTACTGCCCTGTCTATTGGGCCGTAATTAATTTAATTTTCTTGCTTTTTCCTTTGTTTTACTGTATTTAATTAAAGTAGTTATGATGCCAGACGAAAAGCGGTTCAGACCGAATGCGAAAATTTTATTTTGTATTTGTACACATTAATATATTATTATACTTTTTAAATTAATATATTATTTTATTGTTGGAGCTACAGCGAAAAATTTTTAATTTTGTTTCATATCTGTCAATTTTTTGATTTGTTTTTAAAATTAAATTTAACACTTAGGACTAGTTAACTACACAAATAAAATAATAAACATTATGATAATATATATTTATTAACAATAAATTATGTGGTAAACAAATTTTCTTCTAATCTTAGTTAAAAGCTCGATAATAAATTCCCTTAAGCAGAAAATGTGGCGCCTTAAAGACAAAAACTCGTGATATATATATTACCTACTCAATGATTTATACAAAAAAACAACCGACTAGGCAATGAATACTGTATAAAATGCTGTTATTTTATTATTATTGTACAAAATTATTTTTAATTTACTGCAGAAATATGCTCTTCGTATCTTAAGCATAAATAAAATCTATGCAACGTTTATAATTTCAACTAGAGTAAAAGTGAAGCACGCAGCATAGCCTGCCAATCATATATCATTATTTTTAAAATTTTCATTAACTTTAAAATGTTTGCTTATTAATGCCTAAAAATTCACAGGCTTGGCTTTTGATATTTTTGTAAGGTGTGATCATGAATATAAAATAGCAGTAAATTTATATAAATAATCTATATTTTACAAGTAATTAAGTTAAGTTTGTGATTTTTGAAGTTGCGATGATTCACACAAAGTTTTATAAAAAAAAAAACAAGTAAAGCGTAATTAGTATAGAAATTTTAATGACACCCTATGAATAATATTTTATTTTTATATTACAAAATAATATGTGTATGTCGGCGCAGACGGCATTCAAACCTCAAACAATTAATATATATCGCTAAGTAGGGTACAAAAATAATAAAAGTGACGTTTTAGTATAGAGTAATCAGTAACTGACTTATGTCTGTGGCTTCGCTAAGTTTGGACCCATGACCCAAGCCGACATTTCGGATCGCGAGTAAAGATATCCCGCTTGAGCGAACACTAATAAGCGAATAAATACCCGACATTACTTGTGTTAATAGTGTTTGGACAGTTAGAGTGTGTGGACCTCCTCCTGGCCAAGTAAATAACCATCTCTCGAAGCTCTCCCGAAATTACTTGTTGATGCCGTAATACTGGACAACAGCTGAGCCTCGTAAGTTATTTATTATTGTCACTCTTTAGATTTTGTTGTTTTGATTTAGTTTTTGCTAACGTCACCTCCTCTGTTAACTCTGTCAGAGCAATAGGCAAACCTAATCAAACCGTCCGTCAAAAAATAAATCCGTCAATTCCGATATACCCTATAAATTTCTCACATTATATCTTACATGTACATCGCGTAACTTAAGAAATTGCCTCATTTTTAATACATTTTTTATTTTTTGTACCCCATTATATATATAAAACGTAAAGATTTAAATTCTTAATATTAGACTTGTCTTATTACGTTATAAACTAATAGTCAATATTTCTCTAGTTTCCACTTTTTACAACATTTTTATGTTATAAGTTGTTACAAGTATATTTAAGAAAATATAAGGCAGTGTAGAAACACTAATGTCTTCTAAATAGAGATTGATAAAATGATCAATGGAATGTTTTGTAATTTTAAAAAGCAACGTGGCAACACGTCATAAAATCGTGTCGCTCAAAACTTAAACTTGTCCTTATTTTTAATCTATGTATTTGTATGGAAATATATTTAAATATTGTTAAGGTAAGACCATTCATACGTCAATTTATTTTTAATATTTAACAGTTATAAATAATAATAATAATAACCATTTATTCCTCAACATAATTCACAGTAGTAACTTAAAATAAATTATAAAATTACATATATATGAAACAAGACACAACATCAGATAGATTATGGTGGATTGACACTTGAACTAGGATGAATCCGGTCTCTCACGTAATCAAAATGAAATAGGAATGATAGTTCGTTATAGTAAAAGTAATCCAAGATAAGTTTTATCACTGTCATATAATTCACGGTACAATACATATTTCATTTTAAACTAATTTTAATCTCCTTTCTGTTAATATGCTAAATTTATACTAAGTCTATCTATAAGTAAGTTTTATGACTTGTTTCTAATATTCAGAACTTAACTATATTTGAACTAATAATATACAAATTGAACAACCATGAGTAGTTACCTAAAAAGAAATATCACAATACAAAATGTACTTTACTTTGTTCATTGTTCCGCACTCCTGAATAGATACTGTATGGAATCTTCATGTAATGCAATCAAAAGCATTATTATACCCCCAGTGAGTATACCAAGTACAGCGAGAAACAAGTTTATACTTTTTCCATTATTATTTTCGTTTATTTCGGGAACTAAATCGGCAAGAGCTATATAGAAGAAGGTCCCAGCTGTGGCCGCATATATCCATTGAGATGCTGACTCATGATCTTCCGCGAGCCATATGCCACCAGCCATTCCCATGAAGCTTAACACGGAAGAAAGAAGATTGTAATACAGAGCTCGTTTTATGCTCATGCCGGATCGCAATAGAACAGCAAAATCGCCTAATTCATGTGGCAACTCATGGCAAAAAACAGCAAGCGCTGTTGCAAAACCGGTTACTGGATCCCCACTGAAGGCAGCCCCTATCGCGAGGCCGTCCGTCAAATTATGAAGACCATCTCCAACGATCACCATAAGGGCAGTTGACGTCATAGGCCGATCTACTGGCGGTGGAGGCGATCCAGGCATCATGGCCCCAAGTTCAATTGGTTCTATCTGTTTACTGGATTCCACTTTCATTTCTTCGACTGCCTTCCCTTGTTGATCATGAGAATGAGCGTGTCCACCATTAATTGTTTGCATGACAGCTTCTACTGAATAAAAAAGTAAAATTGTCAAAAAGGTAACGCTGCATTTCAGTACAACTTCTGTTTCTTCCTGGGGTTCGGAGGACGATCCGTGCGATTTGAGAGCATGTGGCAATAAGTGCAGTAAGGCATCACCGCATAGTGTTCCCACAGCAACTGCTACGAGGAAGTGTAACACGTGACTGAATATAACTGACTTCAATAAAGGCACTATTGCCACTCCAAAAAGACCGGTAGCGCTTATTACCAAGATGCTCAAGCTAGCGTACAACCATGCTGAAACAAATAAATTCACATTTTTAATATAAGAATGAAAAATCCGTAGATATGTTTACAAAGAGATTAGAATAAATACTTTTAACAACAAATAGATACATTAAGCAATACACACTAATTTATATCACAGCCAGTTTTAACCCATTGTTGGGATTAGGCTGCCATTAAGCATTATCCTAGTTTACTCTCATTCCGCCTTAAATTAATCTCTCTCAGCCTCTTTGTGAAGTTGGTCACGTCAACTTGACGGAGTCTTGTATAATAGTTGTTTTGTGAAATCCTTTTTTTTTTGTTTACGGGGAGGAAATCTTCAAAAGATCCCCGGCTTCCTAAGGAAAAGCGGCGGTTATGTGGGATTTGACCCACTAAAACCTCCCCGATGGCCCTTCCTCGGTGCATGGTGAGGGGCTCCGGGATCTCCAGAGGAACGCAACAGAGCCCCTCTGCGCTGTGCTCAAGGAGAGCACATCCGGAGGCTTTTGCTTTGTGAAATCCACCTCAATCGGCCATCGGTTTAACTTACGAGAAGGGCTTACTGATTGAAGTATTTGGTATTTATACTCGACTTAATTTCCATTTTACTTCATAATAACGGCGTTTACTCAACCGCACTATTTGTCCGAAATTCTCGCGATGAAACCGTAAAGTTAGTTTTCGTTAATTCATCGAAGCAACTTACTTAAATATCTTTCTTGTTTGGGTGGTGGCACTTCTGTCTTGTAACAGGAACGTTGATCTAGCTGGTATACCAACGCCGGACACATTTCCAGGAACGTCTTCGGATTGATGGTTATTACTCCTGGCTCGTTCTCTATCCCGTACACTTCCAGTATTTCTTTCGGTGACAGGCATGACTTCTTTAAAATCGGCGCCGCTGTAAGATTTCACAAATTTATTTTACTTTAGATGCTATTATTTAAATGAACACAATAGTTTTTGGGCATATACTCGTATGTATATAATATTGTCTATCAGCCATATATATATATATGGGAATTTGTTTATGCTATGAAAGTTAAGTATAAAAGTTATAACAAAACATAAATCTTATTATTTCAATAATAAAATATCACCTATTTTACTTTCTCGGTAATGTAGCTTTCTAACTGTAAAGTAATTATTAAATTCTGTACAGAATTTTCAGAATTTACCCCTACATACAAACAAATCTATGCTTTTTTTTGTGACGATACATATCTCCGCCAGAGATGCTGCCCTTGACTGTTTCTCCGGATTGAGAGGTGATATAGCTCTTAGGTCGCTAAGCCTGAACCTATTTAGCTATTAACTCGATACAACGGTCCACCGGTGAAAGATAACCTCGGCTTGGAAGGTTACTTTTTTACCATACGTTTATATAAATTACCGATAGAATTAAGCGTCTATCAAGCATATTGTTTAACGTGGCACCTGATATAATGAAAATTGTTTAAGTTTTATTTATATACTTTTATTATTTTTATACATTTATGATTTGACACCACATTATACATTTAATAGCGTGATAATTAGAAAGAGTTTCGGAGCCGAAGCTCAACCACTTATGAGAGAAGATTTTAACGCTAAGAAACCGAAAGAATGTTAATTGGCGTATTTGCTTCACGACATAGCCCACTACAATTGATATACAGTACAGCGAGCAAAACTCCAAACGGATGGCCTATGCTGTTGTAAAACGATTATCCTATTATGGTCCCGTGGGTGAGACCAACGGTCCATTAAGATTACATCGACCCTCGTGGCCCGGCCGCGTACACACTGAATTAATTTCTACCTATTACTATTATTAACATATTAATATATGTTTGTTCAGCTGTTACAGTCATGGAATCAGAAACCTTTTGGCGTCGCGAAACATTTAATTTCATCGCTATAGAATGCAGTATATAGTACGCGGTAAGCGTTAACTGTATTCTTTTTCATTCCTACATTCTAGGAATGAAATATAAACAGAAAACCGAGACCCTAGTCAGATAATTTTGTCACGAGTGTAAATTAAATATTGATTCGGGTTATATGTTTCAAATATTTCTATACATTATCAATTGGTAGATGTATAGTCATCAAAAACAGTAGGAATTTAAAACGCAAATGTTTATTTTTGGTTCTAGGTGGGTTTTGGATATTATACAGATATTATAGTATGCAAAAAATATATTTGCGAGTAAAAACAAAAACCGACTTCAAATCGAAACAAACGTTAAACGTTATTAAGCGTGGACGCTTTCTTTGTATTTCCGAATTATCGTAGGAATATTACGAAATAGTAATTCTATTTCGTAATTATCTTATCATGTTGTGTTAAAGAATAATTTTCATCAGAACCTAACCAAATTTCATTTAACTACCCCTGAAGTACATAATTTCCAATAAAAATGAATCATTGAAATCGGTTGGCGTGCTATTGAGTTATTTGTCCATTTGTCGCGCACATACTTATGCAAATTTAGATTTGTATGGTTTCCTCATGGATTCCATTTTCAGAATTGGACCAAATTGGAAGTATGCTAGGCGTGACTGTGAATAAGGGAACAGAGGAAGATTTCGCTGGTTTGGGCTTGTAGAATGGAGGAATGGAAAAAGAGAGGCGGAAAAAATCTATGATGCCAATGTAAGTGACAACGATAGGTATCTGTAGGCATACTATATTGATGTTTATGCGCGGATACTTGATTCAAAAGAAGGAATTACAAAAAGGAAATCGAGCTTGGTAGCGTTGTTTAACCTTTGAGTAATTTTTTTTTTATTTTTTTTTTTTATAATTTCTAAGCAAGTGCTTGACTACGATCCCACCTGATGTTAAGTGGAAATACATTCCTGGCTGGTAAGGCGCACTAGCTTAGTAAATGCCTATTCACTCTACTCTTGAAAATACCCACATTGTAATCGGAAGGAAAGACAGACGCGGACAAACTATTCCAGTCCTTTGCTGTACGAAGAATGAAAGACGAAGCAAATCGCTTCGTTAGTCGAGTAAGGAGTAAGCTACTTTTTTTGATATGCTCTACAACGTATCACTCGTTGATTTTGTCATTGATTGATGGTGATAACCGATTCCGCAATTATAATCTGGCACTGCATATAATTTTAAATACTGTACAATACTATTGGAATTACATTACCGTATATTTAATTATTTATATTATCGGTTATTTACCGCTGTTATGAATTTTTTCTTCAATGAATCAATAGATTTCTAAAAGCCATACGCAGTATGCGACATATACTTGTCACGGCATATCTTGTGCTTCGAGAAAGCAGTTAATAGACATGAGCAACGCTTTCTATTGAATTTTGCGATACGTTGCATCACCTTATACATTACACGTCAATGATCAACAATGTTAATGTTATATTATTTTGTCACGTAAAACTTGCCACTAATTACTGTTCTGTCAGGATAGTTCTCCTCGACTACTCACAATATCTATTGGTTTTTAACCGACTTCAAAACTCGTTCAAAATGTTCAGGCACTCATATCGCCGGTATTTATGTATCCATTACGATACTTTTGTACTAGACTAGATAATTCTTAACGACATCGAGTGCGAATGTGGTAGAAGCAAAATAGGAACATAACCACGCAATATATTTATGATTTGACACCACATTATACCTTTAATAGCGTGATAATTAGAAAGAGTTTCGGAGCCGAAGCTCAACCACTTTTGAGAGAAGGTTTTAACGCTAAGAAACCGAAAGAATGTTAATTGGCGTATTTGCTTCACGACATAGCCCACTATGAATTGATATACAGTACAGCGAGCAAAACTCCAAACGGATGGCCTATGCTGTTGTAAAGCGATTATCCTATTATGGTCCCGTGGGTGAGACCAACGGTCCATTAAGATTACATCGACCCTCGTGGCCCGGCCGCGTACACACTGAATTAATTTCTACCTATTACTATTATTAACATATTAATATATGTTTGTTCAGCTGTTACAGTCATGGAATCAGAAACCTTTTGGCGTCGCGAAACATTTAATTTCATCGCTATAGAATGCAGTATATAGTACGCGGTAAGCGTTAACTGTATTCTTTTTCAATCCTACATTCCAGGAATGAAATATAAACAGAAAACCGAGACCCTAGTCAGATAATTTTGTCACGAGTGTAAATTAAATATTGATTCTGGTTATATGTTTCAAATATTTCTATACATTATCAATTGGTAGATGTATAGTCATCAAAAACAGTAGGAATTTGAAACGTAAATGTTTATTTTTGGTTCTATGTGGGTTTTGGATATTTACACAGATATTATAGAATGCAAAAAAACATATATAACAAGTATATTTGCGAGTAAAAACAAAAACCGACTTCAAATCGAAACAAACGTTAAACGTTATTAAGCGTGGACGCTTTCTTTGTATTTCCGAATTATCGTAGGAATATTACGAAATAGTAATTCTATTTCGTAATTATCTTATCATGTTGTGTTAAAGAATAATTTTCATCAGAACCTAACCAAATTTCATTTAACTACCCCTGAAGTACATAATTTCCAATAAAAATGAATCATTGAAATCGGTTGGCGTGCTATTGAGTTATTTGTCCATTTGTCGCGCACATACTTATGCAAATTTAGATTTGTATGGTTTCCTCATGGATTCCATTTTCAGAATTGGACCAAATTGGAAGTATGCTAGGCGTGACTGTGAATAAGGGAACAGAGGAAGATTTCGCTGGTTTGGGCTTGTAGAATGGAGGAATGGAAAAAGAGAGGCGGAAAAAATCTATGATGCCAATGTAAGTGACAACGATAGGTATCTGTAGGCATACTATATTGATGTTTATGCGCGGATACTTGATTCAAAAGAAGGAATTACAAAAAGGAAATCGAGCTTGGTAGCGTTGTTTAACCTTTGAGTAATTTTTTTTTTATTTTTTTTTTTTATAATTTCTAAGCAAGTGCTTGACTACGATCCCACCTGATGTTAAGTGGAAATACATTCCTGGCTGGTAAGGCGCACTAGCTTAGTAAATGCCTATTCACTCTACTCTTGAAAATACCCACATTGTAATCGGAAGGAAAGACAGACGCGGACAAACTATTCCAGTCCTTTGCTGTACGAAGAATGAAAGACGAAGCAAATCGCTTCGTTAGTCGAGTAAGGAGTAAGCTACTTTTTTTGATATGCTCTACAACGTATCACTCGTTGATTTTGTCATTGATTGATGGTGATAACCGATTCCGCAATTATAATCTGGCACTGCATATAATTTTAAATACTGTACAATACTATTGGAATTACATTACCGTTTATTTAATTATTTATATTACCGATTAGTTACCGTTGTTATGATTTTTTTCTTCAATGAATCAATAGATTTCTAAAAGCCATACGCAGTATGTGACATGTACTTGTCACGGCATATCTTGTGCTTCGAGAAAGCAGTTAATAGACATGAGCAACGCTTTCTATTGAATTTTGCGATACGTTGCATCACCTTATACACTACACGTCAATGATCAACAATGTCAATGTTATGTTATTTTGTCACGTAAAACTTGCCACTAATTACTGTTCTGTCAGGATAGTTCTCCTCGACTACTCACAATATCTATTGGTTTTTAACCGACTTCAAAAATGGAGGAGGTTCTCAATTCGTGTGTATTTTTTTTATGTTCAGGCACTCATATCGCCGGTATTTATGTATCCATTACGATACTTTTTTGTACTAGACTAGGTAATTCTTAACGACATCGAGTGCGAATGTGGTAGAAGCAGAATAGGAACATAACTACGCAATATATTTACGATACTTCAGAAATAAAAGCAATCCGTCATATCCTATAAAGCGAAGATTCGAATTGAAGTCGGTTTTATATTTGTACTCGTAAATATAAAAATAATTACTCTTTATTGGTCACCAAAAATAATTCAAGAAAGAAATGTGAAGTCCCTGACTCCTGAGCTAGGTTACTATTGGACCTGTGTATAAGCAGTCAGTGTCCCATCCCATTTTGAAAACACAATAAAAGCATTCACGATAGTGTACATATATATGTGTGTGTGTATAAATGTGTGTTTGGGTGTATCTCACAGTTATATGTACTTGTCCCTTTTAAAAGTGGCTATGATAGCGCAAACTATAGTAATGTACGATTTGTGGGCGTTCTACTGCGGCAACTGGCATTCGCCAATTACCAAAAAGTATTTTTAGACGACAAAATTGTTATATTTAGAAAAAAAATTATAAGAGACATGTCAATGTTTTTCCTTTTGCCTAGACTTTTCCAAATTGTATATTTTTAGTGTAACACATATAAAATATAATTTAATTATTTATATTACCGGTTATTTACCGCTGTTATGAATTTTTTCTTCAATGAATCAATAGATTTCTAAAAGCCATACGCAGTATGTGACATGTACTTGTCACGGCATATCTTGTGCTTCGAGAAAGCAGTTAATAGACATGAGCAACGCTTTCTATTGAATTTTGCGATACGTTGCATCACCTTATACACTACACGTCAATGATCAACAATGTCAATGTTATGTTATTTTGTCACGTAAAACTTGCCACTAATTACTGTTCTGTCAGGATAGTTCTCGTCGACTACTCACAATATCTATTGGTTTTTAACCGACTTCAAAACTCGTTCAAAATGTTCAGGCACTCATATCGCCGGTATTTATGTATCCATTACAATATTTTTTTGTACTAGACTAGGTAATTCTTAACGACATCGAGTGCGAATGTGGTAGAAGCAGAAGAGGAACATAACTACGCAATATATTTACGATACTTCAGAAATAAAAGCTAGCGTCGTGCACAGTATCATTTAGTCCGTCAAATCCTATACAGCGAACATTCGAATTGAAGTCGGTTTTATATTTGTACTCGTAAATATAATAATAATAAATCTTTATTGGTCACCAAAAAAAATAATTCAAGAAAGAAATGTGAAGTCCCTGACTCCTGAGCTGAGTTACTATTGGACCTGTGTACACGCAGTCAGTGTCCCATCCCATTTTTAAAACACAATAAAAGCATTCACGATAGTGTACATATATATGTGTGTGTGTATAAATGTGTGTTTGTGTGTATCTCACAGTTATATGTACTTGTCCCTTTTAAAAGTGGCTATGATAGCGCAAACTATAGTAATGTACGATTTGTGGGCGTTCTACTGCGGCAACTGGCATTCGCCAATTACCAAAAAGTATTTTTAGACGACAAAATTATTATATTTGGAAAAAAAAATTATAAGAGACATGTCAATGTTTTTTCTTTTTGCCTAGACTTTTCCAAATTGTATATTTGTAGTGTAACACATTTATAAAATATAATTTAATTATTTATTCTTCATTATTCTATGATACTTTTATTTACCGGTGGCACACTAGAAGACAAAGAACACGTGAAAAAATAATAAAGGGAGGCATTCCAATGGAATGCCACTTTTCCAAACTATCATTCCAAAAAATCATTCACGTGTAGAAAGTTAACAAGTCAAAAACGACTTTATTTTTAACTGGAAAGGGCAAATGTGCAAGTTATTCGTCCAATGTTAAGTGGCCAAAACATTCACATTGCTAGAGCACGTTGACGATCTTAAATAAAAAAAACAGGACAATGAAATTTGGTGGACGTAAAAGTTGCCTTTTGTTGCAACTGCCTGCCGTAATTATGATTATATCATTACAGAATTTAAAAAAGAATCAAATATATAGATAGTTTATGTAACGGCATGTTTTAGAGAAAAAAATTGGGAGCACTGACCGCCATTGGGACGAAAGTTAATTTATAAAGATTACAATTTACAAAAACGTTGCAATAAAAAGTCTGAAAATTAGCCGAGTAATTTAAACTGTTTAGTTTTTATCGTACCGCCATGACAAAAACTATATACATAACTAACTTGCAAAGTCCGTTGTCAGTCGCAGAGAACTAATATTTATATCAAGTGAGACACACTAAGACGCAATGTTCTTGCCCTACTGTTCACAAGCCACCTGTCAAAATAATTACATCTATTCACATGTGTTTGGATTATTTGTGCGTAAAATATTTTTATAACATACATCACGAATTTTAAAGTCGTTTCGAATTTTGTATTGCGAGAGCAACATGAGAAGGGGTGGAAGGGTTACAAACTACATTTTTTGTTTATTTTTGAGAGAGAATTATTCAAAAGATACTCCGCGTTGTAGGGTAAAGACGACGCTTTCCACACTCACACATGGCATCATACATAATGCCCAGTAAATCCTACTTGTGTAGTTTAGTGTCACTATACCACACCATAAAGGTCAACGGATTTTCAGTGTGGTGATCATTTCAAGGCTCAATGATTTATCTATTTTCGCTTGGAGGCTTCATTCAACAAAGGCTGGTAGTTTAATTTCCGCAATTCACTCTATAATTTACACGTTTTCTCAAGGATACTGCCATTACCGTCGATTGTTAATCTGCACTTCTCACGAAGTATATCTGCGTTCTTCTAGGTTTTTTTTTATTGAGATAATTGTGATATTGGAATAATAGAGTGTTTTCGCCCAGGAGATCATTTAGAGAGAGAATGAGCTGCGTTTCAGGTGTTAATTTGTTTTTTTGTGTATGCTATTTTTTCCCTCCCTTAAATAAGCTGAGGTAAACTATACGAGATACTAAAACAGGTAGATAACAATTTATATTAATGAAGCTGGCCGCTACATTTTCACCCAAGTTTGAATGATTAACGGACGTTAAAATAGCTTAACCTATATAGTTTTCAGAATACCGCCCAATATAATTAATATTGGGCGGTATTCTGAAAACTATAAACGATAAACCATACTGCAGTTTACGCAGGTATCAAATATTTTAACTTGAATTACTTTATAAAATGACTAGAAGTATAATTTCATATATCAACGCGTATGCCACATATTGAAATAAAACTACTTTGGTCAATTATATCTCGTTACAATTTTTTTTTAAATTCCGGCATTTTGAAGAGCCTTGCAGTGTCTGTCATTGGACCTGGTAAGCTTCGGGAGTTTGGGCTTGTGGAATGGATGAAAAAAGAGACGAAGAAAATTTATGATGTAAAATTGAGAGGCGTTTCACATTTTAGAAACCGACGAACATGGACACAAACAGGTATGAATGTGAAAGAATCGAGAGAGGTGAGACAGGACCCTGCTAAATAGAAATCCGCATTCTCTGCCTACGACTCTTGGTCAAAACGTGAGTGCTTTTATTTATTCATACATAAACAATATATTTTGGGTCTAAAATTTGGTATCAATTTTGCGTCTATCTAAAGCGGCTTACTGAAGGATGACTCACCAAATGCAGGCGCACGCTTGTGTCTGTGCTGTATATCATGCAACTGTCGGAAGGTTCCGTTGACGCGGTGTATGGCCAGGTCGTGAGGCGATGTGAACACCCGCCCACCCAAGCCTAGGCTATCCAGCAAGTGCTCAAAGCCCTGAAAAAGATGTAAAATCTATTGATACAAACTATTATATAAAATTGAACAGGATATAAAATGAGACAACTAGACACCCGAGTTACTAAGTTGCTCGCTTAGGTTGGGATAAAACAAGTTCAAAACATAAGCGCTGTATCGCCCGATAGAGTTCAGGGATAATCTGCCTGAGTGATTTTGGAGATTATCCACCAATACAAAATCCAGATATGATATCAAGAAGCATTGCTAGAGTTTTCCTGTCGCTTCTTTCTCAAGCGCTTCAAGTTCCTCAAATGGCAATAATGTTAGTTTGTAGTATTAGCTCTCTGCTCTGTCGTACACCGAATCAGAAAGCGGGCGCGCCTAGTGTTGGGTCCTAGACGAGATTACCGTGATCGGTTTGCTTATTTATGACTTGATGAACTTCTAGTTCAGGCTTAGCGCTCTGAGAGCCTGGCCTGAATTCATACATTGATTACTGTCCTGTTTTTGCATTACTGGTTTTCCTAATCGCCGTAATTAGTCGAAATTCAGAATTAATAAAAAGGGAGACGTTATGAGTATTTGTCAAGATCTTCTGGAGCATGAACGCGAAGACGTGTGATGTGAAGGATGCAAGGGAGGTGAGCTAGGATCATGCAAAATGGAAATCTTTATTACACTCTTATTCTTCTGCGGTATGGATAACCTTAAAGTTAGTTAAAGTTACAAGTTTTATAAAAGTCCCACTGCTGGGTACAGGCCTTTTCTGTAAAGAGAGTATCAGGTCATAGTCCGCCACGCGGCCCTAGTGTGGATTGGTAGACTTCACATGTCTTAGAAATTTCTAAGACATGTAGGTTTCCTCACGATATTTTCCTTCACCGCCGAGCGTGTGGTAAATTAGCACATAGTTGGAACAGCAAATTTATTGGTGCTGGGGATTGAACTCAGGTTACTAGCGTACTATGCAACTTGAAGCGACCGCCCGGACACTGAGCTACCACGGTATGGATAAGGTTGTTGAGTACAATTTATGTCCAGTAATTTTTTCCGTTTGGCTCCCTCACATAAAATATAGTAGATCTTTCGGACTATTCAATTTTATGCTGTCTCATCTATTCGCCGCATTTTTCTTCTAAGCCGACGGTGCAGCAGACTATATAGTTTTATTGAGGAAAAATAAGTTATGACACCTAATGTCATTAATTTAATTTGCAAATGTATATTAAAAAGTTCGAAACTGCAAATATTTATTTAAGAAAATTACAAAATATATAAATTAAGAACTGACATTTAGGAAATATTTTAATAAATGCTAATAGTCCATGGTTGTATAACGAACATTAAAGTAATTGCGTTTTTATTGTTAAATTAATCTAACGCTTCCTGTTTGGTATAAATAAGCACTGGCTTCCTAAAAAGATATATTTTTTAGCAACACAGATAACGAATAATTTCACAATAGCCATTGCAAATATTATATAATTGAAACACACATTTTATAACTACTTATCGGTTTTTGGTCTGATTATTTTTATAAAGCAAAGTATACCGATAAGAATTAACGTGTCTCTGACAAAAATATTGTTTTATGCCAGGTATAGTGCAAAGGTAAAAAAAGCTGAAAAAAGCCGCTTTGAGTATTTCACCGGATTGAGATTTTTTATCGTGTGTAACAAAATGCTAACGGAACGCACACCCCGGAGCCACATGGGCCGGCGACGGGGTAGTGTCGGACTCCAACTGGCTATACATCTTCACACGGTATTCCATCACGTTCGACAATATGTACAAAGGTCACAGTTCTTCCGCAACCCCCGGTTGCTGCCCGGATTGCACTGGCCCACCTTAGAGAGGGGTGTTAAGCATCCCTTCCATAGCACAATCCCTACGCGTCGGAATATGAAAACGCCGCCATTCACACCCCATGGGAACCCTCTCCAAGGGGGGTGCCGGCCCGACGGCCATGTCGGTCGCGACGCCAACCGCATTGAGAGGCGGCATAGCTCTTAGGTCGCATAGATCAACAAACCTTGATTGGGTCGGTTACTTTGTCATGGACTAAAGATATGTGTCTAGCACCTTTGCTAAGAAATTTACATTTTTAAATTATAATAATATTACAATCCTATTTGTCCTACTGAGTACGCAAGATCACAAGATCGAAAATTTTTAATGCCGCAGATAATTTTATTGATAAGATTTCATAGTATTTAATTATGTTTTCAACTTTAATATGAATTCTGACTTGAAGCACTTTTGTGTTATTCTAACTACAAGTATGTTTACGGGTATCAAATCAAACGCTATTAGCAGCGAACGCTCTGTTTGTATTTCCGAACTATTGTAGAAATATTACGGAATGGAAATAATCAGAACCTAACCAAATCCTCGTCAAACGACCCTTGAAATACATCCTTTCCAATAAAAAATGAACCATTGAAATTGGTTGGCGTTGTCGCGCACATAAAACATGTAAATTTAGGACTTATATGGTTTTCTTATGGACGTTATTGTCTGAATTCGACCACATGGGAAGCACCAGATTTCAAATGAAAGAAGAATCATCAATATCGGTTAACCCAGTCCAAAGTTATGACGTAACAAACATAAAAAAGAAAAAAAAAACAACACAGACGTATTGAGAACCTCCTCCTTTTTTGAGGTCGGTGAAAAGCATATTCTGTAGTAAGTAGTATTTAATTTGGCTTAGCACTGTGAACAAACAACGCTTTTGAAGGCGGGAAAATGTATCCATCTAAATTTTAATATTCTGCCTATCCCACATGAGGATATAGGCGTGAATATAAACACAAACTAAGTAAACGGTACAACATATTTTCGTAATAATAGCGCTATCTGTTCTATGTTCATTGTGCAAGGTGCAATTGTGACCCGATGTGCACTCGACCGCGTATGTACTCGTATGTGTATTACCGCTTTATTTCATTACAAGAGTCATGTTGTTTACTACCATTCCATTGAAATAAGCATTAACTTGAAATGAAGATTTGAAAAACAACTACATAAGGCTTATATGCAGTTGTTTCTTTAAGAGAAAACTCTTTATCGGCATATAGCACTTTCGGTAGGAGAAAATCTTATGGTTTCACAACACCGACATGCTAATGATATACCCCACGATCTACTGTAATATATTTGAATAATAAATAAACATATTAATAATTGTTGCTCAAGTTGTCAATATAATATATGTAAAAACCAGATGAAATTTTAATTGATGTTTTTTTTTAATTTTATTTTTAAAAAGAAAGCTAGAATTTTTTTTTTCAGAAATATTATTATTATTCTTGTTAACTAAAAAAATATAATTAAATACAGCAGAATTTTACAATACCATTTGCAACAAATCAAAAATATTAGCTCAAAAAACTCTTAGCAAATCGGATGAAATGCTTTAGCGGGCCAGATTTGGCCCGCAGGCCGTAAAGTGCCCACCACTGTTGTAGACCATAGGCCACATTGATGACAGCTTTTTTCCTTTATCTAGATTGGTGAGAATCTGATTTTATGCCATTGATTTTTTCTGTTGTTTCATAAGTATGCAGGGGTCGTTCATCTCACGACGTTCGGGCTATCGGATCCTATGTAATAATTTTCCTAATTTTCTATTTTTTATTAGCGAAATGAAAAGTACATTTTTAATTAATCAATTTAAAATAATTTAAATGTTAGCAGCTAGAATTTTTAAAATTTAACACTTCCTGAGTGCATCGATGTACACCCGAATTTATAGTAGAGGAAGGAGACAGTTTGGAAACAATTGAATCAGAAAAATATAGAGTTAAGAAACTTACGCTAATATGTAGCTTAGGAAAGCAAATAACCAAGGCAAGTAAAACATGTGTTAATAGTCTATTGTAATGAAGGAACTTTAGCGGTCATTAGTCGAGTTTTACTGTCATTTTAATAGTCTGGTTATGTATACTTAAAGTAGTGTTTTGTCATACAACATGTATGGGAACAATTGACCAGAATATATCGCTACCATATAACGCTGGCACTTGTAATTTTACAGGCTTTGTATTATTTGTCGAAAGTGACGCTGAGACGAATACAGATTAGTTCCAATTACAAAATGTTCATATTTTTATGTCGTGCAACAGTGACGTAATTTTTTGAATGCTTTAAATTAAATTCTATTTGTTTCATTTTATTTTTTAAGTTAACTAATAATTTTTCCGTAGATTAAAATATTATTATTATATCGTATACGACATCTTTATATAATCTGTCATTAAGATTGAATGGCATCAGAGTGTAACATTGAATGAATGAAAGAATTATCCAGGACCGGACAATATATAAATTAGCCTAATAAGTTGTGCTAGATAATATTATTTATAATGAATATTGTATGGTTTGTTAGTTGGGTATGGTAGAAAAAGTATAAGAGTAAAATCAATAGCGTAAAAAAACGATCATTAAAAAGTATGCTAGTGTTGGCTGGCAACACATGACACCCCGCGATTGTTATGCGTAATAACTTCCAATGATATCTTAATGATTTACCTGAACCTTATTGTATCTTTAATTAATAATTAAGTTGATCGTCACATGAACTTGGCATTGTAAACAATAGTTTAACTTTATTAGTTCCTAATCTGACTTCTAATTAATTTTGTATAAAGATTGTGAGGAGGAGTTGTGACTGTTTTAAATAATTCTTTGTGCAACGTTACGCTGTCTCAATAAAGCGAGTGTATTAGTTGTTGGACTATTTTATTCCACGAAACCTACAAATTATAACACTAGATATGACATTGAATGACATGGTTAGAAACTGTGTGATAATGGAAATGTATGAATTTTATGACTGGAATCTTTAAAGAATAGAAATTTTAAATAATTTGGACCAGTGTTGTCATTAACACAATATACATAGGTATACGATACAATTATATTTTAATTTCGCTTTTTTTTAATAAATTACGGTGATCGGCCAGGCGGCCTCTATAGTTTCACCGGGTATTTTATCTACCTAGACCAACAATATGACAACAACAACAAAACAATAATATGACAATTTGTTTGAGAAAACTACGACCATAGAATAATATTTTTTTAAATGTCTATTCTTCCTTGATCTCGGCTCGTTTTCCTTTCAAAAATCCATTATTTAATTTAAAAACAAAACAAACTTGACAACATAAACAATAAAATAGTCATGTTAGAAGTGTAATAATTACGTTCATTATTTTTTCGAAATTTAAACATCTCTCTAAAATTTATAATATCTCAAAATATTGCTAGAGTTATGTAAGCATTAGAGAAGGAAACGATTTACGTGACTTACAATTTGCTAAGAATTTCCTTAGTATAAACTTAGTAAATGACTATAGATTTCAATGCAGACTTTTTTTTTAAAACGAACTACACAGATTGGCCATAGAAGCTGGCCTTGACTGCTTCACCGGATTGAGAGGTGGCATAGCTCTTAGGTCGCTTAGCCTGAACCTCTATTGCTAGTAATTCGACACGAGGGTCCTCCGGTGAGGGGTAACCTCGGCTTGGACGGTTACTATGTTACGCGTAAGCATTCCGATCCGCGGGCGCCCGAGAGGGCCGAACCACGACTCGGTCGGTTGCTATTTCACGGATAATCTAAGAGACATTAATAAACTAACATTAAATAAACTAACTTTGAGTGCCACTTCGGGAAGCGTTGGCGCTGGGAGAAGAAGTGGCCGAAGAAACTCCAGCAACGCTCCTAACATCTAAGGGTGTCAATGCAGACTTACTAGTAGGCTAAGCCTGAGCGTAGTCAGAGTACGCTTTATAAATTTCAGCCTTAGGCTCAAGAGAAGATGGATGATAGAACTATGATATAGTGTATGATAAATGATCTAATATTAAATGTCCTTGCTACCATGATCACTTTCAAACATTTCATGATAAGTCATTCATAGCCCATCACATTTTCTTGCGTCAACAAATCGTATTTAATTACAAGACGTAATTGTGACAATGTTTACAAACACATCCAACACCATGTTGTATTGTATTTTTTGTTGTATAAACAATTGACGCAGCTTCCAATTATTCTGTAATACTTAAGGTACATTCAGGGATATAGGTGAGAAAATAGATTTTCCTTGTACTGTAAAGGCAATGACGATTTATTTTAACTTGTTTTCGATTATTTAATCCGATTAATTGTAGTTAATCGACCATCGATAAGTAATACCGATTAGATTAACTATCACATTGAACTCCCATACCATTAAAACATTAAGACTGAGGCATTTTTTAAAGATCGGTACCCTAATTATATTTATTTTGGAAAGTGTGCAGAGGAATTACACGAGTTAATTCCCTCCGTCATCCCCATTCTACCTTAGGACGTTTAGATATTCGGCGGGTTTCATACACACACACCTTTCATAGTCGATGTTCCGCGCGTCCGAACGAGACGATTTGACATCGTTCATCGTGCGTACAGAAAAAAAGTGGAACAAGTCAGTCAGTCTTTCCGTCCAAATTGATTGAGAGCATTCAAGAGGAGAGCAATAGGCACTTTTTATACTAGCGCGTACCATCTTTCGACTACATCAACTCTTAACATCAGGTAGGATCGTGGTTAAGCACTAGTTTATACCCCATAAAAATATATTAATAACTTTCTAATAATATTGATGCTGTATAATTATTGTGTATATATGTATTATATGTTATAATATATATGCAGCAGTCCCTCTCAATAATATGTAAATGTACTGTTGAAGATTTTTAAGTTCCTGATAATTTTTTCCCTAGCTTTTTCCCTAAAGTAATTAGAGCCGTGGTAGCTTAGTGTCCAGGCGGTTGGCTCTTGTTGCGTAGTACGCTAGCAACCCGAGTTCGATCCCCGGTGCCGGCACCAATAAATTTGCTGTTGCAATTTTATGTGCTGATTATCCACGCGCTCGGCGGTGAAGAAAAACATCGTGAGGAAACCTACATGTCTTAGAAAAATTTTCTAAGGCATGTGAAGTCTACCAATCCGCACTAGGGCCGCGTGGTGGACTATGCCCTTATACTCTCTTTACAGAGAAGGCCTGTGCCCAGCAGTGGGACATATATACTATATATATAAAGGCTGTAACTTTAACTTTAACTTTAATTACGGCTGTAGACAGCTGTGACTTTTTTTAATAAACAATATACAATTAGGGAAATTAAACAGTAATTTTAAACAGCATGTGTACATACAATAAGAAAATAACTGAATAAATCATTTGAAGCTCACTGCATGCATAAAAGGTTAAAACTATCACCTAATTAATAACACTTTTTTTTTTGTTAACGCGGTGGAATCTTTTTATAGACCATCCTCCGGTACCCTGGGTGGGCCCGGAGGGATGTGTGGGACTCGGCCTGGGCAGCCCCTACCCTCTAAACCTTCCGCGAATGCCATCAGCCGTTATGAGCGGGGTGCCCCGGATCTGTCAGCGACAGGACAACCTAATTAATAACACTAAGCCAGTGATTCTCAACCTTTTTTTTTGTTGCGGCACATATTTAACGATTTCAAAATTTGGCGGCACACAAAGAAAAAGATAAAAATTATTTACATACTACAACACACTGCATAAATAGTTTATAACCCCACCCCTTAGATGTTAGGAGCGTTGCTGGAGTTTCTTCAGCCACTTCTTCTCCCAGCGCCAACGCTTCCCGAAGTGGCACTCAAAGTTAGTTTAGCTTTGAATGTCTCTTAGATTATCCGTGAAATAGCAACCAACCGAGTCGTGGTACGGCCCTCTCGGGCGCCCTCGGATCGGCATGCTTACGCGTAACATAGTAACCGTCCAAGCCGAGGTTACCCCTCACCGGGGGGACCCTTGTGTCGAGTTACTAGCAATAGAGGTTCAGGCTAAGCGACCTAAGAGCTATGCCACGTCTCAATCCGGTGAAGCAGTCAAGGCCAGCTTCTCTGTCTTAGCTTATCTGTGTAGTTCGTCATAAAAAAAAAATAGTTTATGACAAAAATTTTAAATATACGAAATAATAATATATATTCATCTTAAAAATATTTGTCTTTTTAAATGATATAATTTAATAATATTAACATTATTATATATTTGCAAAATTTGGCGGCACACAAAAGTGCCGCGGCACAGTGGTTGAGAAACACTCCACTAAGTAATCAAAGTTTAAAAATTCTGTTCGTATATTCCGTATGATCTTATAGTAGTAGATTAAATGCTCTATATTTGAAACAATATTTGATTTTAAATCTCAGACGTGTTACAAGTACGAAGAAACACCAATGAGTCGGCATCATAAGTAGTAACACAATGAAATATTTTCATTTTTTATTCTAATATGTTTCTTTACTACATATTTGGAAGATGTAATTATGTATGAGCTAACTAAATATTAACAATTGAAACACTATTCGCTTGTTAGTGGTACGTCATCGGAAAACCGCAGCAGCACAACTGAACTAGCAGATTACGAAAACTATCAAAAAAGGACAATTATCAAATTTCATTGTGATAGCGGAGTTGGGGTCATCGTAATTCGAGATTTTAGCTTTACTTTTATTTGATTCTGTAATAACTAATACTACTACACTAATAATACACGCGAAAATAATAGTTATCTCTTTTTATTGCTGGTTGTCTGGCAACGGTATTGCTAAAATATGTGTGATGTGTATTTTTAAGAGAATTTCAACGTGTGGGTGGTGCAGACAGGCCTGTGTATGACATCATATATTGTTTTTTTGTAATAGTAATCTGAAAAAAATCTTAATTATTTATCTGTAGAACTGCTCTGTGGTATTGGTATGGTAAAATTGTTGACTTCTGTTTTTTCCGTCTAATGGAAATATGTATGTACATAAATACGCTATCTACAACTTACCATATTCTGAACCGTTATAATATTAAAATTTAATAATTAATTAATAATATATAATTTAAGCACTCACGCGCGAAACTTAGAGGGTAGGCCGTGATCCATTTAGTACAATAGTAAAATCTGTGAAATTAGTATTAGTTTACGATTTAGTTATTCGATTACAAGAAATAAAACATGAAAAGAGTTTGTTTGCACAAATCATATTTGTCATTTCCAGTATAGAGGTACTCGTAACTTTTTCAGCACATGATCATATTTAATTACTACAGTTGATGAATGAATGAATATTCTTTATTACACAATAATTAACGTATACATCGCGGTAATAAGTGTTACAGTTATTACAGTTTTACATATTACATATTCTTGAAATCAGCAAATCTTTCTCAGTCGAAGCAGTTAGTCTTTGGAATGCTTTGCCACAAAGCAAAAGATGCACTGTCCTTGTGTGTTTTTAAGAATCTAGTACTATCTAGCACTATCTTTCTTTATGAATATATTTTTATATGGTATTTATATGAATATATATGTATACTTAGGTATCTGTTGCATGTTTAGCTTATTTATTTATGTATATTGTGTTTTTTGTATAAAAATAAATATGATCACAGACCCACTAAAATATTTTTAGACGTAAGTTTCTATCCATACAAAGGTTGTCTGGAAGAGATCGCTCTTAGCGATAAGACCGCCCATTGCGTATGCAATTACATCGACTAATGTGAAAATTGTATAATTGTTATTTCTGTGATGTATTTTGTTTGTAATTGTTGCACAATAAAGTATATTCAATTATTCATTCATATTGATATAATACGATATAATTACATGCGTGATCCAGGCATTTATTTTATCAAAGTGGGTCTGGAATTGAATCTTATTTTAGTTAAATAAAAAAAAACACTGACAAGTCTACTATAGAGACTATATATAGTCATAGTGTTTTTTTTGTATTTATCATATAAACATATATACAAATAATTACTAAAATTAGTTGCTAGGTATACATTAAGTCTACGTATTCATCGCGACACAGTGCAAAGAACAATGCCCATTATCTAGACGCAATTTAAGCACTTTTCAATTTTAAAAATAAAAGACAATGTAAACCTGCCTACACCTGTAACTCGTGTAAACAGTACGCGGTTCCGGTTAAAGAGAATTTTATTTTCAACAGTAAAGAATAATTTAGTAAAGGTTTAATTATCAATTATCAGTTTGAAAAGCGTGGCAGACGTGTAAGTAAAAAAATAAATTCTAGCAGAAAATAATCATCATAGTGGAAATTAAAATATAAATACAAGAAAAATGTGAGGAATAATTTTTATTTATATAAATTGCGAACAATTTACCATATCATTTTTTTTGACGAACTACACAGATTGGCCAGAGAAGCTGGCCTTGATAGCTTCACCGGATTGAGAGGTGGCATAGCTCTTAGGTCGCTTAGCCTGAACTTATATCGCTAGTAACTCGACACAAGGGTGCCCTAGGTGAGGGGTAGAGTATCCTTCTACGTCGTAACTCCCACGTGAGGGGTAACCTCGGCTTGGATGGTTACATTCCGAACCGAGGGCGCCCGGGAGGGCCGAACCATGACTAGGTCGGGTGCTATTTCACGGATGTAAAGGACATTCAAGAACTAAACTAACTTTGAGTGCCACTTCGGGAAGTGTGAACCATATACTCGTATCTAGTTAAGTCGTCTTTCTATGAGGAAATGATAGTTAATTTTAAACATTATTGCAGTACTTTTATGGACGTGATAATGAATTATATCTGGACATGTTGTATCACCGGTTCAATTCTCTACAAAGACAGAAGGAACTTTCCACTAAACGAGGGTGAGGAGAAAGTTGCTCGTTAATTTTTGTCTATAAGTATAGTGAATCCAATTTGACATCTTGTCTTTTACTAAAAGATTTACTTCGAGCAATGTGACGATATGTTTTTGTTTCATACTTTCCAAGAAAGTGCTTGACTACGATCGGAAATGCTGGAAGGTAAGGCGCACTAGCTTAGTAAATGCCTATTCACTTTAGTCTTGAAAATACCCACATTGTAATCGGAGGGACAGAAGCGAGGAAACTATTCCAGTTTTTGCTTTACGAATAATGAAAGACGAAGGAAAGCGCTTCGTTCGGGTTTGTGGGATGTTCACAACAAAAGTATGAAATGCTGCAGCGAGTATTGACGTCCAATGGTGGAACGGGGATGGGGGAATTAGATCATGTAATTCGTGAGCAGATTGGTTTCAGCTGATGCGGATGTGGATTCCGTTTAAGTGTATATGTCATACAAAATAATAGAACATCTTAATAATAGAGGATCTGGGCTCTCAAGTCTTCTATTACAATAATTGTGTCAAATTAAACTTTCATGGCTTTTGATTTTTGCTTACACTATATTTTACAAGAAGCGTTTTATTTGTTAATATTACGTTGTTCTCGGACATAAAAACGTCTTCCATATATATACCGTAACATATCAATCAATAAATCAATATCAAATAATCAAAATATTCAATCCGGAACGAACGAAGGATGGTATGATTTTAGTAGATTATGATTTTTGGAACAACTACAATTGGATCGTAGTTGTAATAGTGAAAATTCATTGATATTAGCAGATATGGTGTTTAAATTTAGAACAAAACATTACCAAAATAACCTGTTAAGTAGATTATTTGATTAATAGTGAATAGACTCGAGTATTGTTCCAAAATGACGAGTTGAATTACAGAAGGAGAAGAATTGAATATTTTGCCACCATGGCTGTAATGATATCTTGGAGAGTAAACGATGCGGTAAACATCTCAATTGTTTCGATTCAATTGAAAAATGTGTGTGTTGACATTGCAACAGGTAAAGATAATCAACATGTTCAATATAATGAAAATAAACCCTAGGCTTTGAATCTTACGCTATTCTAGATATTTTAGTAAAAGAGATTTGAATATAAGAATATTTTCAGCAACAAATGTATTCTTTGAAACCGGTACAAGTGTTCATACAAATTAGCAGTGTCCGCTGTTAGGATTCAAATTCGCGACTTCCTTTTCCGCAATCTACGGCAGACGACCACATCCATTATAAATAGTATAGAGCGATCAATTCATATCGTATCGAATTCCTTCCTGAATATAAAAGAAGATCACACATCATTTACGAATGGATACACGCGCGTTATGTATGCACAAACTACATGAAAATACAGAATTTTGACAACAACAAAAATTGACAATTATTGCCACTTAAACATGTGTAAAGAGCCGTTTCTTTACTTGGTGTTCCTGTCAGATTGTTTTGAATGCAATTTTAAAAGATAAATCAAGGAAAATAGAGCTCATTCAGTGTTTTGAAATATTATCAAATTAACATGCCATTTTTTTTTGATTAAAAGTTAGCTCTAAATTTCATATCGGTAGCTTTAACCAAATAAAGATAAGGAAATTATTTTTCGATTCTGATAACTGTTCGATTAGAATACACTTCACGAAGAAACGTTTAAGTTCGATGAACTTCCGTACACGAAATAGGGAAAGGTGGTACAGAAAATAGTTTTAGAAATTTTCCGCCGAGCTTGACTAATATAATAAATGCGGTAGGAAAAATTCAAAATCTTTTAATCTAACAGTTGATATTATAGACTTAAATAAATCAAATAAAATATTTGATACCTATTTAAGTTACCATATTGCAAAGCTACGGTTAATAATTGTGTCTAATCAAACACGGACAGTTAAATTACAAAAAAAATTAGCACTTACCTCAAATGTGATGACACCTTTATATCCATATTTATCAAATATTTTCTCAATAAAATATCGTTCGGCGGGTAGAGTATTGTTGTTTTCTGGTATGGGCGCGACGGCTTGCAGGTCTGGGGCGACCAGAGAAACCGTAGCGAGCACCACGAGGGCTTTCGCCGTTAACATGGTGGCGACTGAGCGAGAGTCGGCGCAGGCGGCGGTCCCGCACCGCGGTACACACTATCGGCCCAGTCTCGCCGGCCGAGATATGACAGTACGATGTTTACGCGGATCGTGTTTGTTTATTTGTTTCTCCGCTAGCACTATTATCACTTTTGTATCGCGAATCACAAATAACCAGCGACTACGTCTTCCTCAATTGAAGCGTGCTGTGTGTCTGAGACTTTCACCAGCGGCCGGCTGTATTCGAGGCCGGTTTGGACACCGTTATTGATAAAAAGAAACATTTACGCGGTGTCTGGCGACTGGGAAATTAAATCTATTATACGAAAGTGTCCACTTTATTTCAAGGACTTAATCTAAGGGCGTTACGTTCTCTATTATTCAGATTTCCTCGTTAAAAAACTCAATTTTCTTTTGGGAAGACCTTGTATTATCTAGTGTCAAAACTATTGTCCTTTGTGATTGTTTCTATTGGTCGCAGGTTTACGAATTAATGAGATAATTATTTAGTTACGTTATTGATTCAAGATAGTTACCATATAGTAATGGTCATGATGACTCAATGTTAGTGAGGCTTCATTTAGGTCTTGTCTGTTACGCTGTTATATATTAAGATTATTGAGAGGTGTTTTGTCTGGGCATGTAACAGTCGCGGTTTCCACATAGGGCTGGCTTACCTATTTGTATTCCATTATTTTTAACCGATTACCAGAAAGGAGTGCACTTATAGCTCCGCCATTTATAACCTGATTTCGATTTTTGAGATTGAAAGGGTTTTCTTTACCATGCCATGGTAATTTTGAGTTCCAAATATATACCAGGGAGTTATAAAGAAAATGGTTTTTGATTATCAATGGCTGATGACAAGCAGATTATGTAAGTACTTCTTAATAACCAGTAGCTAATTTGGAAGACGGGAGATAATTTTTTTAAAAATATTGCTAATAATATTTTTTCTCAAATATTATTAAGATTCTTGTTAACCGTTCCAATTAAGCTTAAACGTGTGCTAGGAGATTTACGTTATTGACGTGACGTCGAATCGTGGTTACGAACCTACGACTTATGTTTCGCGGACCGTACCCTTAACAATTAAGCGTCAATATTTTATACAATATATTTAATTAATATCCATATCCAATATTATACATGAATGATTTTGTTTTCATTTTTAGCGCAAAATTGATTTGTAGTCGATATATGTTTTTAAACGCTTCGCGAAGTGGCACTCAAAGTTAGTTTAGCTTTTCGAATGTCCCTTAGATTATCTGTGAAATAGCTACCGACCGAGTCGTGGTTCGGCCCTCTCGGGCGTCCTCGGATCGGAATGCTTACGCGTAACATAGTAACCATCCAAGCCGAGGTTACCCCCCACCGGGGGGACCCTTGTGTCGAGTTACTAGCGATAGAGGTTCAGGCTAAGCGACCTAAGAGCTATGCCACCTCTCAATCCGGTGAAGCAGTCAAGGCCAGCTTCTCTCGTCAATCTGTGTAGTTCGCCATTAATAAAAAAAAGAGAAATGGCATCAAGATACGTTCTACAAACTTAGATAGGATTTTTATCGCCGACATTGGAAAAATTTAATTGGACTCTAAATGGAGAACAATTTTGGTTTAAATTTACATCAATAAGAAGCCTTCGTTGTTCAACACGGATCCATAGGAAGCATAAGAATATAGTTTTGATGTTTATATATACAAGCAATGTGTGGGATAAGCGTACAATGCCTTGTGATTTTATACGTTTTTTGTGTTGCCTATTGAGTGTTGGTTATTCCCGACACGTATGCCGTGCGATTATAATTCCCACAAGCATACCAATTGAGCACTTTGTGACGCTATGATATATACAAATTCATAGATTCATTATTTGCATATTTTTTTTCTTGATATACGAATGTAATAAACTGTTATTGTTTATTACATTGTTATCGATATTGACCAATTTCGGTCGATCCACCATCAATATTGGTTTTGAATGTTGAATTTGTTTATAATATATAATTTTGCTTGTGTAGGACTGTGGGTTCCAAAAATATACCAGGGAACGCCTAAGAATATACTGTCGTAATTGGTATGAGACGTGGTAGCTCAATATCCATGTGGTTGCCTCAAGGTGCATAGTACGGTAGTAACCCGACAGTACCCGGAAAGATAACGTTAATTTTGGTGAATAAAAACAGCTTGGGAAATCTGCATGTCTAAAAAAAATTAAGACAGGAGAAGTCTGCTAATCCGTACTAGAGTCGCGTGGCGGACTATGTCCTTATACTCTCTTTATAGAGAAGGCCTGTGTATATAGGTGTGTGTATATATACGTACAGGCTTTCTCTTTAAAGAGATATATTAAATACAAAGGCTGAAGCTGGCAGAACGATTGTTGAGTAAGATATTGGTAGGTTTATGACAATCTAATTCTAGGTTAGTAATGCTTAACAAATATGTGGTAATCAAAAGATAACGGAAGAAGACATTGACTGCTAAAACAGGTCCAATAGTACATAGTTCAAAAGTTACGGATTTCACATTTCGTCCTGTGTCTCTACTGGTGACCAATGAACATTCATTTCGCTTCAACATAGGCGCCAGAATTTGGTCATATAATTATGATAGTATGGTAATAAAAGTATTAGTAACCGTCCAAGCCGAGGTTACCCCTCACCGGGGGACCCTTGTGTCGAGTTACTAACAATAGAGGTTCAGACTAAGCGACCTAAGAGCTACACCTCTCAATCCGGTGAAGCAGTCAAGGCCAGCTTCTCTGGCCAATCTGTGTAGTTCGTCATTAAAAAAAAAGGTGATAAAAGAAAGTGTCCGCATGTAGTGTTTAATGTTTAATACGTCACTGATTTGATTTGAATTCCGTTTTTGATTCCACTCGTAAATTATATTTTTATTGAGTTTTATCGAATTACAGAAAGATAATAATCTTTAACCTACGATAAACTAAATTGATATTAAGAAAACGTTGACGGAACTATGTACCGTCAACGTCACCGAGTGCAGACGTATTCACTTTGATGTCAGTGTAATTTTTAAATATATTGTGCAAAACTTGTATACAGTGTACAGTGACGTAAAATAGGAAGGAATAACAACACACGGAAGTAAATCTAATCATTTGCTCGTGTTGCTGTGCTACCTTAATCCTCCAACTCATCGGATCAACTGTTGGGCGATACGAGCCACCGCGTATCGGCTGCAGAGGCGCAAAGAACGTGCGTTACACATTTGTGAGAAAGGTACGTGACATATCGAAAAATCGACTCTAATGTTGGCCTCTTCTGGTACTTCTGCAATATAAAACCGAGAGATACTGTTTGTATTTATCTGCTTTTTTTTGTACACATACCCTCAACAAAATTACAATATATAATGCCTAAGTGTGGATTATGTGGTAAATTCCTGTCAAGCTCTGATAGTGTCCGATGTACCAAATGCACTACCAACTTCCACCGTGGCTGTGGTAACGCCCCGGCGACAGGACCGACCCCGCCTGGGTGGTCATGCCAAACCTGTAAAAACAGAAATAAGCAGGTGATAGCCCGGGGAACTATGCCTGAAGCTGCTCGAGTTCAAGTAAGCACCAGCCCTAGTGATAGCGAAAGTCAACAAGGTAAGGATGTTGACACATCACCCATGGGCGGCCAAGTGTTTTCTGAGCTGATGCAAGAAATAAAGTCTCTTCACAGGGAATTGAGTGCGACGAGGCATGAAGTAACAGAATGCAGAAAAGAAATATCTGAATTTAAAGCCGATCTTATCGGGTGTTGCAATAGGGTGACAATAATAGAAGACAGATTATCGAGTCTTGAGAAAAAAGTCGAGGACAAATCTCAGGTAAGCACCGAATATCTCGAAAACAACATTGCTGAACTTAAGCAACAACTGCATGAGCGCGATCAGGAACTGCTTCTGAATGACCTAGAAATATCTGGATTGCCCGAGAAGAAAGGTGAAAGTGTGATTCATCTCATGAACCTCGTCGCTGTTAAGTTGGGAGTAAATATGGGCGACCAAGACATTGTATATGCAGAGCGCCTTGGCTCTGTGCGTCGTAATCAGAATGCTGAGGAAGAGCAGCGGCCGCGCAGCATTGTTGTACGCCTGGCGCGACGAGCGCTACGCGACGAAATGCTGGGCGCCGCGCGTGTGCGCAGAGGGCTCACGTCAGCTGACATCAGTATATCAGGTGAGCCGCGCAAGTTTTACGTTAACGAACGGCTTACCTGAACCAATCGTCAACTATTCGGCAAGGCGCGGGAAGCGGCTGCTCGTCAAAAATGGAAGCACGTTTGGACCAGAGGCGGCATCATCCTCGCTAGGAAAGAAGACGGTGGAGCGGTGAAACGAGTGCGGGACGAAGAAAGCATACAAAAAATTTTTATGGCTAAAACGTTGGGCCCAATCCAGCCACCGGAAACAATGTATTGCCCAATATGCTTACGAGTATATACGAGTAATATGTATTGGTTATGCTATAATACTTATCATTCGCTTTGGGTTAATTTATTTCCACTTAGGCAACTGTAGTTTAGACAGTTTTTTTGGTAATTTAGAAAGAGATAACATTTTCAAGTTTGTGTTTTCTTCACGATAATCACAGTGTTTATATTAGTAATGACCTCTGTATATAATAGTATGTATGTATTAGTAATACCTGAGTATATATTAGTTGTGAAAAATATTTCGACGGCGGTTGCGATGCTAGATTGATTGATTTTTAAGTTTTTATTTTATTTATACGTCGTTTATTTCATTGTTGCAACGCTGATCGCCAGGGTGTCTATTGCAAAATCTCCTGCACAAATCCTAATATTATGAATAAGGACCGTAAGCTAACAGCGGAACTATTGGGAAATGCAAACATAGATATTTTGAATTAGAATGGAATAACAATCTCCTCAGGCCTTAAATTATTTCTAAAACTTGGTTTTCTCAATGTAGGTTCATTAAATACACATCACGACGAGTTCATTGCAGCAGTCGAGCGTCACTCAGTCGATATTATGGCGTTAAATGAGACATGGTTGCGTGATGGGGAAGAGAACTGCGCACCCGCATTGCCCGGCTATAGGTTGCGCCACACCGCGTCCGCTGAGCATTCGCGGCGGCCGCGGCGGTGGAGTCGGATTTTATATAAGGCGCGGCATAAACGCTCGTACATATCCACATCCCATCGAGCCTTCGCATAGTTCTGTCGAACAGATGTGGCTGGTTCTTAAACTTGGAACAAGCAAGATCGCGGTAGGTACAGCATACCGCCCACCGTGGCATGATGTGGACATTTTTTTTGACGCCCTGTCAGTTTCTATAAGCTCGCTATCGCTCTGCGATAGTGTTATTTTGCTAGGTGATTTCAATATTAATATTATTCATGCAAATGACGTAACAGTTCGTAAATTTCGTACATTTCTTACTTGTATGAACTTAGAACAATTAGTAGATTCCCCTACGCACTTTACAGACCATAGCCAATCTCTTAT
Organism: Meandrusa payeni; assembly: GCA_029286785.1. Taxonomy (NCBI): domain Eukaryota; kingdom Metazoa; phylum Arthropoda; class Insecta; order Lepidoptera; family Papilionidae; genus Meandrusa; species Meandrusa payeni. Next base: position 5,980,698 of record JAGSMX010000012.1, on the reverse strand, counting down.
TGATGTAATCTGCACAAACTCAAAGATGCGGGACATTGGAATAGAACCGGTAGCTCCACTTAGTAATCATAGTATGCTAACATGCACATTACATAATAAGCGAAAAAAAATCTCTCAAAAAACGATAACATACAGAAATCTCCAAAATATTCCATTAGAATCATTTAATTCATGCTTAGAGTCGGTTAACTGGGCAGATATGGTAAATATAGGGGATGTCGATCAGATGACATACACATTTAATGCGTACATTACAAATTTATTTGACATATTTGCGCCGGTGAAAACTGGTGTGCGTAAAATACATAAACTACCTTGGTTAACGGACACTGTGAGGCTTATGATGCGACTGAGAAATGGTGCTCATTCTCGATATTTAAAGACTAAATTGGAGTCACACAAAATATACTACAAAAATTTAAAAGCCTTAGTTACACAGTCGATATTTTACGAAAAGAAGGCATATTTTAACCAAAACATAAATATCAATTTAAAGAAGCCCAAACTTCTTTGGCGCAATTTAAAGTCGACCGTGTTGCCTGTTAAACAGGATAGTGACTTACCACCTCACTTGATGGACCCAGACATAATTAATAAAAATTTTCTCGATGTTCCTGGAGCCTCATCTGTCTGTCCTACAATTGTAAATTATTTTGGTACTTATCGACACGCGAGTGACATATGTTTTCCCTTCAGACTGTTAATGAAAGTACTATATTTAAAATTATAAGTCATATAAAATCTAACGCTGAGGGCGTAGACGGTATTTCACTTAAAATGTTATTATTGACTTTACCCCAGACGATTGATGCTATAACTGCAATTGTAAACTGCTCGTTATCGACATCAACATTTCCGAAAATCTGGAAGACAGCCATAGTTCGACCTCTACCTAAGCACTCCAACCCTCAGGAAGTCAAGGATCTCAGACCTATTAGCGTGTTACCTTGTCTATCAAAAATTATGGAGAAAGTTGTTTGTTTACAAATGGTAGAGTATTTGGAAAAAAATAACATCCTTCCAGAATTTCAGTCTGGTTTTAGACAGAATCATAGTACAACCACAGCCCTGCTAGACGTCACTGATAACATTATTAGTGCACAGGATGCGGGGATGTGTACTTTATTGGTACTTCTAGATTTTTCTAGAGCATTCGACTGTATAAACATCACACTGCTACTCTCTAAGCTGTCGTATTATGGTTTTGATCCTGACACAGTGAGATGGTTTCAAAGCTATCTTACTGATCGTGGCCAATTTGTGGAGATTAAGCAGGGAAATGCTCAACCAATGCGTTCATCTTACAGTCCTCTCACTAGAGGTACTCCACAGGGTACAATCTTATCTCCTCTTTTATTTATTCTGTATACAACAGACATCGCAAACTGTATAGTAAATTGTAGATATCACATATACGCCGACGATTTACAGATATATATCTCCTTTAAAGCTAGCGCATGGGTCTCTGCGGTACAATCCCTCAATGAAGATCTCTCAGAATTTTGGACTGGTCAAAGAATAATTGCTTAGTTCTCAATCCCACGAAAACTAAATATATGGTTTTCGGAACTAAACACCATTTAAAAAAATTGCCTCTAGACTGTAAAGTAAAATTAGGATCTGAGAGTATTGAACGGGTGTCCCAAGCCCGAAACTTAGGTCTAGAGATAGATTGTGACTTACGTTACGAAAATCATATTCTGAAAATAGTCCAAAATTGTTTTTACAGGTTAAAAGTTTTATATAAAGTTCGACAATATTTAAGTGAGCAGCTTAGGGTTCAACTGGTGGAGTCTCTCGTATTATCCAAACTAAATTATTCCGATACAGTTTACGGGCCGAGGTTGTATGCCAGAACGGACAAAGTAGTGCAGCGAATACAAAACGCTTGCGCTCGTTTTTGCTTTACAATACAACCCCGAAGTCACGTTACACCTTTCTTTAATCAACGCAACATCCTAAAAATGTCACATCGTAGAAGACTCCATTTAGCTTGCCTACTGTTCGATGTTCTAAATTTACAGACACCTAAATACTTGTATCGTAAATTGGAGTGGGCTAATGAGGGCATATTCGAGAGGAGGCAGCGGCGTCATGAATTACGTACCCAGCGACACCATACCGCGGCATTTCGGGGCAGTTTTCGGTATGCAGCAACCAAATGCTGGAATAATATTCCACCGCCCATTAAAAACGTATTCACTAAGGTCTTGTTCAAAAATAAGATGAAAGTCTTCTTAATGAATATACAAAAAAGAGTAAGTAAAAAACCCGCTTATAATGGATACATTTATGAAGATATTTAATTCTAATTTGAACATTTCGGTTGGCTGCGTTCTGTTTCGTCTTGTTTAATTCCCCATTTTATTTTATTTTGTTTTATTTTATATACAATTTATGTTTCCCTGGTGTTTTACTTGCTTTTACGTTATTCGTACTTTGTTAAAATTTTGCTACTGACATCTGTTTGCTTCTTAAAATGGGTTTCTGCAGAATACCAGCGCTGATTTACCCTCCTCGGATAATCAGCATTATGCTGAGCAGTGAACCCGGTCGGTTCGGCGTTGCAACACAGCCTTGTGTATCGGACCTTTTGGGTCTTTAGTGATATATATATTTATTTTTTATTTTATTTTTTCATTTTTAACTGTGCGCTTAACTTGTTGTGTTAATTTGTATATGTGTTGTAATCTGTCTAACCGATTAAATGGCTTATTATTATTATTATTATATACATTCGAATTTTGATCTCGACCTTGAGGGTCGGTATTACTGGATCAGGTACGGGCTTATGCCAAGTATCCTGGTCCAGGTGTTTGTGTGTGTGTATGTGTGTGTGTGTATGTGTGTATGTGTGTGTGTATATGTGTGTGTGTGTAAGTGCGCGTGCGTGAATGTTAGGTTATATTATTTATGTGGATGTCTTGTTCATATTGGAGAGTAAGGGTGGGTTTAAAAATCGGCGGACAATTGAGCATGTGTCTATTACTACCGATTTTTGCAAAGAGATATATGTGTTTTGATGGAGATCTAATAATTTTAAGGCGAGAATGAGGGTTTTTGGTATGACACCGGTCGACGAGGTGATTATAGGGATGACACTAACTGTTTCCTGGTGCCACATCTGTTTGATTTCGTCTGCCAGCTGGATGTATTTTTGATTTTTTTCTGTATGTTTCTGTTTTAGGTTGTTAGTATTTGGAACTGAAATATCTATTAGGTATGTAATTTTTTGAGCTTTTAAGGTAAGTGTTATATCTGGTCTATTAGCAAGAATGGTACGGTCGGTAATGATGTCGCGGTCCCAGTAGAGTTTTGCAGTACTATTTTCAAGAACATTTTTAGGCAGGTATTTGTAATATGGGGTGTATGTATCAACAAGCTTGTATTTAAGTGCAAGTAGTTGGTGAATGTGTTTCGCTACATTGTTGTGACGATGTGTGTATTCTTTATTAGCCAAGACGCTGCAACCTCCTGTGATATGTTCTATTGTTTCAGTAGTTCGGTGGCATAATCTACATTTATCTGTTGCTATTATTTCTTTGAGTATAAATTTGGAGTAGTTACGGGTCTTTATTACTTGGTCTTGTATTGCTATAAGAAAACCTTCTGTTTCCCCGAATAAGTTTCCCTTAGTAAGCCAAGTGTGTGATGCGGTTCGGTCGATGTGCTCTTGTTCCAGCTGGTGTGGATATCTACCGTGGAGTGCCTTTCCTTTCCAATTTAATATTTTTTGTTCATCATTTAGGATTTTAATTTTTGGGTTGTAATGTTTATTATTGAGTTGTAGGGGTGTTCCGGCGTGTGAAATATGTGTGATGGCTTTGTGAAGTAAACTATCGTTGGCTTTGGTGAGGAAATATGATCGAAGGTTATCTATTTGTGTGTAGTGTAAGTTTTTAATGTCTATGAAACCGCGGCCTCCTAGCTTTCTCTTAAGAGTGAATCTTTGAATTGCTGAGTGGATATGATGAATGTTATACTTGTTGCTTGCTGTCCTAGTTGCAATATTAAGCGCTTCTAGCTCGGTATCAGACCACTTGATGATCCCGAATGAATAAGTTAGTATTGGTATAGCGTATGTGTTTACTGCCTTTGTTTTATTTCTAGCGGAAAGTTGGGATTTTAGTATTTTGTTGAGCCTCTGCTTGTATTTAATTTTAAGTGAATTTTTAATTTCAGTATGGTTTATTGAGGTGTTTTGGTGATATCCTAAGTATTTATAAGACTCTTTTGGTTGCATAATGTCAATCATGCCACCTTGTAGTTCTAAATCAAATGCATCTGTTTCTTTGTGTTGTCCTCTAATAATGCTATTAACTTTACATTTATGAATTCCAAACGTCATCTTAATGTCTGTACTGAATTTTTCCGTTAGTTTGAGTAGTTTGTCTAGTTGCTGTCTATTGTCGGCGTATAACTTTATGTCATCCATATAAAGCAGATGTGAGAGTTTGATAGTAAATTGTCTGTCGATTGTGTATCCGCAATTAGAGTTATTGAGGATTTTAGAAAGGGGGTTTAAGGCCAGACAGAACCAGAGAGGGCTGAGAGAGTCACCTTGGAATATGCCTCGTGCTATTTTTATCTGTTGTGTACATAAAGTTGTATTGTTTGTTCGTAGATTTAGTTTTGTAGTCCAAGTACTCATTGCATGTTGTAGGAATTGAATTAATCTATTATCGACTTTGTATATGTGGAGTATGTGTATGAGCCATGAATGAGGTACGCTATCAAATGCTTTTTGATAATCGATATATGAGTAGTATAAGTTCCTGCGCTCCTGCTTTACTTGGTTGTGGATTTCGGCATCGATAACAAGTTGCTCCTTACATCCTCTAGAGCCCTTAGTACAGCCTTTCTGTTCTTCTGGTATAATTTTATTTCGGGTAATGTGTGCGTTGAGTTTGTGTGAAATTATAGATGTGAGTAATTTGTAAATAGTTGGTAGGCAAGTAATCGGACGATAATTGGTAGGGTTAGTAGTGTCATTGTCTTTAGGTTTCAGATAGGTGATACCTTGTGTTAGAAACGCGGGCATGTTTTGTGGATTTTGTATGATATGGTTTAGTGTGTTTGCAAGGTGGTCATGTGTTGCGGGGAAGTATTTAATCCAGTAATTTTGCACTTTATCAGGGCCGGGAGCTTTCCAATTTAGTGTCTTTTTTATTGCTTGTATTATATCTTCTTTATCTATTCCTATCTCTGGCATTGACTCTATGTTTCCTATCTCTTGTTCTTCCGGGCTAGCCCAGGGTGATAGTGTACTATGTTGGAGCGGTTTTGACCATAGCTTTTCCCAATACCTTTGAACGTCACCTATGTCTGGAGGATGAGTGATTTTAATGTGGTCTGAATTAAGATTTTGGTAGAATAACTTCTGATTATTAGTGAATAAGTTATTATCTTTCTTTCTCTGGTTACTTAACTTTAATCTGCGGAGTCGTTTAGAGTAGGCTTGGAGTTTCTGTTTTTTATTATCTAATTGGTTAATTATTTCATCTCTATTACTATTATTAGTGTTTATCTTTTGTTTTTTTTTGTGTGATAGGTTTCCGTTTAGGTATTGAGTCAGTCTACCTATTTCTTTACGTAGATTTGAAATTTTGTTGTCTAACCGTCTCTCCCACTGTGGTTTATTTTGGCTTACTATTTTATTATTCTTATGGGTTATATTATTACTTTGTTTTGGTGGTTGATGTGTATGAACTAATGTTGTGACGGTCACTGCTGCGCAGTAGATGACTTCATGAAGTTCTTCTAGCGTGATTGTGTCTTTAGTTTTCAAATGTTATTATTATTATTATTATTATTATTATTAAAACTTGTGTTTGTTTTAAAATTAGAATACGAGCTGCACAATGAAAAGAAATTCCATTGAATTCAGTCACATCGACACCTGATGGTGTACGCCATCACATGATTAATCAGAAATTGTATAATTTGTTATGGTTTCTCCATCTCACGTTCTTGAAAAAACAAAATTTTAGTATACGTGTCATATGATATTAATATTTATTTTGAACCGACTTCAAAAAGAGAGTCAATTCTCAATTCGTAATAAATCCTTCATAAAAAATGTATTAAAAAGTAAAAAGTTAAAAAAGTTACAGCCTTTATACATGTCCCACTGTTGGGCGCAGGCCTTCTCTGTAAAGAGAGTATAAGGGCATAGTCCGCCACGCGGCCCTAATGCGGATTGGCAGACTTCACATGTCGTAGAAAAATTTTCTAAAGCATGTAGGTTTCCTCACGATGTTTTCCTTCACCGCCGAGCGCGTGGTAAATCAGCACATAAAATTGCAACAACAAATTCATTGGTGCTGGCACCGGGGATCTAACTCGGGTTGCTAGCGTACTACGCAACTTGAGCCAACCGCACGGACACTGAGCTACCACGGCTGAAAAAAAGTAAAAAGTAAAAGAAGTGACAAAAATTTGTGTAAATCGTTTAAGATATTACATGATCATTAGCTTTACGCTAGTTTTTTTTGGACGAACTACACAGTTGGCCATAGAGGCGTGCGTTACTGCTTCACCGGATTGAGAGGCGGCATAGCTCTCAGGTCGCTTAGCCTGAACCTGAAATTAGCTAGTTACACGACACAAGGGTCCCTTTACGCCAGTACGCAACACGCTCTTTTTATTTTAGAAGTGTCGTAGCTCTTTAATCGCCAAATAATTGTTTACATGAATCTTTTACTTCACGACTGACCTTTGTTTAATCTTATATAGAGTTTATATTATATATAGCAAAAAAATATAAATAAAGTACTAATAATTCTTCAGCTTTCCCACGTGTTTTGGTAAATCATAATCCTAATAACATCTTGACTCGGAATCTCACCATCATCACAGTTAGCTGCCGTGGGAAAATCTTTGTTGCGGAGAGCACGAGGCAGCGCGATACAATATTCACGTGTCCGCAGTGCTACACCATATCAAATATATACCGCCTGCAACAAACTCTTCAACCATCACAAAGCGTCCATACGTTACTGTCGGAGGTAACGAATCATTTAATTGCGATACCACTCCTTTATGGGCAAGTTTCACCCCTAACCTCGCTATGGTGCCCGTATTCGTATGTGGTTGCCACTATTCGACACTGACTGATTTTTTTCTTAAACATTAATTAAAAATGCTCTGGGTGTATGCAATTTGAATAATAATTTTATTATTTTGAAACATTTTTGTTTATTTTTAATAAATTATGAATATAAGAAAATAAATGATGGGAAAATGAGAAGTTATGGAAAGAGTTGGTCGATTAAAAATAGTTGGTGCCCGTCACTCGACTGATATTTTAGAATGTGCTCTAGAGTACAAAACGGTTGGGAACCTCTGCCTTAGATGTTAGGAGCGTTGCTGGAGTTTCTTCGGCCACTTCTCCCCCCAGCGCCAACGTTTCCCGAAGTTGCATTTAAAGTTAGTTTAGCTTTTGAATGTTCCTTATTTTGGAAAAGTGAAAAAAAAAATGGAAGAGCAACGGATCGAGCCGTGGTTCGGCCCTCTCGAGCGTCGTCGGATCGAAATACTAACGCTTAACGTACTTAACTTAACTTAACAGTCCAAGCCGACGTTATCCCACACCAGGGCACCCTTGTGTCGATATAGCCAATAGAGTTTCAGGCTAAGCGATCTAAGAGCTGTGCCACCTCTCAATCCGGTGAAGCAGTAAAAGTCAGCTTCTCTTTGGCTTCTCAGGCGTTCTATCCATATAATTGTGTATATTTTAGTAATACTTTAAATTTTTTTGTGCAATCTTTTTGGTGCTACAAATTTGCATTACAAATTACATGTTATATACTTTAAAAAATATTAGGTTACCATCGATAAGATTACAGTGGTATTTACGCTAGAGCAATATAAGTGGATCTGACCTTAAATAAATGATACTGGACAAATATTTAATAAAAGACTCTACAAGACTTTAAAGATACCACTTTATGGACGCTTGAAAGTTTTTGGAGTGGCGTATAATATAATGGTATATATCAAATTTACTTTATCTGATAAAGACTTGACCACGAAGTGATCTCGTGATGGAGAGAAGACAGTATGTATAAAAGTTTAGTACAAAAGTATAACGTTTTCTGCAAATAGTGATAACAACCAAAGTTTACGTGTTTACTTTGCAAAGCGAAAAAAATACAGGCTGGAAGAAGATACACAGATGTCCGATATAGGAAAAGTAATTACGTAACAAACGAGATCTAAACAGGCTTGTTTTAGAAGAAACTCCAAAATTTATAAAATATGACAAAAGTTGCATAATTTTGTGTGTAAAAATATATAATAACGTTCCAATAGAATTGAAAATGTTAAATAGATCTATATTTAAAACAAGATTGTACAAGTGGCTTAATGCTTTAAATATTTATAGTGTTTCCGAATTTCTTTGTTAAAAATGTTTGTTCCCATAGTCAGCAGTATTGACATATTTTACACATATTTCACAAGTTATTGACATTATATTAAAAATTACAATGAATTTTAATTTGCATGCTTAATTATAATAAGCGAAACATGTCGGCCTGTCGGTAATTATATGTATAACATCAAATAATACATGTTTTCAGTAAATAAATAAATCTTATCTACGCCATCGTGAGAAGTAAGGGAATACAAAAAAGCCGCCTCTGGAAATACATAATTCTACGAATCTATATAGATTAAAAAAGATTTTATTTAAAGAACTACTCTGGTGAGCCAGGTAATCGGTACATTAGAAAGAGTACAAGAAATAGAAAGAAGAGGAACGAAGAAATATCCTTAAAGGAGAAAAATATATATATATATTAATTTTACAAAGGGACCAACGTTATTGCAAAAATTTTAGCAACAGGCTCATAGGGCCCTAAATAGGGTCAAAAAAAAAACCGGTACATTAAGACCCAGTGAAACTATATTCCCGCAAAAAGAGCCTACTTCAATGTATATTAAGGAGTTGGGTATGCCACTAAAATTAAGGGAGTGCAAGTATATTTACGAGTAAAAACAAAAACCGACTTCAAATAGAATCAAACGTTGAACGTTATTACGCGTGGACGCCCTCTTTTTTTGAATGCATTTGAGAATTAATGTATAACGAAATAAAATGAATCAGTATCTACCCAAACTTATTGTCAAAGTCAATGTATGTACGTGTTAATGATATTTATAATACATTAACACGTACACACACACATAGTGGCATGCGAAATTAAATTTTAGGGGCTTTTTTTTTTTTAAGCTAGCTCCCCAACGTGGGTGGTTAGGGATGTTTTCACCCATCACTTTCTTCCATCTCTTGTTAACACACACACAAAGAAATATACTTTACAGTCACTCTTATTGTATATCTTCTATTTCTATATTATTTTACTTTTACTGTTGCACTTATTATTATTTTCTATTATTATTACTATTTTATTCTTACACTTTTACTCTATTAAATTTTTCTTTTTGTCTTCTTCTTTTTATTATACAATTATGTTACTCTTATTATCTATATTTTCCTCTTTCATTACATTTTATTTACTTACTATTTTATACATTTTCTTATACTCTATTCTATGTTTGGGCTCCCTACAACTCTTGCTCTACAATAATGTAGAGAGCTCCTTAGATGCTGGTTTTGTTCCTCTTTACAACTTTTTCTGCGACTTTTTTACAGTAGGATATTTTTGTTTAGAAGCACCCATTTTATTTACAATATAATGTTTTACAATCATTTTCTATTTTATATGTCATTTTATAAGGTTATTTTATTAGGTGTAAATAAATTAAACGCAATGTGTTGCTTCTAGAGTAAGAGAAACGATTTTTTTTGACGAACTATACAGATAGGCCAGAGAAGCTAGCCTTCACTTCACCGGATTAAGAGGTGGCATTGCTCTTAAGTCGCTTAGCCTGAACCTCTATCGCTAGTAACCCGACACAAGGGTCCCCCCGGTGAGGGGTGACCTCGGCTTGGACGGTTACTATGTTACGCGTAAGCATTCCGATCCGAGGACGCCCGAGAGGGCCGAACCTCGACTCGGTTGGTGGCTATTTCACGGATACTCTGAGAGACATTCAAAAGCTAAACTAACTTTGAGTGCCACTTCGGGAAGCGTTGGCGCTAGGAGAAAAAGTGGCCGAAGAAACTCCAGCAACACTTCTAATATCTAAGGGGTGGGAGAGAAACGATTAAAAGTTTTTGTAATATTGTCAATATTAATTGACTGTCACTGTCATAAATCAAATGGCTTTGATGGTAAAAGTATTAATACACTAGTAAATGTATTTTCTTCACATTTATTAGAATACATTTTATTGAACTACTGAATAACGTTGTCGTCGCTACAAGAAATGTTGATGCGATGGTGTTCACTTTGTGTTATGTGTTCTTCGTACAAACAATTGGAGGTATTTTTGGTATTTATCATTGATTTTTATGTGACAAGTAATAGTGTCGCGACTGCTGGAACTGTTACACACAGACACATACACACGCAAGTAGCTCTAGCGTCTTTACGTCTTTTAAATCATTTAAAAGTATATTTGATATGAAGTCTGCCTACTTATAAATGTACTTGTTTTCAATAAAATACATTATCTGGTAAACACTACTTATCAAATATATAATCTGTATTAGATACATATAGCAGGCATATCTCACCATGGCCATGACTTAGGTAATTTCATGCAATGTCAATGCTTTATTGAAAAACAACATTATACACTCGATTATTTTACAAAAGGGTTCCGAAATATATAATTTTCTATAGTTTTATCTGAGTTTTGTTCCTGTTTCGTATAATGAGTATGAACGTTTTTTTAGAATGTCATACGTAGAATTTTTCTATCTAGTTTAAACATAGAATATGAAATTGTTACTAAAAATTACGGTCTGCATTATTGTTTTTAATTATTAATCGTCCATTATCGTCCCGAGTATACTATAGACACCATTCCCGCCCACCCATCCCCTTTTCACCAAGCTGATTGGCAGGTCTTCTGTTGCCGCCAGTCGCCTTGCTTCTCGTTCCTTCGTCTGAAGTTATAACTCTAACTTAGGTTAGACACGGTCTCCAATCCAGAGCATGCCTCTCCACTGTCTGTCTAGCCTGTGACAGACATGACCAATCCATTGCCGCTTCAGTTACTCACAGGCATAGTTCTTTTTTGTGAAGAACTTTCGCTGATTGGTTAGATTGGCCTTAACAACTGCACCGTACTTGGCAAATGGAAATGCTATTAGTTCCTTAGTTTGAGCAGTTACTATAATCGCTTTAGCTAATCTGCGAACATATTCAAATAGCTAACTAGCTATAAATTCGGGATTCATTGTTCTATAAGCGTCGCTTTCTATTACGGTTGACTATCTTCTTCTTTTGGTGCCATCTTCTATCAAAGGTTGGCGACCATCATGGCGATTTGGACCCTCGACACAGCAGCACGAAATAAAGAACGTGTGCTCTTATTGTACCATTGGCGTAGATTTTTAAGCCAAGATGTTCTTCTCCTTCCCGAATTTCTTTTCCCTTGTATCTTTCCTTGGATAATGAGCTGTAACAAATCGTATTTGGGATTGCGCATTATATGCCCTAGGTATTCCAGCTTTCGCTAACGGTTGACTATAATAGATGTATATTTACGGAATCCTAATAAAATAATGAATAACATGTTATTGCATCTTATCTTAATACATTTTTAAGTATTAGATCAAGGTCATAAATGGAATTAATCGAATAAAAGCAAAATACTTTTGAAATTATCTACAATCAAAAACAATCTACAATAATACGTAATAAGATGTAACTCTTGTAACATATATTAACAATTAAATTGATTGATTTTTAACCTGTGTAATATTAGTTCGCGTTCCAATGCTTGACGTGCATAAATACAAGATTTCATATTAATTCGTCTATGGTTCAAAAGATAAAAAGCACTGCCACTAGCGCCACGTATCCGTCACTAACGTAACTATATCCCTATGAATGTTGCAAATTACAATTGGGCCAACGCTTCTCGAGTTTGCGGTGAACATATATATACACATACATTCTCTTTTTCATAAATATATACGAAATGTAGCGAGGTGTGAGACAGTACACACTTAATGGAACATTGTGTGGAATGGGACCTTCATTTTCTGCCATCGACCCAGTGTCACCTGCAGTGTTAAAAAAAATCCAATAAATAGGCTCTCACGACTGTTATACGATTACGACGAGACTAATATAAAAGAAGAGAGAGCAAGACTCAAGTTCAATGATGTCTGAAGATAAAATATCTATATTAGCCATGTTTTTTTCTTACATTTACAGCAAAAATGATATTCACTATTTAAGCTATGATGCATCGTGGTTCACAGAAGGTTTTATATTTATAATATAATACATAATTGTTCTTATCTAAATATCTATGATTCGTTGGTTAAAAAATATTAATTTTCTCTTGTAAATTCGTTCGATTGACACTCGGTAAATCAATTTACAAGAGCCGGGGTATCTTAGTGTCCGGGCTATCGTCTCAAGTTGCATAGTACCTTGGAATCCGAGGTCCGAATCCTGGTGCCCGATGAATTTGATTGTTGCAAATTTAAGTGCTGATTTACCCACGCGCTCAGCGATGAAGGAAATCATCGTGAAACTATATGTGTTCTTTTCTACGACACGTGATGTCCCCAATCCGCACTAGTGTTAGGCTCTAGGGCTGCGTGGCGGGCTGTTATTATTTTTTTATCTTTATTTTGGTGATATACAATCCTTGTTGTCTATTTTGTTACATCCAAAACATTATAACAAGTTGTTATCGACCAACAATTCTTAAAATAATATTCTCTCTACAAGGAAAGCTGGTGTAATATGGTAAAATATGTAGAAGTGAAACGATGGCGGATATATAGTCGTCTTACATCAAGGAATTGTATTATCAAATTATATATGTAAACCGGCCGCTTCGCCGGGCTAGATTTAGCTTTATTTTATTTAAACAATAAACTTACATCATTAAATATTTATTTTAACTCCCACAATATATTAAATTATTCATTTCACTCTGTATTCATTCTCTTCTCGAGCGGGTGAAGATCATTATCTACACCCATGTACATATCAGCAGCATCAGTAAACGGATTCATTCGCGGCGATATAACTCACCTTGAATATTTCAAAATCCTTAATTATTATCTTTAATATACTTCAGTATACTTTTTTATACTTCCATTGTTTTTCAATATGGTTCATAATGACATAAATAGACACAACGCATGTGTCAAAATGGGTTATAAAACAATAGAATATCATCATAGTAAATAAAAGCAGTATTTGACAGTTCAAAAAGATGATGCTCCGATCGTCACCAAACTTTACAGGATTACTCGCCAGGACAATCTGAAGATTCCCTGAAAGTTTTATTGAAATCGGTCCAGCCGTTTCGGAGCCTATATGGAACATACCCACACACTTTCTCTTTTATATTATATTGATATATTAAATATTTGTTAGGGCAATACCAGATGCGTCGACGAGAAGCTCAGCAGCTCGTCTGTCACTACTTATACATATATAAACAAATAACAATGTCATCAACTGGTAAACTCGTTTCAAAGTCGTACAGCAAACTTATTTACTTTACAATCAGTTTACTCGATCGCTCGCATCGTATGTCGTTATATTATTTACTGATTACAACCAAAGTCAAACATTCCCAGCCGTCCACGTCCACTGCGACTGTGATAACCAGTGTCAATATAAAGCGTGGTAAACATCTTATTACATTTGCAGATACCGATTTTTTGTTGCTTTGTTTTTCACACACATTTAGTATGTTAGTACAGTAATAGTACATCTATGACCTAGACAGCTCGGAGAAGTTAAGGTTTCAAATGATTTGATTAAAAAGCATCAATAACTTAACTTAGGGCCATAGTCTTAGCCCTTCACAAAGGTTAACACGAATGTAAGTAACATTTGTGACAAAATAAAATTGCGTTCTTACATTTTGACCTACGCGCCTAAGGCCTAAGGCGCCTACTCATTTTTTACACATATAGGTATATTATAATAGCCGTGGTAGCTCAGTGTCCGGGCGATTGGCTCAAGTAGCAACCCTGTAGTTCTGTGCTCCTAGAATAAGACTACGATTAAAAGGGGCCTCGGGTTCACTGGGCGACAAAGGTGGACCCGGGAAAAAGGCGACATCGGCTGGCCATGCACTACGATGGCACAGGGGGGGAGGGTGTAACCTCTCAACCGGGACGTGCTCTCCTAAGAGCACAGTGCAGCGGAACTCCGGTACGTTCCTCTGGAGATCCCGGAGCCCCTCGCCATGCACCGAGGAACGCTCACCAGGAGGGTTTTTAGTGGGTAAAAGCCCCACATAACTGCCGCCTTCCCCGAATAGAAGGCGTGGTATTTTGTTGAAGATTTCCCCCTTTAAACAAAAAAAATAATAGTTGCAATCCTAGTTCTATCCCCGGTGCCGGCACCAATAAAATTGTTGTTGCAATTGTATGTGACAATTTTACCACGCGCTCAGCGGTGAAGGAAAACATCGTAAGTAAACCTAATTTTTTCTGACTGACGAAAGTCTGCCAATCCGCACTACGGTGTGCGTGGCGGACTATGTCCTTATATTATAAATATATATATATATATATATAGTATATAGAGTCGGTAGGACGTTATATATATAAAGGCTGTAACTTTAAAAATCGCTAGTAAATTGTGGGTATAAGCTTGGACTTCGGGAAACATCGGCGTTATCAAATTTACTTACAAAATAAATCATTGAATAAACCAAACACGTTCGGCGCACTTCCGTTACGTTGACTGAACTATTATTTGCGCACGATTTGCTTCGTAACATATAAAAAATGGATCATGCTTGGCACCCAGCACTTTGATTACGTGCTGCTTGTGGCGGCCGCGTAACCGACTCGCTTCAATGGTTTTATTATAATTGAAATCACTGAGGTATTACTTGTGGGCGAATATACCATATATTCGCTTCCGGAGTAACTAGAAACATCCATCTATCCTTATTTTATATCTGAATCTTCACAAATACAAACCGAAAAAGAAATCAAACGTCAAATAAACGCGTGGACCATCTGTTTTATTTCTGAAGTATCACATATAATATATATGTAACATATGTTACTTACAAGCTTCGCCCCGCGGTGTGACTCGCGATTAAAAAATATTTATAAAAAAATTCTCAATTAAAAGTTAAAAAACTTAGGCTAAGTTACTCCTTAACTATCTGCCAGTGAAAGTCCCGACAAATTTGGTCCAGCCGTTTGTAGAGTTTAGCCGGAACGAAAGACAAAAATTGTAAAAAAAATTATTTTGGCATTTGTAACAGGCACTCCAATTTTAAAAGAAATTATCTATTAAAATTTATTTGTGATGATAAATTCTAGTGCCTATTTTCTTTTTATTCTTCCGCATTTGTGCTCTATGGCGTTATGGAGAAACTAGTATTTTAAAAACCTACAAATATATAAATCAACAAGCAAGAAATCAAATTTTAGGTGCTCCCTCGTCTATCTTCGCAACCCAAGGTCGTATGCTAATAATGTAGGGCCTAATCGAAAATAAGCTCTTTAAAACAAAAAAAATAATAGTTGCAATCCTAGTTCTATCCCCGGTGCCGGCACCAATAAAATTGTTGTTGCAATTGTATGTGACAATTTTACCACGCGCTCAGCGGTGAAGGAAAACATCGTAAGTAAACCTAATTTTTTCTGACTGACGAAAGTCTGCCAATCCGCACTACGGTGTGCGTGGCGGACTATGTCCTTATATTATAAATATATATATATATAGTATATAGAGTCGGTAGGACGTTATATATATAAAGGCTGTAACTTTAAAAATCGCTAGTAAATTGTGGGTATAAGCTTGGACTTCGGGAAACATCGGCGTTATCAAATTTACTTACAAAATAAATCATTGAATAAACCAAACACGTTCGGCGCACTTCCGTTACGTTGACTGAACTATTATTTGCGCACGATTTGCTTCGTAACATATAAAAAATGGATCATGCTTGGCACCCAGCACTTTGATTACGTGCTGCTTGTGGCGGCCGCGTAACCGACTCGCTTCAATGGTTTTATTATAATTGAAATCACTGAGGTATTACTTGTGGGCGAATATACCATATATTCGCTTCCGGAGTAACTAGAAACATCCATCTATCCTTATTTTATATCTGAATCTTCACAAATACAAACCGAAAAAGAAATCAAACGTCAAATAAACGCGTGGACCATCTGTTTTATTTCTGAAGTATCACATATAATATATATGTAACATATGTTACTTACAAGCTTCGCCACACGGTGTGACTCGCGATTAAAAAATATTTATAAAAAAATTCTCAATTAAAAGTAATAAAACTTAGGCTAAGTTACTCCTTAACCATCTGTCAGTGAAAGTCCCGACAAATTTGGTCCAGCCGTTTGTAGAGTTTAGCCGGAACGCAAGACAAAAATTGTAAAAAATGTTATTTTGGCATTTGTAACAGGCACTCCAATTTTTAAAATAAATTATCTATTCAAAATTATATGTGATGATAAATTCTGGTGCCTATATTCTTTTTATTCTTCCGCATTCGTGCTCTGTGGCGTTATGGAATAACTAGTATTTTAAAAACCTACAAATATATAAATCAACAAGCATGAAATCAAATTTTAGGTGCTCCCTCGTCTATCTTCGCAACCCAAGGTCGTATGTTAATAATGTAGGGCCTAATCGAAAATAAGCTCTTTAAAAGAAAAAAAAAACCGGTCTAAAACTGATGGCGTTGTGAGTGCGCAATAATTTAAAACATAGACGAATTAAGTACCTCCTCTTTTGAAGTCGCTTGAAAATGGTTAAAGAACACATTACGTTATTACATTACATTCAGTTTACGTTGATGAGATAACTTAACCTTTTTTTTTTGTTGACGGGGAGGAAATCTTCACAAAGATACCCCGGCTTCTGGGGGGAAGGCGGCGGTTATGTGGGGTTCTTACCCACTAAAACCTCCCCGGTGACCCTTTCCTCGGTGCATGACGAGGGGCTCCGTGATCTCACGTGGAACGCACCGGAGCCCCTCTGCCCTGTGCTCAAGGAGAGCACGTCCCGGGGGGACGTTATTCCCTGTGTCCTCGCAGCGCAAGGTGACACGGGCCAGCCGATGTCGCCTTCTTCCCGGATCTACTTTGGTGGACGACGCAGGCCCCCACCCTGGTCGCCCAGTGAATCCGAGGCCCCTTTTGGTCGCCTTGTACGACAAGCAGGGGATACCGTAGTCTTATTCTTGAGAGCCCAGAACTACAGGGCTGCCAGATAACTTAACCTAGAGAACTCGATCGCGCCGTTATTCCGATTCTGTCGCAGCCCATCTAGTTTTGGCTCAGCGCTCTAAAAGCTCAGCTACCGCTACACCCAGGTAATATTATAGATTCCCATTTGTCACGGTCCCCATTGGTGTATCAACCAATGACATAGGAACTACTTTATTTTAAATAAACACACGCTCATTTAACTTTCAGGAATACCGCCATCTATTGACTGTTCTCAAAAAGGGAGCCGCGTTATGTAAAAAGAGAAATACTACACGTTACTAAAAAAATCGTCATAGATGGCGCTGAAGATTTATAAAAATTCATGCTTTTATATTAAACCACATGGTAACTGATGAGCGCGGTTCCACCCGCGATAATTTGTTTACATTATAATTTAGGAATACAAGATTCAAATTAAGAATTTTTACATTTACACGTGTGATAGCAAATAAAACAAAGCTTATAATCAGGAATGTTCATATACAAAATGTATTAAAATATTCGCGCTCCATCACAATGAATCCTTAACCTAAATACGGATAGGAAACTTATTATTATGCATTGCAGATCAAGTTTAGCATCACGCTGTAATAAAGCACAGCTAAAATAAATAACTTACACAATAACAACCTCAGATCACTAAAAGATTCACACTTTTATACTTGATAGATCATAATTCTTTAGAATCTTCTGGAAGGCAGAGGAACAACTTGGAGCAGGCAACGTTGAAAGCGTTGCAGGAAGATTGTAGCCACATAGGCTTTTGTTTCCACGCGATGAATACATAGTAAAATGGCACGCCAAGAGCGGTGAATGCCATACCAATGCCCACTTCTTTTGGATTATTGTAGAAAGAGAAGATAACAAGGAACAAGCAGACGATGAGAAATATAATGGGATAAAAAAGGTAAACTCGTATGGGCCGCTGTAGTTTCGGCTGCGAATACCGCATCCACAGTAGACCGGCCACTGAGCAGAAGATAAAAAGCGCCTCCACTGCCATCGTAAATATCACCAGAGACTCCAATTTGTTGTATATTATCAGAACGAGCGTTACCAGACACTGAAATAAAACAGAAAAAAACGTGTTTTATAAAACAATGTTGTTGAAAACTTTCGTCAACTGGATTAATTGTAAATACTTGTACTGTAAGTTAGTAGGCAATATAGACTAAGTCATTATTATATCATTTGTACCCCGAGTGTGCTAGGCCAATTGTGTAAAAAATAAACGTCTATTGGCATCACAGTCGTCAATATATGCTAGTAATGGTAGTCTTTAAATTCATTGTCGGCACTATGGTTTACCGATGCAGTATCACTGACATCCTAATCGCGTTTGTGTTAGTATTTAATATGTAGGTGATGATGGAATGAAAATTAGATGGGTCCAGATATACATATAAGTCAATAAAAAAAATGTCTGATCCCTAACATTATGGACATGATTGACCGTCCCCATTTCCTAAAAAATTTAAATTAAAAATCCCATTCGAATACCTTAGCCGCAAAATTAAAGTAGAAAGATTGAAAACGGTTTCACTATTTCCTCAAAACAATCGTGATGTCATAGGCAGATTTTCGGCTATTGCAGGTAGAAGTATTGCTGGAGTATCTTTGGCCATTACTCTTTTAATTACGACGTTACCCAAGTGGCATGACAAGAAGTAGCTCTAGAATGACGATTCAGTTAAAGCCAGTTGCTTCACTGAGCCGTGGTTCAGTCCTTTAATATACCGTGGAGTCGAAATAGACCTTTTTGCCCAGCCGAGAATAATTGCAGGTGATCCTTACGATAGTTTACTCATAATAGCCTAGCCTCATAAGCGTCAATAGCCTAATGCTTTAGGGTACGGTCTGCAAATCGTAAGGTCGTGGGTTCGAATCCACCATTCTACTTTTGCCGTGAACCATCTAGCACAATGGGAGGCCGGTCGCCAACACGATGGTCTGACCAAGTAAAAGGTGCCATTTCCTCTCCTAATCTCTACCAGCTGGTGAGGGCTGCCTCGGACCGAAACCGATGGAGGCAGGTTGTTCATTTGAGGGGCCGTAGTGACCACGATCCTCAGAAATGAGGGAACGACAAAGAAGATCTAGCACAAACATTTATGAAAAAAGAAAATATTTCTAGCATATTTTTTTTAAATGAAGTATTATGCATTTGATGGTTGGTTTTTCTCAAGATTGCGATCTTTCTAACCACGTTATCCTCGAGACGAAGATAGTCTAGCCTAATAATCCCAAGCTCGGAGCCGATGTTTTTAAATCGAATTCAAACCATGTCCTAGCACAAGCTTAAGCTTAGTTGGAATGGTTAACAAGATTGTTAGTAAAATTTCTGAAAAAAAAGAAATAAAAATAAGCTACCAAGCTTTCTTTTTAAAAAAATAAAATAAATAAAAAAATGCTTGAACTGATCAAATGGTTTCAACACAAATAAAGACGTACTATTAACATACTGCTACTAAGAATGTCGTTTGTGTCCAAACAACCCTATTTCTCTCAAGATAGCAACGATGTCGTATATTAATAAAAAATTATTTAAATACAAAATTACATCCGAATCATTACAATCCTTTCGGGTTTACAATGATACGGTAGTAGAACTCACCATAAATATTAAGGAAGGCACTGGGGTCATCCTTCTGACATCAATCAATGATATAGCCAATGGTAGATGGCCGTTCCGAGCACCAACAAAGAAGAGTCGCGATGATGCGTATATTGCACCGTTCAGCGAGCCAAAAGTGCACAGGGCAACGAACAGTGGCATGATCCAAGCGAATACGCCCAAGATCTTCTCGCCGTAGATCACGGCAACAGCATTCGTCGGGATAATCTCCGCATTGGTGAGCACGGCGAAGAAAGCCACGTTTGTAAGCACGTACACAATGATCACCACTGGCATCGATATGTAGATTGCACGTCGTAAATTTCTGTAATAAACAGACATTTTCGTTTTATAATTCATATATATAATATCTTTAAACGAGCAATTCTTGTATTTACATAATTTGAATCTCGAAATCGGCTCCAAAGATTATTAATGAAATTTTGTATGTTATTCTGTTTCGGGGACAGTTAATCGATCTAGCTAGGATTTTTTTTTTAGAAAAATATGGTTTTATCTGCATATACCCTATTTTTAGTGTAGTAAATGGCGTTACTAAGCAACAGTGAGCCACTAAGTGTTTTGTCTGCCATTAAACCAAAAAAAAATAACTGTTTATATAATTTATTTACAATAACGTATATAATATAGTTACTTCGTGGTGAATCAATAAACTAGTCGATATTCAGGTTAAAAAAACATAACGCGTGGAGATAGATTTTATTGGGTGCAAAAAGGCAAATGAAATAAATTACAAATTTTAAAACAAAAAGATGGTCTAATCAATGGGTTAATGCTAAAATCACTATCGAATCTAGAGTTAGACGAGCCTAGAATTAGATATTTACCAAAAAATACTGTCACCCAGGTCCTGATAATAATATTCAAAGGTAGAAGCCTTGCCCTAACTTTAAGAAACCAAGAGGAATTATAGCTGCGTTGCCGACATATAATAATAATAATAACTTTATTAATATCACAAAAACAAACATGTTACATATACAGGAGCTCTGTTTCCTGAACTAGGTACAGTGTACCTGTATCTCAGGAGACAGTGCCTTCCCGAGTCACAAACAGTAAGTCCTGCGTACAATAAGTTTTTAATATAAGTTAAGTAAATTAAACGATAATTAATAATTAAAAATATATGAAAAAAAAAAACAAAAATGTGTGCAAAAGGAAAAAAAAAGGGAAAGAACTACAGCCATAGTCGAGAAGTTATGCGAATGTGTAGTGTATTTGTGTGTTTGTGTGAGTGAGTGTGTGTTTGTCATAAGGTTAATAATATATTTTCAATTTGGGTGTATTCCTGATTCTGCAACCATTTTAATATCAATCCCTTGAACTTGCGACTGTTAAGCCTTGTGAGATAATTAATGTCGAATAGGATTTTATTATATATCAGTGGTGCAACAGAGATTGGCGTTGTGCAACGGTGGACCTTGGTATTGGCACGATACGATATCTTCTTTTTTTAGAAGGCAGTAGTGGTAACTCTATTTCACATATACTTATATATAGAGACGAATTGATAACCGTCTCCTTTTTTAAATTGTTCTAAACACAATTGTTGATAATGGACATGAAATAAATTCGGTGACATTGGGCTCTACTTACTTATAAGGATCTTTAAGTTCCTCAGTCACATAGTTAAGATAATTCCAGCCGGAATATGAGAAAAGGCCACCGTAGAAGGCAGTAGCGATATTACCGGGAGCCCAGTTTGTGCCTTCGGTCCAGTTTGCAAGGTTCTCTGTGTGACCGGAGTATAAATACCAAACGCTGGTGAAGAAAATGACGGGAAGTGCGAGGATCTTTGCACCAGTGAACCAATCTTGCACCCTCGTCACCCACTTCACGTTGTAGCAGTTGACGACGGTAAGTAAACCTGGAATATGTTAGAAAAATTATTATAGCTTTAGTGTAGTTTAGGTCTATAGAGGTTATTCACAACTGCGTAATAACTTCTTGATTCTCCAAGCTGAGATTCTCCTCCTATTACAAACTAAAACCTACTATTACAAACTAAAAACCTTGCAAAAACTCTCGACTCGATAAGTACTAAATTAAAGCATTAGGTAGTGGCGTAACTCCTCGGCCATTTCTTCAATCAATCTCTTTTGCCCCTTAGATGCTAGGAGCGTTGCTGGAGTTTCTTCAGCCACTTCTTCTCCAAGCGCCAACGCTTTCCGAAGTGGCACTCAAAGTTAGTTTAGATTTTGCCAACGCTTTCCGAAGTGGCACTCAAAGTTAGTTTAGATTTTCGAATGTCCCTTAGATTATCCGTGAAATAGCTACCGACCGAGTCGTGGTTCGGCCCTCTCGGGCGCCCCCGGATCGGAATGCTTACGCGTAACACAGTAACCGACCGAGTTACTAGCGATAGAGGTTCAGGCTATGCCACCTCTCAATCCGGTGAAGCAGTCAAGGCCAGCTTCTCTGGCCAATCTGTGTAGTTCGTCATTAAAAAAAAAATAATATAAAAATAAACGACTTTTGCCAAAAAACCTTAAATAAAAAATGGCAGTTATTACAACCGTTTCGAGAGAATTTCTTAATGAAAAATGAAAAAGAAAATGTATATTATACTTAAAATTTTAAAACGAGTTACCAAAATTCGCAATCATTTCATATAATTCTACACTACAACATTACAAAATCAAATTATTAAATCTACCTTTATATCTTGCCAGTAATCTGAATTATGTTTTCAACGTTTGCTTCTTATTATTCAAAGTTGGAAGAGAAAAACTGGAAAAAAAAGGACTGGTGGAATGTTGGCAACAATCACGATTTTAAACATGTACAACTCCAGTGCAAGGAGGTGCAAAAAGACTACAACTTTTCATCATGTTTGATTTTTACAATGGCAACTTTAATTTTGTTGTTCTCTTTTGAGAACTTGTCTTTTTATTAAAATGCAAAAAAATCGCTAAAATTATTAATATATGTTTTCATTCCAAAACCGTAATATTTATTTTAATTACTACGTAGTATCACCTTAATCGTTATTTGAATTAACTGCGAACAGGGTTCAAATTTTAGGCAACCGTTCGATTCACCCTAAATGTTACCTCAAGGCCGACGAGTCCTCTTTGTGCAACCATTTGAGTTTAAAGAGGACACAATGGTCTGAAGCCCTAGCGAATAGCGCGTCTCTCAATAACGTTCCCTATTCAAACACCAATAAGGTTAAGAATGGTTAAGGTTACATTTTAAATTGAAAAGTAATAGGCATCCGGTCTGACCTCTTACCAGTGATATAAAAATATCCGTACTTCATTTCTTGTTATTGCGTATAATATTTTAACGCACGGAACGTTCAAATTTACTGCTACTTTTGTCTTTTTAAGAGTGAAGGTGCACATTTTGCACATTTTTTGACTTGACGAACTACACACATTGGTCAGAGAAATTTAACATTAAACATGACCGTTTTAACGCGGTATAGATCGCAATAATAAATATAATATATAATTATAATCGAACGTTGGTAGTACTTTTTTTGACGAACTATACAGATTGCCCAGAGAAGCTAGCCTTGACTGCTTCACCGCATTGAACCTGAACCTCTATAACTAGTACCCCACACAAGGGTCCCCCCGGTGACGGGTAACCTCGGCTTGGACGGTTACTATGTTACGCGTAAGCATTTCGGTCGGATGCTATGATAATCTAAAGGACATTCAAAAACTAAACCAACTTTGAGTGCCACTTTGAGAAGCGTTGGCGCTGGGAGAAGTGGCCGAAGAAACTCCAGCAACGCTCCTAATATATAAGGGGTGGGGCTCTCCCATAAAATAGCAGCAGATAGATTCGTCGCGGCTGACGCTGAGGGATTAGCTTCGACGTAAAAATAGTTAATCCTAAAAATCCGTCTTAAACGGTACCCACGACCAGGGGAGCAGTCGCCCCCTGCGCTGATTGCCCAGATAATGGGGTCGATACCCCGAGGCCCGTACCTGCGAGGTTCCCTTGAACCTAGTAGACGACCCCCATAAAATAGCGGTAACGCGCGAGGATTATTCGCTATTCAACATAATGCACTATGCTTGAGCATTTATAGCGCCGTCGTTATCACCCGATTTCGATTTTTCTTTGAACGGATTTGGTTTCAATTACTTCCCATATTTTGTTGGCATTAGATCTTGGGTTCCAAAGATATACCATAGAAACCCTAAAATCGTACTGAAGAATGTTTGATGTTTGAATATTGGTATCTTTTAATAATTCAAGATAAGTAAATGATATAGAGTAATGTATTCGCTTGAATTACGTAATATAAACTATGATACTTTGGAAATACAGCGTCGATGCGTAGTAGCGTTTGATTCGTTAACTGACGGACAGACATTTCCATTTACGTTCTGTTTTACACGTAAATATATTTGTTTGCTCTCTGTTCTGCTTGAACGCTACCATAAACTGGGATTTTTGTACATCTTCAAATCGGTGGTCGAATGGAGCGTGTATAGCAACAGTATCGGGATTTCTATTGAGTGCCCTTACGCTGTAGAATTGGCAAGATAATTCCTCTTAAGAGTGTAACGGTGCGATGCGGGAGGAAGCCCTCATTATCCTGTCAGGCGCAATCAGCACGACGCGCAACCGCGCTGCCATAAAGACGTGGTCACAGTGAAATCGAGCATCGCTGATTGAATGTATTATATTCGTATAACAACCAACAATTTGTAGACGAAATGTATGTATATAAGAAATCGAAATTAATGCATTTTCTCTCCAACTAACCTATGGTGGTTAAAGGCCATTTAGCGTGGCTTAAATAGCGTTTTAACATTCGTTAATGTAATACGTATGTGTATTATAATAATATATTATCTTTTGCAGTAAAAAGAGTTCAGATAGACGCGACTAAAACATTAATTGACGTCCCTAATCTCAATCGACATATACTTGCTTCAGAGTTTAGTTGCTAAAGTAAACTAATTCGTAACTTAGTTTAATTAACTTAATTGACTTTCGATGAGGGTTAGGCCGATTAATTGCTTGACTAAGAGGCGTTCACGAGGATATTCTGGAGACCAAGTGTTGTGTGGTATATTATATAACATGGTATATACATATATCTAGCTACTGCGTATTTTTAGTTGAGTCTGGTAGTGTGATGTGTGTATTATTTACGTATTCTAAAGATAAATGAGTGTCTATCATACGACGGTTAATTTTAATCACATTCTAAGACTTCGCATTGCAATTTTTTATCAAAACACCTTGGTATAATATTTGGATGGAAAGCGAAAAATTAAGAAGAAATAAATAAGACAGCAGCGCAAATTGTTTACTTAGAATTTTCATTTGCGGGAAAACGGTGCTCTTATCATAGATATAAGTGTAATATCAACAAAGAGTTTTGTTTTTTATTAAATATATAAATAGTCGTTATCATCGTTATCATAGAGACAACTGATAAAACATTCCGGAAATCGCGGAAATGGGTCAGAATTGTCGTTTTAAAGAGAAGATTTTTTTTGCCAACTTAAACAAATAAATAAACATCTGTAGTGTAATCAGTACTACCATTTTATAATTTGGCTCTCGTTTTGATGTAGAATTTTATGATTGTTTTATCCGAAGAATAAAAATTGTAGTAATTGCAGTTGAAAGTACATCTTACTTTATTGTCAACTTTTTTTTTGTTGACGGGGAGAAAATATTCACAAAGATCCCCGCCACTAAAACCTCCCAGTGGCCCTTTCCTCGGTGCATGACGAGGGGCTCCGGGATCTCACGTGGAACGCACTGGAGCCCCTCTGTACTGTGCTCAAGGAGAGCACGTCCCGGGGAGGTTACATTAGGAGGCAGACTCGGGGCTAAGCGACTTGCGTTGCGACCATACTTAAGTAATAATAGTTAAAGTAACTGACAAATGACATATTACTCAAGACTATACATTTATGTTGACTAGAAATTTAATAACGTCTCTAACTCTCTAGCGTTCAAAGTAATTTTAGATTCTAAGTACGTTTAATAATAAGACCTATTGCTTATCGACGTTTGAGATTGTGCCCACTTTCACATTAGCAATGCTCACCGATCATACGCCACTCTCTAAATACGGATATTCACTGTAATTAAAGTAGTGGCATTTCTTTTTTGTTCTCTCGCAACAAGACAAAAACCTGCCAGTTACACGATTGCATACACCATAAATTAAAAATCTTTTTTCTTCATTGCCAAAATACTTGAGATCCGATTCTGGGAATGAGTCGTGTCGAGTACGTAATAAATGACCGAAACTTGATTCCAGAGAAAAGAACCGGTCCTCCGCATGGGGTGATGCATGAAAATGCGAATATTAAGTATGCTTTAAAAGTTGGAACAAATTGTTTCTTCGTTTATCTTAGAACTTTAACATTTGGCAAAAATATATCTTGTTTTTAAGAACAGAACTATAACCAGTGCTGTGTGTCATCCTGTAGTAGAATATAATAATAATAACATACGTAATACAGAAAAGGAATAATTAGAATTAAGTCAACCAATCAGATTTTTTTACTGGCAACATTTTATTAATAATATATGCCACTGTTTAGTACAGATTATATTACTATATTATCTGTTCAACACAGGCCGTTTGAAAATACATCTGTGTCATACATATGCTCCAAATTGTTTAGCTGTTGCTTAGCAACCGTATATTGAACGTGAACACTAAACAATAAATCTTATAATTCAATTAATTTAACGATTTATAATACTAGGCTCCATCGTACTCCACCGAGCACGGAATGTGCTTAAAAGTGGTAGCTTATTTGCCAAGTGCTATAAAAGGCTAATAAGTGTTCCAAGAAGTTCTGCAAGAAAACTGTTAAATCAATTGTTACATACAATATGTTTGTATTATATTTATGTGTATGTTGCGGTATTTTTTATTTATGGGAGAAGAGGGCAAAAGTCGTCACCTGAACTTAAGGGATTCAACTACTCATAAACAACTACTAAAGTGATTATAGGTGAAAACCTATTTTGAAGAGTTGAATCGTCGGCTCCAAATCTGGACCGACCCACATTATTTGCACGAAGACATAACGTGTTTGATACTATATTCTGACGTTTGTATGCTAATCATTGATAAATTTGAATTCATTAAAAACTAGTGATTTCAAAAGAGATTATGGCCTGCTTAGAATTGTGTCAATAATAAAATGAAATCTAAAGCCAATCATTTAATAGTTTTATTAAAGACCCCACTGGCTAACGTACGTAAGTATCATTATCGGGAATGTTGTTGTTTTTTTTAAAAGGGGTAAACAGAAATGCAGCACACCTGGCCTTAACTCTGCGTCTGCACTGAATTTTCACTATAACAGAAAATGGTGCGGAGACTCATGGGGGGTATCATCTAACTAACATTTTCATTTTCATTTTAGACGTAAGAAATAAGTGTATGTGTTTTAAAAAAAGACTTGACTTAAAGGTCTTGTTAACAAGCCATAAAATATTCAACAACAAAATACACTATAATGAAAGAGTCAGTAAATGACATATGTTGACACGATGTCATTAATCATTTTTTTTAATTTTGACACAACTCTATTCGTATTAACAGAGAGCTCAAATTTAAAGTGACTATCGTTATTGCACAAATTGTGAGAGGACGTGCTGGTAAAAACCTTGCCTAGGTTATACCTTGCCGGCCTTTTAGAACGTTTAGCCCTTCGGTCTCGTCATTCACTAACGTAAAAGCACCTATTACCGCGGTAGAAGCGACGTAAGAGCTGTGCCACCTCTCAATCCGATGAAGCAGTCAAAGCCAGCTCTGGCCAATCTTTGTAGTTCGTTATTAAAAAAAAATACCGCGATAAATTGAGGGTAAAATATTATGAAATGAGGACTTTCCTTGACTATTAAGATTTTTTCTTTGCGTTTTATAGACTTTTAATTCCACACTTTCGCTCTATTTATTTATTTAGTTTGAAGCGTTATACTTATTAAAATTGCTTTTAGTCAGGACTACCACTTCCTCTATTGCCGAGGTTTTTTGCTAATTCTCCTTAGTCTATTTGTATTTTATAAAGAGTGGAAACTATTCTAGATCTATCTAGAATTTGACAAATATCTACGATTAAATTACAAATTTACGCTCCTTGCTATATGGTGGTGAGAACAGCTTTCCAGCTTTCGCTTTCCACTTTGTTCTGACCCTGACATCATCTTGCGAAATCTTGCTCTCGCTCATGTCTTTCGACATTATAATTTCCCGCCTTTTCTTTGTTTTAAAATTAACAAAATTAAAAGAAGACCTCGTGGCGCAGTTCATGTCAGTTTATTTTTCTTTGTTTATTTCAATAATAATTTTTTTTTCATAGTTCTTCTTTTTTTTTGCTTTTAAATTGCTCCTATTATATACATGGTTGGTGATATAATATATCCAATATCTGTTCATTTAGTACTCGATGCTAAATTTTCGTTATGTAATTGTTTTTGTTACGCATTCAAAACATAAGATATGAAAATTAGATTAAATCTTCTTTAAACAGACTTCAGCCGTCTCGACGTAGACAAATAAATTGTGACGACAAATAGTGTACATACAAATAATGTTTATTTAGAATTTACTCCGTATTTGAAGCCTGTTAAGAATAAAAACCTGGCTAAAAAATTTAACGTTCAATATTAGTGGTTCTAATAGGTGGTTTAGTGGTTCCATTCATTCTTCCGGAGAACCCATTAATCTCAAACATTACGTTAAAGGACTTACATGTGATAATGGCAGCTATTAAGCTAATGACATCCTCAGGAGGCTCACAAGCTGGCCACAGCGGCTTGATGACGTTCTCAGCAAAAGTCAGCGCCGTGATGGCGTTACCAGTCGGCACCAAAATGAACAGGGCACCCCAAAGATATAGAAATGCGGGCAGTGGCCCGAAAGCTTCGCCTATGTACGCGTAATCTCCACCGGATTTCGGGATCATTGTACCTGAAAATAATTAACATATTGCTTGTGAAAAATGGACAATTTGAGGACAAGCTTGCACCAGATTAAATCATAAAACCATCCACAGAAAAGTACCGTACCGTACCGTAAAGGACTGGAATAGTTTCCTAGCGTCTTTCTTTCCCTTTTAATAACCCTTTTATAACAATGAACCCACCAAAAATTCTTCTAACAAAACTGTTGAATCATGAAATTGAAGAACAACGCTTAGCTACTAGGCTATCGCTGTTTATTAACTATTGTCATATAGAATTCATTGTATGCATATTAGGTTTAGTTGCACATCATAAATAGATAGATAGGCACAAAGATAGCGAGGCCGGTTCGTTGATCTTTTGTGTAGTCGAATACTTTAACTAACTGATAAAACATTATTACTTCTCTCTATTTTAGAACATTACAATACACCACGTTTATATTATCGTTCTGATCAATTGGCATTTACTATATATTTAGATAGTAACACATATGTAACTTTTCACCTTCTTTGTCTCGTGGAATAGATTCTGTAAGCGCGAGGCTAATTTAAGATAACCTTAAAAAAACTGTGGGAAATAATTGTGACAAATATATCAACGGGTTACTAACCGCTATGTTAACCGTACTCACCGTTATAAATAAACAATTTAAATATACGCCAAGGTTGGCTACGGCATTGACGCACATTTACACTCTTTACGCTACTATTGTCGGTGATAACGATTAAGGACATATAATAAACAAAAAATTATAATAAAATCTTTATTTGGCACTACAAGAAAGTCTACATAATACAAATATAGTGTAAGATTATAGCAACATTAATAAAATATCGTATTGTTGTATTGCAACGCGCACCCTCTTCTCCCAATTAGGCGTCAGTGTTCCAATCAGATCCATAAATATACTTATTTTTTTCTTAATCTTAAATTAATTAAAAAAAAGTTTATTATAATTTATCAGTGTGGGTGAGAGGGCGTGCGTGTTTAATTGTACATTAAGCGTCTATTGGGGGTTAAGGATAAATTAACCCCCAATACGATACGTTACGATAACACGAAATAACTTTATTAAAACGTTGACCGCATTTTAATTGAAATGGCTTGAATTCCAAACTTAAACATCGATGTACATGTATATCTCTCGTCATGATCATTCATGATATACAAGACGAGACGGCCGAGACGGAGAGAAAGAACGTAATTAATTACTTTCTTTCTCTCCGTCCATCATCAATGATATTTTAAGGTTAACATGATACTGTCTAAAATAAGCTTTTGTGCTACGAAAACGGTTTGCCTCTACGAACTTATGTAATTTATGTTTTTGTAATCGTGAAATGTTTTTATTTAATAAAATATTTTATAATATTAAAATCTTAAAAAGCCTGGGTTTGAATTTCTGTTCCCAGTTTAAGTCAATGGGCTCACCTCCTGTCGAATAAGCTTGGTGAAAAGCGGACTCCCTGAGTTGTGCGAGTTAACATATTTATATATATACAATTTTCTGTAACCACAGGATTTTAAGGAGTTCCCGCAAAATAAATATAGGACGTAATTGAAACTAAACCCTTTCAACAAATATTTTTTTTAATCGATTTATAATTTAGTTTATAGGTTACAGTCTAATTAAAAATATAAAAATAATTACAGTTCTTATATTATTATTTTTTTTAACATGAGGTCATCAGGTCACATTACAGTCACTGAAAAGGTGAGCGTAACAAGGACTGTAATCTAACCTAAAATATCTAATTAATATTATTGAAAACGTTGAAGCATATTTACAGTTGAAATTTATACTATGTATGTATTGCAACATATTATATATATTTCATTGATTTAATTTGGGATACGCGCACAACATTGTTTTAAGATATGACTTTACAAAAAAATCCGTCGAAAAATACGTGCGGTAATTCCGAAACGTAAAGAGGTGAAGGAAATGGCACACAATCTAAATACTCGTATATTCTACTTAAAAATAAATAATATCAGTATTTCCCTTATCAATGGCTTTTGTCGAATTTTAGCATATCAAATCTTTACGTTTTTGCATGAAATACTCTCATAATCAACAAAAAAAGTAGTATTTGCTTTGTGTGTGTTGTACGTCTACCGATTGAATGAATTATTATTTTGAGAGATATATGTTCCCGTCTCTGTCTACTAACAAAATCTGAAATATGAATATTTATTGTTTTTCAGTCAACTTTTTGCCGCCTGTAAAATATGCTCGGGTGTTTCTAACACAAAATTATTTGATAGACATATTATTTTTCACACGGCCATTCCAAATTTGAAAATTTTATTCGACACCGCGGTTGAGACGAGATGACGTCGTTATTATGACAATTTGACAATTGCATCACTCTGTCTGTACGTATATAACAGGATTTTTAAGTTTTCCTCAGTTGTGTAAATGATTTCGTGCGTTATAGACTGTAAGACATATTCATGTGCCTATATATTTATTTTTAATCGACTTCAAAAGAAGAATTTGCCTATTTCAATGTTTGTGTACTGATAGCTCCTTAATTTATTAGTCGATCTTCAGGTTTTAAGGGTTTACTTTCATAAGTCCCATGTTAATTTTCTTGGTCTTTGGATTCCGAAGATACACCAGGGAACTTCTAAAAATCGTGTAGAAAAATGGTCGTTGATTGTGTTATCGGTTGGTTTGCAATACATACCTAGTCTTTAACGACAGTAAGTTTGAATGTGGAAGTAGAAAGAGAATGTAGGCGCCAAAATTTCGTAATATAACCGTGACACTTCGGAAATAAAAGCGACTGTCCATACGTGGTAGCGTTTAAAACATTCATAATTTATTTTTATTTTAGCCTAGATTGAATTTGACGCTTTGTCGTTTTAATTGTAAGTCACTAGTATTATTCACTGAATAGAGAGATAGCTGAGCTTTATGAGCGTTTAGTTTCAACTTTCGTTACGTACAACTTAGAACAAGTATCGGGATAATGATCGCCTTGTGCTCTTACTCTATACGTGATAGTATTTCTGCTGTGAAATAACAAGCGATCGAGCCGTGGTTCGGCCCTTTCGGCCACCCTCGGATCGGAATGCTTATGTAACATGGTAACAGTCCAAGCGGAGGTTACCCTTGAGTCAAATTACTTGCAATAGAGGTTCAGGCTAAGCGACCTAGGAGCTATGCAGCCTTAATCCGGTGAAGCAGCAAAAGTCAGCTTTTCTAGCTAATCTTTGTAGTTCGTCACAAAAACATACGCAATATATTCAAACGTTCATTTCGTTATTTTCTCATATTAGTTGTTTGAGATAATAACGAATTGTTTGTAAAAAAGTTAAACAAATTACTGAAAAATTAAGTTAATATTTATTTTGCTATTAAAACAAAAGGTTAGCTGGAAGAAAATACTAAATACCATTAATTTTCCCTTTGTATAATTATTTTGCATAAAGAATTTACTTACATATAAATTTTTGTTAAACGTTAACAACTGTGTAAGTAATGGCTCTTCGTATAGCAAACACAATTCGGTACATTTTATGTCATAGAATAATATTACGAGTATTTACATTTAATTTCAATCGAAAAGGGGGTAAATTATAGTACTTAAACAAGCGACAAGATACTTACCCAGTATCGCTAATTTATTTATTTCTAGATTACTTCAGGACGAAGTTTCGTCTACCTGGCCTGTTACGTTTCTCTTATGGTGATGATATTGAAGAAAAATGCTTATAAATATTATTTATATCATTAAATTATAGCACAGACAGACACGAAGAACAAACATAACTTATAAATAAAAATCTACATACAGATCAACGATCTACTCAAAGAGATGGTGTTCACTTACGAGCCGAGATAAAAACAATTAGTTGTGATTAATTATTACTGACTTCAGATAACTGAGAGTTCAACTTTTTTGTCGTGGACATTAACATATGGTACACAAAGTTAATGAATGAAAAACAATGATTTTTCTTTATATATTTATATGTTCTTTATATAAACATGCGATAAAGCGTTCAAATTCACGTTCTTGTGATCGGTGTTTCGAATCCCAAACTGCTTATACCAATGACTTTTCGTGAAGAAAATCAATCAAAAATGATCTGTGCCATTTTTAAGTTATTGTATGTTATTTTATTTCGTATATACTACACATATAATATTACATATATAATTTTATTTCATATACGTTTACGTTATGGTTAATTCATTAACATTAAAATTACATACTCGTATATAATTAAAGTCGATTGAACTAAGAGGTGATGATTTGTTCATCAATTTAAAATCAAGCTAACATATGGTGACATAACAAAAATTATAAAGGCACTTACCAAGTTCAGTGTAGCACAAAGCACCAATCCCCGCGAGGATTCCTGATAATACCCAAACTATAAGAGCCATGCCTTTTGAACCAGCATGCTTAAGCGCCATTGGGGGCGATACGAAGATCCCGGAGCCTACGATCACTCCGACTATTATAGCTACACCATTCAACAAGCTCAACTCCTTCTTCAAACGAACCCCTTCGCTCGACTGCTTATCATCGTTGGGAGCACAGTCCCCAACATCAACGGCTTTCACTTGCAACCCTTCAGTAGCGGATACTTTTGTCATTTTTGTGTTTTTTTGTAATCTATCAAATAAAAAAAAGTCTAATAGTTAATATCAAAAACTAATTAGAATTGTAGCTTCAGTCGCAGTCATATTAAATTTGATTTGCGAATTTCTTATTCTCCGCTATGCGGACATTGCATCATAGCGCTCAGTATATCGCGGGAAACACCACGTGCGAGGTAAAACAACATAAAATTAACCATATACTGATAATAATGTGTGAATATGGTTAACCGCCACAAATTCTCTGATAACACGCAGCAAGTATTATAAACGCACTACGAATATTGTCACAGTAATTGAGTCCCCACTATCAGGGTTAAAATATTCATAAAGTAAACATACGTTCCGATTTAATTGCCTGTTATTAATAAATAATTAAAAAAACTCAACAGCAAATAAATTAATGGGAAAATTGTTAAATATGTTTTACGAAAGTGGCAACCGCGATCGAAACTTTGGCGAGGCACGGCACGATGTGGACACGTTTAACGTTGAGCGTCCCCACTTTACTATTCACTGTACTTTACCAAGTCAACCACGAGCACGACTGTCTACCGCCATAGCATCAATGCACGACCAAAATGGCGTTAATGTGAACAAATATCATGCGATTTTAAACTCTACACATACGCGGGAAAGATCATTATGCTCATGTTTTGACACTCGTGAATTCACTGCCAAGTTTGAATAACCGGTTGATAGATATCCGTCTCGTTCTTTACAAGCACGTGTGTATTTGGCATACTTTTTCTCCAAAAGCAATCAGATGTACTCAAAATAGATGCGATGATAATGTTCACTTTGGTGACTGATAAGTAAGCCCATCGAAAGTTTTGCGAGAGGCTGTTTCCCGCCAATGGATGCGATGTATTTATAACAATGGCCGTTATGTGTAGGTCAATGACAGTATTTGTAGTCTGGAGCAATATCGTGTCATACACTATATCGAAACATAATAGGTCAATAATTCAATTGAAAGATTTGGGTTTGTACTTCTATAATTTAGCGCCGAGAAATAGATTCAAGATTACAGGTTCAAGCTAAAGATTTTTCTAGGGAGAGCCTGCTGGGTCAGACATAGTAGAGCTCGGCCACCTCTCAGTACAGCATCGGTGAAAGCCAGGAACAGATATAAATCAGACATAAAAAGCGCTATACTATTTTCGCGGCTAAATATAGGTAAAATTATAGGTAGATGTAGAATTGTACCTAGAATTAATTGATAAACATATGGTAGAGTTTTCTTCCTCTGAAAGTGTTAATTATGTTACTAGTTCAACCAGAACAGGGGTGCCACCCAGTCTTCTCATAGCGCCCTATCCCACTTGCTGCTGGGACAAGAGGTGGTGGAACATCAGTAACTCCTCTATCATCAATATGAGAAAATCTGTTTGTGACTTGTGAAATGTCTTCGTTTGAGAAATTATTTCTGTCTTTTGGGTCCTCGAAGGTTTCCTTAAGTCCCGAAGGGACCAAATTACCTTTGGAGATGAGGTTGTAAGAGACCGCAACTACGACCAGCAAATAAGACTCTAGACCTAGAATATCTACAACTTTTCATTAGGTATTGGTAACCATCAAAGGTACAAGTATACACCTTATTTTTTTGTTAACGGGGAGGAAATCTTCAAAAAGATACCCCGCCTTCTGGGGGGAAGGCGGCGGTTATGTGGGGTTTTTACCCACTAAAACCTCCCCGGTGGCCCTTTCCTCGGTGCATGTCGAGGGGCTCCGGGATCTCCAGTGAAACGCACCGGAGCCCCTCTGCACTGTGCTCAAGGAGAGCACGTCCCGGGGGGGTTACTCCCTCCCCGGGCACAGCCCTCACAGTGCAAGGCTACACGGGCCAGCCGATGTCGCCTTCTTCCCGGGTCCACCTTAGCGGACGACAAAGGCCCCCACCCTTGTCGCCCAGTGAACCTGAGGCCCCTTTTAGTCGCCTTATACGACAGGCAAGGGATGCCGTAGTCTTATTCTTGATAGCCCAGAACTACAGGGCTGACACGTATACTCCTGCTTCAAAGCTTTTATTCAGGCGATCGGTTATATATAGTACTAATGTATAAAGGTATGTGGTACGAACATTATGTATATATTAACAACTATATTTATGAGTTAAAACAAAGTCGACTTCAAATTAATTTGATGGATAAACTTTCTTTTGATGGATTCTTTTATTTTCGAAGTATTATAGCTGAATTACGAAGTTCGCGCTACATTTTGTAGTCTTAGTCTGTTATAAACCTACCTATATCACAATTAACAAGCATACTTTCCTACAATATTTAGGAGTTCCCTGGTGATATACCAAGATCTGAATTCAAAGTCGTATATTAATTAACAAAATTGTTATATGCGATCTAATAAATTAAAAAAAAATTGGTACTTAAAAGATGGCGCTATGAGTGCTTAAACATTAAAAAAATGACGAGTTGGAACTTCCTCCTTTTTTGAATTCAATTTAAAAACATTGGTGACATATTCGGCTCCGAGCTTGGGATTATTCGGCTAGACTATCTTCATCTCGAGGATAACGTGGTTAGAAAGATCGCAATCTTGAAAAAAAACATCAAATGCATAATACTACATTTAAAAAAAATTATGCTAGCAATATTTTCTTTTTTCATAAATATTACTAATGTTCTTGTTAACCTTTCCAAGCTTAAGTTTGTGCTAGATGGTTCACATCAATAGTCAAATGGCGGATTCGAACCCGTGACCTTACGATTCGCAGACCGCACCCTAAATCATTAGGTTATTGACGCTTCAATTCTTTATTATTCATGATTGTCAGACATAAGCTACAAAGGCTTAAGCATCATGGTCGATTATGGGTACTTTTTATCTGATCTTTCTTCGTTTGACATTTCCTTTTTTTTTTGTTGACGGGGAGGAAATCTTCACAAAGATACCCCGCCTTCTGGGGGGAAGGCGGCGGTTATGTAGGGATCTTACCCACTAAAACCTCCCCGGTGGCCCTTTGCTCGGTGCATGACGAGGGGCTCCGGGATCTCACGTGGATCGCACCGGAGCCCCTCTGCACTGTGCACAAGGAGAGCACGTCCCGGGGGGAGGTTACTCCCTCCCCCCCTGTGCCCTCGCAGCGCAAGGCGACAAGGGCCAGCCGATGTCGCCCTCTTCCCGGGTCTACTTTGGTGGACGACGCAGTCCCCCGCCCTTGTCGCCCAGTGAACCCGAGGCCCCTTTTAGTCGCCTTGTACGACAGGCAGGGGATACAGTAGTCTTATTCTTGAGAGCCCAGAACAACAGGGCTGCAGATGTTTGACATTTCCTTATTTAACATTTCTTTACAACCTTTATCAATGCCACTTATTTCGGTGCATAAAAGTTCTTATTTTTCTCGTCCTTTCCTTCAAGATATCGAAAAATACGCACTTTGAACACTTCAAAGTCATCACACAGTAAATAATTATAATAAAATTAAAAAACTTTTTAAACATGCGTAAGTATTTATTTAAACTGAAATCAACAAAAGGGAAATACATGTATTAACCTTAGGCCCATATGATCAACATCATAACGAAATAGTATTATTATAGTATGTCAGTGTTTAATTCATAATTAAATATTCTTGCTGTACCATCATCTGATGTAGATAATAAAATGTTTTCTTTTTCATTGTAGCATAAATCAAATATTTCTGACCAGTGGCCCGTTAACACTTGACTTCTCGCTCCAGACCTCCCATCGTATATTCTAACAGAGCCATCAAGGCAGCCGGTGACAAGCTGATCTTTAACCCAAAATATTTTAGTGACTCCAGCTGCAATATCATCCACCGTCTTAGAACAATGATGACGTAGCATTTGTCTGGCTGTATCCCAAATTGTAACAGCACCATTCAATGTTCCTAAAATTATAAATGGGTAATCATAATACAATTATAGCAATAGCTGGGATTTAAACTTTTATTTCTAGTTAGTGAAGACAAATATTTATTACATAATATTTATTTTAACCAATAATATTTACCTAAGGCAAGGAATCCCAACTCTGAACTCGAAAATGCCACTGCTTCTAAATCATTCTCTATTTCCAACTCTCCTACGACTTTACCGTTGATTGATGTTGTCAGTATTGCTTTTCCTGTAACAAAGAAGTAGAAATATGAAAGTAGCTTATTTTACCTATGGCACAATTTATAACGCTTAAATACAAAGGTTTGACTAGTAGTGCTAATTTTAAAAAAAATAAAATTTTAAACACAAGCAGTT
Organism: Meandrusa payeni; assembly: GCA_029286785.1. NCBI lineage: Eukaryota > Metazoa > Arthropoda > Insecta > Lepidoptera > Papilionidae > Meandrusa > Meandrusa payeni. The sequence continues at coordinate 5,942,977 of JAGSMX010000012.1, read as the reverse complement.
GTATGAAGTTTGATAACACAAATAGATAAAGGATTTGCAGCTGTTATTTCATTTAATTACAATCACATGACAAAAAAATAGGATACATTTAAAACTTTAAGAACATATTTGCATTAACTGTACTGTTAAAACACCCTCGCCTTTATGTGGCAAAACTGTGCGCAGTTTTGCAGCAATGCATGCAGATTACTCTCCTACTGATGATATAAAAATAATACGTAAGATTCATAGTATACCAAAGCCATTGCCGGTGCTGTAAGTATGAATATCATGATTTTTGAGGCCCATAGTGGTCTCTCAAAGCATGCTCAAAGTCGCACAACTAGCTATGGAGAGGGCTATGCTCGGAGTATTTCTACGAGATCAAATCAGGGATGAGGAGATCCGTAGACGAATGAAGGTAACCGACATTACTCGCCGGATAAGCAAGTTGAAGCGGCAATGGGCAGGGCACATAGCGCGTAGAACAGATGGCCGATAGGGCCGAAAAGTTCTCGACTGGAGACCACGGACCAGCAAGCGCAGTGTGGGACGTCCACCCGCCAGTTGGTCTGACAACCTCATAAAGGTCGCAGGACGCAGCTGGATGCGGGCCGCTTATAACCAGTCCTTTTGGAAATTGTTGGGGGAGGCCTATGTCCAGCAGTGGATGTTTTACGGCTGAAATGATGATGAAAATGATGATCATGATTTCTCATTTAACTTTCATACAAATAAATATTAATTACCATCTGTAGATATAGAAGCTATAAGATTGTTTTCAGGATGTGTATCAATATCAGTAACCCTCATTTGGTGCACACTTTGTGGCACTTGCTGGAGAACAGAATTTGTCTTCAGATCCCAAATTTTTACTGCGCCATCTTCATACCCTGCTACTAAACGTATGCCATCCTGAAAAAGCTGAAGAACAATATGGAATGAATAGGGTTTATAAATGATAAATTATAAAGATAATATAGATGTTGTAATTTGGTTGACAATTTATGTTAACTATTCAGTAGCAATGTTGGCTTATGGCATTCAGATGTACTAAAAGTAAATTACATACTTAAAGGTGACCTCAACAGTACTTTAATCCAACAAAGCAAGAAAATTGGGAGCTTTTATTTTACATAATATATGAATATAGTTCGAAATAGAAAATAAAAATATTACCTTTCCACATTCTGTTTTTATATTATGCCCTGGTAGTATTTTTGTTTCTCCAGATGGTATTTTAAATACAAATATATCACCAGTAATAGCCCCACATATGAGTACTCTGGCTCCAAAATGCCATAACCCCCAACTTAATTCATCAGCCTCATATTCAAATACAACTGACCACACTTCTTCTTCTTCAAAATTACATTTCCAAACTTTAATTACCCCACTCATATCGGCTGTGGCTAAAAATGTTCCATCAAAACTGAAGCCAACAAATATTACAGAATCTTTGTGGCCTGTGCATTCCATGACAACTTCGCCGTTTTCAACAGACCAAACATATGCTTTATCATCTTCCCCGCCAGTGACAGCAAATTTACCACTGGGATGAAAGTCACAACAAAACACTGACCCACTGTGTTTATCAAAAACTAAAACAGCTCGATCCTCAGGATGCTCCATATCAGTGTCTTCTTCTTCCTGGTCTAGAACTTCCTCCATCTCCTCCATCCATCCTCAAAATGATCTGGCATCTCCTCCATTTCTTCTAAATATAGAATTCCTTCATCTTCCATCCCATTAACCTCATCACCATTGATCGATGATGGTGGAGTATCTTCTTGACGCACCCGCATTTTTCTAAACAAAAAGAGGGTTAAATAAAAAATTGCATACAAACTTCAAAATGTGAACTAATTATGTATATTAATTATTATTTATTTTAAGTTAAGTTTAAAAAAAAACCTGTAATAAATGTTTTAAATCACGTACAATATGAAACAAAAAATTAGCAATTAGAAATTATAGGATGACAAGAATGGACAACAACGAAGAACGTCTTGAAACGAATGACATTCCAACATATCGTTCAGCTCAGCTGTCAAAAATAACAGTTTATTTAAATAAGTAAAAAATATTTATTTAAAAAATTTATTTTACAACAAACAATAAAAATACGTTAAAATAAATACAGCACCCCAATACTACTTATTTCAGCATTATTCCTATAGCATTTATCTTTATTGTTAACATAATTAACTTTTCGTCTGTTACGCGTCTCATTGGAAGACACAGTAATTTTTGACGCATCTGTTGCGCGTCTTCAAAAGAGACGCAATCTCCTTGTTTAGTTCCGAGTTTAATAGTTCATACTTCGTCGTAAATATTAAAAATCGCATAAGCTTTCCTCTTTCTTTTGTTGCTAAAACTTTTTTTTTTGTGATTACATATAGCGATGAAACAAGCAATGTACAATGTAGGTAACTATAATGTTTATCGAGAGAAAAAGTATATTATACTATTTTTAAAAAATACGTACATAAAAAATTAAGATCCAAAAAGCTTCCCAAAAATTAAAACTCTTTTTTAAAGTTGTTAGCTGCTTTTTAGTGTTTGTTAGGTAGGTACTGCAGAAAAGCAAATTATCCTGAACAAAAATTATTTAACAACTGATAATCCTCATATGTCAAAACATTTGACAGTTGATACTATTTTAAGTCAAGTTACAATTATCAGTTTGTTTTATTGTATAGGTTAGAATATATAAATTATGATTATTTAAAGGACACATTATTGATCTAACATAAATAAGAGATTCACAAAGAAAAGAGATAAAAAATATTATTTTTTAAAAACAAATATGTCTTCCATTAAAAGTGGTAATAGCGGTTTTAGTTTTATTACATTTTTATACGAAAAATGAATAATAACGGTTTTTATGTTTTCAGCATTATTACAAACTCCCACTACGTTTTTAATTGCTAGGCGATTTCGGGGTAAAATAAATATACAAAGACCCCGGAAACCACACTTCGAGAGACAACTTTAATTGACTTCACAAAGCCGTATTACGGCCCACCTAAATACAGTTTACCTGATATTGTTCTATGTGAAAATAAAACAATTCAACATAAATCTGAAATCGATAATCCATTCGAAAGAATACTGGCAAAAGAATGTCTGGATTGGTTCAACACATCAAAAATGGTAATTTTCTTGCATATGAATTCAATAAGCATGGAAGAAAAAACACCAATTTTCGCTGCCCTTAGGAAAAATAATATGCATTTGAGAACGTATGGTAAGAAAATTGTAAAAATGGCTACAACAGGGACTCGTTATGAGGCTGTCAATTGCCTATTTAATGCTCACCAGAATATCATATTTGGACAACCAGAAAATGCAAACAAAATGTTTAAAATTTTAAAAAAGGCACCCCAGCTTGTTATAATGGGTAAGTGAAAACCTTTTTTTCTACAGTTTATCATTACTTATTAAAGTTAGTTAAAAATTAATAAAAAATTACTTGCTCACTTTGTTTAGTCCATTATTTGGCTAAATATGCAAATTCAGCAGGAGATATGTGGTACATGGTCGGATCTTTAACCTGTGTGAAGTGCTCTTGTGCTTTTATCAACACGATTGGGTATGCCAGCCGCCAAAGGGCACAAGAGAAAGCAGAAAACCTAAGCCCTACTACCTGAACTAAGTATCATAATTTAAATGCTTGTCCTGTAACACCATGTGCGTAATCGGCCTCATCATCATCATCATCACTCTTGATAGATTAACCAAAGAGTCTGTAAGCTATAAGATAAGCCATAGTGTAGATATCAATAAAAAAGTGAGGTACTATAACTTCACAATGCTTGTTGGTGTAAGAGATAAATTTTGCAAAATAGTGGAAATACATTGGTACCTTACGGTGGTAAAAATGTAAGAAGGCCTGAGTTTGTTAAAATTTAGTGATAGAGTAAATCATATTTTGTTATCCCTGAGTTGGACATGCAATAAAAGAAGATACATGTGTTAATACTGTAAATGAAAGTATATTGATGCTGGAAAACAAAAATGTAGTAATCCACAAAAATGAAATTGTTCACCAAAGCCGAAAAACATTTCATCTTTCGTGTTTGTGGACCTAGAGCTGTCGTTTTTGGACACAATATTTATTATTTTTTGCTGAATAAGTATTGTACCACGGCATTAACCTAGAGTTTTCCTAAAAGAAAATCGTTTTACGGTACAAATATAAAAGAGAAGTATCAATCTATTTTCGCTATTTTTCATCTAATTTTACAAGTCATATATCATTGGACATGAAAATGGCCATATGTGTCACTTTCTATGTTTTTGCTTTCCAGCGTCAATATCTCAATTATTTTTACTAAAGAGCATTGCTGATTATCAACCTATATATAGCATATATAATATTGCAGTTAACCTATTCTTATGATTTTCAGCTGGCATAGTCCAAGATCGCTTTATGTCCAAAAATCAACTGGTAGAATTCAGCAAACTACCAAGTTTAGAAGTAGCAAGAAGTCAGCTGTGCGGTGTTCTTCAGAGTGCTGCATCTTGTCTTGTAGGGCAGCTCAATCAAGGGCAACAGACTCTGGTTTCCCATCTTGAGAAACATTTAGAAATACAAAATGGTGATCCAAATAGTAAACAAGACTAATGTGCACTATTATAGTATTTAATAAAAAATAGTGGTTTTCTGTTATTGTTTATTATTTTATTCATTTTAATAGATGTTCTATACTACTATAATAGAGTGGTCAGGGGTTTAGGGCTTAGGTTAGAGAGACATCTGTAGCAACAACACAGAATTTTGATGGAACAATTAAAAGCTCATTTTTCACTCTGTTCATTGCAGTTTATTATTCATTATCCAATTTCCGAAATTAATCTGAAATGGTAACTTATTTGTTGCCAGAATTCACTATGGTAAAGAGAATGTACTTCTGAGAACATGTAGTAGTGTGCGTAGTTAGGTATTTTGAGCTATTTAGATTTACTATCTTATGATTCATGCAGATGTTTGAGCTTATCTCGACTCTCGACTCTTTTAGCCCGTCTCGTTTAGACCGTCCAATACTTCTTTTCTCATCAGGTGGGATTGTGGTCAAGCATTTGTTTTGATAGTATTACAAGAAAAACAACATATTATTGAATAATTTCATATCTTTATGTGTATGTGAAATATTTTTTGCAGAATTGTAATTGCAATGCTTTATGGCCGCTATGTTAATTGTGACAGCATCTCTAAATTCTATCTATATTATCCTGGTGGTCATTACCAAAAGAGGATTACACTTCAGGGCCATTGCCTATTTACTAAGGTTTCTTTGGATGCATTTAGTCATTGTCAAAGGGCCAACTATTTCGTTAGATTTCAGAACCATACACACTGTACTGACGGCCTATACAATAATTATGTTTTCTATTTTCATTGATAACAGCCGCATTTTGTAACTTACCCTGGTCAAAAAGTAACTCAGATCTTAGGGGAGACCAAGGACTTATTATTAAAGGGTTCTAGGTAACTTCTTCTTTGTAGAAAAAAAACAGTAGTCGTGATTCTAACGTACCCAAAAGGGCTCAAATATGGCGTGGCAAATATCAATTTTTGATACTTATATGATTTTGAAACAACGAAACTCTTTTGATGCAACACTTGTTTATTATTTTATTAATTTTAATAGATGTTCTATACTACTATAATAGAGTGGTCAGGGTTTAGGGCTTAGGTTAGAGAGACATCTGCAGCAACAACACAGAATTTTGATGGAACAATGAAAAGCTCATTTTTCACTCTATTCATTGCAGTTTATTATTCATTATCCAATTTCCGAAATTAATCTGAAATGGTAACTTGTTGCCAGAATTCACTATGGTAAAGAGAATGTACTTCTGAGAACATGTAGTAGTGTGCGTAGTTAGGTATTTTGAGCTATTTAGATTTACTATCTTATGATTCATGCAGATGTTTGAGCTTATCTCGACTCTCGACTCTTTTAGCCCGTCTCGTTTAGACCGTCCAATACTTCTTTTCTCATCAGGTGGGATTGTGGTCAAGCATTTGTTTTGATAGTATTACAAGAAAAACAACATATTATTGAATAATTTCATATCTTTATGTGTATGTGAAATATTTTTGCAGAATTGTAATTGCAATGCTTTATGGCCGCTATGTTAATTGTGACAGCATCTCTAAATTCTATCTATATTATCCTGGTGGTCATTACCAAAAGAGGATTACACTTCAGGGCCATTGCCTATTTACTAAGGTTTCTTTGGATGCATTTAGTCATTGTCAAAGGGCCAACTATTTCGTTAGATTTCAGAACCATACACACTGTACTGACGGCCTATACAATAATTATGTTTTCTATTTTCATTGATAACAGCCGCATTTTGTAACTTACCCTGGTCAAAAAGTAACTCAGATCTTAGGGGAGACCAAGGACTTATTATTAAAGGGTTCTAGGTAACTTCTTCTTTGTAGAAAAAAAACAGTAGTCGTGATTCTAACGTACCCAAAAGGGCTCAAATATGGCGTGGCAAATATCAATTTTTGATACTTATATGATTTTGAAACAACGAAACTCTTTTTTGATGCAACACTTGTTTATTATATTAAACCCACACGTGGCCTTAATCGCGCGGCCGGTAAAATCAGAAAACCTATGAAATTGGCGTTCTTCGGTATTGGCCATTTCAAACCAAGAAAAGTTTTGATTTGCTGTGAATTCTAAATTCAAATTAATTTTGTTTGCACGTTCAATGTTCAATCACATTCTTTTTACAAAGTCAGTCTTTTGTTTATTGATTAGCTTTGTATTCTCATTACATTTGAACATTTTTCATCATACTGGTTACTTTAAAAATTCGTTTAATTATCAAACGTAAGTTCCGTCGTCGCATCAACGCGTCACAAACCGCACGTAAGATCAACATTTACGGAGCGAACTTTACAAACGAACCAAAACAATGTCCTTAACAAAAAATTACCTCTAGAAAGTTAATGGTCACTATATGGTGGTCTATTGCGGGTGTGATTCATCACAGTGTTTTTACCAAACGGCAGATGTGTACTATGAATAACTGAAGACAATGATGAAGAAGCTCGCACATCTGCAACCAGCTTTGGTCAATCGGTCGTTCCCGCTCCTTCTATACGAAAACGCGCGACCCCAGACTGCACAACAGACAGTCTCCAAGCTACAAGACTTGAGGTTGGAAGCTCTCGCTCATCCACCGTACTCACCAGACCTTGCACCCATCGACTATTACTTTTCCAAAATTTGGACAACTTTTTAGCGGGAAAAAAATTCAATTCCCCATATGAAGGACAAAATGCCTTTGAACAGTTTGTTGCCGAAATAAAATCGTTGGTTGCAATTTTAAGTACTGCTTTATCACCTGCTCGTGTCTATATTTATTCACTATGTCGTTTGAAACTCTTAACATTCTATATAATTTTAACAGAATCCAGTTTCTAGCATTTTTCTCTTTGTAACTTATAATAAAAGACATGATATGGCTTACAAATATTTTAATTTGTATGTAACACAATCTTTGGCATACGCTATAAACTTATGACCAGTCTATAAGAGATCAAAACATTATATTAACATCTATCTTAATAACAATATTTGGTTCGTTTTAAACTTGAGCAAGGTTAAAAATGCATAAACGTATGAAGATTCAATTCATCCAAATGCGTGCCGAAATAGTTAAGAAAATTTATATTTCATTGGAAAATTTGTACATAAATTTATAGGAAGATTTTAATTTACATATTTTGTATCTGTTGAAATGATTGAGTATAATACTCAAGAAGAGAAACAGATAATATAGATTAGGGCGCAGTAAGGCTGGTCGCTGTCGCTAAAGCCGTCAAAGCGACGGCTGCTTCCACCTCGTCCCGATCGTGACGTAAAGTGTTGACAGTGAGCTGTGACTTTGAATCGGGTTTTCGCCGTTTCCCCTCGGCCCACCAGGAATAATTAGTTTCACTCGGTTGAAACCGCGCTGCGCTTTCTAGCCACTTGCTAAGTAGTAGGGGACTTGTGATTGTCTTTGAGCTGTCAGTTCTATGATCGATTTCATTGGAGTTGTTGTTGAAACTTTCGCATTTATCCGTTGACAGCGACGAATCGGTATCGAGATGGTTATATTCTGTGTTCGATTCCGGACTGCTCTCGAGTCTATCCTCAATGTCTGGGGATTGATACTCGGGACTTAACTCGGGCTCGCTCCATATGCTGTCATCTGAACAGATACTAAACTGCTCCACGTTTCCTTGCGCACGGTCGTTATAAGTGCGAATCAGATGCCCCCATGTCTGTTGATTTCGGTCGGCGTTAACATTTTTTAATTTCCTCCGCCAATTGGCGAACCAGTTGCAAATCTGAAAATGGTACAAATTTTAGTTCGTATTTTAGAGAGTGAAATCTCCTTACGAAAATTATTTTATATAATTTTATATTTATACTGAAATTATAGTTTATGAGCTAAAGATTTTTGCTGGTAGTGTAGTTTGTATAACCAATAATCCAAAACCCAGTCGTTTGTATAAAAAAACAACAAATTACAATATGTGTCCGGAGTTTATTTAATTTAAATTTGGTAAAAATACCGATACCTAAGGGCATACTGCTTCATATTGCTAAGAAATAAAACAATTTTAATAATGCTTGTTAATGCTGCTGTTGAGCGAGGAAGCTGGTGGCTATGGCCATACAACATTGATGACTTTCTTTCTCGCTTCATGCGACCAAGGTGTGTGTGCGTAGTTTAGAGTATGATGGGGCTGACATGCCCAAACGGCCAAAAGTCCCGAATAAATAAAGAAAAAAAAAAGTTTAATTAGTATGTATTTTGATTAGAGAATATTATTTGAATAATGGACAAAAACTTAATTAAGAACGTTCCACGTCTGTGCTTTTGTATATGTTTTACATTTCCTTATTTGAGCCATAAAGCTGTTAATACTATTTGTAAGTGCGAATCAAGAGCGTCGCTTCAGTTGTGTCTAACCAAGCAGTGACAAAAATAGTGCCTATTTATGTACAAACAGCAATTCTTGGCATAAATCCAATTAGGTTGCATGTAGGCACAGATATATTGACTACTTTAAAACATGGTATACTGTAAAAACTGAAAGAGTTCAACATATTCATAAAAAAAAACTAACCTGTATGTACGTGAGTCCCGTTTCTCTGGATAAATACTTTTTTTCTTCTCGATTTGGATAAGGGTTGTCTCTCCGACGTACGAGCCAGTCTTTCAAATATCGCTTTATTTCTGGCGTGAACAGCCTTTTCTGTGGCCGTTGTGCCGCTACTAAGCTTCTTCTGTAAACATTAATTGAAATATAATGTTTTGCATTACAGTAAAAAGTCGAAAGCTTTGTTTGCGACGAGAGTGAACTGAAAGATCAGATACATAATTAATTTGGAGTGACGCACAAAGAAAATAATATATGTACTAGAATAAGAAAGCAATGAGTCATCAACTAACCGTGTGTATCGCCTGTTTCGCACCGGTCTCAAGGACTTTCCGCAATCCTCTTTAGATGGTAGTCCATCCATGTCAGCCTCTTTCGCCTCTTGATCTCTTTGGATAAGTGTCATCGGTTTTCAAACTATATGTCCCCTTTCTCAAAAATAAACACGATTCACTACAAAAACAATTTTTTGTAAGTCACCAGCTAAGTTGAGCACGTGCGAGGGCACCGCTGTTTGGAACACGACTCGTGGCCCGCAATGCTGTCGCTGTGGGGGATGCTTAGTGATCTATTAAAAAAAAGACACCAGGACATAAATAGAATCTCTTTACAGCTCTTTAAATCGTATCGAATGTAAGATACTGTCGATTGTTGATCTGCGATCTGTGCGCCTATAACGAAACACGATGGTCACATTCCACAGATCATTTTTGGGTGTTTATCGCCGAGGAAGATTTTAACACACAATAATTGAACATATCGTAGAGTTTTATTTGAGAGCACATAATGGAGTTTAATCGAAGGCCTTTGTTTCAAGCTATTGTATTCAGTAATCATCATTAAAAACAAAAAACATGTTAACTGTTACGTGTACTATCGAGGTCAATGTTCTGACTTGCTCGCGTTGTAGATTTTGGTGCAAAAACTATGTTGATTGGAACGTGTTCACAAGGAGCATGGACGATATATGGCATTAGTGTATGATTTTTTTTACATATTGGTATTCGAATGTACGTACCTGTTTGTGGGAAAGCTCGCGGGTTGTGTGAAAATGGCGTCGGATAAGCGGGCGACGGCAGCGCCGCGGCGCGGGCGCATCGTTCGGCTGCAAATTCATGTTATTTCAGGATGTCTCCCGCGGTGTCTTCAAACATCATTCAAACAACAACAGTGCACTTGTTTCCTATTAACGGGCACAAATAATATACACATATGACATTCAATTCATAAAACACACAGAGTAATTATAATTTGTGACAACGATGTTAGACGTACATATGATTTTGTTTTTCTTATAAAGAACAAATATGTTTACAATTGTGATGTTTGTAATTTGATACGTTCGTTGGTGTTACCGAATTGTAACTTGTTTTTATGATTCTTATAGATAACGAGCGCAAGTAATATGCCGGTTTATTTATTTCCATTTTAATATTGTAATTGTTAAGTTTATTTGATTATAAATAGATTGATTTATTGTAAAAAGATAATATAATAAACTGTCAAATTCTGAGAAATGGACGGATTTCGGTACGTTTTCGCCTGCTTTTTTTGTCTTGAGTTGGATTGCAGCGTAGACACAGGTATTGTTGTTCGTCAACAGCGAATTGGGTTCACTCCTACCGTGACCCCCGTCAGTCAGCTTCAATGAAACGCTGAAAGTCACTGGGACTAGGAAAACACCTAAAAATGTCTCGACATCAAACTCGGCGACAAACAAAAACGCTGTGATGTCCTCAACTTGTATGTTTTACATTGCAGTTTTTTTGTTTAGAACCACTAACGAATTTTATAATGTTGCATTGATTGTTAAACCTAACATAAAAAGTTAAATTTAAATACACAACAACTTAAAGATAATCACAACAGTTACAACGCGTTACATCTATTTTAATTATATACAATACGTATAGCATATTATCTATGTACATATCTAATTAAATTTAATGTTACTATATGAGATTTGCTTTTGCCTGTTTTTTAATGTGAATCCAGAGGTATATCTATAGAAATACACCAATGGTTATCAAAAAATAGGAGAAGTAAAAATAAGATAAGCTATAAAAATGTAAATAGAAGATAAGAAAAATATGTAAGAGAAACATAGAAAATAAGGGCAAAATGTAGTAAAGTAGAGTAAGAGAATGTAAAATGTAGGAAAGTAGAGTAAGAGAAGGTAAAACGTAGAATAAGAAATTGTAAGAGTAAGAGAGTGGACTGGAAGAAGAAGAATAGAAAGGAGGGATGTCAGAAAGAAGGAAAGAAAAGGTCCCTAAGTTGTAACACGTTGGGGGAACGATGAAAAATAACAACAATAAATAACAGTTGTAGCTCGTTGGAAACTAATCGAGGAATCGTGGAAAGAATCATATTTGTTCAAAACATTAGAACAAAAAAGGCTGAAGCAAAGTCAAAGTATGCTTTATAAATTTCTGCGTGAGTGACAATTAAATAGAGATCGAGCGAATTCAAAGAGAGTTATTTTTTTTTGTACGTAAAAAATGTAAGCAGTGATAGGAACTGTGGCTAATCGGCTCGACTTTCAGTCGGCGTGTACCAATAAGTTTCCATTTTTCGATTTCTTAAGCACTAAAACTCTTTAAAATGTGTGGTATAACGTATGGCGATGTGTACCTCGTGTCACACAATAATGATGGAGAAAAAAGCGTTAATTAACTCTGTCTACATAACCTGAAATATTATTTTATGTAAAATAGATACACCAGGCAAACACATTTCCACGAGCCGGCTGATTCAAAGCAACGACTGTCAGATCACGACGATCAGAAGCTTAGCCGTTACGTTGTCACAACCGATTTATAGCATGTAATATTACTCGCCACCAAATAGCACTCTAACATATCTTTCAAACTGTTCAACCGAACCCCATGAAAATTGGTATGCGCATATCGTTAAACATGAATAAATATAAAGCGAAGGCGAAGAGTGAATCGATATATATTTGGATAGTGAGCATCAAAATGGCATGGTAGTCAAAATTTTGACTCGTGTTATTGCACTGAAAATGATGCAACAAGGTTATGTGTTATATCATGTTTCGTTATCATCTGGAAGACGAGGTACTTCTAACAATTAAATTAAGTATATGATAATACATTTTACCGTTTACATAAATAAAACGTGCCTTGGTTATAACTAAGGGTTAAATTGTATTGACAGTGTCGTACTTTTTTAATTTTGCCGCTACGAAATACCTCGACGTCAAAACGTCGGAAATAATACCACAAGCTGATAATTCTCCAATGATCCCTTTCCGGTGCGTGAAAAACGTTATCTGTTGTCTCTTTTCATTGCGAGTCACAGCTGGCCAAACGGAATCGGATGCTCGCCTCACAAATTCACACATTTAACTTCCACACATGCGCTTTGGCGTTTGTTTAGTATTCACGTGTAACGTGTTGCGAGTAACTGTTTCAGTTTGTCGTGAACTCAGTTGCGTGTGCTTGTTTTGCCACTATGCGGCAGAAAACATAAAATGCTTACTGAAAGTGAGTTCGAGTTAGTTGTGTAGAAAATACCACAGTTGACGGAAGGGACCGTTACGCTTTGCAGTGGAAGTTAAAACCGCGGGCATTTCTCATAAAACCCACGTGCGTTGTGTTTACCGGTGTATCTGATTGATTTCTTACGTTATGGGTGAACAAACACCAAACGGAGACGCGAAAGTAGTTTTAAAACGAAAAATAACCCTGTTTAATGGTGTCGGTATAATTATTGGGACTATAATCGGCTCCGGTATTTTTATATCCCCAACTGGAGTTTTTCAACACGCAGAGTGAGTTTTTCCCCCTTTTTTAAGCCTTATGTTAACTTTTATTTCTAATTTAATATAAATTATTTATTTTAACTAAAAAAAAATTATATTTGGTCTAAAATAAATGAATATTTTCTTGCATTTGTAATTCTTTTAAAAAAATACATGTAATTGTGAAAAATTATATAATAATTTTCTATTGTTTTACATTTTTTTTTTTTATATCTCTGTTTGATAGCACAGTTTATTGACAGGTCTACTTTTGCTTTATATTGTACTAATAGTCCGATTTTAATACATAATAATTTTATCATAAATCTGATAAAATGGTAAAAAAAAATATTAAACAAATTTGACTTCGAATTTTCAAGTCTTAATCGTTTAAAAACAACTAGTTTATTTATCGGTTTTTGAATAAAATCGTTATACAATATAACAATAATTAATTACGCTTTTCATTTTGCCCTGTCTGATGGTTCCCGTGTAATTTATCTATGACATGATATATTTCGTACGATATAGAATAGGACGTCTATTTTCCTGAAAAGAGGAATTTTCTTCCGTCGAAGAGAAATATTTCCCTCTCTGTTAGAATGAACTTATGTAAATACGTATAAAAATATATCAATTTCAAATCTTTACGCGTAAACCGACGGACCTAACTTCATTTTATACTATTTATACACTGTTTCCGCGAACTGTTGTCTTTAAATACATTAGAAAAGTTTCGTGTTTGTTGAGGATTAGCGAAAATACAAATAAAATAGTATGTCATAGAAACTCTGAACATACAGACAGACGGTTAACTTTTTTTAACTCATAGTTAAAAAGCAATAAAGTTATAGCGTACATATACATATATATTCCGCTCTTGGGCACAAGTTAAGGGACTGTGCCTTTATACTCTGTTCAGCAGAGTCGGCTACGCGGACCTAGTGCAGATTGTCAGGGTTTACATGTTTTTGATTTTTTTCCGAGATATTTAAGTTTCCTTACACTGTATTGATTTCATGAATCAACGTTTACCGTCAAATCTTCCTCAATCAGTACCACGTTTTTGATCGCCATTTCTTTTTGTAAATTTTCATAAAAGTATACTTAAAACACTCAAACCCTTGACGCAGAGGAGTAGGCAGGGTTTTCGATTTGCATTTAGCACGATTCTGGTTTCTATACGACATCCTGTCTCTTCTCCGATATGTATACATCAACGCATATACATACGAGTATGTTCGTCGATACCTATGTTACCAATTTGTACCATATGAAAATTTACAAGCAGTAAATGATGGTAACATTATTGTGTTCAATCAAGGGCCCGAGCCTGCCAATCGTGTACAAAATGAACGTTCATTATTGTCGTAGTAGTTGATATGTGTTAGTTTTTTCAGTCTTTTAATTCATTGGTCCAATTATGGTTTACTGACGGCCTGCCACTGTCACGCCAATCATGTGTATGTTAGTAAATTTCGTATTAAGTAAGTATGAAATGGTAGTTGACTGTATTAGATCGGTTTCATAATGAAACGTCAGTATTGTTGGTTAACGTCGCGACTTCCGATCATGTGTTGAACATGATTTGCACAACAATAATGTGATGTCTGTTATGAGAACTTATCTGTGCAAAGCGTAAATTCTCGTAAGCCTGCCTCATTGAGGCCATGGTAGCTCAGTAACCTGGCGGCCGCCTCGAGTATCATAGTATGCTAGCAACCCGAGTTCGATGAATAGACGAGTGCCGGTATCAATTAAATTGTTCTTCGCAATTTAAAGTGCTGAACTTGAGGAAACATGCATGTATTAGGAAATTTTCTAAGGAACGTGAAATCGACTAATACGCACTATGCCCGTATACTCTCCTAAGAAGGTCTATGCCCAGAAGTGGGACGTGTATAGGCTGTTACTTTACTGTATATTTATATTTCATTGTTCCTCCGAAAAATGCCTAGATCAATTAACATAAATTTCGTATGTGAACAAAGTGAGGAATTTGAGTAACATTCCATTTGAACTGACCTCTGCGAATGGTTAATAAACAAGAGACCATTAACACCCAATGATAGCAATTGGGTAGCAATTTGCAGGCGCCTACTATGCTTCATAAGTACAGACTGTGTGTTGTCAGTATAGAATAACTAACGACTTGATGATCCAGCTTTACTGGCCTTTTTTGTAAAATCGTCTTGCAGAAGATAGTTATTTAGATATATTTGAAAGTAAAACGTTAACTTAATATATATTTTCATCCCAGCAACCCGGTAGTAAGGGACAGGTGTCCATGTCCACTTTTCATCAAACTATGACAGGTTGTGATCCCCACAAAATTTTTAGTATTGATTTGTTTCTACAAAATTTTATACAAAAATATTTTTGCGGTAAGTTTACTTAAAACTAGTTTTAGAACACCATATCGATAAATAGGATGTTTTTTTTTGACCGGGGCGAATTTTCAACAAGATTCCCCACATAACCCCGCCTTCCGAAGGCTGGGTTATGTGAGGTTTTTACAGCAATCGGTATCAATTGGACACAAATTCTAACATGTAATTTGATGAACCTCCCGAACGTCAGATCGAAGGTACAATACTTTGCCACTAGGCTATAACAGCTGCATATTTTAATATCTGAAATTAACAAGTTTTTGTGGGGCTTATTGTGTCTAATTTGTCTTTTTCTCGAAATAATAAAAGATGTTTGTAATTATATCACGCGATTGTATTTCTCACGTTTAATTATAAAGGCGTAAGTGCTAATAGACGCGAAGTTGCGTGCACCTTTTAAGTTGAGCGCTGATCGTACTGCGAACAAGTTAGGAATAGGGCCAAGGTTGTTGCGACCTCAAATGGAACTCAATTCCACATATTGATTGTAAATGTATCAGATCTCTTTGATATTGTACTTAATAGTTATATTTATTGTATAAGATGATCGGTAACTACTCATATTCGGACTAGAGAACGAGGCTTGTGATATATACGGAGTATTTTTTATCTAGTGGGGAAGAGACGCGTTGAACGTAGGAAAAAGTCGTGGTTGAATTTCGTCGAACAACAGTTTCGCTTGGCACACGACAGGAATAAGTTCGCTGAGCTGACAGCCAACCTCCAGCAGTGGAGAGGCATTTGAAGAAGAATTACAAAAGGCCAGAACCTTTAAGCAAAAAGGACCTAAACAAAAATGACATAGAAACGTAGGCATAGTTTTTAAGGTAAAATCGTATAGGTTTGAAAACACCGTAATAGTTGATTCCCGAGGTTGATAGTGCGTGGAAGAAAGGCACACGAAAATTATATATAATAGAATAAGTATGAGAACAAAATTATTGTCGTAAAGGCATAAAAGGCATATTAAAGATAACAGAATCGTATGGAGTGTCTTCGTCCACTTCTTCTCGCAGCGCCAACTCTTCCTGAAGTGGCACTCAAAGTTAGTTAACCGACAGAGTCTAAAGGACCGAGGTCATACGAATAACAGCCCTGGCCAATGGGTCCACCGGAGTACCATCCATGGCCAAAAGTTTTAACTTTTAAATTATTTTGATACTTTAAATCACTTTTTATCTTATCTCTTATATTTGTATGCAATATTAACTGTAAACAAATAGCAGTAGGTAACTAAATAAATAAAAAAAAACTGCTCGAGTCGCGTGGTTCGGCCCTCTCAAGCGCCCTCGTATCGGAATGCTTACGCGTAACATATTAACCGTCCAAGCCGTGGTTACCCCTCATCGGGGGGACCCTTGTGTCGAGTTACTAGCGATAGACGTTCAGGATAAGCGACCTAAGAGCAATGCCACTCTCAATCTGGTGAAGGCCAGATTCTTTTGCCTATGTGTGTAGATCGTCATAAAAAAATAACTTAATAGTCATAAGAAAGAATGATGCCCACTAATAGTATTTTTAGACGATATGAGATAAGACGTAGGAATACATGGTCCCTATACAGCTTATACAGGGACCGTGTACAATGAACATTTAAATTCACTGCCTAGTCTTTATCTCTGAATTTATGTCAGTTGATCTATGAAGACGCCCATGGCCCACTTAAGAGATAAGCTGACTTTAATTTTAGCATACGCCTAATTAAGTCTATATTATGACATTATGGCGTCACTGTCCAAATATGTTAGTCATATGTCAAGAAATTCCCTTTGCTTTTTCGCGCCCGGAGTGTTTGTGGCATTAGCAGAGTAGTAGTGTAGTGGTAGTTCTAGGCAGATATTACGGATCCGTAATGGCTCAAAAGGGGCCTAGCGGGATCCGGAGGGGTCGGTTCAGAGATGGAGTCGGCGGGCTGAAGGAAGACCAGCCGTGGGCTAGTAGTTTTTACTTAGACCAGACTATAGCATAATATTATAATAACTAAAGCCTGTGATCTAGATGGAGGGATTGTGTATTTCATTCGGTCATTTCGATCTCTCATTTTCGGTGTATCTCAAAATACATGCTTGTCTTATTTGCAGGTAACATAACTTATTACCTTACTTCACCTTAAAACTTAAAATAAGTATATAACCAATCAGATCGACGTTCGCGAACGCGTTCAACTAAACCATTCAATGGCAACACTTCAAGTTACTTTAATGTCATTAATTTCTGTCTTTATTTCCTTATTTATTACGGCCACAGCGTTTTATTGATGGACGCAGTTATTTTCCTGCACTTCTTGCGTCATTTAAAAAATAAATTGTGGTCACGGAAATCCACTATCATTTAAAAGTCTACCTGTTAGTTCTATTGCTTATATGACGAATATTTTTATTTATAAAATAAATAACACATACCGATAGTTAACCTCAATTTTTTAGAGCACTAAAAGTATATAAGCACAATTTTTTTCACTGCAGCTTCAAACTATTAGTGTCATCATTTTTTCAACCGCGTCTAGAGAAGTGTAACATTAAAAAATAAACGCATAACGGCGTTGACATAATGGCGTAGTCAGAGATTACCATTTTTAACGGTCCAATCTCTATCTGCACATCTATCTCGCTTCTTGCATATGTAATAATGTACATCTCAGTATACATGTTTGTAAGTTAGTGCCCCGAGTATCGAGTACTTCTGACGTCACCCTGTGTGTTGTAATTGACGTAATTACGTAATTGTTTCAGATCGGTAGGAGCATCATTGATAATATGGCTGGCCTGCGGCTTGCTATCGACACTGGGCGCCCTATGCTATGCAGAGCTCGGAACTTCCATCACAAGATCTGGCGGTGACTACGCCTACATTTACACGGCATTTGGACCACTGATCGCGTTCTTGAGGATCTGGATTGCTTTGCTCATCATTAGACCTACAACGCAAGCAATTGTGGCGCTCACGTTCGGACATTATGTCGTGAAACCCTTCTTCCCCGAATGCGATCCGCCTCAAGATGCCGTGAAACTGCTTGCGGCTGTTTGTCTATGTAAGTTGATTTCCCCTTTATTATGCGGAAACCCGGAAACGAGCATGGAGTTCACTTGATCTTATATAGTCCCTTTGCTCTCAAACACCTAGTAATAGGTAACATAAAAAATCCCAGGTTTCTGGGCGGAAGGCGCTCGCACGTTAAATTCGTGACAACGTATACTAGGTTATTCCAACAAAACTGAAGTATTTTTTTCGACTTCACTAAGCACAAATTTTCGTTCTCTATCTGTCCTCTACCGCGCTCTCGTTTTCACACTTTGAACGATCGGAAATTCTCGGGAACTCTTGGCGTAACGGGACATTTTGCGCGAATGACATCCAGTATTCGTCAACTTATAAGACGTTGTCACGTCAAAAAAAGTTGAAGTTACAGCATATAAATATATATTCTATTGTTAGCCACATGTGCTATGTGCATGTGCATGTTGCTAAGTGGACTGGTAGACTTCACATATCTTCAAATTTTCTAACACGTGTGTTTCCCTCATGTTTTTTCCACCTCCGAGCGCGTGCAATAAACACTTTCATTGGTATCAACACTGGGGATCGAATTCGGGTTGCTAGTATATACGCAACTTTTAGCGACCGCCTGGACACTGAGCTATCACTGCTTAAGCACGCAGTCGTTATCCGGAGTTGTGACATGTCCAAAGTGCCGCAGTAAAAATGTTACCTAGTTGTTAAACCTTGGCTTATACGATAACGTGTATTGCGAACAGAAATTACATCGCTTTGAAGTTTTGTCACAACAAAACGTCACGTGCCACCAAAACTAGTCCATCGTATTTCGCTGTGCTCATTGTTAACGTCTTACACGTTTACGTTTTTGTGTAAACATGTGTTAAGTAATCACCCCGTCACGTGCACCACTGCACAGTGGTCTATAGAATGTTAGAAATCTTTTAAAGCTATGAGCGGTTGTTGATTTCTTGCCGCTAGGTGACGGTCAATCTGAATATCAACCGATGTCGAAAGAGGGAGCTCTCAATTTGTCTGTATTTTTTTAATATTTGTTCACCGTAAGATATAGACCCATATAAACTTTTTTCACATAGACTGTTCATTGAAATGTTGGGAGATTTATGATTAATACTTTTTTTTATTGTTAACGAGGAGGAAATCTTCAAAAAGATACCCCCGCCTTCTGGGGGGAAGGTGGCGGGTTTTTACCCACTAAAACCTCCCCGGCGGCCTTCTCCTCGGTGCATGACGTGGGGCTCCGGGATCTCCAGTGGAACGCACCGGAGCCCCTCTGCACTGTGCTCAAGGATAGTACGTACGACACGGGCCAGCCGATGTCGCCTTCTTTCCGGGTCCACCTTAGCGGACGACAAAGGCCCCCACCCTTGTCGCCCAGTGAGCCCGAGGCCCATTTTAGTCGCCTTCTACGATAGGCAGGGGATACCGTAGTCTTATTCTTGAGAGCCCAGAACTACAGGGCTGATGATTAATACTTAGCAAGTGCCGGACCACGATACCACGCGATGTCAAGTGGAATTCAGTTCTGGGTAAGAGGCACTACACTCTAGTCTTAAAACACATACGACAATTGGAGGGAAATATAGACGTAGGCATGTACGAAAAACAAAGTACTTAAAGATGGTATTTAATTTTTTGTTTATATTATTAATTATTATATCTTAATTATTATTTTTCGTTTTGTGTCTCTCGTGTGATTACTTTTGAAATTTAATTTTATAATTTGCCATGATTAATCGTGAGGCGAAGACAACTAATTAAAATGACAATTATCTCAACATAGCTATGAGCTAATTAACGATTTTAAAAAGATCTTAATTGAAAACACGCAGATTTTCTCCCAGTAATGGTTTGATAGATTAAAACAGTGAGACGATATTGGAGTTTCGTCGTGTTACCCATGCACGAAGATTAAGGACTAATGTATAAGGATATTCGAGTCATGCAATTATGCATATCTTATGGCGTAGAGACGATCTTAATGACATGCCTCGTAGGCGACGCTCCACACAGCGGCAGCACGGCGCCGTAATAAGACACCATATTATAAGATGTTGGTTACTTAAATTAAATATTTAAGGCATTCAATATAATATAAAGCTGAGGGACATACACAAACACAAATTATACACACATTATAAAAATCCCAGGTTTCTGGGCGGAAGGCGCTCGCACGTTAAATTCGTGACAACGTATACTAGGTTATTCCAACAAAACTGAAGTATTTTTTTCGACTTCACTAAGCACAAATTTTCGTTCTCTATCTGTCCTCTACCGCGCTCTCGTTTTCACACTTTGAACGATCGGAAATTCTCGGGAACTCTTGGCGTAACGGGACATTTTGCGCGAATGACATCCAGTATTCGTCAACTTATAAGACGTTGTCACGTCAAAAAAACTTGAAGTTACAGCATATAAATATATATTCTACTGTTAGCCACATGTGCTATGTGCACGTGCATGTTGCTAAGTGGATTGGTAGACTTCACATATCTTCAAATTTTCTAACACGTGTGTTTCCCTCATGTTTTTTCCACCTCCGAGCGCGTGCAATAAACAATTTCATTGGTATCAACACTGGGGATCGAATTCGGGTTGCTAGTATATAACGGAACTTTTAGCGACCGCCTCTACCTCTCGACCTCCGTCTCAATCGAGACCGAGAGGTCGAGAGGGCGTAGAAGATAGATTCGTCGCGGCTGACGCTTGAGGGATTAGCCCCGACGTAAAAATAGTTATTCCTAAAAATCCGTTCCAAAACGGTACCCAAGACCAGAACAGTTGCCCCTGCGCTGATAACCGGGTAATGGGGTAACACCCCGAGGCCCGTACCTGCGAGGTTCCCGTGAACCTTGTAGATGACTCGACTTACTTACTTACCGCCTGGACACTGAGCTATCACTGCTTAAGCACGCAGTCGTTATCCCGAGTTGTGACATGTCCAAAGTACCGCAGTAAAAGTGTTACCTAGTTGTTAAACCTTGCCTTATACGATAACGTGTATTGCGAACAGAAATTACATCGCTTCGTAGTTTTGTCACAACAAAACGTCACGTGCCACCAAAACTAGTCCATCGTATTTCGCTGTGCTCATTGTCAACGTCTTACACGTTTACGTTTTGTGTAAACATTTTCTATGGTGACTAATAAAGATTTATTATTATTATGATTATTATTTATTCAATATTTTTCTTGGTCGCCTCACTCTTATCAGAGTGGTCGTGGCCATCATGTTCAGGTGAGTTGGGCAACAGACAGCACCCGACGCACGACCCACCTATACGATGTATCTTAACCTAAGGGTTTTGTGTTTTATCATTATTCTGACCATTTATTTAATTTTTGTTTATGGCAGTTCTGCGCGTAGTTTTCCGTCAGCACTTTGTTAATTAGCATGTCAATTGTAATAAAGAATATTGTTGTCCGCGTCGACATACGCTCTCAAGATCGCGTTCACAATACAACACAACGAAAGTTGTAATGTGAATACTGGTCGTGTTATTTGGAACTTTTGAGTTAAAATGTCGTGGATCAATTGACTATTCTATTGTGTAAGCGTAGTAATTTTACATAACACGTGTCATATCTGTTTATCCGATTTAAAAAAACGGATCAATTTTTATAAACAGATCAGACGATAACTTCCAACAACTATGACAGTGTAACTTCAAACGTCTCAGCCCGAACGCTGTAAAGAATTCACTCTTTCGCCCCATCGATGAGGATCCCAGTTGTTCCACTACCAATCTTTCCAAATTGTTGGCGTCTCTTCTTACAATGTGGACAAAGAATCTTATAAACACGACGTAGATACGATAAAATCCGTAACAGTAGTTTTTTTCAATCAATAAAAAAAAACACTATATTTAATCTACAGATCTATGTTTATTATCTGATAAAAAAAATTTATGAAAGATATGATTCTTAAATCCCAGTTTTTTTTTAAATAATGCTAACAATTTTTTTTTCATAAATATTATTGGCATTCTTTTTAACCACTCCAATTAAGCTTAAGCTAGGACATAGTTCACGTCAATAGTCGAATGGCGAATTTGAACCTACGTTCCGCAGACCTTACTCAAAACCGTTAGGCTATTGATGCTTTAGTTATAGTTCATTTGCAGCGTAAAATGTTGCCAGCTAAAAGCTCATTTAACACTTGCGGTTGACCACCGCGCGGTCACTGAAATGCAATATCAAATGTCATGTTTACTAAATTGTTCCCATAATTATTTACGGTTGTTAATACTTTAAATAATTTACGTAAAATTATTAAATACAATTATTATTTTTTGTTTTGTGTCTCTCGTGTGATTACTTTTGAAATTTAATTTTATAATTTGCCATGATTAATCGTGAGGCGAAGACAACTAATTAAAATGACAATTATCTCAACATAGCTATGAGCTAATTAACGATTTTAAAAAGATCTTAATTGAAAACACGCAGATTTTCTCCCAGTAATGGTTTGATAGATTAAAACAGTGAGACGATATTGGAGTTTCATCGTGTTACCCATGCAAGAAGATTAAGGACTATAATGCATAAGGACATTCGAGTCATGCAATTATGCATATCTTATGGCGTAGAGACGATCTTAATGACATGCCTCGTAGACGACGCTCCACACAGCGGCAGCACGGCGCCGTAATAAGACACCATATTATAAGATGTTGGTTATTTAAATTAAATGTTTAAGGCTTTTTATCAATGCGGTTTTTCTTCCAATCTCTCATTCAATATTTTTCTTGGTCATCTCACTCTTATCAGAGTGGTAGTGGCCATCATGATCAGGTGAGTTGGGCAACAGACAGCACCCGACGCACGACCCACCTATACGATGTATCTTAACCTAAGGGTTTTTGTGTTTTATCATTATTCTGACCATTTATTTAATTTTTTTTATTTATATTATTAATTATTATATCTTAATTATTATTTTTTATTTTTGAACACTTGTAGTAAAAGGCTTCGTCTATCTTAATAGCTCTAGTTAGTCTTAGGGGAATTTCATCTTCTATGATAAAGAAATGTTAATCCAATAGCTTATTCCAATTAACTTAAGACCACTTGTATGTCCAGTGACTGGAATATTTTCGTTCATCGAACTTGAACTATTAAGTCACTCGTAAAAACGGCACGTGATTTGGTAATAAAAATTGTCATAGTAAAATTATTATAGCATTCGTCAGTCCGCCTTAAACTACTCAGTATGTCATGTATAAATTCAAAAGAAATTTCTAAAATATCGAAAAATTGCCAAAAAATATATGTATATTTTAATTCATCGGGTACGTACCTCTTGCATTAACTAGTCAAACCGCATTGATAATGCATTTATAGAGCGACTGGATTATCTTTGTAAGGATGCTTATCCACTACTCCTGTACAGTATCGGATACTATCGCACCGGGGTATCGAACTCTATAAATTTATAGACTTTTAAACGCATTAATTGAAAATGCAATTGATATTAGCACTTTCATAAGTCAAATAATGAAAGTTTCACACTCTTTCCTCAGAGGTATAGGTAGGTACGTTTCTCCTCCATCACATCACGTCGAAGACAGCTTTACGGGATTGGCATGTATCCAAAATCTCAAAGCACTGAACCTCCATTATGATCAATTTAATGGAATAGGGAGTTTCGGCTTAGCTCTCACTCTACGCACGACTCCATTAAGCCTTTTCAACCTCTTGTTTCTTTTTTTTTTTTTTTGACGAACTAACACAGTTGGCACGGAGAAGCTGGCCTTTACTGCTTCACCGGATTTGAGAGGTGGCACAGCTCTTCTTAGATCGCTTACCTCTATTAGGTGGTAACTCGACACAAGGGTCCCCTCGGTGAGGGGTAACCTCGGCTTGGACTGTTACCATTATTACGCGTTAGCAGTCCGATCCGAGGGCGCCAGAGAGGGCCGAACCACGACTCGGTCGGTAGCTATTTTATTAACAAAAATCTATTGGGACAATCTAAGCTAAACTAACTTATTCTACTACTACTATATAAACTTTCTTACTTCGGGAAGCGTTAGCGCTGTGAGAAGAAGTGGCCGAAGAAACTCCAGCAACGCTCCTAATCTTATCAAGGGGGTTGGGTTTTCCCATAAAATACTTATATCGCGCAAGGATTTTTCGCAACCTCCGACGGTCGCGAATGGACGCTATGTAGATTTAAACCTCTTGTTTCGCAAAACGTGTCCATTTATACCAAACCGCTAGGCGCTGAGTGCGACAAGAGAACAGCAATTATTTCTGCTAGTGGTAAGACATTCGACACCGAAGCTTTCGTTGCCAATACTGGAAGTGTCCTACAATGGCACGATAATAATCTCGTTTACACCTTGTTAATAACCATTGCGGTTTTGTAACAATGTTGTTATGAATGTACGCACAATACGATCACAAATGTCGCTAACATCTCAAGGTTGTTCTGTGTACGATGGATTTCTTTTCTGTCAGAAAATATTAACTAAAGGCTCTTCGTCAGATCTGTGTATCGAAACGCTTTATTAACAGTTTTTAGCTCATTGTATCACTTCATTAAGCCTTACATTCATAGTAGCTCAGGGTCCGGGTTTTCGCCTCAAATTGTATAGTATGTTAGCCTTAATTCAGACACAGCTGCCAGCGTCAATGAAATAGTTTGTTGAAATTTTAAGATGAAGAAAAATATCGTGGTCATAAAAATATCTAAGCCGTGAAATCCTTAATACGGAGAGTATAGTGTGTCTATAGGCTTGTGTCTAATAGTGGCTTTACAGTTTTTTTATTAGATCATGAATTGTTACATGTGAAACGATCGCCATACATTAGATACTTCAGATGTTCACTGGGCGACCTTTGTCGTCCGCTAAGGTGGACCCGGGAAGAAGGCGACATCGGCTGGCCCGTGTAGCCTTGCACTGTGAGGGCACAGGGGGGGAGGGAGTAACCCCCCTCCCTCGGGACGTGCTCTCCTTGAGCACAGTGCAGAGGGGCTCCGGTGCGTTTCGTCGCACTGGAGATCCCGGAGCCCCTCGTCATGCACCGAGGAAAGGGCCACCGGGGAGGTTTTAGTGGGTAAAAACCCCACATAACCGCCGTCTTCCGTATCTTTTTGAAGATTTCCTCCCCGTTAACAAAAAAGATACTTCAGATATCACACATTAGATACTTCAGTACTTGAGATATTCGGAAACTGTAATGTACAAGTTTGCTAGGGTTCAAACCCTTCACCTTCAAATGGATTACCGCTATATACGCTGAGTCACAGTTGTTATTCTTAGACAGCGATTGAAATTATAAATTGCCGATCGATAAGTGTAAGAATGACGATTAGTGTAATTATAAATAATTCATAACGATAACATTCTCCACATAATATAACTCATTGTAACATTATCGTGTGTACAGTGATGACACAATTGTCATTACAATCTCCTTGTTAAAATTATTTTCGTATCAAAACACGTGCCCCAATTTACGACTTGTATCGACTATTATCGACTTTTTTTTACTATAAAATACTAATAATCAATTTAATGAAGAATAAGATGAAAAAGTAATAACAATTATTAATTTCACACAAGCATACATGATACAATATACAGGAGCTTGAACTATGTACAGTGTATCTCAGGAGACAGTGCCAGTGACAGTTCCAGAGTCCTGCGTAAATTAAATGATAAATAATAATAAAAATGAATGAATAAAAAATGTGTGCAAAAAGAAAAAAAGGAAAAGAACTTCAGTCATAGACTCTCGTATATATATGCAAATGTGTAGTATAATGTGTATGTGTGTGTTTGTGTGAGTGAGTGTGTGTGTCACGAGGTAAATAATATATTTTCAATTTGGGTGTACTCTTGACTCTGCGACCATTTTAATACCAATCCCTTGAACTTACGAGTGTTAAGCCTCTAATATATATAATAATTGAATAAAAAAGCATCACATTTTTCACTCAGAAGGGAAGGCAGAGCAAACTACATGTTTGCCGGTTCCCATTACATATGTCGGTCTTCTTTCTATTTTTTTATGAATTCAAGCTATTATTGCTAAGTCTATGAACAAATAATTTGCCAACAAAGTAACATTAAAAACATCAGCGCTTACCACCGTGTTATCCTGATAGATTGGCCATTATGAAGACAACTTAGGTCCCCTCAAAAAAACACCGAGCGCTCAGTGATGCAATATTGCCGTGAGAATGGTGATTGGTATCTGTGTTATAGTTCCTCTAAGTGATCACTGCTGTGCAACATAAATTACAACACTGTTTCAATAAACTGACGCAGACACGCTCCACGAGTACGATCCAGTTAAAAGTACATCGTACGATCGATCTGAAGTATATTGAAATAGAGCACCAATTGTTCGATTGATCTGCATCCATAGATGAACGGAAGATCCCTCTTAACCCAATTACCAGTTAAACGGTCGATGTACTCAATCAGTACTGGCTAATTATCTATTAAATAAAATTTGAGAAAACAATTTTTTGGTAACAAAGAGCCTTATCGATTGGGATTCGAATCTTAGCTCGCAAGCAATAAGTTTCAATCTTCTAACCAATAAGCAGTAAGGATCTAATAAGCTAGATGACAAACTGATGACGACTGTCATATCTGTCAAGTTGAGTAATAACGCACTTGTGCACTTTGTCCGGCCATAAATAATGTTACGAGAAAGAATTTTAATATTGCATTTGAATTTAGAATCGGTCATCTCATGCGCCAATCCTTGTTAATTTTTTATTGTATTATCATTGATAGCTATGTCATGACATAATTCCTTGTGAATATATGATTATGTAATGTTATATCTACCCATTACTGTTAGGAAGGATATTAATGTTTATGTGCTATGGTTATGGCATCATCAACTTTAATTAAGTCGTAGCATATAATGTCCCATCGCTGGGCACAGGTCTTCTCTGTAAAGAGAGTATAAGGGCATAGTCAGATTGGCAGACTTCACATGTCTAAGACACTAAGACATGTAGATTTCCTCACGATGTTTTCCTTCACCGCCGAGCGCGTAAAAGTAAAAAGGTAACCAAGCACATAAAATTACAGCAAACACATTACGACAGCAAATTTTATTGGTGCCGGCACCGGTATCGAACTCGGGTTGCTAGCGTACCATGCAACTTGAGGCGATCGCCCGGACTTTATACGTTATACGTTAACGCTTAAGTAGCTTGAATAATATCAGGGCTTTCGTTACAGGCGTCCTTACTGCAATCAACTGCATCAGCGTGCGCTGGACGATGCGTATACAGGACGTGTTCACCTCTTCCAAGCTGTTGGCGTTAGTGATCATCGTTATTGCTGGCTTGTACTATATTTCTATCGGTGAGTGGGACTATTTTTTTAAAAACTTCTTTAAGCTTGACTAAGGATATGACAGGGGAACGGAAGTTCATATTCACCGTCATGTCGTCAAGCATCTTTACGTTTCGTTACAGTAGAGGCAAGAGAGAGATAGTTGTGAGCGCAAGGTTTTTTCTCTCTTGAACAATCGTGTATTGCAGACGTACAAAAAAACGAGTGTGCTTCAGTCGTGTGATCTAAAGAACACTCGTTTTTTTGCATAGATAAGGTGGCAAACAAACATGCAGTTCTCGCAGTGCAAAGTGATCACATCCAGCACAACTGAAGCGAGCAATGGCGGGCGAAATACAGAAATATACTTAAAATTTACTTCTATTACTCATTGACATCCTGTGACGTCATGGTACATCCCCGATTATGTCAGTCCTTTTCTACTTCATACAGTAGTAATTCGCTGCTTCCAATATTGAATATGACTGGAATATCCAAGAATTGTGTATTGGATAGGTTGTCTGCAAGGGTGATTACTTGACCCAATAGTTTCTAAGCCATATCTTCAATAGTCATTCACATTGACACGGACACTGAGCTTTTTTTTTTTACCCCGATTTTGATACCCCGCCTTCTGGGGGGAAGGCGGCGGTTATGTGGGGTTTTTACCCACTAAAACCTCCCCGGTGGCCCTTCCTCGGTGCATGGTGAGGGGCTCCGGGATCTCCAGTGGAACGCACCGGAGCCCCTCTGCACTGTGCTCATAGAGAGCACTTCCCGGGGGAGGTTACTCCCTCCCCCCTGTGCCCTCGCAGTGCAAGGCGACAGGGGCCAGCCGATGTCGCCTTCTTCCCGGGTCCACCTTGGCGGACGACAAAGGCCCCCACCCTTGTCGATCAGTGAACCCGAGGCCCCTTTTACACGGACACTGAGCTACCATGGCTCTGTATAACGCGCATAAAAAAGTATAACTTCAAAAATCTAAAGTAACAAAAGTTGATCCTCTATCGCAGATAGTTGATGCGATAATAACTGTGTATTTTTAGGGCACACTGAAAACTTCCAACAGCCTTTTGAGGGCGTCCTCGACGCCGGACATATTGCATTGGCCTTCTACAACGGGCTCTTTGCATTCGGTGGATGGAATTACCTCAACTTTGTTACTGAAGAACTCCAGGATCCATACAAGTGAGCTATCTTTCATAAAATTGTATCAATTTTATTCTTGTGAATTTATATATTTTTAAAAAATGCTTATTATTATTTTTGTTTTTTACAAGTATTATTAACATTTTTGCTAACCATTCCAAATAAACTTAGGCTTGTGTTAGGAGATCGTTCGCCTCAATAGTCAAATGGTGGATTCAAACCCACGATCTTACGACTCGCAGACCGTACCCTGAACCATTATGTTATTCAAGCATAAATTGTTTATATTAATATTTATTTTAGTACATAGGAATGCGAAATATCATCTTATTTGTATACCATAGCAAGAGGTTTTTGACCCCATTTAGGGCCCTATGAGCCTGTTGCTAAAATTTTTGCAACAACGTTGGTCCCTTTGTAAAATAGATATATATATATATTTTCCTCCTTTAAGGATATTTCTTCGTTCCTCTTCTTGCTACTATTGAGCCGTTAGCTTTTGCGACTAAGAACATAACTAGCTCACAGTATTCCAGGAATAGTTCTCTGGCATCGGAGGCAACTATGCTGACTATGTTGTCCGCGGTGATGGCGGTATCCATTCTGTGTTCGCAGTCATGGCGGTGTGTTGCGAATCTTGGGCAGTGTATGATGATATGCGGCACAGTTTCCTCGCTCGCCCCATCGCAGGCACAGAATGGATCCGCAGTTAACCTATATTTATGTAGGTACGATTTGTTGCCTCCATGCCCTGTCAGGAATTGTGAGCTGAGGTTGCAGTGCTCGAAGTCCTTGAATACGCGGTAAGCCTCGCGAACGTCGGCCACAAACATCTTGGTTGTACTGCCTGTTGGAGACCTAGTGTAGCGATCCTGCCAGGAGATTAGGGTTTCGCCGCGGATGGACCATTTCGATTTATTATACGTATATTAGTTTTTAAACGACTTAAAAAAGGAAGGTCTGTCCTTTGTGAACTGATTATTTTTATTTGAAAGGATTTGCTTTCAATTAGATTCCATGTTAATTTTGTCGGCTATCATAGAAAATACAGACAAATTAACAATCCTCTTCTTTGTTTGAAATCCGTTCGAAAACCTGGAAAATAAAGCTTGTGCTAAAAGCTAAAAGTAAACCATTTCCATATTGTCAACCGTCAACTCTATTCCATAAAGCATAAAAAACTAATAAAGTTATTTGTTTCGTTGTAAAGAACGTAACGTATTCTATCGCATTGTAACACATAAAATTTCCGCTTAAAGAGTGACCGTGTGCGTTATTATTTCCAGCTCATGCGAAACGTCTCACGGCCGCCGAATGTCACTGCGTATGGTGTTAGATGTAGTGGAGGTTTATCTCAGATCCCTTCCGCGTTTTTATCTTGTCTACGCTAAAATTACTTTTTCATAATCGTAATCTGATTGATAGACACTTCTGATAAGTGCCCACTTACAGTTTTAACCGACATCAATAAAAAAGTGTGATTGTGTACTAAAAAATGTGACACTTGGTGTTGATTTCTCACTCATTCGGGGGTTGAGGAAAACATCGTAAGGAAACAAAAAATCCTATTACATATATAGTCCGCCGATCCATACTATTTGTGTAGAGTAGGCCTGTGCCCAACAGTAGGACATATATTGGCTGTAATAAAATGAGTTTTACCGCGCTTCATATCATCGGCTTATTTTACCTTATAATATAGAATAAATTATAAATATACATATATAACTGTGATATGGCAACCCTATATATATATATAAATTAAAGTTAGTCCAGTATTCCTAATAGGTTCCCTTTATTCTTAAGAATGGCGTATTAAATAATTAACCATTTACCCAAAACCTGTAACCATAACCAAGATATAACATTGGCGACGAGACGAACCGAAGAAATTTGTTAAATTGTGTAATTTAATTCCTACCTACTACTCACACGCCGCTATATAGGTAACAGCGGCGTGTGATTGTATATAATTGTATATAATATATGAATATAGGTTATTTATTCTACTAATATATTAATAATATATTAATATCATTATAAATTATAGCCATCGTCATACTTATCTTTTATCTTTATTTCGTTTCTTTTCTGCACTATTTTTTAATAAGAACCGTGCTCTTTTCAATGCCGATACAGAGTTCTGTCTCTAACAAGCGTCGTTTTGTGAAGTCACGTATCTGATTGTACTGATAAAAGATACTTATTCTTATACTAGACTAGTTAATGTGTCCGGTTTGGATCGTGGTTTATTATTAATACATGTCTACACATACAAAATATGTATTCTAGAAAATGAATGGTATAAGTCGTTGACTGGTAAACCTACAGAGGGAACAGACATGACACTTATGCTGTAAGGTGCCTTTTTTAAAGTCGCTCTAAATAATATTATCAACTATAAAAGTGTTACTATATAATATATTTAAACCTAGTAGCGTAAATAGGGACGGTTTTCGTTGTCCACTTTTCACGAAGCTTTGTGAAATCCCTTCGTCATACATCCCAGCGCCAACACTTCCCGAAGTGGCACTCAAAGTTAGTTTAGCTTTAGAATGTGCCTTGGTTTATCCGTGAAATAGCAACCGACCGAGTCGTAGTTCGGCCTTCTCGGGCAACCTCGGATCGGAATGCTTACGCGTAACACAGTAACCGTCAAGCCGAGGTTACCGGGGAACCCTTGTGTCGAGTTACTAGCAATAGAGGTTCAGGCTAAGCAACCTAAGAGCTGTGCCACCTCTCAATCCGGTGAAGCAGTCAAGGCTGGCCCTCTCTGGCCAATCTGTGTAGTTCGTCAAAAACAAAGTCATACACCAAGCACAAAATTTAATGAAAAGTGATTTTTTGTACTTTAAACAATAGAAACGCCAATTCATTAGTACATGCCGATTTTGAAATCGCTATTACTAATGGTAAATCGTAACTGCTAAGCACTGTTATATGTTATATATACATATATATATATAAATTAAAGTTAGTCCAGTATTCCTAATAGGTTCCCTTTATTCTTAAGAATGGCGTATTAAATAATTAACCATTTACCCAAAACCCGTAACCATAACCAAGATGTAACATTGGCGACAAGACGAACCGAAGAAATTTGTTAAATTGTGTAATTTAATACCATTACGCACACGCCGCTATATAGGTAACATAGCGGCGTGTGATTGTAGAATAAATAACCATTAATAATATAGGTTATTTATTCTACTAATATATTAATAATATAGTAATATCATTATAAATTATAGCCATCGTCATACTTATCTTTTATCTTTATTTCGTTTCTTTTCTGCACTATTTTTTAATAAGAACCGTGCTCTTTTCAATGCCGATACAGAGTTCTGTCTCTAACAAGCGTCGTTTTGTGAAGTCACGTATCTGATTGTACTGATAAAAGATACTTATTCTTATACTAGACTAGTTAATGTGTCCGGTTTGGATCGTGGTTTATTATTAATACATGTCTACACATACAAAATATGTATTCTAGAAAATGTATGGTATAAGTCGTTGACTGGTAAACCTACAGAAGGAACAGACATGACACTTATGCTGTAAGGTGCCTTTTTTAAAGTCGCTATAAATAATATTATCGACTATAAAAGTGTTACTATATAATATATTTAAACCTAGTGGCGTAAATAGGGACGGTTTTCGTTGTCCACTTTTCACGAAGCTTTGTGAAATCCCTTCGTCATACATCCCAGCGCCAACACTTCCCGAAGTGGCACTCAAAGTTAGTTTAGCTTTAGAATGTGCCTTGGTTTATCCGTGAAATAGCAACCGACCGAGTCGTAGTTCGGCCTTCTCGGGCAACCTCGGATCGGAATGCTTACGCGTAACATAGTAACCGTCCAAGCCGAGGTTACCGGGGGGACCCTTGTGTCGAGTTACTAGCAATAGAGGTTCAGGCTAAGCGACCTAAGGGCTGTGCCACCTCTCAATCCGGTGAAGCAGTCAAGGCCGGCCCTCTCTGGCCAATCTGTGTAGTTCGTCAAAAAAAAAAGTCATACACCAAGCACAAAATTAGATGAAAAGTGATTTTTTTGTACTTTAAAGTATTGTTTAAACAATAGAAACGCCATTCATTGGTACAAGCCGATTTTGAAACCGCTATTACATATCGTAAATCGTATTGCTAAGCACTGCTATATGTTATATTTACATATACGTATATATATATAATTTAAAAAGCAACCACTTAACACACCAAAGCAATAAATTGAATACATTCGGAAAGAAATTAATAATAGAATGATGTAGAGAAAGTGTCGTATAATATTGCTACTTGAACATCAGTACAAATGGCTATAAATTGTGTCGAAGTACATTTGCATTAACACGTGTAAAGACTCGTCGACACACAATGTAAAGACGTTGGCTATTGCATGGGAACTGGCTCTGCAATTAAATCATACAAATTATTCACTATTTGAAATACTAAATTATAATTAGTCACTTGTTTACGACGTAATTGGGATTTGACAAAAAAATATGATGTTTTACGTATTTTTAAACTTTATCCTTTGTATTGTAACACAAACAACTTTAAAACGACTTAAAAAAAAAACAATAAAAAATTGAAAGAAAAATCATGTGACACGAACACGCCAAGTTTGGTGACGTCACTTTGTTAAAACAATTTCATGATAGTAGCTATTATAGCGTTGAACAGCGTTCACGGCTAATCAAAAAACTTTGAAATCTGCCATGAAGTCAAGGGCGCTTTCAATACGGGTTTTAAAAATGTATTTTTATTTTGACATAACTTTTAATTATTGCAAAAAATTGTTAAATAAAACTTATAGTTGGTCGTTACATTTATCACCAGATCAAATACCTAATTATAACTAGGACCTGGGTGATCGAGCATTGCTCACTATTTTTTGTTGAATCGATGTATGGCTCGTTTACGAGTAACTTTAGATTCAACTCGCTCTTCGAACCCCTTTTTGATTTCTAGCCTTAACCAAGTGACTCCATCATCTTTTTGTTTCAAAATGTGTGATCCATTCTTATGTATATTCTACCATTGTCTGATACAACCAAATAAGACCTATCTCCGCGTGCTGTTTGTTTTTCAACCGACTTCAAAAGGAGGTTTTCAATTCGTCTGTATCTTTTTATGTTTGTGATCGCATAACTTTCGACTGGGTAAACCGATTTTGATGATTATTTTTGGTCCATTCTGACAATGGAATCTATGAGCAAACCATATCAGTCTTAAATTTGCATCAAGTATGTGCTCCACAAATAGACAAATAGACTCAGTATCACGTCAATGGATTTTGATGATTCATTTTTTATTAGAAAGGCTGTACTCTAAGAGTGGTTTGATGAAAGTTTGGTTACGTTCTGATTAAGTTTGATTTCGTAACATTCCTACGATAATTCGGAAACATAAAAAGGGCGTTCGAGCGTAATAGCGTTTACCGTTTGGTTCGATTTCAAGTCGGTGTTTGACGAAATTGAATTTTTATAATATTTGAAATTATTTGACGTGAATATCGACTATTTTATTGATTAATCACTAAAACCATAAACAAACGGTTCTATTACGGTTCCATTTATCTTTTAATTACTAATTTTACATATTTAAGAAATTCAGTCATACAATAAAACAGTACAAATTACAACATAAAAACTGTTTTATTCTTAATGTGTTTGACTAACACTATTTATGTTAAATTTATATTTGTTTTGATCACAATCTTCCGCTTTTTTCGACGGTGTATTATCATAAATTAAATAGTGGTAGTCTAGTGGTTTCACTACCGATCTATTCAAGGCTTAACGAGTTTAGTATATATCAGTAAAAAAATCGCCAATACTTGTTCCCGACGGTGATCGTTTCACTTCATAGTAAGCGCGTAATAGTGTCAGCAGGGCCATCTTGCCCCAAGCTTATTCATATTTTATTGATTTTATTTATATGACCAGTTCGTTGGAAGAGCGCACTAGTAAACTAGTGGCTTACCCGAAACCAGTCCCCTCTCAATTTTAAGACCTAATAAACTTAGTGAAAGGTGGATGACGATTGTCATCACTGTCTACTCCACTGGAGTTAAAAGGATGCAAGAACTGATTTTTTTATTATATTTAAATTTACACACAAAATAAAAATTTCACACTGAAATCTATGGATTTTGTCGTTACCCAGGAACATTAAATGTTACTCTTTCAGTGAATATTGTGCAAAGATGAATAAGGGTCAATCTAGACGCTATGACGCCAGTATTGGATTAAAAGGGAGCGGGCGGGTTAATCCAATTCCCAGGCTTACCAGGACCTCATTACACCAGCCTAGCTTTAATAATGAACGTTCCTTTTAGAACGAAATAGAATTAACGCATGGATACAAAACTGTTAACGTGTTTGCATATAATGCGATCGCCGGAATATTTCAATAAAATTTTATATCATTTTATAGATTTTGAATTAATAAATTGTATAATAAAGTAAAGAAGTTATTAAATATAGCGAGACAAAATTTAATTGCAGAAAATTATTATTATATAATAAATATTATTATGTCATCATCATCATCATTTCAGCCGTAAAACATCCACTGCTGGACATAGGCCTCCCCCAACGATTTCCAAAGGGACCGGTTGTAAGCGGCCCGCATCCAGCTGCGTCCTGCGACCTTTATGAGGTCGTCAGACCACCTTGCGGGTGGACGTCCCACACTGCGCTTGCACTCCAATCGAGAACTTTTCGGCCCCATCGGCCATCTGTTCTACGCGCTATGTGCCCTGCCCATTGCCACTTCAACTTGCTTATCCGGCGAGCTATGTCGGTTACCTTCGTTCGTCTACGGATCTCCTCATTCCTGATTTGATCTCGTAGAGATACATATTATTATATATAAATATATAATTATTAAATGGCTTTCGAGGAAACAGAAAAAAACCTACTATTACAATGTTAGATATATAAACTATTTTGTTATGCTTAATTGTCCAAGAGCCAGGAGACTCATAACACAAGTTTGAGCTCCTGACTCCCATATCCACCTATTGTGTCATATAGTTGTAATAAAAATTGCACTATGTAATATGGGAGCAAGACAAATAAAGATTTTATTATTTATACATAAATAAATAATCCACTATTCAACTGTTGTCCCAAACCAATGATTAAATGTACCCTATATTTTGTATATGTTCCGCTCATAATGGACATGTTCCGCTCTGGCTAAGACCCTATTTCTATAAATAATGGAAAGTTGGTAACCATGACAGTAAAAAGCACAACAAAGTGTAAACACCATATATTAAGGGCAGCGAAAGTGAGAGAAGCGATTTGAAGAGCTGCCGGCTGCCCTTCAATAGAATAGAAAGCGGTGATGGCACAAATACCTTATCAACACCTGTGCTTAACTTCACTAAAACTATAAATAATCGTCATTCATATGAGTTGCTGTAGTTGAAATTGTGGTCGTAATTAAACAACTTTTAGATATGTAGTCTTAACTTATTATGTAACAAGACGCAAATTACACAAAAATATTTACGAGTAAAAATAAAAAGTTACAGTTGCCTTTATATATATGTCCCACTATTGGGCACAAGCCACGAAAAAGAGAGTACAACGCCATAGTCCACCTAGGGCGGATTTGCAGACTACACAGGTCTGTCAATTTCCTAAGACATGTGTATCCTCACGACGTTTTCCGTCACCGCCGAGCGCGTGGTAAATCACAGCCTGCACCGGGGACCGAACGGCATGTTAAAGTCCTACTTATCGTTCTCGTCTTATTTTGGATAGTTCACAGTAATTTTTTTATACTACTATATTATTGTAAAGTTTTATCTAAATCCAATTAGTAGTTTTTGCGTGAAAGAGTAACACTTGACATACATACAAACATTCACGTTTATAATATTAATAGGATTCTTCAACTACTGTGGTGTTTATGGGCGACGATAACTTAACATTACGTTAATAATCTATTGAAATTTATTATCTAATAGACAATCAGACAAAAAAATGGACCTATTTGCAATTGCAAAAAAAATTTTACTATTATTCCGTAAATCCTACATTCTTGAACAGTTTCTTGTTCCAGTTAAATTTAACTGGTTAGTACAAGAGACGACGCCTTGGTATACCGGGGCATCGATTTAACTGCGGCATTGTGCTTTAAAAATAGATTTTATTTTGTCGTTAAATTTAACCGTTTAACTATCTGTAAATTATAGCTTTTTTAAAACCGACATGTAATTAGTGTCATTCTTGGACACGTCTATTGAGATACTTTATTATACTGAGAAAACAGATAGGATGTATGCTCCGGATAAGGTGTCCAACATTAAGCGTCGATAGTCTAATTGTAATGGTTCCGCAGAAACGTTAGGTTAAGTTGATTCCACCATTCGGTTATGGACTTGAACCATCTCCTAGAATAAGTTTATGCTTAATTGGGATGGTTAACAAGATTGTTAGTAATATTTCTGAAAAAAAAAAGAAATATTTCTAGCTTTCTTTTATAAAAAATTGATAGCATTTGTTTAGTAGTCAGATCCACAAAGACCATAAGAGATACGCTCAACCAATAGGCTAATGGCATTTTGTAATTGATACATTTGTTGTTTTATAGAAACAGCTTAATGGAAAACATTCATTCCGTAGAGTCTTTCTTGCAATATTTCTCGAGTGGCTTCCCTTGAGAGTCTTCCGAGCACTCTGAATAAAAACCGTGTATTTGCTCCCACTTGTAGAAAAGTAGGTTATGTACTTTTACTTAAAACTCTACTTAATAAACGTTTCAACAATAAAGACATATTTGTAATCATTAACCGACTTCAAAAAGGTAATTTATGAACAGATTTTATTTGTTTTTTTTTTTGTAGGGATTTGGTTTCAATAAGCTCCCATAGGTTCCCATGTTGTTGGCATATGACCTTGAGATCCGAATGATATATGAGGGGCCTCCTAAAAATCGTATGGCAAAATGATTGTTGACTGAGATATTAGTTGGTGACCACTAAGTGACGTCACGTTTGATTTAATATAAAGTTGGTTTTTGTTTTTACTCGAAAACATACCTGTTTTTCTCTATAAAAACGATAAATCTCAAATCATCAAGTTATTAAGCTACAAATCAATCAAAAACTTAATGGTTTAGGGTACAGCCTGCGAATCGTAAGATCGTGGGTTCGAATCCACCATTCGACCATTGACGTGATACATTGAATTCTAGCAAAAGCTTAAGCATAGTTGGCATGGTTGACAAGAATATTCATAATATTTGAGAAAAAATAGTATTCTATTTTTTTTAAATATACAACTTCTGATGTTATATATCGCCTTTTTCAACACAAGTTATTATTTTCATCGACTTTGCATTGCTGGAACAGGATAACAGGAGATGAAAGATTCTCGGGGCCCTTGCGCCTAATTACTCCCTAAAGAGGTCCAGACTAACAGACCTAAGAGCTGTGTCAACTCAAAAATCCGGAATAACTATAGAGGCTGCCTGGGTGAAAGCGTACCACCCACCGGGGGGACCTTTGTGTCGAGTTACTAGCGATAGAGGTTCAGGCTAAGAGCTATGCCACCTCTCAATCCGGTAAAGCAGTCAAGGCCAGCTTCTCTCCAATCTGTATAGTTCGTCATTAAAAAAAAATAAAAAAAGACATAGTTCATTCAATAAAGGAGATTATTTAAAATGGTATTTTTATTATATTAGTAACTTTAAATAAATTACACTAATATTAGTTGGTTAAAGTAATTGATGTTGCTAGTGGTAATGCGCATATGCAATGGTAATTTTACCTCGCAATGCAAATAATGAGAATATAACTCCACAAATAGAATTACATTTAGAAAATATATGAGGGTCTTTTATCTTACAGTTCCTTTATCTTTCATTGAACTAACACATATTGCATGAATAATTCAACTTCTGAGCTATCTTCGTGTTTACTTATTCGATGGAGTATGTATAATGAAATGAGAATGAATTTAGGAACGCGTAACATTTTTTTTTGTTCACGCGGGGGAATCTTTTTATAGACCATCCTCCGGTACTCTGGGTGGGCCCGGAGGGATGTGTGGGACTCGGCCTGGGCAGCCCCTACCCACTAAACCTTCCGCGAATGCCATGAGCCGTTATGAGCGGGGTGCCTCGGATCTGTCAGCGACAGGACACCCCAACGACCGGCCGGTCCCGGCAAAGACCGGACTTCATCCTCAAAGGGGACTTCTCCGGCACTCAGAGAAGTCCCGACGACGCCGAAGCATGCTGGGGCCAGATACCCATCCTGGCCCCGCTTCGGATTTACGGGGGCGGCAAGGGGAGGCGTTCGTAACGCCTCCTGCGCACCCCGATACGTTGCCTGCGGAGGGGGGGAGCCTCTGCGCTCCTGACCCGCTCGTCAGCCTCCTCCTGGGACATGACCGTCTCACAGAAGAAGGCGACCGCCGTCCAAGACCTGTCGCTCGAGACCATCGCAAGAGCGAGGCTCGGAAGCGACAGGTCTACACCACCGATGGCAGATACCATGTCATGGCACTAACGCGTAACATTAATGTATACGTCTTCAAGTACTTTTAACCCTAGCCGGGTAGACAGAGATAACTTTCTTTGTCTATATTCACCAAGGTTATTTGGTCCTATATGCGATAAAATTTTAGCAAGTTATTTTTTCTACTTTAAAAATCGAAAAACGGTAATACATTGGTACAAGCCGATTAATTTCGTAATTCGAACCGTTAGTCGTTAGGCAATCAATACATAAAACATTCAATCATTAAGCGGACTTTGACAGGAATAGGCTTGTTTTAAAGTTCAGCCCTGTAGTTCTGGGCTCTCAAGAATAAGACTACGGTATCCCCTGCCTGTCGTACAAGGCGACTAAAAGGGGCCTCGGGTTCACTGGGCGACAAGAATAGGGGCCTGCGTCGTCCACCAAAGTGGATCCGGGAAGAAGGCGACATCGGCTGGCCCGTGTCACCTTTCGCTGCGAGGGCACAGGGAGGAGGGAGTAACCTCCTGGTAACACCCCCGGTACGTGCTCTCCTTGAGCACAGTGCAGAGGGGCTCCGGTGCGTTCCACGTGAGATCCCGGAGCCCCTCGTCATGCACCGAGGAAAGAGCCACTGGGAGGTTTTAGTGGGTAAGATCCCCACATAACCGCTGCCTTCCCCAGAAGGCGGGGTATCTTTGTGAAGATTTCCTCCCCGTCAAAAAAAAAAAAATGTTTTAAAGTTAACCAAGTCATATCGTTGTATGGAAAGTATCTGTCTGTGAGGCGGATTCAAGTCTGGTCTTAAAATATGGTTTTCGACAAATTATATTGTATTAGTAAAGTAGTCACACACACACACAGTAGTAGGAGTAGTCGTGAGATTAGTAGGAAAAACTTGCCTTGCATAGATTGTACTCTATCTACTCCGGCGTAGCGTTACAGTCATGAGGGCCAACAGCAAAACTAAAACTAGACAAGTGGCGCTTCAATAATTATCTCGTATCTTTTCAGAAATTTGCCTCGCGCTATTTGGATAGCCATGCCAATGGTGACAATAATCTACGTGATGGCAAACTTGGCCTACTTCGCGGTCGTGTCTAAAATGGAAATGAAGTCAAATCCGGCTGTGGCTGTCGTAAGTATAGAAATTCTCTCTCTTCTTTCCTAAGGCGTGTTCCATTTCATTCGTCCCTTTTTCTTTTCGGTTAGAAATTAAGTTATTTCTCTAAACTTTGAGTTAACGGTTGTGTGACGATGTAATTTTGTCTATAGATAGTATCTTTATTGTACACCAAAATCGTATTAGAAGAAAATTACAGAACTAAGGTACATTTTACTGTGTCTATATGAACTGCAACCTTGTCAACTATCTCAAGTATGTACTAATTATCAGAAACTGTTGTTGTCGGTCGGCTCAAAACTGCGACCCTATGAACTATGCCGTATTAAATTTACAATCAATTGCTAATCGTACTCATTCATCCCATTGGAATAATGTTAATTTATTCGAGATCTAGATCATCTTTCTTACATAATAACTACTCCCTAGTTAATATTGTACAACTGTAACAAAAATCGATTTTTTTTTCTATGTTCAAATTTCCTTATTCAATCTATTTCCCGCCTTTTCATAAATATCGGTCAAAATTATGGTCTATTCTTGAATTGGATTCGAACCCGCGACAGGATCGAGATTATATTATATGCTCACCAATGACTTATCGTTATATGGTTTATGTCCTTATCAAATACATCCATCTCCACTGATCACCCTCTCGGGCACCCTTGGATCGGAATGCTTACGCGTAACATAGTAACCGTCCAAGCCGAGGTTACCCCTCACCGGGGGGACCCTTGTGTCGAGTTACTAGCAATAGAGGTTCAGGCTAAGCGACCTAAGAGCTGTGCCACCTCTCAATCCGGTGAAGCAGTCAAGGCCAGCTTCTCTGGCCAATCTGTGTAGTTCGTCATAAAAAAATCAAATACATCCATCTCCACTGATCATACAGTACTATATAAATTTGTATTATTTTCGGTGTTTGTTGTATGTAGAAATAATTTGAGCAAATCGTGCGACAGGGACGAGTCGGTAGTTCAATACAAATTTGTAGTGAATAAATTAAATTTTAATTATAGGTTGTCAAATATCTCCCTTCCGCCTTTTGTCTTTTGAATTTCGCGGCTATGTACAAAGCGCTACAGAGCTCGTATCTAGCAATACTATACATAATTTGAAAGGTCTTGACATAACCTACAAAACGACGCTATGCATAATTAGTTTGGATATTGCGTTCAACAGTTATAGACGTGTAAACATGGAGTTCACTAACGCCGAAATTCGCGCTATTTTAAAGTTTTCCTTCGTTAAAGGCAAATCCGCTAGAGAAACGTTCCGTGAGATTAATGGTGTTTTGGGGATGGTACTCTATCACTTCGAACCACGGAGGAATGGTTTCGACGATTCAGAGCCGGTGAAAACGACACCATGGATAAGCCAGCCGGCGGAAGACCTGTGACGACAAATACCGATCAAATCATGGACTACATCGAGTTAGACCGGCATGTGGCATCTCGTGACATCGCCCAGGAGATGGGAGTTAGTCACCAAACCATTTTAAACCATCTGCAGAAGGCTGGATACAAAAAAGATTGATGTTTGGGTGTCGCATGATTTGACGCATAAAACCTTCTGGACCGAATCAACGCCTGCAATATGCTGCTGAAACGGAACGAACTCGACCCATTCTTGAAGCGGATGGTGACTGGCGACGAAAAATGGATCACATACGACAATATCAAGCGAAAACGGTCGTGGTCGAAGGCCGGTGAATCGTCCCAAACAGTGGCCAAGCCGCGAATTTCGGCGTTAGTGAACTCCATGTTTACACGTCTATAACTGTTGAACGCAATATCCAAACTAATTATGCATAGCGTCGTTTTGTAGGTTATGTCAAGACCTTTCAAATTATGTATAGTATTGCTAGATACGAGCTCTGTAGCGCTTTGTACATAGCCGCGAAATTCAAAAGACAAAAGGCGGAAGGGAGATATTTGACAACATATTATTTAACCCCAAAGCGGTTTTACCTGCGGCCGCCCCTGTTGTCATCCAAAAAAAAATATATTGTGTCATGGGACACCAAAAAGAACGAAGCTTCTTCGGATAATATAGAAGGAACACAATTTACAATAAATAGTTTTTAATTGCATATACATTTTCTTGATTTTTATTTTTTTTAATTTTGTTAATTAGTTATTCTTTAAGTACATAAAAGTATTTAGGAAATTAAATAACAAATAACATAGAATAAAAACAAATAAAGTAATAATAATAACTCAAATTATTATGTATAATAAAAAACACATGTCTATACATAAATAATTAATTATTACTTATTAATAATTCGTTAAAGCGCCACCTATGATCAGAGAGTTCAACTACATGATTATTTTATTAGTCACGCTATCGGCCGTCGTATACGACTATAGCACTTCCGTTATATATGTCTGTTATATTTAGTCTCACATTTTTTTCAGTTCGCAGCAAAACCCCCAAATCCTGCCGTCAGGAAATTCGTTCTAAAAAAAATTGTCATCTAAGACGGCCATACTTAATTTTGCAGGTGTTCGGCGATCGTTTGTTCGGCAGTTGGAGCTGGGTGATCCCCGTGTTTGTGGCTCTGTCCACATTCGGCGGGGTGAACGGGGTGCTCTTTACGTCGGCGCGGCTCTTTGCGACCGGCGCTCAAGAGGGCCACATGCCAGCTTTCTTCTCCTTGTTCCACATTGAGAGGCAGACTCCTATACCATCACTATTCTTCACCGTGAGTATAGACCATCATCATTGGCAGTCTGTGTCTATTCTCTGCTGGAAATAAGCCTTCCAACGATTTTCAAAAGAGCCGACTGTGACTTGCATCCAGCTGCGTCCCACGTCTACTGAGGGTGGACGTACTGTATTAACGCTAATATTACTCAATGAGGACAATGATAGACTATTGGCTAAGAACTACCATCTGTCGCTAGTTAGAATCCTAGTCTGCTTGTACCAAGGAATTACCATTTTTTCAGTTTTTACGTACAAAAATCTCTTTTTTTTCCACTAACTACACAGTTGGCTAGAGACGCCTTGACTGCTTCACCGGATTGAGAGGTGGCATAGATCTTAGGTCGCTTAACCTGAACCTCTATTAGCTATTAACTCGAGTCAAGGGTCCCCCTGATGAGGGGTAACCTCGGCTTGGACGGTTACGCGTAAGCATACCGATCTGAGGGCGCCCGAGAGGGTCGAACCACGACTCGGTCGGTAGCTATTTTATTGATAAAATCTAAATGGGACAATCTAAGCTAAACTAACTTATATGGCAGCAATGCTCCTAATCCTATCAAGGGGGTGGGGCTTTCCCATAAAATACTTATATCGCGCAAGGATTGTCCGCAACCTCCGACGGTCGCGAATGGACGCTTTGAGTAATTGAAAAATTTCTTGTTAAAAAGAGCCTTCTATCCTATGGCCTTCTCCATACGATATATAGCGATGCGATCATAACCTGTTACATTTGAGACATAATAAGATTTGTGAAAAGCGGACGAGTTGTCTCTGTCTACCCTGCTTTTTTTTCTATTCCAGTGTCTGATTTCACTTCTTATGCTGACAACGAGCAACGTGTTCGCTTTGATCGCGTACTTTTCGCAAACTCTATGGTTGTCGGTGGGAGCGTCAGTGGTGGGCATGCTCTGGCTGAGACGGACGAAACCTGATCTCCCGCGGCCCATCAGAGTCAACACGATCATACCGTACGTCTTCCTAATCGCCATCGGCTGCCTGGTTATAATTCCGGCCATTACCAATCCGAAAGATACCGGAATAGGTATCGCTATTATGCTGTCCGGTATTCCAGTGTATTATTTGTGTGTTACATGGAAGAACAAGCCGGATAGTTACCACGCGTTCTCCGGCTGCATACTAAGGTTCATGCAGAAGCTGTGCATGTGCGTTTATGTCGAAGCTGGCGAGAAGATGACAAACTAGATAAGTTATATGAATGTGTTATGGACCAATATTATAACAGAACTTCTGACGTATTTATTGCTATCTCTGGAAATATGAACTATAAACCTACCCTATGTTACTATATTCCAATACGATATGTATGTTTTAATATATTGTACGCACTGTGCTTTAACAATACTGTTTGGATTTTGGTAAATACAATCATCATTTCAGCCGCTGCACTGCTGGACTTAGGGCTCCCCCAACTATTTTCAAAACGACCGCTTGTGAGCTTTCTGCGCGGTCTTTATACGGTCGCTTGCCGGTCCTTGGTCTTCAATCCTAAACTCCTTGGCCCTTTCGGCCAACTATACTACACGTTATCTATCTATT
Source organism: Meandrusa payeni (assembly GCA_029286785.1). Classification (NCBI taxonomy): domain Eukaryota; kingdom Metazoa; phylum Arthropoda; class Insecta; order Lepidoptera; family Papilionidae; genus Meandrusa; species Meandrusa payeni. The sequence continues at coordinate 5,898,319 of JAGSMX010000012.1, read as the reverse complement.
TACCTCAGCGGGGTAATTACAAAGTGTCTGTAACTTTTGAGTATGTATATCGCATTTATGTTTTCGTTCGTCACCAGTCTTCTTTAAAGACCTCTTCTTGGCGTCGTACCAAGTTTATTGGGATCCTGGACTGTTATATCGTAAACCTTAGATACAGACCGGCGATCGCTTAGGCACGCAACGAAAATTGCAAATCACTAAGCAAACATTAATTGTAACAACGACTAACAATTTTCTACAAGACACCACATTAAAAACAAATAAAAAGAAAATATTTTTAGAGAATTCCATTTTCGAATTCCGTATACTTTTTCTTATTTATTTATAATAAATGGCCAGTTCCAGAGTACTTTGAGTATGCCCACGTATACAATGAATATTGTCTACATACATACGTTGTGTGTATGGTATCACAGACATTAAATTGTTCCTAGATCATCATAAAGTTATATACATAAAAATATATATAAGCATTTTGTTGAGCTTTTTTTAAAGAACAAAGGTGCAAACAAACATGCGGCTCACTCGATGTTAAGAGATCACCACCGCCCATGAACACCTACTCCACCAGAGGAGTATTGTTGTTTCACCTCACTTATATCATACATCATCACCATATCATAAATCAGACACTCCACAATTGTATTTGCTGATAAGGCGCGTTATGTCCGCGAGCGTGAGCCGCTCTCCGCCATGATAAGGCGAGATGGGGTCGCGTTAGCATTTCACCATCTCGGCCCGACGACAGGCCTAGTCATGAAAACCGAGCCTCCGGCACCTATGGGGACGTAGCCGTGCTCAAAAGCTACCCCTCCAGACGGGTGGGGCCGGTGAAAACCGAAGGAGGTTCCCCAACACTCCGCCAGTAGTCCCACTAAGGAGGTTGAAAAGGGCGAACTGCCTTCTCCTTGCTCCTCTAAGCCTGCGCCGGAGCGGGTCAGATAGAGAGGTTTTCTCCCTCGCCCGCTCCGAGGTAAGGAAGAGAGGTGTGCTAGAACTTCCTAATCTCTTTTTTTCTCCAACCATTTTATGGATCATGGGTGTGAAATCAATTTGCATCATCATAGTATCAATCAGATTCAATCCATCATAATAGTGGTCCAATATATGGTAACTTCATGCTCTCTACTTAATTTATTTTACTTTAAGATAAACTAACATCAATAATTATGGTATAACTTAAAGGTATACATAATGGAATGAAAAAAATAGATTTTATATTGTTGACATCTTAATAGGTTTTTTTACATGAATTTTATTACTGTGTATGTTTCTATATTATGAAATCATAATATTTATTTTCACGTAATTTTGAACGTCGAAATAGTACATGTATTATGAACCGAAGATAATACAAAGATGATTAGTATAATTGGAATGAGCTAACCACCTGTCACGTATGGGACAGCAAAAGCTGTCTCTACCCCACTAGAGTTAACGGGACGTGATAGCTTGTTTTATTTAATTAGGATAAAAAAATGGTTAATTTTACAAGTTACGTAAACGATGACATGTTTTGGCAGCGAATATTGTTTATCGAAATATTTCTAGTTTTTAAATTTATTTATGTATCGATTTTGTTTGTTGGAAAGAGTTTGGTTTCAAACTTGAAACTTCTGTATTGCTCTACATGTTATGAATATAGTCTTCCAGGTTCTTTGTTTACCGAGGTGATAACGACCGTTCCTTTACAACCCTAATAATATACAATCCTGCTACATTTTAATTCGATTATCACGCTTGCTTCCGCTTAATTGTATTTTAGCGGTTATTACAAATCTGTTATATAATTATACATATAGTGAGAAAAGATTTTCCTTTGTAATTTTTCGGAAAAGTTCGTATTTATCGTGCTCTCTCAAATAGTTCCATATTAATGGAACTATATGAAAATGTCACTCATTTAATACGATCATTCGATAACAGTTCGGGTGTCATCGTATTTCAATATAGATCCGAGTATTCCCGAAGGAAAATAATTTCTCATTACATCTATACTCTATGTATACTAAGTGTAAGCTTTATGCAAGCAGTACTGCGTATCTGTTAACTTTGTATTCGTTGAAGAAAGTAGAATGACATATATACATAAAAAATCTATACAATCGAAATGCGTTTAATTTGAATAACCTCATATTTTAACCACAAACCCTTGACTGTATGTTATCGATAACCTCTGTTAACCGAGATTATCCTTATCGGGCATAGTTTCACTAAGTTTCAGCACGTTACGTCTACGAACTAGAGGAGTGAGTAACGAACGAGACGAAACGCACGAAGATAATATTTATCCACTTTATCGAAGTGCGAAGTGCATCAGCAGAATTGTTCCAGTTGCCTTACCACTATTACATTTTATTTTTACAAGCCAGCCCGGCGAAATTCGCACCGCCTTATTTTTTTCCTGTGCATATTTTCCAAATAACTGGAAGACTTTAAACCGTAGCTTTATGCACGCTCTTTACAAGCAAAGGTCCTACAACGCCCTTCGCGTTCAATATAACAACGCATTCAGAGTTTTGATGGGGCTGCCGCGCTTCTGTAGCGCATCAGGGATGTTTTGCTGAAGCGCGCGTCGATTGCTTTTATGCTACGTTGCGGAAAAGATGCGTATCCCTGGTGCGCAGGGTGCGAGCCAGCCCCAACAACATTCTGGAAATGATTGCATGTGCACTAGATTAATAAACTTTAAAATAGCGCGAATTTCGGCGTTAGTGAACTCCATGTTTACACGTCTATAACTGTTGAACGCAATATCCAAACTAATTATGCATAGCGTCGTTTTGTAGGTTATGTCAAGACCTTTCAAATTATGTATAGTATTGCTAGATACGAGCTCTGTAGCGCTTTGTACATAGCCGCGAAATTCAAAAGACAAAAAGGCGGAAGGAGATATTTGACCACCTATTATATAATAGTTTGGGGAAAAGTTTCTTCGCATTTTTTAAGAAAATTCAAGACATATTTTAATACAGATTACTTATATTTAACTAAAGTATGTAGGTACTACATTTTTTAACTTTTTGTTAACCTGACACTGCCTAAAGAATTCTGAAAAGACCGAAACAGGTGGAAATCTGAAGGTGCAACACTATACGGCGGATGCATTTACACCTCCCAGCCAAATTCTTAATTTTTGCCGAGTGGCTAAAGATGTGTGAGGTCTAGCATTATCATGATGAAAAACTATATATATGCACAAGTTAGCTTTTTAATCTAAAGTTATATTGTGGGACTAGTCCTTAGTAAGCCACTGAACCACAATCCACCTCGATATTGAGTTGGGAGTGTTTAATGGTAAAATTATACTGGTACCTTGGCGAATCTACTTTTCTTGAAGTGAAAAGATCCACAATTAATTCAGACAGTTGTTTGTATTTTTTGATTTTTTAATATAATGCACAGCTCTGGGAACTTGGAATGTAACATCCAGCACAGAATAGCCACAGCGTGGTTGAAATGGCGAGAAGTAACTCTAGTGTTACCTGTGACAAAAGGATGCCGGTCAGACTGAAAGGTCTGGTCTACAAAATCATCATACGACCGGTCCTTACATATGGCAGCGAAACATGGGCCGTGACTCGGAATAACGTGCATACCATCCAAGTTGCTGAAATGACAATGCTGAGATGGATGTGTGGCGTAACCAGGCGTGACAAAATTCGCAACGAATTTGTGCGAGGAAGCCTGGGTGTGCGCGACATTGCCGACAAAATGCAGGAGAGTAGGCTGCGATGGTATGGACACGTTAAGAGGAGGCCCTCCGACTACGTAGGGAACCTCGCGCTACAACTTTCCCTTCCCCGTCGAAGATCCAGAGGAAGACCCAAGACAAGGTGGGAGAGTGTGGTGTCGAGAGACATGAGGGAGTGCAACATCGCCAAAGACGATGTCGGGGACAGAGCGAAGTGGAAAGCGAAAATCCAGAAAGCTGACCCCACCACCTGTGGGACCAATAAATAGCATGGAAGAGAGAGAGAGTTGTTTGTAAAATTTCCAGATGTATGCTGTACGCAATGAAAGACAGAGGAAAATGAAAACAACAAGATAATGTGGATTTCCATCACTTTGTTGTGATTTAAAGCTTTAATGTTCTTAATGACGTTAAATAATCTGAAAAATTATCCGAAAAAATTGGCCATCAGTAAAAAAGGCTGTAAAAAAAAAAGAATATTAATTGAAATGTCGCGTATGTCACTAAGTGTATAATTAATGTTGATAGGGTTATAACTTGAGTAAAGTTGCAAAAATGCGTTTTCTTAAATTATATTCATCTTTTAATTTACAACATGTCAGACTGTTAAAATTGTATGCACCATCATGCGCACAACGCTGGTATCCCGATGTGTATTATCTTAATCAACTATCCGGTTCTACTATATTTAGAACGGATGAAACTGAAAAATATTTCAAGGTAATTTACAATTCAATTTTACGACCCGTCGAGAGAAAACTGCAAAATATGTGGATCAATTTTGGTCCACAGCATCCAGCGGCTCATGGCGTCTTGCGCCTGATTTTAGAACTGGACGGTGAAACTGTCATCCGAGTAGACCCTCATATAGGTTTCTTGCACAGAGCGACGGAAAAATTGATGGAAAGCAAGCATTACAACCAAAGCTTACCATTTATGGATCGCATGGATTACGTGTCCACGATGGCTAATGAGCAAGGCTTTGTCCTCGCAGTTGAAAGATTGCTCAATATCGAGGCCCCTCCTAGAGCTCAGGCCATTCGGGTTATGTGTTCTGAACTGTCACGAATAGCGAACCATTTGCTAAACATATCAGGCACAATATTAGACGCTGGTGGTATTACACCATTCTTCTGGATGTGCGAGGAACGAGAGAAGATATACGAACTATTTGAAAGACTATGTGGTGCCCGTGTGCACAATGCTTATTTGAAACCGGGCGGAGTCACAATGGACTTGCCGATAGGCTTTTTGGACGATGTATACGAATTTTGTAGCAAGATGGGCGAGCGTTGCGACGAAACTGAGGACCTCGCTTCAGAAAACAGGTTATATTACGCTAGAACTGTTGGAATTGGCGCTGTAAGCGCCCACGAGGCAATCAATTTAGGCTTTAGCGGTCCCATGTTACGTTGCACTGGAGTGAAATGGGATCTACGAATCGCTCATCCATACGATGGTTATGATTTCTACGATTTTGATGTACCTGTTGGTACATTTGGGGACAGTTATGATAGGCACCTTCTACGATTATTTGAATTGCGTCAGTCTCTCAGAATAATTAACCAAGTAATCGATACTATACCGGAAGGTGAAGTACGAACCGATGACTCAAAAATATCTCTCCCATTGAGGCAGGAAATGAAAACATCAATGGAGGCACTAATACATCACTTTAAATTATGTACTGAAGGTTATGTGGTCCCGCCTGGAGCCACTTACACAGCTGTTGAATGTCCTAAAGGGGAATTAGGTCTATACATGGTTGCCGACGGTACATCGAAACCATATCGTGTCCACCTACGACCATGTTCTTACAACCATTTGGCCGGTTTAGCTGTAATGGGCAAAAGGATGATGCTTGCCGATATAGCTATACTTATTGCTACTATAGACATCGTCTTCGGTGATATAGATCGCTAAATAATGCCTATATTAATTACCTATAATAATTACCAGTGCGAGTAAAAAAATTTAAAATCGGGTCGTTTGTTATGAAATATATAATATTTAATGTTTTCTTTTCCTTGGTCTAGATTACCTTTTTCTTCATAACACAAATAAAGTAATTATATTCTTTATATTTATTTGCAATCCCCTATTTTAATAGAAAAAAAAATGGCGCGGGGACTCATGGGGGGGATCATCTAACGTACATTTTAATTTTCATCTTAGACGTAAGAAATAAGTGTGTGTTTTAAAAAAAGACTTGGCTTAAAGGTCTTGTTACCAAGCCATAAAATATTCAACAACAACAAATCCCCTTTTAATATCAATTTCTCTTCAGAGCAAATTATTTTTTTATTTATTTATAAAATTTATAATAATACATTCTTACGTTCTTTTTGAATTGTATTTGAGTGCACAAAATTACTATTTTGCGCGGGAATGTTTTTTGTACAAATATTTTCTGAGTATGTCTTGGATATAGAGTCAATAATAAGTAACATTTTCTGTGTGATTTGACACTCAACATTTATTCAACTTCAACCAGTTCAATTGAACATTAACCGCAGACAACATTGTACTTTTAGCAATTTTATACTCTAAAAAGTACTCTAAGTAAACATTTCCTAATTAATAATTTTAAAATGTATATAGTTATTTCGAATAATACCTAGGCTTATTAGTGCAATAAATAAATAGACTGATTAGTATAGTGAATAAAATACCCTTTCAAATTTTTCAATTTAATTATATTTTTAATAAGTTTAGAAAATAATCAACATTTGAATTTTTTTACAAATAATCAACAATTATTTTACTGATCGAACAAAGTTACATTAAAAAAATATACAGTATATTTATTAACTGGCAGAGAACGAACTAAACGAACAAGTCGCATCTGTGCAGTAAGCAGTAAGTAAGGTGTGTGAGTGAGCGAGCGCTAGAATTAGAATGCATTTAATCCTCAACGCTTAATGTATATTTATTGTTATTACGTAGTTTGATGATATTATATTTTTAAAAACAAAGTTTTTAATAAAACTAATTGAAAAATATGTTGAGGTTTGAAATAGTTTCGTCTAGAACCGTGGAAGGCGGAGATAAAGACAAAAAGTTTGTGGCTTATATGTTGCAAGTAAGGCAAGACCTTATAGACTTAGTAGTGTTTGATCCTGATCCTGCTAATGTGGAGCGACGTTATACTCACTTTTTGGATCTTTATAATGGACTTAAGAAGGAATATCCAGCTTTGTTGAACAATATCGCCTTTCCACGCAAAGTATGTGTCATTTTTGTTTACTAACTAATCCTTTGTTTATTGTTACACTAATTTAATGAATTTGCAATTATCATAGTCGCCAAAGATTTGAGTTAACGTAATATTAATAATGAAGGATAATTTATTTTTAATTTCTAAACTAAAGTACCATATATATATGAATATATATTGTCACTATTGTTTGTTACTTGACGACACTCAATGATTTCTTAGGATCTTTTATTAAGTTAATGAATTAAAATATTAGCAAGGAATGCCAGACTACAAGTTAGGTTTTACTACCAACAACACTACCTTTAACAACTACCTTTGTTCTCCATCAAATTTCTTAGTTTTGGAATCCCACAGAGAAATACTGAGCATAACTCATCTCGTTCAGCTTGTGGACCAGCCCAATGGTCAGAGACCGAGTCTCTGCACCATAGATCATAGCCGGGACGCACTGGTTGAAGACGTCTTCAGGCATTGAGGTATTTGTAAAGTGAGAATGGTGCAGAGTCTTCCGAATGCATCTATAGACCTCTTTGTTGAATTTATTTTTTTGTGAAAGTTAATATGTAGTTGTGATGACACAGCAAAAACTGCTGGCTGTCTATAAATACACCAAATAGAGTCATTCAACTTGTTTCTTTGTTCATAAATGTCATAAAAATAGTATTTAAAATTCACTTGTACAATATAACTTTCAGATAGTAATGGGAAACTTTGACCCAAATTTGATATCTACAAGGTGCTCTGCATTTGAGTCATTGTTGAATTTGATTGCAAGTGAGTCACGGCTCAGGGATGCCCCTGCTGCGATAGCGTTTTTTCAAGACGTAGAACTGAAAGAATCGAAAAGACTGATTGATGAAGGCAAGTTTGATCAAGCACTATCAGTTTTGGAGAGCAGTTTTAAATTATTAAATAAGGTAATATTCATTTATTTTTAATTTCTCTACCATTAATTGCTCTGAAGTGAGATGTGTCAAGTGAATGGATGAATTCTGATGTGTAGTTTATTTTCTAACAAGCAATTAATTTATTGATATGGCAAAGTCATTGCAAATGTAACTAATGTTTATATTATTTACACTATTACAAATAGCTGATAACGCACATCATTATCAATTATTTATCACATTGAAAGAGATAGGATTGACGAAATGTATATGGGGACATGCTCTTTATCTGTCTGTATAGATATTTTTACTAAACATTTTCTGTTGAATTGAACCCATTATGAAGCATTTATCAACCATGAAAGTTGGCAATGTCCTGTTGGTATTACCATATATAAGTGTAAAACTTGAATTTTTTAATAACTTTGTTTTTTGCATTATTGATTTTAGTTTTTTTCTTTTTTCAAATTCATATACTAAAAGTATTGTTAAAGTAATGTAATTTGTTATTAAATAAAAATATATTCATAAGAGACATATCATATAAATGTTTCTAATACATATAATAAACACCCCTATATTTGACTTATTAATATTGAATGTTGAGACAAGTACTTAAACCTATTTGGAGTAGGCAAAGACAACAATTGTTTCTTGCTTTTTAATAATCCCATGTTATTAGTTTGGAGCTCATCGCCAAAAACTGGGACAGATTTGTAAATTTGTTTTTATACAATAGGATTAGAAAAATGAAAACTTGGTACAATACACAAAATTAACAATAAAGCTGAATTCCTGGTCACTAAGCTGTCACTGTTTTGTCATGTTAATTATATAATTTGTGCTGCCAGTCACTCCCTTTCCCTACTAATTGAGGAATAGGTAATAAAATAGAACAAGGTTTACTGCAGTGCTAAAGACATTGGATATCAGGGCTACAATTTTTATGTAATATATTGATTTGATTTTCTAACCTATACCAATATTTAGATACTTGTATAATTACTTCAACACAATTTCAATTCACTTTCAACAAAGTCATACATATTGACAGAATGTACATTTAGTAAAGTACATTGCATATAGTTTCCGTGTTTAAACATATGTCAATTATGTTTATGTGCCTCATACAATAAGTGATAATTAAATGAGCCATCTCCCACCCACGAGGCTGTAAATTAAATTAGCAATGAGTTACTATCTATTTATTATCTTTGTGGAATTTTGCTGACGCAAGTCCAAATTTTTTACTGTGTAATGATTCAATACATTATTTGTGTATGATAAATGTCATGTCTTATTTAATTTTTTCATATTAAAATATATTTTCTCCATTACTTATTAAGCCAGGGAATATTTTTCACGTTGGCTTTGTATTGAAAGAAAATGAAATGGTTATTTATTGGCCTTGCAGGGTTACCAAGGGTTTCATATTGTTAAAAAAGTAAAAGTTATAGCCTACATATAATATAGGACATAATTGCATATTTGCCCAGCAGTGCACAGGCCTTCTATATATCCGCACTAGGGCCGCTAGTGCGGATTGGCACGCTTCACATGACAAAGAAAATTTTTCCAGACATGTAGGTGTCCTTACAATATTTTCAGCATGTGATAATTCAGTACTTAAAGTCACAACAAACAACTTCATTGGTGTTTGCATCGGGGACAGAACTCGGGTTGCCAACCACATCAGTTTCATGTTGTGCTTTATAATAGTTTTACAAATAGTTAAAATTATAGTATTTTAAGGTTCTGCAAGGTTAACTTTTTTAAGAGGTTCTTACTCACTAAAACCCCCTCGGTGGCCCTCTTTAGTGTATGGGGAGAGGCTGCGGGATTTGCAGTGTAAGGCACCGGAGCCCTCTCTGCACTGTGCTTTGAAGCAGCCAGGGTCACATTATTCGCGGGTCGACTGTAACGGGGGGCAAAGGCCCCCACCCTTGTCGCCTCTGGATCCCAGGCCCCTTTTAGTCGCCTTCTACGACAGGCAGGGATATCGTAGACTTATACCGTAGGCTGGCCCGTGTAGCCTTGCACTATGAGGGCACAGGGGAGGGAGAATCCTCCCCCCGGGACGTGCTCTCCTTGAGCACAGTGCAGAGGGGCTCCGGTGCGTTCCACTGGAGATCCCGGAGCCCCTCGTCATGCACCGAGGAAAGGGCCACCAGGGAGGTTTTAGTGGGTAAAAACCCCACATAACCGCCGCCTTCCCCCCAGAAGGCGGGGTATCTTTTTGAAGATTTCCTCCCCGTTAACAAAAAAAAGACTTATTCTATGTGCGTCCTGGGCACATAGAATAAGTCTACGGTATGGCGGTGCTTCAAGGGTAACTGACCCGGTTTTGCTACCTCTTAAAAGGTATGAAGGGTGTATGTAGCACATGTTTTAATATGTTATTTGTATTTACAGGTGTACACAGACAGGTCTCGCGTAGTTCTGAGCGTATTGTGCCGCATTGTTGCGTGTGCTGCATCCAGTGGGGGCGCCCTGGCCGGGCCGGTGGAGCGCTGGGCTCAGCTCGCGTTGAGACGTTATGAGGCTGTCAGTGACGCAGACCTGCTGCTCATTTACATACCTCTGCTGCATACTTGCATATCCATTTGGTTAGTATTTTATCATGTTAATTGATATTATAACATTTATTTTAAAACGAAAACCTATTTCAATACCTAATAAAAGAGTTTCACGAAGATTTACGTCTCTAAAGAGCGTCCTTGTCGTCTCAAGAAACAATCTTCATTCCCAAAAAAAATGAAAAATAATCTCATTTGCATTAATTTGACCTAAATCAATATGATTTTTAAAGGCAGAGATAACCCATTTTCAAATTCTAGTGTCCAATTGTCTTTCAATAAAAAATATCTGAATTGTCGTAGACCGTAAACCTAAAGGTCATCTAATAGCCATTATTATTTAGTAAAATTGTAAATCAACACTTACTAAGATTGGTGACTTGGAGTGTGGTTGCGTTAAAGGAAATCTTGGCAGATAAAAGCCAAGGATGACTGATGGATAGGATGGATGATTCTAGTTATAGAACTAACTTTAAAGTGCCCCAGTGGAAAACATGTCTGTGATTTTAATGTCCTATTTTGGTAATATTCTTTAAAAGTAAAGGTTATTACCAAAATAGGACGCTTCAGTATCTTTCGCTGTTTGGGGTTGGCCTTCCTTTTTACGTTTTTATCTAATTTCTTAACATGAACAGCTGCTCTGTTAAATCAGCTGACAATAGTAGATTTTACCAACGCATAGGACTTAGGGACCTTCAAAAATAGTACTCCTTTCTCAAAAGCATCAGCCCAATGCTTGTTTATATGCATGTAAAAGTGGATAGGTTTGTCTATGGTAATTAGGTATGAATTATAATGGTCATTACTTAATCATAGGGAGACCCTGGGCAGAGATAAATCAAAACTCATTGAAGAACTAAATGGACTCCGCAAGAGAGGAATGAAGGTGGACTCTGTTCCAAGTCTCATGGAGGCTGTGGACAATCTCAACCCGACTATTTAATGTGATAATTTGTTATTTATATAAACGCTTCTTGTATAAAGAATCAAGATAATAATGTGATATGAATGCTTATTTTTATTGGACCAAGTATTTATTCGATTGTGGTCAATAATTGTCTTCAGCTTTATATTAATTTTTAACGATTTCTAATCTCATTTTATTTTATTTGTAATATTTTATATTTTAATTTGACCATTTTATTTTTAAAATAATAAATAGAAAACTATTATTGACGCTGCTAGCTGCATAGAAAGCTAAATTATAATAAAATATTTTATGTAACACTTGCCATTTAGGGCAGCTAATTTTAAATTCTCCAAGCTTAAAATATCGTGTGCCTAAAATATTTAATAATAGTAATCGTTAGTATGTAAGAGTAATATTAATATTTTATGTATAATAATAATGCATAATGTAATAAAGTGATTAACACCCAAATTAATTAAAAATATTAAGTAAAGTTATTCTTGAAGCATTAGTGTTGTCGACGAAATATTTAATAATATATTTATGAATTTATTCCAAATACAGTAAGTGATCTTGACTGTTTGAGAAAAGTTATTGGTAAAGTAAAAAAAATAATAATAAATTTTTATTTGAATTTTTATGTCGATTTAAAAAAAAAACATTTTTATTCATTCGTTTGCAAGTTTTGATGTGTTAAAAATCGTCTGTGTTGCTATACCAAAAATTTAATATGAACGAAAAGGCGGCAGCCTTTAACTAGTCTACTATATCTGGTTTCCGAGTCTGCTAAATTGTATACAAATTGAACATTAAGAGGCATTATGTTTGGTCAATATTTTGTTAGTTTTATAGTCTTTTAGTTCATTGGTGTCACTAGAGTTTTTTAGTCAAGTCAGTGGTGGTCAAACTACGGCCCGCGAGCCAAACCTGGCCCCTTGGAGTATTTCATACGGCCCGCCAAGAGTTTTTTGAGTTAATATTTTGGTATATATGGTATTGTAAAATTTTTCTATTTTTATTTATATCAGTAGTGTTTAAATCTTTAGGTTTTTTAAATCAGTAGGGTTTGAAACCTTCAAAATTTCTTGGTTTGTTGTAAAAAAGCTTATCACGTCGTATATTTTTATGTAAAAAGCCATAAAAAAACCCACCAGCAATGGAATTTGCCTTACATTTTTTTGTTAAATAGATTTTATAAATCAAAAGATTTTTTTTCGGTCAAAATTTGGCCTTTTTTTTTTTTTACATTACGTGGCCCGCCAGCGAAAAAATTTGTCCACCACTGGTTTACGTAGCGTATCACTGGAACGCGTGTATATATTTGACGTATTTGATAATTGATATGGCTGTAATATAGAAATAGGCGTACGCATAGTAGACTTGGGACACTGATAGGTCACACTTGTTATTTCGATCGATAAATAAAAACATCTAGTCCTTACCACAGATGTATATTTTGAAGTTAATTAATTTTATCAGTAAAATATCAGTTTTAATAGAATTTAAATTTACATTAATATATACCAAAAATGTAGTATTTTTTTTATAACGAACTACACAGAACTACATGAGAAACAGGCCAGTGAAGCTGGAATTGACTGCTTCACCGGATTGAGAGGTGGCATAATTTTTAGGTCGCTTAGCCTGAACCTCTATCGCTAGTAACTCGACACAAAGCCCCCATCCCCGGTGAGGGGTAACCTCGGCTTGGACGGTTGCTATGTTACGCGCAAGCATTCCGATCCGAGGGCGCCCGAGAGGGCCGAACCACTACTCGGTCGGTGGCTATTTCACGGATAACCAATATCCGGTTAGTAGTAGTAGTATAAGGGCTGTAACTTTTGGGTTACGAACTGCGAGTAGTAGATTTCACTCCACCATTCGAATATTGACGTGAACCATCTAGGTTACTTGGAATGGTTAACTAGAATGTTAGTGATACTTGTGAAAAAAAATTGTTAGCTTTCTTTAAAAAAAAATTTGCAATCTGTTTGAATGAAATTTCGTTTTCCTTTTTGAAAATCATTTGCTCCGGGTCCAGTGTATGGCCTTATATTTAAAAAAATGAATATACAGAAATTATTTACAATATATTTAATGATTTAAAAAAATATTATGAAGATTTTTTTTAAATCGCAATCTGGTGGCAGTCGTAGTTTTTGTTAATTTTATTATTAGAGAAAATATGGTATTATTAGAGGATCTCTTGTGGTCACGTTTGAAATTATTTTTAATTTAACCTACAAATTAGACTGAATTGGTTGTTCCAACATTTATTTACATTTTTGGCTATTTCCGTATGAAATGACTGATATTATTTCTGTTTTTACGTATTATATACGTCTAAACTAAAGTCTATTATTATATATCACAAAACGTAGACGAACTTCTCCTATTGTTGCATGTTATTATTAATGATGAGATTTTTTATTTTCGGAAGCGCTATGTTTCGTGTTTCTTGTACAAGTTTGTCTTCCTATCCTATTTCAAAGTGGGTAGTAGTAGTAGGTAGTGGGTTTTCAAGAGTATATTGAATAGGCATTTATTAAGCTAGTGCGCTTTACCATCGACGACTGTAATGCCACTTATCATCAGGCGGTATCGTGATCATGTACTTGCTTAGAAATGTCTCATGTTAATAGTCGAATGTGTTAGAATCTACGACCTTACGTGTAACGACGCTATTACTATAATTCTAAGTGATTGTTTGGAAAGGCTTTATATTAAATTCTTTATATTTACGTATATTAAAATATTAATAATGAAAGTGAAATCAATATTACCATAGAAGTAATCGTAGCAGTAGATGTTTTAATATTTACAAAATACTGTGTACATATTAGATCTGATTTGTTTTGTCTATCTGTCAATTTAGTCCAAACTCTTATACCAAATGTTTGATCCAATGTCTGTTTCATTTGGTAGTTACAGTGCAAGCAAAGCCAAGTCATATTTAGTAGTACAATTTGCTTTTGATAAAATTATGTACCAGAAAGTGTGCTTACGTAATATATGTGTTAGGACTATTGTGAAATTATAGAAATAAATACGATAAATTTTGTATAAGAATTTTAAAAATCCTACAGAGGCAAGTAAATTTTGAGGATTTTTTATTTCGTAGACACATAATATTGCTTTATAAGCCAAAAATTAATTCTACTAGCAACTATAAATGAGCTAGTTATAATAAGAAAGAATAATAAGAGATATGTGTTATAATCTGTAGGTCTCGTAGAATAAAATAGTCCAACAACTAATACACTCGCTTTATTGAGACAGCGTAACGTTGTACAAAGAATTATTAATATCGAGTCAAACGTCACAACTGCGCGTCCTCGCCATCTTTATACAAAATTAATTAGAAGTCAGATTAGGAACTAATAAGGTTAAACTATTGTTTACAATGCCAAGTTCATGTGACGATCAACTAAATTATTAATTATGAATTAAAGATACAATAAGGTTCAGGTAAATTATTAAGATATCATTGGAAGTAGTTATTATGTATAACAATCGCTGGGTGTCAGGTGTTGCCAGCTAACATATGGTATGCCGTGCGAGAGAGGTGGGCGTGAATGAAGCGAAGTAAGTGTATCAAAGTGTGACTCAGATTACATTGGGTGACAGTCACGACTGTAATATAAACTGCATTTCCACCTAACATCAGATGAGATCGTGGTCAATCACATGTTTAGAAAGTTTAAAAAAAATATTTATAAACTTCATTAATGAATTGGCTATGAAAGATTTGATAAAAAATTACTAAATTTATATTGAAAAAGATAAAATAAAAAATTTGTAATGAACGAGTGAATAACTTATCCACTCATTCAAATGAATGGTGAACGGTTGCCACATTTGATCTAGGTTTTGGACAATTTGATTAGTTGAAGCATTTTATATTGTAGGTCAATTTTGACAATGCTGATCTATGGTCAAGGTATTGATTGTCAATGTAATTGTATACTCTGTGTGCAATTGTTCTTATATCGTCATTGCACTGCTATGTACTGTTGGCAATTATCGACTTTTCTATGATATTATTGATCAGTGGAATATATTATGATGGTGACTGATATTTATATTTATACATTTATTGATGTTTAGAGAATTAAATATATTTATAACCTCAATATTTGTTTTATTTCTCTTAACTTTCTTTTAGGTTATATCGAAAGATATTTTTTTAAGGGAGATTTGTATTGACCCTCTGGTAAGTCGGAGAGTCTTTGCGTTCTCTATCGCATTTGTTCTTTTTAGAGGAATTGTTCAGAATCATTCCAGCTATCGATTGCAATTGAGAAAGAATTCCAATTTTTCTTCAATTCCATCGACAATATCAAACAAAAGACAGTAATGCATCTGCAGCCATTGCGCTATTTTGGATAGCAGCAATGACCACTTAATATTCTTAAAATATCAAAAAATAACTAAAAAGCACACACACACTAAACCGTTTGAATATAAGGTATACTTGTCTTACGATTTTTTTCTTACTTCGAGTAATAGTAGGAAAAGAAGATTGTTCAAGAAAGTTAGTTGAAGAATTTCAACTGTAATATGTAATCTAAATTTAATACAACATAGAAGACACTTGTAAGTTATATTATCTAAGTATTTTCAGCAAGACAGCATAATTAAAATCATCTACTAAAGGACCCTTAGCGTAACGATAAACGTATCGTCCATTAATAAATATCGGGCGTAATCATATAAAAGCAAATGCCGATAACATGAAAGCAATCTATTAAGTAAATTGATCAGGGATACACCAAAACAATTTGCCCATCATAAATGTAATGAATTCGGTACCAATTACGACGGTAATGGTCTCGAAACAATCTCGTTTCCTTCATATCGCTGGCGGTTTGATTGCTCTGTAATTTCACTCGCATATGGTTAATAGAGGTTCGTTAATTAATTTCGATGCTACTTAACGCGGCAAGCGATTTGCTTGGACACGGCGTAATCAGCAATTTGTGTATTACTACGTAACTGTTATCGGGATTTCGCCGATATTCGTGTATACACGTATGCCATTTTAATGCAATTCCGCTAGCACTTTTGTCCCAGAAACAAGACAAACTTTTCTTGGTATGTACTACACAATACGTCTATATGAAAGTTGACTGTAGTAAATTATGGACTACAAGTATATTTACGAGTATAAACAAAAATCAAATCGTATCAAACGTTAAATGCCATTACGCGCGGTCGCCATTTTTGTATTTCCGAATTATCGTAGAAATATTACGAAATCTAATTTAATCATAACCTAACCAAACTTTCCCCAAAGTACTCTTACCTTCATCATCCTTTTTAATAAAAAATAGATCATCGAAATTCGTTGACGTGATATTGAGTCATAGTGATTCGTCCATTTGTGGCGCACATACTTGATGCATATTTAAGACTTATGTTTTCTCATGGATGTCAGAATTGGACCAAATTTAAATGGGACCAACGGGAAGCACAAGACTCATCAAAATCGATTCACCAAGTCGAAAGTTATGCGATAACAAACATAAAAAAACAAACAACGCATTGAGAACCTCCTACTTTTGAAGTCGGTTCAAAAGAAACTTAAGAACAATGAGGTGTAGGCAGAGATCATGGACTTCCACTTAGTACGATCCTGATACACCTCTTTCGCTTCATTTACATCCGTACATCTGCTCTGTCTGTACTCCTAACCTACAACTTTTTTAATATGTCCTAATTCTAGCCGACCTAGTCCTCAATTTACACTGCCCAAGATCCCGAAGCAGGCCTAAGAAACGCTGGCTGGACTTTGTGAAGGCGGATATATTAGAGAACCATCTAACAAAGGATGATGCCGAAGACCGGGCAAAGTGGAATAGATTAAGAAAAGCGGACCCTGGTGGCAGGCCGGGAAATTGCTGGGCAGAAGAAAGTTCTAGTCGACATACCTAGAATGAGGTCCTAGGGCGCCCTCGACCGATCCCACCACTCATTCCCGCGTTATAAATTCTGCGTCATTACTTATTTAACTATATATATATATGTAAAATCCTCTTGCAGATCTTTCTTAACACCAATAACTAAAAGTATTTTCAAACGGTTAAGTGTTGTTTGAGTTGATTAATAAAAAAGGTTTATTTCAGATATATTTTTTTAAGTGGTCAATACCGCCATCTTATTATATGTAGTTCATTTTTCGATCCTTTAAAAGCGACGTTTGACATAATTGTATCTATTTAGAAGTTATAAATCAGAACATTAAAATACGTCTAGACAATGTTATGTTAGTCACTTATTTAGTTTGTCGAATCATGTAAAGTGATTGATACTTAAGACGTGAACAGGGATTGAACTTTGACACGCAATGTCGCAATCCTCGAATCAACTAAATAGGTGCTTCTGAAACGTGAAGGTTTTACAATCGATAGGGCATCGTTTGCCTTGAGATTTATTAAAGCCTTAGTAAGTTGTTATTAAGTAAACAAATACATAGATCCGTGGTAGCTCAGTGGCCGGTTTTTTTTTATTAATTTTTTTAATACATTTTATATGTAAGAATACATTAAAGTGCATCCCAAAAACCGCAAGAAGTTGCATAGTACGCAAGCAACCCGAGTTCGATCCCCAGTGCAATAAATTTGTTTGTTCCAATTTTAAGCGCGCTTGACGGTGATCAAAAACATCGTGATTAAACCTACACGTGTTATAAAACATGGGATTTATCTATATACATATATATATATAAAATCCTCTTGTAGATCTTTCTTAACACCAATAACTAAAAGTATTTTCAAACGGTTAAGTGTTGTTTGAGTTGATTAATAAAAAAGGTTTATTTCAGATATATTTTTTTAAGTGGTCAATACCGCCATCTTATTATATGTAGTTCATTTTTCGATCCTTTAAAAGCGACGTTTGACATAATTGTATCTATTTAGAAGTTATAAATCAGAACATTAAAATACGTCTAGACAATGTTATGTTAGTCACTTATTTAGTTTGTCGAATCATGTAAAGTGATTGATACTTAAGACGTGAACAGGGATTGAACTTTGACACGCAATGTCGCAACCCTCGAATCAACTAAATAGGTGCTTCTGAAACGTGAAGTTCTTACAATCGATAGGGCATCGTTTGCCTTGAGTACGTTGTTATCGAGTAAGTTGTTTTAAAGTAAACAAATACATAGATCCCCGGTAGCTCAGTGGCCGGATTTTTTTAAAATTAATTTATTTAATACATTTTATACGTAAGAATGCATTAAAGTGCATCCCAAAAACCGCAAGAAGTTGCATAGTACGCAAGCAACCCGAGTTCGATCCCCAGTGCAATAAATTTGTTTGTTCCAATTTTATGCGCGCTTGGCGGTGATCAAAAACATCGTGATTAAACCTACATGTGTTATAAAACATGGGATATATATATATATAATATAACTTTAACTTTTTTTAACAATACACAGGATAGTTGTTGGTTTACCAGTCGTTATTTTCAGTAACAGAGGGCAAATAACTCTGTTATTTTTTGATTTGATTGTGATTGTTATATCTGACCACACGGATAATCTCGAAAGGGCGTGTGAGCTATCAAAGGGTATATAGATATAAAACAAAGCGATGCTTTTAAATTGCACTAAACCATCAAAAGTGACGATGAGAAGTTTTAAGAAGCCACATTGTTGGCAGCGCGTCTAGCGGCGGTCATAAATCTTGCGCGCGGACTTTACGACGGCCCTCTGCAAATCGGTTTATATTTTCGATAAATAAAATTGGCGCGGCTTTTGCGAGGTAAGCAGAGGCCGTTAGGAGAGCTACGCCGCCGGTGCCGCCATCTGCCGCGCGCACATAAACCCGAACTACCCTCGCGTTTTCTTGCTGACAATTTTTTCCCCGCTCCGGTCATTACGCAGCTGGGCCCGAGACAAAACGGCGAATCGTTTAAGCCCTCTCCGGAGACCGTACAATTTTATTGTGTGTACCATGCAGTAGAAATTGATATGCCGCGCGAGTGGCGACGCGCCACACGTGGCGGTCACCGGCCATGTACTTTTTGATGTCGCTATTAAAAGTTTCTTTTTTTTAACCTTAGCGCATTGGCCAGAGATGGCGACTGCAACAGTTTCACCGGATTTAGTTGGCAGTACTTAGGTCGTTAATCCTGAATCTCTATATATGACTCTCTGCAAATGCCTGTCGAAAGCTTTAAGCTGAATTGATTTTTCTTAAATTATATTATCTAGCTGCTAACCCCGATCATAAAGTCGAACACTTAGATATGACAGCTGTCTTTTAATTAGTTAAATGCTTAGTAACATTATACATAAAATTAATTTAAATGTAAATAAAATTATAAAGTTATATCTTAACGTATCACGTAGTATATATAGATTGGATATATATAAATCGTGGTAGCTCAGTGTCCGTGATGGTTGTCTCAAGTTGTTTTACGCAAACCGAATGTCGGCATCAATAAATTGGTTTGCTGCAATTTTATGTGCTGATTTATCGTGCACTCGGCGGTGAAGGAAAACATCGTGAAGAAACCTTCATGTATTAGAAAATTTTCTACGATATGTGAAGTCTGCCAATCTGCTCTAGGGTTGCGTGGCGGACTATGCACTTACACCCTCTTTACATGAAAGGCATGTGTCCAGCAATGGAACATAATGGATTGTACCTTTAATTTAGAATTATTTAATTGTTTTCTATACGAATATTTTATCTGTTACAATTGACATAGGCGTCATTAATTGTTTACAAAATCTGACGTATGCGTGACGTGTAATCAACTCAAAATTTTCATAATGTAAAATTATCTATCGAGAAATGTCGAACACATGTTCCGAATTCGACTTTACACTAGTTCTGTGTTCTGCTGGGGTGTTCGGCCTCCCGTTGGCCCTTCTCATTCCAGGCTTCTCGATATGGGACTTCGTGCCTAAGGCTCGGCTGCACCGCTTCCACCTGGTGAGCCTGCACTCCACCTGGTCACAGCTCAACGTCGCCATCATTGTAATCGTAATTGTGCTCTTCTGTCTTTATTTGGAATTTCGGAAGCGAATGTAAGTAGTTCACGATTTATTGAAACTGCTAGTATAATGTTTATACTAGAAATAATACACGCGATATATTCTTGAATATTCATATACAGTGTAATAAATATATAGGAAATGTCTTACAAATTACTTGAAATGCTATAGAATAGTCCATTCTTTTCGATCGATTACTTTTTCAAAAATTAGGCATTGATGTATATTACCAGAACCTAATAAAGTGTGTCCATCAATAAGCATTTTCCGAATGCAAAACTTGGTGATCCATCTACAATTTTGAGAAAAAAATATGTTAAAATTTGTACTTCAAAATAATATTTTTTAAACATTGCAATTCATTTACAAAGAATTTATAAAAAATCTTTGAAAATATCAATAATATTACACATTAATTCACTTCTATTACACTTAAAACTTAATACTAATATTAAAATTGTTAAAAATACGATGAAACTGTAATGGCTTCCTGACTGCTCGCTGGCGTAGTTCAATCACTAAAAGAAATATCTTGTTTTATATAGGCATTGAATCGAATAAGGAGACATAATCTTGACCATCTTTAGTTGCCTTGGTGATACCAATCGATGTTTCCGAAGTATTATACTAATATCTCCGTCTCGTTTTATCATCAGATTAGATACAATGACTGAGGAGGTGTTCACAGTGCGGCAAGCGACCAACACGACGTTGGAAGCCGAACGTGAGAGGCAGACTGCCACTATGAAGGCATGCGCGGAGCTGCTGGACGCCTCCAGCGACCACTACGAGAACCTGGTGCTCTTCCACGACGAGCTGAGGCAGCGAGACAAGAGGCGAGATCATCCGCCTATCACAGAACTCGAAACAAGTGAAATGGATTTCTGAAATAAATATATATTTTAATTTTGGCAGTTTTCTTTTTCTTCAAGAAAGACGAAGACCGAGCGGGTCACCTCGAAGATTGACTTATTTATAGCACTTGGAATTTTAGCTAATTTTAGCATAAGCTTTTAAAATTGCAATAACTAATTTTTGGTAGTTGCATCGGGGATTTTTATGTCTTATAGCTATTATTAACCCGCAGACTATAACTTCAACGGATTGAAATAAAGGACTGGAATAGATTTCCCACGTCTGTCTTTCCCTCCGATTATAATGTGTTCAAGAGTAGATTGAATAGGCATTTATCAAGCCAGTGCGCCTTACTATACAGGACTATAATATTCTCCCCATAACGCTCCTCGTAACTTTGGATTAGGTGAAACGATTTTGATGATTCTTTTTTCATTTGAAAGCTGATGGTTCCATTTTATTCAATTCTGACAATTTGCATCGAGTATGTGCACCACAAATGGACGAATAACTCGATATCACGTCAGCCGATTTCGATGTTTAATTATTTATTAGAAAGGATGTACTTCTAGAGTAGTTTGATGAGAATTTGGTTAGGTTTCTGATTAAATCTATTACGTAAAATTTCTACGATAATCCGTTAATTTGCGTTTAACGTTTGATTCTATTTGAAGTAGCTTTTTGTTTTTGCTCGTATATATACTTGTGTAACAAATGAATGACGACTTGTACTTTTAATAAATTAAACGGTGTCATTGTTTCGACCCTTCTGGTTAATTGCGTCTGGTGTAAGCGGTGTAAAAAGGCACAAAAGGTAATTAAGAGCGTTGCGGGGGCGAGCCGTACAATTTTTATTTCAACCTCCAGTTCCAGACGTGTTCATTAGACCAAATGTCTCGGCCTCCTCGTGGGACGTTGTTGACGCGAAAAAACCAATCTAGAGCTGGCAATTAGAACAAATTACGTAATTAGATGTCGCTGCAGTGCGCTCCCGCCGTTTCCAGTCGACGCTTCTAACGAAATATTGTGTTCTGTGTTACGGGTTTTTTGTACATATGGAAAATTTACGTCAATTAGATTTACGATCTTTTTGATCGACTTCAGAAAAAGTGGAGACTTTAAATGCCTCTGTATTTTTTTAATGTATTTGCACTCGCAGCGCCGTCAAGTATGAACATTTTCTCATATAGGATGTTAGTTTTTGAAGATATACCAGGAAACTGGTAAATATCGTAAGGAAAAAATACTTGTTGATGTACTCATGTATGAGACTCGGAAATAAAAGAGTGAGCATATAGTCCGGATATATGTATAGCGGACATCCGGTATTGGAAAAACTACTGGTGAATTTACGTTATACATATATCACCTTATACATTGCTGGGAGATTTCAACGCAAAGATTGGAAAATCCCAGGGAAAAGAAGAAAAGATTATTGGAAAATACGCACACGGAAAAAGAAGTCCACATGGTCAAAGGCTTATAGAATTCGCACTTGAGAATAATTTATTCTTTACGAACAGCATGTTCCCTTGCAAACCACAAAAAAAATGGACATGGCGCTCCCCAAATGGTCTACAGTTTAACGAGATTGATTACATATTAACAAATCGACCAACTTGTATTAAAAAATTCAATATAATAAAAAACCTAAATTTCTACACAGATCACAGAATGATAAGGTGTGAGTTGTTGTTGGTCTCAAAATCAAAAAGAAGAAAAATAAACTCTTCTAACTACGTTAGGGAACTACCATCTCTCTCTGAAGACGACGCCAGCTTCTGGGAAAAAAAGTTCACCAAAGCTGTAAACTCGTGTACAGAAGTACAAAACCAATACAACAAGTTAGAAGAAGAGTTACAAGAATTTTTGAAACTGTTGC
The DNA here is from genome assembly GCA_029286785.1 of Meandrusa payeni. Classification (NCBI taxonomy): domain Eukaryota; kingdom Metazoa; phylum Arthropoda; class Insecta; order Lepidoptera; family Papilionidae; genus Meandrusa; species Meandrusa payeni. The sequence goes on along the minus strand of JAGSMX010000012.1, from coordinate 5,875,285 downwards.
CACGAAAAAAGAAACAGATTAATAAATACATAAACGAGGAAACAAAAGATCTCTTGGAAAAGAGAAAAGAACTATACAAGGAAAAGAAAACAAAGGAAGTTAAATCTGAAATTACAAAAATAAGCAAAAAAATTAATAGAAATATAACATATCAAAAGAGAATGACTCGACAAAAAACTTTCGAAAACTTTATAAGCAAAACAGGAGCTATACGCAAAGCATACAAAGAATTAAGAGACAAATCAGAATGGATGGAAAAACTCAAAAATAAACAGGGAATTATACAATCAAGGCGCCCAGACATTTTAAACGAAGCAACACAATTTTACAAAAAGCTCTATTCTGCAGAAACATCGGAAAGCGATAGCCTTCCGGTATGCACATTAGAATCTACCGAGTATATTACAAACACAGAATCACCAAATATCCTCAAATCAGAAATCAGATTTGCAATAAAATCCTTGAAAAATGACAAAGCTTCAGGAAATGACAACGTTGCTAATGAGGTTCCAAAAGTACTGTCTGTCTCACTAGAAAAACCTCTTCAGATATTATTCAATAACATCCTAGCCACGGTAACCACACCAGAACAATGGTCAAAATCAACAATTATACTGCTGCACAAAAAAGGGGATAAGAACGACTTAGGAAATTATAGACCTATTAGCCTCATGACTAACTTGTATAAAATTTTCTCAAAGATCATATTGAGCAGAATAACTTACCCACTCGAAGAAAACGAACCACGAGAATTAGTGGGTTTTCGCAAAAGCTACTCGACTATGGATCACATACAAGTTATAACTCAACTGATAGAAAAGGTAAGAGAATATAAAAAGACGATATATATGTGCTTCATAGACTATACAAAAGCGTTCGATTCTATACATCACGAAGCAATATAGATGTCGTTATCACAACAAGGTGTAGATCAGAAATACATAAATCTGATAAAAAGCGTCTATTCAAAGTGCCACGCTAAAATACGCCTAGAGCGCGATGGCGCGGAATTCCCAATACAAAAAGGAGTAAGACAAGGAGACCCACTTTCCCCGAAGTTATTTTCAGCGGTTCTTGAATCGGTTTTCGACGTCTAAATTGGGAAACAAAGGGAATAAATGTTGATGGAGATCCACTACACCACCTACGCTTCGCAGACGACATTGTGGTTTTTGCAGAAAACGCTACTGAACTACAGACCATGGTCAATGAACTCGCAGAAGAAAGTAAAAAGGTAGGATTGTCTATCAACACAACTAAAACTAAGATTCTTACCAATGGAGACCCTTATGACGTCACACTAATAAGTGAAAAAATTGTATATGTAAAAGAATACATAAATTTAGGACAGCTAGTATCTTTTGAGAATAATACGGGGAAAGAAATACAACGACGAACAACTCTGGCTTGGAATAAATTTTGGGGAATGAAGGAAATAATGAAAAATAAGACTATCAGTATAAATATAAAGAAGAAATTGTATGAGACAACCATACTGCCATGCCTAACATATGGATGCCAGACGTGGTCTGCGAAAAGAGAAGACGAAGACAAAGTAGCAAAATGTCAACGAAAAATGGAAAGAAGAATGCTCGGACTAAGACTATCAGACAAGGTTAGAAACGATACCATCAGAAAGGAAACGAAAATAGTAGATGCAAGAAAAAGAGTGAGACTTCTCAAGTGGAACTGGGCAGGACACATATGCAGAATGAATAACAACCGATGGGCAAAACGAATAACAGAGTGGATACCTATAGACAAAAAAAGAGAAAAAGGTAGACCAAATAAGCGATGGAAAGATATTTTTAAAGAGAAATGTGGATCTGCTTGGATGCGAGTAGCACGGCAAAGAAATATTTGGAAAGATTTAGGAGAGGCCTACGCCGCAGAGGCGACTACTACAAACGGTATTAGGATTTAATAAAAAAAAAAAAAATAGAACAATACTAAAATAATCTATTTACAGAACGATTTATATTTAAGTTTAGTTGTAGTAGAATAATAAAGGCTATTTTTATTTTATTTTATTTTATTTATATCACCTTATTAAGAAATAAATTTACACTAAACCACAATTAGGATACTTAATTCAAGTAATAAGTCCAGCAGTCTAAGACTAATTTAAATAATTAATAAAAGATACAAAAATAGTGTCGGGTCGGCATCGGGGATCGAACTTGGGTTTCGTACTATGCAACTTGGGGCGACCGCCCGGACAGGTAGTCCAACTTAGCCCTTATACTCTCTTTGGAGAAGTCATGTGCCTCACAGTGGGACTTACAGTGGGAGTTACTTTAACTTTAATAAAATAAATTAGTTAAAGTTTTATCGTCTTCTGGTAGTTAAGTATAAGTATAGATATGTAGGTTTATCTCTGTATTTAAGTGAATATTGTTTAGAAAAAAATTTGCAACCTAACAGAAGTCACCGAAATCAGGTGTTAGTATGAATGAAGGATTGGAGAGAGATTTTGGTTTTGCGTAACAAACTCAACAAGTACATTTGATAATTGCCACAATTAATGTTTGTATAAAGGATTGGAGATAGATTTTAGAGAATTAGTTTGCACGAAATTCTATGAAGTTCGTGTTTGAAAGATGAGTGAACGCCATTTTGGTGCGTATAATTTTAAAATGTATATTCTCATTACTCTTTGTTTACTTTATTTGTGATTTTAGTTTTGCGTAACAATGTAACAAATTGCGATTAATTATTTCCAGAATTAATTTAGTTTATCTTTCGTTATTCTGCAACGTTTTCGCTGTAAGGAGACATTTCAAGATAGAAGTTGACACGTGGCTGTGCGCATCGCAACGTTCCCGGTCTGCGAGCGCGTCTTCCTCGATTTTCATCTCGTGGAGACGCCAGCAGCGGATCAGGCGCTCGCAAAAATAAATAAAACTGTTATTGAGATAAGCATCTGCGCGCCGCGGCTCTCCGCTAAGTCCCGCTGTGTCGCGCCGCGCTATGTACTGAGATATGTGCGGATTAGGGCCGCCCGCCTTCCACTTCAGATCTGCCGCTTTTCTACGAAGTTTCACAGCTGAAACCGCTTTACATAAACAGGATGACAATTTTAAATTGTCTCAATGAACAATAAGGAAGCCCGTCCTAGCTTCTGTTGTGCAAATAGGGTTAATGCTTTTGAGGTTATGTTTTTTCCAGTTTGAAAATTCTTCATTGTTTTTAATTAATGACGAAAATTTATTATACGAAATCCTACTTATACAATAACATGTATATATCAGTACGTCTCAACCCTGAGTGAGAAAAGGAATCAGGAAAAAGATAAGAGACATAACTAAATATTTAAAAAAAATCACATACAGATACAGTGTTGTAGAATAAATACTATATGTAGGTTTGTATAGAAACTTAGGTAAATTAATATCTTTAATCGATAAATTCTCGTATATATATATATAATCTGAATTTTGGTAACGGCTCCAAATATGGTCACGAAATTTGGTTTGCAGGTTCGAGGTTCCGAGGGCGATAAATCGATCATTTTTAGAAAATGTCGTTTTATTCGCATATATAGTCTGCATCTATTATTAGTTCAATAGATCAAAATAAGCAACAAATAGTAAATCAAAGAGTGTTCGGTTTGACGTTAGTCCAAGAAAATTGTGTCAAATGTTTCCTTAGTAAAGAATTAATAAAGTAGTCGATATAAACGTCATAAAAACAGCATGCGGAGACAGGTCGTATTGGATTGTAACAGGACAGCCGGTACGGTATCCCCTGCCTGTGGTAGAAGGCGACTAAAAGGGGCCTCGGGTTCACTGGGCAACAGAGGCCTTTGTCGTACGCTAAGGTGGACCCGGGAAGAAGGCGATATTTGCTGGCCCGTGTAGCCTTGCACTGCGAGGGCACGGGGGTAGTGGGTAAGCTTAGACGAATCATACTTTTTTTTTTTTTTGACGAACTAACACAGTTGGCACAGAGAAGCTGGCCTTTACTGCTTCACCGGATTTGAGAGGTGGCATAGCTCTTAGGTCGCTTAGCCTGAACCTCTATTTAGGTGGTAACTCGACACAAGGGTCCCCCGGTGAGGGGTAACCTCGGCGGACGGTTACCATTATTACGCGTTAGCAGTCCGATCCGATTCGAATCATGCAACTTGGAGATAATTTATATACCAGAAGTGCGACGTGTGATACCTCCAAAAATATTTAATTTCCAAAAAACTCGATTTACCAAAAAATCTCGAACAAAGCTCAATCATCTAGGTTCTGATAGATAATAAGTAGACATGAACCATGTTCTTTAAATTCCTTATATGTGAACACACGTGTAAACATAATTATATATAGTATTATGACTGTAGAAACGCATAGGCGTGGATTAGGCGAGGAAGATCACGTGAAATTGGCCGTGTGACTCACCTGCGGCGCCACCTGCCCACCCCGGATTAATTTCTCATCACGTTTCTCTCTCCGGGAACTAATGCGCACGGTATCCTTCGAGAAAAATGCCACCGAGATGTCCCTCTTGATTAATAAGGTCCCGTTCACTGCGACCCACAGTTAAGAAACCTATCTGCAAAGAAATTGGAGTTGGTGATTGTTTAAGGCATCAGCTGTTTCTTGTAAACTGTATACATCTACTTAATAAATTGATAACAATTTGTGTACACCGTTGATAATATTTTTTGAACGAAACATTTTTATTTTAACTTGATTTTAAGTAATTGTATGTTATTATTATTTAATTGAATATTATGGTTATTTTCAATTTGGTCAAAACAGCTTTGAAATCGGCTGTTTTTTTTACATTTGTTTTTATATGTCTGTCAATTATAAATTGATTTTAAAAATTATTTTTTGTTGGAAAGTTGTCACTGTCAATTAACTTGGGCTGAGAATCTATTATACTAGTTATTATTAATCTATATATATAAAAATAAAGTGTGTGGGTATGTTCCATATAGGCTCCGAAACGGCTGGACCGATTTCAATGAAACTTTGAGGGAATGTTCAGATTGACCTGGCGAGTAATTCTGTAAAGTTTGGTGACGATCGGAGCACTCCTCTTTTTGAACTGTCAAATACAGCTTTTAATTACTCTATTGTTTTATAACCCAAATTTGTATTAACACATGCGTTGTGTATATTTATGTCATTATGAACCATATTGAAGTACAATGGAGTATACTGAAGTATGTTAAATATATTAATGAATGATTTTGAAGTATTCAAGGTAAGTTATAGCGCTGCAAATGTATCCGTTTGCTGATGCTGCTGATATATACATGTGTAGGTATCTTCACCCGCTCGAAAAGAGAATGAATACGTAATGAATATTTTAATATATTGTGATAGTTAAATTAAATATTTAATGATGTAAGTTTATTGTTTAAATAAAATAAAACAAAATCTAGCCCGGCTAAGCTGGGTATGCTAGTTCTACCTGGCCCCAGTATGCTTCGGCGGACTTCTCTGAGTGCCGGAGAAGTCCCCTTTGAGGATGAAGTCCGGTCTTTGCCGGGACCGGCCGGTCGTTGGGGTGTCCTGTCGCTGACAGATCCGGGGCACCCCGCTCATAACGGCTGATGGCATTCGCGGAAGGTTTAGTGGGTAGGGGCTGCCCAGGCCGAGTCCCACACATCTCTCCGGGCCCACCCAGGGTACCGGAGGATGGTCTATAAAAAGATTCCCCCGCGTGAACAAAAAAAAAAAAGGGTATGCTAGTTCTGAATATATAGAAAAAATTTGTATGTTGAGTGAGATGTGGATTTACAATCCTAGACTATCGGCTCCTTACCAAACTCCGATAGCGGCTATGAATGTGGAAGAAGAAGAAGAATGTAGACGTCAGAACTTCATAACATAACGATGATACTTCAGAAATAAAATAGAGCGTCCGCGCGTTGACATTAACAATTATTTTTAACGTAGATTTTGGAGTACGTTTTTTTTTTCTTATTTGTACCAACTTGTTTTAACGTTTTTAGCGGGGTAAGCAGACAGGTGTCGCTTTCTACAACACATATTTGTTTTTTAAATAAACTACTTGCTTCTGCCAATCCGCACTGGAGCCGCGTGACGGCCTATGCCCTTATACTCTCTATACAGACCTCATATGTCAGGGCCTATGCCCAATAGTGGGACATACATATACATATATAAAGGCTGTAATTTTTTTTTATTTTAACTTTTTTCTCTTAGTAAAAATGAAAACATAATACACTTATGTGCTGGTACGCTCAATTAAACAATTGTAAACATGTCGCAATAATTTCCGACAATTTACATAACTGCAGGCGTCTTCGGTCACAACGAAACTGTCCCCGTGGAGACCTCAACCGCAACAATAATGCAAATAATTGTATCAAAGTAGGGTTATTTATAAGGAAAGAGCGACAAACCGACAGATGCTCGCGGCATCTTGCGGCCGCGACCCAAGTATCGCGTGACGCTTCCGTGACCCTGCGGTCGCAGTGTCTCCGTTTAAAATCAAATTGTGGTGAGGATGTGTTGCCGAAATTACATAGTACTCTCTGAGAGCTACATGTGACGTAGCAGAAAGGTGCCAAAGCATCAATAAGGGCGGTTGTAACGATATCCATGACGTTCTCGGCTGACAAAAAAAAAGAGAAAGTTTTTCTAAGACATGTGAAGTCTGCCAATCCGCACTAGGGCCGCCGACTACGCCCTTATACCCTCTTTACAGAGAAGGCCTGTGTCCAGCAGTGAGACATACATTATTGTACAGTGAGCTGTCACTTTAAGGACTTTATACATGCAAGTTTCTTTTGCGTATGACCATTCCGAGAAACGGAAATCAACTGCTTATAAAAGTAACTACTTCCTGTCGGGATTTCTTATCGGTTTAAGTATGGTACGAGTGTCAGTACTATACTACTAAATTATACCGGATACAGAGGGTAGAGAGGAGAGGATACAGAGTACAAATACTAAATAAAAAGTACATACGCGTGTACTATATTAAACAATGTGTCTAAAGAGGTCTTTACATCCGACGTTACCGTCCAAGACACTTACTATTATCAACGTAAATTCAAATCGTCCGCCTTGTCTGCCTTCACTCAGAATTATTTATGTACCTATTTATTGCATTAACATAAATTGGACATGAGTTATTTTATTGGCCCGAATGCGTCGAGTAAGCTCTGGACAAAGGTTATGATTGTAATTCGGATTTGTCATAGCTCGTAAAAAATCAATGTTTCCCCGTGATTTATCACAGATGTGATACCACGAACAACTAGATTGATTGATTAAATTCCGTAATGATTTGTTGTGTCAGTAAGAATGCTTTAGTTGCAGATGACTAACACATGGTCGAAAAAATGGGTAAGTGTACTTACGTACGCGCGTGGGAAGTTGTAATTCTTTGGCATCATTAAAAATAGTTTTTAATTGCATGCAATTAAATTGCAAATTAATAAAAATAAGTTCAGTTTACATATTCAAAATAAAATAAATAAAGATTACATATAAAATGGTGAGAGACGTGGTAGCTCAGTGTACGGGCGGTTGGCTCAAGTTGCTACGCTAGTACGCTAGCAACCCGAGTTCGATCCCCGGTGCCGGCACCAATAAATTTGTCTAGCAATTTTATGTGCTGATTTACCACGCGCTCGGCGGTGAAGGAAAACATTGTGAGGAAACCTACATGTCTTAGAAAAGTTTTCTAAAGCATGTGAAGTCTGCCGATCCGCACTAGGGCCGCGTGGCGGACTATGCCCTTATAACTCTCTTTACAGAGAAGGCCTGCGCCCAACAGTGGGACATTTATATTATACATTTAAAGGCTGTAACTTTAACTTTTATTTAAAATGGTAATGTTTTAATTTTAATTTAATATTTATATCATTAAATAAAACATACGGATAGTTAAAAACTAAATAGTGGAACACTTCATAAGCTTTACAAGCACATTTTTTTCACTGCAGCTTCACCCTGTAACAATTTCAATTTGTTTTCCTTAAATATAACTAACATATAGTTATTAATTCCAACTAAACTTAAGCTTATGCTAGGTGATGAGTCACGTTAATAATAGAATAGTGGATTTGAACCTACGCCCTTATGATTCGCAGAACGTTCTATAAAATTAGCCTATTGCCGCTTTTATGCTCATATATGTATGGGATCTATAAAATTGGTGAAATACGGACAGCGAAAGCTGGCTGTCTATCCCGCTAGCGTTAAAAGCACATGAAGTTTATTACTTAATCGACATTTTTCGCGAAGAAAGAAGATTCAGTACGACTAAATTATATGTGATAGGCACTCGATACGAACCTCTATCATGGTTCAGTTAAAAGGGATGCAAGACATTTTTTAATTCTTTAATTTTCTTCAAGAAACATTCAAAACACACAATGAGATCGGTCGGAAAGTCTGTTTGATTTATAGGAATAATATCTCTTTAAAAAAATATCATCCTAATAGGATGGAAACAGTAAACAGAAAAAACTTAACTAACTAAGCTTACTCACTTTTTCACCACGTATAAGTGCCCTGGATTCTTTAGAAGTTGGAGAAGTTAGAACTCTTTTACAGAAGTCAAAATCATTTCAATTATTCGTTTTTTACTGGAAAGGAGAGTAGTTTGATGAGAGTTTGGTTAGGTTGTTATTAATTCTATTTTGTAATATTCCTACTATAATTAGAAAATACACAGAGGGCGTCCGCGCGTAATATCGTTTTATGTTTGATTCGATTTAAAGTCGGTTTTTGTTTTTGCTCGTAAATATACTTTTTACATTAAGTAATTCTGCAAATAAATCATTCCACGATTTACTTACGCTATAATAGTCATTTATCATTGTAACGGCGGTGAAGAAAAATGGCCGCGAGAAATCTGCGGATTGTATTACACTGCAATTTGCAGTGCAATTTGCATATCGCGACTCAGCCGTACACGGAACGAGCTCGCTTCGCTTCATGTAAATCTATTAAGGTTACGGTGTACGTTGAATTCCACGTGTAACGACACCACGGCTTCTTCCTCTGTATTGCCAGCACATTATACGTTAAGTGGCGAAGGGAAATACGAGATCAGAGTCCCGACTCAAGTAAACTGTGACGAAATTAACGTTCAGTGTTATCACTGTTTCTCAATTAGCCTGAATGATTTTTTTTTATGTTTGTACCTCATAACTTTGGATTTTTCTTTGGACTTAACTTAAACCTCTTTTGCTAGTAACTCGACACAAGGGTCCCCCCGGTAAGGAGTAACCTTTTTTTTTTTTTTTGTTGACGGGGAGGAAATCTTCACAAAGATACCCCGCCTTCTGGGGGGAAGGCGGCGGTTATGTGGGGATCTTACCCACTAAAACCTCTCCGGTGGCCCTTTCCTCGGTGCATGACGAGGGGCTCCGGGATCTCACGTGGAACGCACCGGAGCCCCTCTGCACTGTGCTCAAGGAGAGCACGTCCCGAGGGGGGAGATTACTCCCTCTCCCCTGTGCCCTCGCAGCGGAAGGCGACACGGGCCAGCCAATGTCGTCTTCTTCCCGGGTTCACTTTGGTGGACGACTCAGACCCCACCCTTGTCGCCCATTGAACCCGAGGCCCCTTTTAGTCGCCTTGTACGACAGGCAGGGGATACCGTAGTCTTATTCTTGAGAGCCCAGAACTACAGGGCTGAAGGAGTAACCTCGGCTTAGACGGTTACTACATTACGCGTAAGCATTCCGATCCGAGGCATTATAACTATAATGCCTCTCGGGCGCCCTCGGATCGGACCTTTAATTTCCAAATAATAATTTGGAAATTAAAGAGATAATCTGTGCATAGTAACCGTATAATCTGTCACTGGCGGTAGGATATTTACAATTTTTTGGCAAGTCCAATATTTGTTTTCACTTGTAAATATACTTGTTACAAAATATTCTTATTTCCTGTTTCAACGGGCAACCGCATTTCAAGGTTTAAATGTTTCATTAATCTTCCGTTAAAAGTGACACAACGTTTAACTTTATAAAATATCAAGAGCATTGACATCACTTTACAAAGGCTGGACATTAGAGCTATTTTGTGGGCGCAGAGAATGGGACGCGAACAGCGGGGGTCCGGCATTCAGCGCCATGCTTGTTCTTAAATTTAATAATCGCCATTTAAGCGGACTAGATAAATATTTAAAAACGAGATTCAGTTGCGTAACTTTGAACAATATTTGTCAACAGAAGGCTTGTGAAATGCACGACGAGAATCAATATCAGATATTTACTCTTATAAGATTTACATCATAACTTATTTATATAGGATCTAGATAAACTAATATTCTTTGAAATGTACACTAAGAAATCAGTCTGTGACCTTCTTAAACAAAAAGAGCATTGATACCTTCTTGATGTCTGTCGTGGTTCAAGATCCCAGGGCCCACAATATCTTGAAATTTGAACATCAACAATTATTATGGCGCTCCCTGATGTTAATATTTTGTTAACCGTTCAGGCTAAGCTTAAGTTTGTGCTAGTATTCACGTCAATAGTCGAATGGTAGAGTCCTACCTATAACCTTATGTTAAGCATATTAGGCTATTGACGCTTCAATTTTTATTTAGACATTCGCTTTTCTTAGAATTTATAACTCATTAAAATATAAATTAAATGTAGAAATAGTTATGCTTTGAATGTTTGAATATATTGAAAGAATAAACAAGAAACGAGAGTGTCTGTGACTAATATAGTAGTAGAGTCGCTTGTAGCTTGAAGTCGCCCTAGGCTAGGCGTTCTTTCTTCAGCCCTGTAGTTCTGGGCTCTCAAGAATAAGACTACGGTATCCCCTGCCTGTCGTACAAGGCGACTAAAAGGGGCCTCGGGTTCAATGGGCGACAAGGGTGGGGTCTGAGTCGTCCACCAAAGTGAACCCGGGAAGAAGACGACATTGGCTGGCCCGTGTCGCCTTCCGCTGCGAGGGCACAGGGGAGAGGGAGTAATCTCCCCCCTCGGGACGTGCTCTTGAGCATAGTGCAGAGGGGCTCCGGTGCGTTCCACTGGAGATCCCTGGGCCCCACGTCATGCACCGAGGAAAGGGCCACCGGGAAGGTTTTAGTGGGTAAGAACCCCACATAACCGCCGCCTTCCCCCCAGAAGGCGGGGTATCTTTCTGAAGATTTCCTCCCCGTCAACAAAAAAAAAGGCGTTCTTTCTTTTCAATTACTGAGGATCGTGACTCCTTTCTCGGCGATCAATCACCTGTCTCCAGGCACTCTGGCGCATAGGCTAGGCGTATAATATGTCAAATGATTTGAATCAATTAATTAATATTACAATGATGTAATAATTAAATTAGTAAAATGTAGTTGGTGGTCTGTCATAGTGAAAATTCAATGACACTAGCAGGTTTACTATTTGCCATCAAAGTTTTATTATGAATCCAACCAATTACAATTTTTATTGCGTCAAAAATCGTAATCTACGATGACTACTTTCATAATGATCGAATAAATTTTTGATTATTTCACGTTAATTTAAAATAGATTAATTGATTGAAATATAATGGCGTATAAGTATAAGACATATAAATGTAGTGACGTCACGGAACATTAATTTTGACACAATTGGCTGTACCCATTCACCTTGGTGTATAGGAGTAAGAGCGTGGCGCGCGCGCGAACTCCCTACAACTTGAATTACGATCAAGAACAATGAAGACGTGGCTTAGGCCTTCCAAACTGCCAAAAATCTCCTATTCAAGTTATGACTGTATGGACGAACGTCTTTTGCCTTTCCCATTAGGGATAAATTAATATCAACTGGTGCATAGGCTAGGCATATGATATGTCAAATGCCCGACGAACATGTGTGATGAGAAGGAAGCCAAAGTTATGACATAATCGTGTGAAATGGAAATCCTCTCTGTATCCCTCAAGTCAGTAAAGGGTGTGAGTATGTCATTTTTCAATACGTATAAGTATAATGACATAGCATAATAACATATATAAGGCGTCAAAAGCCTAATGGTTTAGGGTACGGACTGCGACACGTACATCGTGGTTTCAAATCTAACATTCAACTATTGACGTGAACTATCTCCTAGCACAAGCTTAATTTTGAATAGTTAACAAGAATGTCTAATAATATTAGTGACAAGATATTTTTAACAATCTCTAATAAAACACAAGGATAAAATTGCACTTCAAAATGTATGGTTTGATTGTGCTATTATCACACGCCCATGCAGTTGAATGGGTTACCATTATTTGTAACATTAACAACACATACTGCTCTGTAAGTCTTTTCATCTGTCAAGTTTTAACAGCTATGGAATTGGGTTATAATTTACAATATTATCTCGCGACACCCCGCATAGGGGACAGGGGCGGACTGGCCGATGAAAAAGTGACCAGAGGCGTAATAGAGGTATAATGGTCAACGATGACCGCCGGAGCACACCCGCCTTGTTGTGACTTGCCAAAATAGAGTCGTAATAATGAAAGATGGCCGATTGTTGTACGTAATTTAGAGCGATCTCGTAACGGACGAACGGGCCTATCGGTCATCGAATGATGTCGTGTTGTGTGTGCTCGAGGGGTGACCGTTTTGTTCACGTGTGGTCAGTTTATGGCCCAAATGTTACATTGTCGATGTATTATATACAGCTATATAGGACGGTCGTTACGTTAACTGTAACAATTTATTTATTCAATCTTTATTTATATAAACACACAGTCACAGTATACACGGACAACAATAAAAATAAATATTTACGAGCAAAAACAAAAACTGACTTCAAATCGAATCAAAACGTTAAATGCGATATCGTGCGGACGCCCTCTTTGTATTACCGAGTGATCGTAACAATAATACGTAATATAAGTAATCAGAACCTAAACAAACTCTCATACACACAGTCTTGAAGTACATCCTTTCTGATAAAAAATAGAATAATCGAAATTGGCTGGAGTGATATTTATTCGCTAATTTGTCGCGCACTTCTAAGGAAGAAACCAACAAATTTGTTTTTTTTCATTAATGCCATTGTCACAATTGGACCAACAACACCAGCTTTATATTAAAAAAAGAATCTTCAAAATCAAAATCCACCCCGTAGAAAGTTATGAAGTTACAAACACAAAAACACATTTAGACGAACGTACATACAAAGATACAGATTTTTGTGACATATTTATAGGTCACAGAAGCTGACAATAGTCAGATTTAACACTTAGAGATGTATTGAAATCAGGTTTTTGTTAAGTCGTGTTCCTAGGTAAAGATCTTTAACTTTAAAGGAAATAGGATATATGAGATGTGTAATGGATCGTCGGTCGAGAACGGCGGCACAGTGCGCTAAGCTCGGACTTGAGATTGATACTGGCTCAAGCCGCTACTGTCTGACAAATAGACAGTCCAGTGGAAGCGTCGTGAGGCGTCTTACCATAAATAAGGATTAAGTCAGTGACCACGTTGTTAGGAACGTATGCGACGGACGACGGACGACGGTGATCCTTCAAAATTCGATCATGATGAGAATGTTCCATATTGAAATGAAATTGATTTTATCGCGTTTTTCTGATTCTTTATTTTCATGCCTTATTACAAATACGATTTGTTACAGCACATAATCCAGGGAAAGATACAAGGTAAAAGAAATACGGGAAGGAGAAGAACATCTTGGCTTAAAAATATTTTTTTTGTTCACGGGTAGGAAATCTTCAACAAGAGACCCCGCCTTCTGGGGAAGGCAGTGGTTATGTGGGGTTCTTAGCCACTAAAACCTCCCCGGCGGCCCTTCCTCGGTGTATGGTGAGGGGCTCCGGGATCTCCAGAGGATCGCACCGGAAACCCTCTGCACCGTGCTCTTAGGAGAGCCCGTCCCGGGGGTAGGTTACCCCACCCATGTCGCCCAGTGAACCCGAGGACTCTCTTAGTCGCCTTCTACGACAGGCAGGGAATACCGTAGTCTTATTCTCGAGAGCCCGGAACTATAGGGCTGGGCTTAAAAATCTACGTCAACGATTCAATAAGAGCACACGTTCTTTGTCTGTCGAGCTGCTGTGTCGAGGGTCCAAATCGCCGTGATGGCTGCCAACCTTTGATAGAAAATGGCACTAAGAGAAGAACAAGAGATGTCTTATTGTATATATATGTATTAACGAAACAGGAACGATAAATATGAGTAACAACGTACAATAATATCTTTTGAATTAAATAAAGAAATAATTGTTGAGAAGAAATAAATCTAAAACCAAGCTTACGTTTGCAAGACCTCAAGATACCTCTGACTAAGCTAATTCTAGATCGCAAGAAATTTAATTTAAATAAAAAAGTAAACGGTTACGTTAATATTGGGTCTTCAAACACCTCTATCTGGGCTCCAAGTTTGTTACTATCACTGAATTTTCACTATGACCGACCGACTACAATTAAATTCTTATTGTATTAATGTATCTTAATATATCCGGTTAGTACCAGTAGTCTTATAATTACAACCAATGGTCGATTATTATGAGTTCAATAATTTCATTATTTAATGTTCATTTCATATCATTAAATACGACATTACGAAATACTAACAATTGAAACGATATTCGAGTGCCAGTGGCATGTCATCGCAAAATCCTAGTGGTATAAATGAATTAGCAAATTACCAAAACTACCAAAAAACGACAAGTATGGCGACACTGAATGCTCATTTTGACACAATTGCCATAGCAATCAATCACCTTGGCAATTCGTTAAATAATTTGAAAAAAATGTAATCCACAAAATTAGTTTTTTTCTAGTCTTCCTTTTATACTTTCTAAGCAAGTGACTACGATCTCATCAGATGTTGAGCAGAAATGCAATCCTGGTTGGTAAAGTTAAGTTAAAAAAATGTCTATTCACTCTTCTCTCATTCAATCGTAAATTCACGAATAAATCTGTCTACATAGACGCTGTCGAATTCCATTTGAGTCGCGAATTTGCCTTATTTCGGCGCCTAAGACTTAAATTACAAGTTAGAAGGCGAGTATCAAGTTTGCCGCTAGAAGCGCTAAGCCAATGTTTTACAGTCGGCGATGTTTCAATCGAGACTACGCCGACGGATTACCGTCTGAAGCGGAGCGCGGGGAAACGCGTCGAAATACGCGTCAAATCCCCATTTCACTTATCCTCAGCTCAATAGGTATATACGAACATTCAAGCTTCAACTCGAAGATAGTCACAGAATAATTTCATCTGACTGAAACTTGTTCAGCAACTGTTGAGTTTGAATAACATATTCAAAGTTCGATGTTATTCTGTGGCGATAAGTTTGTTTCGTAAGATACATTTAAGTTGCCATGGGTAGGATAGTCGACGGATGTTGCCTCAGTATATTTGTTAAGTTGATTGTAAATTCACACGCTCGATGGATCCAAATGGGCCGAGTTTGGAGAACGAGCCTAAGTTAGCCACGATAATCCCTTATTCGATTAGCAATAAGAGATAATGTTGCTTAGTAACTCAGATGTAACATGCTTTGAATTACTCGTGTAGATTTTAAGCGCTTTAATTTTAGTTGACTTCAATTTTGTGTGCCATATGAATTTAATTTTAATGTTGTATTGTATACTTTATAACGTCTGATTGTAGCAAAATTGAATCTGGCCAATAATATAATTGTCAATAAAGAAAAAAATAACATTTAAATTTGGAACGTGTTATTATCATTTAAATATGTATTGCGTTTTCTGGTTTTCGCGCCAATCTTTGTTGAATATTATTGTGATTTTATATATACAAGAGGAAGCATAATAAAAAAGTGTTTAAAAAAATATTTGCTAAAATTTATCGTGTGTTACGGTGCAAGGCGATGTCACATATGGGATCTAATTAGTTTCGTAAATAGAGGATAAAGGTAATTCATAGATTATTGGAACATTTCACGATTTCACTATGCATGCATAATCGATTTTTTAAAAAAATGTGATTTCATTTAAATTGTTGAATTCTCGATTAGTATCTTAAACAGGGTCGGCTGCTCGAGAATTACTTTTTATAAAAAATTAAGACAATTGCTTCTATAAAAAAAATTAACTACACAGAAACCCTTGTAGGCATATTTTAAAATTTTTGTAAGAATTTTTTTAATTTTATGAATTATTTTTCAATTGACTTTAAAAAAAGGAAGCAGGTTCTCAATTCGTCGGTAAATTTAAAATACATATTTCTACATTTTTATGTTCGTTACGTCATCACTTTCGACTGGGTAAACATGTTTTTATCATAATAAAATTTTATCATTCTCGATTAGTATCTTAGTATTTAGTATAGATTAGTAACTATATAGAGAAATAAATTTATCTAGAAACCAATTTAAAAATATAATTCTCAGAAACTGTTAACGTATCGATAGGCGTTGAACATCTCTAGCTCTCAATTTTGTACAATCTCATGTTAGGTATTCATGTGAGGCCATAATAAACCAATAACGTGATTCCGGAGATCGTTCTAATTGAAGCCCGCGTCCGGACGACGTGAGGAGACTGGACAACGGCTAATCTTCGGACCTCGGCTGCCCGCATGCACACAATTGGAGATTTCACGAGATAACACTATGGCCACTAATTAAAGACAGGCTTATGTTAAATAAAGACCCACATAAATTAACTATCCGTACGGTTACACGTTTTCAATTATATTACAAGGTTCAATTGACTAACGTTTTCTTTTTTGCACTTTCGCAGATATGATTATCTGTCGGTTGGAATTATAGGTTTGCGTGGCTCTTGTAAAGTACATATGTAGCATCATTAGAAACAGGTCTACTCTCTAGAGAAATTATTCTCTCACGTTTTTAATCTAAGTTTTAGCGGAGTAGACATATACAGTAATCGCTTTCGCTCTTCTTTACAACAATCTTCTTCTTCTATAAATATGTTGGGTTGGCCTTTTTTTTAGGGACGAACTACACTTGGCTAGAGAGGCTGACCTTTACCGCTTCATCCGATTGAGAGGTGGCATAGCTCTTAGGTCGCTTAGCTTGAACCTCTTTAGCTTGGCCGATAAATTAATTAGATAAATTCTCTGAGCTGTCAGAGAATTTGTCTCTTTCTCTGCCAAGAGAAATAGCTTTACTAGTAAGGACGGAATGATAATATATAGATATGACTGTAATAGATCGGTTTCATAATGAAACGTCACTGGCAAATAGCAGTCTGGACCTGGTATTAGTTTCTTTACAATGTTTTTTTCTAACTACCATTTTATTATTTCCTTGTACTGTGTTGTATCGTTAAATAGATCTCTTTTTTCTCTCACTTACTATTCTTGTATTTTTGCTTTCCATATCGCTCTGTCCTCGACATTTTACTTTCTCTTCTTTTCTTTGGTCTTCCTATGGATATTCGAGCTCGGAGAGAAAGTAGTACCAAGTTCCCTACGTAGTCGGGAGACCTCCTCTTAACTTCTCATGCCAACGCAGTCTGTTTTTTTCGACGAACCACACAGGTTGGTCAGAGAAGCCGGCCTTAACTGCTTCACTGGATTGAGAGGTGGCATAGCTCTTAGGTCGCTTAGCTTGAAACTAACTAGTAACTCGACATAAGGGTCCCCCCGGTGAGGTAACTAACTATATAACTTCGGCTTCGACGGTTACTATGTTACGCGTTAGCATTTCGATCCGTGGGCGCCAGAGAGGGCCGAACCACGGCTCGGTCGGTTGCTATTTCACCTATAATCTAAGGGAAATTCAATAACTAACTAACTTTGAAGTCTATTTGCCTGTGGATGTGTTTATTATCTGTCGTGTTATGAAAATACGAAAAAAAAGGAAATTAAATATGAAAATGAGTAACGAATTTGTATCGATATACAGCCCGTTTAAAAAGGGGACATGTTAAACCCCGAGTCAAAGTCACATAAACCGTCCAGTTAATATTAGACCTACGCACCGTGTGTGTTACTTTTTAAACAGCTTTAATCAGGGATCTACATAATAATACGAAGCGGGACTTCCCGTCCGCCCGACAACTTGATTGATGTGCCTTCCTAGATTTATTTGCCTGAAAGAGTATACGCGATACGCGTCCACGGCGTTATTTACACGGCAAAAAGGGCTTTTGTTTCATTTTTAATACGGCCCTTTCGTAATTAGCGTAATAAATTATAAAATGATAATAAAGCTAGCGCCATCTTGTGGAAGGTTTGAGGCGCGCGTCGGGGGGCGCCGCCGCTGGCGACCGCATGTCAATCACTCTCTCGAATGTAGAACAATTCTTATTTCGAAAAAGAATAAAAAAAAATAATAATACGTATCACTTTTATTTTCCGTCTCGCTCCGTCCAGTTCGCGGGACGCTCGTGCGAAGGAAATAGGGCACAAAATCGGTCTTATGGCAACATCTGTGTATTATAATAGACGCTTACGTAGGCTTCTTTTCGGGGATCACTCGAGCCCGGTGGGATCGCTCCAACATGATTGATCTGTTTATTTTACATTTTAAAGGAACATTTTTACGGTTGCTTGTCAACTTAATAACAAAGTGTTTTATTTCGGGACACGTTAAGTTCGGTTTTATTGATAGGCCGCTTTTAATATTATGCTCGGGAGTCGGGTCGCGGTGTTCTGAGGGAATCTGTAGTGATTCATCTGAATATGATTGGCGTGTTGGCGTGTTCGAGATTTTTGTGCAACAGCTGAAGATATTTTGTAATATAAATCGAGTTTTGCTTTCTTTTTTATATTCATTTGTTTTTGTATACTTATTGTAACACCTTTTTTTTGTTTTTTTTTGTTAACGGGGTGGAAATCTTCAAAAAGATCCCCTTTCTCGGTGAATGACGAGGGGCTCCGGGATCTCTACGTGGAACACAACGGAGCCCCTCTGCACTGTGCTCAAGGAGAGCACGTCCCGGGGAGGAAGGTAATCCTTCCCCCCCTTACCCTCGCAGTGCAAGGTGACACTGGGCAGCCGATGTCGCCTTCTTCGCGGGTCCAAAAGGCGCCCACCCTTGTCGCCCAGTGAACCCGAGGCCCCTTTTAGTGGCCTTCTACGACAGGCAGGGGTTACCGTAGTCTTATTCTTGAGAGCCCAGAACTATAGGGTTGACTTATTGTAACACCTTAAACTACGGTGTTACAATAAGGTGTGACTCAGTCGGTAGCTATTTCACGGATAATCTGAGGGACATTCAAAAAGCTTCTAACATCTAAGGGGTGGGGCCTGGCCATAAAATAGCGGTAACGCGCGAGGATTATTTGCAACCTCCGACGGTCACGAATGGACGCTTTGTGGATTTGTAGAGATCTAGCCTGTGCAATGGTAATCGCGTCGTCCGGATCGTCAAGAAGGTGTCTCGGCCTCCGGGCGACGCGACGGAATTTAGTATAGAAGGCTTATAAGTGGCGGCACTTACATGAGGTTTGTTAGAATGTTAGGTGGCAGTCTCGAAAAACCGTCGAGAAAATTCGTCCATCTGTCGCGCGAATACTTTATTCAAATTTAAGACTCCTTTTGGATCTCTAATAGAAGCCATTGAGGTACCAGCATTCAAATTAAAAAATAATCAACAAAATCGTTTCACCCAGTCCAAAGTTATGACGTAACAAACATAAAATATACAGACGAATTGAGAACTTTCTCCTTGTTGAAAAGTCGTCGACATTGGGATATGAGGAAGAAACATTACTTTAATTATTTACAGTCTGCCTGTTATAGAGTATTGGTTTATTTTATACCTACCGTTAGCTGGTTCTAATAATAGTTTGACAGTTATCAGTGGTACGGTGTGAGTGGCGCCGGGCTGTGGAGAGCGGGCGATAGTTAACTAAGTTACTGTTCGCTAAGTGTGGGCAGAACTTTAGATGCAGCCGCCGACGGGGAGCGGTGCGCGTTGCCCGAGATAACACTATCGGATATCGACAGGTGCCGCTCCACTTTCATTGCTTTAAGTTCTTAATTGAAACTGTTTAGATACAGTCCGTACAAGAGCTACTGAATTTTACATCAATACAACTTCAGCTTGTAACATTGTTGATTACTTGTATGTGTAATGACGCGTTTTAATAGTAGCAAAACGTTCTGATGTCCTCGTCTTATATACACAAAATAAAGCAACTTAAAGATAAGAAAATATATTAAAGGTAAAACATATATTTTAGTTTATATATCGGAGATTGTAGTTGTAGTTGATTGGGGTTGGTGCGGGGTGGTTGGTTACTGAAGTATAATTATCTTAATGTGTAACATAATGATAATAGTGTTGGAAAAATAAGAGAGATTTATCTCTATCTAATCTTCGTACATATACTTACACAGATTGGCCAGAGAAGCTGGCCTTGACTGCTTCAACGGCTTGAGAGGTGGCATAGCTCTTAGATCTATTAATTCGAAACAAGGGTCCCCCCGGTGAGGGGTAACCTTGGCCTAGACGGTTGTTCAGCCCTGTAGTTCTGGGCTCTCAAGAATAAGACTACGGTATCCCCTGCCTGTCGTAAAAGGCGACTAAAAGGGGCCTCGGGTTCACTGGGCGACAAGGGTGGGGGCCTGAGTCGTCCACCAAAGTGGACCCGGGAAGAAGGCGACATCGGCTGGCCCGGGTCGCCTTGCGCTGCGAGGGCACAGGGGGGGGAGGGAGTAACCTCCCTCCCCGGGACGTGCTCTCCTTGAGCACAGTGCAGAGGGGCTCCGGTGCGTTCCACTGGAGATCCCGGAGCCCCTCGTCATGCACCGAGGAAAGGGTCAGGGAGGTTTTAGTGGGTAAGGACCCCACATAACCGCCGCCTTCCCCCCAGAAGGCAGGGTATCTTTCTGAAGATTTCCTCCCCGTCAACAAAAAAAAAAACGACGGTTGCTATTTTTCCTCCCCGTTAACAAAAAAAAAAGAAGGTTGCTATTTCACGGTTAATAAAGAGTGGAGAATGGCGCTTCTAACATAGCTTGTCTCCTTGGTTTTCAAGCAGTTAAACTCTTCGTTTTAAATTTTGTGCATGATAAGTGCGCCAAGAGGATTACTCAAGGAAGATATGATCATTCCTTACATATATAATATACCGTTTAATCATTGAACCAAATGTACAGCTACTCGTTACTAGTTCTTGTTAAGTCTTAAATGCTTCACGCAAAAAACCGTCTGCTCCCGCGCACGTTGTCTTATCGGAAGCAATTACACGTTGCTTTATTAATTTTCATGACTACCCCTGTGACATCAAAGGAGACCGCCATGCGCGTGCGCCTCTCATGCTTCGCTGTCCAAGTTGTAAGCTGTTGTTAATTATTGTTAAGTAATAACTATTTATATTTATTGTATACTAGCGTACCCAGCTTCACCGGGCTACATTTTGCTTTATTTTATTTAAACTATAAACTCACATAATTAAATATTTAATTCAACACTCACAAAATTTTAATTTCTCTCCGTATTCATTCACTTCTCGAACGGGAAAGATCATTACCTACACCCATGTACATATAAGTAAATACAATTTCATACCCATAGTAGTAGTATCATAGTAAATAAAAGCTGTATTTGACATTTAAAAAAGAGGAGTGCTCGGATCGTCACCATACTTTACAGGATTACTCGTCAGGTCAATTTGAATATTCCCTGAAAGTTTCATTGAAATCGGTCCAGCCGTTTCGGAGCCTATATGAAACAAACTCACACACTTTCTCTTTTACATATACAGATAGGGGGAGACATTTGACATCCCACTGTTGCAGTTGTTGTAAGCTATTATCTGAACTTAATTAAGTTGAACGTTAGGTTGTAGGTTCGAATACACCATTCGACTATTGGCGTGAACCGTTTTTTTTTGTTCACGCGGGGGAATCTTTTTATAAACCATCCTCCGGTACCCTGGGTGGGCCCGGAGGGATGTGTGGGACTCGGCCTGGGCAGCCCCTACCCACTAAACCTTCCGCGAATGCCATCAGCCGTTATGAGCGGGCCGGTCCCGGCAAAGAACGGACTTCATCCTCAAAGGGGACTTCTCCGGCACTCAGAGAAATCCCGACGACGCCGAAGCATGCTGGGGCCAGGTACCCATCCTGGCCCCGCTTCGGATTACGGGGGCGGCAAGAGGAGGCGTTCGTAACGTCTCCTGAAATGTGGAACGCTTCACGATTTTGCGTGTCATCCTTGCGCAGGGGCCATGCTTATCTTCTCTGTATCGTTCCAATTTTAGTTTATGTACTGCCGAAGCAAGTACGATATTGGCGTGAACCATATCCTAGCATGCTTAAGCTTTGTTGGAATAGTTAACGTTAGTAATGTTTGTGAAATAATATTGTTAGAATTATTCAAAAAAATATTTTATGTCAATTATTATTATTTTCAGAGTGTCCCCATGCCGATTTGATCCAATTATGACAACGGCATCCACGAAAGAACCTTAAATTTGCATTAACAAATAAGGTTTGCATTATTAATTGAACGAATAACTCAATATCACGCCAACTCATTTGTGATGACTCATTTTTTTATTGAAAAGAGTAGTTTAATGAGAGTTTGATAGGTTCTGATTGAATTGTATCTTCTAATAATCCTACGTTAATTCGGAAATACAAATAGTGCGTAATAACGTTTAATTCGATTCGAAGTCGACTTGTTTTGCAATAAATACGTTTAAAAATTTAATAAGATAAGTTAATTAAGATAAAAAATAAGGTTTTATTAGTAAATGTATTATTTTAAGTTGTGTAAAATATTCCTTTTGTAGCGTTTCCTTCCTCGCTACTCTCTCCACTTGTACCACACACTCGGCTACTGTTTACGCGCTGAAACCCTTGAAGACATTTTAACAGCACTCTGCAGCAGGCGTACACAATCTTTGATCTTAAGCGACACTTCACATATTTAATTCAAATTCCTTTGAACAGGGCCGGCCGCTCGAGAATCACTTTTTATAAAATTTTAAGACGCTTGCTTGCTTCTATGAAAATTTTTAACTACACAGAAACCCTTGTAGGCATGATTTAATTTTTTAAGTTTTTTTGTGAATGAAGGCACTTCATGTTTGAACCGACTTTAAAAGGAGGAGGTTCTCAATTCGGCGGTATAAATAATATATTTTTATGCTATCTCATATCTTTGGACTGGGTGGACCGATTTAGGCGATTCTTTTTCTATTTGAAAGCTGGTGCCTCTGGTTCCATTTCTATTGTCAATCTAATCAATTCTAAGGTCAATTTGGTCCAATTCTGATAATGGCATTCACGAAAAAACCATATGTTTTAAATTTTCATTAAGTAGGTGCGCGACAAATGGGCGAATAACTTAATTTCCCGCTAACCGATTTCGACGATTCATTGGGAAGGTGCATCCTTCAAGAGTAGTCTGATGAGAATTTTGTTAGGTTCTGATTAATTTTATTACGTAATACTCTAACGATTATTCGGAAATACAAAGAGGGCGTCTGCGCGTTATAGCGTTGGACGTTTGACTCGATTTAAAGTCGCTTTTTGTTTTTGCTCGTAAATATATTTGTTATACACAAATGTTTCAGTCTCCGCAGGTGATGAAATTTTCTAGAAGAAGACTAGTCGGAGGAGAATTGGTGTATTCTTTTATTAAATTACATAACAAAAAGAAACGAATCAATGTAGAAATCTGCACGCATTATAGTAGGTGAATGTACAATGGGCATGGGGAAAGACGTATCTCGCTAAAACGATTCCCACATAAATAAAGCTCATCGGATATGAAATCGTATTTACATAAGAAAAATATAAAAAGCCTAAACGATAGGTCCATAAGGGCGGCATATCGGGCGGGCCGGCTCTTGGGAAGCCGCCCACGTCCGTCGGGTAGCGGCGCGCCTTTAATAACAATACGAAATATCAGTTCGTTCCTACGATCGCAAATCTACGTCAATAACATATCCAATAGTAGCGCTCAATTCATTTCGACATAATCTAATATGGCAGGGCACGTTTCCCGCCTAAATCTCCCGCCACATGTCGCCAAGATGGCTGCTCGGTCGAAACTCGAAACCAAAGAAAAAGATCACGAATCTGTAATATCTTTCGAGTCCATAAAGTTAAATGTTTATTTGCAGCGATATTTTGTCCTTTTGCGTATATTGCTTTAGGTACGATGTAAGTGGTCGAATATAAAAGCAATTCGGTGAAGGATGTTGGAACTAGCCCCTACTATAAGTACTTTGTTGTTTGCGCCCACAGACTACACAGCGGTTGTGTTTTAATTTTATAAGTTATTTATTTAGTCAAAATACCTACTACAAAACTCGACGGACTTTAAAAGGTTTTTTTTTACTAGAAAGAAAAATGCATCAGGGTAATTTGTAGATGCCTCTTTTAAAAAAAAAATTATATCATGACCCTTTGCTGTTTATATATATACGGGATTGGAAAATTCATGAAAAAATATCCTAATTTATTTAAAGAATATATAGATACCAGACATAAATCAATGGCTAATTTATAACTGTTTTTTTCCCTCAACGAATTTTACACGTTTAAACCGTGAAGTGATGTCTGAGTGAAATGATTTTCAAGTGTAATTAATTTGTAAAAAAGATTATTTAAATTTTAATGTAGCTAGAATGGAATTTGCATGCCGATTGGGCAAAATATGCTAGTGCCTACTTAGAAATTGTCATCATGTCAGTTACCATATTTACCGCAAATAAAACGTTTATTTGTAATTTATAATGTAATGCACGAGGACACTAAAAAGTATTTTTCAAACGTATTTGAACTAACCTGTAACCAGTTCAAATAAACGTAGTAAATTGCCACAATTAAGCTTGCCTTTCTAGTGCACTGATTGATCAATCATCGAACACCGACAATCGAAGGAAGTGCTGCTTCGTCTGTGGGGCGCATTGTCCGCGGACGTGTTGCCCGAACATTCTGTTTGCTACTGCTGCAAAGAAAATATATCTCAGAGGCGATTTTTAATGCAAATTATTTGTTTTTCTTTTTATACGCAATGATAAGCTATTACACTTTTATTCCAATCTGTTTTGACAGTAAGTATTTCTTGGAGATTATAGATTTAATGACCAAGAATGGAGACGATTCTGTCGCTTAGGGAAGCTTAGTAATGTCAAAAAAAATAGCTTATATACGTCCCATTGCTAGGTACAGGCCTTTGTGTTCTATCAATAAAGGTCAGTAGTCAGCCACGCGGGTTTAGTGTGAACTGTCAGATTTCACATACAATGTTTTCTTTCACCTACGAGCACGGGGTCTTAAATTAAAGTTAATAATCACGTAAGCCAGGAAAAATTATACCAATGTCAACTCTACTCTTTGAATAATCTATGACAAGGGGTAATCGTGGGTGATTTCGATTGATTCCGTCATTGTGATGGAGAGTAGTGATTTGAGAAGGAATTGTTTCGACGGACTCCCGTACAAAGTTAATGTGCAGACAACGGTAATTTAAACCAATGAAGCTATACGGAGTAACATTTTATTTATGTAATTTGAACATGAAATAAGACCGAGCCGACCCAATGTTGTTCCTATCGTAACCTATAGTAATTTTAATGTTGCCTGTTAGGGGCATTTATTATTTATGGGGTAAGTGGATTTCAGGATGCCAAAGTGTATAAAGATACCGTATTAGATCGTATTTGTAACAAATGACTCAATGAAGTACTTCATTGAGTCATTTACGAGTTCTTTAAATTACGTTTGCGTATTTAAATTTTTCATTAGTCAATTTTTTGCGCATACAAATTAATTCACACACTCACACTCATAGACACGCGTATATGAACTTCACTACCTACAAACACCTAAAAATATGTCTAATTAAATTAAGAACTATCTATCATTCAGGACTTAATCCTATTTTCTATGGCAACAAAACATATTTGATTACATAATATTACGCATAGTATTAATTTTATTATTTGATTGTATAATAAGGATTATTATTATTATGAAATTACTAGATGGCGAATGGCGTTTGGCACAATGAAAATTGAGTAGAAGTTGGTACGTATTACGAAAATTTTGTGACAGTAGCAGACTTGAGGCTCTGTTATACCTCTTGATGCTTAACACCTATGATTACTTAACCTTGGACAAACTGCAAGCTTATTTACCAAAATAACAATTAAACATAGTCTTTTTTACTTACGTATCTATCTATCACGTATTACGTATCGTACTAACTTTGTAATGAAGCATCGTACGGTTGCCTTTTCTTACGTGTATGCATTCCTCGTTGTAAGGAGTCCGTGAGCACATCTGGTACCGTGGATTTAAGGGTCGGGCAGTCACGTGCTCCATAGCTATTGATTTCCATTTAATTCGGCGCGTGCTTCTCGCCAACGCCGGACACTGCCGTACGCTATGGCCGCCCAATTGCTGCTTTCGCAGCCATCTTTATTTCTTATGATTGGAGGGAGTGCTCTAACCATTGTACTGTTTTTTTTTGTTATTCGACTAAAACGTAGTTTGTTAATGTTAATTGGAATAAAAATAGTAATGCATGTTGATTAACGCTTATGTTTAAAACATAATTTAAGTTCAAAATGACTTAATTTAAGTATCTTTGCTATGTGTCTACACGCCATTCTATGAGATCCTGGCACTTTCTAGATAGTATAGCCCATTTCCATTATGGTAGACCCATTAAAATTTACAAAAATAAAAGTGAACAAGTAATTTTTTTGTTTATAACAATCCGAAAAACGGAAAATCAATGGCGTACTAGAATTCGAACGCATGACCGTCAGAGCTAGCCCAGGTACTGGCTTATCATAGTTACCATATTTACAAATGATAGAACCATCGACAGCTATTTAGCGAGCTTACTTTAGTAATTGATATTTTTGTTATAAGACATCCGGAAACTCATTCGTAAATAGGGTAACTATGATAAGCCAGTACCTTGTTAGGTTAAAAAAGCCGAGCTTTTAAGCTGTAAAAAAATAATTTTAATTATAAAACATTAATAAAGATCAAACCTAAAATGACATGAGGAGAAAACCGAGGACTGAACTGTATTCAAATCAAATATCTGCTATTTCTTTTTTCTTTTCAGACCTAATTGACCCTCCTTGTTTGAAGTCGGTTAAAAGTAAAATACTGTTTTTCAATTGACTACCGAAAAGAAGACGAATGATTGAAACGGTAGTAATATGAATAACTATCTGTAATTTTATTCATGTTTATGTAATGGAAAAGAAGACAACTGTTCCCGATGTGGAGACAATGGCGCGCGTGACTCCATCACAGTTGCGTGGAGTCCGCCCAGCGCCACCGGGGAGACGCACCACGATCACTGCCGACCGTGTACCACGGGGCCAGCTAATGGGCGTAATACACAATTCAATTTTGTTCAAATTAACCCATTATTTCGCAGTTAGATGGCCATTATGAAACATACCTTTAATTTCGTTATGATTCCATTTTGATACTTCCATTACAAATAGAAAACGTAAACTTTACTCAATCAATTACCTTAGAGAATTCTTTTTAAAGCAAATTGTTTTATTAGACCACTAAATTCCGAAACGGCTTACGCTTCCCAAAAATTAATTGATTGGATCTCGTTTCTGAGAGGAAACAGCGCGGAAGAGTTTTAATTAGCGAGAAAAAAGGCACCACAAAACTTCGGACGTAGAAAAAAAAGCGGGAGACAAGGGTGGGCGTAGCGCGGAATAAAAATCTCCCGCTCGTAATGCGGGCAACATTTGTGTGAGGAAGGCGCTCAGTAATGGAAGACAAATTTCAATATAATTTGCAATACATAAGCGTGTTACTTTAATAGCCCAGAACCACCCTTCAAATTAAACGGGGCTTAAGTTTTATTTTATTTTTTTTCCCCGTCAGTTCGAGCGCGTAGCGGGCGCGTGAGCGGGCGGTAGCGCGACGTACTGGCCCCAACTACGCCGGAAAAAATATAATCCGACCAAATTAATTGCTCCTACTGGCAATAGTCGCACCCGCGATGCCGCCAAATCAAATTAAGGACGCGCTATAAAAACCAAATTAGTGCTCGCTTTAACCGTGAGAGGGCATTTAGTTACAAGACGTTAGTTCAAATCCCGCCATTTTCATTAACAATAAATATCCCCCCGCAGCCGCCTGGAATCCTTATTGTTTTACTTTTTACACCCTTGTGTCTCGAGCGGGATCTAGTGAACGTCTTCCGCGGAGGCTTCGGCTAATTTGTTCCTTTTGTTTGCTTACTCATAGGGCGTGGGTAATAAAAATTTGTGTTGCGCGAATTGTATGGACTTTAAATTTTTATATAACCACCGCCGGTGCGTCCGGGCCGAGTTTTGCATTTAATTGGGGAAAAATTTAGGGGTCGACGGGCGCTTCTGCGCGGATTCTTAAACTAATTGGACGGTCGTTACGAAGTTTTCCTTTCTGCTAACCGTTTACGCAAAGTCGAAAAAAATAATTCCAAGTCGGGGGGACACTTCTGTGAAGTTTCTATGTTGTTACATTGTCCGAATAAATTAGAGAGGCTAGGAAATCGAATTTCGAAAACCGTTATTTAGTCCGTCCATCAGCCACAGATGAAGCACGAAGGGGTGTATTTGATATTGTTTTTTTTCGGCACGTTAGACCTTAATTACAAACGATGTTCAGTATTAGAGGGCGGTAACGATTTAAAACAATCAGTTGATACCGTCATTAGTGACCGTCGGCGGTTGCATATTACCGGTTTTAGGTCCTTAATGTGACGATATTATAATGTTTACCGCTATACCCGTTGAACGGCGAGATAGCGTGCAATTAGACCTAGGTAACACGTACAACGACTTACATAAAATGCGTAATTTATTTTTATAGGAGGATGTATAAAAATACTATGTATCCTTAACATTGTTTAGTGGTCTGACGTTTGTCAATAGTTATCAAGTTACAAACTTGCATTTATGTATTAAATTATTGCTGTAAATTGAGCACCTTAAGTTATACTTTGTAGTAAGCGGTGGCTCTTTCAAGCCCAAGTACCTTCTTGATCGATGAACTATTGTTGGTGCATGAGTGGCAAGCTCCCGTTCCTGCCAGCCAAAACAAACACCGCATGTGTCCTCTCCGAGAGGAAGCCTTTTATAAAATCTGTTGGAAAATATATGTCTTGGAATATTGTTCTATTTCATAAACATAGACATAATATTTGTGTTAAGTTATAATTCAACTTTATTAAGACAATATAACTTAAACGCACATGTTACATATAAAAAAAAATGCAGTTTTACTCTGAAATAAACACCACAGAGCCTTGGTAGCTCAGTCTCCGTGCGGTTGGCTCAAGTTGCGTAGTACGCTAGCAACCCGAGTTCGATTCCCGGTGCCGGCACCAATAAATTTGCTGTTGCAATTTTATGTGCTGATTTACCACGCGCTCGGCGGTGAAGGAAAACATCGTGAGGAAACCTACATGCCTTAGAAATTTTTTCTACGACATGTGAAGTCTGCCAATCCGCATTAGGGCCGCGTGGCGGACTATGCCCTTATACTCTCTTTACAGAGAAGGCCTGAGAAGGAGAAGGCCCAACAGTGGGACATGTATAAAGGCTGTAACTTTAACTTTAACTTAACGAAAATCATTTGAAACATACACCAATTTCAAAATGGCGGTCTCCATACAAGCATTTTTTTTTCACTCCCGCAGCAGGATTTTGACACTTGAAGTGTTAAAAAGATCGAGAAGAAAGTAATTACAAGGAGTAAGTTCCAATAGTGTTGTGGTTTAGGATGTAATTTGCGAATTGGAAGGTCGCTTCGAAACCGCCATTCGACTATTGACGTGAACCATCTCTTACCACAAGCTTAAGCTTAATTGAAATGGTTAACAAGAATGTTAGAATTTGTGAAAAAAAATTGATAGCGTTAAATAAAAATATATATTTTACTACAAACAAAAAGACTTAAGGCGAGCATTTTTTGTTTTGTTTTTTTGTGGCCGCGGGGGAAATCTGCAACAAGATACCCCGCCTTCTGGGGGGTAAGGCTTTGTTAATAAAATAGCTACCGACCGAGTCGTGGTTCGGCCCTCTCGGGCGCCCTCGGATCGGACTGCTAACGCGTAATAATGGTAACCGTCCGCTGAGGTTACCCTCACCGGGGACCCTTGTGTCGAGTTACCACCTAATAGAGGTTCAGGCTAAGCGATCTAAGAGCTGTGCCACCTCTCAAATCCGGTGAAGCAGTAAAGGCCAGCTTCTCTGTGCCAACTGTGTTAGTTCGTCAAAAAAAAAAGGAGGTAAGGCGGACATGGGCCAGCCGATGTCGCACTCTTCCCAGGTGCACCTAGGCGGACTACAAAGGCCCCCACCCTTGTCGAGCCCAGTGAACCCGAGGCCCCTTTTAGTCGCCTTTTACGACAGGCAGGGGATACCGTAGTCTTGTGAGCCCATAACACTACAGGGCCTATTCCAATCTCAAAGGCTGACAACTCACCTGGAGTTCCTCCGGTGCTGTGGATGTTCATGAGCGACGGTGATCATTTAAGATCAGGTTAGCCGCAAGCTCAATTGCCACCTTCCTATAAAAAAACTACGTTACCACTCCCGTTAGCCGCTGTGCTACGTCATACCTAAGCTGCTAAGGCCTTCCTGAAAAAATATGCGCTTCAGAACGATCATTTTTTAATTAATTAGAAATTAATAATTATACTAAAGCACACTTCAGTATTGTTATAGTGGCTGTTCATAGACGGCGTCTATCACGCAAACTGGTTTGTCCATTTTGCTATTAAAAAATAAAGATTACCATTGCCTGCTATATTTGCCACAGAACTACTAAATCGTACTCATTTCATGAGAAGGATTTTAATGAGCAATTTCGTAGATTCAAAATGTTGTATCATAAAAATTAACGATTGAATTTATCACAGAGCTTAATCATTATAACACCATGTGCAGGAGCGTTTATAAAAAAATAAAAAATGCAGTTTTACTCTGTAATAAACACCACAGAGCCGTGGTAGCTCAGTGTCCGTGCGGTTGGCTCAAGTTGCGTAGTACGCTAGCAACCCGAGTTCGATCCCCGGTGCCGGCACCAATAAATTTGTTGTTGCAATTTTATGTGCTGATTTACCACGCGCTCGGCGGTGAAGGAAAACATCGTGAGGAAACCTACATGCCTTAGAAAATTTTTCTACGACATGTGAAGTCTGCCAATCCGCATTAGGGCCGCGTGGCGGACTATGCCCTTATACTCTCTTTACAGAGAAGGCCTGCGCCCAACAGTGGGACATGTATAAAGGCTGTAACTTTAACTTTAACTTAACGAAAATCATTTGAAACATACACCAATTTCAAAATGGCGGTCTCCATAGAAGCATTTTTTTTTCACTCCCGCAGCAGGATTTTGACACTTGAAGGGTTAAAAAGATCGAGAAGAAAGTAATTACAAGGAGTAAGTTCCAATTGTGTTGTGGTTTAGGATGTAATTTGCAAATCGGAAGGTCGCTTCGAAACCGCCATTCGACTATTGACGTGAACCATCTCTTACCACAAGCTTAAGCTTAATTGAAATGGTTAACAAGAATGTTAGAATTTGTGAAAAAAAAATTGATAGCATTATATAAAAAATATATATTTTACTACAAACAAAAAGACTTAAGGCGAGCATTTTTTGTTTTGTTTTTTTTTTCTGGCCGCGGAATCTTCAACAAGATAGAATAGATCCCGCCTTCTGGGGGGTAAGGAGGACATGGGCCAGCCGATGTCGCCTTCTTCCCGGGTGCACCTAGGCGGACGACAAAGGCCCCCACCCTTGTCGAGCCCAGTGAACCCGAGGC
The DNA here is from genome assembly GCA_029286785.1 of Meandrusa payeni. Lineage (NCBI taxonomy): Eukaryota > Metazoa > Arthropoda > Insecta > Lepidoptera > Papilionidae > Meandrusa > Meandrusa payeni. The sequence goes on along the minus strand of JAGSMX010000012.1, from coordinate 5,843,644 downwards.
CCCTTTTAGTCGCCTTTTACGACAGGCAGGGGATACCGTAGTCTTGTGAGCCCATAACACTAATAAATAAATAAATAAATAAATATCATTTATTAATAAACAAAATTATAACAAACAGTAGTACTAATTACACTTTTTTTATTGCGAGTATTAGTTCTATTTAAGTTTCACTGCCACCTAAACTAGGGATTTCCTGTGCGATAGTTGGCAGTCCTTCCTCCCATGGTTATTTATATATCAAATTTTGTAATTATATCATTTTTTGTTGTGTGCGGGCGGGTGTGTGTGTATGTGTGTTGGTGAATGTGTCAGTGATTTTCAATTGATCACTTTTAACATATTCTCACAACCTTCATAATTTAGTGTTTCAAGCTACTTAAAAATTTCATGCTTCGTTTTATACACTACAGGGCTGATCTCAAAGGCTGACAACTCACCTGGAGTTCCTCCGGTGCTGTGCATGTTCATGAGCGACGGTGATCATTTAAGGTCAGGTTAGCCGCAAGCTCAATTGCCACCTTCCTATAAAAAAAACTAAGTTACCACTCCCGTTAGCCGCTGTGCAATGTCATACCTAAGCTGCTAAGGCCTTCCTGAAAAAATATGCGCTTCCCAACGATCATTTTTTAATTAATTAGAAATTAATAATTATACTAAAGCACACTTCAGTATTGTTATAGTGGCTGTTCATAGACGGCGTCTATCACGCAAACTGGTTTGTCCATTTTGCTATAAAAAAATAAAGATTACCATTGCCTGCTATATTTGCCGCAGAACTACTAAATCGTACTCATTTCATGAGAAGGATTTTAATGAGCAATTTCGTAGATTCAAAATGTTGTATCATAAAAATTAACGATTGAATTTATCACAGAGCTTAATCATTATAACACCATGTGCAGGAGCGTTTATAAAAAATTAAGTCGGCAATCAAATAGTTAATTAATAATTTTCAAGTTAGTAATGTGCTCAGTCGCCGTTACTAACGTGTTCCGAGATAAATGTGCAAGGGAAACGGCCTCTTAAATTGTTTCCTTTAATAACATATTTTTTACTACCAAATACTGTGCTTTGAGTTTACACAAGTTTTAACAAGTCACATAGGTATATTTCTTTATATAATAGTAGACATAATTTAAATATCAAATAAAAAAAGAATGTTTACGAGTAAAAACAAAAACCGACTTAATAGTAGACTTCATTTAAATTTTAAATAAAAAAAGAATGTTTACGAGTAAAAACAAAAACCGACTTCATAGTAGATTTAATTTAAATTTCAAATAAAAAAAGAATATTTACGAGTAAAAATAAAAACCGACTTAATAGTAGACTTAATTTAAATTTCAAATAAAAAAGAATGTTTACGAGTAAAAACAAAAACCGACTTAATAGTAGACTTAATTTAAATTTCATATAAAAAAGAATGTTTACGAGTAAAAACAAAAACCGAATTAATTTAAATTTCAAATAAAAAAAGAATGTTTACGAGTAAAAACAAAAACCGAATTAATTTAAATTTCAAATAAAAAAAGAATGTTTACGAGTAAAAACAAAAACCGACTTAATAGTAGACTTAATTTAAATTTCAAATAAAAAAAGAATATTTATGAGTAAAAACAGCAACCGACTTCAAATCGTCTGGAAATAGTACGATAGAGAATTAATCAGAACCTAGCAAAACTCTCATCAAACTAAATACTTTACAATAAAAAATGAATGGATCGAAATCGGTTGACGTGATATTGATTTATTCGTCCATTTTCAAGACATACTTAATGCTAATTTAAGACTTGCATGATTTTTTCATGAATGCCATTGTCACAATTGGACTGAATTTAAATGGGGTCACACGAATAGCAGCTTTCAAATAACAAAAAAAGATTAATTAAAATCATTTCACCCCACCCAAAGTTATAAGGTAACAAACATTAAAAAAAAACATAGAGACGAATTGAGAACTTCCTATTTTTTGAAGTCGGCTTGAAATACAAAGCAATCATAGCCTGGTGGTTAATCGGTTCGACCTATGGTCTGAAGATGGTAGACTCGAATCCCAGCCAATTCGCATCTATGACTTTTCGTTTGTTCGGTTTTTTATGAACAAAAAATCCAAATAACAAATTTTTACCCTGTGTACAGCCCTCTGTTGAACATGGGATATAATAACTTGATAGTGATTGTAATCGTCATATCGCAAGCGGAGCGGACGAACGGGACGTAAGGACACGCCTTAGAAATAAACTTAAACCAACCGACGGCTAAAGTTTTTTTCCAAATTGTATTCTCTTTTCTCGTTCTTTCTAATCGCAAGGTTTCTGGCTGACTTCAAAAAAAGAGAATTTACTTAATTCTTCTGTTTTCTTTAATATTTTGAACAGTTATTGCACCGTCATTGTTATGATAGATGCTCAAAATACGTTTATGATAGTTTCATATACTCTGTGTGATTCCTTATAATTTTGTATCTGTCAACTCTAGTAATAAAACTTTGTCTCTTCCTTTCGACAATCTAAGCTAAACTAACTTATATGCCACTTCGGGAAGCGTTGGCGCTGAGAGGAGAAGTGGCTGAAGAAACTCCAGCAACGCTCCTCATCCTATCCAAGGGGTGAAATCATGCGTCAGCTGTTCCCTCGGCAAAAATATCAAAAAGCAAAGACAGCGACCGCTGAACATCAGGTTGAATTGTGGACATGTATAGACATTATTTAAATTCCTCATTTGCGATGATGATAAGTCGATATGTGTATAAAATACAACGGCATTACTCTCTATAACTTGACATGTCCCGTTATTTTTATCCCAATTAACCTTACAGTTAACTTAATAAATGTCCTCATTTTAATTTAGTTCAAAACAGAATACTCTTCTAATCATGAATTGTTATCAATTATGAATTGTTATGTAGGGTTAACTTCCGCAGAACCGTAGAACCGAACCAAAAAGCAGAATACTTCTTGATTGGAATATTGATAGGTTTATGACAATCTAAGACTATATTATATATATATATATATACACATATATATAGTCGTAATATGATACATTGAAAAAAAAAACAGCTTTGTCCGTGTAATTTTAATGTTTGATCCATCACTGATTTGATTTGTAGTCGGTTTGTGTTTTTACTCGTAATGTAACTATTTAGGACAAAGTTATGCGTAAAATGTGATAAAGCCATCACTTTATTTAGATCTTATTCTTGAATCGACAGGTTGTTTGTGTTCCGACATCATTACAGGCTCTGAAAAGCCGACACACGAAAATGGTAATTATATTATAAAAATTACGGCGTTGATTGCAGGAAACATGTTATTTAATGTTGTAGAGATACGATCTTATCGCTACGATCCTAATTCCCGATGTGTGGATATTATCGTGCTACCTGCCGAAATCGTCCGGATACGCGCGGATAACCGGCATATGGCGTTTACTATGCTTATACAGGCTGTTTTATTTGTGTATCCAAACAGGATAATGAATTTTCTATTTTTTTCCTAGATTAATAGTACACTTATAATTGAAAAAAAAATGTGTTATTTGCCATCGTTAAAAAAAAAATAACAGATGCGAAATTATTTTTACCATGAAACGAAGTTGTACGGTGATGTAACACATATTTTATATTTAGCAGTGAAAAGTTAACAAGTGACTATTTAAGTGAAATGTAGTCATTACATTTTTTGCATTGTTCATTGCATCACATCAAATAATGCAATAATTTCTCTTCTTCTTGGTGCCTCACTCTTGTCAGAGTGGTCATGGCCATCATGAGTCGGTGGGTTGGGCAGCAGACATCACCAGCCGCACGACTTCTCGCCACCTCCACCTGCTGGCCGTTGGGCACATTCGTGGAGGGCAGCACCCACCATACCCACTTCGTGGTCTACTTCCTTCCACTTTGCTCTACAAGACGCTCTAAATAATCGTTTCCACGTCGGCAAACATGCCCAAAGAGCTTAAGTATTCTCCTGCGCACTTGAGTAGACAGACGCTCATACTTTCTCTATGGTTGGCTTAATTCTGCTTTGTTTAAATACGGTAAAAGTATAACTTCTTACATGCGTCTTTAAGTAAGACACATAGCTTTCATACATATATGTAGGTTCAAATTTCCCTATTCTAGGGAGCAACAGTTAGGCCTACATCGCCCCCTCCTCGACCTTCGTCTCAACGGAGGCAGAGAGGTCGGGGGCGTAGCAGATAGATTCGTCGCGGCTGACGCTTGAGGGATAAGCCTCGACGTAAAAATAGTTATTCCTAAAAAATCTGTCTTAACGGTACCCACGACCAGGGGAGCAGTCGCCCCCTGGCCTGATTACCCGGGTAATGGGGTCGATAGCCCAAGGCCCGTACCTGCGAGGTTCCCTTGAACCTTGTAGACGACCCGTGAAGATGATGATCATCATACATTTGGATATATTGGAGTTAAAGAAAATTGTAAAACATCAATTTGTCGTTGGCCAGGTCGACAAACAAGGGCCGTACGCAAAGCACCCCGTAGAGGTCGTTACTATCGAGACAAAGCGCTCTGTTTGTCTATCACGATAATCTGTGGACTGCTGGTTTCAATTCCGTTGTGTAAACGCCCTAATGGACTCGGCGTAATGTGACACGCTTGACGATTCCACTCACAAATTGTTGTACGAAACTCTATTACAATCTAATGACAGCCACCGTCTAATTGCAGCGTTATTACGTTTTGTTGTTGCTCGCTTAATGATAGTGGCCAGTAATTATTGGGCGAGGTGAAACCCTGAAGATGTGTCGAATTGAATTGTCGGTGTTGTAATGATGGTGCGCGGTGGCGGCGGATGTGCGCTCTCGAATTATCCACATATCAATGAAAGCGCACGATTAATTTTTAATAGACCCCACTGTGCCCCCGGGCCGCTACGAAATTACTTCTTAACTTTGTAGACACAAATCTATACGCCTGCCTGTAATAACTGTTTACTGTTTGTTGAACGTGCATTTGAATAATTATTAATTTGAAATATAACCGGACTTTCTCTCAATTGCAGATGACTGTAATGAACTGATCGATAGATCTTCTATGCACAGGCCGAAATAAAAATTTGCACATTTTGATATCTATGTGGTTCACCGTTAGGGCAAACGAGCTTACGACTCACCTGATCTTAAGTGATCACCGTCGCCAACCCACAACATCAGAGTAGCTGGAGGTGCGCCGCCAACCTTTGCGAAAGGATTAGGTTCGTTTCTTGAAGGTCCCCCAAATCGTAGTCCTGCGCACTATCTCCCATGGCCCCACCAACCTAGCGGTTGTATGGGCCAAAATGCGGGGTACGCGTGGTCTGGCCGTGTGGCTCCACACGCACCTTCTTGACTCCCTACAGCTGTCCCTACCTTCCACCAAATCGTACTGTTTTGGAAACACATTTGGCGACTGTTGGTGGTAGAAAGTTACGAAAAACGTACGGTCGTGGCACGCCAACCATCAAGATGGTGTCGATGAAGTTTGGAATTCTGCCATTCTTTAAAAAATTTAAAAAAAGGAAAGTTTCTTAAAAATGTATTTCTTTTATTTTTGACATACAATATTTCTAATATTTTTGGAAATGTATGGCGGCGCTAAACACGAGTACCGAATTTGATTATAGAAGAAAATAAAAACTTCAAAAACATATCCTAGACGATTAGTTTTAAAGAACTGTCGATCACTTGTTAATCTATATCATTATGTAATCTTTTTATAAGCTCATCGTTAGAGAACGTGGTGTTCTTAATGAGTAATAAAGTCTATAAAGAAAGTCTAGCCAATAGCCTAATAGCTTTATACGGTTTACGAAACGTTACGTTTGACTATTGACGTGAACCAACTCGAACACATATATCAAGATTTAACATTTAAAAGAAAAACTATTGAATTAAAAAAACATTATTTATGGCCAGGATATAAAAATAAATATTAAGAAAACAAAGTTTCATAATTAGAGACGTCAACAGCGGACTTTCAAATGATCGACAAAAAAAAGGCATTAATAGCGTTATCATTAAATACGAATACGGTATAGAGCTCGATACAATGTTGTCACGGTTGTCATCAGTGTAGTTTCACTCGTCATGAAAAATGGAAACGCGTGTAATGCCCCATATCGCACGATCTCGACGTAGATGTGGAGCGACGGATAGATGGATTGCATTCGTGAATAATTTAACGGACAATGGGCTGACAACTATTTTATTCTATTACATTCGTCTGCCACGTGAAGGCATCGTTTAGGCGGACCAGGTAATTGCTTTTAGATTGTTGTTTAAATGCTCCGTTTTGTCAACGAGAAGAAAGGTCGATGGCGTTGCTACAAGTGTACTGATTGACGTTTTTCGCATTGTATGGTTCTCTAAAGATATTATAGCAAGCTCACGACCGTATTACACAATTTTTTTGTTTACTTTTATTTGCCCACAGTAAAAAGAATATATATAATCAGGCGAACTTAATGCCAAAATTCTTTGTCAGTCTACCTTGAGTTTGTGTAGACACAAAGTAATGGATACTAGTTAGCTAGAGGAGAAAAATAAAAAAGATAACGACAAATATGGGACGGCCTCGGATACTTTGACACTGTCACATCTTCCAGAAGCTTCGGTTGAGGCTGAGGCGGCCGCTGCAACTGCAGAAAACCTCAAACGGCGCAAATATAGTAACCTCGATAGAGGTTTCATATTTGAGCCGTTTATTAATTATTGATTGCAATGGCCCAGTGATGGATAAGTTAACACACAAACTATCTATCATGCCAGGTGTAGGTTTAAGGTTATAAATATATTTTAATTATTAACTTAAAAAATAAAAGGGTGGCCAGTATTATAACCATTACTAAGTTATGATTAATGATAGAGAATATGAAGGGGTATTCTGTTTTGAACTAGATTAAAATGAGGACATTTAATAAGTTAACTTATTCCTTGTAAGGTTAATTAGGATAAAAATAACGGGACATGTCAAGTTATAGAGAGTAATGCCGTTGTATTTTATACACATATCGACTTATCATCATCGCAAATGAGGAATTTAAATAATGTCTATATATGTCCACAATTCAACCTGATGTTCAGCGGACGTTGTCTTTGCTTTTTGATCTTTTTGCCGAGGGGAACACCTGACGCATGATTTCACCCCTTGGATAGGATGAGGAGCGTTGCTGGAGTTTCTTCGGCCACTTCTTCTCCAAGCACCAACGCTTCCCGACGTGGCATATAAGTTAGTTTAGCTTAGATTGTTCCATAAAGTTTATATCAATAAAATAGCTACCGACCGAGTCGTGGTACGGCCCTCTCAAGCGCCCTCGGATCGGAATGCTTTCGCGTAACATAGTCCAAGCCGAGGTTACTCCTCACCGGGGGGATCCTTGTGTTGGGTTACCAGCTAATAAAGGTTCAAGCTAAGCGACCTAAGAGCTATGTCACCTCTCAATACGGTGAAGTAAAGGCCGGCTTCTCTGGCCAACTGTGTAGTTCGTCCATAAAAAAAAAACCTGATGCACCCATTTATTTTCAGACCTACTGAATCAGTAATATGTCCACATGGAATGCCTAAATAGGATGGCAATAGCTGTTTTTATTAGTTGTAAGCTTGTTTACCCTTTTCCTAAAAAATAATAGCTAGAACCCTGCCTGAGTGCTGGAAAGTGTACCGCCTGGAGAAGGAAAGCCAAAGATTGAAATGAATAGTAAAACATTATTGAAGTGGCCAAGACTCATGACGGGTATAAGGGTAGGCGCTGAAGAGGAAAAGATAAAGACGGTATTAGTATTGCGATATTATTTATTTTTTAGTTAAACTATTGTTGTTGTACTGTTGGCAAAGTATTATATACGTATTATACGTCTGGAAATCTATCGGCTATCACCAAATACGAGTCAAGGAACCATTCGGCAATTGGGTTTGTTAAACCTAAATTTGAACAATTAATTATTGTGATACATTTCACGATAAACAGGTAAATTAAAGAAAAAAAAGTAACCAATTACGGGCGCACCGAACGCTTTGAAGCGACCAAGATAATCGGAGATAAATTTCGCCTTAAATCCCGAACAGTCACGGATACGAAATGAGCCCGGACTTTAATTTCAGATCTTAAGTTTTTTTCGCCTAAGTTATTACACCTATTAAGCGAGAAGTAAGAAGACACGTTCGGCCATTAAAGGCATTCGGTAGCGCGGCGAGTGGGGCGCGGGATATTATCGCGCCGCTTGTTGCCCGCGTAAAATAATAATGGCGGAACTTCCGGTGCCGCCGGCGCGGGAGCTTTGGCGAAAAAGTTGACGGACGCCCGCGGCCGTCGTCGTTTACTTTGCTTAACAGCCTGGATGTGACGTCACCTTATTTATTAACACATCCCTAGCATCGGTGAGAGGTAATTTTTACCTTTAAATGAAACTTTTCAGGCTACCACACATGTGAGTTTCATTTCTTTCGCTATCGACTTGAAAAAGAAATAATAATATGAAAGTATACACTATTTATTTTGCGTTTATGTGTAGCTAATGGTAACACTAATGTGTCAAATGTTTTGAATCAGTTAGTTAATGCAATCAAGCATTAATAATGATCACCCGATAGACGTTTTAAATTTTATTTTTTGTTCGGGAATGGACTATGGTAGCCAGCGTCTACATAATTCGCAAAGGTCTTTCGCGGTCACTATAATCGCGAAGGCATTCCAATACAAAGGCGTCCACAGAGTTAGCTTCGACTCGGTCGGAATCTTCTATTGGAAAACTATCAAGACATTGTAAACCCTTAAATGCCACTTCCAGAAGCGGTGGTATTAGGACTAGCAGTGCAAGAGCACCGCTCCTAACATTGATTATGGGGAAATTGCTTGTAAAGTGGCCATAAAGCGAATGTTATCGCGTGTGTTCAACAGCTAACGCAATTAGATTCGGCTAAGACGTTTTCACCGGTTCTGTGGTCTCATGCGAAATCATATGTATACCTTAATACTGTGTATGTTAGTAAATACTACTATTAACCTAACGTAGTGAATTTCGATTTTTTTATTTAATAGACAGGCTAGATAAGTGGATTTTTATGTTTTTACAAAAAATTACAATATTCCTAGTTAAGGGAAAGATGTCATTTGGAAGACGATATCGTGAGCAAGGTAAAGACGGTGATTCTTGTATATATACAAAGTAGTATTTTTGACGAACTACACAGATTCGCCAGAGAAGCTGGCCTTGACTGCTTCACCGGATTGAGAGGTGGCATAGCTCTTAGGTCGCTTAGCCTGAACCTCTATCGCTAGTAACTCGACACAAGGGTCCCCCCGGTGGGGGGTAACCTTGGACGGTTACTATGTTACGCGTAAGCATTCCGATCCGAGGGCGCCCGAGAGGGCCGAACCACGACTCGGTCGGTTGCTATTTCACGGATAATCTAAGGGACATTCGAAAAGCTAAACTAACTTTGAGTGCCACTTCGCGAAGCGTTGGCGCTGGGAGAAGAAGTGACCGAAGAAACTCCAGCAACGCTCCTAGCATCTAAGGGGTGGGATCTATTCTTTGTGTACCCCAATAATGTTAAAGAGAAGTGAAGTTTAAATTCGTAAGCTGTAAAGCATTGTACTTTTTTCTTCTGAAAAATAAAACATTAATAAAATGCAAATGATCACACACGCACTGCTGTTGTATAATCAATAAACGAAACCGCACCGAATGTGGCCGCCCGAATAAATACTGGCAGCCGACTATCCAATAAAACACGTGAATCGTATACAATTAAAGCTTTAAATCTGCAATAGGTGTTGCCATAAATCGGACGAGAAAACAATCAGCGACAGCGCGTCGTTCGCAATTAGCGCTGCGCGCCTCGATAAATTTGCATTAATGCTTTCGAAAAATCCGAGCGGCAATAATTTCCAAGTGCCATGTGCTGTAGCGCGACGGGCCCAACGCCCGCGGTGCTCTTTACGCTGTGTCCATACTGCCGGTTTTTCACGCCGCCCCGTGCCAAACGCTGCCCCACTATTTTTCATGTTACCTTTTTTCTCCTAAAGGTTTATTCGATACTCCTTGGAATACCGCAAAAGTTGCCTGAAATATTCCATTCTGTATTTACGGCCGGCGTCTGCTAAAATTCTCTTCTTTCGAATCTCCCGTATGTGTATCTATTGGAATTTTTTGAATGAGCTTTTAAAATTCCTTGATTTCCTTCTTATTCTATTTCTTGAAACGAACATATGGCTCCCATCATGATGATCCAGCTATTCCCAAACGCCTACTAAATAAATTGGGGTAGTACATACCTAAACAATTTTTTCATAAAATTATTGAGGCGCCGGCACCTCCCTTCCTACTAGAATAGAATAGAAAACGACTACTTCTTGGACTACTAACAACTATACTACAGTTATCCCGTGAGTGATTTATTGTAATACACGGGTAAGCATATTAGAATACGGAGATTATATTTAATACTTTAAAAAGTACGGGAAAGGTTAATGCAAATTGTGCAACTTTTCCCGTTAATCATTCTAGCAAAACTTAAGCCTAGCAAGGAATCGATTAGGCAATTGATACATTAGAATTTAAAAAACACAATATGTATAATCAATGTGTGTGTTTGTGTTTATCATAAAACTATGATGTGGACAGACCCGGTGCATCGATGGAACTGCAGTTGATTCACATAACGCCGCCCGCCTCACTGCACTTTACACTTTTACAGCGTAGCGCGCTCCGATGCCTATTAATTGATATACGCTGCGACACGCACACACAACCCTTTTACACAAATAAAATCGCACGAGCGATTCGCGCTTCAAACTGTTAAAATAGTCGACACAACGTTTTACAATTTCGGTATCGCCGCGTACGTAGGCGCCGGAATCAATTAGCCATGCTAACTACCTCATCTCCTGCAGCGATAATGATCGCAAAGCGCCTACAATTTACCTTTATGGAGGTACGTTCGACTGCTAGACGCTGGCTTATAAATGTCTGCAATTAACTGTTCTATCAATTTGTGATTCTCTTTTCACACGGTCAAGCTGAGCGGGCAGTAACTCGTCGTATGACTTTTAGAACGTAATTAATGCAAATTTTCGAGTTTTGTTACAGGTTTTCAATAATGTACTTACTTTTCAAGTTGTTTACCAGTTTACCATACATAATACGTCTTGTTGCAATGTTTAACTGGTAAACATTTCTGTAAATCTTTAATAGTAATTTGATTATTTTAGAAATAATGCTAACAATATTGTTTTAACAAATATTACTATAATTCTGGTTAACCATTCCAACTAAGATTAAGCTTGTGCTAGGTGATGGTCCTATTCAGCCCTGTAGTTCTGGGCTCTCAAGAATAAGACTACGGTATCCCCTGCCTGTCGTATAAGGCGACTAAAAGGGGCCTCGGGTTCACTGGGCGACAAGGGTGGGGGCCTTTGTCGTCCGCTAAGGTGGACCCAGGAAGAAGGCGACATCGGCTGGCCCGTGTAGCCTCTGTGCCCATGCTCTCTCCCCATACATGCTCTCCTTGAGCACAGTGCAGAGGGGCTCCGGTGCGTTCCACTGGAGATCCCGGAGCCCCTCGTCATGCACCGAGGAAAGGGCCACCGGGGAGGTTTTAGTGGGTAAAACCCCACATAACCGCCGCCTTCCCCCCAGAAGGCGGGGTATCTTTTTGAAGATTTCCTCCCCGTTAACAAAAAAAAATAAGGTGATAGTCCTATGACTTTACGATTCGCAGTATATACCCTAAACTATTAGACTATTGATGCTTTATATTTATCACCAACTTTAATGTGGTTAAAGAAATGTATGAAGACTAAAATTTTGGGCAGTCCACCTTTTTGTAGGTACTCTTTTTACTATGCAAAAATAAATAATAAGAATTCTTAAAATATCATGGACGGATAAGATATCAAACAAAACAGTATTGCAAATGGTGAGCAAGAACGCGGAGGTCCTTAATACCGTGAAAAAACGCAAGCTCCAGTACTTTGGTCAAATAATGCGTAATAACAAATACGAACTACTCCAACTCATCATCCAAGGAAAAATCCAGAGTAAACGACCACTTGGAAAAAGACGTATTTCGTGGCTCAGAAATCTCCGGACATGGTTCAACATGAGCACACGATCCTTGTTCCGTGCCGCTGCATCAAAAATGAAAATAGCTTTAATGATAGCTGACCTCCGATGATATGGCACTTCAAGAAGAAAAAAATAAATAAATAAATATTGTTTCAGATCTTTTTTGATATCCCATTGAGAACTCTTATGTTATGTTGCTAATAGTAGTAAATAAGCTTTCCAATAAAAACTATCGGCCGAGTCGCTATTTAGCCTTTTCGATGATGCTTGGATTGACATGCTAACGCGATTCGAGTGACCGCCCAAGCTGTAGTCCCCTTACGCAAAATGATAAAAAAGATTCACGCCAAGTGCCTTAACAGTACTCGTACTTCCTCAAAATCGGTGAAACTATTGCGGTCAGCTTCTCTGAAACAGCCAAATTAGTATCACGAAAAAAAATAGGATTTAGGCAGCGACTAGGAAAGATTAAGCTCAGTGAATACCGAATAATAAGACAATCACGTCTGTCCACTCCGATTTTGATAAAAAGTTGTGGGTAAAGCAAATACTTTTACGAGACCTATGACTTCTATTCGATGTCAAGCTATTTTTCACCTAATTCTGCTAATACAACTATGTCACAATGAACTGGCATCATAGAAGACGATTTTTGCTAGATTTGGTAATGTCCTCAGCCCTGTAGTTCTGGGCTCTCAAGAATAAGACTACGGTATCCCCCTGCCTGTCGTAGAAGGCGACTAAAAGGGGCCTCGGGTTCACTGGGCGACAAGGGTGGGGGCTTTTGTCGTCCGCCAAGGTGGACCCGGGAAGAAGGTGACATCGGCTGGCCCGTGTCGCTTTGCACTGCGAGGGCACAGGGGGGGAGGGTGTAACCTCCCCCCCGGGAAGTGCTCTCCTTGAGCACAGTGCAGAGGGGCTCCGGTGCGTTCCACAGGAGATCCCGGAGCCCCTCACCATGCACCGAGGAAGGGCCACCGGGGAGGTTTTAGTGGGTAAAAACCCCACATAACCGCCGCCTTCCCCCCAGAAGGCGGGGTATCTTTCTGAAGATTTCCTCCTCGTGAAAAAAAAAAAAAGATTTGGTAATGTCCTAGTTAGGTTGTCACTATAATTTTCCAATTACGTCAGTGGTAACACTCTGATATCATTTCAATTGTTGATATTAGTTAATCTCGTACATAATGACGTCTTTCAAATAAATACACACGGTTACATTTCAATCAAATAAATATTTAAATAATTGCTTCGTATTGTTTTAAATAAATTTGTGTATTAAGTATTAAATTATATCACCGGTGTGGGACGTTCACGCTGCGCCGTAACCGGCTGTCGTCTTTTTATTACACGAATGCCCGAATTGAGTGATTTCAATTTACACAGTTATAATAAACCAATAACTTGTTAATGTTAGAGTACATGTAGAGTTGTGGGCCGGCGACATACAAAGCCTAGAATTTAAGCCGCGCATAGGTTTACAATCAAAATAAGAATCATCAAAATCGGTACACTCAGTCGCAAGTTATGAAACAAACATAAAAACATACAAATTAATTGAAAAACCCCTTTTTTTAAGTCGGTTGAAAATGTTAATAGATTTCCATGTTTTATTTCCTATGTTAGCTGGCAACACATGGCACCAAGCGTTTGTTATACATAATAATAATCGCAAAAGCAATGATATCTTAGTGATTTATTTGAACCTTACAACATCACATTAACTTGGCGTTGTAAACAATAATTTAACTTTATTAGTTTATAATCTGACTTCTAATTAATTTTGTATAAAGACGCGCAGTTGTGATGGTATTCGGTAAAATAACTCTTTGTACAACGTTACGCTGTCTCAATAAAGCGAGTGTACTAGTTATTGGACTATTTCATTCCACAAAACCTACAAGTCATTACAATTACTATTCTTAATACCAAAACCAGTTAGCGGATGATTCACGTTAATAGTCAGATGTGGGATTTTGAACCTCGGCCTTATGTTTTGCAGACCGTACACCATTAGGCTATTGCCGCTTTTAGAGTATCTCCTGGACTCCTAATACTAGATCTGACCGGGTGGTATTAGGGCAATACGTAGTACGTATTTTTCCTAGTACAACTAGGGTGTTGAACATTACGCTAACGCATTATTAACGAGTTATTTGAAATTTATTACTGTCCTAAGGAGCGTAAGCTCAGGTCGCGTGGTATAAATAGTACGCCACCAAACGTGTCTCTCGTATTGTTGACTATTTATGGTAGCTCATAAACTCGTATAACAAGGTAAACGCACTCGGCAAAAAAAGCAGTATAAACGTATTCGAATTTTTGTAGGAACGTTAACAGCGATATTAAATAACATCTCTATTCAATACTAGACGCTCGTGCCCGGCGACGTCCGGTAGAATTTCATTTGCATGCCCGGTTGAATTTATATAACAGTTTAAAACAATACGCGTTATTACAGCTTTTAATAAGATATATGTACAATTATATCGTATTAAATCCATATGTAAAATTTATTATTGCTGTGATTTTGAGTTGTGCAATAAAATATATTCATTAATTATGTAAGTAATTAAACGTAAAGTCGAACTAAGCTTTTTAGGTAACAAAGGCTAAGGTAACAAAGACTAACGCGCTGGCACAAGGTGAGATTTTCGGTGTTTTACAGATTATTTTTTTATTTTTAAATTTTTAAAGTGTGGACAGGAATTTCACCAGTTAGTTACAGTGAGTTAGTGCAGAGTTATTTCCCCCATCTCCATTCTACCTTCGGACGTTTAGACATTCGGCGGGTCTCCCTTCCATAGTCGATGTTCCGCGCGTCCGAACGAAGCACAAATTGCACAACTTACAGTAAAGGAGTGGAAAGTCAGTCTTTCCGTCGAAGTACGACGTGGGAGCCTACAAGAGTAGCGTGAATAGTCTTTACATAACTATATAGTCTTACTAAACTAGCGCGTACCATCATTCGACTACATCACCACTTAACATCAGGTGGGATTGTGGTCTTTTGTCTTCTGGTGGCTTAAAAAAAGTTTTTTGACCTATACCCCATAAAAAAAGTTTTCTGACCCGAAAAAACATATGGCTCTGGTAATAGAAAGCATAAATACAAAAATTGCAGCCAGTATAAAAAGCATTATCGAACGCTTTTATTCTGGTTTTAGATAGAGCCAGCGATTACGGATTTCCATCTTTCACGGCACTAGTGGCTTGTTGCAAATCTCAACAAAAGTCAACCTCTATTAATATGGAATAAACTAACATTAGTATGTGAAAATAAATTAACCAGTCGATAGGCCGCTTACGATCTCCCATATCGACTATGCCACTCACTCTTTTGTTATATTTTTTCCATCCTTCCTCTTCCATTCTTTCTACATATCTAACTAATTTATCTTCTTTTCTCTCTCTCTTTTAGTTTATCTATTCTAGCCAAAGGTGTAGTTCTTATCATACCTTTGACCAATGTTAATTGTGGATAGTGTAGCTTTCTCACGGTAAAAGAATGATCAAAATCGAGTCAGCAGTATCAGAGTTAATCCGCTATAAACAGATATACAAAAAAAATCTTGTTTTCTAATAATAGTATAGATAAAACGTGTCATAAAGATGGACCTCTGTAGAGAACTTCGACGGACTGCGCGCGCACGCCATGCGACTTAGTAAACGCCAGCTGGGTGATATCGTACTTAACGTACATGAAAATATTCAATTTTATAACATTTTCGTTGAGATAACATCTCGGACTGTCGATTTGATATTTTCGGCGGTAAGGTAACATTATACGGCGGGCGGTGAATGGACGTCGGAGCCACGCTGCGCGCGCGCGGCGGCTCTCGTAACTTAGCACTTAATCATTTTCCCGGACACTTTATAGTGTCCTACGGGATAGGCCTTAAGATTCCCTGTCGCTCATAATGTCTCCCCGGGTAATATATAGACTGTAAATAGAAATCCTTGCCGGCTCTATAATTTTGGTAAAAGTGATTTCAGGCCAATGCTAAGATCATTTGAATGACAAGGTATATTGAATGACAGGTAAAATTATTATTACACATTATATTTACTTGTCACCAATGTTGCTGTTTCAACTAAATAAGTTCTTTTCCGACTTCGGAAATAAAAGACAGAATGAGTGCGTAGCAGCGTTTAGTCCGTCACTGAGGATAACGTCACGATTAACGTTAACGTTAACGTACGTTACGTATATTAAATTATTCATTTCTCTTCGTATTAATTCTCTTCTCGAGCGGGTGAAGATCTTTACACCCATGTACATATCAGTAAATATAATATCATTATTTTCATTTAGGAATTTATACTCAATATACTCCATTGTACTTCAATATGGTTCATAATGACATAAATATACACAACGCCTAGTGTCACAACAAATTTCGATTATAAAACAATAGAACATCATCATAGTAAATAAAAGCTGTATTGGACAGATCAAGACGAGTGCTCCGATCGTTACCAAACTACAGGATTACTCGCCAGGTCAGTCTGAAGATTCCCTGAAAGTTTCATTGGAATCGGTCCAGCCGTTTCGGAGCCTATAGGGAACAAATCCACACACTTTCTCTTTTATTTATATAGATATTTGTTGTTTTTGTTTTTACTTATAATATATTCTTGTCGAATTTCTACTTACTTGACTAGAATAAATGGATCATTTTCCACACACAAGTTAATATTTATGTTCGAGCCGTACACAACGAAATGATAAAGGGTTAGCATTGAATTGTAAATACAGAAATGGGCAAAGGCAGGCGGTGGATATAAGTCAGGCAGCTGACGGAGGTGGCGTAATAAATTGCAGGGTAGTGAGCCAGTGCGGCGCTTCGTGTCGCGGCGTGGGACGGTAGCCCGCTAAATCTAGACTTTTCTCAAGCCTTCTGTATTGCGTTACACGCGTCGCGTGTGATTCAGCCGAAAGGGTTTTAGGAATACAAACTTTGAAGTTTATTTTGAATGACACGTGTCTGATTTTTGTTGGGTCGTGTCAAATCATTTATTTTAATACAAATATTTAATAAAATAATGAAAATAAATATCTATATAAGTGATACGTGAAGGAATCAACTTACAGCCGTATAAGGGCGTATAAGGGCAATGACCACCACGCGGCCCTGGTGCGATCTACCAGACTTCACATGTCTTAGAAAATTTTTCTAATACGTAGATTTCCTTACGATGTAATCATTCACCGCCGAGCTCGTTAAATTAGCCCTTAAAATTTCAATAAACAAATTCATTGGTGCCCGGGAATCGAACTTGGGAGTGTACTATGCAACTTGACGCACCGCCCGGACACTGAGCTACAACGGCTCTCACATAGGTTAAGGATCAACTTACCATATAATATTTTTTAGGTTTTAAACTCAGTTGGCTTAAATTAATTACGAGTAGTTCAACTGTTGCACAGAAATGCACAGAAAACACTACCTAAAATGTCTGTCTACTTTTTTTTGTTAATGGCGAGAATCCACGCTGATTGTCAGAGAAGGTGACCGCAACTGTTTCACCAGATTTGAGAGATGGCATCGTTTAGCTTGTATCTCTTAGCAACACGGACAATAGCTCTCGAGAGGAGCTGTCCGTTGTCAAGAAAGTTAGAACTAGAAGCGTTAATAGCCTAATGGTTTAGGGTACGGTCAGCGTCGTGTGCGGTAATCGTAAGGTCGTAGGTTCGAATCCAACATTCGACTATTGACGTGAACCATCAACAAGCTTAAGCTTAGTTGGAATGGTTAACAAGAATGTTTGTAATATTTCTGAAAAAAAATATTGCTAGCTTTCTTTAAAAAAAAAACTTCTGTATTCTAAAAAAACAGCCAGTAATGCATGATTGTTCTTTTAAAGAAACCTGTTTATTAAAAAACAAATGACTGAAAGAACGGCAGTCATAAACGAAAAAGTATATTTTCGTATGTATTTTTAATTGCTCTCAATTATATTTGACCTTTCGTCAGTTAAGTTAGGTGGTAAGCTGAAGTGGAATTAATTCTACTGACACTTAAATCATTCAATAAGTTGTACTTATTAATAATGTCAATTAAGCTCATTTTAAGTCATAATTGATTGTAAAGAAAAAAAAGTTAAAGAAACATTATAAATTTTAGGCCTTCTCGTTAATACTATAGTTGATTTACCAAGTGCCAAATTGGACGTCAAACAATAGAATCTCATGTTAAGCGAGTGGAACGAATTTGTAATTGAAAATTAACATATTTTAAATAAAAAAAAGTACATTTATATGGATTTAATCGCGTTTTAATCTTTTCAATTATCAACGTTTCGAATACTTTACAGCGGTCAATTTCTTGTGAAGCAGAGACATTTGACATCCATTGTTTTAATAATAATAACTTTATTTCAAGCTTATTCATTGCTCATAATTTTGTTAATAAGACACTTAATAACTATGTTAGTGACAATAAAATACATACTAATATCTTTGTTTTATTTACAATTATTTCAATGACACATGCAGCCTTAGGCAGTGATTAATATACTTGCAATCTAGTGCACATGCAATCATTTCCAGAATGTTGTTGAGGCTGTCTCGCACCCTGCGCACCAGGGATATAGGCAACTGTCTTGATTATTTGATTGTCAAGTTTTTTTTCTGATTATTACAAATTATTTTGTTCCCCAGCGTGTTTCGCTGGTGGTATTTTTAACAGAATCTTAATTGACTACTACTATAATTAAGATCGACTTTACAAAGTTTCCTTAAAAATTTTTCCGTCAAAATTTTTCCTTATTTTATATCTAATTATTTCTAATACTTATCCTATTTGACTTTGTTATCTTATTTCTGATTTAGTGTGAAATAAATAATAATAAATAAATAAATCTTTATTAGTCACCATAGAAAATGTTTGAACAAAGAAACGTGAAGTCCCTGACTCCTGAGCTAGATTTTATTGGACCTGTGTTTCAGGGGTCAGTGTCTTCTCCCATTTGAAAAGCACAATAAAATATGAGCAAACAAATCATAACAATATTTTATAAATGTGTGTGTGTGTGTGTAAATTTGCGTTTGTGTATGTGTGTAGGAAACGCATAGAATAATTACATTAAGTACGTAGGCAACTAGGTGATTTAAAGTATAACTCTCGATCTACTTAGTACTTGACCACTTACAATCGTTTAAGACAGCGAAAAGAAAACAAGTATGATGAATGTGGGTTTTAAGTTTTTATTGACTGAACGATTACTTTGATATGTGATATGATTATCTGTAAGGTATCGAGATTTATCAGCGTCGGGAGTCAGGTTGAGGGATGCACAGAGAAGCAGTTAATCCGCACTCAGAGAGACAGTGTACGTCTAAGGAGCACAATGGCGGGGCCAAATTATGAGTCTGCCAACAAAAAGGTTGTTAGTCAACGGACTACCTACCACGTATGGCCATAAGGCAGTTCATTATTTATATTAACAGTTTAGCAGTCAGTGGCCAGTCGCTCCGATCCCGAGTTATGGCCGCGTGAATATGCGTGGGCATTATTTGTACCCTTGTTAAGCGCTGAGGGCATTATAAAAATGATTCCTTTATCCGTGCTGTGACACTCGCTGGAAATTGGTCGTTTAATTTATGACGATCGTAAAAAAAGGATTCGAAACCGTGCAGGTTGGAATTTCATTCACAAGAACGCAGAGGCGTTCGGGCGCTTTATGGAATGATGTTTTCATTAATTTAACTCTCGGATTTGGAAATGCCACCGAGGTTTCGGGTGTTCTGTCCACTGATCTCCTGATAGCGTCGCTCGTGTGTTTCTACTACTGTTTCGTTTGCCTGTCAACATTTTAACTACTCTATCGAACACTTTACGACGTATTTACGGATTAATTAATGATATTCTAGGCATTTTGTTTGACATCTGTGTACTGCAATTTGTGATGTTGGTTGCGGTATGAGGATTTACATATTAAATGTAAAACAATTTCTTAGAAGTCAAACGCGTGACTTAATTTATTGCAGCGATCAGCGGGGAATATTTCTAAGACGTCTCTCAAGAGCGGCCATCCGTCACACGGGGACGGCTCGCGAGGCGGGTGTTTGCGTCCCGGTGACCGCAGAGGGCGCTAGGGGTACGGCCGCCGCGAGACTCATCATCTGATAAGCGGACAATAAGTCGATACGCGCTCCAAATAAGCTTGAAGGCGCATTAGTCACCTCGGGCGGGCCGTAGCGACAGTTCGCCTAATCCACTCAAAACATACGGGGACGCATTTGTCGGGCCGCGCGCGCCGCCGTGTGATCGATAGCGTTACTCGCCACAAAACGATAGATAAAAGCCGATAAGTCGGAAGAAATATGACGCGAACAAAATCGGGAGAGATACGTAATAAGATAAAAGTCAAACAATGATTCGGGCGCGGATTCGCCGCGGCATAATTTATGTGACAACGCGTGATGGACGAGCGGCGACTTTCGGTAAACTATTTACATACGCCGCGGCCGCGCTGTCGGATTGGGTTCCGTTGTGATAGAGGGTGGGGCTTACTACCGAAAACAAATGTCGCTGTTATTTATTAGGTTACAGTACTATTAAGCCTAAGACGAGAATTATGGTTTCACTATCCGCAGATCTAATTCGGAATAGAAAGGAACTTTTACCCGACTTCAAAAAAGGAGGTAGCTTGTTTTTTTTTTATAGGAAAAACGAATGGGATTAACGAGCGTACGGCTCACTTGATATTAAGAAATTACCATCGCCCATGAACATCCAGCACATAATTTGTGCACTTGTAACTTCAGCATTTATATACGGTTTTGATTTTTTTTCTTGGTTAGCAAATATATTAATTAAAAATGTTACCAATCCAAGACCGGATAACCTTCCTAACAATAATCAATAATACAAATAAATGTAGAAAAAGAAAGGGAATATAGAGGACCAAACTTCGTAATATATTTCAGAAGTAGGCGTAGGAAGTAGACGTCACAGTGAACGGGGATTCCCGCGACGATCGTTCTAATTGAAACGGAAGCTCCCATCCTCGAGGCCGCGGTTGGTAATTCCCCTAGCACCTCGACTTAGATTGCTTTTCGCAGTCATCTGAAAATTGTATGTGTGTTGTCTTGGGAGGGTTAAAATGTAAAATGTTACATATAAAATGTAAGTGAAGCTTTCTTTGATTTTTTTATTCAGATGCAGCCGTTCGATCGCGTATTGTGCAAGCGATTTTTGAAACTGGTTGACTGCGTTAGTAGCGTTCATTAGCACGAATGTATTGACGATCTACAGGCTGTTTCAAAATTATAAATATTTTTGAATATCTAGTATTATATAGTCATTATTTCCCAATGGCTCAGCTTTCGACGTACGATCGGTTGGTCAACAGTTTGAGTCCCAACCACCTTGTACCAATGAGATTTCTATTGTAATTTTGCGTACGATTTTGAATCTTATAAAAAGCTATTAAAGTTGATCCAATCAGACAATAGGCATTGTATGGCAGTAACTTTTTATATATGTATTTCTAATTCATCACACTATAAGCAATTATTGATTATGAAATAAAATAAAACGCGTTCCAATAACTTGTGGTTTAGGCAATAAATTTTCATTCTGCAAGGTCCTGATAAAGCTTTCTAGGAATTGCGTATGACACAAAAGAAAGAAGGAAAAATGGTAAACTTACTGCCAACCTTTTAGAGGAGAAAAACTTCAACTACGTCCATCCAATTAGGCCATATAAGTTGCAAACTAGCTTCATATTAACAAAGGTTTTTTTAAGACAAAGAATAACAGGACAAAGGTGTAATGAGTAATATACAGGTTGTTACAAAATAATATTTGAAAGTTTACATTAAAAAGTCGAAAGGGAAAAATAGCATCACCCGAGCACAGGGGTCGTAGGTGAAACCGTTAGCCGAGCGACAATCCCGGCGGAGACAGCGAGGCAACTTCGCTTTTTATCTACGCTCCTCGCTGCGCTCGCTCGACCGTGTAATTGGATGAGAACGACGCGATCCCAATAGCGTGCCCTTATCTGTTCGCGGCAAATCCGACCCCCCCTCGCACCCACCCCGCACACCCGCGACGCTCCGGCAATAAGTTTTTAGTGAGTAATTCAAGATAACCCCTTGATGTTGTTCATTTTCACACTTCCTTTCGCGAGAACAGCTCTTTATTGCGTAATATGTAACTGTCTCGCCTCCGACGGGTGTCCCCGGGGCGCGTAGACAAGTTCGCCCCCGTTTTATGATGTTAATGCGATCGCCTCCGACCCTTCTATCTGGATAATGATAATTGCTTTTCCCTAAATTATTGTTTGATGTTGTCGTTTCAGAAAGTTACCTAATGCACTTTTGGTATCAGTTCGTTACTCCATTTTCGTATATTTAGAACACCCTGTGGTTACAATTATTGGGCATATTAACTTTTGTTACTTTGTATGTCTTTCGCTTAAACTGATTGGGGTATACATAATGGTATTCTTGTACTTAACTTAGTAATTTGAATGAAATAAGATGGAGGTAATAAATTAGATGCACAGATATGGTAATCTGGAGAAAAAATTCAACGAACACATTACCAAGTGTTTGAAAAAAGCATCTGAACTATAAGCAACAGAGCCATTTTATAATTCTAAGAAATAACGTGTAACCGTAAAACCCCACATAGTCTTGGCAATGACCTTTTGTCATTGGGTGTGAAATTTAAAAAATGCTTATGTAGAAAAAATCACTTTAAAATTGTTTTTTTTTACAAAAAAGCAAAAGCCTTCTCTCTCAAAATTAAAAAATCTCTCAAACTGAAGAAATATAGTTAAAAATTTGGCATCTGGCTTCCGTATAGGATTAATAATTAGTAATAAAACAATATATTATATCAAGAAACTATGATGGAATTTAGAAAATTCGCATTTTGTTTCTTAACCCCGATTGAAAAATCGGTCGTATTTTTTAATGAAATGATTTATCATAATCACCGATGTAACCTTTTACACTCACTGGCCATTTATAAAAGGATGAAAGGCGTTTCATCGAAGGAGTTTGAAATGTGATATTAAATACTCCTTTGATAAAACGGATTGAGAATGGCCAGTGAGTGTAAAAGTTTGCATCCCCGTTCTTTTTGTATCACTGAAGCGGGAGGCTGCGAATTGTCGTCGTAGTAGCGGATATCAGATGGGCGCTGGGCAAGCTGGGCCGCGCTATCTCGACCCCCGCCACCCCGCCTGTCACCCCCACCCGCCTTTACTTAAATCCGTCTGTTTTGGTTTCGCTGTGGCAGCGTTTCTTCTTTTTATTGTATTTGTATTGATACCTTGATCGTATTTGCGATTGGGAATTTTTGCTTTGTACACTTTTGGAACAAATTAAATTTTCTTAATATATATATGGAAAAGAGAAAATATAGAATTGTTAATATACTGACTTCTGATATTTATGCAAGCCCTCTAGTCGGTTTTAGTCCTGAAAAGAGAGCATGGACATCACTATTTACATATTAACTATTTGTCAGTATTAATCACAGTTCCTTAAGCAGTGCCAAGCAACCAAACTACCGTATGTATATATATCAAACGTATATGGTAATGTGTTTATTTTTTTTTAATTTTTTATTGAAGGGTTATAAAGTTTTAGCTCAACTTATAAATATCATGATAATACTTATTAAATTCGTACGTATTTACTGTAATATATATATATATATATATATATATAAACAATATGTACATATGTATATAATACTTACAACACCATTTAATAAAGGTCTTTGTCTTGTATAAGATATCATTCATTACTTCTCTTCTATTTATAAATCGGGAATTCAAAAATAATAATTCAGGATTTAAAACGTAATAATAGACGTAAGTGACGTAAAAAGGTTTTATTTGATACATATTATGATATTAATAAGTAAAGTTAAAACTTTATACCCCTTCTTAAGAAAATTGCGTGGACGGAGGAGGTTAACCTTTTCGAGACATGTCTACAAAGACCCGGACCCCTATTGTGAGGAAACGATTTCTCAAAACAAGCGTTCCACTTCCTTCGTCGGAGGACGGCAGATTGAAGATCCTGTTCGAGCCCCAAGGGTGCGTTGGAGCACCTCTTGCGGTACCCTTGCACTAAGTTACTCATAATAGAGGATCAGACTGAGCGCTCTAAGAGCTCGACCATCTTAGAATCCGGTAAAGTTATAGAAACTAAAAGCTAACATTCAGCCATAAATTAGATTGAAGATGTGTGCCTTATAGAGATTAAACTGACCGTAAGCCGCAATCCATCGTTTGATTAATATGAAATCAATTTATGTTGATACGTAATTTAAAATTTAATCGTGGCAAATCATAAACAAGATTGGATCGGAGCGCGGGATCAATACGAGGGTCCCCGCGAATCGGTAAGTCGTCGCCGGTTCTCATTTAAGGATGCGCCGAAAACGTATTTTTTTTTATTGCGTTCATTATTTCGAGTGAAATTGCGAGAGCATTAAGTTGAGTATAGGGTGGCACCCGAAGGCCCCATTACCGGCCGCCTTGTAATCAGACGCGCCGGTCGCTGTGTGGATCACTCGAAACACACATATTAACGTCATATTAATTTGTTAGCGATGTTTCGCTTTTGGATCGCGGAATTTTATAGAAGTGGCACGGGAAAAGTTTTTTATTTTTGGAAACCACGACCATTACTTACGAGCTATTACAATGATCCCAAAATGAAAATTCAGTGACAGTGTTCGTTTTTTGCTAGCTTTGGTAATTAATCGTTTAGTTCTGTTGCCGGGATAAGATCAATTGTCCAAAGGTCCTAAGAACAAGAAATAAATCATCGAAATCGGTTGGCACGATATTGATTTAAACGTCCATGTGGCGCACGTACTTGAGGCAATTTTAAGATATGGCTTTATCATAGATCCCATTATTAGAATTGGCCCAAATTTAATCGGGACCACACGAAAAGCATTAGCTTTTAAATAAAGAAAAAATCATAAAAATCGGTTCACTCAATCGAAAGTTATACGGCAACAAACATAAAAAAGTACAAATGAATTGAGAACAATCTCCTTTTTGAAGTCGGTTAAAAAAGAAATTTAAAATCAAAAATTAGGACTATGAATTGGGTTAATTTTGTTTTATTAAAACTCCTTAAAGGATCCTCAAAATATATTATCAATAAGCTATCACACACAATGTTTCACAAAATTTCCAACCTTATTCTGCCCTCAAATTTGCATTAATTTACTAATGACAGGGTAAACGGCCTCTTGTAACAGACGAATATAGAAATTTTCTTACTATATCGTCTACAATCTTTTAACAGATTAGCACATGCGTTTCACATGCGTAAGAAACTCTTGTACGTATAATTTTAGTGTAGAGACGAATTTCCTCTTGTTGGGTGGCAATAATTGGTCGCTAACATTTTATTATTGTTTAAATGACGGTTGCGGGGAGAGAGCGCGGCCCGTGGCGTGTCCCCGCGGCCTGTAATCTGGTGCCGGCCCTCAATCACGCATTTCTCACCCGGGCGCGTTGAAAAAATAATACCTCATCGAGATTTGTCTATAATTTGCCGGCCGCCGCCGTCCGTGCGTGCGTGCAGGCGCGATGAGTGTAGTCTGCACAGCTCGAATGCTGCGGCTGCGGGAAGTTTTTTTTTTAATTTAGACAGTAGCCATTAAATATAATTTTCGGCTAGTGTACAGGTAAAATTTTAATTTATAATCTGTGATATGTGATATGTTTTTTGTGTGTAAACAGTAAGTAAAAAACTTCTTTACGCACGCTTAAATTCGGAAGTAAACCGGTGAATGCGTTACGAAAAGTGGGATCAGGTAAGGCGAATGGTAGTTGAGAAGGAGATATAAGTTATAGAAAGGGAAATTACGTTTTGTATATTACTGTATGGAAAGAGAGAAGTGCGAGCGCATATTTTCTTTCTCTCATAAACAATTACATTTCTCACCGACAGTACCATATGCCAGACTCAGTGCAGGCCTATTGTCTGTATCATACTGCAGAGGCAAGAGAGAGTGAGAGTGCGCTCACACATTTTCTGTCTCTCTTTGAAGTCAGTAAAAAATTGGAGACTGGAACTTGAAGTAAGAGCAGAACAGGTTTTAAATAATTTTCCATAACAACAATATGCTTTTATAAAATGGTGTAGAAAATATAGTATTAATAGGCTAAGCGGTTCAAATCGTATCGTTCGTCCGTTTTTCCTGACTATGTGACCGGAGAATTCGAAAACCCTACGGAGACAGACCATTGACAGCCTGACAGTGACTCCCACTTCCCGGAGAATTGACACATTTGTGCGGGGGGCTGTCCAAGGTACTAGTAATATTCTCCTCCAATCATCTCAAATGCGTCAATACGAAATTTGTCTGTCTTCTTGAGGGTCCAAGTTTCTGCTTCATAACCGAAGATTGGGAACACCAGAGACCTCATCAGACCTTATATTTATATATAATAATAAATAGATAAAACTGGCACATCTATTTTTATTTGACTACATAATATTCATTCATTCGACGTTGATGTGGCCATATTATATGTTAACAATGACGGAGAAAATGGGCCGCGAAATTTGCGGTATTGGACAATGTTTTGACAGTTGAGTGACAGTTACTTTCAATGAAGAATTATGCGTAACTGACAACGGATCAGGCGTCATATCAACTACAGCGTTTCTCCCTTTGTCTCGTCTAAACCCGCGTCCGGACAATAGAATATATTTATGAATAGTGTTAAATTGTAGAAGTAAATCACAAGGGTAGAGGTTCTCAAGTTATTTTTGAAGTTTTTGACGCGTTTTGGAAAATAGACCAGATTTTTATTAATAGTACAAACACTAACGCGGGTTCTTCTATCGCATTAATGTGTCGGCACGATCGGGAAAATAACAATAACACCCAGAAATCCGGCGAGAAATGGGTTTAGGTAGCGTTTTGTTTTTCCCAGATGATTGATATTTTTCCGAAATATCGCTATATTTTAGCTAATGTATATGAAAACTTAATAAATTATACACTTAAACCTTCCTCGAGAACCGCTCTATCCATTGGTGAGCACAGCATGAAAATCAGTGCAGTAGTTTTTGAGTTTATCGTGAACATACAGACAGACAGCGGGAAACGACTTTGTTTTATACTATGTAAGGATGTGATTTTCTATATGCTTGCACCTGTTGCATTGTCTATACACAACCCTAAGGTTGACTGGCAGAGAATGCCTTCTGGCATTAAGACTTTTTTACACTTTTATTTTGTGCAAATAAATATTAAATAGCAATAAATTAATTATGTTTTTGGACAAAAAAATACAGACGAATTGAGATCTGCCTCCTTTTTTTGGTTCATGAATAAATCGAAGTTACCTAGACGCTGTCTGGCAGACAGGTAGCGCTGTGCCCGAATCTGTCGAGAAAATGAGCGATCGCCTTTTGAACTGTATCGTGTTACATGTCCGCGACTACAGACTGGGAAGGTGGCTGCTACCAAGATGATTTTAATAGGTTCTTTTTATGTATATATTTTTTTAATTCTCATAATAATCATTCGTTTATATATACGTGAGCAAAACAAAGGGTCGGTTAAGACAGTTTGAAAATCTCTTTTTGAGTTTGAAACGACACTAGGTAACTGAAATAAATTGTCCATGATAAATTTAGTACTTAGTGTCGCCACATGGAGGCAACACTAAGCACTAAAATTTAAATAATTTTTTTTATTATGAAAAATACTGTAGTATCCAAGTTTACGTAAGATATCCTTTTTGAAACTACGACATTACGTTTCAGAAATCTAAAACTTTATTACTAACAAATAAACCATTTTTTATTATTAGTACTGTCAGTTTTTTTGTCTCTATATACTTTTTTATGTTTTTTTATTTTACTACACTGATTAAAATGATATTGAAATGGCATGTGTGTTGATCAATGGGACATTATGTTATCGGGCGACAGTGGCGGCCATAAAGCTCTTTGTGTGTACGTCGAGGAAGCAGGGTCTCTCGGTGACGGATTACTCGCAGTTTATCCGCTTATTGATTTCTTTTTTGTGCACCGCCTTTGATTGACGCCGACTTGTCTATGACTCAGGTACATTACTGACATGCTTCTGGGAGTTAAATAATCCTTGCGCGTTACCGCTATTTTATGGGCAGGCCCCACCCCTTAGATGTTAGGAGCGTTGCTGGAGTTTCTTCGGCCACTGCTTCTAACAGTGCCAACGCTTCCCGAAGTGGCACTTAAAGTTAGTTTAGCTTTTGAATGTCTCTTAGATTATCCGTGAATTAGCAACCGACCGAGTCGTGGTTCGGCCCTCTCAGGCGCCCTCGGATCGGCATGCTTACGCGTAACATAGTAACCGTCCAAGCCGAGGTTACCCCTCACCGGGGACCCTTGTGTCGAGTTACTAACAATAGAGGTTCAGGCTAAGCGACCTAAGAGCTGTGCCACCTCTCAATCCGGTGAAGCAGCCAAGGCCAGCCTCTCTGGCCAATCTGTGTAGTTCGTCACAAAAAAGAAATTCTGGGAGTACCCGAGTACCTTGTATAAGTGAATCTACATTAATAACTGGGGAGACGTTTTTTTGTCACCTTTTTGATATGACACGTATGCAATAAGATATACGTAATATTGTTACACTATAGTTTAGTATAATTCATTTGGAACGCAAAGTTAACATGGAACATAATTTGAAAGCATAGCTTTTTTAAATTTTGCTAAACAATACTCTTGCTAACTAAACGTATTAAATAACGAAAAACGAATGACGAGACTAAATATTGTGAGGCGTAACTGGGTGGGCATTGATTACAAATGATATTACATCCGATTTAATCGCGAATGTATACATACATTGAAAGTCCATGAAAAATAGAAATAACGACATCTAATCGGTAAAAGCACAATGGAATTCTAACTTCTTGGTAATTTTTTTTCCTTGTTCCCCCAAAGGTGTCGGGTTAGAGTCCTTATCATTCTTTTATATTTTATCTATAATCATATCTTTTTATTATTGTTCTATATTATTTGTTTTTAATTATTAAATCCTCATATCTCTTTTGTTACCACCATTACTCTGTATATTTACTTGTATCTTATAGCCAGAGGTATATACTAAATATTCCTCAAGTACTATTCTCATTTGCTATTTATTCATTTTTATCTAATTTAGTTTATATTAGGTACCAGGTTGTTATATAATTAAGTATTAATTAATTATTCTAAATGGAATTAATTCGAGTGAACGATATTTGAAATCGAGTCACGTGTGTGGTGGCGTGGATTATGGGTGTAGTCAAATGTCCGTGGCGATTAGAAACAGAAGTCGGAGCGCACTCAGCGGCGCTGGGACGCAAAGCCGTTAGTAATTGCGGCTTTGGCGGTATCCCGGCAATCTCTCACTTAGCCCTCAGGATGTTTGTTAGTGATGCCTCGTGTGTACAAATAAAACTTGTGCATTATTGTTTCGTAATGATTATTTTAACCGACTTAAAAAAGGTTCTTAATTTGTTTTATATGTTTTTGTTTGTTTGTTGCATAGCTTTCGGCTGGGTGAACCGATGACTATTATTTTATTTGAGAGTCGGTGCATTAAGTATGTGCGTGACAATTGCACGAATAATTCAATATGAAGCCAACCGATTTCGACGCTTTATTTTTTTATTGGAAAGGACGTACTTTAAGAGTACTTTGATGAGAATTTGGTTAGGTATATTTCAGCAAGAATCCATCATAACATAATGAGATAACACAAAAACCACCTACTGCTTGGGCCCTGCTTCGCTGCCAGCGGCAAATGTACGTGTGTGTGAGACAAAAACCCTGATTCTTCTTCTTGGTCGCTTCACTCTTGTCAGAGTGGCCTTAGTCATCATGATCCGGTGGGTTGGGCATCAGACAGCACCCGCCGCACGACGTCTCGCCACCTCCGCCTGCTGGTCGTCAATCGGGCACATTCGTGAAGGGGAGCACCCACCATACTCCGCACCTGATCCAACCATCGCATTGGCGATCTACCTCGTGGTCTACTTCCCTCTACTTTGCCCTGCACGACAAGATGCCCTAAACAATCGCCTGGTAACAAATATAAAAATACACATAAACGAATTGAAAACCTTCTCCTTTTATAGAGTCGGTTGAAAAGTCAAACACATTGTCTTCAGGCATAAATTAAAACTCTAGCAATGGTTTTTATATATAGATTTTCAATAGTCTCTCTCTGCTGCACAGTTTACCACTTGAATCAATCAGTTCTAGTGTTCGTTAATGGTCACTCAACGAGAGCACATTTTTCACGGCCGATGGAACAATACAAAAACCGATAATTGATAAATAATCAAGCAAGTTATAGAAGGGAACTCCAGCGTAGACGTTACCAGTGGAACTGCCGCCCACGGGCCTCGGCTAGGGTGACCATCTAACGAGTCATTTTATAATAAGTTTATTTAGGAGTAAAAAAAGGACTGTAAATGAAATCAGTGATGGATTAAAGGTTAATTCCCGACGTAAGGAGGTAAGGGTTTTTACTTTCATTTTCGCGTCTGATGTAGTTAAAGACGTATATCTTCAAGACCTTTAGGTCCTTTGTTTTACTTGTGGGAACGTTCATAGCCGCGCAGTCGCTCCTAGGGGACGGACGAGTTATGTCGGGCCCTCTTATTATTATTGAATAGAGGTCCTAATGAAGTGAATAATAAAAGAAAAAGAAATAAAGCTGTAAAACAAATAAATAAATGAAAGTAAAATAAGCATGCAAGTAAAACCAAGTAAGAGTAAGACAAAGAATGTAAAGATAAGATAAGATAAATGTAATAGATAATAAGAATAATAATGTTTAGTTATAAGAAATATGTATAAATTAACAAGTACTTAGAGATGAATGAATGAGGAATTAAAAAAGCCTTAACCTAGGAGGGGAGGAAGGGAGCTAGACAGTGACATCGGCTTACGTAGAGCAAAAATGACAAAATGTTTTAAAACTCTGATAATTCAGCAGTTAAAAACAGTGTTTGTTACATTTAAAAAAAAACCCAAGGTCCTTTTTTTTTGTTGACGGGGAGGAAATCTTCACAAAGATACCCCGCCTTCTGGGGGGAAGGCGGCGGTTATGTGGGGATCTTACCCACTAAAATCTCCCCGGTGGCCCTTTCCTCGGTGCATGACGAGGGGCTCCGCGATCTCACGTGGAACGCACCGGAGCCCCTCTGCACTGTGCTCAAGGAGAGCACGTCCCGGGGGGAGGTTACTTCCTCCTCCCCTGTGCCCTCGCAGCGAAAGGCGACGTGGGCCAGCCGATGTCGCCTTCTTCCCGGGTCCACTTTGGTGGACGACGCAGGCCCCCACCCTTGTCGCCCAGTGAACCCGAGGCCCCTTTTAGTCGCCTTGTACGACAGGCATGGATACCGTAGTCTTATTCTTGAGAGCCCAGAACTACAGGGCTGAAACCCAAGGTCCTACGCTAACAATACAAATTAATATGTCCTAATTGAAACCTCTTTCAAACAAAAACTAAAATTTCAGAATCGGTTCATAAGTGACGGCACTATGAGTATAAAATAAAAACAGACAAATTGAAAATTTCCTCCTTTTTTGAAGTAGGTTAAAAATAAAATTTATTTTATTGAACCTATGTGTTCATTTATATTTATCGTACCACCTTAAAATAAATTTCACCAAGACGGATTTAATACATTAGTGGCAATCCATCTCCATCTGCTTCTGCCAGTCAGCCTTGTGTGACAGAGAATGAGACAAAAAATTATACTTACAGGTGTAATAGATGAGATAATATAATACGTTTTTAAAATAAATTACCTTTTCATAATTGTCTTTTTAATTTAATTATCCGGGATAATATCGGGGTGAAATGGTGACCCTAATCGTTACGCAAGTCATTCAGTCATCTCGGCGGCGATTACAAATTACAAACAAAAAGGCTGGAAGCGTCCTAATCTGACGTAGCATCGCGACCGATCATCGGCTGATCATGATTTACGAACACATCGCACGCTGATAGGTGATCTGGAGTCTAACAATTTCGATCATTGATAGCTGCGGCCAGTACGGAGCGCGTAACTTCACGAAGCCCACAATCTGCTTTGGAAATGCCCCGTGTCACGGACACGTCCGCTGCGTGCCACTTCTAGTCGAACAATAAACCACCGATGTGTAATAGGTCAGGCTCATTGTGAAGCTAATGAAATATGATAGATGGTTTTTATTTCAAATTTTAATGTTTTTTTTTAAATAAATCTAGTAGCGAATAATCACATTTTTTACTATCGCCGTCACAGCGGAAAAAATGGTTCGCGTTTCTCTAGTATATTGATAGAAGCATTGGTGGAGTAACTGCCGCCATACACCCTGAAGTATCAGAGCCGTAGTTCGGCCCACTTGGGTACTCACGAATTAGTTGGTCACCCATGTTTGATGATTGTGTTCACCAAAGGGGTTGCATGTGGATCGGATGATCTGTCTGCATCGGTTGCTGTCTAGCGCTTCTCTTACGACCGTGTAGAATTTGAACAACGATTATCTGATTGGTCCATCCTCGGTCAATGACCTCGAGATTCTGCATTTGGCGTTTCCAACCATAATCTGCGTTTTCAGACTTTCGACGCATTTATCATCATAATTTCAGCTGTAGGGCATTCTCCAACAATTTCCAAAAGGACTGCTTGTAAGTGACTTGCAAAAAGGCTACTCATTGTGGCTGAAATACGATAGGATTCGTTATTGTCATTTGGTGGACAAAAATTTTTTAAATTTTTATTGACATTATTTTCAACCAAATTTCAAAAAAAAGTGAGAAAGTGTTTACGACTACATAGTTTTTATATAATATATATGTAGATAAATATATATATATTTACCATAATAATTATTGCATAACCATAATGATTATGGTTATGCAATGAATTTTTCCTAATATATATTTATTTATATTATTTAATTAATATATTTATCATATAATTATGTTTATGCATATACTACATTTAACATATAATTAACATTTAACATATAATATATTTGTCTTATTTTACTTTTTTTTCCTCTAGCACACGTGACTTTGTTTCTATAAAACCCTAAGTTAGACTGGCAGAGAATGCCTTCTGGTATCAAGTCCGCCTTTTTGTACACTTTAATTATGTGCAAATAAAGATTAAATAAATAAATAATAAAGTTATTATTATTTCGCCGTAATTGTATATACCAACGATATTTTATTTGTAATGGAATAAAATTTGATAGTCTTATAAATTTAAATATTAAGTCCAATTTCTTCGTATCTATCGCAAATACGCAGCTTTACTCTGACCCTTTCGTTATTTAATTTCGTAGCATCTGTAGCACGTGTCCAAATCCCTCCGCGTATACGTAACACATCCTCGTCACGAGCCGACACCGGGATCAGGACTCAAGCCCGCCCGTGTCAACCCACCTGTCTGATTACCATTGTCTATTTTGTAGGGTCGTGCGGAACGAACTCAAACCTACTTCTTTGTGTTAACCTTTGAAAGAGGCAACGGAAAGATACGCTACGAGATTAGGTGACTAATATCTAATGGTGTTTAAAGTGTTCTTTAAAAATATTACGATTCTGTTATATTGAATAAACTTATTTCACGGATTTCGGTAGAACTTTTTTCTTTTTGTAAAAACCCTTCAATCAATTAATCTGTATTTTTCTTTTTTTTATGTTTATAGAGCCGTGGTAGCTCAGTGTCCGGGTGGTTGTCTCAAGTTACATAGCAACATAGCAACCCGAGTGCTCGGTACCAATAAATATCTTTGTTCCAATTCTATATGCTGATTTACCACGTACTCGGCGGTAAGGGAAAATGTCGTGAGGAAACCAATGTCTTAGAACTTTTTTCTAGTGAAGTCTGCCAATCATAGCGGACTATGCCCTTACACTCTCTGTATGGAGAAGGCCTGTGCCCAGCAGTGGGATATATAGACATAGACATATGCTTGACAAAAAGCCAAAAAAAAAATACAGTTAAAGAAAGAACAAACGGTCAAATAGGACAAAATATGATGCCAATATTGGACACCGTCTCAACATTTGCCACGACAGCGCTGATTTTCAGCGGTGCCCAGGACTACCTAAAGTCGTATTAATATTTTTAAAGGCTTACTATGTTCATACATTTATAAACTAAGTTGGTTTATGGTGGTGGTGGATGGGTGGTTATTTTTAGAAAAAGTTAACTTTCAATTTATTCAGTTAAGTTAATGTTAGGCCTTTTGCCGATTTAGATATTGGTACGTTTGTATATATGTATTCGATCTCTTTTTTAACTACTTCTTAAGAGTACATAACGGTCGAGTCTGGGACGGCGGATGGGAAAGTCCTGCAAAGGTGGCCGAAGGGGTGTCAGAAGGTGCAGGTAGGGTTTCCTCCCTTCAGACGAACCGACGATCCAGTCGAAAGTTATGCGGTAACAAACATAAAAAAATACAGACAAATTGAGAACCTTCTCTTTTTGAAGTCGGTTGAAAATCAATCAATATGAATGTTTGTTAAGAGCGCTTCAATAAAAAACAATTCTAAAACCGGGGGGTATAGACAAGCAATTACCCTTTTAATTGATTACGGAAGCAAACACAGAGGGGCAGCTATCGCGTGGTCATGAGAGCTCCAACTCCTCGCTTCTTGAATGTATTAATCCGTTTTAAAAGCGGCCGCGGTTACCGAACGCGGAGCAATAACCGGGTGGCCCTAGAGACTCCATTACGGGCAATAAAATGCCTATTATTATCGAGGGCCGAAAAGCTGATGCACGCGATGCAATTACTTGATTGGCGGTGTTCTGGCTCCGGCCGGGCCGTGATTGATGGTGGACGTAATTAGAAAACACTTCAGCGCGTGTCTTCGGCCGCGCAATCTTAATTGCGGGTAGCACTTACTGAGCGCCCGGCTGCTGTGTTCCAACTGAATGATACATTGTCTTTAAAAGTATAGTAACAGCCTGTATCTGTCTCACTGTTACACGCAGAATTGGCGTGCCAGTGGTACACCGACGGTAAACCATGGTGGCACCGGTTTGAGAGGTGGCATAGTTCTTAGGTCGGTTAGCCTGAACCTCTATCACGAGTAACTCAACACAAGTGTGCCCCCGGTTAGGGGCAACCTCGGCTTGGATGGTTACGGTACCTGAGAGGGCCGAACTACGACTCGGTCGGTTGCCATTTCACGGATAATCTAAGGGACATTCAAAAACTAAACTAACTTTGAGTGCCACTTCGGGAAACAGTGAAACATTAGTGACAAAAGTAGCGCAGGTTAGCCGCTCGGTCGTTTGTCTCATAAAAAAAAATTATCCGTGTAGGTGGACACGATGAATGCTCCTAACTATCCAGTCAGGCGGCTTCGAACCATTGTATTCGTTGCAGGCGGTGTCGCCGAAGTTATACTAATCCGGCTGGAACGAGCCCAAAAACTGTGGGCGTCTTAAGACGAGAGTCGCCGTTTTAATTGGTCGTATTAGAGCTGAGCCCCTTATTAATAGGTTGATTAGTAGCGTCTGCTTGCGGCACAGTGCGGCCGGACTACGCGCTCTCGTCTTGCGGGCAACATTAAGCGGAGGAACAGTTGCCAGTACAACTAATCCACACATAAAGAACTTCAAAGAACCAACCGCTGCCGTATTACCCGCTTATCGACCTTTATATGCGGCCGTCGAGCGTTTGCGATTGTAATTCAAACCGTTTATTTCGCTTTAAGAAGTACTTTGGCGCGTTCGAAGTTGATAGGCTGCCGGTAATATGAATATTGTACGGAAATAGCCTCGCTATCTGTGCTGTAAGCATAAATCTGTGAGGTGTCGGCCGATATCGCGCTCGTTCACCGTCCGATGGTTTGTATCACTCGCGAAGCAGCGCACAAAGTATTTGAAGTACTCGGGATACATATCGACCGAAATAAAATTGGATAACGATCATTTAAACGCTTCTGTTTGCAATAATATCGCGATGGTGATTGGTAATTTAATGTATTTCTTGGTATAGGGATATAACAGTAAGTATATTTACGTGTAAAAGCACAAATTGACTTCAAATCAAATCTACACGAATATCTGAACGTAAATGTACACGTATTATTCTAACTAAATAAACATTAAACGCTACTACGCACGAATGTTCTCTTTTTAACCGACTTCAAAGAGGAAGTTCTCAATTCATCTGAATTTTATAGGTGAGCCGATTTTGATAGTTATTGTTTTATTTGAAAGCTGTTGATTTTCTTGTAGTCCCATTTGATTAAATTCTGTCATGGTATCCACAAGCAAACCACATATATATAAATGTGAATTGAGTATGTGCGTGACAACGAATAATTCAAAATCACAACCGATTTCGATTATTCATTTACATTTATTGATAAGGATGTACTTCAAGGGTAGATTGATGAGAGTTCGGTTAAGTTCTGATTAATTATATTTCTTAATTTTCCTACGATAATTCGAAAATACAAAGCGGGCGTCCGCGCGTATTAGCGTTTAACGTTTGATTCGATTTTTATTATTTTTGTTTTATTTTTTAAAGAAAGCTAGCAATATTTCTTTTATTATTATTTTTCAGAAATATTACTAACAATCTTGTTAACCATTCCAACTAAGCTTATGCTTATGCTAGGACATGGTTCACGGCAATAGTTGAATGGTGGATTCGAACCCACGACCTTACGATTCGCAGGCCGTACCCTAAACCATTAGGCTATTGACGCTTCAAATAGCTTGAAATAGGTTTTGTTTTTACTCGTAAATATAAAAAAAATTCTAGCGCCTACAATTTCTTTCTTCTTCCACATTCGTACTTAGTCTTGAATTGGTATCATCCTACTAATATCTCAATCAACAAACATTCTACTATATGATTTTTAATAATTATCTGGCAAATCTTCAGAACACAATAGACACAAGAAAAAATATTAAATGGCACATACTTTGAAAGTAAACTATTTTGACCAAACGATCATTTTCATAATCTCATAAATGAGTCCAGACACGTTAAAAATTAGATAACGATTGAAAACCTCCTTTTTGATGTCGGTTAAAAGCGATTATTATACTGAGAAAAGCTTAACATCACCTTTCATACAGAAAATGGTTTTACCTTGATGCAATCGAATATATTTTATAAATGCGAATATTTGGTTGTTTGTTGCTAAATCAAACCAGAACGGCTAAACGGTTCTGGATGAAATTTGGCATAGAGACAGATTATAGTCTAGAATAGCACATAGACTATTTTTTATTTAACCGACTTCAATAAAGGAGGCTCAGGTACATACTGTAAGTTATTAAATAGGCGGATAGTTTTTATTTTTGTGCTTTTTTAATTAAAATTATATAAGGTTAGTTAAATTTTCATGGAGATACTTTATTACACCGGGTAACACCGCTGGGTGCCGCTAGTGTTGTATAAATTTCGGCTAATTATGAGCAATATTGCGTACAGTCGGGGTATTCCGCGCGATTGGCGGTTACCTTTTAATTCGCGTATCACATTAGACGGCGAGGCGAGACTTTTTATGCAAATGCCGTCCATTAATATTCAATTGTCGATAGCTTTCATCGTTCATAATTTCAGCCGGGGGCGAGCATTACGCGCCGCGACGGCGTTGACAGCGCGCCGTGCGGCCTCTTTGTCGGCGAGGCACTTTGATGCGCGGGCGCCGGTAGCCAGACTCCCAGCGCCGGTTTACGACCACCGACCAGTTTTATTACCCGCCTGCCAGCTCCAATCAATAAGCGTGAACGGCCATTATGCGTTGCGCGCACTGCATCGGCCCAATTTCGCGGCCGCAATTATGATATGATACCTTTTAGAGCCGTGGTAGAACAACTGATCCAAGCGGTCGCCTCATGTTGCGTCATAGTACATTATCGACTCGAGTTCGGTCTCCGTTGAAGGCACCAATAAATATATGTAATAATCATTATGTGTGTTCCAATATTAAGTGCTGATTTAACACTTGACTAAGGAAACGAAGGAAAACATCGTAAGGAAATCGAAGAGGAAAATATCGACTCTGTGACAGATATAAAAAACTAACCTAACAACGAAGGTAGCAGGAACAAAGAGCATAGCTCTTTTTTCTAACCGATTTTTGATGTCATTAGACTTTCAGCAGCTGTGCTCCCGTCTTAACCTACGTCGTTATGGTAGTTTTAATAATTGTCACTGAATCGATTCTATCCTAAGAAAACTAATGCCATCATTAAGTGAGTAGTTATTGAAATCGATTTTATTCTAAAGTTTTTGCTTTCACCCCGCAAATTCTATATCAGCATTTGGAGCACTATTTGACAGGGAAAAATGTTATGGGTTCGCGTCAGCGTTATGCTATTGATGTGATTTTATATCGTCATGGCGGACTGCGGACAGCGGACCAACACTACTTGTGCCAGCAACTTAGCCTTTGATATTGATAATTAAATTTATAAGTTTAAACTTCTATCAATAATCAAATAGTCATCAAATCGTAAAGCATATATATACTTAACATACTATATAAGTGTGCATTTTATATAAAATAGTCATAAAATAGTAAAGCACATCTGGCACGAACGAAACTAAACATGGTGACATCATGTCCCAGTTGTAGAATAATTTTAATCGCAAACAATTAAGCTGGGAGGTAGACTTGGCCTTCTAGTACACAATATATTTGGTACGATTACCAAAGCAGACACGCGATCCATGGCAACCGCCATCAACACCACCACCTCCATCACCACCGGATGCACATCAAACCTTTTCAAATAACAATTTTGAAAAAAAAAATCCGTTCATTAACGACGGTGCTACGACATACATTAAAAAATACAGAGAACCAGCTCTTAAGTCGGTTAAAATTTTATAATTATGTTACTATATAATACTTACAGTATATATAAGTAATATAATACTTACATTGTGATCACGTGGTTATATTAATTCATATTTTAGAATATAGCTAATGGTATAAATATGAATGAAATACCATCAATTCTACACAACGCATACAAACCGTAAAATCATTCTGATTCTATTTAGTTTATTTTGTAAAATTCTTACGATAATACGGAAATACAATGAGAGAGTGTCCGCGCGTAATAGCATTTTTCGTTTGATTCGATTTGAAGTCAGTTTTAGTTTTTGCTCGTAAATATACTTGTTCCATTTCTTTAAAAAAATCTGTTGGTTGGCTGCCCACCTCTTAAATAACGAGACCTACAAGCTAGGTGAAAAGTTGACAGCACTTGTTGTCGAAAAAAGGGTACCACTTGAGAGCATTTTGTTTCTATTAGAAATTTTGTATTTAATAAATTTTCAAAATCCTTAAACGATACTAACACCCGTGTGTCTGTCACTTCAAACACTTGGACCTGAACGGCGTTCGTAGCACTTCATCTGTTTCGGAAACATCTCTCTTCGCGCAACTGGCTGACGATCCCAATTGTCATCAATTAACAGCGTGTTGGCAAAAAATAGACCACCGTGATGGAAACACCTTGGCTAATGTGCCAGTTGACAAACCGATGCGGGGCGTGTTGAAAAAAACGGGGCAGTTTTGCGAAACCGCAGGGGTGCGGGACGCTAATAGCGGGTAACGTGTCCAAACATGGACCTCCGTAGACGAGCGGGCCACGTGGCGGCTGACCTGACAGCATTCCACAACGGAGATTCGGATTTTTTGCGATGACATTCATGTTAGTTTGACTTGAGATTGTGTTTAGTTTGTGTTCTGACCCTAAAAAATAAAACAGAAAACCTCGTTTATGTATTAAGGCCCGTCGCTCAAGTTGTAATCAAGCTGAACTTTGAATAATTTTACATGTAATACGTTGGCTCAAATTAATAATAAATAATTCATATTATTCAAATTATTTAATTATTTTCAATTTAATTTAGTAATTAGTTATATTTTTAGAGTTATTCTCTAGTAATACTATTATTCAAGATTTTAATTACTGACAGTTGCAATTTACGTTGTTAAACGTCTTGGCGACGTTTGACTTACAACGTGAAGTCGGAGTTCGACATGATAATTATTTAACGATCTTGTGGTCGACGGTTGGAACCCCAGCAGGCTTAAACCAACGACTTTCTTACTTACAGTAAATAGCCATATATTTGACACAAATTTTAGCATATGATTTTTCTTATATAAGAAACCCGGTCTTCCGATAAAAGCTACTTAGGCACTATCAGACACCTTCGGATAGGAATGTTAACGCCATTAGAATAGCCCACCAAAACCTCACTTCTCCGGGGCCCGCGTTTCTCCCTAAAGAGGGTTAAGCGACTTAAGAGCTGTGCCTCTCAAAAATTCGGTGAAACTGTCGAGGCCATCTGGCCATCAGCGTAGTTTATTCAGAAAAAAAAGTCGTAAGTTCTCAGCATGATCTGCCAGCTGCTTGAGTGCGCTTCTACGACCTAATAGATTTCAAATATCAATTGTTTCCTATTATAAGTGGCAAGGTGACTGCAATTCATTCTCTCAATTGCCACGTACAATGACTTGAGGGTAGTTTTGTGGAGAGCTCATTGTTATGTTGTGACAACCGCTTGTGACTCAATAACGACAAGATTGATTTGAGAATAGCTTATAGAAGCACCGTTTGTAGATGCCTCAATGTGTGATGTATGGATCTACTTTGTGTGTTTTAATGATGATGCATGACGGTGTACATTATTATCATAGTAAAGAAAAAGCTTTATAATTCTCTCATTTAATTACAGTTTTATAAATCAAATTAATTCTATTATTAATACAATTTATGTTTCGCTGCCACCTAAACTAGGAATTTCCTTTTTTTGTTTGTTAACGGGGAGGAAATCTTCAAAAAGATACCGCCAAGAAGGCGGCGGTTATGTGGCGTTTTTACCCACTAAAACCTCCCCGGTGGCCCTTTCTCGGTGCATGGTGATGGCCTCCGGGAGCTTCAGAGGAACGTACCGGAACCTCTTTGCACTGTGCTCAAGGAGAGCACGAGAACACGGGGGGGAGGTTACTTCCTCCCCCCCTGTGCCCTCGCAGTGCAAGGCAACACGGGCCAACCGATGTCGACTTCTTCCCGGGTCCACCTTGACGGACGACAAAGGCCCCCACCCTTGTCGCCCATTGAACCCGAGGCCTCTTTTAGTTGCCTTATACGACAGGCAGGGGATACCGTAGTCTTATTCTTGAGAGCCCAGAACTACAGGGCTGGAACCGAATAAAACGTATTTCTACGCGTTGCTATATATTTTTTATGCAAGATATTCACAAAATACTTCTACAACTTTCAACGTTGACCAGACCCTTGTCGCCCATTGAACTCGAGTGCGATAGGTGACAGTCCTTCATCCCATGACTGACATACCTGTACTAAATATATTTTAACTAAGGGCAAATTTATTTAAATTCCTATGTGTGTGTGTTTGTGTGCCAGTGAATGTGTAGGTGCTAGTCAATTGACCACTTTTAATATGTCTCACGCCCTTCATAGTTCAATGTTTCAAGCCATTTTTTTATTAAAGTTTTTGTCTCTAATATTTTATGTATACAAAAATCGCTTACTAATTATACAATAAAAAGTTTTCTAGTGAGAGAAAGGAGAAGATAAATTGTTTTTGTGTTACTAATAAATTCAAACAAAAATCATCTCTAATAAAAACATATGAGTACGTTACGTCCACGATAATTTTTCAAGCCGCTTTTTTCAGGGTAACAAGAGAAAATGATTTCTTTAGACAATATAAGACGAACTGTAAACAGTTTCTTTTTACGCCTTAGTTACGCCTACTCCTGTTATAGTACAATATCATGGTTGTGATAGAGACATTTTAATTATGTGCCCAAGTGATATGTATATACATAAGAAATCGAATAAATGAACATTTTAATGTATTTTATTTCATTCCTTACTTTATCTCTTTATCACATACGAAAACTGTAAAATGTCGTCTACGTTAAATTATATTTAATACAATATTGTTATTACAATATTTAATAATATTAATATTCAATATATTATATAATTTAAATAATGTCTAATTTTATTATTTTCTGTGTAATTCATCCTCTGAATTACAGACGGTTATAGCGTAACAGTAATCAGGACGAGTCAGAAACACAGCTCCAGTGAATTTATTGACAAAAGCGACGTGGAATGCGAGTCGTGTGGAGTGAAGGCAACGGCTCACCGAGCTAGATATGTCTTCGTCACAATTTACATAAATGATATATACGATACGCCTAATGCGGAGCTTTTCTCATTTATTAACAGGCCGAGTCCGCTCTCGTGGCGCATAGCGCGCGTGCCACTCCGGCGCGCCGACAGCGTGATGCCGGACCACACCGGGATAGATGTCCGGGTCAACGTTGTCGACGTATGTTGATCGCTGGAGATCATTATCTATTGGTACCACCGCACCTCGTGACGGCCGTGAGAGCGTGGCCTCTCTTCACACAGCTTCAGCCAAACAAACAGGTGACAAGTGAAAAGTATTTCACCTTTCACTTTTGGGATAGATTTTATTTTGTTAGTTGTATAACACCTCTATTCTGACTAATTTAGCACATAGCAGACGATAGACAGTTCTGTCCAACAAAAGGTTGTTTGACAGAGGTCACTCTTAGCGACAAGAGCGCCCATTGCGCATGCAATGATATTGTATCGTAATGCTATTATCTAAAATTGATTGTTTCTTTGATTAATGCAATATATGTTCATTCATTCTTTCAAGGGTCTCTGCGAGGAAACCTTGGCTTGGGTCTAACTAGATGTCTTCTGACTCGAAGGCGAGCGAATAGGCCAAACCAGGGCTCGGTCAGATGCTTCTTACGGATTACTAGAAATTCTAGAGCTACATGTCACACAAGAAACCCACCTTGATCCACCAGCGCCGACGCTTCCCGAAGTGGCACTCAAAGTCAGCCTTTAATTTATCCGTGTAATAGCAACCGTCGGATCGCAGGGCTTACGCGTAACATAGTAACCGTCCAAGCCGAGATTACCCTTCATTGGGGGGACCGTTATGTCGAGCTATTACAAATAGAGGTACAGGGTAAGCGACCTAAGAGCTATGCCACCTCTTGCCAGGTGTCGTCAAAAAAAGCGATTGCTCTGAGAGAAGAAGTGGTCG
Source organism: Meandrusa payeni (assembly GCA_029286785.1). Lineage (NCBI taxonomy): Eukaryota > Metazoa > Arthropoda > Insecta > Lepidoptera > Papilionidae > Meandrusa > Meandrusa payeni. The sequence continues at coordinate 5,800,467 of JAGSMX010000012.1, read as the reverse complement.
AAGAAATTCCAGCAACGCTGCTATCATTAATACGGGATAATTTGCCTGGAACGCGGCGGAAACGCAAATACGATGAGTTCTGTAAAACACGTCATTTTTAAAGAATTGTCTTTCAAGATTGAGCAAATTATTACTAAAAATTAGGATCGGAGAATCTAAAATCTCCCTATCATAGAACGGATAAATGTACATGAGACCTATGTACTCGAGATAAGATAGATAGGTACTAGAGATTATTTTTCAGGTCTCCGAACAGCATGGGACTGACGGCAGCTATTTGCGAAGTGTCTGTTTGCAGCCGTGGAGATGCAGCAGCTTATAATAGCACCATAGCATTTGATAGATTAATGGCGACGCGTAAAACTCGATTTCGTTAGAGCGCCTGTACATGAGTAATGAGCAGGGCCGTACTGGTTACGATGATAATTATTACCCCACAGTTCGATAGTATCCAATATGATCGGAATATATCAATTAGTTGCTTACAATGTGTTTCAGAATTTGTAATCGTATCGATATAGCGCTATTTTCAACAAAAAAGGTAGTTTTTGTTACCAAATTATTCATTTTTATTAGAAAGCATGTACTTAAAGAGTAGTCTGATAAGAGTTGAATAATTCTATTTCGTAATAATGCTATTTTATTTCAAATCGGTTATTGTTTTTAATCGTAAATAGTAGTAGTAATAAATATAAACAAGTAGTTTATATTTATTACTATTAAATCTAATATATAATTTTGTTATAACTAACACTAGAAAATATAACTTAACTATACATATAAAACAATACATAATACTAACTAAGAAAAGAAATATTTACAATATAATAGGTATTGTGCCAAGCCGTCGTCGCTTAGCAGCGTGCTCACAGACTCAGCCTCTGTGCAAGCCAGCACTCTGGTCAGCAGATGTGTCGACAAACTTTTAAAACCTGAACAGTCTAAACCAGAATTCCGAAATACATTCTGGTTAAGACAAACCAGAATGTATTTCGGAACGCAATTCGGCCCTGTCTATGCGCACGCCTGCGGCCGTCGGTCGCGGGTGGTCTGTGAGCCGCCTCAGAGGCGTGAGTTACATCTACTTTACTCAATGTTTCTGTTTAAAATCATTTACAGGAAATAAAACTTTAATAATGAATGGTAGAGATCTTAATTTAAAAATAATCTTAAATCAAGTGATTAAACTTTTAATGTAGTAGTAACTTGAGTACAGATTGAATGAAGCCAGATGGGTGCTAATTACCAGTGTGAGGCGACGATAATTATATCTCGGCTTCTATTACACAAGTTTCGGACCTTGGATGGTTTTGTTTGGTACGTCACGTAACCATCGGCTTAGATAAGGCGTGTGGTTTTACCTTTATGATATGGTTAAAGGCCGTTCTTGCGTTTATGTTGTGATAGAATAAGAAACTTTTATAAATCTTAAATGTTTTAATTTCTATTTATACATTAAAATATGATGTTATAATATTTTAAATCGAAATCATATTTATTATATTTACAGGTTTTATTTCAATTAGCGAAAAGACCATTGCGCATGCAACTATATCGTGTTAAATCACTTTGTCTTACATTTTATTTTCTGACGATTTTTTATTTTAAATTATTTAGTAGTAGTATTAGTAATTTTTTTTCAAGACACGACGCAGGAAATGACTGTATAATGTCAGGCAAGGACAGGCAGTCATGGAAAAAGATGGAGGAGGCCTTTACCCGATCAGGGTATTTATCCCGAAAATATTACTAACACAATTATAAGTTACAAATAAGTCTTTTCTAACCTTCATCTTACTAATAAACATTGCAATGTAAAACGGAAAAGCTGATTTGGAATAAATGGCTTTTTATTTATTATATTATTTATCAATAAGTAAATCTTATCATTACTGTGATTTGTACACGTTGCAATTAGGTATATTCTAATATTTCCTTTTCAAGCGTCGTCTCATTAACTCAAACGGTAGCTGGAGTGACAACAAAAAAATGGCCACCACATAAAATCCCACGAGATGACAGATGCGATTCCAAATATTTCGGCGACGCGATACCCTGAAACTGGAGTCCCCCAAATGATTTATTTTATGACTTAAAGTATAACAAATTGCTTTAGAAAATTTGCTTACGGTTTATTGTTTCTTCTTGCTTTGAAAGGAAATTCCTACGGTTCGATTGTAGGTGTTTTATCTTGTCACGATTTAAAAGTCACAATAGTTACTGATATTTCTTAAAAAATATTTTGCCTCTATTTGGGAATACGGTCACCTGATTTCTCTGGTATTTCTCTGTTTGCGTAGGACCTACGATGATCGGTCAGGAGTCTTCGTTTCAGCCTTTTTTATGGGGTATAAACTAGTGCTTGATCACGAACCCACCTGATGTTAATTGGTGATATAGTTGAAAGATGGTACACGCTAGTTTGGCCAGAGAAGCTGGCCTTGACAGCTTCACCAAATTGAGAAGTGGCATAGCTCTAAGGTCGCTTAACCTGAACCTCTATCGCTAGTAACTCGACACAAGGGTCGCCTCGGTGCGGGGTGATCTCGGCTTGAACGGTTACTATGTTACGCGTAAGCATTCCGATCCGAGGGGGCCCGAGAGGGCCGAACCACGACTCGATCGGTTGCTATTTCACAGATAACACATCTGCCTACCCAGCTACCGTTAGAAGAATATGAGATCTTATTGCCAAGTTACATAGCATATTTCGCACGGCATTAAGCATCATTATGATATTCTTTCGTAGATACTTAGAGAAAGCTATACAATTTTAGTCCGTAACATAGTGAATAATTGGTAAGATTTTCTTGACAAGTAACAAAGGTATGGCGGGATAAGTGAAAAGGTCGTGATCCTCGCGCCACCCACGCGCTGGTTACAGCTGCCGTACTGCATAGACACGTCACGCCGCCGGGACACGAACCCACGACTGCAAATGTTTGGATTGTCGCCTTCATTTACCGTATAACAACGTACATGAACATAAACTTTCCTAACCGACCCTTTATTTTTGATCACGGCTATATTTGCGAGCAAAAACAAAAACCGACTTCAAATTTAATCAAATGTTAAAAGATTTTGTTTTTCCGTATTATCGTACGAATATTACGGAATGGAACTAAATAAAATCTAACAAAAGTCTCATTAAACCACTCTTTAGGGTACAATCGTTCTAATCAAAAATGAATCATCGAAATCGGTTGTCGCCATAGAGGTTCAGGCAAAGCGATTTAAGAGCTGTGCCACCTCTCAAACCCGGTGAAGCAGTAAAGACCAGCTTCTTTTTTTTTTTTATTAACGAGGAGGAAATTTTCAAAAAGATTCCCTGCCTTCTGGGGGGAAGGCGGCGGTTATGTGGGGTTCTTACCCACTAAAACCTCTCCGGTGGCCCTTCCTCGGTGCATGGTGAGGGGCTCCGGGATCTCCAGTGGAACGCACGGGAGCCCCTCTGCACTGTGCTCATAGAGAGCACTTCCCGGGGAGGTTACTCCCTCCCCCCCTGTGCCCTCGCAGTGCAAGGCGACACGGGCCAGCCGATGTCGCCTTCTTCCACTTTGGTGGACGACTCAGGCCCCCACCCTTGTCGCCCAGTGAAGTGAAAAAAATCGGTTGTCGTGATATTGAGTTTTTCGTTTATTTGTCGCGCACATACTTTATGCAAATTTAAGACTTATTTAGTTAAACAGTATAGTCATATTACAATGAAGTTATGTATCATTAAAATAATAATTAGAAAAGTGTAAATTCATTTTTAAATAACATACATTTTTAATAAAACCTTTTAAAGATTTTTTAGGTGTTAAAAGTGAATTTTTAAAGCATTTGTTTTTGCAAAACGAGATAAAATTGGGATACAATATCTGAACCCACATATTTGGTATTGCATACATTTTATACATAAGCTTACAAGTCGCACACGTAATAAAACAAACAACACATACAATCGTGACAGAGGAGAAAACGAACTTATAAATAAAAATTTTCCGCACAGTAAGCGCGGGATCGGAAAGATGGTATCGTAAAAGCCACAATTTTCCATCAGGCTTGCTCATATTTTTGTCAATTTTTCGTCTGACATATCCCATTTCCCATTCAGAAAAAACACGGAGCAGACACGGAGTTAGAAAACAAGGGAAATGGGAAAAAGGAGAAGCTCGGCGGGAACGACGGATAATCGTGTTACACCGCCGCAACGTCGAATAACTGATGCGAACCGTTTCCTGCACCAGCCAATGAGATTGCTTAGTTTTTTTTCTCCACCGCAGCTCTGGAGACAAACAAGGGATGCAAATTCGTGTTGACACCGCGATCCATCTTGTTCGACTCTCCCGAGACCCACTCGCACAAATAGAGTCGTGATTGAAACATCTTCCAACTTTATTTGTAGGTGAAATGAAAAGTCTGTTGTTTTCGTGGTCGACTCACTCTTGTTTGTGAAGAGACAATGTAAACAAAATGTACATAGAATTTCCTTTCATTGCTCTAGATTATTACGTTTTATATTAGTACTTTACGTTGCAAGGAATTTGAGCAAATTCTTTCAGCATTCTATGTTAATACACACACGAGTGTAGAACTTTATAACTCTGTTATATATTTGATATCATCAAGTAGTCATCATCATCATCACATGATCTCGTTAGACAGCAAACATAAAATATTTCGCACTTCCACATGTTATCAAGCATGTATTTGAAATTACGGCAGCAATTCTTGTTTGAACGTTATAAAAAATAAACATTTATTTATGATTCATAATTATTAATATGACATTTCCAGGGTGATAATAATTTCATTATATAGCTTTTTAATAATTATTAAATTGAACTTCATATTTTGAAAAAAAAAATTAAGTTACCGGTAACCTTATTAATCTGATAAATGGTTCCCGCGGCCGCCATTTATTAATTGGTCAAATATATATATTAAATAGTCAAGTATCTCAAAATTTATAAATTAAAAAATTACAAAAATATATCTCTTTTTATCTTTTATCCACCGTACCTATTTTTAATACTATAGTATACTCCAATATGTTTACTTCAATATGGTTCATAATGACAATAATATACACAACTGTTATAATTTGTAGGTCTCGTGGAATAAAATAGTCCAACAACTAATACACTCGCTTTATTGAGACAGCGTAACGTTGTACAAAAAATTATTTATAACGAATACCGTCACAACTGCGCGTCCTCACAATCTTTATACAAAATTAATTAGAAGTCAGATTACGAACTAATAAAGTTAAATTATTGTTTACAATGCCAAGTTAATGTGACGATCAACTAAATTATTAATTATGAATTAAAGATACAATAAGGTTCAGGTAAATCACGAAGATATCATTGGAAGTAGTCATTATGCATAACAATCGCTGGGTGTCATGTATTGCCAGCTAACATAACGCATGTGTCAATACAATTATAAAACAATAGAATATCAGCATAGTTAATAAAAGGTGTAATTGACAGTTCAAAAAGAGGAGTGCTCCGACCACCAAAACTTTCAGCATTACTCGCCAGGTCAATCCGAAGATTCCCTGAAAGTTTCATTGAAATCGATCCAGCCGTTTCGGAGCCTATATGGAACATACCCACACACTTTCTCTTTTTATATATATAGATTTGGTAAGATAGAATGGTAATTGATATGACTGTAATAGATCGGTTTCATAATGAAACCTCACTTGCAAATAGCAGACTCGGGGCCCGGTATACTTCTGGCTGTTAGATGTGAACTACATGTTGTATTTATTTCAATCGTCAGCGTCTTGTAGGTGTTTTAAATTGCCCCTGGACGCGACGTGGTGTGTGTAACGGCGGGGCCTGTGCGCTGTGTAGATCATCCGGCGGGATTGCCGCGCGCCGCGTGCTACTGTCCAATAAATATATTGTTTCGCGCCGAGCCAGCGCAGATAAAGCAAGCTCTGCTCCGCCGGACCCCCGCCAGTCTCCACTGCGAGCGGGTCTCTACCATGTGGTGAGAGCTTGTTATGTAGGTACAATCTGCTATTACAGCGAGATATAAGGAAGTAAATATAGAAAGAGAGAGAGACAGTACGTTTGGTGTGATACAGACAACAGGCCTGCACAGTGCTGTTGCCTGTATGACACTGTAGAAGCAAGAGAGAGCATTGGGCGCACACATTTTCTATCTCTCGTCAACAATCGTGTTTATATTAAATTTTGAGTATATATCAAACATAAAGAATATTCACTTCAATCGTGTGGTCTAAACCACAGCAGTTTATTTTAGGTAATCTCCTAGTCTAGTTGTATTACAATGGTGTACCGATGGCGTACCACTGGAACTCGATTATTATTTACGATTGTATTTAGTATTGCTGTACAGAATCTTCCAAATATGCAGTTACATTTCAAACAGCCAATATCAAATAATCATCAGATATACAATAATTCAATTGAAATAATAAAAAAAAATAGTCCAACAACTAATACACTCGCTTTATTGAGACAGCGTAACGTTATACAAAGAATTATTTATAACGAATACCGTCACAACTGCGCGTCCTCACAATCTTTATAGAAAATTAATTAGAAGTCAGATTACGAACTAATAAAGTTAAATTATTGTTTACAATGCCAAGTTCATGTGACGATCAACTTAATTATTAATTATGAATTAAAGATACAATAAGGTTCAGGTAAATCACGAAGATATCATTGGAAGTAGTCATTATGCATAACAATCGCTGGGTGTCATGTATTGCCAGCTAACATAACGCATGTGTCAATACAATTATAAAACAATAGAATATCAGCATAGTTAATAAAAGATGTAATTGACAGTTCAAAAAGAGGAGTGCTCCGACCACCAAAACTTTCAGCATTACTCGCCAGGTCAATCCGAAGATTCCCTGAAAGTTTCATTGAAATCGATCCAGCCGTTTCGGAGCCTATATGGAACATACCCACACACTTTCTCTTTTTATATATATAGATTTGGTAAGATAGAATGGTAATTGATATGACTGTAATAGATCGGTTTCATAATGAAACCTCACTTGCAAATAGCAGACTCGGGGCCCGGTATACTTCTGGCTGTTAGATGTGAACTACATGTTGTATTTATGTCAATCGTCAGCGTCTTGTAGGTGTTTTAAATTGCCCCTGGACGCGACGTGGTGTGTGTAACGGCGGGGCCTGTGCGCTGTGTAGATCATCCGGCGGGATTGCCGCGCGCCGCGTGCTACTGTCCAATAAATATATTGTTTCGCGCCGAGCCAGCGCAGATAAAGCAAGCTCTGCTCCGCCGGACCCCCGCCAGTCTCCACTGCGAGCGGGTCTCTACCATGTGGTGAGAGCGTGTTATGTAGGTAAAATCTGCTATTACAGCGAGATATAAGGAAGTAAATATAGAAAGAGAGAGAGAGACAGTGCGTTTGGTGTGATACAGACAACAGGCCTGCACAGTGCTGTTGTCTGTATGACACTGTAGAAGCAAGAGAGAGCATTGGGCGCACACATTATATTTTGAGTATTTATCAAACACGAAGAAGTTTTTACTATAAATATATATTTCGAAGTTTGATTCAATTCTAATGTTTTTTGTAACCAGCCAAACACCTATGTGTTTTTTTGTACCGAGTTTCAGTTATAAAAAATTGCTTGCTACAATTCTAAATCTAAATCAATATACAAAAAAATAAAACATCACGGCTTGAGCCTTCGCTTCAGGGGTAGACAGAGGTTACCGATTTTTACTTTTCACGGACATACATACATCTTCACACACATTTTCGTTGTTTTGGAGAACTACAATCCATATAACTTCAGTATACAATTAATAAATAGTACTTATAATATAGACATGTTTGACTTATAAATATGTCAAAATATTAAAAATGGCCTTTTCTTTTTAATGCATTTTGTTTCCTACGAGTTCAATTCCCGGTGTCGGGTATCAATGGATTTTTTTGTTGTAATTTTAATTGTCGATTTACCACACGCTCTACGGTGACAGAAAATGTGAGAAAAGCTACACATAAAAGGCCTGTGCCCAACAGTGGGACATAAATAGAATATATAGGTTATATGTTCGACTTTTTTAATCAAAAATTACATTATTACAAGCCAGAATGCTTATACATGACGTTACTTAAGTTGCTAATATAATTATACCGTAGATATATTATGTTCTTACATTCTTCAGGGATCAGATAAATCTTTACCTCCATCTAATGCCAAAATACGTAACTCAAGTGACATTGAGAGTTTCGTTCGGAATTTACGCTTGTGAAAAGCAAAAAAAAGGGGCGAACGAACGAAAAGGCAGGGAAACCGATGCGATTTAGCGAGCCCCGAGAGAACCGGGTGCCGTCTGTCTAACGAAGAATGTATTGTCACCCTCCGCAAGGGACGGGCTAACCAGATGTTTATTTTAAAGAAATCTTTCCAATACGATACTAGTTATTTATTTTCGATACGGCGAGTAAATCTTTGCGCCGTCCCGTGGGCCGTTACTATATCCCTAACATTTGAGGAATAATATTAGTACTACATTGTTAGTCTAAAATACCCTTTATCATTACTATAAAATAAGGCACTTACAACTAAATGGGTACAAACCCTTTGGTATGTCTTCTAAAACTGCACGACAGCGTCCAACATGCTGTAGTGGCGATATCCCGACACACAGTCAGCTGTGTCGATGACGCCACAAGACTGGTGACAAGGCCAACGACCGCATCAAAAGAGAAAATAATAGAATTTTTATTAAGTATGCAGCACCACAAATGAACGAATAACTCAATATCACGCCAAACCCCTCTCCCCCCCCCCCGTCACCGGTGGGACCTCTGTGTCGAGTTACTAGCAATAGAGGTTCAGACTACCTAAGAGCTCTGCCACCTCTCAATCCGGTGAAGTAGTCAAGGCCACCTTCTCTAGCCAATTTGTGTAGTTCGTCATTTAAAAAAAATCACGCCATTAATTTTTTATTGGAAAGGATGTACGGTTTTTGTTTTTGCTCCTAAATATACTTGTACTGTTACAAATAAATATATTATTTCATTTTTACATCTTAGGTTAAGTTATACAATCCGAGGAAAATACTGATGAAGTGTCTGAAGCATCGAAAGTTTAATAATACTTAATAGTTACAGCATTTTTATTTATGTCCCACTGCTGGGTACAGGAGTTCTCTGTAACGAAAGTATAAGGGCATAGTCCACCACACGGCTCTAGTGCAGATTGGCAGACTTCACATGTTTTAGAAAAAAATTCTAAGACATGTAGGTATCCTCACGATGTTCACCGCTGTTGCTACTCGGGTTGCTAGCATACTATGCAACTTGAGGCGACCGCCCGGACACTGAGCTTTTTCTGTTCATCATTTTTAAAACTAATTTCCTTCCAACTTCCATCACTTGTCACCTATGCACTTTCCGAACCGATACGTCTTGGGATCTTCAAGAAACGAGTCTATTCCTTTATCAAAGGCTAGCAACGCACTTCCTCTAGTGTTGTGGATGCGACGGTCATGGATCAAGAACAGATGCGTTCAGTGCGTAATAAAATCGACGAAACAATAACGTTGGTTAAATATACGTTCCGATTGGGATAAAAAAAATACGCAAGCGCTATGTAGTTCCACAATTTAAATACGATTGAATGAAACGATCGTGTTTATTGGATATGGGCGACATGGCGGTTACCGTGAGTGAATGCATGCGGAGTCGGTAAATCACGATAAAAGTAATAGTGGGCGTGGGGTCCATTAATTAAGATCGGCCCGGTCCTAATTTATTCAGGTGACGGGAAACTGGAAAGAGCCACCCCAGGTGAACATCTCTGTATCAGAATATAAATAAATAACACTGTATCCGGGCTCCATGTTTGTTATTTGCCAGTGAGGTTTCATTAAGCGATCTATTACAGTTCCATTAAATAATCATTCCGTCATTAATATAATAAAATATGTCAAACATTAACACATGAGCCGTGGTAGCTCAGTGTCCGGGCGGTCGCCTCAAGTTGTATAGTACGCTAGCAACCCGAGTTCGATCCCCGGTGCGGGCGCAAATAAATTTGTTGTTTGCAATTTTATGTGCTGATTTACCACGCGCTCGGCGGTAGGAAGGAAAATATCGTGAGGAAACCTACATGTAAAATTTTTCTAAGACACGTGATGTCTGCTAATCCGCACTAGGGCCGCGTAGCGGTCTATGCCCTTATACTCTCTTTAAAGAGAAGGCCTGTGCCCAGCAGTGGGACATATATAAAGGATGTAACTTTAAATTTTAATTAGTGCATATACGATTGGCGTGACAGTGGTACGCCAGTGATACCAATTAACTAAGAGTGCTACAAAAATAACAAATATCGACCACTATGATGGCAATGTACGTTAATTTTGTACGCAATAGGTTTAACTGATTAGGAACCCAGGGCTTCAAGTCTACCATTACAATTGTGTCAAAATGAACGTACAGTGACACAACAGCTGTTGATTTTGGTAATTGTTAGTTCAGTTCTGTCGATATTATTGTCCAATGGCGTGCCACTGACACTTTAATATTGTTTCAATCATTGCTATTTTTTAATCTTGTACATAATGATAAATTTCAAATATGCCAATACATTTCCACCAAAAAATTAAATTAGTTGATTACGGTTTTTGGCACAATGGACATTAAATTGTAATAGATTGGTTTTATAGTGATATATCCTTGCAAATACCAAACTCGAGGCCCAGTGAAGCCAACACAAACTTGTGCCTCTGTGGTTTGCCTTTTTTTGTTGACGCGGGGGAATCTTTTTATAGACCATCCTCCGGTACCCTGGGTGGGCCCGGAAGGATGTGTGGGACTCGGCCTGGGCAGCCCCTACCCACTAAACCTTCCGCGAATGCCATCAGCCGTTATGAGCGGGGTGTCCCGGATTTGTCACCGACAGGATCAACTGTGTTTTGCCTAGGGCAAGGGTCGGCAACCCGCGGCTCACGAGTCACATGCGGCTTATTTGTCTAAGTTCTATTTATTGTTGGCTAGAAAAATAATTGTGACTCTTTAAAGAGTTTGAAATTTTTCAAATGGTAATTTTTGACTCTTCCGACTCAAAAGGTTGCCGAACCCTGTCCTAGGGCGTACCTCAGCCATGTGTATTGTTGCACGACCATTCGAGTGTATTATGACGAGCAACCGAGGGTCTTTTTTCTCTTTTGAAAGATGTTAATCGGGACGCCAAATTGGCGTAGTAAAGCGGACTGTGTCCACTGATACACCGTCAAAGTTGCTTGACCAAAGACAAGGTCCACTGTGTCCCACAAAAGACTATAGACATCTCTCTTCTGATATTTTCTTCGAGCGTTAAGCTGATCACTTAACATCAAGTGCAGACTAAGTTCCTCTGCTTAGGTATCTAATTGACATAACGCACATGTCCTCAAAACGTTTCTACCCCGAGGCACTGACGCGAGCTTCCTCATTACGTATTACTTAAATGTCGAGCACTTAATATAAAAAGCAACGATTAAAATACCGAAGTAAAGATACGTTGGCGCCGGCGCCTGGAATCGAACTCAAGTTGTTCTAGTGCGATAAAAATAAATAAGGCGATAGTCGCAGCTACCACACATACGAGAAGAAATATATTTCTGTGTAGTGTCCTACAAATATAGGGCAATAATCTACTAATATATATTAAAAGAAATATTATTAACTATAGCGAGGAGACAAAAACACTTTTAGGCCCTATATGTGACATTATTTATAACTAGCGTACCCAGGCCGCTTCGCCGGGCTAGATTTTGCTTTATTTTATTTAAACAATAAACTTATATCATTAAATATTTAATTTAACTCTCACCATATATTAAATTATTCATTCTCTTCTATTCTGTTCTCGAGCGCGACGCGGGAGCCTTCAAGAGTACAGTGAATAGGCACTTACTAAGCTAGCGCGTACCATCTTTCGACTATATCACCACTTAACACCAGGTGGGATCATGGTCAAGCGCATGTTTACAGGCATAAAAAAAATATCATCATAGTAAAAAAGCTGTATTTGACAATACAAAAAGAGGATTGCTCCGATCATCACCAAACTTTACACGATTACTCGTCAGGTCAATCTGAAATTGATTCCCTAAAAGTTTCATTGAAATCGGTACAGCCGTTTCGGAGCCTATATGGATCAAACCCACACACATTCTCCTTTTATATATATATATAGATTATTGCACAGAAAGCTATTAATATTTTACGATTATAAAAAATTAATATTATATTTGTTTTTTACTTGTCCTCGATATAAAAAAAATATAATCTGTATGTTACATTTGGCAAGGCCTTGTGCTCACAAAGGAGATTTAGCGATTTCAATATCACATAGTAGTTAAATTTCATGACTTCCCCGAAGACGTTTCTATTGGGAGCTTCGCGGTGATATTGACTTTGTAACATTAAGTTACGCGAACTCTATGCTTGGGGTGAAGTTATGTTTCCTTATTGCAATATCCTTCCTTCGCATGAACCCCAATCAGGAAATAGTCACAAGCTTGCTTGAGATTATAGTACTTTTTGCTTAATAATCTAAGGGAGATTATCCGTGAAATAGCAACCGACCGAGTCGCGGTTCGGCCCTTTTAGGCGCCCTCGGATCGGAATGCTTACTCGTAACATAGTAACCGTCCATGCCGAGGTTACCCCTCACCGGGGCGACCCTTGAGTCGAGTTACTAGCGATAGAGGTTCAAGCTAAGCGACCTAAGAGCTATGCCACCTCTCAATCCGATGAAGCAGTCAAGGCCAGCTTCTCTGGCCAATCTGTGTAGTTCGTCATTAAAAAAAAATCTTAAGGCCCTTGCGATGTTATGTGACCATCATCAACAAACAACGCTCCCGTTCCAGCCTTTTTAACCGACTTAAAAAAGGAGGGTTCTCCCAAATAATTTATTAACCGTTTAAATTGTTGTCTGTTTGGAAAGGTTTTTTCCATTAGGTTCAATATTAATTTTGTTGGCAAGTGAGCTTGATTTTCTTAGATATAGAAGGCCACTAGGGTAGTTTGGTTACATCCTGATTCATTCTATTTCGTAATATTTCTACGATAATACGAAAATACAAATAGGGATCCGCTCGTTAGCGTTTGATTCGATTTGAAGCGGGTTTTATTTTTTGGTCCTATATATACTTGTTTTGTTCCAAATAAAAATATTATTTTATTTTTAAATCTTAGGTTAAGTTATACAATCCGAGGAAAGTACTGATTAAGTGTCTGAAGCATCGAAAGTTTAATAATATCGATTTGGAGCCAGTTTTTGTATTTACTAGTAAATATACTTAACAGACAAGTGTTATTATAAAAAAATTATTTGCCATTACACTTCACCGAGAAGAGACGAGCAGGTGAAACCGTCAGATCGTATTCAAGAGAAGCTTTGACAGGATCAAGATGTGCGGCGAAAAACTTCCAACCGCCTCTCATACCCAGTTGCTTATTACGCTACTTAGCGAGGACCTGTCCCTCACTCCCACATTCGCTTGCATCCGTTGCACTATAAACAACAAGATATAAACGACTTTATAATTTAAGTTATAAAGTTTAAATTACTTTGTGTTGTCCCCGGCCCGCCTACTAGGGGCGTCGCTCCCCTCCCCTCCCCCCATCAGCACGAGTGCGTTCACACGACTTGCTTACTTTTTAAATTTAATCACAACTTCGCCGCCGATACGAACAAAAAGTGAAATGGACGAGTCCAATGACAAGATAAAAGCCCGCTTCTGATAGGCCCTTTAATTTGTCAATCGATTGCGGTATTCCCCCGCTGTCTTTTTGTTTTCCTAACATTTGCAGCCATGAATTTTAAATATACGTCCACGGTATTGTTTTCAGACTTCGATTTATTTATTAATTAAAGTTCACCAATTATTACACAAATGGTTGTGTAATAATTGGTATGTGCATTAGTAATAAACATGTTTACTTAAAACTATGTCCTATTGTGTATGTCAATTACGACTGTCAAATATACGCTTTTAAATGGATGTACGAGTATCTTTTCAAGAATTAAAAAAAAAAACTAAAAATTTTATTAAAAAAAATATTTAAAATTAATTGATTAAAACTTTAAAATTTAACCAAATAATTTATAAAACATATATTAGTCACAGAAGCAGACTTTTACACCGGTTTGTGTTGTTGATGTTCTGGCCGCAAATACATTTTCTAACATTAAAAAAAAAGTTTTATTGTGTCAAATTAACGATTTATATCCCCGCCATTTTCCTTTTTCTCAATGTGTACATTTTAAAAATACAACCAGACGGTAATAATATCTAGTGCAAAAATCGTTAAATTTCTACTACCTAAGAATTCGTGAAAATAGCTTTGATTCTGTTTTAATTATATTTACCAGTTTTTTTTTAATTTTATATTTTTTTTTAAATTAAGAAATATGGAAGAAATTCAAAATCCGAACGCAATCTGCAACAATTATCACATTTGAACGTAAAACATCTAATGTACCGGCATTTTTGTGTTTACTGTAAAGTACGTAAATTAAAAATAAATTGAAAAATTAAACCGAACTAAAATGTCTGTCAATGTGTAACACTCGGGGAAATGTAAATATAAGAAATGTGTACCATTATTGACCCCTTCGGTAGGTTTAGGAGTGTTGCTGGAGTTTCTTCGGCCACTTCTTCTCCCCAGCGCCAAAGCTTTATGAAGTGGCATATAAGTTAGTTTAGCATAGATTGTTCCAATAAGTCGGTTGCTATTTTATTAATAGTTTTTATTAATAAAATAGCAACCGACCGAGTCGTCGTTCAGTCTTCTCGGGCACCTTCGGATCGGAATGCATTTGGTCGAATTGCTTTTCCTTTCCTTCTCCGAGCTACGAGTATAACTATAAAATATAAAAAAGTTGTAAAAGCTTTGTACATCAAAGTTTTTACTTCACGTATTAATATTATGTTCATTTATCACGTCATATTTAAAAAGTTAACTTTAGTAAGAAAATCAGAAGCGATGTTTCAGAACCGATATTGTTGGAGGACCTTCGAGAAACAATCTCACTCCTACAGCTTCTTTGGTTACATGGATAGGCGACGATGATCACTTAAGATCAGATGACCCTCTGGATCTCTCGTTTGGCCCTTTTACTATAACTTTTTCAATGACGGTTTTTTTATAGACGAACTACACAGTTGTCCAGAGAAGCTGGCGTTGACTGCTTGAGAGGTGGCATAGTTATTAGGTCGCTTAGCCTGAATCTCTATCGATAGTAACTCGACACAAGGGTCTCCCCGGTGAGGGGTAACCTCGGCTTGGAGTAAGTCCAGCGACGCTCCTAACATCTAAGGAGGGCGCCCGCCCCATAAAATAGCGGTTACGCGCAAGGATTTTTGCAACCTCCGACAGTCGCGAATGGACGCTTTGTCCAGTAGACGAGTCGTACAATTAGATGATCATTGCGTTGATCAAAATTGTATTAAGATAAGAAGATATATAATTCTTTTTGTTAATAATTCATACACAGACACGAACCAATGCCAACCACTTTTAGTCAGTATATTGTTTCACGATTACTTATATTGTCCAGGGCCCCAAATCCACTGTTAAAATTGTGAAAAAATGAAGGTTCAGTGAGCATAGTTGACTTTTGCTAGTTTTGGTAATCTGCCTGATTCTTTTTAATGGTTTAGCGACTTATGGTTAACACTGACACTCGACTAATTTCGATTTCGGAATTCAAAAATGCATATTACATCGTTATTTTGCAGTTACGTAGTTAGAGAACGCCTGAAAATATGATATAAAGGATAGATTAAAATGTACCGACCTTGTAAACTTAGAGGACTTGACAGATCGATCTATCCGCTTTTCATCGAACTTATTACGTCCAGTAAATTACAATTGTAATATATCGAGCTGGCAAATTTAACAACTGACATCTTTCTTCATGTTTCATTGGTGGTAGTTGGATGGTATTTGCATCTATTTTAAGTTACACTTCTAGGTGAGTTATGAAAAATGAAGATAATAATAGAAGGATCACCGGATTGAGAGGTGGCATAGCTCTTAGGTCGCTTAGCCTGAACCTCTATTAGGTAGTAACTCGACACAAGGGTCCCCGGTGAGGGGTAACCTCGGCTTAGACGCTTACTCCAGCAACGCTCCTAACATCTAAGGGTATCCCCTATAAAATAGCGGTTACGCGCAAGGATTTTTGCAACCTCCGACAGTCGCGAATGGACGCTTTGTCCAGTAGACGAGTCGTACAATTAGATGATCATTGCGTTGATCAAAATTGTATTAAGATAAGAAGATATATAATTCTTTTTGTTAATAATTCATACACAGACACGAACCAATGCCAACCACTTTTAGTCAGTATATTGTTTCACGATTACTTATATTGTCCAGGGCCCCAAATCCGCTGTTAAAATTGTGAAAAAATGAAGGTTCAGTAAGCATAGTTGACTTTTGCTACTTTTGGTAATCTGCCTGATTCTTTTTAACGTTTTAGCGACTTATGGTTAACACTGACACTCGACTAATTTCGATTTCGGAATTCAAAAATGCATATTACATCGTTTTTTTGCAGTTACGTAATTAGAGAATGCCTGAAGATATGATATAAAGGATAGATTAAGATTTACCGACCTTGTAAACTAAGAGGACTTGACAGATCGATCTATCGATCGATAGGCTTTTCATCTAACTTATTACGTCCAGTAAATGACAATTGTAATATATCGAGCTGGCAAATTTAACAACTGACATCTTTCTTCATGTTTCATTGGTGGTAGTTGGATTGTATTTGCATCTATTTTAAGTTACACTTCTTTAGGTGAGTTATGAAAAATGAAGATAATAATAGAAGGATCACCGGATTGAGAGGTGGCATAGCTCTTAGGTCGCTTAGCCTGAACCTCTATTAGGTAGTAACTCGACCCAAGGGTCCCCCCGGTGAGGGGTAACCTCGGCGGACGGTTACTATTATTACGCGTTAGCAGTCCGATCCGAGAGCGCCCGAGAAGGCCGAACCACGACTCGGTCGGTAGCCATTTTATTAACAAAAGTCTATTGCGACAATCTAAGCTGAACTAAACTAACTACTTCGGGAAGCTCAAGTTCTGCAATATAATTGAAGATAACTATTTGTATGTGTTATTTATTGATATAAATTTAAATATTAATTTTTTATAATATTTCAAATTGAAACTAAACTTTATCGACTGTGTTGACTATATTTTTCAGTGCTTTTATTATTTTTTTGAAATATTTTATGCAATTAAAAACTATTTTTAATGTTGCCAAAGAAGTACAACTTCTCACGTGGCAACATTTTTTTTTAGATTTTATGTTGGTAGCTCAGAGGATTCTACGACTGCGCCGATTTGAGAGTCAACATTCTACATTCAGTATCCAACGTCCATTCTAAGTAACTTGCCACAACGGCCACTGTGAAGAGACCTCGGCTTGGACTGTTACTATAGCATGGCATCATTTTGTGTCCGGGTTATGCGAAAGTGCCGAACTATAGCTCAGCCGGGTTACTAGACTGAACCACCGACTATTAGATCGTTAATCGAATACTTAGTCGGGAGACTTTTTGAAATATTTAAAACAGTATTGAAAAATAGTAAAAATATCTTATGAAATTCCAAATTTGTGCTGTAAATGGGTAAATAATTAATAGGAGTCGTCACAATTCGCGTATTGGTCGCCATTTGTGCGACCATTACCGTCTCGCCGCCGATAAGCTTTACTGCACTACGACATGGTTAGTTTGAGTTCCTCGCACGTTATAAATTATTATAAATACGAAACTGTAAAAGTCCGTAAGTTCAATTTTACGCAAATTTGAACCCAGCCATAATTGAACCAGTATTGCCTAGTATTGTCGACTGCAGCCGATGTTATTATGATGTTTATGAAAGACCTGTAATTGACCATTCATTGTTAGCTTATATAAAGGTGAGTTTTATACTTAATTGCTGGCTGGTGAAACTTCTTTTTAATAAATTGTTTTCCTTTTTTTTAAAGATTATAGCCTGATAACAAGATCTTTAAGCCAACTACTATCCAACAAATCAAAATTATACCTATATGACTTTCAATATTCTAAATTCAATTTTTTTTTCAATCATTATTATGTATTAACTAATTTAATTCTATTATATTCTCGATTTTATATATTCGTTTTTATTTAACGTTAATTAATTATTAATTTATTTATTTTAAATAATTATACGTATAGATTTTTTTTGTAACTAATAATTGTTTAATTGCCTATAATTTCTTAATATCCATATTTAATTTTAAGAATATAGAAAAATTACTTAAATTGAGAAAATATTAAGTGTCTATATTGTGTTTATTTAGGAATGTTATCTATGAGACAGACGGGGCTTTGAAGTCTGGCCGGTTAGTATTAGTAAAGTTTCCTTTTAAGTGTTTTTAAGTAGAAAAAATTACATTAACGGCCAACAAGGTACGACGATGGGTTCAGGTTTAGGGGTAGGAATTTATGTTCGACAAAGACCACTCAGCTAAAATTAAATGGACTTTATTTCTTGCTACGTTTGTGCTGTAATATTTAGACATTTTAACAAAAACCTAATTTAAAATGTTAACTAGACAGTTTAAATTTATTCATGAATGATATTATAAGAATTATTCTGAAGGTAATTATCAACGAAACAAGTTGGACGTCAATTAATTATATTAAAACAAAAAAAAACCGCGAATCGGCTGACGGAGTACGTGCAACAAGCGACGCATAAATAGTGACGCGACTCGTTATCGATACGAGTTTCCGAACAAATATTTCGATAGGATCGAGTCGGCGTTTAACGAGTGCCTTTTCAGTGGCGCGGCGAGCCGTTTAGCGAATTTCAATAGTTATCGCGAGAAAAACTCGCCGGCGGAGAGGGACGGCGGCGGTGCGAGCGAGACGGCGTTCAAGAAAGAAGTAATAAAAAAAAAGCCGGTCGTGTGTGCGTGGCCGGTGTGGTGGCGTAGGGCGGGTGCTGGCCCCTCCCCGCGGCCGGCCGCCGCCTGCCGTCGCCTCAGTCGAGTCCACACCGCGCGGCGCCGCACCGGCCCGCCACTCACCTCCCGACGGCGACGCGCGCGTAAAAAGTTTACCACTAACCCGAAACTTGCCGCGTTCACAACACCACAGACTTACACAATTCTAGATATAACGACAGAAAAAAAAACATTGTGTTCCATTTTCAAAGCAACTTCTGTGTGTGTTTTTTTATTTTTCTGGAATCCGTGAACAAGCGATCTGTTTGCGAGATTCTAATTAGATCGCGTTGCAGAGACTATGTATTGTGCCATCGATGGGATGTTCGGACGGTGACGAGTTGAGGTCAGGCAGGCTGGGTTCGGAGGCGGTCAACTTGATGCTGCTGCAAGGCGAGGGCCGGGAGCGGCCGGGGTCCGCGATGGAGGAGGACTGCTCGGTGCGGCCCTGCGCCACTGACTTCTCGATCGCCGCCATCATGGCACGGGACAGGCAGGAGAGGAGAGAGAGAAGGAGGCACAGAGACCCCAGGGAGGATACTCTTACTCCACTTGGTAAATACATATCTTAATTATCATCACAAGTTGTGAACTTATATTTACTGTGATAAACATTACACGCAAACGTGGAAATAAACATTATTTTTTAATAAAGTTTATTTTATTCCAAACCAAAAAGTTTCGGATTTAATGAAAACCACGAGTTTTATGTTGAGGGTTGTCTATTATTACTAATTCCTGCTGCAAGAACTTCCGACCAATTGTTAAGTACAGCAGTTTGTGCTGTGTAAGGTAATTTGTTGAATGTAACGTAGGTGTTTATTATTAATATTGTTCACTAGATGCACAGATAAATATATAAATGAATAAAGCACTCAGACCATCCACCCAGGGGGACAGGCAGAGACTACAGATCAAAATTTTTCTCAGTCCTGACACATCTCTCTGGCTTCTTCCATATAATTCATACTACCTGAAAACTTTCAAACTTCTTAGTAAACTAGTTCGGCTGTCTGGAGTACTTCTGACTACGTGAGTTTTTGAGTGATATGTACAAATATAAGCGTACTCTCACTCCTACTAATCTATGAGCAGTAAACAGTAAAGTTACAGCCTTTATATATATATATAATATATGTCCCACTGCTGGGCACAGGCCTTCTCTGTAAAGAGAGTATAAGGGCATAGTCCACCACGCGGCCCTAGTGCGGATTGGTAGACTTCACATGCCTTAGAAAAATTTTCTAAGACATGTAGGTTTCCTCACGATGTTTTCCTTCACCGCCGAGCGCGTGGATAATCAGCACATAAAATTGCAACTGCAAATTTATTGTTGCCGGCACCGGAGATCGAACTCGGGTTGCTAGCGTACTATGCAACAAGAGCCAACCGCCTGTACGTTGAGCTACCACGGCTCTAGTAAACAGTAATAACTATGCAATAGCACTTGTCTAAGAAGTTTGAAAGATTGTAAACTGGTTAAGTTTAGTTATGACATACACTTTTTATACAAATTTAATTTTACAATTATAAAAAAAATTACCTCGCACATTTTAATCGTAGCGGTTAGATTGAGACATTTCTCTGTTGGCTATTCACCAAACTTGTTATGTCCCATATGTGACAGGTGGTGAGACCATCGCCATACGCGGGGTGCAAATTATAATTAATGTACTTAAGAGCAGTATGATTTGTTTTAAACAAAGAAACAGAAATCGACATAAAAAATAAACATGGCGAAAGTAAAAATCTAAGAAACAGAGATTGTAAACCTTTAGTGACAGATTTTAATGGTTATAGTTAAGATATTTATATTAGAAGAGCCGTGGTAGCTCAGTGTCCGGGCGGTTGGCTCAAGCTGCATAGTACGCTAGCAACCCGAGCTCGATCCCCGGTGCCGGCACCAATAAATTTGTTGTTGCAATTTTATGTGCTGATTTACCACGCGGTCGGCGGTGAAGGAAAACATCGTGAGGAAACCTACATGTCTTAGAAAATTTTTCTATGGCTTGTGAAGTCTGCCAATCCGCACTAGGGCCACGTGGTGGACTATGTCCTTATACTTTATTTACAGAGAAGGCCTGCGCCCAACAGTGGGACATATTATATAAATATAAAGGCTGTAATTCATAGTTAAGATTCCTCTGTTTTATTTTTAAAAAATCTCTCTAAAAATGACACAGGTCTCGCTCTTCATTAGTTCTCATTGTCGTTTAGGAGTTGGGTAATTAATCAAGTTTTATATTAACCTACCAATACCTCTATCACCATATATTTTTCATTCGATTTCCCTTCGGACATATAGTTCGAACCTAAAAGTACCAGGCTAATACAATTAAAACGGGATACTCTTAGAATGTTCCCTTTCCAACATACAAAAAAATAAAATTGATTTATAAATGGCGGAGCTATGAAGTAATAAACAAAAAAATAAAATAAGATTAAAGAAAGAAATAAGAAAAAGTGTTTGTACTTTTTCTTATTTCTTAATCGTGAATTTGTACCCAAAAACTTACCTAAAGCACATTTAACAAACAGCAAAGCGAAAGCAAAGTTCTGTATCGATCGCCTCCAGGTGGGGGCCCCAATGAATTTGTTCGTTTCAATTTTAAGTGTTGACTTACCACGCGCTCGTGAAGGTAAACATCGTGAGGAAACTTACAGAGGTCAGAAAATTTTCTAAGACATGTGAAGTCTGTCAATCCGCTAGATTCCAGCATCTTCTTAGGTGGACTATTCTCTCCTTAAACTTATACGTTAGCTTATTCTTACAGACCTAAGCCCAACATTGGGATATATGTAAATGGGCTGTAACTAATTTTTCTTTTAAAAGCGACACTGGCCCGCAAATCTATACACACTTGAACATACCGACAGAATAGATTGGACTGCCACTAAGCTATGAAGCTGGCTGTAAAGCCTTTAAAAAATCCTTTAAACGATAAAAATGCGATAATTATTTAAAAAACCGGGAGCGTTTACTTACGTACGAGCATTAGAAGTTTTCTTCTGTTGGCAACATTAAAAAATAGTTTTTAATTACATGCAAATAATTAATTACAATAAAATAATGAAAGTACTGGAAATGGACAGTGAAATAAAGATCAGAGTTAATTTTTAAAATTAAATAAATTAAATTTTTATGTTAAATAATAATATTTATATCAATAAATAATACACACGGATAGTTAACTCCAATTATATAGGAGCACGTGAAAAATTATTTAATCAAATTTTTCTTCAATGCAGCTTCAATCTTATTTATTTATTTATTTATTTAAGTTGATTTAAGTTGTGAAGTTAATGCCATCGCAGTTATAGGCGTAGATTGCAAGCAATTAATTGGCGAGTGACAATGTAAGATAATAAAAAGAAACCAAAAATAAAAAGAACACCAAAGTAAAAATAAAACTAAATTTGAAATTAAAAATTAACTAATAAAAAAAAACTATTTGTAGTTTAGTGAATGTTTATACATACATGAATGATTACCGGTCATCATTGTTTCGCCCTTAAAAAAGTATGACTTCAATAACTATTTTTTTTTTAAATATATCTATAGATAAATGAGAAGACTTTTTTGTCAGCTTACACTGCAAAAACTACAGAAGAAATACACTTAAAACTTATATTGTTAGATGCAGCGTGTTCCGGAGAAAGTTTAAAATATAATATATTGTTCATTATTCATCTACAACCTATATTAAAATTAAAAAAAAAATTACTATAATATAACTATTATTTAATATAATATTTATTTATTTAAGTTGATTTAAGTTGTGAAGTTAATGCCATCGCAGTTATAGGCGTAGATTGCAAGCAATTAATTGGCGAGTGACAATGTAAGATAATAAAAAGAAACCAAAAATAAAATAAGATTAAAGAAAGAAATAAGAAAAAGTGTTTGTACTTTTCTTATTTCTTAATCTTGAATTTGTACCCAATAACTTACCTAAAGCACATTTAACAAACAGCAAAGCGAAAGCAAAGTTCTGTATCGATCGCCTCCAGGTGGCGGCACCTATGAATTTGTTCGTTGCAATTTCAAGTGTTGATTTACCACGCGCTCGTGAAGGAAAACATCGTGAGGAAACTTACATAGGTCAGAAAATTTTCTAAGACATGTGAAGTCTGTCAATCCGCTAGTGCCGGTTGAATATTCTCTCCTTAAACTTATGCGTTAGCTTATTCTTACAGACCTAAGCCCAACATTGGGATATATGTAAATGTTCTGTAACTAATTTTTCTTTTAAAAGCGTTAAAGGTGGGCGTTGTTGCGACACTGGCGCGCAAATCTATACACACTTGAATATACCGACAGAATAGATTGGACTGCCACTAAGCTATGAAGCTGGCTGTAAAGCCTTTAAAAAATCCTTTAAACGATAAAAATGCGATAATTATTTAAAAAACCGGGAGCGTTTACTTACGTACGAGCATTAGAAGTCTTCTGTTGGCAACATTAAAAAATAGTTTTTAATTAAATGCAAATAATTAATTACAATAAAATAATGAAAGGACTGGAAATGGACAGTGAAATAAAGATCAGAGTTAATTTTTAAAATTAAATAAATTAAATTTTTATGTTAAATAATAATATTTATATCAATAAAATAAAATAACCTTTATTTGCTACTACAAATAACATGGACGTTAAGAAATTTAATTTACAGGTTTGTAGTAGTCGCCATTAAGGCGTAGGCCTCTCTCAAACCTCTCCATCTTTGCCTATCCCGTGCTACCTGCATCCACTGACTGGATCGACATATGTCTTTGAAGACATCTCTCCACCTTTTAAATGGTCTTCCTGTTTTTTCTTCTTTTTCCCAGTGGTACCCACTCTGTTAGTCGCTTTGCCCACCTATTATTTTCCATTCTACATACATGTCCTGCCCAGTGCCATTTTAGTAACCTTAGTCTTTTCTGTGCTTCTACAATTTTTGTTCTGTTTTTTATAGTTTCGTTACTTATTTTTTCTGACTGTTTTATTCTTAGCATGCTTCTTTCCATTTTACGTTGACATATAGAAATTTTTTTGAAGATGAAGAAAAAAATTTACTATAATATAACTATTATTTAATATAATATTTATTTATTAAATTTAACAATTTAAAATGAACTATAATGACTGTATTGACTATCCTTTTCCAGTCCTTTTATTATTTTATTGTAATTAATTATGTGGATTCAATTAAAATCTATTTTTAATAACAGACGTAAGTAGACTGTCCTTTGCACTTTTGATAGAATTGAGGACCTTCGCTTTCTGTCTATCCTGCTCAGCTTGTAATGTAAGATAATAAAAGAAACCAAAAATAAAAAGAACACCAAAGTAAAAATAAAACTAAATTTGAAAATTAAAATTAACTAATAAAAAAAAAAAAAACTATTTGTAGTTTAGTGAATGTTTATACATACATGAATGTTTACCGTCATCATTTTTCGCCATTAAAGACGTAAGGACTTCAATAACTAATTTTTTTTAAATATATCTATAGATAAATGAGAAGACTTTTTTGTCAGCTTACACTGCAAAAACTACAGAAGAAATACACTTAAAACTTATATTGTTAGATGCAGCGTGTTCCGGAGAAAGTTTAAAATATAATATATTGTTCATTATTCATCTACAACCTATATTAAAATTAAAAAAAAAAATTAAGTTTGTTTCACGTGCAAATATATATAAAGCCTTGAGCAAAAATAAAGGGTCGGTTAAGAAAGTTTGAATATCCCGGAAGATAAAGATGCTAGCTAACTGAAATAAATTGTGCATTATAGACAATTAAATATCATTAAAATAAAATAAAATATTTTTATTAATTTATTTATATTTCATTAAAAACATAAACTAAAACGAAAAAGAATATCTTACGTAAACTTGGAAAATACAGTATTTTAGGCACTAGGGCCGCGTGGCGGACTGTGCCCTTATACACTCTTTACAAAGAACGCCTGTGCCCAACAGTAGGACATTTAAAAGGCTGTAAATAAATATTACGTATTGTGTATTATTAGTGTTTCACTTCATCTAGATATAAATGAACGTATATTTCGATAATTATCTAAACATTTCCATCATGATCACACCTGCCAATATGTCTTCTTCTCTGGATTCTTCCTTGAATAATGTAAGATAAATGAATGGAGTACAAGAGTATAGATCGTATTTGTTATTGAAGTTATATTTTGTTAGGAGCCTTAAGAGAAAATGACAGTAACAGTTTGAAGTTTCAGTGAAAACTGTGTTTATAACTCCAGAAGTGGTCCAATATAATTAAGATTAACTATTTACTATAATATAAAAATATAAAAAATAAAAAATAGCCCTTATTTGCTACTACAAATAACATGTCCGTTGAGAAATTTAATTTACAGGTTTGTAGTAGTCGCCATTAAGGCGTAGGCCTCTCCCAAACCTCTCCATCTTTGCCTATCCCGTGCTACCTGCATCCACTGACTGGATCCACATATGTCTTTGAAGACATCTCTCCACCTTTTAAATGGTCTTCCTTTTTTTCTGTTTTTTTCCAGTGGTACCCACTCTGTTAGTCGCTTTGCCCACCTGTTATTTTCCATTCTACATACATGTCCTGCCCAGTGCCATTTTAGTAACCTTAGTCTTTTCTTTGCTTCTACAATTTTTGTTCTGTTTTTTATAGTTTCGTTACTTATTTTTTCTGACTGTTTTATTCTTAGCATGCTTCTTTCCATTTTACGTTGACATATAGAAATTTTTTTGAAGATGAAGAAAAAAATTTACTATAATATAACTATTATTTAATATAATATTTATTTATTAAATTTAACAATTTAAAATGAACTACAATGACTGTATTGACTGTCCTTTTCCTTTTATTATTTTATTGTAATTAATTATGTGGATTCAATTAAAATCTATTTTTAATAACAGACGTAAGTAGACTGTCCTTTGCACTTTTGATAGAATTGAGGACCTTCACTTTCTGTCTATCCTGCTCAGCTTGTAAAGAAAGACTCGAGTTGATATTATTTAAATGCGACAGTCAAATTTTAATATGAATTACAAAATATATTTTACATTTGATGATGATATGATGTCCAGGCTGATGTCAGCCATATCGACTGTGTTTTTAGGCATTTTGATTAGGACACTTCATTCAGGTAGTAGGGCTTAGGTGTTGTACCCGAGCTTGTTGCTAAAAGCACGAGAGCACTTCTCACAGGTCAAGGTTCCACCAACATAATTATAGTGGATGGACACTAGTTGGTCTTCAGTTTATCTCGATTTGTGTCGAGTTCTTTACGCCGCTTTATTTTACACTTACAAGGTTTGTGGACAACGTTGTAAAAAAAAATGTCGTACTTTCAGAGAAGTTTGTTGACGCCACTGCGTCAGCGTCGGGGTCGCCTTCACCTCCCTTGGCGGAATATGAACGGGATTCCCCGGTGGACGTATCATCAACGTCGGAGGCCGGCTCGGCCAGTGGGGTCCCCAGCGGGTCCCGTGCCCTGTCTCCTTCACCTCGGAACCCGCAGCTCACCGAGCGATGGTCCAGTGAAGAAATGAGACACATACAGTGCCACCTCGAGACCAAAGAGCTATGGGACAAGTTCAACGATCTGGGCACC
This sequence comes from Meandrusa payeni, assembly GCA_029286785.1. NCBI lineage: Eukaryota > Metazoa > Arthropoda > Insecta > Lepidoptera > Papilionidae > Meandrusa > Meandrusa payeni. Next base: position 5,773,844 of record JAGSMX010000012.1, on the reverse strand, counting down.
GAAATGATCATCACTAAAACTGGAAGGTAATTCAAAATTTTTGTACCTAAATTTTTATTTATTTAATCATTGTTTGTACAAAATGAAAATGTACAGCCAGTTCTCTGCCAGTCTAGGGTAGTCTAGGGCTTGTGTATAGACAATGCAATGGGTGCAAGCTTAGAGAATCTAAGTGAGAATCTAGATAAGATTAATCAATATTAATTAAGAAACAAAAACCGGCTTGAAACCCAATCAGTTATGACGTATTAAACACTACACGATACTACGCTACTACACGTGGACCCCCTCTTTTATATCGGTAATATACTTTTAAACTTTGTCATTAAAGAGTACTTATTTAGTCTTGGACCGTCATAAGCTAACCAATATCTCAAATACGAATATCCTTGCAATGTTTAGGAATTCCAACAAAATAAATATGGGACCCAATTAGAATCAAGCTCTTTAAAACAAACAAGAAATCAATATCGCTTCATAAATGACGGCGCTATGGGTGCAAAAAATATAAACGAATTAAGAACTTCCTTTTTTGAATTCGGTTATTAAGACCATAAAATACGTTGAGGCGAGCGCAGCGGAGTTTATTTATTTAAAATAACAAAAATTATAACACCGTTACAGATAAACCAAATTGATGTTTAAAAATTAAGTTAAGTTATATATAGATATTACTTAAATTACAAATAAACAGCAGCTTGATGCACTGACAACAAATATATAAATTGGAGCTGAACACCTTTCACGCATTTATTATAATATTCGATAAACACAGACTCAGTGCAACAAAATATATCAATGTGCAGTGAGATGGTATTACCAAACCCAACCGCGCGCGACAGCGAAGAGTTCCTGGACAAGTTAGTCCTGGAGACAGGCAGTAGGAACAATGGCGGACGACGGCGCAAGTACATGTGACTGTCAGGCGTCCGCAGCTGTAGCCTGTTGTACCCGACTATGCCCAGTATAAACAGGCTCGGGCACGTTGTCGACTCGGATCGGCTGTTACGTTTCGTTAATACAGAGTTCAGTGCGAAATTAAAAACTGTCGGTGGTAGGTAAGCAATTGTTGGTTAACGAGATCAAGGTAATATCGGGGGCGCGTTGACGATAAGGTAGGTGGCACAGTGCGCGGCGGCGCGAGGCGAGACGGACACGCCTCGCGGCGGAACAATGGGCAATCTACCACCGCCACCGAGCGCGCGCCTTTACAAATGTCCATTCAATTACCTCGATCCGACCACCGTATTGATTGAACGTAATCGGTGGTATGATATACGTTCTATTTTCGAAAATTCACACTGGCTGGCAAAAAGCCTTACAGCGAAAAAAAAGTAATTCTTTCTTTATTAGGATTGCGCAGTTGGTATCACAGTCAGTAGCGGCGGCGGAGCGTCGCCGCGACGTTATCGCCGACGTTATAAATTACGACGACAGCCCAGCAATCGTGACAAATTTGCCAATACATTCTTTTGATTACGATTATGACTATTTATATTCATTACATTGATATAAATAAATGTTATGACTCGACTTTTACATTTTCGAATGAAATGCTGAATAAATTAATTTGTTTTTTATGCATTGATGATTCTAAACGTCTAATATATTTGATTTAGGTCTAAATCCTAGAACGTAAATAAAAAAAAACAAGAAAGTTATATAAAAAATACCATTTAAGCAAAACGAAATTGATAAGCATATATTTGTATAAATCGAATCAAACGTTATACGCTGTTTGTATTTCCGAATTATCTTAGGAATTACGGAAATTAGATCCTAAACAAACTTTCATCAAACCACTTTTTAAACACATCCTTATGTCTAATAAAACATGAATCATCGAAATCTGACGGCATGATATTGAGTTATTCGTCGGTTTGTGGTGCACATACTTGATTCAAATTTAAGACTTAAATGGTTTTCTCATGGAACACATAGTCGGAACTGGACCTGGATTAAATGGGACACGGGAAGCACCAGTTTTAAAATAAAAAACGGAACCATCAAAATCGATTCACCCCGTCCAAAGTTATGCGGTTATAAACATAAAAAAGACGAATTGAAAACCTATTGAAAGTGTAAATATTTCAATTGAATGGCATCAAAAACTTCACAAGTTCTCTGATACATTTAATGCTAAACGCTACCACTAAACAAGAGCCGGGAACAATGCGCGACTACGGTGAGCAAAACAATGCAGTCTCTTTCACGGACTATAAAGCCCTATTAATACCTCACTTATTTATTACTTATAATGTTCTCGAGTTAACGACGCCTCGGCCATTCAGTTTTTTCCACCATGCATCATAAAATACATCTGGAATTATATTCCGCTGTTATTTACTTGCGAGCTAAGCGGGCCGGAACAATCCACGAACGTGTTACACGTACCCTTTGTGACACTCGAATAATAATAATATATGAAAATAAGCTGTCACTACATTATGTTCCTAAGTAGAGATAGTAACCTCTACCCGCTTTAAACTAAGCTTATTACACCCTATCAATGGAAGGGAGACCAGGTAACTGTGCACCAAGATCAATTAGCTGGTGATTTTTTGTACTTAACGAGCCGAAAAACGGAATTTCATACACAGCTGATTGACTGAACAACCGTGCTGACAAATGTGTCCTTAATTCTATTTATTATTTATGCGTATTATTGTATTTATATTTTACATTTAAAATTGTAATCAATTGCTATGTAGCAATATTTCTCGAATTAGAATAGAACTTAAGTAACCGCTGAATCCGAGGATTTTCTTATGAGGGATCTCCCTTGCGCAGAGGTATTTCCAACAGAGGTTCAGGCTAAACTTCCTAAGGGCTCTGCCACTTCTCTATTAAGGTGAACGGATGAAGTGAGGTTTTGTGAGCATCACTGGCTAATAGTCATAAGTTTAATTACAAAAAACGAAAAAAAAGATGACACCGAGGTAACTTTAGTTGCTCGTGAACTATAAAACTTAGCTAATACGGCTCGCTTAAGCAGAAAGATAATTTTCCCTCATAATCCGTTGTTGCTCTCTGTCAATGTGTCGATCGCATTATCATAGCTTTCGTCTCGGCCGTATAACCGATAAAGAGGCGAACATAACAAAAGGGGATTTGAAAATTCTCAATAGGAGACAATTTGCCACACACCGTCACGCGAGCTTATCCGAGTCGCCCCGTCGATTAGCATAAATCTTGCCAACTAACCGTCACAAATGTCCGCGTGCGTGGCGCACATATAGCGAGGCGATGGCCGAGCTAGCACGATGCGAGACAAATCGCGACCGCCGCCCGCCCGCATAAATCAGCATTATCTCGCGAGATAGCCGCGCCTGGACCCACCCCGCCATATCACGCCGAGCCCCGTGTCGTTCGAAAAAATTAATGACACGGAAAAACGATTCGCTTATGAGGGATCTTTCGATGTAATTGAATTGCTCCGCAGAGATCCGCCGAATTGTCGCGGGTGCGTTATGTCGAGTCAGGTGCGCGGATATTGAATTATTCTTTTTATAATGTTCGCGGTGAATGTTGCCTGTTTTGATTAAAAACAAACAATTGACGTCCTTTTAATATACGGCGTAGAATGTTAAAGCTGGCTATGTCTTTTTTCATTAAGATTATTAGGTCTTATTCTTCTTTTTCGTGGTCTTATTTACTGAAGGTCGTGCTTATCTTGTTTACTGAAATGTCGACGAGCTGCCGCCGCGTCGCTCTGTCCTCGGCTTTTCTCATAGCAGTTGGAATGCCGAGTATGGTTAGGAACTTGATTTGAATTCCAGTCCATAAGATCTCAAAGTTGTACATTTAATTAGCCGACTGACAGTATTAAAGAGATCGATGTCAACTTCTCTAGACTTTAAGATCGTAAACCGTTTAACAATGACGCTATCATAAACATACATAAATATTGTAAAAATAATAACTAACATACAAAGTCAGCTAAAATGATCTTCCAAAGTTATCCTACATCCGTTAAAATTTGACATAGATTAGGCTCAGATGGGCTGCACCCCCGTAAGGGCTATTGGACTTAAAACCGCGCGACAAACATCAAAATATTTGCGCAGCGGATAAAAAATGGGACCGGGACTAAATATGCTTTAAAGCGTGCACACAGATAAGTTTTAATACGTGGCCCGCCACATTAGATCCGCGCCCGATTAGCATGCCAACTAGCGGACCTACGGACAGACGTATTTGCATTACTCTATTATGTCTGTTATGATAATCCCCGAGGGGTGAGAGCGGCTAATGCGCTTGAATTAATAACATCAAGTTTTTTCCTTTGCGCCCCCGTTACGGTAGACAACAGCTAATAATAAGAAATTACTATATTTACAGTTCAGCCCTGTAGTTCTGGGCTATCAAGAATAAGACTACGGTATCCCCTGCCTGTCGTAGAAGGCGACTAAAAGGGCCTCGGGTTCACTGGGCGACAAGGGTGGGGGCACTCACTCCTTGAGCACAGTGCAGGGGGGCTCCGGTGCGTTCCACTGGAGATCCCAAAAAAAATATACAGTTACTTTAAACCAAAGTCGAATTAAACATTATACTTACGAAATGAACGATCTTTATTTTCTAAATATCATAGTTACATTTCGAAGTTCCGGCCCCTAAAATCTCCTTTTCCACGTCCGTATTATTATATATTACATATTGCGGGAGAAAAGTTTTGGAATGGAGGCCGCCAGCGACATAGGGATCGCCGGAAGTGGTTATAAAGGGGAAGCGAAGGTTTTTTATTTTTTTTTAATAATCCCTGCCAACTTGTATCGATGAGTTCCATTAATAGGTTTCTTATGTACAAAAAATCTCCTACTTAAGTGTGTACCCGGTGTAGAGCGATGGACTTACACCTGTCACATTTCAGACTTTATAAGCTCGTTGAAAAGAGGACTGCTGTTTCTGTCCACCTCATTATAAAGGTTAAACCTGATGATAGGTTATTTTTACTGCAGATAGAATCAGCTTCCGCATTCCGATAGGTTTACCAGATTTTTAGGCTGAAAATCAGTGCTGCAATCATGTAGTACATGCTCAGCCAACCCCGTTTCGATACAAGATTTTTTTATTTCGTTTTTTTATGTTGTTTTATTGTATTATTATAAATATGATATTATATTAACTAATTAATCTATCTATGAATACAATAACGCGACTCTGTCAATAAATAATAGACTAACATATCGCCAATTTCAATGCCATCATAAACGAGGCTGGTAAATTGAATCGAGATTAAAGGAGATCTCAAATATATTAGTGTAGTTTAAAATGAGTTTATATCATTGGATTATAGTGAAGATGTCTGTTGCAGCGCTGCCAACGGTCCAATTCTCTGTGATCATTGACTTGGCACGGAACGTTCCAATTTGATTTAAATTTCAACACCATCGCCTTTAATATACGCGGTCCGTGAACGTGATAAATAACATTTTTAAAAGACACTAAAAGTAATGCATAATTTTATTGAAAGCTGACGGGAACTCCATTTCGGATAGAATTTGTGTGTTATACATCTGCACACAATGACCGTCTACGTCGTGAAATGATTAGCTATGTTTAATAACAAGACAATAAGGTGCCGTATTTTTCTTTCTACATATATATATATATATATATATATATATATATATATATATATATATATATATATATATATATATATATATATATATATATATATATATATATATATATATATATATATATATATATATATATATATATATATATATATATATATATATATATATATATATATATATATATATATATATATATATATATATATATATATATATATATATATATATATATATATATATATATATATATATATATATATATATATATATATATATATATATATATATATATATATATATATATATATATATATATATATATATATATATATATATATATATATATATATATATATATATATATATATATATATATATATATATATATATATATATATATATATATATATATATATATATATATATATATATATATATATATATATATATATATATATATATATATATATATATATATATATATATATATATATATATATATATATATATATATATATATATATATATATATATATATATATATATATATATATATATATATATATATATATATATATATATATATATATATATATATATATATATATATATATATATATATATATATATATATATATATATATATATATATATATATATATATATATATATATATATATATATATATATATATATATATATATATATATATATATATATATATATATATATATAACGGCTGTAACTTTAACTTTAACTTAACATACGGGTCATCGCCTAAAATTATTGATTCTCCTATTTTTTCTTGGTTCCATTAATATTCCTTCCAGTTAACATTTGGTAGTTTTACGCGAAACTATGAATCTAAACAGTTGCGGAGTATGTGACAACAATGCCCGCTTAGCATAACGCGAGGTGCCTCGGCTATACCGCCGCTCGTAAATCAGAAGACCACCCCGCGCCGCCTCGCGCCCAACAAAACTCCAAATTGTTTCTTCGTCGATGGGCGCCGCCCTCACTTCGCTCTTAAACGCCACTTCAACTAGCACTTGCGAATCGCACTTTTTACTTCTGCGGAAGTTTCTAGACTCCGGCGCCGGTTGGAGCGCGACCCGCTGGCATTGGCAAATGCGAGCCAATTAGAAGATTAAGCGTTGACAATTACTGTGTCGGGTCGCGGGCGTATATCAACAATTATCGCACGGGCACGACAAATGGCGGCCGTGTACGTGTAAGCGCGGTGCGTCCCGTAGCGCGGGAAAAATTCGCGGGAATTATTCGCAACGCATTTGAAATAGATCGTCTAAAATCAGGTTACGCTTTTTGCAATTTAGCTTTAACGTGAACTATAAATAATGACATCTATTTAACTATAGTTATTTACTATCAAACAAATCCAAACATTATGCTTTTAAACAACTATATCAAACCGATCCTACGTTGAATATAAGCATTCAAAGTATCGTAAGGACGGAGTTCTAGCGCCTATATTGTCCTTCATCTTTCGCTAAGAAATCTCTAACGAGTATCTAGTCTTAGATTTTATTAAACAATCAATATCTCTATCAAGAAACATTTTTCTCTGGTATTTCTTAGGAACATATATCAAATATAAGTCCTATGTCAAAACCGATGGGGAACCCAATTGAAATGAAACCCTGTCAAACAGTGCGCAAATTTTAAAAATATACAGGGTATTTGAAAACGTCCTCCTTTTTCGAAGTCGGTAAAAATAAGGTCTCACGTCCTTTTAACCCATTCTTAAGGGGGATAAGCAAGCAGCGATTTCTGTCCCGTGCAATAGCTTTTCATCAAGCTTATTAGATTCTATATGTGACAAGTGGTCAGCCTATCACCACGTCACAAATTTTAGCAAGTGATTATTTTGTATGTATGAAAGTAATTCATTTGTACAATACGATTGGGATTTGAATACTCGACTTAGCTAAAAAAGTTTATTTTTTTGTGACGAACCTACACAGAGATTAGCCAGAGAAGCTTTCATTGATTGTCTCACTAGATTGGCTTTAGCGCTTGGGGCGCTTAGCCTGAACCTCTATTGTAGTAACCGCGAGTAAAGTCGACTTACCCAGACTTTACACGCGGTTACTTTCCGTTTCGAGGGCCCCTGAGCCGGCCGAATCAAGACTCGGTCGGTTGTTTTCGACATATAGCTAAGGCACATCCAAAAGCGGCCAGCCAGCCTTCTTCCCGTTCCACCTTGGCGGACGACAAAGATCCCCATCCTTGTCGCCTAATGAACCCCAGGCCCCTTTTTAGTCGCCTTCTCCGACAGGCAGGGGATACCGTAGTCTTATTACACTAACGTTAAATGCTACTAAACTACTTTGGGAAGCGTTGGCGCAGGGAAAAGAAATGATCGAATAAACTCCAGCAACGTAATCAAAGTGAAGGGCAATCTCTTAATAAGGCAAAGAGGCAAAGGAAAGTGAATTCAGAACATGACGGTGCAGGTGAGACGCGCCGTCGCCATCGTTACCGCGAGAAGGGAGCGGAGACTTTATCCTTAATTCTTTTGTCGTTTTCAGCTTCGTCAAATACACCGTGTTTCCCGTTTGCATACATTTTCACTCCTCCCCTTTCTCCCTCGACTCCCCGCCGCCGTCTTTCACGAATAAAATTAGTGTCGGCAGCGTGACACCAACTGAATTTAAGCTTAATAAGATATTTATAAAGAAATTTCCGATTCAGCGGCAAAGTTCAAAATTTGACTCGAGACTACGTAAAGAGTTCGGTGGCGTTTTCAATTTAAACTTGGATCAAGTTAAATAATGTGCCATGAGCTTCAGCCAACTCGTTTCATTTAACGTTTTTAGGGAAATTAGCTTTTGAATTGAAACGACATTAAAATTGTCCTCGAAGTTTGCCGCCGCTGAGATTTTAACATACTTTGATCTGTTATCTGAGGGTTTATTTTTGAATCTGTGTTGAAAATATTTATTTTTTTATTCATTACAATTTTGTACAATACTTGTCCTTGGACATAGACTACACAGATCAATTATACATTAAGTTTTGTTCATCTATACAAATAAATAAAATTGCAGTGTTTGTAATATTAAAGCCACCGTCCAAGCCGAGGTTACCCCTCAACAGGGGTACCCTTGTGTCGAGTTACCACCTAATAGAGGTTCAGGCTAAGCGATCTAAGAGCTATGCCACCTCTCAATCCGGTGAAGCAGTAAAGGCCAGCTTCTCTGTGTCAACTGTGTTAGTTCGTCCAAAAAAAATTAAAGCAACGGCTTTTCACTACATGGAAATGAATGTATACATTTTTGTCTGTCAGCCTGACTGTTTGTTTCGGCTAATCACTAGAACGGCTAAACCAATTTTCACTGGTAGATAGTTGAAGTAATAAAGAGTAACTTAGGCTACTTTACAAAATCGCAGGTAACACCGAGAGACACAGCTAGTATCAAATAAAATCTCTCACGTCCATTTATCTCTAGCGTAGACAGAGACAGCTTTCCTCTGGGCAATTTTAGCAAGTGATATTTGTATTAAAAAACATCTAAAAAACGGCAATTCCCAATGCATTCAGGCCGACTGGGATTCGTATACGCAATCACTAGACCACTTACCCACTAGGGTACCATTGCTCCGTATAATAATGACCCTTAGCTTATCCATGGAAAGCAACCGACCAGACCTTGGTACTTAGATGTTAGAAACTAGCCGCCCAAGCCGAGGTTAGAGACACATGTTTCGTGTTACTATGAACAAAGGTTCAGGCTAAGCGACCTAAGAGCTATACTCCCTCTCAATCCGGTGAAGCAGTAAAGGCCAGCTTCTCTGTGCCAACTGTGTTAGTTCGTCCAAAAAAAATTAAAGCAACGGCTTTTACTACATGGAAATGAATGTATACATTTTGTCTGTCAGCCTGACTGTTTGTTTCGGCTAATCACTAGAACACTTACCCACTAGGTACCATTGCTCCGTATAATAATGACCCTTAGCATATCCATGGAAAGCAACCGACCAGACCTTGGTACTTAGATGTAAGAAACTAGCCGCCCAAGCCGAAGTTAGAGACACATGTTTCGTGTTACTATGAACAAAGGTTCAGGCTAAGCGATCTAAGAGCTATGCCACCTCTCAATCCGGTGAAGCAGTAAAGGCCAGCTTCTCTGTGCCAACTGTGTTAGTTCGTCCAAAAAAAATTAAAGCAACGGCTTTTACTACATGGAAATGAATGTATACATTTTGTCTGTCAGCCTGACTGTTTGTTTCGGCTAATCACTAGAACACTTACCCACTAGGTACCATTGTTCCGTATAATAATGACCCTTAGCATATCCATGGAAAGCAACCGACCAGACCTTGGTACTTAGATGTAAGAAACTAGCCGCCCAAGCCGAAGTTAGAGACACATGTTTCGTGTTACTATGAACAAAGGTTCAGGCTAAGCGACCTAAGAGCTATGCCACCTCTCAATCCGGTGAAGCAGTAAAGGCCAGCTTCTCTGTGCCAACTGTGTTAGTTCGTCCAAAAAAAATTAAAGCAACGGCTTTTACTACATGGAAATGAATGTATACATTTTGTCTGTCAGCCTGACTGTTTGTTTCGGCTAATCACTAGAACACTTACCCACTAGGTACCATTGTTCCGTATAATAATGACCCTTAGCATATCCATGGAAAGCAACCGACCAGACCTTGGTACTTAGATGTAAGAAACTAGCCGCCCAAGCCGAAGTTAGAGACACATGTTTCGTGTTACTATGAACAAAGGTTCAGGCTAAGCGATCTAAGAGCTATGCCACCTCTCAATCCGGTGAAGCAGTAAAGGCCAGCTTCTCTGTGTCAACTGTGTTAGTTCGTCCAAAAAAAAAAAAAAAAAAAAAAAAAATTAAAGCAACGGCTTTTACTACATGGAAATGAATGTATACATTTTGTCTGTCAGCCTGACTGTTTGTTTCGGCTAATCACTAGAACACTTACCCACTAGGTACCATTGCTCCGTATAATAATGACCCTTAGCATATCCATGGAAAGCAACCGACCAGACCTTGGTACTTAGATGTAAGAAACTAGCCGCCCAAGCCGAAGTTAGAGACACATGTTTCGTGTTACTATGAACAAAGGTTCAGGCTAAGCGACCTAAGAGCTATGCCACCTCTCAATCTGGTAAAGCAGTAAAGGCCAGCTTCTCTGGCCAACTGTGTTAGTTCGTCCAAAAAAAAAAAAAATGTGCTGCCACCAAATGTACGTACAGCTGGAACTAAGGCTACATACAAACGTTTACTTTGGAATTTATACGTAAATAATTAATCGTTTTAAATTTACCTTTTTCTTTCCTTATCTAAATATAAGGGGATATTTAGGTAGTTATTTATGTATTAATTGTTACATATAATGTTTTCAATTTTTTTAGATATGTATGTTTGTTTATTAATGTATGTATATTTATATATTGTAATTATTCTTTTTTTTTCTTTACAAACCCAAGGTAGACAGGCAGAGATGCAGTTTGGCTAATGCCAAATGACTTAATAGTCTGCTTTTTGTACACTATTTCGCGGAAATAAAGATTAAATAAATAAAGCGGTACGAAGTGCTTCGACAGAGAACTAAGGGTATCGATATAGCCTAACGATTTAGCAAATTGAAGTGGCATGGAGACGATCATATAAGTAGAAAGAATAACCGTTGGGTCAAGGAAAGGAGTACTTGTGCACCGTAGAAGCTGGTAAACTCACGGGACTAGCGACATATTAAAATGAAGCTTGCAAATGGAATCATGAATCGATAATTATTTATGCGATGTATATGAAGGGAAACAGGTGTTTCGGGTTTTGACTAAGTGAAAGTTCGTGGCTTCTGCCTTCCTCGCTGGGTGACGTGTTTAAATCCTTGTTATTTACCCCAATCAGCGCTTCTGTTGTGAATAACAGGATGCGGAATAAATAAAACTATTTGTTGGTAATGAGCGCGTAGCCGTGCGTTTCGCGCGTATTTATACCGCGACTTCTCGGGAACTAATTTATGGAAGTAAGTACGCGGAAAATGTTTATGTACCCACTCCGCTACTTCCCCCCTCCGTTATGTTGACATCCGGTAGTCTCCCTGTGCGTGCCAGGCGGTAGTGCATGTGCAGTGTGCACGGTCCTTATGTGAGCTATTGTCATTTTTATTTACCCGCTAACCGCTCTAATCATCGCCGGCCATTGCGGTTAGCTTGTACTGACATTAATACGTATTACATTCAGAATGGGGGAATATATCTATGTACTGAACACGCTATGGATAAGCTATTGTTACGTGAATATCTTGTTATTATCTGTACTTTTATCTGTTTAAATGCTTCGGCTTTTAAATCCGCGTATAGACAGGACTGTTCCACTTAATGTAATTATATTGCAATGGTTTGTTTTAGTTTGTTTATTGTATTTATCTATGTCTTTAATACCGTGAAAAAACGCAAGCTTCAGTACTTTGGTCATATAATGCGTAATAACCAGTAACCTCTCGGGTGCTCTCAGATCGGAATGCTTACCCGTAACATAGTAACCGTCCAAGCCGAAGTTACCCCTCACCGGGGGACCCTTATGTCGAGTTACTAGCGACTGAGGTTCAGGCTAATCGACCTAAGAGCTATGCCACCTCTCAATCCGGTGAAGCAGTCAAGCTTCTCTGGCCAATCTGTGTAGTTCGTCATAAAAAAAAGCGTTATAACCAATACAAACCTGGAAGAAGACGTATTTCGTGAAAAGAAATCAAATGTTAAAAGCAACAGCATTGGCCCGTCCATTGTCTACCATACTTGTTTATTAACGTAAATTAATTTAGAATTTAAATAATAAGGAAATAACCGCGGCAAATTAGCAAATATTATTCATGATTATCATAACATATATTAATATATTATACATACTTAGATTCAGTCTTTCAGTGTAAGAGTCCCTAAGAGTCCATTCATAAAGCATGCATAAAGACTCACGGTCGTCATGCAAATATCAACAAATCAACAAAGCGTACCATCGCTCGTCGGAGAGAGTGAATAACCTATTTGCGCCATCGCCATTTTACAGGCAATTTTCCCGTAATCGATGTTTTTTAATAGTAACCCCTAATGGCTTTCAGGGGTTCGTTTCTCAGAAATCTCCGTACATGGTTCAACATGAGCACACGATCCTAGTTCCGTGACGCTGAATCAAAAATGACAATAGCCTTAATGTTGCCGACCTCAGGTAGGGGATGGCACTTCAAGTAGAAAGATTGTATTTATATTTTAGCTGATCCGGCAAACATCGTACTGCATTTTGATTTGATTTGATAGTAATTTTTTAAATCTTCAGAAAGATACCCCGCCTTCTGGGGGGAAGGCGGCGGTTATGTGGGGTTTTTACCCACTAAAACCTCCCCGGTGGCCCTTTCCTCGGTGCATGACGAGGGGCTCCGGGATCTCCAGTGGAACGCACCGGAGCTCTCTGCACTGTGCTCATAGAGAGCACTTCCCGGGGGAGGTTACTCCCTCCCCCCCTGTGCCCTCGCAGTGCAAGGCGACACGGGCCAGCCGATGTCGCCTTCTTCCCGGGTCCACCTTGGCGGACGACAAAGGCCCCCATCCTTGTCGCCCAATGAACCCGAGGCCCCTTTTAGTCGCATTCTACGGCAGGCAGGGGATACCGTAGTCTTATTCTTGAGAGCCCAGAACTACAGGGTTGCGGGCCGGTTCGTTCTGGCCCGTTTTGCGTTATCTTCCGAACGGGATCGGCCCTCTCCCGATCCCGTTCGGCGGTCTCCTTCTGCGTCATTACTGACTCACAGAAGGAGACCAGCGCATGGGGGTATAAACTAGTGCTTGACCACGGTGTTAAGTGGTAATATAGTTGGTGGTAGAACCTCAAAGAGGTTTGGATTTGAACCGTACGGTATTCTACGATTGACATTTATGATATGATGTTTGAAGTTTGCATTCGTTGCTGAACAACTAAACGTCATTTTGTCTCATTCACACAGTTTTATTTAATGAGGAAATTTTTTTTTATTAAAATCAAAAAAACTTTTTTCTAAAAATTTTTTTCTATTTACAAACCTTGTCCTAAAAATAACAGACACAAACAAACAAACATTTTTATTATCCCACAATAATTTCAATACCAACTTACTCACTCAAATTACAACTATGAGCAGGGAACTGGTGTCCAAACTAGGAACAAATCTGTGTGATGGATCACCAGGCCTAAACCCCACGGATGTGCACAAAACATTTAAAACTATTGGAGAAAGAAGAAGGTATTCATATATATTATATATATTTTTGTTAAGCGTTATGTGTGTGTGTAAATGTGTTTTTATTTTTTTTACAAGAAAGTAAAAATGATCCAATTTGCTGCAGTAGTCCGTAAGTTATGCGCGTATATACAGACAAATATTCGGTTTTTATATAAATAGATTTAAAATGAAGTTATCAAAAGTATAACTACATTTCACAGCTAACATTGTAAAATAAGAACGGTCATCAATATCGCGTCGCGACAGTGTCTTTGATGTTCCTTTCTAGGATCTGTGTGACGATTGACGCATCTGTGGCATTACTCCTCGGCCGCTGTGCAGTCTTGGCGCCATCTATTAGCGGCATCAGGGACAATTATTGCTTTATGTAAACGACCACCGGGCTTTTTACGGAACTCTCCTTTAATGGTAGAGACTGACAGATGAACGGCAATCGATTGCCAGCATTCAAGTTAAAGTTACAGCCGTTATATATGTCCCACTTGTAAGCACAGGCCTTCTTTGTAAAAAGATTATTAGGGCATAGTCTGATTGGCAGACTTCACAGGTCTTAGAATTTTTTTTCTAGAACGAGCGCGTGGTAAATTTATCATCATTATTTATTAATATTATTGTTTAACTTTCAACTAAGTTATACAATTTTTTCTTATATTTAAGCAGTGGCTAAGCGCTCGATTTTACGATCATGAGATTGAGGGTTCAAATCCCGGCCGGCTGATGAGTTTTAATTTTTTACGTTAAAAAGAAAAATCACCTTCCTTAAATTCATGCCAAATGTATGGTGATGTACTCACCCCCTATAGCATGTGACAACTAATTTAATGAAAAGCAAGCAACCTTTGGTGTCGCTATATCTATACCGTCCGCTAGAGTCAAAAAGGACATGACAGCTTTTTTTTCTTAATTAGTAGAAGTCGGTCAGGTTTCAAACCCCTCGAACTTCTAATGCTTATTTACTGAACCACGAGTCTGCTAAACCAGTTGCGTCAGAATGTTCAAAGACACAGCTGTCGATTTTTGCCAGAGTAAGTTAAGAACCGTGGGAGCTCAGTGCCGGTGGCTTAAGTTGCATAGTACGTTAGCAATTCGAGCTCGATTCCCGGTGCCGGCAACAATAAATTTGCTGTTGCAATTTTATGTGCTGATTAACCACGCGGTCGGCGGTGAAGGAAAAAATTATGAGGAAACCTAAGTCTTAGAAAACATTTCTAAGGCATGTGATGTCTGCCAATCCGCACTAAGGCTGCGTGGCGGACTATGCCCTTATACTCTCTTTACAGAGAAGGCCTGCGCCCAACAGTAACCATATATATTAAATATATAAAAGCTGTAACTTTAACTTTTCTTTAAGTCGGTTTCATAGTGAAATGTCATTGGCAAATAGCAGACTCGAGGATCTGGCCTATCACAACAATAAAAAAAGTCAACTGTTATTACATTCGATTTTATAGTACCTATTAACAATTAGCCCTCAAAATAGTTTATATGAGATTAGTTTATGAAGTTTTCTTATAAAAACCTGATAAATTAAATGTAAATAATGTAAAATAATCAATTAATATGATTAACGTTATCGCTTTTATCATCTGGCAAAGGTCATGACATAATCAACCTCCATCGCAGCGATTACGAACTCGGAGAGCAGACCCCGCCCGCCACGTTGACATGTCCCGTTTTAACAGTCCGTACGTGCGCCTCCCCCACCCCAGGAACTGCCCTCCAGACCTGACGACATTAGCAGCCGCAGACATAGGGCACGTCCCCGGCCAGACGTTGACATACGTAGCTAAATATACTTGCATATAAAGCTTTTGTGCTACGAATCGAGCTTTCGCAAGGTTATCGAGAGAGCTTCGAATTTTACGATAATCTGATAAGAGTTTTGTTTTGAAATATATATCAAGGATTGTTGGAAAATTACATGGTAAAGATGTATTTATGGGGTATCAGAATGTTTAAACACATTACTGTGTCTAATTTAATGTGTTTAAGAATTGGTTATAGCAGTAAGCATTGGAATAAAAAATATTGGTACAAACCGGCTGGATAATTGGGACTCTCGTCAGGTCGTATCTTAACGAATAGTCTTTTTTTTTAACTTTCTAAGCAAGTGCTTGACTACGATCCCACCTGATGTTAAGTGGAAATGCAGTCCTGGATGGTAAGGCGCACTAGCTTAGTAAATGCCTATTCACTCTACTCTAGAAAATACCCACATTGTAATTGGAAAAAAAGTCTCGTCTACTCGTTAAGCTACGATCTTCATCACTTCTTTTATACTGTACCATATAAAATATACGCACAAAATATGTAGTTCGATATGCGATTAACCTTAACCAAAAGGCTGCAATTTTATGTGCTGATTTACCACGCGCTCGGCGGTGAAGGAAAACATCGTGAGAAAACCTACATGCCTTAGAAAATTTTTCTACGACATGTGAAGTCTGCCAATCCGCATTAGGGCCGCGTGGCGGACTATGCCCTTATACTCTCTTTACAGAGAAGGCCTGTACCCTGCAGTGGGACATGTATAAAGGCTGTAACTTTAACTTTCTAAGCAAGTGCTTGACTACGATCCCACCTGATGTTAAGTGGAAATGCAGTCCTGGATGGTAAGGCGCACTAGCTTAGTAAATGCCTATTCACTCTACTCTAGAAAATACCCACATTGTAATTGGAAAAAAAGTCTCGTCTACTCGTTAAGCTACGATCTTCATCACTTCTTTTATACTGTACCATATAAAATATACGCACAAAATATGTAGTTCGATATGCGATTAACCTTAACCAAAAGGCTGCAATTTTATTTTTCACTTCTCTAACCGAAACAAATTTTAAAATACAATTTCCTTTAGTAAGAACTTGTTCTGTCTGTAACAATATAAAAGTAAATACGAATGTGGACATCATCGACGACAGCATAATGCAGTTCAAAAAATAATTATTCGGTCTTTAAGCGATATTTAAATAGTGGAACATTGGTTCTCGTGTTTCTGTCATGTTTTTTTTCTTTGCATATTTCTAATACCTTTCAAGCAATTCTTGTTTATATATATAATCTGAATCTCGGAAATGGTTCCAATGATTTTCAAGAAATTTAGTACACAAAGGATTTAGGGGGAAATAAATCAGCTTGGATTCATTTTTAGAAAAGTGTCGTCTTATCAATAATCAACTTAAACGTAAACTGACATATATAATATGATTGACGAGATTGACGTTGAACCAAAAATTGATAAATATAAATGTATACGTTTTTAAGGTTTGATTTGCCACTGCTGTGTACATGTTGTCGTATGGTGAACATTATTTTATTTTGTACTACTGCGTGAGATGTATTTATACTTTTTATGTCAAAATTGGAGCCAAACATGGAGTCGTGGTAGCTCAGTGTCCGTGCGGTTGGCTCAAGTTGCCTAGTACGCTAGCAACCCGAGTTCGATCCCCGGTGCCGGCACCAATAAATTTGTTGATGCAATTTTATGTGCTGATTTACCACGCGCTCGGCGGTGAAGGAAAACATCGTGAGAAAACCTACATGCCTTAGAAAATTTTTCTACGACATGTGATGTCTGCCAATCCGCATTAGGGCCGCGTGGTGGACTATGCCCTTATACTCTTTTTACAGAGAAGGCCTGTGCCCAGCAGTGGGACATGTATAAAGGCTGTAACTTTAACTTATGTCAAAATTCTCGTGTATATCACCTTAAAGCACACATGCAAGATATCTATGTCTACGTTAATTGCACGTGCGGTTGCCGGTGCGGGGGAGAAGCTGTGGGCGACAGTTTTCGCAATATTCTCGCTAAACTTCCCAATTTCAGTGTCGACTTGCGAAACTCCGTACAGATTCCCCGAACGAAAACCACACAGGTGTCGTTTCCACGCGGCGGCGCGGTGTCTTAAATAATAGGATTTGCTGGATTAGCCGGCAATTGCGGCGACTGATTCTCGGCTCCGTTCACGTTCATGCTCTTCATCCTTTACCAAGTTTAAGTGAGTTTTATGGCGACGGGAATATATCGTCAATAAAGGAAACGCGAACGTGTTCTGACTTAGCTCCCCATGCAATGTGACACCATTACTACTGAGAGTGGAAACAATGGGAGAAAAAAATGGAATTCCTCGCTCGACACACATCGTCTCTCCGCGGTGTGACATTCCTGATGCACCCGTTACCAATACCAGCGTTAGTAAGACAGCGGAATTATAGCAGCCCGCGACTCAATATTAATTTTTCGTTTTATTAACGGTTTTAGCAGCTGGGAAACGAACTTACGATGTGACTGACATTTCTACAATTTCACCGGATGGAGAGGTCGTGCTTTTAGAACGCTAAGTTTGAACTAATATCCAACCGGGATAGAAGTTCTAGTACTACCGCAGATGGCTGCGTAGCATTACCCTACCACGACCTCGTAGAATACACAAAATCTGCCCATTCAAAGGTTCTCTGGCTGTATATAAATACATGGGGGCTGAGGCGTGTTGTTAGTGTACTATTTAGTTACTTTACTAAATTTAATATTTTTTTATATCGAAGCGTTAATAGTTAGATTTTTTTATGACGAACTATACAGATTGACCAGAGAAGCTGGCCTTGACTGCTTCACCGGATTGAGAGGTGGCATAGCTCTTAGGTCGCGTAGCCTGAACCTCTATTATAGTTGGAATACAGTCTGTGAAATAAGTCGCAAGTTCTACCATTCGACTATTGTCGGGAACCATTTCCTGGCACATATATATGCTTATTTGGAATAGTCAACAAGATAATTATTTTAAAAATTAGTCAAAAAATATTAATATTATTCCTTATAAAAAAAATATCTGTTATTCAATTTAGCATTCGGGGCGATCGTTAGGCTTATGTCGTCTTCGACATGCGGCCCATTGTATATCGGTGTATTACCACAATTCGCTATAATTAAAATTGTACGCTTTAAGCAATGTTTGCTTAAAATCACTAATTATATTACCGCTAATAAATACTGGCACGCAACATCTGCAGTACCGCGGTGTAATGGCAGCCGTACTGCATTGTAGGAATGTTTCGTTTGTTCCGCGCCCTCGGACCTTATAATTTCGCTGTTCGTGTGAACAGGCCTTTCACATAAACCGAATGCATAGCTTAACACACCCCAGCACGAATATGTTTTCCGTATTCATTGTAATCGCAAAGATCCCACAATCTTTCCCTTAAGTGTTGCAATTATATAACATTGAGTTAAAAAAAAAATTAAAAAGACCAGCCTCCTCTTATCAAAGATCGAAGTATTTTTATGTATTATTTAGCAATTTATTTGTGTTTTTAACCGACTTTAATAGAGGATACGCTTTCGATTCGTCTGTTTTTTTTTAACGTTGTGCAGTCACATTGAGGAACTTTTTTTTGTTTTTTTTTAGGTCTCTATATAAATTTTGGTCTTTGAAATATTTCCTTTAAACCATTCCTGCAATTTGATGTAAGTTATAGGACTAAAATCATTAACATAATTCTCAAAATATTGCGTAATGCGACATTAATACAGAAATTGTTTCTTATGTTTTACGAAACATAGTTTTTGTAGTCATCACAAAATCAGTTTTAAAATGTATTAAAATGTTACATTGGCAAGTCACAGAATCGTGACGGCTGTGAGCTCGTTATCTCGCATCTCGCCTCCAATAGCCGCGGAGATATTAATCAATCAGATTGACAAAATCGTGCTAGTGTCGAAAATCTGACGCACCTTGCATGGGACCTCCCAAGACGAGGAACGCACCCTACACGCGGCACAGCCACGCCCTCCCACCTCATTAACTGGCTCTAATTCACATCAATCTTTCACAAATTCCTTCACGCGTGTAGCGCATCGATATTTGTTGGTGATCGTATATACATGGACGGCTTTTTTCATATCTACGCAATGGCTTGTAACGCTTTTTGCTACCAAATCCAATTTCGTAAGTCTAAACGTTGGCTGAAGAAGATAAAGTATTAGTTATGCTAATACAAGTATAGATTATACTAATTATACCGCATTATGCGTCTTCCTGTGTAGGGGCGGAGTTATGTTACATCATTGACGTTCCATCCTCATCTTTCCGTATATTAATGATTGTTAGATATACTAAAAAAAAATTGTTTTTATGTATTATAAGTTATTTCATTTTCTTTACGCACGCTTAACTTGGGAGAGTAACTTGGTGAATGCGTTACGACAATTACCCCCCACCGGAGGGGACCCTTGTGTCGAGTTACTAGCGAGGTTCAGGCTAAGCGACCTAAGAGCTATGCCACCTCTCAATCCGGTGAAGCAGTCAAGGCCAGCTTCTCTGGCCAATCTGTGTAATTCGTCATTAAATAAAAAAAGTTACGACAAATGTGATCTGGAGTTGGCGGAAGTTGAAAGGGAGATATAAGTTAGTGAAGATAGAAGTAAAGAGAGTTACGTTTCGTATATCTAATACATAGAGCAAGCTAATTATCTATATCTTGCTGTAGGAGAAAAAGAGACAAGTGTGCGCGCACTTTTTATTTCAGATTTGAAAAATCGTGTAAAATATTATATACATATATTTGTTTAAATATTATACATATATATATAGATAGAGCTAAAGAAGTTTTACTTCAGTCATAGGGTGTAAAGCAAAATAATAAAAAACAAACTCTTTTATAATGTTATAGGACCTTTTTTTCAAACCTTTGTAATTTATTTATTCTGTATGATATACCATTGTTTGTTGAATCGAAAAAATCCTTTTTTTTTTAACGGGGAGGAAATCTTCAAAAGATACCCCGCCTTCTGGGGGGAAGGCGGCGGTTATGTGGGGTTTTTACCCACTAAAACCTCCCCGGTGGCCCTTTCCTCGGTGCATGACGAGGGGCTCCGGTGCGTTCCACAGGAGATCCCGGAACCCCTCTGCACTGTGCTCAAGGAGAGCACGTCCCGGGGAGGTTACTCCTCCCCCCCTTGTGCCTTCGCAGTGCAAGGCTACACGGGGGCCAGCCGATGTCGCCTTCTTCCCGGGTCCACCTTACCGGACGATAAAGGCCCCCACTCTTATCGCCCAGTGAACCTGAGGCCCCTTTTAGTCGCCTTCTACGACAGACAGGGGATACCGTAGTCTTATTCTTGAGAGCCCTGAACTATAGGGCTGGAACCGAATAAAACGTATTTCTACGCGTTGCTATATATTTTCTATGCAAGATATTCACAAAATACTTCTACAACTTTCAACGTTGATCAGTCCAAGACTGATTAATATAATTGGAGGATATGTGATTTTTTAAAAGAAAATAACATGATAATATACATATAATAAACTTGTGAACTCTACCCAACTACTGGGGCCGCACTTTGAGACGTATGTTTCCAAGTAAGAACATATATAGACTTTACGTTTTTTGTAAAGTTCATTTCGCCATATATTCAGTGGCTGCCATTTCTTATTACTCTATTCAACGCCTCGTCACAAAATTTCCACAGCATATCCACTTCTGACATTGTCAAGCGTTGAATATCACGGTGTCAAGAAAGCCGTGCGCTAGCGAGAGCTAGTTTAAATTTTCAAACGCCTGTCGGATGCTGGGGGCGACAAATCGTGACTACGTTTCGCGTCGGCCGCCTCAAATAACGTCTCAGTGTTGTGTGCGTGCTTCGGAACATCCATCACGAGATGAGAGCCGTGACGGGCTGTGGAAAAACGAGCCCGAAGTGTCAACCACTTGAATAGCAACGGTGCAATTCATTAGGCTATGCAAATATTTTGAGATGAATCATTGTGCTGTATGATGTTTGGGATGTATTTGTATTGATAATTTTGTATTTATTTTCTCAAACTCAGTTTACATTTTCTTATCATTATTCAAAGTACACTTATACTTACTAGTAAAGACAATAACCGACTTTAAATCGAATAAGAATATTACCTAATAGAATATAGAATATATAGAATTAATTAACCTTGATAAACCCTTATCAAACTACCCTTGAAGTAGACCATTTCAAATAAAAAATTAATCATCGAAATCGGTTGGTTTTTTTTAATGACGAACTACACAGATTGGCCAGAGAAGCTGGCCTTGACTGCTTCACCGGATTGAGAGGTGGCTTAGCTCTTAGGTCGCTTAGCCTGAACCTCTATTGCTAGTAACTCGACACAAGAGTCCCCCCGGTGAGGGAAATCGGTTGGGGTGATATTCGTATTTGTCCATTTGTCGAGCACATACTTAATGCAAATTGAATAAATATATGGTTTTCTATGGACACAATTTCCACATGGGAAGCATCAGCTTTCAAAGAAAGTTATTAGATAACAAAGAACCTCCTTTTTTAAAGTAGGTTGAATATACGTAAAGGACCTTATGAAATGCAAACATTATAGAAACCTAACTAGGTTACCTCAAGCAGCTGATGAGAAGTCAAGCAACCAGTAATTAGGTCAACACACAAATTTACCATATCGATGCTGAAAAACAAAAACTCACAAAAATAAAATTGTTCACCAGAGAAACATTTCAAATGTAATTTTCGTGTATGTGAACCTAGCGTCGTTTTTGGACCCAATATTTATTTTTTTTTTCTGAATAAGTAATGTACCACGGCATTAATCTTAAAGTTTCCCTTAAAGAAAATCGTTTTACGGTCCAAAAATAAGAGAGAATAAGAGAGTCACTCTTATATCTTGCAAATCCATTTTCGCTATTTTTCATCTAATTGTTACAAGTCATATATCATTAGATGCGTCTTTTTTTTCCGATTTGGAATCTGCGTAAAAAAGAGAAAATGTCACTTACTACGTTTTCGCTTTCTAGCGTCGATATTATTTTTTTATCACTTTTACCTCACGTTTGGCTTCTATCTCGCTTGATGGAAGGCGAAGATGAAGCCTAGGATGATAAATAAATATCATAAACATATGTATTTATTATCATTAAATATTTCACAATTTTTGTTAGGCAACTTTCTTCTGCTTTTTAACCGACTTTAAAGAAAGGAGCCTCATTTCGTACGTATTTTTTCTTTATTATTTTTAAAGGTTGTGTTAACAGTTAGGTTGCATGTGAACGTTTTCGGCACGCAACCATGGGTTCCGAAGATATACATTTTTGACACCCCTGAGCTTCTCTCCGCCGTAGCTTTTACTGTACCGTCGCGGTTACCTAGACCTTCACGATACCAATTGTTGAGAAGCAGTTTACTCAGATCGAACTTAGGTAAGAATGCGCCCTTAAATAGAGTCAGTATAGAATTCAACTCTTTAACAAAAACGGACGATATCGACCTCTGTTTTCCTAGTATTACTATGTATAAACAATCACTAATCTACAAATAGCTTTTTTATTAGTTAATTTTTAATTAAAAATTTAGTGTTATTTTTACTTTTGTGTTCTTTTTATTTTTATCTTAACATTGTCACTCGCCAATTAATTGCTTGCAGTCTACGCCTATAACTGCGATGGCATTAACTTCACACCTTTTCACTGTTTTATGTATTGCTTGTTAAAAATGTTCATTATGTTGGTGTAATAAATAAATATATAAATATATTAGGGAAGTACTATCTTTGGTTGAGATGTTTGTTGAGATTTTAAATGTTAAAAACAGACACTTCAATTTTTTATATGTATAGATGAATTAGCACACTTCACACACATATTTAATAAGATAATCTTTGTGTCGATCTTGTTTTATCGTTTATAGCGACAAGTATTCCAATTAACACTGAATAGAGCAATTTCTCAACATGAAACACTTATTAGACCACCGTCGGTGATTGTTGTCGTTTGAATTATGCGGTTGAAATTATAATACTTACTAGTTATTAGCGCTAATTCTCAATAATTCAGGTCTTTTGTGTGGTAATGCCTTTAAATTTTAGCACATGAATGCCGTAAATACTTAATAGTGTAATAAAAAACTATCTTAAAACGCGAATTCAGTTGGTAATTAATCGAAGTCCACTTTGTCGTCCGCTAAAGTGGACCCGGGAAGAAGGCGACATTGGCTGGTCCGTGTCGCCTTGTACTGCGGGAACACAGGGGAGGAGAGAATAACCTCCTCCCTCCTCCTCCGGGACGTTCTCTCCAAAGAGCATAGTGCAGTGGGCTCCGGTGCCTTTCTGAGATCCTGTGGCCCCTCACCATGCACCGAGGAAAGGCCACCGGGGGGTTTTTAGTGGGTAAGAAGGCGGGGTTATGGTAACTTCTTGAAGTTTACCCTCCCCTCCCCCCGTCAACAAAAGAAAATCTTGCATAGACGAAATATTGATTTTAGGAAAACAAAACAAGGATATTAATAAGATGTGGATGACCGACTAGTATTATTATTACTTAAATATATTGCTAGCTAAAAGGTAATAAATATTTTTCTATTTGTAAAAAAATGTAATATGTATATTAGGTGTAAATAGAAATGTTATCGTGTAATCAACAGACTTATAACAGTGATGACAAAGTTATTATAACGTAATAACACAGTCAACACAACTGCGCCGTCCACCGCGCACCGCCAGAGTGCGCTAATGAGCGCCGGAATCTGCAATCGCGCCATCTGCCGTCTAATCAACGATTGGAGTTAATTAAATCGCGTTGGCAATATGGCGGCAGGCATAATTGCTATTAATAAAGCGCTTTCCTGTATAATTGGACGGCTGCGAGCGCGGATTGGCCGCGCCGCGGACCCTAATCACAACGTGATAACACCGCTCTAATGGCATATGCTATGCCTATTTCGGAACAGCCTTTACTTTCACGTGTATCGTCGCTTCCGCTGTTACGATGTCACCGTTACATTGTCCGCTCGAAATGTTCCTACAAAGTTTCTTGGTGATGACGTTTAAAAAATTTTAACCGACTTAAATAAAGCGGATGTACTCTATTTGTCGGATTTTTTCATGCTTGTTTTATCGTTTATAGCGGCAAGTATTCCAATTAACACTAAATAGAGCAATTTCAACATGAAACACTTATTCGACCACCGTCGGTGATTGTTGTCGCTTGAATTATGCGGTTGAAATTATAATACTTACTAGTTATTAGCGCTAATTCTCAATAATTCAGGTCTTTTGTGTGGTAATGCCTTTAAATTTTAGCACATGAATGCCGTAAATACTTAATAGTGTAATAAAAAACTATCTTAAAACGCGAATTCAGTTGGTAATTAATCGGAGTCCACTTTGTCGTTTGCTAAAGTGGACCCGGGAAGAAGGCGACATTGGCTGGTCCGTGTCGCCTTGTACTGCGGGAACACAGGGGAGGAGAGAATAACCTCCTCCCCCCCTCCTCCCCTCCGGGACGTTCTCTCCAAAGAGCATAGTGCAGTGGGGCTCCGGTGCCTTTCTCTGGAGATCCCGTGGCCCCTCACCATGCACCGAGGAAAGGCCACCGGGGGGTTTTTAGTGGGTAAGAAGGCGGGGTTATGGTAACTTCTTGAAGTTTACCCTCCCCTCCCCCCGTCAACAAAAGAAAATCTTGCATAGACGAAATATTGATTTTAAGAAAACAAAACAAGGATATTAATAAGATGTGGATGACCGACTAGTATTATTATTCCTGAAATTTATTGCTAGCTAAAAGGTAGTAAATATTTTTCTATTTGTAAAAAAATGTAATATCTATATTAGGTGTAAATAGAAATGTTATCGTGTAATCAACAGACTTATAATAGTGTTGACAAAGTTATTATAACGTAATAATACAGTCAACACAACTGCGCCGTCCACCGCGCACCGCCAGAGTGCGCTAATGAGCGCCGGAATCTGCAATCTCGCGCCATCTGCCGTCTAATCAACGATTGGAGTTAATTAAATCGCGTTGGCAATATGGCGGCAGGCATAATTGCTATTAATAAAGCGCTTTCCTGTATAATTGGACGGCTGCGAGCGCGGATTGGCCGCGCCGCGGACCCTAATCACAACGTGATAACACCGCTCTAATGGCATATGCTATGCCTATTTCGGAACAGCCTTTACTTTCACATGTATCGTCACTTCCGCTGTTACGATGTCACCGTTACATTGTCCGCTCGAAATGTTCCTACAGAGTTTCTTCGGTGATGACGTTTAAAACATTTTAACCGACTTAAATAAAGCGGTTGTACTCAATTTGTCGGATTTTTTCATGCTTGTGCTCTCATACCAGCTTAATTTATATAAACTTCTTAAAATTCATATGAAAGAATGCCTTTTGATTGAGACATTGGTAGGCTTATTAATACGGTACGTTTATTGATATTTTACGATACTTTACGTTGCTTATTGCAATCTAAGACTCGGTCGGTAAGCACTCTTTAACGACAATGATCACAATTAATGGGGAATAAAAAGAGAAAATAGACGAGAGAACTTCGTTATACTACTATGATACTTATTAAGTTAACGTTACAGCCTATAGATATTATGTATGTCCCACTGTTGGGCACTGGCTTTCTCAGTAAAGATAGTATAAGCCAGGCGGCTCTAGTGCGGATTGACAGACTTCACACGTCTTAGAATTTTTTTCTCACGATATTTTCTTTCAGCGTCAGATGCCTGGTAGAGCACATAAAATAGGGTTCGGTCTGAGAAAAGTAACGTTGGTTACGTTGCGTTTCTCAGACCGAACCCTAAACCATTATGTTACAGACTTGATATTGATACATGTTTACAATAATTAATCATTTTAAATCAGCCTTGAAAGTGTATTGAGCTTAAATAGAGGTTTTGATCAGGATGCACGGTGGAGGGAAGTGGCAACAATGCGTAAGATGGAGCCAGCGGAGCGACGCGCCCGGAACTTTGATTGACGAGTTAGCACCTCGCTGCTGCGTCTCTAATTAAGACGTGCGATGTGCGCGGGCGCATTGCGCATGTCTTTTGCAAGAACACGTGTAAAATTAGATTGCGAATCTCACTTAACACTTTGTAACTACATGCGTGGAATTAAAACTTAAAAGGGTAATATTAAATGGAAAAGTTTATTTAAAACGTACATTTTAAAGTTGTATTTAATAAATGAAAAAAATCACTTATTAACATCTCTTTATGCCGTCACAGTTATCTAGACCAGCTTTATTTATGCAAGTACTATTATTAAAGTTTGCTACTATTTAAAAACTTTTTGTAGATTGTAATAAATAAATAAATTGTAGCTATTCCGAATCAAAAGGTTGATAACCCCTGACCTAGACTATCACGATTCAAATTATTTTAAGATGTAACGTACGAAAATCGAACTTAGGTAAATATGTACCGCTAAATAGATTGATCAGAGAATTTAACACACGCAAAAGAACTATATAGATTTCAAAGAGACATAATTTTCAAAAGTCCTTAATCTATAATTTTTTTGTTTTTATTGTCTTTTTACTGTTTTTTTTTGTCTTTTTATTGTTTTTTTAAGTAATTGAGCGTAGTCTTCACCTACAATTGCGATTGTTTGATTGGTTTTCGAATTGCACCATTAACCATGCAACTATTCCTATAACATTTGACATCTTGTTCTCTGATGTAGGCTTCCGATAGATATTTCGCCACACTTGAATTGATATAAACAATTTTATCCGTCGGTGATCGTTTTAAAGTTTGTCCAGAATCATTTATATCATCTCTAGTGACGAATTCATTATACAAAATACACTTAAGCTGAATAACAATATTACGACACCAAGATAAAACGCCTCGCACCATAATATACATGAACGTCCAGAAAATTCCAAACAGAGAAGTAATCTTACAAGCATACATGTCTATTTGACGTTACGGACGTAAAAATAAGCCATTTGTGAATAGATTTACGGCTCACATCTAAGCGTAAGTCGTACGACGAGTTTAACAATGTCATAACTGTAATGAGGACGCTGTAAACGATCGCGCCCCTTATTTCTGTCTTCGATATATGCTCATTAAAATCCGAACGCGTGCGTGCTCCTTTTGCCAGCGCTTGCTTTTCCGCTAACTTTCGGGTGGTAGAATGATGGACGACGTCGGTGGTGGTATATCATTGCGGTAATATATATCGTGCTGTGCGTCGAGTGTCGCCATTAACGCATGCGCGCAATTGCCCGTTCCAGTGCACCATCAGGAATGCTATAAGACGCGTCCCGCAAATCGACGCGCGCGACCGCGGCTAAACACGCATAAATCTTATTAAAGCTATTCTTATTTCTGTCCTCCCCAGTTCAGCAATCTTTACGTGTATAACACTCCTTTGTCTCCACAAACGCCCGCGTGTTATACGAGGCATAAAATTTCCATTACCAATGCGCCAATCGTAATCATATTGTAAATTATAAAAATGGTATCGTAAATTACTGCCGTATACATGTTAACTGTACGGGTGGTCGAGGAGTTGATTGTATATTATTCAAATAACGGTTCAAAAGCCACGATCATATAGCGAAGGATTCGATGATTTGATCGCAAATTATCAAATAACTTTCCCGTACAAAAAGTGAGAGGCCGAAGCGACGCCACATCTCGCGGCCAAAGATTCTTGTTTCCGTTCTCGCCGTTTCAATGACTAACACTTTGTGTCGATTAGAAGATTGTATTTCACGCGCCCGCTACCGAAGCCACTTTTTGTGTCACTCCGTACTACACAGCGAGTTTATTATCTCGATATTTTTTCTATACACTTTTAAATTCTCTATGTTCTGTTTCTTGTTACCGACTTCTGATATTGCTTCAACCTTTTTTTTATGGTCCGCTATCATATAACCTCACCCCTTGTTAACATAAGGGTGATAGCGGGAAACCGCCGTTACATCGTGTGTAATAAGAGACATTACGACGCCCAACCACAAACAATTTCACTAACAGTAAACAAAAACGATATGACTTTACAAAAATGTCTGCCCATTCGTCTTTCTCCAACGGGAGACGTTAAAGAATGTCTCCGTTAAGGAGGGGAAGGGGAGCGATTGCTTAGAGTCACAATCGCATGAAAGCATTCATAGTACACCTTATGTGGTTTGCATGCGGCGAGAAAAAACTGTTTACGCGATTTTAGACTTTGTCATCCCCTTAACATAAGCATTTTTTATTACTATTTTTATTCTAAATATTTATTATTGCTGACAGTGTATTGCGAAGGGGAAGGTAAATATAAGCAGCCGGTTAAAGTATCAAAGACACAATATCTAAGAATATATAATTTTGGTAACAGACGTCCATACCGTTTGCCTCAAGTAATGTAAGCAATACACGTATAGATTTACGGCGGGTTTCTGTATTCGATCTTCAATGTAAGATTGTTTCCGATCCTGATTTTATTTGGTCCATCTATCGATCCGTAATCCGCATTTCAATATCCGATCTTGGCTTTGGAAGTGATTGAAAAAGAATGGATTTGTCGTAAATGACAGTCCTCTCTAATAATCCGTTTTACGCCGTCAAAATAATATACCAGTTATAGTGCAGAAAATGGATTGAAATATCAATCTCGGATAGCTATTTGCAGATCGAGATTGAATATAGAAACCCGCCGATAGTGAGAAAAGATTTTCCTTCGTAATTTTTCGGAAAAGTTCGTATTCATCGTGCTCTCTCAAATAGCTCGAAATTAATGAATATGAAAATGTCACTAATAATACGATCATTCGTTACAGTACAGGTGTCATCGTATTCCGATAAAGATCAGAGTTTTCCTGAAGGAAAATAATTCCTCACTATATCTGTACATCGTGTTATATCTTACAAAAAAAAAAATTCTTATGTATTGTTGTAACAAAAATCGAAATCGATTGATAAAAGATCTTATTTATTCATAACATAATACAGTATCATTACAGACGCAGCAATTCGATGCTGTAACTAAAAAAAATTAATAATATTTGTATACAAGAAAAAAAAAAAAAGACAAAAAAATTGAAATAAGATGAAGAAGATATACAAAAGAAAATGATTAAGAAATTCCTGCCACTTTTTTAAGTCGTTTTAAAATAACAAATTTGATTTCATATCTCCTATCGAATTGCGTGCAAGCATTTTGTTGTGCTAATTGGTGGCGATAATTTGCGATAACCTCTGCTCTAATGAGCGAAAGACGATTGGTGCCGGTCTCGGGGAGTAATAATTCCCGCTCGACCAAGTAATTGTCGAAAAATTGCGTTAATGTGAAAGTTTACGCTTTAACATAACAATGGGAGAAGGAAGTCGATACGGCGAGTATAAAATGTAGGTGAGAGCAATACATAAAACGCTTTCATATAAATATATTACAACTTTTCCTTATCTATCGGCTCGCCTCACTTTATGATCAAAGACGCACAAAAATTAACAAACGATATCGGTATTTTAATTGAAGTAAGGCCTCCTGCCTTCCGACTAACACAGGGTATGTGTTAAGTACGTGTACTTACTTCCCGTCAGTAATATGTCTACTATCGCGATTTTTTAGCTGAACTGAATTGTTTTTTTTACATAATTTACTTTGACCATTTTATAAAATAATTAATGTCAATATTCGAGTTGCTGATTTGAATCGATAATTATATATTTCAGCAGTTAAAAGTTAAAGTAACTGCCTTTATATATACCCCACTGCTGAGCACAGGCCTTCTCTGTAAAGAGAGTATAAGAGCGTAGTCCGCCACGCAGCCCTAGTGCGGATTGACAGACTTTACATGTAGAAAAATTTTCTAGGACTTGTAGGTTTCTTCACCGCCGACCGCGTGGTAAATCAGCACATAAAATTGCAACAGCAAATTTATTGGTGCCGGTACCGGGGATCGAACTCGGGTTGCTATCGTAACATGCAACTTGCGGCTACCGCCCGGACAATGAGCTACTATGGACCATTTCAGCATTACACTGAGGCGTTTGGTTATTTGTATTTTGTGACATTTGTCGAATATATCAACAGTGATATCATAAAGACTAAGCTTTTTGCATCTTACTGTATGGGGTTCAACATACCAATGACTTTTCTTTGACATAAGTACAAAACAAATCACTAATCACTGTCTTTTTTTACAATCATATATTAAGTAGTTCATACATCATACAATTTATTTTATTTTTAGCCAAACAATACTCGCTTTCTCATAGTTTATTTTAACCAATAATTTCGATAACATATTCCAGTCAAATTCCAATAAGATTCACACTTTAGAAGATTATAGTTTTTTAGTTGATATATGTTAATGACTATCTAATACGTCACCATTTTAACTTTTTTATAGCTGTACAGTAACTAATTAACTTTGTTATCTGAGCTTGTAGAACAAACATGGTTGTTAAATGTGTTTAAGTTAAAGTTAAAGTTACAGCCTTTATATATGTCCCACTGTTGGGTGCAGGCCTTCTCTGTAAAGAGAGTATAAGGGCATAGTCCGCCACGCAGCCCTA
This sequence comes from Meandrusa payeni, assembly GCA_029286785.1. Lineage (NCBI taxonomy): Eukaryota > Metazoa > Arthropoda > Insecta > Lepidoptera > Papilionidae > Meandrusa > Meandrusa payeni. The sequence goes on along the minus strand of JAGSMX010000012.1, from coordinate 5,742,691 downwards.
GTGCGGATTGACAGACTTCACATGTAGAAAAAATTTCTAAGACATGTAGGTTTCACGATGTTTTCCTTCACCGTCGAGTGCGTGGTAAATCAGCACATAAAATTGCAACAACAAATTTATTGGTGCCGGCACCGGGGATCGAACTCGGGTTGCTAGCGTACTACGCAACTTGAGCCAAGCACACGGACACTGAGCTACCACGGCTCCGGTATTATAAACAATTAAATGTGTTTAATTGTTTATAATACCGAACTATCGCAGTAATATTACGGAATAATATTAATCAAAACCTAACCAATGTTTCATCAAACTAATCTTAAAGTTCATCCTTTCCAATAATAAAATATCGAAATCGTTTGACATGATATGAGTTATTCGACTATTTGTAGCGCACATACTTGATGCAAATTTACGACTTTATGGTGCCATTGTCAGTATCGGACCAAAATTATATAGGACAACACGAAAATTGGTTCTTTCAGTGGAAGGTCTCTCTCTAGTGGTCTCTGTCCAGCGCGTCTCATACAGCACTGTAAAATTTGGAGGACGACGAGTCTTTTACCTGATCGGACCACCTTGTTGGTGAACGGCCGCGAGATCTTTCGGTGTTTTCCTGCGGTGTTTCCAACTACGATCAGTTTATCTAGACTTTCGTCGCCTCTGCGCATTGTGTGTCCGAAATACGCCAGGATTCGTTGTCGGCATATGGTAGACAAACGAGTCTTAATTTGTAGTTGGCTTAGGATAGATGCATTGGTGCGTTTCGCAGTCCAGGGTATCCTTAACAGACGAATTGAGAACCTCCTCCTTTTTTGAAGTCGGTTAATAAAGGAGAGAAAACGCGTTTAATCCATCACTGCCGGCATCCATTCATCTTTAGCGTATATTTTTTTTTGTTTTATTCCTAAATATACTTGCTAAACTAAAACCTAAGATTTTAAAATATGGAGTTATGTAAATAGCCGTTTCGAAAAAAGAGCAAATTCTAGATTGTTCTATCGTACAATTTTGTATGTTGTAGGCGCATGTTCCCGACGGTGCGCGTGTCGTTCGCGGGGTGCCGAGCGGAGGCGCGCTACGCGGTGCTGCTGGACGTGGTGCCGGTGGACGGCAAGCGTTACCGCTACGCCTATCACCGCTCCTCGTGGCTGGTGGCCGGCAAGGCGGACCCGCCCGCCCCCGCGCGCCTCTACCCGCACCCCGACTCGCCCTTCGCCGGCGACCAGCTGCGCAAGCAGGTCGTCTCCTTCGAGAAGGTCAAGCTCACCAACAACGAGATGGACAAAAATGGACAGGTTGGTACATTAAAAACAATAGTCAAGTTGGTTCAGATTTCATTTTGTTTTTTTTAAACAAATCTACGCTGATTGGCCAGACACGCTGACCGCAACAGTTTATCCGGCCGTGAGAAGTAGCTTAGTCAGTAGCTTCCAAGATTTTTTTAATTAAGGATCTTGGATAGCAGCCCTTTGTTATGACAGTCGATTAATTACAAAACAATGACCCTCTATGTTTAATTTAAGCGTCAATAGCCTAATGTTTTAGTTTACAGGCTGCGAATTAGCATATTCTAGCACAAGCTTAAGCTTGGTTTGATGGTTGACTTTTTTTAAAAAAAAGTCTAGTACAATTTATTAACTTTTTAAATAATTTTTCTTTAGTTGGTGTTAAACTCGATGCACAAGTACCAACCTCGCATCCACCTAGTATTGCGACGGGAGGGCGCGATCAACGCACCAATCGTAGACCTGGAACAGGAGGAGTTCAAGACGTTCATATTCCCGGAATGCGTCTTCACCGCGGTCACGGCCTATCAGAACCAACTGGTAAGTATCTGCACGATCCCATCAACTTACTTAATCTAGGTCCTCGGATATGCTTGGCAGCTCTCAACTGCCGTTTCGATCATTTGATTTCTAAAATAGATCAGAGAGCTAAACGCTCGAGATTGCAACGCGTTGTCGGCTGACTATCGACAGTTTCTATTTCCATCACGCTAATTGCATCTCGCTGAAAGGTATGTCCAGTCCGAACAAAGGGACATGGCACGTCATTTTTCGTGTATCAAGCGGCCACACGCGCGTTCCCCTGACGACAGACGTACGGCGCGCCTGACGCCCCCACAATGGTGACGATTAAAGTTTTCAGCCGCGCTAAATATAAGCGCCGAGATGGCTTACCAATGCGCCCTGGTCGCCTATGATGACCGTCTCGCAACTCACTTCGCTAATGCCATTAGCTTGTTGAAAGTTATCGGAATCTCTTTCACGTCTACTTTAGCTATTGATTTGAATATTCACGCAGAAATTTAGTTTGAAGTTCAATTTCTTTCAGCGCGTTAGTGGTACGAAATGATGAAGGCGAATATTTACGAAGCGGACACCGTCATCTAAATCGACGCCGCGAAGTTGGTCATTCTCCAACCAATTTAGCTTTAGTGTATATGTATTTTTATTAATAATGTATTTAACAAAGTACTGGCAGACATATAAGTATTTTCTTAAAAGGATTGGATTAAATTACCCGTATCAAACAATAGATGTTAACTCCTTATCTGGAAGGTCGCTTCAGGTTGCGTAGTACGCTGGCAACTCGACTACGATCCTCGATGGCGGCGCCAATGATTTGTTGTCATTTTTAATTGCTGATTTACCACGTGCTCGGCGGTGAAGAAAAACGTCGTAAGGAGACTTGTATGACCTAAAAAAGAATTCTAAGGTATATGAAATCCGTCAACTCGTTTTTCCTTGTGACTCGTACACAAGGGTCATATAAATAACTTCCTCGGGGCGAAAATTATTAATAAAAGGATACCACTATAGACTATACAATACATAGTTTAAAATACAAATACTACGAGTGGAAAACAAAATCATTCAAAATGTGTCTGGGTCCAAAAATGGATAGATATAACAATGACTCAATTTTGGAGTAGCGTTGCTGGTTTCCGCCGGGTCTGGTTTGAAAGGACAATTCCTGCAGTATTTTTTTTTAATTCAGACTATATGTACACTTATATATAAGGTATAACATCCCTTTAACCATAGCAGCATAGACAGAGAAAACTTTGCCAAAGCACTTTTTTCCAAGCTTTTTCTTTATATATTACATTAAATTTGTGCCAAATATTTTGCAAGTAATTTTTTGTAATTACAAGTATATTTGCGAATAAAAACAAATCGAATCTAACGCTATATAGTACTACGATCGGATGCCCTTTTTGCATTTCCGAAATATCGTAGGAATATTACGAAATCAAACCTTATCAGAAACCAACCAGACCCACATCCAATTACTCTTAAAGTTTATCCCTTCGAATCAAAAATTAATCACCGAAATCCGTTAGCGTTATTGAGTTATTCGTCGGTTTGTGGCGCACATACATGACTCAAAAATGAATGAATTTTGAAAGCACCAGCTTTCAAAAATAATAGAATCATCAAAATTGGTTCACCCATTCCAAAGTTATACGGTTACAAACATTAAAAAAATACTGAAGAATTGAGAAGTCGGTTGAAAACACCGCCAAATGGCAATTCATTGATAGAAGGCGACTGGGAATATTTATCACTAGTATACACACAAACTTAATATACTTTCTGATAACTCCTATTTATCGTACCATAAACAAGTTTATTAAATATTGACATAAGGTAACACCAGTAATCGCCCCGCTCGCCGCTCCGCCCGACCGCCGGCGTCGGTCTCCCGCTACCGCATGTGTCTCCACGAGCAATTAATTCTCTGTCACAAGAGCGTTCGGGCGTCTCACAGCTTCTCGTTTTGTTCCGTCCCGAGCAGTAATTAGGACGTTTTGAGGTTCATAAAGGAAGCGTTACTTTATATCGACAACGCACTACATAAATCTTCATTCGTTCGTTAATTAGCTGTTTCGAGTTCTACAAACATGAGTAGCGATCGTTTTTGTTTTAAATTAATTTACAAAACGGCGGTGTAAATGGTTAATATCGGAATGTTCTCATACGGTTACACACATGCGTTCTTTGTGTACACTAGTGTAGCTGAATCTAATGGCTTGTGCCGAGGACACGTGGACAAAGGTCGAGTAAATAGCTCCCTAGGGATGTTGATTATTGATACCGATTGAATGGAATGCTCTACTAAATTCACTACCAATTGTCCGATAATACCTATTAATTTACTTACATTTTAAAGTGAATAGAGTTTTTTTATATTATAGAAAATAATGTGCCATTGTCTATCGATTATAAAGATTTCAAATTGTCTACGGCAACTACCTCAGAACGTAAGGAGCGTGCTATCGGAACTTCGATCGCGACAAGAGAGCGGGCGGCGGCGCGGGCGCAGCTCTCGCTCCGATTTGGCTGACGTCACGTCTTTGACAGCTAAAACATTTGTCGAACGCCGGAGATAGTGTCACAGATAACGCAAACCCTTACAACAATAAGAACACACTTAGCATGTTTGCACCTGCGCCCCGGCCAAGATCGATACGTCTCATGCCCGCACAATTTAAATTCCATACAAAAAAGGCGAATGCACACAGCCGCACGGCCACAAACGTCAGAGAGGCTATTTTTACATAGATACTGATCTTATACGAGCGATTAATTGTACAAAATTTGAATTCTTAAGTTTCATAAAAAAGTGTCACCGTGTTTTTCTGATCGCGCGACGTTTGTCATATCAATTTGGAATGATACATCAATTTTTTATTTTTACTATGTTGATCGGTGATATTAGAGATAAAATCTGGATGGAAAAAAATGTGTCGTGAATTGTGTTTTTTGTGTGTGTTCGCCGTGTGAGACGGTGCGTCGCCGCGGCCCGCGCTGCGGGATGGTTTCCCTGGAAAACGCCCCGGGCTGGACTTCGACCTGCTTCAATATTTAACATTTTTACACCCACCACACTATTGTCGTGTTGTGAGTTTTGTGAACGCTCCTTTGTCTGAAATTCGAGTCGCTGCGAGGTGACAATGTTTGATAGACTTTACGCATCCTCAATGCACACAATGCGTTTTTTAAAAGGCGATGACTTGTGAATTTGTTGTGATTGATTGCTCCTTTGAGGATATATACTTATGGAGAAGGAATATTGTCAGATTGTATCCGAATCTTGTAGACTTATTATTATATTTAAAGTTTTTAAAAGGAGATTGTAATTAAAAACGTTGTGTCTCATTAACATGAATATTTATTTAAAATATTTAAATAATTGAAAGGTCAAATTTTCTCCAATATAATGTCACATATTATATCGACATTATTACTATAGTGATGTGGATGTTAATAAAAATCTTCAACCATAGACAAAATATAATGAGTTTTATTTATAAAATGAAACGATTATAGAAACCGCATCTATTGCTCTTGGCGTCTATAAGGTAGCATGAGAAGATAATCACAGAAATAACTACTGCCCACCAATCCATGCGAGCATCACGTAAACACCTTCAATAGATGCTTAATTGAAATTTATTTCTCATTTCTCAGTATCAACAATCAATATTCTAAAATCTCCAAGCCGAATCTATTCGTGCATTCAACGTCCACAAACGAGTTCTAGCCTCGACATAATCGAACAATATAATGAAGGAGTAAAGGCAAACACAATTTCAATAACAAAGGGCATCCATGACAAATAAACATATTTCACGGGCCAAAATGGCTGCGGTCAGGTGTCACGGTGCCCCTTCCGCCCGCCCCTCCCCCTTAACGCACCTCTTTCTTCGATAATCGATTTAGTCTTACGAAAGCGATCCTTCTTTTTTTTTATTTGTGTCAACCAGCTCTACTGTAGCGTGTAAACATTTTTTTTTCCTTTATCGACAAATAGTGTTTGAGGTTTTATATGTTGAAATGATAATTTAATATAAAATGTGGGAGATGACCCAATTATAGGGTTTCTTGAGTTCACAATCGAACGGTAGTAGTTTCGTATAGGTGTGTATTAATGTTATTATTTTTAACCGTCTTTAGTACTACTTGATGCGGCTAATTCGCGAGGTCTACCTGTAGGTAGGAATGATAAATGACTGTTATAATCTTTAATGTCTTTTATTTTTATGTCTAATTTACCAAATTTATGTTCCCTACGCGACTGTCATCGTGTGACCCCATCATATAACGATCGGTCACAAATCTTAGCAAGTAATTTTTTTGTCTACGTTTAGAATCCGATAAATAGATACTTAGTGCTAGCCAGCTAGGTTCGTAGTATGCAAAAATATGAATCCAGAATTACAAAAAAGAATCACAAGGATTTTTGTGCAGAACGAAATAAAAGATTGATTGTTTATTTAAGAACCATCTATTTAGAACATCACTTGGAGCCTTAATTGCATTCCTTCGGGAATTTCACATCTATATATCTAAAAGAGAAAGTGTGTGGGTTTGTTACTTATAGGCTCCGAAACGGCTGGACCGATTTCAATGAAACTTCCAGGGAATCTTCAGATTGACCTGGCGAGTAATCCTGTAAAGTTTGGTGACGGTCGGAGCACTCCTTTAACTATCAAATACAGCTTTGATATTATATTGAGTTATGTGTATGATATATGATATTGTATTTACTGATATGTACATGGGTGTAGGTAATGATCTTCACCCGCTCGAGAAGAGAAGAGAAGAGAATGAATACGGAGAGAAATGAATAATTTGTAAATTAAATATTTAATGACGTAAGTTTATTGTTTAAATAAAATAAAGCAATATCTTGCACGGCGAAGCGGGCTGGGTACGCTAGTAACCAATAAATACATTTTCGTGATATCGCGAGTACGAAAATTTAAATGGTCACAATAAAAACTACAAGTGTCACAATGTCACTGCAAATGTTCATTTTTCAACAAATAATACGGTGCGATAACACGAAACCCACATAAGTCAAAAATACAAGAAGTCAACGTACTTGCTTATGAGAGGATTTAAAATAATTTAACATGATATTATTTATTTGTTGTTCGTCCCGCTCTTGCGCATTGAGACGACCTTTGCTGTTGTACACGATCTCTTTCTCTTTCACCATCGATCACGCGAGGTGTGACGTCACGCAGAGCCGTCGTGTGCGGCCCGAATGAATTTATTGCGGTTGCGCACCAACGCAAACAAAAAACTATGCTTTTATTCCATAAAAATTAAAATTACAATTATTTGTTGATTTCGACATTTAAACTCTAATATTTTTACTTGATTCACTAATGTGTGACCGGCGATTATTAATAATCTCAGTGTAGAAAAAATTCAAAAACATTATTGACATGACATTTTAATTATTAAACGATTATAATAACGTCTGTGACGAATTAAATATAAAATGCCTTATCAACGTAGTACATAAAATACTTATTTGTTAGTCTATTAATTATTATCTGTATTTGTTTAATCTGTGATAAAAAAATAAAATTTGCCAGTTGTCAATTTATATTAGAATATTATCTGTGCGTTGCGTTGATTAGGTAGCAACGACTGGATATATCAACATGTGGCAAATCGCTTATTCATTGATTTTTCGACTATACAATTGCAATTATGGACATGAAGGTAGAGTCGATCTTATACTGACTGTAGGTTCCATTATGGATCTAGTCTCGCGCCTAAACAGGGAGTCAAATCACAGATTGATTTTAAACTAAATAACGATGAAAATTTTCAAATGCTTTCCGTAAAACTTTTCACAATTAAAATTCCCAGTTAACAACTGAAATTGGAAATGTTTATATGCACGTTAATTATGAGAGTAACTACGATGATTGCGGAAGACCTTTACAATCTGCGTACTGTATATTTTATAATATCCATTGGTACTATTGGTGAGAGTTTAAACCTTATTAACATGCTAGATGAAGACGAATGATAAGTTTATAGAACAATGATATCGTAATATTCCTCTCATTATGTATTCACTTTTACTAAAATAAAACTTTAATATTTTGCATGACTATTATTTATAAATAAAGCGATTTAATAAGATCATTAGTTATTCAATAAAACTATTTTTTACAAATTTTATCGCGTCTTGATTTTGACGCAGAATCTGCGTGGATCTGAAAGTGTTCGAAACGTCTAGAAATCAAAAATAAAATAAGAATACGATAAAATCAGTTAAAATATTTAAAACTATTTTTATAGCATATTTTAATATTAATGATATTTCAATGAGTGATATTAATTATAAGAAGCCTGAAGATAGATGTTCGACACTGGTGTTACATCATTTAATATACACGATAGCAAAGGAGAGCTGGATCAAGCGCACCGTGACGTTTAGTTTGTTCTACAGAATGTTTCTGTCGTGTGCCGTTCGACGAGGCGTTATACTGTTTTATACGAATTGAGGCAAAGGAACTTACGGCTGACCTGATAAGTGATCACCATCGCTCACGAACATTGACAGCAACAGAGAAGCTGCAGGTGCGTTGCCGGCTTTTGGAGTAGGCTCGTTTCTTGAAGATCCCCATAACGTATAGGTTCGGAAACACCGCTGGTGACAGTTGATTCCACAGGTTGACAGTGCGTGGAAGAAAGTTACACGAGAAACGTACAGACGTGGAACGCCAACCATCAAGATGGTGTCAATTGTTGGTATATTTCACGCTCTCTGTCACCTTGTATAAAAGTCTCTTATGAACTCTATATACTTTCAGTTACCGCTCATATTTATTTTAATTATAACCGACTAGCTTATTTTAACCGACTTCAAAAAACAGGTTCTCAATTCGTGTGTATTTTGTTTCATGTGTGTGCACTGTTAGCGCCGTCATTTATGAACGAATTTGTTTTGTTTTTGTTTTCGATATTAATTTTGTTGGATTGACTTTGGATTTTTTTCGAGTTGTAGTTAACACAGATTGGCCAAAGAAGCTGGCCTTGACTGCTTCACATTAAGAGGTGGCATAGCTCTTAGGTCGCTTAGCCTAAACCTCTATCTCTAGTAACCGGAGACAAGGGTCTCCCCGGGGAGGGGTAACCGCGGCTTGGACGGTTACTTTGGATTTCGGGGATATATCAAGCAATTCCTAGTAAAAGTATAGAAGGATTTTTGTTGACATATTGTTAGGTTTATATCAATCAAAGACTGAGTAAGTGCTTGTTAACGCACGATTGTGAAAAAGAGATAGTGATATACTTTGATACTTCCGAAATAAAACAGAGCTTCTGCGTGTTATAGCGTATGTTTAATGCGTCACAGATTTTATTTAAAATTTGTTTTTGTCTTTACTCCTAAATATACATGTCTACCGTAACGGAGCTATCTACATGTGTGGTATAAACTTCACTAAGCAATTTATCACTTCCCAATAATTAGGGAGTCTCTTGCGGAGTGTGCGCCGGCGTCACTGCGACAACCAATTCTCTTCCTTGACGCCTTTTGTGTGAGATTTTTGTTTCTCGCCCGGGAATAATGTCATTATGGCGCCTTTAATGTTACCAGTGCGGAGGAGCGGGCCCGCCGCCCAAGGCGAACATTTGTTGATACTTAAATTAGGTTGTTTTGATATTCCTCTCTATTATCTATTCACTTTTACTAAAATAAAACTTTAATATTTTGCATGACTATTATTTATAAATAAAGCGATTTAATAAGATCGTTAGTTATTCAATAAAACTATTTTTTACGAATTTTATCGCGTCTTGTTTTTGACGCAGAATCTGCGTAGATCTGAAAGTGTTCGAAACGTCTAGAAATCAAAAATAAAATAAGAATACGATAAAATCAGTTAAAATATTTAAAACTATTTTTATAGCATATTTTAATATTAATGATATTTCAATGAGTGATATTAATTATAAGAAGCCTGAAGATAGATGTTCGATACTGGTGTTACATCATTTAATATACACGATAGCAAAGGAGAGCTGGATCAAGCACACCGTGACGTTTAGTTTGTTCTACAGAATGTTTCTGTCGTGTGCCGTTCGACGAGGCGTTATACTGTTTTATACGAATTGAGGCAAAGGAACTTACGGCTGACCTGATAAGTGATCACCGTCGCTCACGAACATTGACAGCACCAGAGGAGCTGCAGGTGCGTTGCCTGCTTTGGAGTAGGCTCGTTTCTTGAAGGTCTCCAAATCGTATGGGTTCGGAAACACCGCTGGTAACAGTTGCTTCTATAGGTGTACAGTGGAAGAAAGTTACACGAGAAACGTACAGACGTGGAACGTCAACCATCAAGATGGTGTCAATTGTTGGTATATTTCACGCTCTCTGTCACCTTGTATAAAAGTCTCTTATGAACTCTATATACTTTCAGTTACCGCTCATATTTATTTTAATTATAACCGACTAGCTTATTTTAACCGACTTCAAAAAACAGGTTCTCAATTCGTGTGTATTTTGTTTCATATTTGTGCACTGTTAGCGCCGTCATTTATGAACGAATTTGTTTTGTTTTTGTTTTCGATATTAATTTTGTTGGATTGACTTTGGATTTTTTTCGAGTTGTAGTTAACACAGATTGGCCAAAGAAGCTGATCTTGACTGCTTCAAATTAAGAGGTGGCATAGCTCTTAGGTCGCTTAGCCTAAACCTCTATCGCTAGTAACTGGAGACAAGAAACCTCGGCTGGACGGTTACTTTGATTTCGGGGATATATCAAGCAATTCCTAGTAAAAGTATAGAAGGATTTTTGTTGACATATTGTTAGGTTTATCAATCAAAGACTGAGTAAGTGCTTGTTAACGCACGATTGTGAAAAAGAGATAGTGATATACTTTGATACTTTCGAAATAAAACAGAGCTTCTGCGTGTTATAGGGTATGTTTAATGCGTCACAGATTTTATTTAAAATCTGTTTTTGTCTTTACTCCTAAATATACACGTCTACCGTACCGGAGCTACATGTGTGGTATAAACTTCACTAAGCAATTTATCACTTCCCAATAATTAGGGAGTCTCTTGCGGAGTGTGCGCCGGCGTCACTGCACGACAACCAATTCTCTTTCCTTGACGCCTTTTTGTGTGAGATTTTTTTGTTTCTCGCCCGAGAATAATGTCATTATGGCGCCTTTAATGTTACCAGTGCGGAGGAGCGGGCCCGCCGCCCAAGGCGAACATTTGTTGATACTTAAATTAGGTTGTTTTGATACGCCTCTCACCCTTGTGTTTGTACTAAATGTAATAAACATGTGGCAAATCGCTTATTCATTGATTTTTCGACTATACAATTGCAATTATGGACTGAAGGTAGAGTCGATCTTATGCTACTGGTTCCATTATGAATCTAGTCTCACGCCTGAACAGGGGAGTCAAATCACAATTGATTTTAAACTAAATAACGATGAAAATTTTCAAATGCTTTCCGTAAAACTTTTCTGGTGAAATTCCCGGTTAACAACTGAAATTGGAAATGTTTATATGCACGTTAATTATAGAGTAACTACGATGATTGCGGAAGACCTTTACAATCCGTACTGTATATTTTATAATATCCATTGGTACTATCGGTGAGAGTTTAAACCTTATTAACATGCTAGATGAAGACGAATGATAAGTTTATAGAACAATTATATCGTAATATTCCTCTCATTATCTATTCACTTTTACTAAAATAAAACTTTAATATTAATGATATTTCAATGAGTGATATTAATTATAAGAAGCCTGAAGATAGATGTTCGACACTGGTGTTACATCATTTAATATACACGATAGCAAAGGAGAGCTGGATCAAGCGCACCGTGACGTTTAGTTTGTTCTACAGAATGTTTCTGTCGTGTGCCGTTCGACGAGGCGTTATACTGTTTTATACGAATTGAGGCAAAGGAACTTACGGCTGACCTGATAAGTGATCACCGTCGCTCACGAACATTGACAGCACCAGAGGAGCTGCAGGTGCGTTGCCTGCTTTGGAGTAGGCTCGTTTCTTGAAGGTCTCCAAATCGTATGGGTTCGGAAACACCGCTGGTAACAGTTGCTTCTATAGGTGTACAGTGGAAGAAAGTTACACGAGAAACGTACAGACGTGGAACGTCAACCATCAAGATGGTGTCAATTGTTGGTATATTTCACGCTCTCTGTCACCTTGTATAAAAGTCTCTTATGAACTCTATATACTTTCAGTTACCGCTCATATTATCATTTTAACCGACTTCAAAAACAGGATCTCAATTCGTGTGTATTTTGTTTCATGTTTGTGCACTGATAGCGCCGTCATTTATGAACGAATTTGTTTTGTTTTCGATATTAATTTTGTTTGATTGACTTTGGATTTTTTCGAGTTGTAGTTAACACGGATTGGCCAAAGAAGCAATCTTGATAAAGTTCTGAAAAAGTGTTCACAGTAACAAAAATTGCATTAGAATTAGCGTCAATAGCCTAATGGTTTAGGGTACGGTCTGCGAATCGTAAGATCGTAGGTTCGAATCCACCATTCGATTATTGGCGTGAATCATCTAACAAAAGCTTAAGCTTAATTTATGAAAAAACAAAAAGAAATATAGCTAGCTTTCTTTTTTAATTAATAGAGCCGAGAGGGAATCTATATTCGCGATAGCATTACTGCCTGAAGGCGCCCGAGAGGACCGAACTACGACTGGGTCGGTAATTCTTGTTAGAAAAATATCAAAGACATTCAAATAGTTTTTTCGTGACATATCTACGCTTATTGGCTAGAGAAGCTGACCATAACAGAAATGAAAAATAAAATAATCATAATACATTAGTAAAAAATACCACGCGTTCTGGGGAGAAAGCGGGTGGGTACTCCCGGTACATGATGAGGGGCTCCGGGATCTCCAGTGGAACGCACTGGAGCCCCGCTGCACTATGCTTGAAGAGTACATCCCAGAGCACGTTGATCCAGTCCAGCACTGCGAGGGCGCGGGGAAGAGGTCCCTCCCGCAACCTCGCATTGCGCATTGCCACGGCACTTGACACGGACCAGCCGATATCGCCTTTTCTCAGGTCCACCTTAGCGGACGAAAAAGGCTCCCCCGCCCCTGTCGCTTCCTGAACCCGAAGCCCTTTGTAGTCGCCTTCTGCGACAGGCAGGGGACGCGAAGGCCTTTTTCTACAAGACCAGAACTACAGGGCGAAGAACCGCCTAAACCAAGGTCGCAGGGTCCACACGCCGAGTTACTCCCTAAACAGTTTTATGCTAAGCGACCTAAGTGCTCAGACACTTTTAAAAATCCGTTGAATCGACGCAGTTCGTTCCAAAAAAACTATATGAAAAACAACCAACATAGAACTATAAATTTTTATTTGAATGACATTTTTGTTGATTTGTTCTATGAATGAAATTTTGAGATAACTGATGTTGTATCTCGAAAACAAATAGAAAACAGAACAATAACACCTGTTGGAACGTACATACATAATGCATGCACTTTGATTTTGTGAGCTGCCAGTGGCATTTTAGGCGCACTCGTTACATCAGGCGCATGCGCGTTGGGCCATTGTAGTCAATGGAATTTTCCAGGTGGGTGTGCAAGTTGAGTGGCTCCTCCGCTGACCCCCGACTCTCGCCTCGCTAAGAGACGCAGAAACGACGCTGGCCGCGTTTATTTCACATCTTTCCTTTCAATTGTTGTTATTGTAAATACTAACCGAACGAGTAAGCAAGCTACTGGCCTGGATAATTATTGAGATACAAGTCTGCTATAATATGATGATTTCAGATTGTATTGAATCATTACTTTGGATATTATATCTGTATCGACGGTAGAAAGCGGAAATCTCGTATCTTGAAAATTGTGCTACTGCTATTCTTATCCGTGAAATAGCCACCGACCGAGTCGTGGTTGGGCCCTCTCGGGCGCCCTCGGATCGGAATGCTTACGCGTAACATAATAACCGTCCTTTTTTTTTTGTTTACGGGGAGGAAATCTTCAAAAGATACCCCGCCTTCTGGGGAAGGCGGCGGTTATTTGGGGTTCTTAGCCACTAAAACTTCCCCGGTGGCCCTTTCCTCGGTGCATGACGAGGGGCTCTGGGATCTCCAGTGGAACGCACCGAAGCCCCTCTGCACTGTGCTCAAGGAGAGCACGTCCCGGGGAGGTTACCCTCCCCTGTGCCCTCGCAGCGCAAGGCGACACGGGCCAGCCGATGTCACCTTCTTCCCGGGTCCACTTTGGAGGACGACTCAGGCAGCCGAGGGGTAACCTCACCGAGGGCACCGTTGTGTCGAGTTACTAGCAATTGAGGTTCAGGCTAAGCGACCTAAGAGCTATGCCACCTCTCAATCCGGTGAAGCAGTCAAGGCCAGCTTCCTGGCCAATCTGTGTAGTTGCTATAGAATTGTTTTAATTGAATGCGCCGATGAATGGCCAAAGAAGCAGTCTTTATAAAGAGGCAAAAGCCTCGTCGAATGGTCTGCGTACCTCTTAGAGTAATGATAAATCATTGAATTATTTCGGCTCCGGTGTAAAATTGCATATTTCTTCATACATATCTGTTTTCTATCGTCGATTTACCATCTGTGTACTAGAGGTTCAGGCTAAGCGACCTAAGAGCTATGCCACCTCTCAATCCGGTGAAGCAGTCAAGGCCAGGCTCTCTGGCCAATCTGTGTAATTCGTCATAAAAAAAAATGTCGATTTATATACTTACTTCTTAACTAATACTTTATCTATTACTTTAATAATTACAAACGTATACATGTAAATTTTGATAGTAAACCTTTTCTGTAATGGCTTCATTACGTAACACATGTCACAGTCGGTATAATATATCGAGATTTTTATTTGTTTTCTTTGATCCCGAACAATAGTAACTGAAACGTTTATCAAGACGTTTCGTAGATTAACGCGACTCCGCGGCAATACACATCAAACGAATGGACAAACAGAAAATAAACTATTAGTTAACCTCAGCAGAATAGGGAAGTTTGAAAATAGTTCAGAACGGAGCGCTCGTGGTTGTTTTTCTCGTCACAAAAGAATGTTGAGAATTTCGATTATATAAATTACAGTTTCCGAGTTCGTCCCGGGTTCATCTTTAGCGGACGACAAAGGCCCCCACCCTTGTCGCCCAGTGAACCCGAGGCCCCTTTTAGTCGCCTTATACGACAGGCAGGGGATACCGTAGTCTTATTCTTGAGAGCCCAGAACTACAGGGCTGAACATAGTAACCGTCCAAGCCGAGGTTACCCCTTACCGAGAGGACCGTTGTGTCGAGTTACTAGCAATTGAGGTTCAGGCTAAGCGACCTAAGAGCTATGCCACCTCTCAATCCGGTGAAGAAGTCAAGACCAGCTTCCCTGGCCAATCTGTGTAGTTGCTATAGAATTGTTTTTAATTGAATGCGCCGATGAATGGCCAAAGAAGCAGTCTTTATAAAGAGGCAAAAAGCCTCGTCGAATGGTCTGCGTACCTCTTAGAGTAATGATTAATCATTGAATTTCTAGTCTTTCGGCTCCGGTTTAAAATTGCATATTTCTACATACATTTCTGTTTTCTATCGTCGATTTATATACTTACTTCTTAACTAATACTTTATATATTACTTTAATAATTAAGAAAAAATCCAAAACAAACGTATACATGTAAATTTTGATAGTAAACCTTTTCTGTAATGGCTTCATTATGTAACACATGTCACAGTCGGTATAATATATCGAGATTTTTATTTGTTTTCTTTGATCCCGAACAATAGTAACTGAAACGTTTATCAAGACGTTTCGTAGATTAACGCGACTCCGCGGCAATACACATCAAACGAATGGACAAACAGAAAATAAACTATTAGTTAACCTCAGCAGAATAGGGAAGTTTGAAAATAGTTCAGAACGGAGCGCTCGTGGTTGTTTTTCTCGTCACAAAAGAATGTTGAGAATTTCGATTATATAAATTACAGTTTCCGAGTTCGTCCCGGGTTCATCGGTCTGAAATGCGCGCCTAGTGCGAACTTGTCGAAATAACGGGCAATTAACTCTCGCGTAGGTAGGTATGTTACACAGATCAACGTAGCTCGCCTCAATCGCCAGGTAATTACTGCCGTGGACTGCCTCGGCCGCTGAAAGATTGACACGTGTACGAATGCCTCTCGTTTCTTTACCGTACGCCAGCGACGAATTCACTTTTTAACCGACCTCAAAAACCGAGGAGATTGATTTTTTTAACCGACTTCAAAATGTTAAGAGATTGATTTTTTAACCGACTTCAAAATTTAGGAGATTGATATTTTAACCTCTTCCTTGTCTTCCTTCTTCAAAACGGAGGTCATAGCGCCGAAATAATATCGGTTTTTTGTTGATTTGATTAAAAGGGTTGCTTTCAATTTATTTTGGCATAGAACTTTATTTCAGTACATATTATTATACCAGAACATACTATTTAAGACTAGGTAAGTAGTTCTTAATGACAACGTGCGCATAAGTGAAAGAAGATAATATAGCCTCGAGAACTTTGTACTATACTAAGGAATTCCGCGTTATTGCGTGTAATTAAACTTAACGGTAAGACGTTTACGTACATTTACGGGTACCTACATATGATTTGAAGTCGATTTTTGTTTTTACTCGTAAGTTTACTTGTAGGAATAACGTTGGTGCATTATCGAAAATGCTGTTATACAAATCGGTCCGTGCCTCGCGGATGCTAGACGATCGCAGTTTTAATGACGACTGGTTTCTCGGAGATTTGTCGTAAATATTGGTCGCAAATTGTGCGCGGGCGCAGCGGGCGCCGCACTCAGCACGGGGCCGATTTCTCATCGATGTTAGCCTCCGCTCTGCCGGGCACATTTTTTAACACCTCGACCGGCGCTTAAATCAGGAGTTGCAGTATTTTATGGGTGCGTCGACTCAATTCAGCTCATTTACGTGAAAATATTTGCATAGCACGCATTAAATCCCAAATTGTATATCATTAAATCATTCATAAATGAGGTTCAGGCTAAGCGACCTAAGAGCTATGCCATCTCTCAATCCGGTGAAGCAGTCAAGGCCAGCTTCCCTGGCCAATCTGTGTAGTTGCTATAGAATTGTTTTTAATTGAATGCGCTGATGAATAGCCAAAGAAGCAGTCTTTATAAAAAGGCAAAAAGCCTCGAATGGTCTGCGTACCTCTTAGAGTAATAATAAATCATTGAATTTCTAGTTTTTCGGCTCCGGTGTAAAATAGCATATTTCTACACACATTTCTGTTTTCTATCGTCGATTTACTTAACATAATAACCGTCCAAGCCGAGGTTACCCCTCACCGGGGGGACCCTTGTGTCGAGTTACTAGCAATAGAGGTTCAGGCTAAGCGACCTAAGAGCTTTGCCACCTCTCAATCCGGTGAAGCAGTCAAGGCCAGGCTCTCTGGCCAATCTGTGTAATTCGTCATAAAAAAAATGTCGATTTATATACTTACTTCTTAACTAATACTTTATATATTACTTTAATAATTAAGAAAAAATCCAAAACAAACGTATACATGTAAATTTTGATAGTAAACCTTTTCTGTAATGGCTTCATTATGTAACACATGTCACAGTCGGTATAATATATCGAGATTTTTATTTGTTTTCTTTGATCCCGAACAATAGTAACTGAAACGTTTATCAAGACGTTTCGTAGATTAACGCGACTCCGCGGCAATACACATCAAACGAATGGACAAACAGAAAATAAACTATTAGTTAACCTCAGCAGAATAGGGAAGTTTGAAAATAGTTCAGAACGGAGCGCTCGTGGTTGTTTTTCTCGTCACAAAAGAATGTTGAGAATTTCGATTATATAAATTACAGTTTCCGAGTTCGTCCCGGGTTCATCGGTCTGAAATGCGCGCCTAGTGCGAACTTGTCGAAATAACGGGCAATTAACTCTCGCGTAGGTAGGTATGTTACACAGATCAACGTAGCTCGCCTCAATCGCCAGGTAATTACTGCCGTGGACTGCCTCGGCCGCTGAAAGATTGACACGTGTACGAATGCCTCTCGTTTCTTTACCGTACGCCAGCGACGAATTCACTTTTTAACCGACCTCAAAAACCGAGGAGATTGATTTTTTTAACCGACTTCAAAATGTTAAGAGATTGATTTTTTAACCGACTTCAAAAACTTAGGAGATTGATATTTTAAACAGACTACAAAAACTTAGGAGATTGATTTTTAACCGACTTCAAAATGTTAAGAGATTGATTTTTAACCGACTTCAAAATGTTAAGAGATTGATTTTTAACCGACTTCAAAATGTTAAGAGATTGATTTTTAACCGACTTCAAAATGTTAAGAGATTGATTTTTAACCGACTTCAAAATGTTAAGAGATTGATTTTTAACCGACTTCAAAATGTTAAGAGATTGATTTTTAACCGACTTCAAAATGTTAAGAGATTGATTTTTAACCGACTTCAAAATGTTAAGAGATTGATTTTTAACCGACTTCAAAATTTAGGAGATTGATATTTTAAACAGACTACAAGAACTTAGGAGATTGATATTTTAAACAGACTACAAGAACTTAGGAGATTGATATTTTAAACAGACTACAAGAACTTAGGAGATTGATATTTTAAACAGACTACAAGAACTTAGGAGATTGATATTTTAAACAGACTACAAGAACTTAGGAGATTGATATTTTAAACAGACTACAAGAACTTAGGAGATTGATATTTTAAACAGACTACAAGAACTTAGGAGATTGATATTTTAAACAGACTACAAGAACTTAGGAGATTGATATTTTAAACAGACTACAAGAACTTAGGAGATTGATATTTTAAACAGACTACAAGAACTTAGGAGATTGATATTTTAAACAGACTACAAGAACTTAGGAGATTGATATTTTAAACAGACTACAAGAACTTAGGAGATTGATATTTTAAACAGACTACAAGAACTTAGGAGATTGATTTTTAACCGACTTCAAAATGTTAAGAGATTGATTTTTAACCGACTTCAAAATGTTAAGAGATTGATTTTTAACCGACTTCAAAATGTTAAGAGATTGATTTTTAACCGACTTCAAAATTTAGGAGATTGATATTTTAAACAGACTACAAGAACTTAGGAGATTGATATTTTAAACAGACTACAAGAACTTAGGAGATTGATATTTTAAACAGACTACAAGAACTTAGGAGATTGATATTTTAAACAGACTACAAGAACTTAGGAGATTGATTTTTAACCGACTTCAAAATGTTAAGAGATTGATTTTTAACCGACTTCAAAATGTTAAGAGATTGATTTTTAACCGACTTCAAAATGTTAAGAGATTGATTTTTAACCGACTTCAAAATGTTAAGAGATTGATTTTTAACCGACTTCAAAATTTAGGAGATTGATATTTTAAACAGACTACAAGAACTTAGGAGATTGATATTTTAAACAGACTACAAGAACTTAGGAGATTGATATTTTAAACAGACTACAAGAACTTAGGAGATTGATATTTTAAACAGACTACAAGAACTTAGGAGATTGATATTTTAAACAGACTACAAGAACTTAGGAGATTGATATTTTAAACAGATTTTATTTTCAACTATTTATTTACACTTTGTTACACACTTTTTAATCTTTTTTTTACTATATTAATGTTTAAGATTAAAAAAGTGACGGGGGAAGACATTAGCTCCTGAGATACAGCTTACGCTAGTTCGGGAGTTAAGGGACTCACCTTTATATGTATTCAACTTTATTTTTTGATGCAAATAAACTATATTATATTATATTATACATCTACAAATACAGAATCAATCATCATAAAATATAATCACGGTAATACTAACATAAATAATTAAATACCGTCGGAGATATATTCTGTTTTTTGATTTTGGTACAGAAATAAAACAAGAAATCCCATAACCGTCGCGAATTTAAAATCATAATAACGTCGCGTTGGACAGGACACATGCTAAGGGAAAGTAAAGAGAAATGGACAAGGGTAATAACTGAATGGTATCTAAGAGATAGCAAAAGAAGTAGAGGTAGACAAATTAAAAGATGGGAAGACGAATTTAAAAGAATAGCTGGTCCGCTGTGGAGCCGGTTAGCAAAAGACAGACATTCGTGGAAATCTTTAGAGGAGGCCTTTGTCAACAGACAAGCCATCCACAACCAGTTGCCGAGCACTTAAATTTAGTATTCAAAACTTAGAATTAGGAAATTAATCTAGTTTAGTAAGTAGGCAAACCGTTTACTACTTTTATTATTATAAAAAACCTGAAGGCAATAAAGGCTATTTTATTTTATTTTATTTATTAAGGTCGCGTACGTAAAATACATAAAATTAGTTCGTTAATCTATAAAGTCAAATTGTATGAAACATTTTAAACAGGTTAGGTTATTTCGGAACAGGGACCTGAAGGCGATAGACCACGCCAATCAAGTAAAGTCGTTGGCGGCCTCTGCGAAGGCGAAGTGTTTAGGCTTTGAGTAAACTCTTTTATAAACGGTGCAAATGTAACAAAAAAATCCAAAAAAACAAAGACACGGACGATCAGTACGTGGAAAAGCAGTTTAAATCATAATAAAAAAAAAAACATTTTAATATACTAAATTATCATTATTGTAAATATAGCTTTTAGTTTGTAGTTAATTTTTTAATGAAATAGAAATTGAACCGTGATCAAATCTGTTAGAACTCTTGCAATGTTATATATTTATATACAAACACACAATCACACGTACACACACTACTTTTTTTTAAAGAAAGCTAGCAATTTTTTTCAGAAATTTTACTAATAGTCTTGTTAACCATTCCGACTAAGCTTAAGCTTGTGCTAGGACATCGTTCACGGCAATAGTCGAATGGCAGATTTGAACCCACGACCTTACGATTCGCAGGCCGTACCCTAAACCATTAGGCTGTTGACCGCTTCAACTACTGACTACTGTACTGTATTATGAAAATTTAAATTTTTTAAACATAATAAAAGCACAATTTCTTCTACGTTACTGTAAATAATCAAATATTGCAATTATCGCTTCCAATACACAAACGGCTGCTTAGTTTCGGTGTCATTGTTTACAAATATTGTGTGTCAGATGGGTTACATAATGTATACACACTCCACGTTCTATTTTCCCTCACCGGGGACCCCTTGTGTCAGGTTACTAGCGATAGAGGTCCAGGCTAAGCGACCTAAGAGCTATGCCACATCTCAATCCGGTGAATCAGTCAAGGACAACTTCTCTGGGCTGATCTGTGTAGTTCGTCATTAAAAAAAACGTTCTATCAATAATTAAAATGTTTATAATGTGACCAATGTTCAAATAATATTTTTATTTCTTCTTTCTTCTTCAAATAAAAAGGTGTCCGTCCTCTCGTAAGCGTTTAACGCAGTGGTGGGCAAACTGTTATGGTTGGCGGGCCACCAATTGTAAAACAAAAAATTAAACGGGCCAAAATTTTACCGAAAAATACTTTTAACAAAAAAATTAATGGCTAATTTAGCTACACAAATTGCTGGTGGCAATTTTTTTGTCTTTTTACGTAAAAAATTACGACGTTTTTTAAACAAACCAAAAATGTTAAAAGGTTGTAAACCTTATAAACACTACTGATATAACTAAAAACACATCAAAAATATTAACTCAAAAAACACTTGGCGGGCCGGATGAAACGCTTTAACGGGCCAGATTTGGCCCGCGGGCCGTAGTTTGCCCACCACTGGTTTAACGATTCAATTCAATTTCTTTGTAACGATGCCTTTGGTTACATTTTTCTTATATTGATTCTATGGTTAATTTGTTGATTTGAAACGTAAAAAATAGTCCATTTCTGTATCTGTCTGAATTCATAGTTTGATTATTGTATATTGTATATAAATGATATCACGCTTTATCACCCTTAACTCCATTCGAACGATCATTGATTATCTGTTAATACGGTCACGACAGAATTTCGTTTTCTAATCGTTGATTGGATATGCAGTAAGAAACAAACGTGAACGACACTGATTGATGCCTCCGCCCGCTAAATTACGTCTCCATCCAGCACTTCATAGGCAATCGAATCGAGATAAATGTTAGCACGGACCGGCATAACGTCCACGTCCGCTTCATGATTTCTCCTTGTACGTACGCCTTGCGTGACATTATTAATAATACATTGCGTATTTTGCATTAACACGATTTGTACATTGGCATTTTTAGAGCATGATGTTTTATTTTGAATTTGTTTCTTTGTTGAGATTCTATATCACGGGCGAGCACGAACGAACCTCGGTCTACGATGACGCGCGCTACGGCGCCGCTAATCCTAGGTAGATATTTCATTTCGCTTAGCCTATATATATGTGACGTAACGGCTTGATATGTAAATGAGTTTGGTCGTTTCAGGGAGACGATGGAGTCGATGCTGGCGGAGCAACATTACCTGCGATCCCCGCTGCGGCCCTTCGACCTCGACCAACACAATAACAATTTGACATTGGAGGAGAAGGCGATACTGGCGGCTCGGTCGCAGTTGTTCCTGCGGGCGGCGTATCCGTTGTACGGTGTCCCGGCAGCGGCGCTGTGGGGACAGTGGGCGTGTCTAGCTCCTCAGCTACTGGCTCAGCAACATTTGGCTTCTGGTTCCGGCCTGCAGCTGCCGCGGCCGGTGTACCCAGGCGGTGTACCGGCAGGGTTGTCGCAACACCGATTCTCTCCTTACCCGCCGCGTCGTTCCTCGCCCGGGTCTTCCCCGGACTCCCTGCGAGACGCCAGCCCTCACCCGCTCCCCCCGCACACCCCGCACCCGCCGCACAGCCCAACTTAGTGACGACCCACCGATACAATTTGAAGATCTCTAATAAATACGTTATAAATTACTGGTATTATTTATATAAATAAATTTAGAAGCGTTTCAAGGTGATACGTGCGTGATAGTGATGGATTGGATTGTTTTAAAGTGATCGACTTTACGTGCTTACGAATTCGAACGATTGAGTGATATTATAAACTTTTTAATTGTGATGAAGGACCCGTTCGAGTAGAGCTGTGTTGCTATCTTTCATTTGTATTATAGTGTATAAATTATTTAAATAATAGTGTATGAATGTAATTATTGTTACTAAATCATGTGTCGATATCTAGTATCATGATGACTTCTATCAAGTTATGTTCCTAATAGTTTTGTCTCGCCGCTTTTATTCTTTTAGCAACAAACTGTAGATGGCTAGGGTTGTATGCGCTAGAGTTAATTCCCACGTGACTTACGTTGATTCGTACTGTTTGGTGTATATTTGAACCTGCTTATATCGATAATGATTCCGTTTTGTTGAGGTACGTGCAATACAAGAGACAAAAACGTAATGTTTTAGACAATTTAGCGTCTGTGCAAAGATAGATTAATAAATTGTAGAGAATATATTCCTCGTCTGTGTTTGCGTACACTCCACCTGGATTAGTGCGAACTTAATACGGACAGATAGATGTATCTACATGATTAAATTGTAGTTAAATTATAATTATTATAAATAATATATTGATAAAGTATAAAAAATTAAATGTTTGTTAAAATATTTAAAAATTGTTTTATTATTGACCTTTAATAGATATTTTATGGGGACCAACTTTCCGTTTATCCTTGAGGCTCATTTGATCTCAAGTGATCGCTTCGACCACATATTTAAGAACTGATGAACCGCCAGCGAGTCCTCGCCTACTTTGGCCACATTGCCCGAAGGCAACCAGATAATTTGGAAAAAATGGTTGTTGTAGGGAGGATTGAGGGCAAAAGATCACGGGGCCGGTCACCTACCCGCTGATCCGACCAAATCAAAAACATAGTGGGACTCGACATTCCGACCGCAATGAAAAAAACTGAGGACAGAGTGGTGTGGAGGCAGCTCGTCGACATCTCGATCAAGGCGCTTCAAGATAAGCACGACCTTTAGAAATGCAAAAATACGATGAAGAAGAAGAAGAGAAGAACTGCCAGCGTCTCACAGGACGAAATGCAGAAATAGTATTAGTAGTAAGTATTAAGTATTTCGTATTGCGAGCCGTGGTAGCTCAGTATCCGGGCGGTCGCCTCAAGTTGCATAGTACGCTAGCAACTTAAGTTCGATTCCCAGTACCGGCACCAAACAATTGTATGTGCTGATTTACCACGTGTTAGCCGGTGAGGAAAAACATCGTGAGCAAACCTAGATACTCAGAAAATCTCTAAATACTCAGAAAATCGCATGGAAGAATTGTCAACTGAGATATTGGGAGGTTTATGACAAAAAAATAGTATATTGACGCCATAAATTCCTATAAATGAATACTTCAAAAATACAAGGAGCGACAGCGTGTTAATGTTTGATTTGGCACATTTTATTTGAAGTTGGTTTTGTTTTTACTCGTATGTTCGTGCTATAGTTGGCAAAAAACAAAAAAAAATATGTCGTGCCCTCCACTATCAAACTACACAGAATTACTCACAGGGCCTATCTATAGATTTCTTGAAAATTTTATTAAAATCGGTCCAGCCGTCTCGTTACGTCGATTTTTATATATATAGTTGATGACCAACACCATGTAGTAGACGATAGATAGATATAACTTTTGTATGTATTAAAAACAAACTAAAATAATATTACAGAATTAAGGTACATTTACAATTCGTTGTACATCGGTCGTTGTTATCGCGATCTCTTTGATGCAACGTATGTATGGACAGGAAATATGTTAACGAGATAGGGACATACAAATTTATTCTTGTTATAATTAATCTGTCTTTAAAATGTCCACTAAATATACCTTCATAAATAAGTTATCAATGAATATACTGATACGTAAAATATACATATATCATAATAATGCGTTCACAGGTTCAAAGCAGGTAAGGTCTCTGGGTACAATGAAAAACTCTAAATGACAAACTCAAGATTTCAAACAACTGTTATATATTATATTGCTCCACATAAGCTTTATTAAAAAGTCGGTACTAATAATATAACAAAGTTAGAGCACAGCTCAGAACACCTCTGAAGAACACAGACTGTATGTAATACAGTCGCGAGGTGTTCTTGTACTAAATATATAAATGAGAATGTGTGTAGGTTTGATCCGTATAGGCTCCGAAACGGCTGGACCGATTTCACTTAAACTTTCAGAGAATCTTCAGATTGACCTGACGAGTAATCGTGTTAAATTTGGTGACGATCGGACCACTACTCTTTTTGAACTGTCAAATACAGCTTTTATTTACTTTAATAATAGTTTATTGTTTTTAACCCAAATATTGGCCCATGTATGGTGAGTGAAAAGCAATATGGCAGTTAACTAGTTGTGGCTGTCACAGCCGTCAGTCAATCTCGCAAAGTACGACAATACGTAAGCTATAGCATTGGTGGTCTATTTTTATAACGAGTCAATCAGGTCGAGTAAGCCGGTTTCTAATCGTCTAGTGGATCGCCGCTAGATGGCGTTACGTGTATTGAATAAAATAGATTGTTTGTTCATTTTTTGAAGGAATTTAATCTTTCAACGAACTGATTATGTCTAGTATGTGATAAAATGCAAGCCTATCGTCGAGAATGAATTTTAATAGTGTTTTGGCCCCTTTAACGATTTTTGCTACTGCACGAATTGGTCAGCACTATGGGGAAGTACCACTACCTCATGAAGTGGAGATAGATATATTTTTTAAAAGAGAACTAGTAATATTTCTTTGTTTTTCAGAAAGTGTTACTAACACTCTTGTTAACGATTCCAACTACGCTTAAGCTTGTGCTAGGAGATAGTTCACGTAAATAGTCGAATGGAGGATTCGAACCTATGAACTTACGATTCGCAGACCGTACCCTAAATCATTAGGCTATTGACGCTTCTGCTACTTAACCCTAAACATAGCAATGTATAGAATAATATGCATGTAAAATACAGATATAAAATCTATTTACTTAAATTTATTCTTCAATTGTATTTTATAATAATTATTCCAATGTTTAATGTGACAATTGTCAGGTCGTGACATTTATAATTATAAAAGAGATGGAGTTGGAATAAGGACCCTTTTTTTAGAATGCTAACAATATTTTTTTTCGCAAATATATTTAAAATTCTTGTTAACCATTCCACATAAGCTTAGGCTTGTCAGTACGTTACGTACTTAGCGCTGTATAGAATAGTGTACATTTTGGTTTTCCAAAATACATATTTTTATCACGCGTATTCATATCACGATTTTTAATGTATTTTTTGATATTTTTTGAATATATATTTTTTTTACTGTTCTGCAAAAAAAAAAATCTTGCCACGATAAGGGTTAACTTCCTATAGTGTATAGGTACCGGCGAATGGAGTGAAATTTAAATGGAGGAGATTAAATGCCATTTGTTGTCGCTCTATACCGCTGTTATAAATTCACTTTAAGAATAACGTATTATTCTAACGAATAAGAATTATTAAAATCGCTTCAAGGGTTTCAGCATTTCTCTACTGGAAGTGAACAAACGAAAATAAAAGTTGATAAATTATCATCAACTTATATTTTTGTTTGTTGCAGAGAAGAAAATAAATATGGCATTGACAAATATAAATTATTCACTTTGTATTTTATTATTTCAATGACTTGCTAAAAATATGTGCCCGGTGTATTACTATATGGCCTAAAACAATTTGATTTAAAAAACTTTTTGACTTTCGTTCACGTATGTTTACCACTGTTTTTACCTGTTTAAATGGTGTCGTAGTTTGGTGGAATCTACCCCGGTGAAGATAAAAGGCTTCAGAGGCTTTTTTTATTAAAATATGATTGTGAAGTTTAAAACGGCAGACGTAACAGATTGCAAAATAGATCGAAATGAGTGTGACATGAGAGGCGATTATGCAAAGCGAGTACAAGTTATCTGCAGTAAGGAGCAGAGCCCCCAAGGCAAACTATTCAATTAAAATGAAACAGTGGCGGAGGCGTCATTCGAGTCACATAGAAGGGTCCGGGGACAACATCGAATTAGTGCGGCGCGTGGCCGCATTACCGGGACAAATTTCACATCCCAAGGGTGGCCCGCGCGGGGGATGCAACGCTAATCTAATCTGGATTGTAGCTAATAAATGTTGTATCCACTGACGCGGGTTGCAAAAATTTATTGCTTGTAAAACTGTTTCCAATCGCGGAGATTGTCCTGCCACCCCCCTCCGTGCCCTGATTGAATTTGTCGTGTGACTTGCTTTTCGCTTGTTATTAATTACTTGGTAGGATGATTTGTGATGCTTTAACGATTGTAACGCAGATAAGATTTGGATTCAATTCTTTTTTTATAATCAGATTTTTTTTTATTGTTAGATTGCAACCAAAGACCTGTGTCCGTGCTCTTTTTAAATACACTTAAATTGTTCACTCTGCATTTATTAAAAGAGTGCTACTTCTACAGTTATTATTTTCCTTTTTTTTGTTTTTTTTTTTTATATATATAATGCCTGAATTTGGAGGTGGCCAGAGATTGCTCCGGTTCACGCGTCGCAAACGCTGCTATTAGCTTCTCCGCGACCGCTGTGTCCCTGCTTCTCATGGCCATTTTCAGGTTGTAGTCCACTATCCTCTCCCATGATGCTGCCATTGCCTTTGTCATCAGCCTGTATAATCAGATTTACAACAGTCAAGATTTACAACCGACTTCAAAAAGGAGGACTCAATTCCTATCATGTTTTTTATTGTTTGTTACGTCATACCTTTTGACTGGTCGAACCGATTTTGATGATTCTTTTTTTATTTATTAGCTATTGCTTCGCATGTGGTTTCATTCAACGGACGCTCTCTTTGTAATACCGAATTATAGTAAGAATCTGACGAAACATATTTAATCAGATCTAAACCAAACTCTCATCAAAATACCTTTCCAATAAAAAATGAATCATTGAAATTGGTTGCCGCCATATAGAGTTAGTTATTCGTTCATTTGTCAAATTTAAGACTTATTCTTAGGGTTGCTATTGTCAGAATTGTACCGAAATAAAAATCGATTCACTCAGTCGAAAGTTATTATTGAGAACCTCCTCATTTATTGAAGTTATTTGATAAGGCGTAATACAAATGCTGACTGATACGCGGTGTGGGTAGTTAGGTAAAACAAAAGCTTGTCTGTCGTGGATTATCGACAGGGCTCCTTGCGGAGTGCGGCCGGGGCGTATCGCACGTAATGCCGTGTTATTGGCCACTCGGCGCATAATCCCCTTTTAACTGCGGATCCCGGCCGAGGCGGACGTGTCTCGAATGCTTAAGCCGCAGTTTTTCTGCTCCTGAACATTCGCACTTACCAGTGATGTCAGTTCGCCGACAGACTTGAGACATAAGAGAAACACAACCTGCATTTATTTAAAGGGTATCGCCACGCTAATGCATCGAAAATTTTCAGTTATAAGAATACATAGAAATATAATGTGATAAAACAAATTGTGTATGTAATACTATATATTATGTTTACACTCACATACATGATGTAAGGAAAGGTTATATCTTCCTTAAGTTATTCAACTTGGGCACATTATCACGCATAAAATCCGACTCTAGCACGGCAAACGACAAGTATTTAGAACACAATTAATAATACATTTATAGACGTAAAGAAAGACAAAATGACTTATGCACTTCTCCGCCACTTCAGTGTTAAACTGCTTGAAGACAACCGCTTTCGCGCCATTTTTATCTCTGTGTCGATGCTCCGAACTTGACCATAGATCAGGCCATACACAGAAGCATGGTTGACCGAGGCCATCGACAAAATGCCAGTATTGCCTGTATAAACCTAATGTTGCCCCAAGAACAATATTGTTACCTAACAATACGGACAGACATACTGATGCACACCTTATGAACTCACACTTGCTTATAATCATAGTAAAATTGATAGTTGCGAATAAACTATCTCTACGTACAAACATATAGTGGTATACATTGTTTATTTGACAACCGTTGTTGTTCAATATAGGCTCAACCGAATACTCTCTTTTTTAATTCCCTAATAGCATAGATTTATAACGAAGTTCTGATACCTAAATACTCATTCTCCTTCCACATAATAATAATAATAAATCTTTTATTTCATCAAAAAGTTTTTTTTTGTTAATGGGGAGGAAATCTTCAAAAAGATACCCCGACTTCTGGGGGGAAGGCGGCGGTTATGTGGGGTTTGACCCACTAAAACCTATATGGCCCTTCCTCGATGCATTACGAGGGGCTCCGGGATCTCCAGTGGAACGCACCGTAGCTGTGCCCTCGCGGTGCAAGGCGACACGGGCCAGTCAATGTCGCCTTCTTCCCAGGTCCACCTTGGAGTGCGACAGAAGCCGCCACCCTTGTCGCCTAGTGAACCCGAGGCCCCTTTTAGTCGCCTTCTACGACAGGCAGGGGATACCGTAGTCTTATTCTTGAGAGCCCAGATTATATATAGCCTTAATGTACAGATCTCTTACGCAAATATCTTTTATGTCTTATATGTATAAACATTATTTTGCAGGTATTTTTTATTAATATTTAGCTAGTTTTGCATTATCAGCTAACTAACTACACTCCGTATTAGTTACAAAAACTGTATGACGGTGGTGTAGTGAGGCCAGTTTGTTATTCACGTTTAAATAAGTCGCAGTACAGGCAAAATTAGCACATTAATATCCTATTTTTTTTTATAATAAAGAACGCATTTGTGTTCGTTGTCGTTAAAGAATACTCAACTAGTAGTGGATTTTCAAAAACCTACCAATTTAACCAAATATACCAAAATAACAATTATGCTTCGTTTATCTGCGGAGCTTATAGTCCTATACCAATAAAAATAACCTTACTTTTTTATTGACCTTAATTTTTTACAGGAAAAGGGATAACGAGTCAACAGACACAGATTAGCAGCAGGTGCGTTGCCGGCCTTTGAAAAAGAAGTAGGCTCGTTTCTCCAAATCGTATAGGTTTGGAAACACTGCTGGTGAGAGTTGATTTCATAGGTTGATAGTGATGGAAAGTTACGCGAGAAATGTACAGTCGTGGAACGCCAATCAAGATGCTTTCGATGGAATTTGGAATTCAGCAGATATGATTCCGAACATTAAACATCATAACAAATCAAACCATTTAAAAAATATTTCAAAATAGCTTCATATGTTCTAGTGCACGAACAGTGTACTGTTTCGATAATTATTCGAAGAATTCAATAATTCGTCTGTAGACGAATCGAGAGCCTTCTTTTTTGAAGTCGGTTAAAAAAAGCCTTGCGAAGGCGACTCATACTCCGTGCAGGGTCGGCAGCCGGGGGAGAGGCGTAATGCCCTCGTTACAGGCGCACACATCTCCACATCTCACGAAAACTGCAAACGTAACTGGCCAATAAATTCACGTTTATCGCTCCAAACACACATACATACAAGAGTGGGGTCTCACCTTGGCACTCGCTACCGGAACAAATCGTCGTCCCACCGTTTATGCGGAACGCGCCAAACGTGCCGTATGAAATATTAACGTTTACACGAGCGTTATTGTAAAACAATGCGCCGAGTGCGGTACGCGAACGCCGCTAAGGTGGGCACGTTATGGGAATGGTTCGCTAATGGGCACGCGTGTTTTTATTTATCGCCCGCTGTCGGTGTAGATGGGACGTTATTTTGACAGCGCGTCGTTAATGGCCGGTAATTATTTATTATTTAATTTTATTATCTTACAAGTATGTTTACAAGTAAAAACAAAAACTTCAAATGGAATAGGAATATTAGTAAATAAGATTAATCAGTACCTAACCAAACTTTTATCAAATTACTTTTGAAGGATGTACCTTTCGAATAAAAAATGAATCATCGATATTGCGATTCCGTCCTTCCGTTTGTTGCATACATACTTAATGCAAATTAAAGACTTATATGGTTATCTCATGCATACCATTGTCAGAAATGGATTACATGGGTCCATGTGGGAAGCGTTAACTTTAAAATAAAAAAAAGAATCATCAAAATCGGGCGGATCGGACTGCTAACGCGTAATAATGGTAACCGTCCAAGCCAAGGTTACACCTCACCGGGGACTCTTGTGTCGAGTTACCACCTAATAGAGGTTCAGGCTAAGCGATCTAAGAGCTGTGTCACCTCTCAATCCGGTGAAGCAGTAAAGGCCAGCTTCTCTGTGCCAACTGTGTTAGTTCGTCAAAAAAAAAATCGGTTCACATAGTCGAAAGTTATAACAAACACAAAAAACATGCAAACAAATTGAGTACCTCCCTTTTTTAAGTCGGTTGGAAAGTGGCTTTATCTCGTGTCACAAGCTTACTACATATCTTTATACAGCTCATTTTTAAATAACTTACGCCTTCACTATAATTCCACGTGATGGGCGAACAGTCTAGAATACATAGATAATTTTATTTGACGCATATTAACTCTTCTCGTGGGTACCTACGATGAAACTAGGTGGTTTAGTACGTTTATGAAGAATGTTAGCAATATTCGTAAAAAAAAATATCTATTTAAGAATAAAATATTCACCGCTTTATATTTTTAGCTGTAGCTGGCAGTCAAATAAACACAGTCGTTATTTAAGCTATAAACTCGAGCAACGCCAGCGCATATTGCAAGTCGATAAAGTTATTTGCGTTCAATAAGGCGAATGATCTGACTTTTCCCATTTTTCGTCTACAAATGGCCTCCTAACACCCCGCCCCCGCACCCACACCACGCCCGCCCCTCAGACGCCCTTTGCGGTGCAAAGTTGAGGGCATTAGCGTGTTATCGGAGTCGGCGGAGTGAAGACATCGCCCACCTGATCACCCACCACGGCAGCTGAAAACAACAACTGAAAATCTGACAACAACGTACCCTGTACAATACGTTGCTAATATTGAATAGATGCCAGAAGAGCAACCCTGAACTGAGACGGCAATGTAATGCAAATTCGATGTCTGCGGGAAATTTTCATACGGTAACAGGCGTAACAGATAGTATCTGTAAGCGTTGAGATGTGGGAATAGGTGGGAAGCGTGAACGTGTTTTGCAAACCAGCCGAGAAAATAAGGTGTCCCCCAATTTCCCTTTGTTATCCGACGCTGATAGCAAATAACGTAATGTAACTTACGTACCCAGTTTCAGCTTTTGTATTTGATTATTTCGTTAACGATTTGCTGTAAAAATTTAATACCAAAACCATTTACTTACTAGCGTACCCACCCGCTTCGACGGGCTAGATTTTGCTTTATTTTATTTAAACAATAAACTTATGATATTTAAAATATTTAATTTAAATCTCAAAA
The DNA here is from genome assembly GCA_029286785.1 of Meandrusa payeni. Taxonomy (NCBI): domain Eukaryota; kingdom Metazoa; phylum Arthropoda; class Insecta; order Lepidoptera; family Papilionidae; genus Meandrusa; species Meandrusa payeni. The sequence goes on along the minus strand of JAGSMX010000012.1, from coordinate 5,710,626 downwards.
TATATTAAATTATTCATTTCTCTTCTATTCTCTTCTCGAGCGGGTGAAGATCATTACCTACACCCATATTCACGCAATATACTTCATTGTACTTCAATATGGTTCATAATGGCATAAATTTACACAACGCATGTGTCAATTCAAATTTGGGTTATAAAACAATAAAATATCAGCATAGTAAATAAAAACTGTATTTTACAGTTCAAAAAGAGGAGTGCTCCGATGGTCACCAAACAGGATTACTTGCCAGATCAATCAGAAGATTCTCTGAAAGTTTCATAGAAATCGGTCCAGCTGTTTCGGAGCCTATATGGATCAAACCCACACACTTTCTCTTTTATATATAGATCAGTAACCTAACATATATGTTATTAGGTGTCTATAGCCTCACATTGTAATCAGAGGGAAAGACGCGGTAAATATTACCTTTCCTAATGACTACTTTGATGAATGAAACACGAATCAAAGCGTTCGTTCAGGGTTCAGAGTTGTTCACAGCAAAAGGATAAAATAAATCTAGTCTACATAAGGCTACCGATTTCCACATCTCCGTAGAATTCCAAACTCCATCGATCGAATCATCTGTCACCAGCGATGTTTCCGAACCTTTACGATTTGGAGATATGAGCCTATTCCTCTTTCAAAGGCCGGCAGCGTACCTGCAGCTCTTCTGATGCTGTGGATGTTCATTGACGACGGTGATCACTCAAAATCAGGTGAGTTGTGTGACTTAAGGTGAGGTTCGTTTGCCCCTTTTCCTATAAAAAGTCAACATCCCTGACCAATCTGTGTAAATTCGTCTTTTCTCTACTTTCTAAACAAGTGCTTGACTACGATCCCACCTGATGTTAAATGGAAATGCAGTCCTGGATGGTAAGGCGCACTAGTAAATGTCCATTCACTCTACTCTTGAAAATACCCACATTGTAATCGGCGGGACAGACATCTCATTTTTTATTATTCAATCGACTTTAAAAAAGTCTTTATTAGTCCATAATATTTTGTATATTTGTGCAATAATACGAGTAGCTCCCATCCCTATTGATTTTTAAATTTCAAAGTTTAGATTCAATTAGGTACCATGTTAACTTTGATATTAGAGCTTGTGTTCCAGAGATGTATCAGGGAACCCCTGAAATCACTCATGTTTTTGAAACTAGAAAAAAGATAATGTAGAAGACTTTCAGTCAAGCAGTTTCAGTGTAGATTTGATTAACCATTTACCTTTTTTTTCTAAGCAAGTGAACACGATCCTACCTGATGATAAGTGGAAATGGCAGGATTACCATCCAATACTATTGGTTATTTATATAGACAGGTCTTATCACCCCTACTCTTCCTACATTGAAGACACCCAGATTATAATCGGAGGGAAAGACAGACGTCTTAATGGGGTGACTTAGACAATAATTAAATCACTAGACTATAAAATCAAAAATAATTAGAACTGGCAATTCGTCTTTCACACGTCTAGTGCTATATTTAATCAAATAAGCGCGGTCGGTCACAGAGGCAGCGCGGAGGTGGCAGGGTCCCTCAGGAGCCCGCGCCCATTCACAGGTTATTGATATAAATAGCCCTACCTCCCGCGACACACCCCCCCACCTCGATAACACCAATAAAACCTGATTGATATTGTGTAAGTGCTTTCGGAAAATGTGGGAACTCGATTGATGTTACGGCCAAATTCGATTGGTGGAAAATTGAAAAGAACCACGATCGCAAACGATATCCGACCCTATAGATACCTAACGATAAAGAGCGAAATAGGTTTTCTGAAGGGAAACTTAATACCATTTTGACATTAAGATTCCGGTATTGATAGTAGCCGGAGGCGTGAATAGTGTTATCTAATGGCGGTGTACGCGTGCCGCCTTTGACGTGTTTGTCTAACTTAGTTACCGCATTGTAATGTGGAAAATATTTATTTATTACAGGAAACTTACAGCTTACAATAACAATTTATTTGAGATACATATTTATTTTTAATTGAGTCACTTTCATTACAAATAACAAGTTTTCATATGCGTTTAAAACAATGATGTGGTAACACAGGACACCAAGTAGGAACGAAGTTCCTGCGGATAATGTACAAGCGACGCAAATTGCAAGGAAAATAAAAAACATGTCTCTTTAGTTTTTTCGACGGTATAAAATTATAAATATAATTAATGAATACTTATTAATATTTCATTAAAGCGCCACCTGTGATCAGAGAGTTGAACTACATGCGTTATAGTCGCCCTATTGACCGCCGTGTTTATGATTATAGCACCCGTTATATATTTTCTTACGGTTTTAGTCTCACCTTTTTCAATTCGGTCACGCAGAAAACCCCTGTCACCTCCAACCCTGCTGTAAGGAGCTTCGTTCCAAAAATAAAAACCAACTAAAACGGACCACCTAGGGTTCTATACAAATTTATATCATATATTCTTGGTTAATCTAGCTCGAAGGACTATGTGTTAAGATGTTTCATTAATAATAAACACTGATCGTTGATATTGATTGACTCCTCTCAGAGACTTTTACTCGCTAAGCTCTTATTCTACGGCGCTAATATTAATTTAACGGGTTTCTTATTATGTAAAGCGACATCCATCATTTAGTATGCCCAACTAAAATTATGACATCATTATGTCAAACAAGATATGTAATTGTATACATCTATTTCATCTTATTCTTTCTTATTTATTCTTATCTTTCATATATATTATATCTTGATGATTACACCTGCCAATATGTTTTTACTCTCACGCTGATTTAAAACAGACCAAGAGACTTTGAGCAATGTTTGTCAACAGCACAATAATAGATACCTGTGCAATATTACTTTTTTTTTGGACGAACTAACACAGTTGGCCAGAGAAGCTGGCCTTTACTGCTTCATCTTCACTTGAGAGGTGGCATAGCTCTTAGATCGCTAAGCTTGAAACTCTATTAGGTAGTAACTTGACACAAAGGGCCCCCCGGTGAGGGGTAACCTCGGCTTGGACGGTTTCTATTTTTACGCGTTAGCAGTCCGATCCGAGGGTGCCCGAGAGGGCCGAACCACGACTCGGTTGGTAGCTATTTTATTGGCAAAAACCTATAGCTTCAACTGATTGGGAAAATTTAGATCTCACTTCTAATTCACCGGTTGTGGCATAGGTAGCCTTTCAACCATTCCGAGACGAGCAAAGAAATGGTTAACGAAAATAGTTGAACGTTGTATCGCGGACCATAACATTCATTTGTTTATTGAGGCTTTTTACTTGAACTTTGCCTTTCTCGAAGCCTCTAAGACAATGTGAATAAGTGACACCTCATGAATTACGCTCGGCCTGTAAAAAAAAGACGAAGATAAGAAAACTAGAAACTATTAGCTTATGTCTTTGTTACGGCGTAGGCGTGGATTCGATTTCCCAAACCGGTAGCAATCTCGACGCCGGGTGTCACGGACTTGACAGCACCGAAGTGACAGGACCCCGCGGTGACCCCGAATTGTTCATTAGACACGTGGGCGTCAATTAACAGCTGATAGGTGGTACCTTGTACTTTTAAAAGCAAATACTTGACACGTTTTGGTTAATGTAGAAACTTGTTCTGTGGGCCCGATGTTACGTTAGAATCCAAACATATCTGTTCGTTTCGAGTGTGACATTGTGTGAGCGTATTCAATTGAGACTGTATCCGGATTCAATTTCTGCGAAGTGCTGTCATTCGCGGAATGTGACTTTAAACGAACAGAAGGAATCAATTCAATCCTGTTATAGCTGGGTAGATACAGACATCAGATTCATGCTTGAGAAGCCATCGCCAAAACGCACCGCAACAAATAAACTGGCTGGTAAAGTTTTTTGAACGTAAAAACTAAAAACCGTATTCGGTAAACATTTTCTCGATTCGTAACTTTCAAAGCGTGATTTTTCTATCGTGTAGTTAATTCTTAATCAAATGTTTAATTTATTATTCAGTTTTTAACGCCATTTTACATATTTTAGAATGGATCTGGAGTGAGACGAACACTCTGTGTGTCTATTTAGGCAAATACCTTACACGCGCCAATAACCTAATTGGTTTAGCGTAAGGTCTGCGAATCGTAAGGTCAGAAGTTCGATTCCACCATTAGACTATCAACGTGTACCATCTCCTAGCACAAGCTTAAGGTTAGTTGGAATGGTTAACAAGAATGTTAGTAACATTTCTGAAAAAAAAAATTTACTACCTTTCTTTAGAAAAAAATATTGCCTTTATAGACGACTAAGCTGTTGAGAAAACGACATGCGAAATTTCGTTTAAATCAGTCCTGGATGGTAAGGTGGTAAGGTGGTTGGTATCTTAGTAAATATTAAATCCTTTATCAGTATTACGTATGACAGAGTCGTGATAGCCGTTATTAAGCGTTCCGTCTTGCGAATAGATGGTCGAAGTTTGAATTCCGGTAGGCTTGTACCAATAAATTTTTAGTTTTGTACGTATAAAAAATCACTAACTAATATTTACGTGCAATCCGTATGCTAACCCTGTATTACGTTCAGAAATGAAGAAGGATAATTGTGATCGGGTATACTGTTAATCTCAACTCCAGTTATATACGGATATGGGACTCAATCAGCTCAGTGAAAAAATGTCAATATCTACCTCTGTCTACCCCGTTCTGGTTAAAAACACTTGAAAGTTTTTTAACTATCCCTCTCGCTGTTGTACAGAATAATGTGATTGGAAACGTTAACAGTAATAGAGACAAGCAAACAATTTTGCTTAGTAAGCTCTCAAGGGTTTGCCCAATAAAATTTATTGCGTTCCGATCAGCCCTGCTTTACTGCGCCCTCGAGGGTTAACGGGTGTGAATGGCCACCCCATTGTGGGAAAACGTCTATTAAATATTTATGATTCTTACATCATGTTATGCCCATCGTCAATGTAATGGATACCTTTATTATATTGCCACGTTATTCCTTGACAATATGTGATCCCTATGTCCTCAACTGTACGTACACTCAGTGTCATATACGAAAAATATTATTTTATTGTTACCCAAGCGGGAAACACAGAAAGTTATGCTTATTTTTAAGTAATCACCAAGAAGTTATCTATGACCTCTCAGAGGCTTGTTTCTTGAAGGTCGGTTGAAGGTTCGGAAATAGGTATATTAGTCCCCAAAAGTGACAAGTGGTAAGACCATTGCAAATGATGAAGTGAAGAACTGGTTTTGTACACCGCTCGTACTGAGAGCAATAACTAGTGTGAAACTTAACTTGCAGAAATAGTTTTTGTAAGACAATATAATTGTAAATGTATCTCAATACCCATTTATTTTCACAAATTACTTACATTTTTGTTAAGCATCGCAACTAAGTTTAATCTTCACCTAGGAGATGGTTCACGTCAATAGTTAAATAAACTAATTGTTAACATTGTTTAACATAAATAGGAATAAACTTTTAATGTGGTTCCTTGAATTACAGAGCAACACAAAGTAATTCTTGTTTTTATTGTTATTCCGTATTCGTCTTATATACATATAAAACACAAACAAAATATACATAGATAAGAACAACATATCGAATTAAAAATGCGAGGCGATACAGAGTTACTCTCACCACTAACTTTAGCCGCCGTGCTAGGTCATAGACCTGTGTTACGGATAGCTAAGGACTCCCTGGAAACACTTGTCACTATCCTTACACTACACGCCCATACTACAGATTAATTATTATGTACGATTATTTGTCGGACTAATTCCACTAGTTTAAATAATTTGGATAAACCGATTTTGATGTTTTATTTTTTTATCGGATAGGGTATTTTGATGACAGTTTGGTTAGGTTCTGAAATACAAAGAAGGCGTCCGCGCTTAATAAATGTGCTTGTCTTCTCCCACATTCGCGCACGTTGGCAATGCCATGAGACCATATAATGGGTTCGTAAATGACGGGTCTTCTACAATACACAGACACAAGCATAAAACAATACAGACGAAATAAAAACCTCATTTTTTGAAGGCGGTTAAAAATCATTGCTATAGTATAGTTGCCAAACAATTGGCGATTTCAATTTTCGGTGTTGCAATTACGTAGTCGATAGAGCAGAATAAATCAATTACGGACAGCCGGTCGTTACAATTACCCGACAACTTGTCCAACGTATCACGCATACAGACAAAAGAACACCTACACACAAAAGTCACTTACACGCGCCAACTTTAATGGCCCTTGATTCACAAAGCATAGACTCGTAAGATTATAAAACCCCTATTCACTACACCCTCTGATTTGACGGCAGCCTGCTTCATCATCCGATTAGAGAGCTTTATGCGCGAAATTCAACCCTTTAGTATTGGTAATAACACTTACTCTCATATGTATTCTATAGGTACAGTCGTGCAGTTTGTTATTTCCACTTTGTAATAATTAATTGATTAAATTTAAAGGCGTAAAATTGACTTTTTGCTATGTTATAATGTGTCTGCGTGTACCCGAATTATAATAATCTGGGTAACTCATGATTCTAAAAGGTATCGCGGACGATTTTAGTATTAATGTGGTTAAAGTTATAGTTTATATACTTATGTCCCACTGTTGGGCACAGTATTATAACTTAGGTTACACTGGACCCGGGAAGAAGGCGACATCGGCTGGCCCGTGTCGCCTTGCACTGCGAGGGCACAGGGGAGGAGGGAGTAACCTCCCCCGGGAAGTGCTCTCTATGAGCACAGTGCAGAGGGGCTCCGGTGCGTTCCACTGGAGATCGCGGAGCCCCTCACCATGCACCAAGGAAGGGCCACCGGGGAGGTTTTAGTGGGTAAAAACCCCACATAACCGCCGCCTTCCCCCCAGAAGGCGGGGTATCTTTCTGAAGATTTCCTCCTCGTTAACAAAAAAAAAAGGTTACACTGAACGAGCAGTCGTAGCTCAGTGTCCGTGCGGTTCTCATTAAGTTGCATAGTAAGCTAGCAACCGGAGCTCGATCCCCGGTGCCGGCACCGATAAATTTTTTGCAATCTTATGTGCTGATTTTACGACACGCTCGGCAGTGAAGGAAAACATCGTGAGGAAACCTAACCTTAATGAAAATATTTTATTTTATTTTAATGATATTTAATTGTCTATCATGCACAATTTATTTCAGTTAGCTAGCGTCTTTATCTTCGGAGATATTCAAACTTTCTTAACCGACCCTTTATTTTTGCTCACGGCTATTGTCTCAGTTGCCTTTATTGGTTTTCATGTGGATAAAGCTTACACTGTTCAATTATTTGATTGTTCAACTCCTTACATGCGTGCAACCGTTTTCTTTTGTCACCAGATGTCGCCATGCAGTATGTGCATATGTCGTGCAAAAGGATCACCTGTATCAATAAGTTAATTGGCTGGGAGGAGCGACACGGAACGACCGGCGCAGCGAACTTTACGGAATTACTAATTACCGTTGTAATTAACCAAATGTCGCTGTGTTAATTGGAATTTCACGATGAAAAAGTGGGTGCTAGCGTGATGATGAATAAAATGCAAATACTGTTAAGGCAATTTAATTAAATGGATAATTTTTTATGTCACTGTCATGGCTTGCGGCGGCTCGCTGCTTCCCAATTGCGATAATGCATCGTTAATAATTTCGTCCATACTTAATTGATAACTGTCGGAGTTATTCACTTGTGGTTGCAGTTTCAATTCGTATTAATGGAATGTTGATTTAAAAATTTATCTGTGATTTTATTCGGTCAAAGAATATTTGTGTCAAAGAGTATTCGCCTATTTGAATATTTATTTTGCAAGTGTTATTAAATGAATCGTCGACTTATAATATATTAATTAATATATTAAATTAAGAGTAATAAATATTTTAGTTTGTTTTTTTTCTCGAGCTAAAATTCCTCAACAATTTAACGGGGTTTTTGAGAGGTGGCTGAGCTGTTTTACCTTTTACCATATCTGTATTGTGTAACAGAACTTGACTACAGTCCGATTTTTTTTGACGAACTACATAGATTGGAATTCGAACCAATGACCTCACGTTTGAGACCTATACGTACCTATACGGCTTGACAAAAAATTGGGTTCTTGGAACATGATGATTTTGAGATGAAACTTCGTTTATTCAGCGGCTTCCCTTGAAGGATCAGCGTAATAATGATGGATGGGAACGCTAAGCATCCAGTCGGTCCTCGCGCGAACAATACCCGGACACAGCTTCACCCAGATATAGAACCAGATAACTCTGGGCGAAGATGCCGAGTCATCCGCCGCGCCGATGCTATCGGCCGACACTATGTCACACTCGGATTACCTCTAATGATGATTTCGTGAAAAAAATAACCTTTTCTATTAACCGACTTCAAAAAAGAAGGTAGTTTAGTAAAAGAAGCTCAACCTTCCTGTTATTTTTTTAAAATATGCTTTCCTAATTCCTAACCTACAAATGAGTAAACCGTTTATGATAATTATTGTTGTTAAGAGTTTGTTTTCAATGAGATCCCATCGTTATTTTATTCGCATTGAATATTATAGACGAAGAAACTACCAAAAAATTTTATATAAAAAATTAAATTAAAAAAAAAACGAGCACAAAATTTGATTAATGCATTTAGAACAACGCTCAGGGTCAATCGATACCTTTTATGAGGTTATGAAAAGGGATTTTTATTCAACCTGCCGGGGTAGACAGAGGTCCCACCACAATTGGTGAACGCCATACATCGGGCATAATTTTTTATAACCAGTGATTTTTTTACTTAGAAAAATTGGTAACAAACTTACTAGGATTTCAACTTGCGACCACTCCTGTAAGCTAATAGGCTATTACGGCTATCGATAATAGTTTTTAAAATAACGTTCAAGCTATTCGTCTTCAAGAACTAGATTCAGGTTCCCATACAAAAGGCGTGCGAAGATCGCGAGATTCGCTGGCGGCTGCGGCGGTGGCGCATTGATTTATATGAAAGTACTAAACGGATAGCTTGTTAAACATAAATACCTTATTAACGCTTCCCAACGTAATATAACTCGTTGGTATTCGCAGCCCCGAGGGTACGGGGGCGCGATCGGTTCGGGATTCGATTCATATCGACAAGCGCATTAACGTTTTACAATTGCGATCGCAAGGAAGTGTGCGCAATTCTGTGATGTGATATGGCATCTTATTGCAGACATTGGAACACTTGTTCTTGATAATTTCCGTGAGATAATTATAATTTATGAAACTAATGTAAAATATATATAAAGTTAAAAGTTACAGCCTTTATATATGTCCCATTGTTGGGCGCAGGCCTTCTCTGTAAAGAGAGTATAGGGGCATAGTCCGCCACGCGGCCCTAATGCGGATTGGCAGACTTCACATGCCGTAGAAAATTTTTCTAAAACATGTAGGTTTCCTCACGATGTTTTCCTTCACCGCCGAGCGCGTGGTAAATCAGCACATAAAATTGCAACAACAAATTTATTGGTACCGGCACTGGGGATCGAACTCGGGTTGCTAGCGTACTACGCAACTTGAGCCAACCGCACGGACACTGAGCTACCACGGCACTGAAATATATATAAGTATATGTAACTATAGCTTCTTCACGTATTTGTTTTGTGACGAAATACACAGATTGGCCAGAAAAGCTGACCTGTACTGGTCACTGTATTGAGTAGCGGCATAGTCCCATAGACTTAACTTAAGACTAACTCCCATAGACTTATTAATCGACAACTAATTCAACATCATTTTCTACGACGAGCTACGGGAGCACTTTAAACAAGCATCTCGACGGATTTTTCGAGACTGCAACCAAACATTCAAATAAACTTCTTGTAAGTGCCGCCACTTACAAGCCATTTACAACATAGACAGTAGTTTTTACACTAAAAGGTGATAAACATTACCCCATTAATAAGTATTTATGACAATTATATTTATATTATAATAGGTTTTATGACAATAGCTCAATTAGTTACGCCTCATTGCATTCATGAATTAGGTAACTCAACTTAAAACTGATCATAAACTCCTGTACCTACGTGTTACCGTTTTATTACGATCGCGCCACATCAAAGGCCGCCAGCGAAAGTCCATTATAACTGTTACACACCGGAAAAGGCAATTATACCATCACATAATTCATTAGTTTATTGCCATACCAGTCGCCCCTCATTACTCCTCGCTTAGATGCCCATAATACTAGTGCTACAAAATCGCTTCACTGATCACAAACGGCATCCTATGTTTTTTTTTAATAGTTTTTAGTACCTATTTTCACATCACGCAAGGAGAGAAGCGAGCCAGTAGCTCAGCGGTCGCTTCAAATCGCAGTCTTCTAGCAACCCGAGTTGGGTCTTCGGTGCCGCCAAACACACTGAGGAAATTTACATTTGTTAAAAAAATCTAAGTCATGTGTGATGACATGACCTTTTTTTTTTGTTAACGGGGAGGAAATCTTCAAAAAGATACCCCGCCTTCTGGGGGGAAGGCGGCGGTTATGTGGGGTTTTTACCCACTAAAACCTCCCCGAGGGGCTCCGGGATCTCCAGTGGAACGCACCGGAGCCCCTCTGCACTGTGCTCAAGGAGAGCACGTCCCGGGGGGGGAGGTTACTCCCTCCCCCCCTGTGCCCTCGCAGTGCAAGGCTACACGGTCCAGCCGATGTCGCCTTCTTCCCGGGTCCACTTTAGCGGACGACAAAGGCCCCCACCCTTGTCGCCCAGTGAACCCGAGGGTAATGACATGACCTTATACTATCTTTACAGAGAAGGCTTGTGCCTTGGCAACAGCGGGACATATATATATATACATATAGGCTGTAGTTTCAATTAAGGAGAGAAGAGCTGTGGTAGCTCAGGGTCCAGGTGGTCGCTTCAAAGCCGGCTAGCAACCAGAGTTCGATAGATAAAGGTTTTCATCTCTCAGTTGTGATAGCTCAGTTGTCGTGACGATCACATCATTTTACATAGTACAATGACGAAATTAAAACGGTACACATTCAGGCGAATGTGTCCCGTATTTGACGAATGGGACACGTCACAAATCGGACCTTATAATCTGCGTGAAGAAGGTATGGTTTATACAACAAAAGGTTGTAGTATCGATCCACCATCCTAATGAATGAGAACCAATGCAATGCAGCATAAGCTTAAGCTTAATTGGAATTTAGCTTTGTGGGAATTGGTAAAAGCTTCCGACCGAGTCATGGTTTGACCCACTCGGGAGCTTCCTTTTTAGGCTACCCGGAAGGAGGTTCCCTATCGCGTGCTCTTGCGCGTGTTGCTCCCAATAGAGGTTCAGGCCAAGCTTAAGAGCTCTGCCACCTATGAAATGCTATCCCGAAGGATTGAAATTCAATGTGTCTCCGTCCTCCTCCACTGATCATGCGAAACACAGCTATTTTACGGCGGTGTATTTACGGTGTTTAAGGGCAACCAATAGCTCGTGGTATTCGCGTGAAGCGCAACATTGCGGCGGCAACTGGCGTGCTACGTGTATCAAGTTTACAACAAAGTTGTTAATCGTGCCGCGAGGTTTACGAACCGTGAAGTAATTAAGACGGTCTCATAGTAAAAATAGCCTTTCGTTAAGCAATACAATATCAATTGCATGTTATTGGCGATGATCAGAAGTCCCGGATGTAAACTATTAGAGCTTCAATTACATACTCTACGAAAGAAACGTAATCTTTATAAACTAACGGCGCGCAAGAACTGGGACCCCGAATCTATCTAATAATGACATTTCGTTAACCTAACTATTATAATACTTTTATAAGTACTTTTATAAGTACTTTTATAAGTACTTTTATAAGTACTTAAATAACAAGTATATTTACGAGTAAAATCAAAAACCGACTTCAAATTAAATCAAAAGATAAACTCTATTATGCGCCCTTTTTTAAAATTAAGAAATCAAACTTTAACAGAAGCTGGCCAATCTTTTATCAAACTACTCTTAAAGTTACATCCTTTCCAATAAAAAATGAATTATCGAAATCCGTTGGATATATGGTTTTCTCATGACCCCATTATCAGAATTTGAACAAATTTAAATGGGACACGGGAAGCTTAAAAATCTTAGTCTACACAGTTTTTTTGGCTGAAAACCAGCGCTGTGCTACATGTGTGAGCACAGCACATGCTGAGCCAACCCCTTTTTGACACAATTTCTATTTTGTTCTTTTTTTATGTTGTTTTTTGTATTGTTTTACCTGTTGTTTCTGTCTAAATGTTTTTCTATTTCTATTTCTATTTCAAAATTGGTTCACCCAGTCGAAAGTTATGCGATAACAAACATAATAAAATACAGACGAATCAAGAACTTCATTCTTTTGTAGTCGGTTGAAAACGGCAAGTCGGTACAAGCCGACCGAGAATCGAACTTGTAAGAACGTAAGTCGAATTAGCCACTAGGCTATCGTACTCTATGTAATGTTTACAAATTTGCAAGAAAGACACAAAACCATTGTTGGCATAAGTTAGCTTCGCAGTCGTGTCACATCGTACCGCGACCGAGGCGTGGTTGCCCGATCTTATCACACCCATTAGCGAGCGCCGCGCCCAGCCACTATCTGCCATATCACGCTCGTTGACACCATCCAAAACATCACAAACACCACCAACATCATTTACAAATCACACTCTAATACATAAAGGATAAAACACAAAATTCCACAACGATAAACTAGCTTTATAACAAATACAGTACACCGCTAAGCATGAGCCTCATCTTTCTTCGTACGAAGTCGCAGCTCGGTAATATTGTGCGCCGACTTTTTTCCACGTTAGTAGATTTTCGTGTAACAGCCACGCCGATGCGTATCGCGGCCGTAATTTGCGTGATGCAGCCGTTTCCAACGATGATAGGCCCCGTTGTATAGTAACAGTTGTGGCCGCCATCAAAACCCGACGTCACTCTTGTTAGGAAACTATCCGAGGAATGTTCCACCCACGCACCGGCCGGGATGTAGATACCTAATGCATCGACTATTGAATGAATTCAGATATCGATCTGCTTCCCAGAAGATTGTCGGCATTGTTATAAGAAATATTAATATCATAAATAATACTTATACCGTCTTTATAATTCTTCTGACCGAGATCAAATTTTGAAATCGCTTTATCAGGGAAAACAATGATAAAAAATACCTAAGTATGGAATAGATTTTGTTTTGTTGGAACAGCTCATTGAACATTTTTCAGCATTGCTAAGTAGGTGATAGGGGATGTTTTTATCAAGTAATTTTTGTACTTAAAAACCAAAATAGGGCAATTAATGAGTACAAACTGGGATTCGAAATCGCCCCTATTAAATAGTAAATAGAACCACTTAGCCTAGCTACTAGGGTTTGGTTTTGCTGTAAATACACTACACTAAATAATAATCTGAAACTTCACGTCTGTTTTCTCTACCAATATCGCAGTCACATTCATTTTTTTCGATTTTCCTGGAGTTCCCTGGTATACCTTCAGAACCAGAGCCACAATGCTAACAAAATGAACATAGGATTAATTGAAAGTAACCCAGTTGAAACAAGAAACTACCAAAATCAATTCCTAATGACAGAGAATGATTGTACAAACATAAAAAATAGACTTGACAACATCGTTTTTTGAAGTCGGTTAATAAACATTTCCTTAACAATGCGATAAGATCACATTATGCTATATCCAAAACAAAATGATGGTTTACGATGCCGTTTCACTTCCTTCCTTCCAGATATCTCTTAGCCGAGATCGATATCAAACATACGAACGTCAAATAGAATGGATTTATGATTCGCGTAGTATGCCGGCGGTTTGCATCGTGAGCGGGCGGGGCGCGGGGGCCGGGGGGCGGCGCGGCGAGAACAAAGGGCCGCAGTTCAAACGTGCCGCCGCTCTGCCCGCTAATAAGCAATAAACAAGGGGGCGGGGTCCGAGGGCGCACCTGAGGGATCACCTCGCGATACCAACACCGCCGCAGCGCCGGCGCGGGCGCATCTATAACTTTGCCCTTTTACAATTGTTTCCTAGATACGAATAAGTACTTTTGTAACCTCTTAGAAATTATTGTAAGCATTGCGATTTATACTATTTCAAATGTTCCATAACGCCAACGATTGCCTCAGTCCGGCATTGCACAATTTAATGGCCTGCCCATATTAATTGGATGGAGTACGTGGAATTCCACGATGAATAAACTTTCATGTCTACTACCGCCTTTTTACTGTCACCACTTCCACTTATGCGCCATTCTTCCCGTGCCGTCTTTTAAATATGAATTGTCTTTCTCTATTTGAAAAAAATGTCACAAAATACCTTCAGCTACATCGGAAAGACTTTCGCCATTCATACTAATGCCGAATCGAGACAAACTCGTAATGCACTTTCATATCCTATTACTTGGTTTCACATGTTGTATTGCAAAACCTTTATCTTCAGATAATCTGTGTGGACGCGACACTGCAAACATCTTGCATGCAGGGGCGTAGGGTGCATTGTTATGGAACTTGGCACTGTAATTTAAGTATAATATCCCCTGTCTAAGATCCAGAGGAAGACCCAAGACAAGGAGGAGTATATGGGGAGACATGAGGGGGGCATTATATTTGCCAAGATAATGTCGGGGACATAGCGAGGGGAAAGCTGAACCCACCACCATTGTGGAACCAATAACAAGGCAGAGAGAGAAGTTGTCATAAGATAAATATATTTACGATCAAAAATAAACCCGACTTCCACCACCTAATAGAGGTTCAGGCTAATCGATCTAAGATCTGTGCCACCTCTCAAATCCGGTGAAGCAGTAAAGGCCAGCTTCTCTGTGCCAACTGTGTTAGTATGTCAAAAAAAAAAGCCCGACTTCCAATCGAATCAAACGATGAGCGATATTACGCGCGGACGCTCTTTTTATACTTACGCATTATCGTAGTAATAGAACGAAATAGAATAAAACAGAACCTAACCAATCTCTCTTCAAACTACTCTCGGAGTACATCCTTTCCAATAAAAAAATCTTTGAAATCGGAATGAAATCGATTGGTGTGATTTTAAGTTATTCGTTCATTTGTGCTTGTTGATGCAAATTTAAACTTATTGTTTTATAATGGTTTTGGTTTTTTTTGAAGTAACAAACATAAGGAACACACGATTCGAGACCCTCCTTTCTGAAGTCGGTTGAAAATATTAAATGTTTCTAATAAATTATATTCATCTAACGCTGGGATCCAGACTAGTGCTTATGTTCTATTCCCAGCTAGCTTGTGTCAATTAATTTTCGTTCTTCGTTGTCTAACGTACAAAAAGGTAATTACTAAAATGTGTCGTACGGCGATAGGCCTACCCCGTACGGCTTAATAAGCTTAAAGCCTGAGAGCTGTAATATGTATGAAATCCTAATTATACGAATGTATAGTAATTATACGACTAGTAAGGTTTACAGTAATGCTTACAGCGTATAAATCTACCAGGTGAAATGTAATGTACGCTACAATTTCACAGTTACATTACGTATTACGTAACGAACGTAAATATGAGTAATTGAGTGCTCCGCAACGTTACATTTTCTAACATTACGACTTTAGAAAGCCCATGTTTAGCTTACTTTTAACCGATATGCATATTTACGTTAGTGTGTGAATGTTGAATGTGCCAGTTATTGTGATAATTGTAACGTATCTAACTCTCTGTTTTATCGATAAATTAATCACATTTTTTTAAAAAGAAAGCTAGCAATATTTCTTTTTTTTTCATAAATTTAACTAACATTATTGTTAACCACTCCACTAAGCTTAAACTTGTGTTAGGTGGATGATGTGCACCACAAAATGGAGGAATGTGCTAAACAGGCAGTGAGGGAGCAGCATGTGGGTGCTTTGATTTTTGAGAGGGAGCGAGGAAGCTGGTGGGTACTGCCATACAACATTAATGACTTTCTTTCTCGCTTCATGCGACCGATGTGTGTGTACTTAGGTGGGGCTGACATCAGTCTAGTCAAAAGTTCTCCATAAATAAGGAAGGAAAAAAAAAGCTTGTGTTAGGAGATGGTTCACGTCAATGGTCGAATGGTGGATTCGAACCCACGACCTTACGATTCGCAGACCGTACTCTAAACCATTAGGCTTCCAATAAGAGCGGAGTGAGAATGAGTCTCCTGCATAGTGCTCATTGAAATTTAAGGCGAGAACATCAGCAAGGATGGATGACATAAATGTATGCTGTTGGAAGGCACATGCGGTACGCACCACCAGAACGTGGAGCGCTATAATGGTCTTATCCTTCTTAAAGACCTACAACTCCTCTAGAGTTCCATGTGTTCCTAGGCGCCGATGATCACCTACCATCATGTGTCACTTGTTAATACCTTTTCTTATAAATAGATAGATGGGTGGTTAAATAATTTTACACCATTTACTAAGTATTTCATGACGATGGGAAACATAATAGAATATATCATAACATATCTTCAAATGAAACTGTCGCTCTATGAAGTTGGTCAAAGCAGCTTCTTTGCAGTTTGTCAGGTTGCAGAGCTCTTCAGTCACTTAATCCGAACCTCGAACAACGTGAAGAAATTGTTCTAGATAATTTGAAGCTCATTCAAATGTGTATGCTTCCAGAAGTGGCAGTTAGTTTAGTTTTTGAATGTCCCTTAGATTATCCGTAAAATAGTAACCGACCGAGTCGTGGATCGGCCTTTTAAGGCGCCCTTGGATCGGAATGCTTACGCGTAACATACCAACAGTAACCGTCCTTTTTTTTTTTTTTTTTTTTTTCACGGGGAGGAAATCTTCAAAAGATACCCCGCCTTCTGGGGGGAAGGCGGCGTTTATGTGGGGTTTTTACCCACTAAAACCTCCCCGATGGCCCTTTCCTCGGTGCATGACGAGGGGCTCCGGGATCTCCAGTGGAACGCACCGGAGCCCCTCTGCACTGTGCTCAAGGAGAGCACGTCCCGGGGGAGGATTCTCCCTCCCCTGTGCCCTCATAGTGCAAGGCTACACGGGCCAGCCGATGTCGCCTTCTTCCCGGGTCCACTTTGGTGGACGACAAAGGCCCCCACCCTTATCGCCCAGTGAACCCGAGGCCCCTTTTAGTCGCCTTATACGACAGGCAGGGGATACCGTAGTCTTATTCTTGAGAGCCCAGAACTACAGGGCTGCGGGCCGGTCTGCCACCGGCCCGCCTGCGCCATCTCCGAACAGTATCGGCCCTCTCCCGATTCCGTTCTGCGGTCTCCTTCTGGGTCATTACTGACTCGCAGAAGGAGACCAGCGCCTTCCATTTAGATCTCCCTACCAGCGCAGCCGCTACTGCCGCCGGCGGGGAGAGGTCTTGCCCGATATGCTGGACCAGGATCCGCCGCTCCGCCTCCCACGCGGGGCACACGGCTAGTGTGTGCTGCGCGGAATCCCAGTCACAGCCACAATGGTGGCATTGCGCGGTCGGTTCGCGCCCTATCCTGTTCAGGTACTCGCCGAAGCACCCGTGCCCGGTGAGTACCTGTGTCAGGCGGGCAAGCCGAAGTTACCCCCACCGGGGGGGTACCATGAGTCGAGATTCTAGTGATAGAGGTTCAGGCTAAGCGACCTAAGAGCTATGCCACCTCTCAATCCTGTGAAGCTGTCAAGGCTACTCTGGCCAATCTGTGTAGTTGTTGTGCCCTACAGAAGCACATATATAGGCAATAATAATAACTTTATCAAGAATCTTTTGATATGATAAAGTATATCGCAAATCTATTCATTATCATAGTTAAAATAGAACCCGATTAGTAAGCATTAAAATGATTCGCGATAAATTTGAATATAACGCCGTACACGCTATCATTATGTAGGCGATAAAAACTGTTCTATTGTTAGGTTAATGTGTGGTAATGGCGGGCGCGTGAATCGTAGCCAGTTGATTTTTTCTTACAAACATTGTGTTTGTTGTGGTGCGGTCGCTCTCGTGTTGCGCTGAGGGACGAGCGACTCCGCGGGGCCAGTACAATGCTATGTTAAATGACTCACGACGCCGCGTTCTCAGTACTACATCTGTGTATACGATGCGAATCTCTTGTTTGACTTGGCGTAGTGAGTATGAGAATAGTTTAACCGACTTCAAAAAAGGTGGTCTCTATATTCATCTTAATTTTGCTGCGTTTGTGTAATTATAGCACTGTCATCTATGAAACGACGGTGTTTTAATTAAAACCATATCTTCTTATATCTAAATAGGTCCCACGTTACTTCGAATAAAGGAAAAAAGCTCTCATTTCATCTGTATTTTATTTTTGCAATGCAGAAATTTTGCAAGAATTTTATTGTTAGACTTTATTTCTTATAAGCCCCATGTTACTTCAAAAAAATGTTTGTCCACTACAAAAGCAGTCCATTATGAACCTATTTAGATTTGATGTATACAAAAGAATTTTGTTGGAATTGGATAAGGTAAGGATAAGGCGGGTTCGGAAGTTATCAGCCTTGTAGTTCTGGGATCTTAAGAATAAGACTACGGTATCCCCTACCTGTCGTACAAGGCGACTGAAAGGGGCCTCAGGTTCACTGGGCGACAAGGGTGGGGGCCTGAGTCGTCCACCAAAGTGGACCCGGGAAAAAGGCGACATCGGCTGGCCCGTGTCGCCTTGCTCTGAGGAGCACAGGGGAGGGAGGTGCTCTCCTTGAGCACAGTGCAGAGGGGCTCCGGTGCGTTCCACTGGAGATCCCGGAGCCCCTCGTCATGCACCGAGGAAAGGGCCACCGGGGAGGTTTTAGTGGGTAAGAACCCACATAACCGCCCCCAGAAGGCGGGGTATCTTTCTGAAGATTTTCTCCCCGTCAACAAAAAAAAAAGGTTCGGAAGTTATACCATGGAATTCTAAAAATCGTAGACCACGTAAGTACTCACTAACCTACTTACGACTATCATATACTATTCTGATGGAATAAAAATAAATTACTTTAAAATTGGTTCATAAATTGTTTAAAATATGTGTTCCTACTACTTAGCGAATATGACGTGAAAACTCAGGACAAAACAATTGCCAATTACAAAGCCTACGATGCATCTGACGTTCAATTCAGCTACGTAAAATGTAACGGACATAGAGGTGAGCCGCCATAACACAAGTGCCCCTCGGTATCAAACAAATAGTATGGGAGTTTCATTATCGTGGTCGCAGCCTCTTTAAATTGAGGTAAGGTCACGTGACAGGTGGATTGACATGCGCCTATTAAACGGCGATGACAGTAGAAGAGCGTGCGCCGTGCTGCAATGTTGAGCTCGACTGTTAACTTGTCGGTTATCGATCACGGCTTAACGACGACAGTTCCTCTCCTCACCAGGCCGGTCACGACACGAGATACGTAATCATGCTACTTTGCACCAACTACTCTGTCAATCAAATGCTCTAGCCGTATGCAATTATTATCGATGCAATACTTGCAACTTGTGCAATGTCTACAAACTAAAACTTGAAAGCTCGGCTCTTTCTATGACTCACTATGAATAAAAGTATGACAAAAGCGTAGAAATTATTACATTAGACATTGGCTTTCTCATTCTCACTAAGCCTATCAAATCCCATATGTGACAGGTGGTGAGCTAGGTGGGACACAAATTTTAGCTGAAGATTGTAAAATTGAAAGTGTAGCTAACACTTAGTTTATTCTTTTCCTACCTAGCAATTTACCGGCCTTCTACCAGGGTACGATTTCCAACAGAGTCTACCCCAGCTGACCCAGTCTTCGGCATCCTCCTTTCTGAGATTGTTTTCTATCATGTCCGCTTTCGCGATATCTAAGCAGTGTTTCTTGTACCTGTCGCGAGATCTTGGGCCTTGAACAGTGAATTTCAAGCACTAGTTTCTGACGTATTCGTGAGACCTGGCGGCCACATCACTCATCACACATCTATCATCCTCCGATTTTACTGCAGTCTGTCTGCTACTGATATTTCAAAGCTGCCACGGATGTATTCGTTTTTGGATAATTCCTGTTCTTCTGCCTAGAGATTTCCCGTCCTACTACCAGTGGTCCACTTTCTTTTCCTTTCCTTTCGTTCACTTTTCTACAGAGTCTACGCCAATTTGCTTCTGCATCATCCTTTGTGGGATTGTTCGACCATGTCCTCTTTTACGACGTCCAGCCAGTGTTACTTCGGCCTGCCGCGAGATCTTTGGCCTAACAATGAGGTGTCGAGTGTGAGGTCTCTCTATGTCTGCTACCCAATTAGTTAAGACTACGGATCCCTATATCTTAGAAATAGATTCCAAACAATTATCCCATTGTTCACTGTAACGTTGCAATGTAACAAAGCAATGCTAAACTTTTTAACTCGTGATTTTCTAAGCGGCCGAGATTGTTCGCTATTCAGTTCAGTCATGTGCCACGTAGGCCAGCGCGTTTGGACATCTATCGCCAACAACAAAGCAATTGTCGGGGAACTCCGTGACGCAGTAATTCGCCGTTTCCCTCGCTGGACGCGACGATTAGCTCGCCTCTATTTACTTGTCTATCCGATAGTCCAGAACTGGCAGCTGACGCCGGACGCGCCCGACATACGGACACCGTTACAATTACAACATCGGCTTAGAAAAACGTTTGCCACGGACAATCGGTCCGTCCGGGATAATTCGAACCAATGACATAGACATCTAGACCGCACTACGGAACCGACTTCAAAAAAGGAGAAGGTTCCTCAATTCGTATGAATTTTTTTCTTAATTTTTGTGCACTCATAACGCCGTCGCTTGTGAACCGATTGAAATATGTTTTTGGGTATAAAATGGGATGTGGTTTCAATTAGGCCCCATAGGAATTTTGGTGGCATAAGTCCTAGGGTCACTGGGACCCGGGAAGAAGGCATCGGCTGGCCCATGTCGCCTTGCACCGAGAGGGCACAGGGGCGGGGGGCGGAATTAACCTCCTCCCCCGGGACGTGCTCTCCAAGAGCACAGTGCAGAGGGGCTCCGGTGCGTTCCACTGAAGATCTCGGAGCCCCTCACCATGCACCGATGAAAGGCCCACTAGGGGAGTTTAGTGGGTAATAACCCCACATAACTCCGCTTTCCCCCAGAAGGCGAGGTATCTTCTTGATGAAAAACAAAAAGGTTCTAAGGTTTCCACGTATATATATGCTGCTAGTTGATTGCCCAATAATGATAGCGAGTACGAATTTGGAAAAAAAAGAAAATATAGCCGCCAGAACTATGTTAAATAACTATAATACTTCTGTAATACAAGGTATTTGTATTACTTGTTTCACCTTCACTTACTAAAGCTCTTATGTCTTTGTGTTGTTGTATTTGCTGAGTACGAGAACTTTGGAACTAGGTGGCTGGTTTCGCTTAACTTTCAAAGATAATTTTTCCCACAGAGCTGAGAGCGCTAGTCCGTGCCCCGAGCATGACCGCGCACGGAGATACCACGTGGTGCCCGGACGACGATCATCTGAATCATTGATAATCTCGCGTGCCAAAGGAACAATACTGCCATAGCCGATTAATGAAGGCAATTATATCTCAGGCTAAACGCTCATAATATTAAATCCTCTCTAACCTCGAGAGATTTAATGGGAAGATTTTTAATAGCATTAATTATACACGAATTGGAAACCATTACTGTAATCTACGCGCTGTTGTTAGCAATTCGAGTTCGATCCCCGGTGCCGGCACCAATTAATTTGTTCGTTGCAATTTTATGTGTTGGTTTTCTACGCTCGGCAGTAAAGGAAAATATCGTAATGAAAGCTACATGTCTCAGTAAAAATTGTAAGACATATGAAGGCAATCAATTCGTACTACGCCGCGTGGCGGACTATACTCTCTTTACAGAGAAAGCTTGTGCCCAACAGACGGACATATAAATCTAGGCTGTAACTTTAACTGCAGTCTACCCGACTTATTTTAATATGCCCAGTCGTATGGCAACACAAAAAAATCGTTTTGAATGCAGAAACGATTTTTTTTTATGACTAACTACACAGATTGGCCAGAGAAGCTGGCCTTGACTGCTTCACCGGATTGAGAGGTCGCTTAGCCTGAACCTCTATTGCTAGTAATTCGACACAAGGGTCCCCCCGGTGAGGGGTGACCTCGGCTTGGACGGTTACTATGTTACGCGTAAGCATGCCGATCCGAGGGCGCCCGAGAGGGTCGAACCACGACTCGGTCGGTTGCTATTTCACGGAAAATCTAAGAGAAATTCAAAAGCTAAACTAACTTTGAGTGCCACTTCGGGAAGCGTTAGCGCTGGGAGAAGAAGTGGCCGAAGAAACTCCAGCAACGCTCCTAGCATCTAAGGGGTGGGGCAGAAACGATTATTGCCATTAGTTAGCACGTCGGTTACCTCGTGCGACAGGTCTGGGCCCCGAGTCAGCTATTTGCTAGCGACGTTTCATCATAAAACCGATAGATTACTGTCATATTAATGATCATTCCATCATTACAAAATACTAAAAGACACACGATGGGCTAGCCAGCAAGATTTCCAATTTATTGATACCATAATTTTATTATACAATTAAATTACTCAACCGTTCGAAGCCGGAACGTAACGCTAGTGTACGTATATACGAGATCTTCGACAGTGCTCGTTCGAACTGACAGAACATTAAATCCTCGGAGCTTTCTTCGAACTAGTGTTTCCCTTGAAAACTAATCAGCGTCGACCATTATGGGATCAGTCGGCGTGCGTCTTAACGTCCGCTAATACGTCTCGAACGTTCCCCGGGCGAGGAGAGCGCACGTCCCCGAGGAATTAGTCCCGACAACTGCACAATAGTCCATAATTATGAAATGTGTTGTGATTCCAAAAGGATATGCGATTTTTCTCTGGTGGCGAACAATGCGCCGCAGTAATGAAAGGAGTCAATCAGTCGGGGCCAGCCACGTACGTCCGCGCTAATTTATGCGTGCCCGCGCGCCATTCGCTCCTTTTAATGCGCTTCTCGCGCGGACAAAGGGCGATGAAACTGCGCATTGCTCCGGTGCCCTTGCGCAATCGCTGTTATCTTAACTGTCGATAATTCCTTGGTTTATTAAACTAGCGTACCCAGCCCTCTTCGCCGGGGTAGATTTTGCTTTATTTTATTTAAACAATAAACCTACATTATTAAATATTTAATTTAACTATCATAACATATTAAATTATTCATTTCTCTCCGTATTCATTCTCTTCTCGAGCGGGTGAAGATCATTACCTACATCCATGTATATATCAGTAAATACAATATCATACCCGTAGTAGCAGTATCATAAAGCACTCGCCAGGTCAATCTGAAGATTCCCTGAAAGTTTCATTGAAATCGGTCCAGCCGTTTCAGAGCCTATAAGGAACAAACCCACAAACTTTCTCTTTTATATATATAGATAACCTTGTCATAATTGCAAACATTACGCATTGAATAAAACCAAAACAGTCAAATTTTATTTAAACATGACCTCTAATTCTAGACCTTCTCGGAGACTCTGGCCCCGAGTCACTAATAATAGAAGGCTTCAGGCTATGTGATCTAAGTGCTCTGTCTCTTATATCCGGTAAAACATACTTACAAAAATATAAAACTAAAGAACGTTAATAATTACCGAGATATTTCGTGAAGCTTTTAAATTAAGAATGTCCTTATTTATTGATACGGTTATATTAATAAACCTGACCATTCAAACCATTTCAAATAAGCTGAAAACCGAAGAATGAAAATTAATGACAGCCAACAAGACCTTATTATCTAGCATACCTTATTCTATTAGTTGATTCTTGTGGTGGGTAGACAAAAACATTAATAATAATAAATAATCAAATAATGTCAGTAATTTGATTTTTATCCTGACGGTCCTGGTTAGAGTGTTGGAATATAGTTATAAAAATCTTGTGATGTCGGTCTTTGACTCGTATGCAAATTGTTTTCGCCATAATTCAGACGTATTAAAGCCGGTGAATGGTTACGTTGAAAAATTACGTTACATTGTCGGACAAAAACAAACTGGTAAAAAGCCTTTATAATGAGATAAGAAAATAACATGACAAATCATAATAGATTTTGCAAATTCCCTTTTAGAAATACTTAGTGTGTCACCGCTTTGGCCCTCGAGAATTAACGATACGAAATTGAAAAATTATCTGTTAAAGTTATCTGATTATTGGTAGATTTGGCAAAGGCAATAATAACTCACGGCTTCTCTGGCGTTACGGCGTCATCGATTACTTCCGCAAGGAATAGCGTAACTACTTGAAGACAACTAGTGACGCTAACAAAGCATCAGTATTGTCAATAAACCGCATGTTGGCCCACGAATAACTGTTTACCTAACACTACGTCGGAATAAAAGCGAGCGTATTGGACGCGGTAAGCTGTTTACAATTTTTGTCGATTTGAAGACGTTTACTTTTACTTGTATTAATCATTCCTACCTACACCTTCTGACATGTACACGTGAGCTATTTTGAATTTTTATCTTTTTTGTTAACGGGGAGGAAATTTTCAGAAAGATATCCCGCCTTCTGGGGGGAAGGCGGCGGTTATGTGGGGTTCTTACCCATTAAAAACTCCCCGGTGGCCCTTTCCTCGGTGCATGACGAGGGGCTCCGGGATCTCAACGTGGAACGCACCGGAGCCCCTCTGCACTGTGCTCAAGGAGAGCAAGTCTTGGGAGATTACGCCCTGCCCCCCCCTGTGCCCTCGCAGCGCAAGGCCACACGGGCCGGCTGATGTCGCCTTCTTTCCGGGTCCACTTTGGTGGACGACGCAGGCCCCCACCCTTGTCGCCCAGTGAACCCGAGGCCCCTTTTAGTCGCCTTGTACGACAGGCAGGGAATAGCGTAGTCTTATTCTTGAGAGCCCAGAACTACAGGGCTGAATTGAACTTTTCAAATTGAAATTGAACTTTTATGTAGACTATCTTTCTTTATGTACCGCTTATTAAAAATAATTAAAAGATGATTTACGATTAATTACGTACACAGTGAGGCAGGTGACCATTTGTTGGTAAGTATGCGGAACATTTAGAGTTGCACATTAAAAGTTGAAAGCGAGCCCGGTATTATGTACTAGCATTATGCGCACAATTTGCGAGGCTGTCACAAGGGCCGGGTATAATTTCGCGATGGCAGCAAATCCATCAATACACTGCCCGGGGCTCGGACGCTTTCAATTTGTAGGCCGGTTACATCGCCAATTACCGACAGACAGAAGGCCCGATCATCATCGATATACGTGCTTAATAATGCCTAATGACACTTAATAAAGACGGGATATAAAAGTGTGACGATTATTTATTGTGTGTCTCGTAAATTTTTATGATCCACGGCTGCGTTAAGAAATTCCGGTGTTCATTCGCTGTTATTTACATAAATTTCTTAGTTTCCCTTTATAATTATGATTAATGAATGGTCCGATATATAAAATTAAATAATTTCTCATATATATCTAGCGACACGACCTGACTTTTACTTCTAGATACTGAGAGACTGAACGTAAAACATATATAATATAGACTCGTGAGCAAAAATAAAGGGTCGGTTAAGAAAGTTTGAATATCTCGGAAGTTAGCTAACTGAAATAAATTGTGCAGATAGACAATCCTTATAATAAAATAAAATATTTTTATTAAGTTAAAAAACATAAACTTAAACGAAAAAGGATATCTTACGTAAAACTTGGATAATATAGTATTTTTCAAAAAAAAATATTTTTATTTAAATTTTAGTACTTAGTGTCGCCACGTGGAGGCAACACTAAATACTAAATTAGTTATGTTTGGTAAATTTGGTAGCTATGTTAAATTTCAAATCAAATGAATGTTCAATTCCTTTATACTTATAATAATAATTGATGCTTCAATAACCTATTGATTTAGAGTGCGGTCTGCGAATCGTAAGGCCCTAGGTTGGAATCCACCATTCGACTATTGGCATGAACAGCACAAGCATAAGCTAAGTTGGAATAGTTACAGCCCTGTAGTTTTGGGCTCTCAAGAATAAGACTACGGTATCCCCTGCCTGTCGTAGAAGGCCACTAAAAGGGGCCTCGGGTTCACTGGGCGTCCGGTAAGGTGGACCCGGGAAGAAGGCGACATCGGCTAGCCCGTGTCGCCTTGCACTGCGAGGGCACAGGGGGGAGGGAGTAACCTCCTCCCTCCCCCCCGGGACCTGCTCTCCTTGAGCACAGTGCAGAGGGGCTCCGGTGAGTTCCACTGGAGATCCCGGAGCCCCTCGTCATGGACCGAGGAAAGGGCCTCCGGGGAAGTTTTAGTGGGTAAAAACACCACATAACCGCCGCCTTCCCCCCCGAAGGCGGGGTATCTTTCTAAAGATTTCCTCCCCGTCAACAAAAAAAAAGTTAACAAGCATGTTAGTAATATTTCTGACAAAATATTGTAAGCTTTCTTTATAAAAAAAATACAAGGAAATAGAGCTGGGTAGTGGTTCACCGAGTTTAATAAGTGACTTTTAACTTTTTTATGGGCTCCATTTATGATAAGGTAAGGCTGGTTCGAACCCTAGGTTGTCAATGATCTATGCAAATAAATCGTAACCAATTATTTTTCGCCTACTTTAGCTGCCGTTCACTGATCAGAGATTATTGTATGTTTATTTTGATATTTCGTTATGTTTCTCTTCCGTGATGTTTATGTTCTTTGACGTGATTACACCTGCCAGTATGTTTTTCTCTCTCATCCACGGTTGACTGGTAGATAATTGTATTAAGACCTCCTTTGTGAACTTACGTGTCACTTCTGGCAGGATAGACAGAGACAGCTTTCGGTATCTGCTTTCTAATAAGATCCCGTGTGTGACAGTTTGCTCAACGACATACACCACGCTCAAATTGTTCCCATTGGGCGGTCTAGGGTTCGATTTCGCGAACATAAGTTCGCATTGTCCACATTTTTTTTGTAAGGATTGGGTGAAAATATTTATTAAATCAAATAAAACAACAATACCGTTTCATTTCGTTTATTAACACGTAGGGCAGACCCTGATATGTGTCTCTACTATAGTACACTGCTCACATTTTGAATTTAATTTATAAATAAGATAATATTATAAATACAATAATGAATAAACTCAACTTTAAAACAAGACACAATCATAGCAATGTTGTTGCAGAACCAATTATTATCTATAAACATAAATAAAATTGATGTATCTCTTTATAATAATAAAATAACCGCTTTTTACTACATGCATATAAATGTTTGTACGCTACATATACCAAAATAAAATTTTTACAATGCTAGACGATTTTGACGAGGCTTTCAGAGTGGATAGTTGATGTATTAAAGAGTAATTTATGGGTTATTATTATTTTATAAAAAAATAAATCGACAGTTTTTAATAGCTGGCAACACAGCGGAACGCAGTTGGTTGATTATATAAAATAACATCAAATTGTTTAATTAAGAATAATCATTAAATTATGGACTTTATCTCACTCTGCTTTAAATTATATACAAAATAGACCATCATGCCCGTAACTCGAACAGGTTGGGAAACATCACTGACTTCGATACTACGATCCTGGTACACCTTTTATAGATTTATTGACATCCATACAGCCCGCACATAATCCCCGTATATAATCTTCATAAGGGTACCCGCCCTCTTTTTAGTATGTCACCAATCTGATATTGGGGCGCCCACCACTCACTTCCGTGTTAATAATTTCGATATCATTCTTTCCTCATACATTCTATATGTCCGAACCACCGAAGCGTACCTTGTGATGTTGTTATTTGTTGTACTTTGAGTTTGAAAGAGATAATTTCTGCTATATCATCGTGTTTAACCAGGGCTTAACATGTAATTTCCATCAAGCTATATTCTAATCATAACAAATTATATTCATTATTAATTCAAAATTATTCTTTGTTGTGTCGTTGAATATTAATAATTGTATTATTAACTTTGATACCTTTAATTTTATACACAAGCTAACGAAAAGAAAAATTTAAAGGAATTTTATCTCAATTACATTTATTTTAATTAATATTGCCATCAAAATGTTTCACGCATTAATAAATAATAGTCTTAATATATTCAATTGTCATTTTAAAATCATCGATTTTTAATGTATTTTAATTTTATTATAAACAAGATTTGAAATCGATGCCAAAAATTCAATTTAAATTCAACATTGCTTTTTCAATCAATTATTATTAAAAACAAATTAAAAAAAACTCAAATAAGCGATGATATGACGTCCATTTGTGATGACATAAAAAAATATTTATTTCACTGTCATTTTTTTAACTAAAGTTACTGGATTTTAGAACAAAAAAATACTCAAATATCTCTAAATAATAAATTTTTAGATTTATATAAATATCATTATGAAATTGAAATTATGTCGGTAGCTAAAATAATTTGATTTTGAATCTACTAGTTACTGTACATTTGAAGTATTCTTATATGATTGTTGACATTTGTGTTCAATTAATAATATATTGACGATAATAACAACATTTGACGAAAGAAATGAAAGTCGGCATGTAGACATTAACATCGTGACGTCACACGCGTTCGGGTCTATTCGGGAATTGTCGGCGTGACTTCGGCACTAAGTTATAATGTTTATTTGTTTTATAACGGTAGACACAGCTTCCGTTGTCTGCTTTTCCTAAATCTAGGTGCCATATGGTAAAGGGGGTTAGCCGACTGCTATGCGCCAGGCACAAAAAAATTACAAGCCTACTACGTTTTGAACTCACGACCATGGGATCGTTAGTCGAATCGCTTAGAAACTATGGCTGCAGATTTTTGTCTATTAAAAAAAATTATAACATTTATTCGTGAATTGTTGATTTATGACAATTATTTTCCAAAACCAAATTCTATTGTAAATTAAAAACATTAAGTACAATTATACAAT
This sequence comes from Meandrusa payeni, assembly GCA_029286785.1. NCBI lineage: Eukaryota > Metazoa > Arthropoda > Insecta > Lepidoptera > Papilionidae > Meandrusa > Meandrusa payeni. Next base: position 5,681,845 of record JAGSMX010000012.1, on the reverse strand, counting down.
TCCCGCCAGAGCCGTAATTACAAAAAATAAAATCTAAATTAAATACATTAAATTGTTTAATATTGTAGGTTGTGAGCAGTGACCAATTCTTGTACATCTATTTATCATTTATCATCTCACAATATTTTATCCAATACAAACGACTACGTGCTTATATACATTGCTTAAACTACAAAAATAATTTAGTCAGCTACTATACAATACATACATCTCCTTAAACTATACACAAATGGAATATAAATAGTCTTATATACTATAATTTACACACGAATACATTGTAACACTGTTATATATCACTCGGATTGCTTGTTAGGTACAATATTTTTACTCTGTACGGTACTGAAGAAATAATTTATATATACATAAGCTGTTACGCAGTATAACATCGTAATAGGTGGAGATACAAAATGACATCGATTTTTTTGACGAACTACACAGATTGTCCAGAGAAACGAAGAAGAGAGGCCTTGACTGCTTCATCTGATTGAGAGGTGGCATACCTTAATCGTTTAGCCTGAACCTCTATCGCTAGTAACTCGACACAAGGGTCTCTCCGGTGAGGGGTAATCTCAGCTTGGACTGTTACCACGTTACGCGTAGGCATTCCAATCCGAGAGCACCCGTTAGGGGAAAACAACAACTCGGTCGGTTTCACGAATAATCTAACGGACATTCAAAAACTAAACTAAATTTGAGTGCAACTTCGGAACGCGTAACGACATCGACTTCAAATTAAATCAGACGCTATTAGACACGGACACAGAATAGAATTAATCAGAACATAACCATATTCTCATTAAACTACCTTTGAAGTACATCCATTCCAATAAAAAATGAAACATCGAAATCGGTTGGCGTGATATTAAGTTATCCGCCCATTCGTCGAGCACGTACTTAATACAAATTTAAGACTTATACGGTTTACTCATGGATGCCATCGACAGAATTGGGACCACACGGAAAGCACCAGCTTTCAAATAAAGAATTATAGAAAATAAAGATCTATAGTTTACCCATATAAGTGCCTAAAAAGTAAATAATGGTTTAAAAATAAACAAAAAAATTGAGAACCTCTACCTTTTTTGAAGTCGGTTGAAACAGACTGAAGAATTTGATTTACTACAATATTCACTATGTTTCGGGATAGGTTTTAGTATAAACTATATCATTGAATCTCACCTGGAAACAATGTTTTTTTTTCCTTAAAAAACAATATTGCGTTCCATTGACATGTAATTCTATTATTATCCAATTTGTAAAGAAGTAATTTCGATTTTATGTCATTTTAACCTTAGCGGGCTAGACAGATCAGCTTTCGCTCTCCGCTTTTCGCCAAGCTTAGTGGGTCTCATGTGTCAAAGGTGGTGAGCACATCACCATCACCAGTCTAATTTGTTTTTAACTGACTTCAAAATGGGAGGTGGTTTTGAATCCGTCTGTATTATTTTTGTTTCGTTTATGCATTCATAGCTCTGTTATTTTTGAATCGATTTTGATTTATTTTATCTGGAAGACTTTACTTTCGATTACGTCCCATGTTAATATTTTGTGTAAAATTCAGTATTAATGTCTTTCTTCCTCGCTTTATTTGTATCTATTTGGCTTGTTTTGTTTATTTTAGAGCTTAAGACGAGGTTGACCGTTAACAAAAGTTCCCAAAATATTAAGAAAAAAAACAAATTATAATATAAAATGTAGTTAAGGTATTTTAAATTATATTAATTTTTATGATTTAGACTTAACTTGGAATTTAAATGGTTTGTATTTCAAAATTTGAAAATGGAATGTATTTGGATATTTTAAAAAAGAATTACAAGAAGAAATTAAACAGAAAAACGATATCAAAACACTATATAGAGGTTTCAGGAAGTTAGAAATATACTGCAGTGTCTACTCCTTTCTCAAAAAAAAGAGACCTGCAACCCCTGTGTTGTATATTTTTATGATCAGATACTGGGCAACTAACATCAGGTTAAAAAGCCAATTGAAATGGAATGATTTTTGTGCACAAAATTATGCCAGTTTTACACAATCGTTTGTTATGTGTAAATGATTATTCTTTGGTTAATAATAATATTAATACGAGGAAGCTTATTGCAGATAAATTTTAAAATATAGCAGGTAAATATAGCATTTTATGAATAACAAAAAACCATAGACAAGGCAATCGTGATTCGCGCGGGTAACTGTTTAAATTGATCTAACTATACAATTAAAATTATTATTTTCTTGGGTAGGAACATTCAATTTACGCCTTATCATAGACAACTATATTTTAATCGATTAATGACAATTCTCTATTAAATTACTAAATAATCTACTTTTAAATATGTTATAATACTTGTTGGGACACGCTCCGTCACATCTAACGTTCACGTTCACTGAGCAGCCATGTTGAATATGGTCAAATACCCTTCAAATACTCACAGCACTTCATCGGAAATGTTACTTATAGCTCACAGGCGAATGATGTCTTGATCAAAGTCGTACGATCTTGAAGGAGGTGAAATAGGATTTTATAAGTCTTTTCTGACAACGTCTTTGGAAATTTCCTATCAAAAAGTTCACAAAGGATGCCTCGGCGAAGGGGAATGGTCGGGGCGTGGATGTGTGGGAGGTGGATAGGGGCAATACCTGAGAGGAGCCGGAGGTTTCTGTAGCCAGAGGTCGGGGGGAAGTGCGAGGGGCTGGGGCCAGGAAGGCCAGGCCCTGCCGCCGAGGGCCAGTAACTGGAGCGCTGGGGGAGTGCGAGCCCACGCCGCGCGTTTCTCCGCCTCCTCGTCTGCACTCGACCCGCTCGAATACAGACGCAACGGCGACCGGAGTAGTTGCTGCTCCATCAGCATCAGCTCCATTGGATCTCTGAGAAAGCGGAAATGGTGTATATCAGATAAACATTAAAATCAACGACTTTCCGATGTGTCACAAGTGAACTTAGACGGGTTAAATGACTGCTATAAAGTGTTGGAAACGTCGGGAATTCAAAAATAATATTATATCGTTAAAATGTCCGTAAAATTAGTTTTATACTGTAAGTAATATATGCCTGCCTGTCGTAGAAGGCGACTAAAGGGGCCTCGGGTTCACTGGGCGACAAGGGTGGGGCTCTTTGTCGTCCGCCAAGGTGGACCCGGGAAGAAGGCGACATCGGCAGGCCCGTGTCGCCTTGCACTGCGAGGGCAGAGGGGAGTGAGTAACCTCCCCCCGGGACGTGCTTTCCTAAGAGCACAGTGCAGAGGGGCTCCGGTGCGTTCCTCTGGAGATCCCGGAGCCCCTCGTCATGCACCGAGGAAAGGGCCACCGGGGAGGTTTTAGTGGGTAAAACCCCACATAACCGCCGCCTTCCCCAGAAGGCGGGGTATCTTTGAAGATTTCCTCCTCGTATGAAGGGAATTTGTTGGTTTTAATTTTTTTATTTTAAAAAATTATTAGATTATAAGTAGATACTTTGCTGTCTTTAACCAATCTTATTAGGACCCATTTATGGTGGTGATATTTCAGCGACAATACTCGGGTGCAGTAGAGGTGTGAATATGGTTGTACATACGTGTTGTTAAGTACGGCGAAGTGTTGCAGCCCGGTTATTAAAGAGCGCACGAGCTAGCGTGTCGTATTGCTAACGTCTAATTTAATTTCCCTCGCCTCGACAATAATTGCGGAGAGCTGAGGCCATTACTGAGGCTTTTGCCGGTTGCTGTGCGAAGTAGTTCAAGTGATTCTTGACTGTAATACCAATAATTTCTATTTTCCGTCATTGCCTTGTTTAAAATAGAACAAGTACTGTATTTCCATTTTTGCTTTCCGCTTTACAATCTTATTTTATCGTGTTAGTGATTGCCTTACTATTATTAATGGTATTTTCTGAACCAAAACAATCTTTAACATTCTGCGTGGCATAAATGGACATCGTTTGCATTATTTCTGGTAAACGCATACTAAAATCCTCAATGCATTCTAACGTACAAAAAATCACAAGCTTGGTGAATCGAACAGTAATTGTTATTTCTGTTTACACTATAAAAGACGTTGAATAATATTATGACCACAAACCTACGAAAGCTTCGGATAAAATTGTACAATATGTACTATTTCTTTTACAATTTATAAGCGTGTGCTTGACCACGATCCCAGATGTTAAATGGAAATGCAATCATAGAATAGAATAGAAAAAACATTTATTCGGCACAAGAACACAGAAACAACAGGTAAAACAAGACAAAAAACAACATAAACAAAAGTAAACAGAAACAACATAAAAAAAAGAACAAAATAGAAATTGTGCCGAAAAGGGCTCAGCATGTGCTGTGCTCACACATGTAGCACAGCGCTGGTTTTCAGCCAAAAAACCTGTGAAGATTAAGGCGGACACCATTCGGTTGTGTATTATTATAGTGTGGCGCAAATCGCCTAGTATCGAAAATACTGTTTTGATTTATCATTTTAATCAAATTTGGAATAACTACGCATTAAGTTCTGCGCCATCTGTGATGGGACTGTGTAAGAACGATATTTGTTTATACGAAATTAACGTAATCATGTTAAATAAATCATTGAAAGTTGTGTTAAATTCATTTACATATTTATTGTGAATATTTAACTATATTTCATTAATTATTTGTAGTTATTTTATTTGTTTGTTACAAAGGAAGTCAAATATTCTGTAACGGTTTAACTTATTGAGAGATCAATATAAAAACGACTGTATTTTGTAATAACGTCACATTCTTGTACTGACCGTCGTGATACGACAAAGCAAGCTGAATCTGGAGTGTGTATTTCATTATGGATTCCGACAACGAAACCCCTGGCGTATCGCCGACATATACAATACATAAACTTTCATAAATATTATATTGTAGCTCTTCTTTGAATACACGGTTTATTCTAATCCTTTTCTGTACGTATTATGAAAGACGATAGCGCCTCGTTAAGTTTTAATGGATGTTAACAAGAAAAGAATGGAAGCAGTACTTCTTGCTGTCTGATCAATCACATCACGTAATGCCTGTGCAATCTCTAAAACGCATTCTAAAATACTAACTGGTATTATTTTTCCCATGCATCGGATGGGTATCGGCTCAGTACAGTGACGCTCCAATGCGTACCGGTGGAGATCCCGGACCTCCTCCATGCATCGAGACTGGCTACCGAGGGGTCATAATAGGGGTATTTTGAAGATTATCCCTTCGGTAATTTTTTTATTTTTATTTTAATGATGAACTACACAGATTGGCCAGAGAAGCTGGCCTTGACTGCTTTACCGGATTGAGAGGTGGCATAGCTCTTAGGTCGCTTAGCCTGAACCTCTATCGCTAGTAACTCGACACAAGGGTCCCCCCGGTGGGGGGTAATAGTCGTAACGCATCTTGACTGCTTCACCGGATTGAGAGGTGGCATAGCTTTTAGATTGATCCCTTCGATACCAAAAGAAAAAGTAGTGGTATTAACAGTATGTCAGTAGTAGTGTATACATGGTAAGGAACGGGAAGTATCACAGATATAAATAACACCTATTTCGGTGAGTGTGGTGAGACAGTGGGGACGAGTATAAGCTGAGTACCGCGAGCTCGTGCGCCGTCTGTTCGTTGGTGTCAGCGGGCCGTGATCCATAAAACTGAGTTCGGGGAACGCAGCGCGGCCACCGACGAGCCACGTGGCGTTTTGCAAATCTCATAAAAGGTTATTACGTTTTATGGTTGGGTGGTGTTATGAATGTTAAGCTAGCAGTACACTATTCACTTTATTTACGATATTTTCTCGATAGACCAGTAGCTAATCTACCCAAAGCTTAGTTCCATTTAAATTATAGTTTACCATAGTGCAAAAACCACTTAGTAAAATATGTACATGGGAGCTCTTAAGCTCAGTGAAAGGTAGATAGAGATCTCTGTCCACTTCTGTAGAATTAAGTGGATGTGAAGGCTACTGAAGGTAATGTAACATTCTGTAGTTCTGGGCTCCCAAGAATAAGACCACGGTATCCCCTGCCTTTCGTACAAGGCGACTAAAAGGGGCCTCGGGTTCACTGGGCGACAAGGGTGGGGGCCTGCGTCGTCCACCAAAGTGGAACCTCCTTCCGGGACGTGCTCCGCTATCTTTCTGAAGATTTCCTACCCGTCAACAAAAAAAAGGTAATGTAACATTTTTATGGTTTTATGGTTTGCCCACATTGCGTATAGCTTATAATATGTTGTACACTAGATTGTATGCACCTACATTCAGCGCAAGGTTCATCAACGGTCGCATTTCGACTGGAGAATGCCGTAAAAAGTAACATATCTCGATCAAATGCTTCAATCGGATTACTAGACTTTCCAAAGTTACAACTGGACGCACTGGGAGAAGTGGCAGAACTTACTCCAGCAATGCTTCTATCATTAATAAGAGAAAATCTGCTTATGACGCAGCCGAAACGCAAATAAATATGCCACCCTCAAAACGAAGGTTGTGAGCTTACGTTTATGTTCTATAGTTTTGTTTCATCCCAGCCTAAGCGGTTTGAACTCGTGCTACGGTCTCTAGAGGACGCAATGGAATTAGCGTCTTTAGACCGGGCCTTGCTACCAACGGATTAAAAATATAATATTATCAAGTTGAATTGTATACAATACAATGGCATAGTTTAAATTCAGAAGTCGGTCACTTTCGTGGCGATTGTTTCGTCGAATCAGATTTACGAGTCCACACTTCGTCGTTAACGAGGCGGACGGAGTGCTCGTGTCGGCTCTTTTACAGCGACGCAGTGTGCGATGGCCTTTATTGGTTCCCGGAGGTTGTCGCCACCGGGCACGCTTCCCGCTAACCCGCTATTTTCGCCTCTCTACGAAATAATCGTACGCGTGCAATATGAATCCTGCACGCCCGCTCAATAGATTTCGTTGGTGAGCCGGTTTTATGTTGGCCCGTCGTGTCTCGGGGGTTATTAACGTGCGTCTTGAAATACGAGCGTCGACGGGCGAGGGTAAATGAGCGTGACGATGCTCCGCAGTGGATGCGGCCTCGGTATTGGCATGACATCACGAGATGCCGTGACGAAATTAATCTATCACCGGCCGCTAGCCCGGGGCGCCGGCGCGCTCTGCCCCGCGCGGGACGAATACAGGTAGTGCCTTCGCCCACACACGCTAACATAGATTTTTATTACACGCCTAATTTCCACAAAAACGTAATGGCCGCTATGGTATCGCCGTAACCGTGCATTATCTCGCGCATCTCGGCGACGTCAAAACAAATTCACACGGTCGATATAATTTTATTATTATGTCATTAGTTGAAAAACCGTGTATCATTCGTTTCAAATCGGCGTAAGCCTACCATTTTAACGGATATTGTGTTTCACAATCTCATGCATTCATGTGTGAAATACTGACAAGGTAATAAAGAATAAAACTTGATGTACATAATGCCTTAACCTATGAGCAAGGCTTAACCTTCAGGATTCCATTATACTGTTTTACGGTTAATGGCAGTGTTAATTCGATGAAGCAGTGTGGTAATTAATTTTCTCAGAGCTTTAGTGGAAATTAAATTTTATGTAAAGTTATAACCATAGTCCATCGATAAATATTAATAGAATATTTAATGAGAAGTCATTTAGATAATGATTGGGTTAAAATACAATATTTAAGATCTGCCGACCCTATCCTAAACCAATGGTATTAGTGATTTTCCTAGTACACTACTTTGAAAAATACAACATTAATATAATGGGTCTACAATCTTTAAAGTATAGCGTCGAAAAATCTCTATGCAAAAGTCCAACGCCGCGATCTTCCTAATAACGTAAACTGTGTACCCGATGTATCGATTGAAGAGCGATACAAGGCGCAGGTTATACCGAGTGGTTATGTCGTTTCGGGTGCTGCGGGGGCGTTAATGGCGTATTTATTATGATCTCGGCATCAGCTGTAATAGCTAACACTCTCCGCCGGCAAATTACAGGGCGGCGGGTCTTAGAGACCTGCCGCTAGGTGTGAGCAAGCCACTCGGTTATCGATATTACAATACGATTGCCTTATCGATAAATGGACGCGAATGCACGATGCACACGCTCATCTGATAAGTTTGAAACATGATTTCCTTTTTAAAACGCCTTTACTTGTAAGTTTTTATATTTGCATATTATTTTAATTGACGTCATCAGCAAAAATGTGGCCTAACCCTAATTTTTTAATAGGACTCTGGCGACAAATTATATAAATTTAAATACTAGATTAATTTAGATCGACTGCGCCTTAAAACTATTTATTTAAATTTTCTAAATAAAAGTGACCTAAGTTTTTCCTTATTACATAATCAGTAAATATCACAATTGTTAGTCCATTGCCATATTCTTTACGAAGTTAAACATTGAAGTTGATTAAAAAAAATATATATATCGATATTGAAATGTGATAATTTACAAAACACCTCCAGTCTGCCAGTGAAAGTCCTGTCAAATTCGGTCCAACCGGTCCAGAGACTAGCCGGAACAGACGGACAGAAAAAAATGTTAAAAATTTTTTTGTTATATGTACCGTATATAAATACATTCATATGCATTTAGTAAAAAGTTATTTTAATATTACAAAGAAACACGCTAATTTTATGTTTTGTGTAGATGAAATTCTAAACTTTTTCTTAGTCCGGTCTTGCCTTTTTTTTTTGTTCACGCGGGGGAATCTTTTTACAGACCATCCTCCGGTACCCTGGGTGGGCCCGGAGGGATGTGTGGGACTCAGCCTGGGCAGCCCCTACCCACTAAACCTTCCGCGAATGCCATCAGCCGTTATGAGCGGGGTGCCCCGGATCGAAGGACGTCCTGTCCTGTCTGATCCAGCTACGGTTAAGCTCTTCCGGGTAACTTTGTTTTGTTTGATTAATGTTGTTTATTTTTAACCAACCTAATAATATTGGTCTTAGAAACAATCTACAAACGTAATTTTAGACCGAGATACATACTGGCTGGACGACGCCATGCTCTTTTAAGCAAAGTCTTTTTATGAAAAAAATTGCTAACAATATTTTTTTCTAAATATTAATTACATTCTTGTTAACTATTCCAAGTTTAGGCTAGTATAGGTGATCGTGAATTAGCCCTGTAGTTCTGGGCTCTCAAGAATAAGACTACGGTATCCCCTGCCTGTCGTAGAAGGTGACTAAAAGGGGCCTCGGGTTCACTGGGCGACAAGGGTGGGGGCCGGCGCAATGGTGGACCCGGGAAGAAGGCGACATCGGCTGGTCCGTGTCGTTTTGCACTGCGAGGACACAGGGGAGGAGGGGATAACCTCCCCCCCCCGGGACGTGCTCTCCTTGAGCACAGTGCAGAGGGGTTCCGGTGGGTTCCACTGGAGATCCCGGAGTCCCTCGTCATGCATCGAGGAAAGGGCCACTGGGGAGGTTTTAGTGGGTAAGATCCCCACATAACCGCCGCCTTCCCCAGAAGGCGGGGTATCTTTGTGAAGATTTCCTCACAGTCAACAAAAAAAAAAAAAGGTGATCGTGAATAGTCAAATAGTGGATTCCAGTTGTCGGCAACCTTTTGAGTCGGAAGAGTCAAAGTTACAATTTGCAAAATTTCAAAGTTTTTAAAGAGCCACAAATTTTTCTCGTCAACAAAATAAATAGTACTTTCACAAATAAAGTTAGTACTAAAAAGCCGTAGCTTTACAACTAGAGCCTCATGTGGCTCGCAAGCCGCGGGTTGGCGACCTCTGGTGAATTCGAACCTGCGACCTCACGACTTACAGACTGTACCCTAAGCTATTAAGCTATTGACGGTTAAAAACTTGTTTATATATTATATGTTTCACATTATAATAGAAAATATTAAAAGAACATCGATATGTCAGTTTGTACATACATCTACATTCATCACTAGTAAATATTCAAATTCCAGGTAGATTAGCAAGCGTTTCATCAGATAAAGCTACAAAATTTTAACGAGTGTTCTCGTGTCTACTTAAAAGTACTTTATTTTTGTGCTTTTTGTTTTTACTTTATTATCTTTTCCCTATTATTAATAATTGCATGTTGTATTCATTTTATTCTACTTTTATGCATGTATACGTTTATTGCGCAGTAGAACAACTGTTTGTTAATATTAAAGTTAAAAATACAGTCTATAATATGTCCCCCTGCTAGGCACAAGCCTTCTCTGTAAAGAGAGTGGCAGACTTCTCCTGTTTTATCACTACAGATGTAGGTTGTTTCGATAATGTCCTTTACCGTCAAACGTGTTGTACTCGTAAATAAACATTTAAAATTGTAACTAAATACATTTGTAGCCCGGTCACTAAGCTACCACTGTTTACGCATATCATTTATTCGTTATCAATACAGGACATCGTGAAAAATCAACATCCTGTATAAAGTACGGTCTGAAAACAAGGCCAAGGCCAAGCTATCAATCAGACATCGTCCCAATGAATCACTCACTCTATTCTTGCGCAGTGGTAGTCTAGGGACTAAGCGACTTACGATCTGCATAATGGTTTTATTCAGTTTCAGACTTCAAAAAAGGATTAAATGAGACCCGTCTGTATGTTTTTTTTTTCGTTACCTCATAATTTACGACTAGGTGTAGTGGGTGTGTGTTTTTGATGATTCTTTTATTATTTGAAAGCTTCTAATGTGATCCCATTCTAATTTGATCCAGTTTTGATAATTGGATCCATGAGAAAACCATATAAATCATAAATTTGCATTATGTTGCCCGACAAATAGACCAATAACTCAATATCACGCCAACCAATTTCGAATTTTTAATGGATGTGTTTCAAGGGTAGTTTGATGACAGTTTGGTTAAGTTCTGATCAATTCTATTTCGTAATATTCGAAAATACAAAGAACTGTTAGCTGGCAACACATGACACCCAGCGATTGTTATGCTTAATAACTACTTCCAATGATATCTTAGTGAATTACCTGAACCTTATTGTATCTTTTATTCATAATTAATAAATAAGTTGATCGTCACATAAACTTGGCATTGTAAACAATAGTTTAACTTTATTAGTTCGTAATCTGACTTCTAATTAATTTTGTATAAAGATTGTGAGGACGCGCAGTTGTGACGGTATTCGTTATAAATAATTCTTGGTACAACGTTACGCTGTCTCAATAAAGCGAGTGTATTAGTTGTTAGACTATTTTATTCTACGAGACTTACAAATAATAACAGAACCCTATTTGTAATTCTGAAGTATCGTGAGAATATTCATCTGCCTGTAATAACTCGGTTTTTGTTTTTACTCGGAAATATACTTGTTTAGTACTAAAAATCACTTGACAAAAATTTTTGTCCGGTATACGGCGACAGACTCACGGTCGTTACATATGGGACCTAATAAGCTTGGTGAACATCGAAATCTGTCTCTGTTTACCCCACTAGGGTCAAAAGACTTGAGCAAAGTTTAGTCGCACGTAACAATAGATTAAGTGTACATACATATAAACGCTACTACTAATGGACGCCGGTCTTAATGACTTCCTTCGCTGACGTCCGAAATCGTCAGACAATAAGTATGATAAATAGGCAGCGTGTGGGAATCTGAGGACGGTGTTATTAGCGTGGCGTAGCGGCTTTTCATCCATTAATTAATAAGACACGCCCCGCTCTGCTGTTCAGGTCGCGTTATATTTATGCCCCGACGCACTTCTGCCTTGATTGCCACGAAGGCACATAAACTAATTTTGATAAATAAAGGCTAGAGTTTTATTTATGTCTGTGATAGTCGATGCTAAATCACACATCATCAAAATATAAGGTTCTAAATTAGTCTATGGTTTTATACGCCCCGCTCTGCTGTTCAGGTCGCGTTATATTTATGCCCCGACGCACTTCTGCCTTGATTGCCACGAAGGCACATAAACTAATTTTATAAATAAAGGCTAGAGTTTTATTTATCTCTGTGACAGTCGATGCTTAATCACACAACATATAAGGTTCTAAATTAGTCTATGGTTTTTATAATGTTTTTGTACACATAACGGCGTAAGTATAAACAGATGTAGAATTGTTTTTAAGTATTTCGTTTCAATGAAAAAAAATAGGTCCCTTATGAATTTTGATGGCATGGGACCTTGAATTCCGAAGACATAGATAGATAGATAATTTATTAAGTATGCATTTTTAAACATTTTTATTGACAACTGTACGTTGCCAGTTACCTGACTTTAAACAAGGATCACATAGGCTTTAAACCGACTTCAAAAAAAGAGGTATAAATTCGCATGTTTTTTTAAAGTTTGTGCACTCGTGTGATTATTTTGTACGTAACAAATTGATATACGGAAGCTAAACAAACTGAACGGAGATTGGGATTCGAATATTGACCGGTTTAAAATTGCAACGCCCAACCATTACGCTGTTAGTGCTATAATCTTGATTTACTTCTGCTTTCTTGTTGTTTTTAATAAAGTAATCAACCGTGCTCTGTAAGTCTTTACATGATGAGATGAAGTTATGTGATGCGATAGACGTTAAGAGTGGTAACTGCCTAAAAGATAAGATCGTTACGCGGTGAACTGATTTAATTTGATCGAGTTGTGAGTTCGGTAGCCGCTGCTGACACCTTTCTATGATACACGCAATACAATAGGCTCACCACAATAAATTGTGAGTAAACGAGGAGGAAATCTTCAAAAAGATACCCCGCCTTCTGGGGGGAAGGCGGCGGTTATGTGGGGGTTTTTACCCACTAAAACCTCCCCGGTGGCCCTTCCTCGGTGCATGGTGAGGGGCTCCGGGATCTCCAGTGGAACGCACCGCAGCCCCTCTGCACTGTGCTCAAAGAGAGCACTTCCCGGGGGGGAGGTTATTCCCTCCCCCCCTGTGCCCTCGCAGTGCAAGGCGACACGGGCCAGCCGATGTCGCCTTCTTCCCGGGTCCACCTTGGCGGACGACAAAGGCCCCCACCCTTGTCGCCCAGTGAAACTGAGGCCCCTTTTAGTCGCCTTCTACGACAGGCAGGGGATACCGTAGTCTTATTCTTGAGAGCCCAGAACTACAGGGCTGATCGGGTAAAAACCTACTCCATGCTTTTCCATGACTGCCTGTCCTTGCCTGACATTATCCAGTTATTTCCTGCGACGAGTTCATGCGTTCGTAACGGATAACTACTAATTTTAAAATTGTCAAAAGAGGAATATCCTGCACGAAGAACTGGTCATCCTAAACTAAGTGTCTAATTATTTGGCCTCTCATTCCACTGCACGTGGGCGAGGCGAGATTTTGCCCAGGGACACCGGAGAAACCGCAAACATACATAATTATACATAAACGTTAACTGCAATTTAACGCGAAAATAAGCGTTCTCGAACTCTAGTTTCTACGCCGTATATATAATTTCAATACTGATAATTATTTAAAGTATAATAGTTTTTGTTTCACATGAAATATTAACTTCATATATATTTTCGTCATATCAGGTTACGAAGACACGTAAACTAATTTTGGTAAATAAAGACTAGAATTTTATTTATGTGTGTTACAGTCGATGCTAAATCACAATCATCATCAAAATATAAGGTTCGTTTTAATTAAAAAATGGGTCCCATTTGAATTTTGATGGCATAGGACCTTAAATTCCGAAGATATAGATAGATAGATAATTCCTTTATTGCAGTAAAATATATGTACTAGGTCGAACTGAATGCTATTTAGCATTTTCTTCACCTGTATGCCAATGTAAGACTCCTTATATAAGTTAAACTGTGGAAGAAGAAAATATAGACCCTAGAACTTCGTAGTATAACTGTGTTTGTTTGTTCCGATACGATTGATTTGCGGTCTGGTTTTATTTTAGCCCGTAAATATACTTATTAGGTATGTTGTGTATGGATTCTGGAGTTTTCCATCAGGCGACAAAATTCTTTAATGGCTACATTCAAGTGGGAAAGTTTTTGTATAATGCGACGCATACCACCAGTTTAACAGGCGTGTACGAGATGTGCGGGCGTGTGGCGCGGGCGGCGGGGACGAGGTAATTGCGTCGATAACATCTGGAATTAGCCTTCAATCACTCCATGCTCAACTATCAACGCCGACACCGGCCCTGGCGCTGTATCAATTAATACAAATCGGTAGCCGCGCACTGACGCGCCCGGAGATTGGATTATTAATAGGTTCAATAATTCTACCCATCACATTAGCTACGGATCTTACGTGAGTCAGCTACTGTTAAATAGTAGCAAAACGGGTTGGTGTAGCTTTCCTGTAGTGGGCCCTGTATTCCTGGATTAAGGACATCGTAGATTAAGGCTACGGTATCCTCTACCTGTCGTCGAAGGCGACTAAAAGGGGCCTCGGACAAATATCCGTCGTTACTCTACACCATTAACAAATGTATTCAATAACACATAAATAATACTAGTTTGTATACAAGTTTCTATCAAATAAACAAACACCTGATAATTATATCAGCTGATATAACTAAAGGCAGTTTAACACGTCATTGAAGCCTCGTCGAGAATTACCATAAGTTTTCGACAGTCGACGCTCCAAGTGAGTGCGTTTCGAGACGAGGCGTGTTGGCGTGAGGGCCGCGGGCAACCGGTCCGAAGCATCGCACCGATGGCCAGATAATAGAAATGCGCTTTAATTTGTCGTTTAGGGCATAATGAGTGCGAGCCCTGTGATTACGTGCCGCCGCTGCTCGCCTGTTGACGCTCCGCAGCCCAACCCACCGACCCTTCGCCGTGTACAACTCGAAATAAACTGGCCGGGGATTCATTAAAATTCGTACAGCCTCTGATGAATAAGTCGAAGATTGATTTATTGTAATTTATAACATAAATTGAGGTTAGATGTATTTTATTACAAAGTTGAGTGTAGTTACAGATCTTTTAAAAATGTACGTAAATATATGTATTTTTAGGAGGGATAAATCCTGGTGTTGGTTTTTCAGATCTGTAAATCCTGGACGTTTTCAAGATAAGAGTGAATAGAGACAGAATTAAGACATTAAATTATGATGTTAAATGCCTGGGTATAAAATAAATTTAATCAGTTTCATCGCGGTTAAATTGCTTACTGTATTATATGTTAAAGTACCTTATAATACTCAGGATCTGGACCCTCTGGAGATAATTAATATCAAAATACTCGGCTCTCAAAAGACGCGGTAAAATGTAATATTAAAAAAAAATCATTTATTCTTATTTTTATTTCTCGAATCGATTGTCTATAGTAGGGGAATTATTTGCAAAACATGTCTCGAGGCAATATCTCGCGTCTAGACCTCGACCACCTTTACCTTACACTTAATAACCTTAAAATGGAGGTTTACTATATAAAACTGCATTTGTAAGTTATCCGTGTTATATCACGAAAACAACTCGTTAACTGCCTACTAAAACTACTTAATAAACTCAATTGTATTAACTATTAGAAAGTAAAATTGCTATTAGTAATATTCCTAAATACATTTGCAACGGCAACGTGAGTTTTATGTGAGATTTCTACTCACTCGTAAATTCTCTCGGTGCGTTATGAAGGGCGCCGGGATCTTCAGCAGAACACTTTTTTTATTAACGGTGGGAAATCTTCAAGAAGACATCCGACTTCTGGGCGGAGTTATATGAGGTTCTTTCTTACTAAAACCCCCCGGTGGCCATTCCTCGGTGCATGGTGAGGAGCTCCGGGATCTTCAGTGGAACGCACCGGAGCCCCGTTGCTCGGCAGTTTATGCTAAGTTCGCCAGCAGCGAACGATAAAGGCCCCCACCCTTGTCACCCCCGTGAAGCCGGGGCCCCTTTTAGTAGTCTTCTACTACAGTCGGGGATACTGTAGCCTTATTCTACGAGCCAACAACTATAGAGCTGATGCTATGCTAAGGCAACATAAGCAGAATTCTATGCTTAGGCAACACGGGACTAATCTGTGTTGCCTTCCTCCCGGGTCAACTTTTACGGAGCTATAATCCCAACCGTTGTCGCCTGTTACCCGATGGCACCTTTTAACTAACCTAATTCCGGTGACCGTGGTATTTAAGTGACAGCCGATGAATGACAAATATAGTGAAGAAAAGTGCATGATTGAGAATTGAACATAGAACGAACCTGAAGGCACACTGTCCTTTGTACCGGATTTACTCTGTTTTTAGGGATTACAGTGGCGTTATAATATAAATATGTAACTAACCTAAGCCTTAACATTTAACGTTTTATTTTTTTTCTACTTTTTTACTTTTTAAAACAAAATAATAACTATTTATTTCCTTTGTTAGCAAATTTTTCATTTTAGAAATTAGTTAAGTAGTGTTGTCTACGTTGTATGTATTTGTGAATGCTGTGTTTTCCTATAATTAGTAAATGACAAGGTAAATAAATAAATTGATTTTAAGTAGAGATGAAACGAATATCCGGTAACTATCCGGTATCCGGCCGGATAGGCCGTATAATTTTAAAAATCTCATTATTTACTCAAGGCATACTCCAATAGGTTATGGACACCGTTTATTTTAATTTTGTAATCGCACATCAAAATGTTTGTTTTATTAATTATTAGTTTAATACTCAAAATTAACAAGTCGCAAATTGTGGTGAATAAATACCAAAATTTCCGCATTTGTTGGTAAGAGGCGACACCGCTTACGTGCGATCCGAATGCGCCTGAATATATCCGATCTCGTTTATCGCGCCAATATTCAAATCAAACTGATCGCGTCAACGCAATAAAGGGCCGAATATCCGGCCACACTACTATCCGTTTCATCTCTAATTTTAAGTCTTTGATTGTAAGTAGTGTGTATTAATTAGTCGTATTAGCTGTAAAAATTAAGGTTTAGTGACGTCATAGTTTTCGTCGAGCAATTTTTGTTGTTGTGCATTTACGATAAAATGTAAGATTCTGCAAATAGGTGCTAGAGTGTGGGATACATAGACAAGAAAACTTGCTTCTGTGAGATATAACCATTAATAGACGGATAGTTACCCTCTGCTTACTTTCCAAGTGTTGAAAGAACTTTTTATTTCGTGTATTATATACCAGGACATTTTATTTTGTGAAATGGCAATACACTGAAGCTGTCATCGGTCGGCGCGTGGGACGGGTAACTAATTGATCACTTAATAGTGAACATTTGTTGTGAGAAGATCTGATTTGTCACCAAGACTGTATAAATGAAGTAAAAAATCAATCATTATTTCCAGAATCGTGCATTTTCATTTTCTAACTTTCACCTTCTTAACACTAAGTCCACGTCGGTTGACATTTTTCTAATTCACGCAAGGTCTTCCGCACCTTAGTTAAAAATTGTGCAGTGATTTTGGCTAATTTAATTAATTTAGTAGTTATATTCCTGTTACTTTATCATTTAATAATATATTTTTGTAAGTATTAATAATAAAATCGTTACGTTTCCTTATAGCGAATGTTGTGTACACCTGTAATTGGCATACACAACAGGACTTAGTTTGTAAACTTGATTATTACAACAATGTATGCTTGTGTAATGCTGTTGGTGTATCTTAATAAATAAATAATCTGAACTCGCTCCTTCAAAGGTGAAAGCTTGTTCATGTACATTTTTTGACGGGACGCACAGAGAAATGCACTTCGAAATTGAATGTACACTTATCATGTTCTTCAAATCTTGGATAAATTATATCTTATTTATACATCTTTACTCTCTCAATTGCTACAAAATGTGGTACACAATTCATAGTCAAAGATATATCATCACAACTTATATTTCAATGGTTCGAGTTCATCAGCGCAATATGGTTTCAATACGACCAGGGATCAGATAATCGGAGATCAGAGGAGGTTGGAATAGTTCCCACAACCACACACCCGTTATCGTCACCGAGCTACGCGCCCGTAGCGTTGTGCTTGCTATCTGGCAACATAATTTCACTTGGCCGCCTCAACCCGCCGTATCGGACACGTACTTTATTAAAAGCTTTAGAGCGGTTCAACAATTTATAGTAAATTTAATTTTCAATAATTTGAAATTATCCTCGCGTTACGTATTGCCATGTTTCATGTTTACTGGTGCCATTTTACATTTATGGGTTCCGTATATTGAATGTCAATTTAAAAAATAAACTGTCACTTCCTTATAACTGGTTAGCAGGCTGCTATCACTGTGCGGTTTCGTCTATCTTGTTAAAACCCCTGTGAGATGTGTGGAGCCTGTTCAAAAAAAGGTACAAATAGGCGGACTTAATGCCAGTAGGCATTCTCTGCCAGTCTACCTTGGGGTTGTGTAGAGACAAAGTAACGGGTGCAAGCTATGTGAGAAAATAATAAATAAAAGAAAACTATAATAAATGCATGCATATATAATATATAACGGGATCACACGGAAAGCACCCAAGACTCATTAAAGTCAGTTCACACAGTCGCAAGATATGCTAACATAAAAAAATACAGACGAATTGAAGACTCCTTTTGAAGTCAGTTGAAAAGCGGGTAGCGGAAGCTATCTTTGTCTACCCCACTAGGGTTAAAAGGACGTGAGAACTTATCTATTACATATATTTCATAAATATTATCTTACTTACAGACCTACTAGATTTTATAATTAAAAACATGAGATGTGAAGTAGATATATTTTATGTTTTTGACGCTAGATGTCACTAGGCTAATTAAAATGTTATATCTACTTACGTTCGTATAAAATTTATTTTAAAATAGCGTTTTAAATATTTTACAAAGAGTTAAACTATAAAACTTTTATGAGATTGACATTTAGATGTCTTTATAGCGATACTTAAATGCAACAGCTTTTTAATATTTCATTATGGCGAGGAACTAACTATGCTGTTAATAAATTCTTATTAGCTAATAACATTGTATAAGGATCCCAAGTTTCATAATCATGTTGGCTATAGGTTGTTTATAATTTAAATGGAAACGTCTTTATTTTTTATTTTATTTTTTACTAACACAGTTGGCACAGAGAAGCTGGCCAAGATTTCCTCCCCGACAACAAAAAAAAAAAAAGAGAAGCTGGCTTTACTGCTTCACCGGATTGAGAGGTGGCATAGCCCTTAGATCGCTTAGCCTGAACCTCTATTAGGTGGGAACTCAACACAAGCGTCCCCTGGTGAGGGGTAACCTCTTCTTGGACGGTTACCGTTAATACGCGTTAGCAGTCCGATCCGAGGGCGCCCGAGAGAACCGAACCACAACTCGGTCGGTAGCTATTTTATTAACAAAATCTATTGGGACAATCTAAGCTATCGTCTTTAGTTGTGATTTGAAATTCGATGAAATGGTAAAAGACACACACAAGGACACTAAATTATTACGCACTAAACATTTAAATTTATTGAGCGGTTAGGTTACACACCACTATATAAATCTCTATAATATGGTCGTAAGTTGAAACACTTTTTATTTGAATATTGACGTGAACCGTGTCCTAGTACAGGCCTAAGCTTATTTGGAAGAGCTAAGAAAAATCTGGGTACTATTTATAAGAAGATAAGATTTTAGTTTATTAATACCTATTATAAATACATATATTATTAATTTTATTTAATATATTATTGATTAGTCATTCTTTAAACAAAAAAAAGGTTTTCGTTTATATTTTTTTTGGTTCAAATCGAGAACTGTCAGCGTATTTTTTGTTATTTATTTTTCAATTTGTTCTTACTTTTAATTTACTATTCGAAAAACAAACAAAATAGTTTTGTTATAACACTTATTTGAACAATTAAAAAAAAATCAAATTTTATACTATATTAATGTTTTTGTTCTAAAACATATTCTAATACGTAACAAAGAACCGATACAATCTTGGGGTTCATAAGCTAATTAAGCTGAGTTAAGTTAAATGATAAAGCTAAGTTATCCGTAATAGAGGGTTCAGTACTCTTAAAACATGGACAACTCTAATATCCGGTGAATTTGTAAATGGCTTCGGGCTAACAACGGCATTTAAAAAACGACATCTAACTAGCATGTAAATGATATTAAAGATATGTTATTAAGCATATTAAAAGTATATTTATTTCGATTAAATCGATTTTAGAATAACGCCACGCATCCTGAGAGCGTCTCTCGTATCGCTCGAGCACGTATCGGTCGCAATCAGGCGAGGAGGTGTGTTTTTAATCTTTTATTCATGTTAAAGGTGTTCGCGGCGCAAATTGCAGGGCGGCCGACCTAATGCCTTTCAACTGCTGCTAATAACCTGCCAATTTATCAAGCTCGCCTCCAGCGGTAACGCATCGATTGCGACCACTTTGGCAACACGTGGCCGGCGTCACTCGCAACGTGTGACCTTGTGCCCGATTCGTTGCGAGAGCTCAGTTCTTGAGTTTTTATATACAATTTTAACCGACTTAACAAGTATATTTACGCTAGGCTACTGAACGGTCTGACACGTACGTGTCCGGGTCCAGTCTACTTCCGCGATCTGGTCTCGTCGGAGGGCAACTTCCTCAAGTTCAGGGAATTTGCACACGCCTGGCATAAACGAAGGACCCGTTAAAAAGTCGTCTGGCGCCGTCGAGCGAGTTATTATGTTGCGTGCCGTAAAACCCCTTAAGGGGTTGAGCTCCGAATGGTGGAGAAAGGCCCTGATAAATAACTTGTAGGGAGTCAAGAAGGTGCGTGTGGGGCCACACGGCCAGACCACGCGTACCCTCCCGCGTTTCGGCCCATATAACCGCGAGGTTGGTGGGGCTATGGGAGGTGGTGGGTAAAGTATATTTACGTGAAAAACAAAAAGCGACTTCAAATCAAATCAAACATTAAACACTGTTAGGCACGGACGCCTTCTTTGTATTCCATAATTACCGTAGGAATATTACGAAACTAATTTAATCAGAACCTAACCAAACTTTTATCAATCTACTTTTTAAGTACTTCCTTTCAAATGATAAATTAATCATCGAAATCGGTTGGCGTGAAACCGAGTTATTCGTCCACTTGTGACGCACATACTTGATGCAATTTTAACACTTATATGGTTTTCTAATGAACGCCATTGTCAGAATTTTTTTTTTTTTTAAAGAAAGCTAGCAAAATTTCTTTTATTATTTTTTTTCAGAAATATTCCTAACAATCTTGTTAACCATTCCAACTAAGCTTAAGCTTGTGCTAGGACATGGTTCACGGCAATAATCGAATGGTGGATTCGAACCCACGACCTTACGATTCGCAGGCCGTACCCTAAACCATTAGGCTATTGACGCTTCAAATTGGACCGGAAATTAGGACCACATAGACAACAGCTTTCAAACAAAAAAGAGTCGACAAAATCATTTCACGCAGTTGAAACTCCTTTTTTGAAGTCCGTTCAAAACGGACGAGGTTCTCAGTTTGACTGTATTATTTTTAGGAAATTTAAAAAATAAAGTAATACAATATTAGAATAAAAAAAAGAAAGCTAACAATATTTTGTTTTTTTTTTCTGAAATATTACTAACATTCTTATTAACCATTCCAACTAAGCTTAAGCTTGTGCTAGGAGATGGTTCACGTCAATTTTCGAACCCTACGACCTTACGATTCGCAGACCGTACCCTAAGCCATTAGACTATTGACGCTTTGATCGTTCGCATTTAATAACTATATTTTAAATTTATATAAAAAAATATTACATACGGATAGTTAACTTAAATGATATTGGACCACTTGAAAAGCACAATTTTTTGGACTAACTAACACAGTTGGCAAGAGAGGCTGACCTTTACTGCTTCACTGGATTGAGAGGCGTAGCTCTTCTCGCTTAGGTCGCTTAGCCTGAACCTCTATTAGGTAGTAACTCGACACAAGCGTCCCCCGGTGAGGGGTAACTTCGGCTTGACGGTTACTATTTTACACATAAGCAGTCCGATCCGAGGGCGCCCGAGCGGGCCAAACCACGACTCTGTCGGTAGCTATTTTATTGCCAAATTCATTGCAATTTCAACCTGTATAAGATCAAGATTAGCGCTCTTCTTTATATAAACTAAATGTGTGGGAAACTTCATACTTGTGCGGCAGTTTTCGTAAGAAGGCGTACAAAGTTTATGCTTCTCGTATTATTATTATGATTAGGATGATGATGATTAAACTTGTTAATACATAGTTGCTTACCTGTCGAAATCCGTGAGACGCGACGAGTCCCTGAATCCTTTCGCGAAGGGATTGGAGTCGATCTTCAGCTTGGTTATAAGCTGGTTCTGGTATGCGGTGACCGCCGTGAACACTGTCTCCGGAAACACGAAGGTCCTGTGCTGCTCGCGCGACAGCTCCGTGATGGGACCGCCGCCATCGCGCACCTTTACCAAGTGAATGCGGGGCTGGTATCGATGCATCGAGTTCAGAACGATCTGAGGACAAGTAAATTTAAGAGTAAATAACGTCTCAATTACGATTTTTAGGATTTTCAGGTTTATCTCGGAACGAAATTAAAACCAAACTTTTTCCACGATTAACGGTGCTATTAAAGTTAAAGTTATAGCCTTTATATATACATATATGTATATGAATATATATATATATATATATATATATATATATATATATGTATATGTATATATATATGTATATATATATATATATGTCCAACTGTTGGGCACAGGCCTTCTCTGTATTGAGAGTAAAGGGCATAGTCCACCTCGTGGCCCTAATGCGGATTGGCAGACTTCACATATTTTAGAAAAAGATCTAAGATATGTAGGTTTCTTTACGATGTATTTCTTCACCGCCCAGCAAGTGGTAAATCAGCACATCACAGCAACAGCAAATTTATTGGTGCCGGTACCAGAGATCGAACTCGGATTGCTGGCTTACTAAGCAACTTATGGCAACCGCCCGGACAATGAGCTACCACGGCACTATTATTATACATTAAAAATACCTTTTTAGATTGAGTTGTAAAAGCAGAAATATAACTTAATTAAAATAAAGGAACATACGATGGTCACGATATTTAATCACAGCAGATCATAAGACAACAAAAATGCATTATCAGAGTAAATTAAGCAACAGAAATTACGTCTTAATTAGTCTTAACCGGTAACAACATGACTTTAATAACACGACTAAGTTGAGTGGAGAGCGTGCGGCATCTCGAGGTGCCGTCGCAATTATGCAGAACAACTAACTCATATCGAAGGCAGATGTTCGGAACGACGCCCTCCTTTGCACGAATATGTAAATGCGAACGCTCTAAATCCAAAACCAGCACAATTGGATTAGCTCTCAATTTGGCATAAAATAAATAAGTTCTATGCCAAATACACTTAATCTTTTCAACCGACTTCAAAAGGTTTTTAATGTTTGTAACCGCATAACGTTGGACTGGGTGAATCGATTTTGATGATTCTTTGATTGAAGCTGGTGGTTCCCGTCTGATCCCGTCTGCATTTGGTCCAATTCTGGGAATATCTATGAAAAAACCATGTGTCTTTAATTTGCATCAAGTATGTGCGCCACAAATGGACGAATAACTCAATATCACGCCAGCGGATTTCGATGATTCATAATAGGTTGTCAAATATCTCCCTTCCGCCTTTTTGTCTTTTGAATTTCGCGGCTATGTACAAAGCGCTACAGAGCTCGTATCTAGCAATACTATACATAATTTGAACCTACAAAACGACGCTATGCATAATTAGTTTGGATATTGCGTTCAACAGTTATAGACGTGTAAACATGGACTTCACTAACGCCGAAATTCGCGGCTTGGCCACTGTTTGGGACGATTCACCGGCCTACGACCACGACCGTTTTCGCTTGATATTGTCGTTAGTGAAGTCCATGTTTACACGTCTATAACTGTTGAACGCAATATCCAAACTAATTATGCATAGCGTCGTTTTGTAGGTTATGTCAAGACCTTTCAAATTATGTATAGTATTGCTAGATACGAGCTCTGTAGCGCTTTGTACATAGCCGCGAAATTCAAAAGACAAAAAGGCGGAAGGAGATATTTGACAACCTTATATTTAATTGGAAAGGATGTTCTTCAAGATTAGTTTAATTAAAACTAACCAAAGTTTGTGTTTAATTTTATTTCTTAATATTCTTACAATAATTCGGAAATACAAAGAGGGCATAATAACGTATAACATTTGATTCTATTTGAAGTCGGTTTCATCCATCCAATTTAATTTATATTTTTAATGGCAACTTGTCATTTCTGGAATCTGCGTATACTAATAATATAAAATTTATAATTGCAATTTGTCATAAAATAAATAAATTCTTTATTAAATTTACTAAAAAATTCTTTTCTATATTACTATTATTGGCATGCCCTTTTATACATATCACACAGACAAACACGCCGAAACATTGTAATTATTTTTAACGAGACGGTAAGGACGGTCACACAAGTGCATACGTACGGGCGCGCACACAGTGACGGCGTGCGGCCAATTAATTACACAAATGTGCTCTCAGGTATCTATTATAATGATATCGTCGGTGATTTCTCATCACATTAAATTGTTGGTAATTAATTGTCGGGCCGCTGTCGGTGCGATGAGACACGCCGATACGCCGCCGCACTCAAATTGCTCATGGCTTAATGCCGCTGATGATATAATTAACCAACCCTAATTAATTCGCCTCTCTGATTTTTGTATCATGCAGTAGTGTTAATTTCTCCCGTGTGCCCTTTAGCTATGGACGAGTGAATTTAGTCTGACAAGATTGAGACAATTAGACACTAATGGATTCAGTGACACCAAACTGCAGTCTTGAGTACAGGCGTAAATTAGCCTTTCGATGTTTTACGGAATGAATTTTAGAAGGTGGACTTAAGAATTACATAATCTGATTCCTCTATCCACTGCTGGATAACATTCTTTTGCTGTTTTCCTTAGATCTAAACGCGCTTTTCTGAATCTTTTATTATTAGTACAGCAAAGGACTGGAATAGTTAATCCGGTACTGCATCAATACTGATCGTGGTGAAGAACTTAAAAATATTTTTTTATAATTTCTACGCAAGTGCTTGATTGCGATCCCACCTGATGTAGAGTGGAAATGCAATCCTGGATGATAAGACTAACTTAGTAAATGCCTATTCCCTCTCGAAAATACCCACCCACATTGTAATCGGAGGGAAAGATGAAGCAAGATTAGAACTTGTTTACTGAAAACATAGCAGCCAACTAACCGCTGTACTCATACGTACATGTCAGCTAATAGGATGGCGTAAGCTTACATAAATAATATCATTTATTTATAGTTTTAAACCCGTAACAAATCCGCTCTAGCTTTTCACGCCCTAAGGTTTCAGTGGAAACAAGATTTGCCGTGTTGTGTGCACTGTTTGTGTTTACACGTAGGTATTTTCAGGTGATTACACGTTGAACGGCTTGCCTCAACATCAATGACGCCTTACCGTATAATAAGGTTTAAAAAAAAATAAACAAGGCTATAAACAAACGTACTAGAACTACCGACCTTTTCTACTTACCAGAAGCGAATACTTATTATGCAAAATATTCCGTCGTAAACAAAGTGATAAGCACTTTTTTTTTTTTTTGTTTACGGGAGGAAATCTTCAGAAAGATACCCCGCCTTCTGGGGAAGGCGGCGGTTATGTAGGGTTCTTACCCACTAAAACCTCCCCGGTGGCCCTTTCCTCGGTGCATGACGAGGGGCTCCGGGATCTCCAGTGGAACGCACCGGAGCCCCTCTGCACTGTGCTCAAGGAGAGCACGTCCCGGGGAGGTTACTCCTCCCCTGTGCCCTCGCAGCGCAAGGCGACACGGGCCAGCCGATGTCGCCTTCTTCCCGGGTCCACTTTGGTGGACGACTCAGGCCCCCACCCTTGTCGCCCAGTGAACCCGAGGCCCCTTTAGTCGCCTTGTACGACAGGCAGGGGATACCGTAGTCTTATTCTTGAGAGCCCAGAACTACAGGGCTGACGAAGTACAACCTTAGCTAACACTGAAAAAAAAATTTTATATAACGTAAATCTATAAAGGCTTAGATCCTGAATACGTGACCTAAATATCTATGATAACTCATTTTGTAAAATAATAAATAAATTAATAAATGTATTAGCTATATCTCTATAGTAATGACTTCTATAATGTTACGATCTTACGATGATAGTTCATTGGATTTCATTTAAAGGTTTAATTACGTTTTAAAGGTTTCTTACGCACAATAAAAAATCGATTGTAAGATTTAGTCGATAGAAATCCTAGGGCTGAAGAACTCTAGCAACGCTTCTATAATAATTAGGGAACAATCTACCACATAATCCACCCCTGTCCATGTCCGTCTCTTCATCTGTCCTACTGCAAAACTAGTAACGCATCTGCAAACCTCGGCCTTCGGCCCTCGAGTCAGTCACTACGAGAGTGACTTAGGGGGCCTGTGATAGCAATCGCTATTGACATTTCATTGAGCTACTCGTAGTAAGTTATATGACAGGCGGTGAAGCAATCGTACATTAGACAAATATTTTAAAAGTAAATATGCGAAAAACGGAAACCCATTAGAATAAGGAAACCTATTAGGGTTTGAAAAACGACCGATTATCGTTTTTACCCCTCACCGGGGGGACCATTGTGTCGAGTTACTAGCAATAGAGGCTAAGCGACCTAAGAGCTATGCCACCTCTTAATCCGGAGAAACATAATCAAAAAATCAAATCAAAGGTTTGTCTAAAAAAAATTATTAAGTAGCTCCACAACTAACTTTTATACAAAATACAAATATACAAATACAAATACTTTATTCAAAAAAATTTCTTACAAATAGACGAACTCCTGATTCCTGAACTAGGAGTTAAACCTGTATCTCAGGAATCAGTGCCCTCTCCACTGCGTTACATCAATTAAATTTTAAAATTAAATTTAACAAACAAGGAAAGTATATTAATTTAACAGCGATATAAAAGATTTAAAAGAAAAATTAAATAAATATTCGTATATAAATAAATAAATGTGGAGTGTGTGTGTGTGTGTAAGATGTGTGGTATTTATATTTTAAGCATGATTTCTTCCGTCTGCTTATAATCGAGCGACAACAGCCAGTTTTAATTTTGGCTTTCATTTTATATGTGTTTTGTGGATGAAAGTTTAAAATCTTGTTAATTTTATTATAAAGATGGATAGCAAGATAGCCATGTTGTCTTTAGCGAAAGATGTTCGGACAAGGCATGGGGCTAAGACGTTCGTAGGACGTCTTCTTCTTTCTTCTTCGACTTTTATATGCATGTGGAAATTAAAATTCATGAATAATATAATATATAATGAATAACAAATTAGAATTAGTTAAATATGGTCCCATAAAATTATAATGTACCCATCTAAATGTTCATCGAACACTGGCCGTTATGTCCGGCGGGTCACAGTTTGCATTTTAATGTATATTTTTTTTATAATGAACTTCTATGTCATATCGGAATTCTGCAGTCGACGATGTCAAAACTAAAACTACCATCACTGTGATTAAATTAAATTAATATGTTGATATATGTAAATGCAAATTGTTCAAATATTACCATTTACAACATATGAATCGCGTCAATAGCCTAATGGTTTAGGGGTACGGTCTGCGCATCGTAAGATCGTAGGATTGAATCCACGATTCGACTATTGAAGTGAACCATCTAACAACCTTAAGCTTAGTTGGAATGGTTAGCAAAAATGTTACTAATATTTCTGAAAAAAAAAAGAATGCTAGCTTTCTTTTAAAAAAATGCAAATCAAAACAGTGACAAATAAAATAGGGCGCTCTCTTTTATTTACGAATCATTATATTTAAAATTGTTAGTAATATGTCTGAAAAAAATATTGCTAGCTTCTTTTAAAAAATTGCAAATCAAAACAGCGACAATAAAATAGGGCGCTCTCTGTTGAATAATTTTTAGTTAGACACTAGCATATTTCGCCTAACCGGCGTGCAAATATAATTAAAATTTTACAAATTTTAAAATTAAAATAATATAGGAGAAGGATATTTTTTCACGAATTTTCCAATCCCGTATATATATAAACAGCAAAGGGTTATAATATTTAATAAACCAACCAGTGTTTTTGTATTCAAAAAATTAACTATTCGTTTGGATTATGCAATTTAATTTATAAACACTTTAATTATTAATGGTTTTGTTTACCATTTTTTTTTTATGACGAACTACACAGATTGGCCAGAGAAGCTGGCCTTGACTGCTTTACTGGATTGAGAGGTGGCATAGCTCTTAGGTCGCTTAGCCTGAACCTCTATTGCTAGTAACTCGACAAAAGGGTCCCCCCGGTGAGGGGTTAGTGTTTACCATGTAGATGGAATACGTACGTAATTGTATCGAATTTTTCAAACAATTGTCCATGAACAAACTTTTTTAAAATTTCCCGCGACTTCATTTTCACGAGGGTTGTGTAAGTTGCCACGGTTGTGGATTGTTAACCGCAGTAATTAGATACCTAGCACCTCTAAAGCTGCCGAGCACTGTTGGTCTACCTATGTTTTATCCTATTAATCTAACTGGAGGGGAGGGTTTATCCAACAGTCAAGTGTTGAAAAACTACGATGGTTACCCGTTGCTATTCTAACATACAAGTAAATTCGACATAAATAAACCAATTCTAAAGAGTCTCCGTTTGTTCAAACGGCGATATGATCAGGTCACATTTTAGGTGTAACGCCTGACAACTCAGTTGTTTTGACGTGACAACGTCTTATAAATTGATGAATACCGAATGTCATTCGCGCAAAATGTCCCGTTACGCTCGAGCCGAGAGCTCCCGAGAATTGCCGATAGTGCACGATGCGGCAAGTTCAAAGTGTGTAAGCGAGAGCGCGGTATGAAAGAGATAGAGAACGCAAATTTGTGCTCAGTGAAGTAGAAAAAAATACTTCTATTTTGTTGCTATATCGTGTGTACCTCGGATACGTTGTCCAGAATTTAACGTCCGAGCGCCTTGCGCCGCGAGCGATTTTTTGTAAAAAGAAATAGAAATAAAATGGGATCTATTTAACGTATCCCCTTTCAAACTAAACACAAATCGGTATATAAAATATAGACTATGAAGATAACAAACACACAAACAAAATACCTTCTCCTTTTTAAAGTCTACTTAGTTTTGTATATGAGTGTACTTTACAAAATCCTGCATTAACTTAGGCAATAATTTGAAAATGTAAGGTAAGTTAATTTTTGTTTCAAATATTTGCCCATTAGTGGTACACCGTTTCACAGTCACTGGCTTAAACTTTTATATCAGTTGAATCAGGGGCCAGTCTTCTTAACTGCGGCAACTACGGCCTTGACACCACGTATATATTATCGAAAATTGGACCCCCATGGTTTCCGAACGCATAATGGGGTTCGTTTCAATCTTTCGACAAATATCTAATTTCATCAATGTAACTGTACGACAAAATGAAACGGGCGTGTGATAAGTACACATTAATGCATTATTGCACTTTTTATTATTTGAATGAAGGTCGATGTTTTGGAATTCATTCATTTGGATTTCCGTCGTTCACTTCATACTTTCATAATAATATCAGTTCTATACAGTTAATCGGTCATTTATACAAGTCCAACCAGTATATCGGTTCGCCACAACCGCCAACATTGATCCTTCGAGCCGGATTTCAATTTTCTCTTAATTACTATACAATGGATATTATATTTATTGAATACCAAATTAAAGCGAAATCTTTAAATAATCATAGTAAAATGTTATATAATTATAGTAAACGATAATAGTAAAATTAATAAAATACTGTATTGCGGCTATTAATGTCCGCCCTCTTATTAATAATTCTAATTTAATTAGACGTCAGATAGACCCTTAAATAGATTTTTTTAAGCTTGATAACAGAGAAAGACACAACAACGTTAAATTGAAAAACCCTTCTTTGAAGCCGGCTAAAAATAACTATACGCTTTTCATTGAGCTTTTACGCATTCTGTGTTTATGAACAGCATTAACTTGTGTGCGACTTTAGTTCGTGTCAGTGATGGATGTGTGTGTCTATGGGTGAGGTATAGACGGAGAGTCGAACGAGTCTGGGGCGTGTCCCAAGTCATTACCGCGCCTCTCCAATTTCCACACCTGCGCCCTAATGAATTATTATACGCGCCCTGGGAGTCAGTGCTTTTGCCCTATTTTTAACCGACTTTTAAAAAAGCAGGTTCGTTATTAATATGTTCAATGGTTTGTTTTTGCTATACTGGCACCATATATTAAACGCCGTATAAAGTTTGTTCATTGATATTTACACTCCAAGACTTGGTAAGTATCACTTAACGACGACGAGCAGCAAAGTGAAAGACGGAAGAAGGCCTATTAAACATTACACGCAAACGTCTTACCATCAGCCTTAGATTAAAATTTAATTGGATTTTAGTTCTATAACGAAGTTCTCCAAAAGTTTGCACGTGTCGTAAAAAAACACTCAACACACTTTATTCAAAGGCCGCTAGTAAGTAATTTTGTATCTTCTCAGAGACAATATTTGTATTCATGAGGATTCCATATGAAAGCGTTAGTCTCTAACTGGCTTCTTACCAATGTGTTAAATATAGATTTAACCACAAATAAATCGATATATTCTGAGGATAAAAACAAGATTTCTGTAAGTTTTTCGTGAATGCACTGCACTGCACTTACTTAGAATGTATCAAAAATATATCCCCTTGGATTTCTGCTATTTTTGACATGATTGACAGACAGTATAAAACAGCATGTCTGTCGGTAACATGTTTGCTGATATGATTGGATTTCAATCCAGAACCTTCCACTTAGGAGATAATCACTCTGACCGCCAAGTACACGTAGTTTGACCTCTAGACGACCTTTATCACTTGGTTTACAGATTTAATGTATTATAAAATGTACTAGGTACTAGGCGTCGACACGAATAGGTCTGGAGGGATGCGTCCAACTAGCGAAGCTCCCTCTCAACTTTGCTTTGAAGAAAATTAATCTTTAATGTCTTAACAGTAGGATAATATATGGCTTGCTGATGTTAGGGAGTTCATAGATGTAATTGCGGTGGGGGGCGTTGGGTGTGACGTAGGGAGGAGCGGAACATGGCTGCCGGTGGG
The DNA here is from genome assembly GCA_029286785.1 of Meandrusa payeni. Taxonomy (NCBI): domain Eukaryota; kingdom Metazoa; phylum Arthropoda; class Insecta; order Lepidoptera; family Papilionidae; genus Meandrusa; species Meandrusa payeni. The sequence continues at coordinate 5,650,886 of JAGSMX010000012.1, read as the reverse complement.
GGCCAGACGACTTCCGACTGCGGAGTCGTACGTACGTCTTTATGTGTACGTAACGCTCACAGATTCTTCTATGTCTAGTGTAAATAACTTATTTAAGTCGAAAGAGATATTTTACTTATATAATGAGTCATAAGGTAGTGATAATTTTTATCAAAACTTCATTGTACGCAATGGAAATGTCGGATTTATTAAATACCTATGGCATGTGAGAAAATAAAAATTTACAATGGATAAAAATATGAAAGTTCTAGTGATAAATGTGCTCACGTCCTTTTAATCAATTCGGGATAGACTGAGACTGTTTTCGCTTTCGACTTTACATCTTTGACTTAAGTTAATTAAGTCCCACACGTGGGAGAGATTCCATACATCCGGCAAATTTTTTTTACATATTTTTGGATTTTTTTAAAATGTGTGTTTAGAAATATATTATGATACATATATAGTAATAAATCTTTCAACTGGCATTTAATTGTATTGTTTATTACTAATATGGTCCAAAATAAAAAAAAGAAATAGTACTTATTATTACAGATATTAAAAAAAGTAATTAATGACTTACATATGATCTTAAAACGAAAGAGAAAAGGGAGGTAAATCCGCCAAGCAAAAAATTACAAAAATTTTACATTATTTTTTGTGTGAGTGGGTGTCATCATCACGACCGGCCTTTGGCGATCTACTTATGGAAATAGGCCTTCCCCAATACTTTCCTATACGATACTCCGCTTTCCGCATCTAACCATTTCCGGCTATCATTAGGTCGTTGGTCCATCTAGAGAGCGCCATAGGTTTCTCCGAATCAGTTTCACGAACGCAATACACTTAAAATTCGACACGTAAAATCTACCAAAAAAATAATATTTTGTATTATTATTCTGGAGTCTGTTCAAAGGCGCGTTTAGACAGCCAGTGGAGCGTTATCGTTGGGATGGTGTTTTGACGGGTTTAAACAGGTATTTGTAAACGGTCGGGACGCACGGACGGACGGCGGCACGTCAATAAGCCGCGTGGATATTTCGATTAGCGCGCCCGGCCGCGGATTACGAAGGATTTTCGCCTCGGCGCCGACAAATGGCCCCATTTGTACCTACCACCGCGCGCTGTGTTACGCCCTTCACACCTAACGCACTAAATAACACTTTCAATTACTTTTAAGTTGAAGAAACACGTATTAATACCCACACCGGCTCTAGTCCCAGAGGCGTAATTAAAGATTGACATTTTGTCCGAACCTGGAAGACTCTCGCTTCTATTATAGGAGATATAATATATATCTATCCATACAAAAGAAAGCGAAGGTATTTTATACACAAGGAAAACTTTCTAACGTCATAGTGACCACCCTAAGAAAGCAATAACTAAGCCTAATTCGCCAAAAACTATATGAATCACCTAGCAAAAGGGGGCCTAGAAGTAGATACTGATATCTAGGTGTATCACAGTTTAAGACTAACCCTAATTTAACAGCAGCCTAGATAGACTAGTGCTTAATCGTTTGATTTTTCCATCTACGGGGTTCGAATTCGAGATTGGGTTTGTGTACTTGTCACATGTAGGAATGTAGTACCTAATACTTAACAATCTATTTTGATATTACTTAATGAAATATAAACAACTTGAAATATTTTAATCGATCTTTGATTTCTTTAGTTATCGTCAGAGTAAAGAAAAACAAAGTAAAAATAAATTCAACATAACTAACGTCGTTAAATCGTGATAGAGAGACAAAAATTGCAAAATATTCCACAAAATATTTCGCCATTATTTGCTTAAGGAATATTATTTTCGTATTCATGAACATGTTGCCATGTATAAAAACGGCCTTGTCCGTCCGCGTCGAAGGAGTTGTTATAAAAGCCGAGAAATCCGCTACTTTAAAGCGTCGTTTCTCATCGCTTACCGATGATGTTGACTTAGCCCCAATGACAGTACGGGACAGTCGCGTGCACCGTGTATTAAGATATAAATTTATATCGTTATTTTATTTAGCAAACCTAAACTCAAGCTCGCCCACATATGGCTAATCCATTTTCGATGGTCCATTTCAACCCGAATCATTTGAAAAATTAAATTATGACAATTACGAAAAAAATTGTAAATAATATAAGTGTGGAACTTGGCGAGGCAGGATAAGTTGTTATCAGATATTTTTATTATTTTAAAGTCTGCGCGTACTTTAAGATAAAAATGGAAAAAAATCACAGTAAATAAAGCTCATAACTGTTGTCTACTTAATTTATCAAGGAAGTAAAAGAATTGCGTAATAAGAGAACAGTGTGCCTTGAAAGAGGATTTCGTGATTAGAATGGAAAAAGGTTTCTTCGGTGGTTCGACGTATAGAAACGATAAATGAGAAAAGAAAATTTATACTTTTTATACTGCACGAGTTTCTTTGCGAGCAGCCTGTGGGCGAAGTACAAGCAAAGGTCCTACAACGCCCTTCGCGTTCAATATAACAACGCATTCAGAGTGTTGATGGGGCTGCCGCGATTCTGTAGCGCATCAGGGATGTTTGCTGAAGCGCGTCGATTGCTTTTATGCTACGATGCGGAAATGATGCGCATCCCTGGTGCGCAGGGTGCGAGCTAGCCCCAACAACATTCTGGAAATGATTGCATGTGCACTAGATTTCAAGTATGTTAATCACTGCCTAAGGCTGCACATAGTGTGATATAGATGAATAATTGTAAATATAACAAAGTTTTTATTATGTATTTCATTTGTTACTAACATAGTTATTAAGTGTCCTACTAACAAAAATATGAGCTATGTACGAGTATAATGCTTGAAATAAAGTTATTATTATTATTATTATAACATGAAAGCCTTGGAGGTAGGTAGAGGGACCCCTAGAAGGACGTACATCGATTAGAATGGCGACATATTAAAAAAGAGCATGTAAGGAGTACTCTTAGTCGACGATTATGTATGTGCCAATGTATGAATGTGAATGAAGCGAAACAGCCGTATTTAATGAAAGTGTATGCCTATCCCTACCTATGCTTGGCGTTAGTATTTGTATTTTATTAATTTACTTTCCACTTCATGTTAACACTTTCTTCAAATATCTAATTAATGTCATCCACCGCTTCATAAACACGACATTAGGTTCATACAATCATCGTAAAATTTGTCAAATAATTTGATTGTATTGATGAATTCTGTCCCACATGTATTTAGTGCGCGAGTGTACTCGCCCACGCAACTCGCACGTCGGATCTGTTGACACGTCGAACAGAATGGAGCCGCGTTGTTTGCATATTTACAATTATTATTTTTATTAGGTAAGTGACAGTCAGGGTACTATTAATATTTTACCGGTAAACAAACTTACGCCGTATCAATATCTTTCTCTATCTTATTAATATATTTTTTTGTCAGACGTTTTATTTCTGGCTTGTATTCATTGAAGTGAAACCTACTTGGTACACGGTAATTTAATGTGGTAGTATAGTAGTATAGGTAAGTTGGTGTATTTTTAAGTGAATATTATATCATACGTAAGTAGATAAAAATCTCTCTCTCTAGTGTCGGTCCCTCATGTCTGAGGATCGTGGTCATCATCAGGGTTGCACCTGGAGCGGATGATTTGCTTCCACCGGCTTCTGTCCAGTGCGTCTCTTACAGCACTGTAAAATTTGGAGGACGACGAGTCTTTTACTTGATCGGACCACCTTGTTGGTGAACGGCCGCGAGATCTTTTTCCTGCGGTGTTCCCAACTACGATCAGTTTATCCAGACTTTCGTCGCCTCTGCGCATTGTGTGTCCGAAATACGCCAGGATTCGTTGTCGGCATATGGTAGACAAACGAGTCTTAATTTGTAGTTGGCTTAGGATAGATGCGATACGATACGAATAAAAATACAATTTTAGTATTTTTTTTCCTAAAAAGTAAATATTTAAGTGATACCAAAATGATCATGCATATATTTCGTTGTCTGATCTGACCATTGCACATCAAAAAAGTGCACATTGCAAAATCTATATTTTAAGTCATAATTTTATAATTTTAAGCCGTCGTCCGCCATTGTTCCTACTACCGGTCTCCAAAACTAACCTATCCAGGAACTCTCCGTTGGCGCGCGCGGTTGGTTTTGTTAATACCATCTCACTGCACATTGATATATTTTGTTGCACAGAGTCTGTGTTTATCGAAGCTGCCTACAAATGCGTAGAAGGTGTTTGACTTTATTATATTTATATATTATTGTCAATACATAAAGCAGCTTTTTATTTGTTTTAATTTTAGTAATATATATTTAATTAAGTTTTTATAACATCATATTGGTATTATCTGTAACGGTGTTATATTTTTGTTGATTTAAATAAATAAATAAATAAATAATTTTTTAATTAATTTCATACAGACAGTGGGAACTTTATGTTTTTTAAAAAAACAAGTTCTTGTAAATGTTATTAAAATTTATGTTCTGATCGGTCATAACTCACAGTTATAAAACAATCATTAAATATTTTAATGACTCAAATAAAATTATACTTATAAATTACTGCGTAAATTATAATTAACTAATAATCAGAATAAAGCAAATAATCCATTACTATATGGAAGTTTCCTTGAGAAGAGTAAATGGCTATTTCTTAGCTAATGCGCTTTATTGTCTAGGATTGCATTTCCACTTATAATCAGGTGGGATCGTGGTCAATCATTAGCTTAGAAATTATTTGAAAAATTATGGAATGAGAGAAGTGGCACAGCATTTATGTCTATTAGCCTGAACCTTTTAAGTGTATAAATCCGACCCAAGGCGCTCGAAAGGGTCAAACTCGGTTTGTTGCTTTAATCGGAAAACTATCAAAGATGTCATCAGCAGTGATTCTATCGTCCTGGTCTAGAATAACGCCCCAAGACAGATAGTATCAGGCTAAATGGACTAAGAGCTAGGTCACATCAGAACCGGTAAGTTTTTAAGCTCCCTTGCCAACAGCGATCGTTAGTCATAAATAATCTTGCTTTATTACATCGTTAACATGTCAAAAGGTTGTCCTCAAGACGTCAGTCTTACCATAGAAAGTAAACATTATTAAAATATCTTTAGAAGCAAAAAAATAATATTATAGGCATCTATTTGCGTGTTAACTAATGCTGGGCGAAATTAATTACCCGTTACAAAAAAACTTTGCAGAACAGCAATGTAAAATATACCTTAAATTGTTACTTTAAGGTTATTTTTTCTGTAAACGTATTTTGAATGATCTAAACCAGTGATTCCCAACCACTGTGCCGCGGCACTTTTGTGTGCCGCCAAATTTTGCAAATATATAATAATGTTAATATTATTAAATTATATCATTTAAAAAGAAAAATATATTTAACGTGAATATAAACTATTATTTGGTATATTTAAATTTTTTGTCATAAACTATTTATGCAGTGTGTTGTAGTAAGTAAATAATTTTTATCTTTTTCTTTGTGTGCCGCCAAATTTTGAAATTCTTAAATATGTGCCGCAACAAAAAAAGGTTGAGAATCACTGATCTAAATTATAGCAGATGTTGTCCAATACTTCTACGTCTAATCAGTTGTGATGAGTAAAGTTTTTTTTCTTAATTTATAAAGTGTGTTAAGATTCATATTGGTAATAAGACAAAAAGGATAGATTTTTTTTATATAGAAAAAGGAGTAAGCAGTTCATATATCTCAAAATTATTTAAGAATTTTATTCAAGTTGCAGCATCAATGGAAAGATAAAGTACCACATTATCAACCCAGAGTAGGCAGAGATTATTAGGATTTCCATTCTTCAAACTATTATTCATATAATCGTTGTATGTTCGCTGATATCGAATACTTCTGACAGCAACACAATCTTTTCTATGGACCTACTTGTTGTTTGTTCGTCGTTATCAAACATTGCGTGTACAATGTACTCTTAAAATAAATAAGTTTGTACTAAATCATTTATAACACGAGCAGAGTCATCGACCACTTCCATTCATCTAGATTCTAGAATACGAAAATTAACGCGTTTAACAAACTTCCACGCGACAATGTTTTTATGACAGCTCACATCGACGCCGTTCACATAACTCTGAAACATCGTAAATACTCAGTAACAATTCATAAATAACATCGTACATGTCCGGGTACACACGGTAACCTTTAATTTTATATTTAATACTTTTTTATTAGTTGACTTCCAATAAAATCCCAAAGTGAAGGAACGGAGAACGCGCATAAACGTTCATCATAACGACGGTGGCAATAAAGAGTATACAAATAAAACGCTCAGTCATAAAGAGAGTGACATGGGCAGTGAAACGAAAAGCTAGACGCGACTACGTCACCCGGGGTGCCGCGATAAACGTCACCCGGGAATGAAAAAAAAGAACGAATGGTTTATTAAAAAAAAGACATCCGATCGGAATGAATGAGACGAGAAAGAGAGAAACAAACAGGGCCACAAATTGAAGTGAGAAATGCCTTGTCGTACGCGACGCCCCCCGCGGTCGACGCTCTCGTATTACGGCCACTCCGCGTCTTAGATATCATTACAACATTTGATTAATACACGAACTCCTATCATTGAATCGCGTCGTACCTTCACTCGTGGACCATAACTCTGCTAAATGAGACGCTCCTCGAAGGTAGCCAGATTTATTTGCATACAATACTTGAACTTAAGTCCAGTGATCCGATAGCTATTCCATTGGAATGTCCACCAATATATTTTTCATATAGATGGACAAAGAATAATTGGAGATGTCAAAAAAGGCAGGCAGCAATACATCTACTGGTTCCTATTTTAATAATAAAAAAAGTTACCACTGTAGGGCCTTGTCTGTACAAGTATATTTACGGGCAAAAAAAAACAGACTTTAAATCGAATCAAACACTAAACGCTATTAAGCGTAGACGCCTTCATTGTATTTCCGAATTATCGTAGGAATATTACGAAATAGAATTAATCAGAACCTAAACAAACTCTCATATAATACTATGACGTACATCCTTTTCCCTCACCGGGGGGCCCTTGAGTCGAGTTACTAGCGATAGAGGTTCAGGCTAAGCGACCTAAGAGCTATGTCACTTCTCAATCCAGTGAAGCAGTCAAGGCCAGCTTCTCTGGCCAAAAAAAATACATCCTTTCCCATAAAAAATTAATAATCGAAATCGATTCGCGCGATATTGAATTAATCGTCTATTTGTGTCGCACATACTTGATGTAAATTTAAGTCATATGGTTTTCTTATGGATGTCATTGTCCAGAATTGGACGAAAAGATAATTAAAATGGGAGATCACACGAGTGACCTTTCACGGTTCGCTCAGTCGAAAGTTATAAGGTCACGAACAAAAAAAAACGGGGCGTCTACGACGTGTGAACCAGAGCATTCTCCAACAACACTTTCAAAAATCGGTCATTAAAAAAAATGTAGTAATTGTAAAGGTAGCACTCTTATTAAAAAAAAAAACAAAGTAAATAATTAAAAAAACCATACATACGTATTGAAAATCTCCTTTTTTAAGTCGCTTGGAAAAGTGTAAAATGGCACAGTCCGTCACGCGGCCTTAATGCGGTTTGGCAGACATCACATCTCTTAGAAAATTTTGTACGTGATGTAGATTTCCTCACGATGTTTGCCTTCACTTTCGGGCGTGTGATAAATAATAATAATAATAATAAATTACACTCACAGACACAACCAAATATTACACTCACAGACACAACCAAATATTACACTCCACAGACACAACCAAATAGCTCACATTATTCATCAAAAGATAGCCATCAAACATAAACTTATTTACCCGAATACAGTTCCATATTATCAATGTAACCCAAAGCCAGTGCTGGAGAACCAGGGCCACAAGGTATACTTTGACAGAGCAATTTTAACAGACAAAACAGTAAATAACAACCGACCCGATATAATTGTAATAGATAAATTAAATAGATTGACTTTTATCATAGACATAGCTGTACCTAACACACACAATATCCAAAAAACTATTACCGAAAAATTCACAAATACACAGAGCTTAAAGAAGAAATAATGAGACTTTGGAACATGAACAGAGTATACATTGTGCCTTTGGTGCTCTCCAGTACTGGTATTATCCCTAAACACCTCCATCATTACATTCAACAGATTGGCTTACACAACAGTACGTATATTAGTATGCAAAAGCTGCCGTCCTAAATACGTGTCGAATTGTCCGGAAGTTCTTGCAGGATGAATCCGCTAACTTAAACAACCCTCAAAATGAAACCCACTTGGCGTAGGCCCGTGGTTTACATTAAAACCGAAACTCTCTGGTTTCGAGAAGGAGAAAATCTCAAAACAATAATAATAATAATAATAAATTTATTTATTCATCTTTCACAAATTTAAATGCACAGTTTACTTATACGTTTACAGTTTACGTAGATCTTAAATTTGTGAAAGACTGGTGTCTGAACTAGGTTAGCCTGTAAGACAGATCACCAGCCCCCCACCATACTTATAATAGTTCTGTAATTTATTAATATTAACTTACGAATTAGCATACAAGAAAGAAAGTGTGTGGTGTGTGTGTGAAAGTGTGTGTGTGAATGTGTGGTGGGTTTGTGTCGTGTATGCGTGGTGTGTGTGTAGTTCATGTATGTGTGTGTAGTGTGCTTTATATGTTATTTAATTTATGATGAGATTTTTAACATATATCAGAATATATAGATCATTTAACATAAATCAGAACTTAAAATTAAAAAATCTACTTAAAAATCCAATTGGAACCCTGACTCCTATTCTAATTAGAGGGTAGGCGTTAATAGTAGCGACACAATATTAATTTAATGGTGCTATTCTCTTACTCAATAATTCTATTTTACGTTATAGTGCTAGATATTTTTTTACTATTTATTAATAATAAATAATAAATTATTATGCAAACATGTTTGCTTAAAGATAAATATCGATGAGCACGACCACTACGAGTGATTTGTAGGCCAGTGTTTTGTCGTCGAGTAACGAGACATCGTTTCCCGTAGGTCCTCAATAAACACTGATATTTAGTGTGCGCTCGCCGACAATGGAGGTGACAACAGACTGCCTCGTAAACAACGAGGTGCATGCTCACAAAACAAACACACATAACTCACACGCAGAGTTAACAATATTCATAGGTCGACCGCACTAACATGAGTTTCTATCATAACGCGGGAACGGCACACGGAAACTGGATTCCTAAACGAAAGCGACACCGCTGTGGTAGCGATCGTTTGGTTTTATTTATTTTAATTTTATACAAATGTTTCGTATTAATCATACTTTAATACAGTAATTCAGTTAACAAATATCCTATTTTCATATTGTTTAAAATTTTGTGACGAACTGTTCTTTCAACTTTTCACATGTCTCTCTTAGTCACCTGACTTGTCGTCTTGTCTTGTTGTTGAAAATCATTCGTGTACATATCAGTAAATACAATTTTCTTATGATTTATACAAAAACATATCGGGCTCAAGTTAATGTCAGAAATAAAAGTACGACGTATGGCTTGTTTGACAGTTCAAAAAGAGAAGTGTTCCTATCATCACCAAACTTTATACGATTACTCCTCAGGTCAATCTGAAGATTCTCTGAAAGTTTCATTGAAAACGGTCCAGCCGTTTTGGAGCCTATAGGGATCAAACACACACATTCTCTTTATAAAGGTTGTCAAATATCTCCCTTCCGCCTTTTGTCTTTTGAATTTCGCGGCTATGTACAAAGCGCTACAGAGCTCGTATCTAGCAATACTATACATAATTTGAAAGGTCTTGACATAACCTACAAAACGACGCTATGCATAATTAGTTTGGATATTGCGTTCAACAGTTATAGATGTGTAAACATGAAGTTCACTAACGCCGAAATTCGCGGCTTGGCCACTGTTTGGGACGATTCACCGGCCTTCGACCACGACCGTTTTCGCTTGATATTGTCGTATCTGATCCATTTTTCGTCGCCAGTCACCATCCGCTTCAAGAATGGGTCGAGTTCGTTCCGTTTCAGCAGCATATCGCAGGCGTTGATTCGGTCCAGAAGGTTTTTGCGTCAAATCATGCGGCACCCAAACATCAAGCTTTTTGTATCCAGCCTTCTGCAGATGGTTTAAAATGGTTTGGTGACTAACTCCCATCCCCTGGGCGATGTCACGAGATGCCACATGCCGGTCTAACTCGATGTAGTCCATGATTTGATCGGTATTTGTCGACAGGTCTTCCGCCGGCTGGCTTATCCATGGTGTCGTTTTCACCGGCTCTGAATCGTCGAAACCATTCCTCCGTGGTTCGAAGTGATAGAGTACCATCCCCAAAACACCATTAATCTCACGGAACGTTTCTCTAGCGGATTTGCCTTTAAGCGCTCTGTAGCGCTTTGTACATAGCCGCGAAATTCAAAAGACAAAAAGGCGGAAGGGAGATATTTGACAACCTATTATGTATAGATATTTCTGTACCCTATATTTTGGTTTAAAAAATAATAATCTTTTGCTAAAAATTTTACGAGTACCTTCCTTTCGATTGGTATTTTATCCAATTGGACATTTTTGATGAATTAATTATGAGACAAAATAACTGAAAGTGAAACAGGAGCGGATCTCCGATAAATAGGAATTGAAGAATCGACGAATAAAAACTTTTGAAATCATCAAAATTTTTAAAACAGCGCTGTCTTTATCTACTCCGCTAGAGTTAAAAGGACGTGGATGTGAGCGTTTAACGTATGTTAATATTTTAGTTAATCTTTAGAGTCAATAAAATAGCTACCAGCCGAGTCGTGGTTCGGCCCTCTCGGGCGCCCTCGGATCGGACTGCTATCGCGTAAAAATAGTAAGCGTCCAAGCCGAGGTTACCCTCACCGGAGGGACCCTTGTGTCGAGTTACTACCTAATAGAGGTTCAGGCTAAGCCACCTAAGAGCTATGCCACCTCTCAATCCGGTGAAGCAGTAAATAGTTAAACTTGCCATTCAAGAATACACCTTCCTGTTGGTTAATGGCGGTGCTCACTCATACTGTACCTTTTGAGTTTTACTCAACGCTATAATACATTACGTTTAAGTTTCTGGCATAAAAAGTACAGTTTCAAATTAGTACTTCTTTCTTAGTAACGTGTCTAACCCTATGATTACAAGTCATCCGCTTGCCGCAACTACGTAATGACAAAGCTCTAGTAATGATGTCGGGGAATCGTGAATGTTCCGTAAATACGCGAAATTATCCAGTTTACGCATCGAGCTAATGATCTTGTGTCATATACTCTGTAACTTGCAACCATCGTTTTTAATAAAATTTATTAATATTTCTTGTAACATACGAACGTAATGTTTTTAAAGTGTCTAAGCTGGGACAAGTTTCCCATATAGGTTCTTAAACTTACATATTATCAATGTGAAAATACTATCTATAGTATTTTCCCTTTTTTAAGCCAGTTCAAAAATAAGATAATTCAATTCGGTTGTATATATTTTGCCACACAACTCTATCATTTATAGACCAATTAAAAAAATAATAGTTATATCGGCAGTGGACCTTAGATTCGTAAGATAAGCCGGGTGCAGTTTCTGTGTTAAGTTAGTCTAAATATATATATTTACAGCCCTGTAGTTCTGGGCTCATAGAATAAGATTACGGTATCCCCTGCCTGTCGTAGAAGGTGAATAAAAGGGGAGGACAAGGGTGGACTCGGGAAGAAGGCGACATCGGCTGGCCCGTGTCGCCTTGCACTGCGAGGGCACAGGAGGGGGTGGGAGGGATTAACCGCCTGTCTTCGCCCAGAATGGGGGTATCTTGTTGAAGATTCCCCCCTCCCGGTCAATATACATATATATATATCCTTTAAAACCATAATGTTTATTATGGTTATGTCAGAGTAACTCACTCCCTTCATACTCATCCCCACACATACAGTCACTCTTCACCACACGCAACCTTTTACACACAAACGCACTCACACACACAAAACGATTAAACTAAATTACATTATAAGTTTTTAATTTTACTAAATTTGTATTTGTATTCAACTGTTTGGAGATGGGCGTTAATAGCTGCGACACAGTTTTTACTACTGCGGCTATTATCGAACTGGTTTGTACATGAATTTTTGGTTTGAAATAAAATCATATTATTATATATATATATATATATATATATATATATATATATAGTCGCATATATGGACAACAATTTAATAAAATAAAGAAACAATCATTATCACCGGTCTTACCGTTACAGAGTAATATTGCAAGACTAAACCTGAATTATGCATAATTATAGCCAAGTAAACGGTTTTATAAATAAGCTTACAGGTGTCCAAGGCCGTTATTTAGGTAACGAGCGTTGAAGCTCTGCCAACACGATTACTCTGTGGCCTTATAAAAACTAAGGCAACGTTCCCGATCGCACGTAAATGATCAATTATAAGCAATAAAACCACTGAACATAACCGAGCGCAAACACTTTGTCGGCCACACGTCGGCTATTGAGAACGGATATTATAATCATTTCCCTTTCGCCTTAAAAGCCTAAATTATAACGATTTTACTTCACACTAGTCAACTGCCGCGGCTTTGACTTACAGGCTTTGTTCACAAAACTAGTTTTTTTGAATGGATTTACGGCTAACGCCAAGAGAACGCAAGTTTCACCGAGTATTTGAGAGGTGGTCGAGCTCTTAGGAGCTTTTGAGTCTGTCGTTAAGTATCTAGGCGCAAGGGTCCTCTAGAAGGAAACTCGGATGAGTCGCGGTACTAAAGAGGTTTGTAATTACGATAGTAACCCTACCAGCCGTGTCCAACCCACTTTTAAACTAGACTGGATTTTCAGTACTAATAAACAAAGAGGAAAGTTGATTGTTTTTACGTGACAACGTCTTATAAATTGATGAATACTGGATGTCATTCGCGCAAAATGTCCCGTAACGCTCGAGCAGAGAGTTCCCGAGAGTTGCCGATAGTGCGTTCAAAGTGTGTAAGCCAGAACGCTGTATGAGAGAGATGGAGAACTCAAATTTGTGCTCAGTTAAGTAGAAAAAAGGTCAGTTCAATAGGATATAATGAGGAAGACGATAAAAGATGTACGATAAGATAAAAAAAATACGATTATCGTTTCTTAAATAAATACTTCAATTTTGTTGGAATAACGTGTCCTAGAATACGTTGTCACGAATTTAACGTCCGAGCGTCTAGAGCCCAGACACCTGGGATTTTTTTATTTTCTTGTAAGTAATAAGTCTCAACACATTTAGCACAATCATGTTACTTTATCTCACATCCCGAATAATAAATTTAAATGCAAAAGTATTGTCACCCCAGCATACGAGCACCGGCCGCTTCCGCCAGCGGCCCCACTGCACTCTCGATTCGATTGCCCTTATTATGACATAAAAATAATTCATGGGATTCTCTTCCCACAAAGTATATTAACAGCCGGTAACTGTGTTTGAGCTACACGGCACACTGCCGTTAACTTTTGGTTTATAATGAGACTAAATCGACAAGGAACAACCACCGGTATTCATACCATATATTACACACATCAGATTTTTTTTAAAAGAAAGCTAGCAATATTTCATTGCTTTCTTTTTCAGAAAATTTTACCAACATTCTTGTTGACCATTCCAACTAAGCTTAAAGCTTAATCTTACGATTCGCAGACCGTACCCTAAACCATTAGGCTATTGGCGCTCAATTTCTCAATTAATCAACAATAAACTGAAGATTAATCTATCGTTTAGAATTCAATCTTTCTATTTACCACCGACGTTTTACAATGAAATCGTCTTATAGATGCGCAGATTGGCCAGAGAAGCTGGCGTTGACTGCTTCACCGGATTGAGAGGTGGCATAGCTCTTAGTCGCTTAACCTGAACCTCTATCGCTAGTAACTCGACACAGGGGTCCCCCTGGTGAGGGATAACCTCGGCTTGGATGGTTACTATATTACGAGTAAGCATTCCAATCCGAGCGCGCCCGAGAGGGCCGAGCCATGACTCGGTCGGTTGTTATTTCACGGATAATCTAATTCAAAACTAAACTACTTTGAGAGAACATTTGTTTGCAAACATGCAGAACAATAGCACAAGACGTAGACGTCTAATGAACTTTGTTGGAATCACAGACATCACCCATAATTAACGGTTATCATCATTATAAACAAACCTTTTTTGTTTACGGGAGGAAATCTTCAGAAAGATACCCCGCCTTCTGGGGAAGGCGGCGGTTATGTGGGGTTCTTACCCACTAAAACCTCCCGGTGGCCCTTTATAAACAAACGTATTACAAAATGTCTTCTTTATGCCGTTCAAGTTGTATCGAAAGTTGTTAAGTTAAAATATAAAAGCGTACGACATACAGGGAACGTAGGACGCTAGTTACAGCGGGTCCCGTGAGCGGATGCGGGGCGGACTACGAGCGATAATTGGTGTAAGGTAAACTGAGCGAAGTTCGCCGCGGGAGGGCTGAGAGGCCGAATAAATTATTAATTTATATTACGCTTCTAGACTTATTCACTACCAGAATCACCTGCCTTTATTTGTTTTTATAATATTACCTCTGTACGAGTTAACGACGTGAAAATATCAACGACGATAATTAAAAATGCAAACGATACTAAGGAATCGTTCATTAAGACGCGAACGAACGGCCCATGCGACGGGACGCGTTTAATTGCAACGACTTCGTACTGCCATTTGTTGTGATTGGGTTAATGATTCGTATGTTCATTGAAGCGATTAAATAATTGGAAATGTGTTTAGTTTGAAATTTAACGATTGATATTTTGGAGTTCCGAACTATGTGCAAATGCTGATCTCCCACTTCAATACGCAGCAATGGTCTAATAGTTTAGGGTATGTTCTGCGAAATGTGAAGGACTTAGTAAAAGCTATTTAACATTTTCTTTCAGGTTACCTTCAGTGGTTGAGAGCAGGCTAAAGGTATTGCCGCTGCAACTACGCTACACAGACACGACAATAGAAATATAAAAATATATACACATGGAATAAATAAACGATAATATATATAACAGTTTTTTTATTGTTTGAGAAGAAAGTATTCAGGTACACGCGATTTGAAGAAATTAGTTGATGAAGCCTAATATGAATATTGACGTGAACCATCTCCCAGCACGAGCTTAAGTTTATTTAGTATGGTTAAAAATGTTAATAACATTTATATCAAAGGCCGCGCAAGGATTAGTCGCAACCCCCGACGGTCGCGAATGGACGCTTTGTGGGTTTGTAGAGATCTAGCCTGTGCAATGGTAATCGCGTCGTCCGGATCGTCAAGAACGTGTCACAGCCTCCGGGCGACGCGACGGAATTTATTGTAGGAAGGCTTATAAGTGGCGGCACTTACAAGAAGTTTGTTAGAATGTTTGGTGGCAGTCTCGAAAAACCGTCGAGATGCCTGCTTAAAGAATTGGGCTATTGTCGGTAACAAAGTATAAAAAAATTCACAACGGTACGCGATGTTTTGACTTTTTAAACCAGAAGCTTGTTAATTATATTAAAAAAACGCTTACCATTGTTTTTTAACCATTCCAGAACATTCGAGAATCCAAGCGAGTACATATATATGCGCGACAAATAGACGATTAATTCATTATCACGGCAACCGATTTCGATGATTCATTTTTAATTGGAAAGCATTTACTTCAAGAGTAGTTCGGTCAGTTTCTCAATAATTCTACTTCGTAATATTCCTACGATAAATGGGACTCTAGACTAAAACGTAAGGTAAGCAAATATTTATCTTAGATAAAAAAAACAAATTATACATATTTATATATCTGTAATTAATCCACTAACACGAACTATTAAAATTGAATAATGTACTCCGCCCCGTTGTTGTTTCAACGTGCCTAATTATTTTTGTAAACGATCAAAAAAACTTTCATAAATCATTCTAACAGTTAGTCATTAGTATCGGGCTGCAAATAAAACAACTATTACCATATTTTTCATTAATTCAAATGTACCGCGAGTTGAGTGTTGTTGAACTTGTTCATTATTATTATAAATGGATTATTTATAATAATAATGAATGTTTGAAGTTAGAGTCATTTATTTATTTATATATTTATTTAATAAGATACACCAACAGCATTACACAAGCATACATTGTTGTAATAATCAAGTTTACAAACTAAGTCCTGTTGTGTATGCCAATTACAGGTGTACACAACATTCGCTATAAAGAAACGTAACGATTTCATAATTAATAGTTACAAAAATATTTTAATAAATTATAATGAAATAGAAAAATCAGTAATAAATTAATTAAATTAGCCAAAATTACTGCACAATTTTTAACACTAAGGTGCGGAAGACCTTGCGTGAATTAGAAAAAATGTCAACCGACGTGGACTTAGTGTTAAGGAGGTTATATGTAGCGGAAATCCTTGGCAAGGGCGAGTGTGACAGTACGTTGGTTTTAGATTGCGGCTCATCAAAAATCCTACAACAACGACTCCTAGGATTTGTATGGCACTCTAATGTGAATGTTTTCGAGTATCAGTCTACTTTTTATTTCGCCATTGATGGCTTTGTGAAGAAAAACTACATCTAACATTTTGCTGCGATTACACAAAGTACGCATTTGAAAATAATTTTATCTGTCACTATAAGGATATCTGCGATATGTATTACGCGAGACGAATGCAAGATGTCGTTTAAATGCACGTTGGACATTTTCTACTCGCTATATCTAGTCATCATCAAAAACCCTTAGTCTCGCCTTAAAATTATTAGACCTCCTCCTTATTAGATCTTAGACACGTATATCTCTTTGCAAAAATCGGTAGTTATAGACACGTGCTCAATTGTCCGCCGCTTTTTAAACCCGACCACTCTTACTTTCCATGACCAAGACATTCACATAGATAACATCACCAAACATTCATGCACACGGACATACAAACACCTGGACCATGATACTTGGCATAAGCCCGTACCGGATTTAGTAATAGCGACCCTCAAGGTCGAGATCAAAATTCAAATTAATGTTTGATAAACCTGATTTATTTATGTTTTTGAGCTTACGGGAACTTTCCCTACCATAGATGTTAGGAGCGTTGCTAGAATTTCTCCGGCCACTTCTTCTCCCATCGACTACCCTTCCCGAAGTAGTATTTTAAGCTAGTGAGACATTTGAATCAATAACGTGATTCGACAGACAGCAAACGTTATCGAAATAGCCCACCGAATTAGCGAATTGAAGTGGCAATTGACCGGCCGTATCAGCAGTAGAACGGATAACTTTTTTTATTATGATGAACTACACAGATTGGTCAGAGAAGCTGACCTTGACTGCTTCGCCGGATTAAGAGGTGGCATAGTTCTTAAGTCGCTTAGCTTGAACCTCTATTGCTAGTAACTCGACATAAGGATCCCCCCGGTGAGGGGTAACCTTGGCTTGACGGTTACTATGTTACGCGTAAGCATTCTGATCCGAGGGCTCCCGAGAGGGCCGAACCTCGACTCGGTCGGTAGCTATTTCACGGATAATCTAAGGGACATTCAAAAGCTAAACCAACTTTGCCACTTCGGGAAGCGTTGGCGCTGGGAGAAGAAGTGGCCGAAGAAACTCCAGCAAAGCTCCTCACATCTAAGGGATCTGCCCATAAAACGGATAACCGTTGAGCGAAACGTATTCTTGAATGGAGACCGCGGAGAGGCAAAAGCGGAGTGGGACGCCCTAAGACTAGGAGCGACGCTCTTCGAAGGAAAACTGGCAGGAGCTGGATGAGAATGGCTGAAGATCATGCTCAGTAGCATGATTGTGGAGAGGCCTATGTCCAGCAATTGACTTTTATTAGATTGCAGGCTGATGATGTTGATTATGAACGTTTTGATAGTTTTCTGATAAAAGATACCGAAAGAATCGTGGTTTGGACCTCTCGGGCGCTCTCGGATCGGTATGTTAACGTTAATAGAGTAACGGGCCATGTAGAAGTCCCCTGCGTGTTTCCACACAATACATTGACAGACAAATACACTGAGATGTGGCTCACGAGTTCGCTACGGTCTAATGGCAGTGCAGTCTCATATAAAATAATTATGTGGAATCGTAAACAGCAACTGTTTGATATTTTAATTAACTTTAAACATTATAATAATTGCAAATTCGTACAGGAAGCGAACAGTAAAACTATGTATAATAAAATTAACGCGAAACTGACTTCGTACGGCTCATTGTAATTTGTTCCAAGTTGTAAAACTGTAAACGCTACACCGGTCTTAAAAGACCTTCTGCATGTTAATTTATATAAAGAGTCGTTATTACAAAAATGACTTTGCTTAGAACATAATATGATAGTTAACAACGACTACAAAAAACATCGTAATATGGCAATGTGAACGTATAAAGTATTGTGATATGAAACAAATAACATGTAATTAGATATTTTTTATAGTAATGACCCTGATCAGATTGTTAAACGAAAGGATATGTCAAAAATCAATTTCAATTAATTCATTTGTATACAGGTATATTTACGGACAAAATCAAAACCGACTCCAAATCGAATCAAACGTTAAAAACCGCGGACGCTCTCTTTATTATTTTAGTATGGTTTCTCTTTGATTGCGCTGTTGTCAACTCGTGCATTTTGACGTAAAGGAAGAATAGATAAACCATAGTTATTACGGATTTATTTGTGGTAAACTAATCTTAGCTTATTCATAATTTATTCCTAAGTTTATCTTTATACCACGTTTATTTGTAAGGCTGTAATCGTTTTGAATATTTCCATATTGACATAATTTTTTTAGAAATTAAACAATTCTCAATAAAATCAATAAATTTATAAAAGAATCTTAGAAATTAAAGAGGAAAATTTATTCGCTTTTAATAATATTAATAAATGTTTGATGACGTATTTAAATCATTGTTAATTCAATAACACCAAGCCCGGGGGAGTCTTGAAACTAATTTGTATAAATTACCATTTAAATACAAAATGTTAGACGCACCATTGGTGTTCGTAATTTTAGTGAGCGTGTCTATAATCACTTAACATTTTTGATTAAAGTTCAAACAACCACTTACTACGCTCTCGTAGCTCCGTTCTATATAGACGACATAAGCTGCATCTGCCTGCAGACTATTTACGCCTATTACAGCCGCTCGCTGGAACACGTGACCAGGAGTTGTAAACTCTTGCATAATTACTATTACCATAATTACTAACTTAAAGACAGATCGACAGAGAGACCACGTCCTTATGCTATTTATAACAATTGTCTCAAAACGATTATTCCCTTAGATAATAGTGCTTTTCAAGGCACTTCAAAAAGAGGTTCTCAGTCCGTCTGTATTTCTATTTTGTATGTTTGTTACCTCATAACTTTTGACTTGGTGAACCGATTTTGTTGATTCTTTTTTTATTTGAAACCTGGTACTGCCTTTGTGGTCCAATTCTTACAATGACATCAATGAGAAAACCATATAAGTCTTAAATTTGTATTAAGCATGTGCGCGACGAATGGACGCATAACTCAAAATCGCGGCGTTCAGGCTAAGCGACCTAAGAGCTATGCCACCTCTCAATCCGGTAAAGCAGTCAAGGCCAGCTTCTCTGGCCAATCTGTATAGTTCTTCATAAAAAAAAGAAAAAAATTTAAAACGGCAACCAATTTTGATAATTCACTTTTTATTGGAAAGGTTTGGTTAGGTTCTGATTAATTCTATTTCGTAATATACCTAAGATAATTCTGAAATACAGACAGGGCGTTTTTTGTTTTTACTCGTAAATGAACTTGTTTATTGGATTTTTAGGAACTCTCGAAATATCCTTGGGACTGCCACGATCCTACCAAAAACGACAAAAAATAATGCAGATAAAATAAAAATAGAACATCTTTAAAAACCTTTCCAAAAAGAAAGAATTTTAATTTCACTTAGAATTTCTTAAATGACGGGTTATGAGGTAAAGAATAAAATGCGACAAAATTGTAAAACCTCTTTTTTGAATCGCTCTCGGTGTAACAGGCGTACTTTAACATTGGCGTTGTTATAATTACACAACTAATGAATGCGGTATTAATTTCTGTATTATTCGTTTATGTTAGTTGGTTACTGGTTGATGATTAATTCGCCGGTTTCATGGACTTTTTGTTCGTCAATTAGGAGAGCGCGTGCGGCTCGCATGAAACTATTGGTGTAATATTTTGTACCCAGTGAACGAACTGCGAGACCTTGTTCAATTATTTACTGCTAATTTTCTATATAAATTTCTAACTGTGTAATTTAGATTTTCTTTATAAATTTTTCGGTGACCTTTTCCACACTTTACGAAGGCAAATTAGTTGTATAAACGACTTGAGTACATTTTTTAGATTTAGTATCGACATAATTTATTTACTTTTTAATCACTTTATTTTTTATTGATATTACTTTTTATGGTACCAAAGGTGACAAGCTAGCTTAAAGGTCACTTATCGTTGGTGGTCACTGTGTAATTAAGTTAACGAGTCGTTACCATAATTGTTCCTACGATCCTTGTCTCTTATGTGTGAATGAATGAATGATTTATTGGCTAATTTGCTTCGATACAATAATTTGGCAAGATATTATTTAACACGAAAACAACATAATAATATAAAATAATTCAGTTTGACAATTCAACGAATCAAAATAATGCAGCCGGTGCTTAAAAGTGGAAAATCCTTTTTTTTGTTAACGGATAGGAAATCTTCAAAAAGATACCCTCGGTTATGTGGGGTTTTTACCCACTTAAACCTCCCCTGTGCCCACGGACCAGCCGATGTCGCCTTCTTCCCGGGTCCACCTTGACGGACGACAAAGGCCCCCACAAATGGCGATCAATATTTATCAAACATTTGTGTCATAGTGCACAGATTGAGGTCGGGACATTTCCCTTCACAATGTTTTGCACATCGGATGCGGAAGGCTGACTCACCGAACTGTGAGATTTGCCAAGTGGCGGATGATGTGCACCACGAAAAGTCATTAATAGATAGCCTTAAACTGAGGAACAACACGGGGGGCCTTTTTAAAGTTGTTGTCTGACCCGATTTCAGAGGGAGCGAGGAAGCTGGTGGCTGTGGCCATGCAACATTGATGACTTTCTTCCTCGCTTCATGCGATCGATGTGTGTCTTACCAAGGTTAGGATATGATGGGGTTGACATGCCCAAAAGGACAAATATGTTTGAATCTTTAAGTAAAAATTAAGTTCGACATTGAGCAATGATGTGAGGTCTTCTCTGTCTACCCCGATTGAATGGAATATGGATTAGGTGTAAAGAACTGTTATTGTTGTATCACTTTCGAAATCGATAAATCAAAAAATCAATATCTTTCTTCGTAGTCATAATCGGCAATCTCATTACGAGACAGAACTACAATATCCAGTTTAAAAAGAATCGTCCGTATAACGTCAGAATGGATTCCACGCGAACATATAGAGCTCAACGTGGAATGGTGTTGTCGTGACATTTGCATGGCGGGACGCACCTGCGCGTGCGCCGAGGTAGCGCAGGTAGCGGCTTGAGGCCGGCTGTCGCGCGCGACATCTGCGACTAATTTGTCGGCGACGCGTCCATTACCACCCCACAACGCCCGAGGTGTCGCCGACACTGACAATTTCACCCGTAATTCTATAAAATTGCCACACGCACGAGGAAATTGGTGCGCCGAGATGCCATCGTAGGTGACGTGAATAACACGTTTTATTATAAGACACACTCGCAGCGCCCCGCGGTGTTACCCGTGACAAAAACCATTTATTTCATTTTTTCAAAAATAAAAGCTTCAATTGCTCTCTTATAAGATCAGCTATCAGCCACTGAAAATCCCGTCAAAATCGATCCAGCAGTTTCAGAGATTCGACTAATCGACAAACAGACAGACGGACAAAAATTTTAACAAAAATTATTTTATTTTATTAAATTATTAAATTACTTTATAAAAACCAAATACACCATTATATAATTATAAAATACACAAAGTAATAAAAATTATTTTGTATTATATAATTCACAAAATATTTTTATATTTTACGTAACGAAATACATTCATATGTATGTAGTAAAATGTCCGATGAATTCAGGCCTAAATCCAAATTCCTGTTATCAGAGAATACGGATCATGAAATGACAACGCTTTGAGTATATACACAAAAAAATATAGATGAATTGAAAACCTCCCTTTTTGAAGTAATTTGTTAGGGGTACTTTTCGTAGTATACTTATCCTTATTGAACGTTTAACACCTCAGTTTATAAATAATATTAATTTGTCCCTTAACTACTAGTTTCGTTAACTTCTTGAAACACTTAAAATTGTTTTGTTTTATGCGATTTGAAATTGTAAAAGAGATATTATAATTTTCAATTTATATCACATAAATTATATCAAAAACAAAATGAAATCTTAACCAACTTGACTATTGTCTTTAATGTACCAACCTGTCCATTTTTGTCCATCTCGTTGTTGGTGAGCTTGACCTTCTCGAAGGAGACGACCTGCTTGCGCAGCTGATCGCCGGCGAAGGGCGAGTCAGGGTGCGGGTAGAGGCGCGCGGGGGCGGGAGGGTCCGCCTTGCCGGCCACCAGCCACGAGGAGCGGTGGTAGGCGTAGCGGTAACGCTTGCCGTCCACCGGCACCACGTCCAGCAGCACCGCGTAGCGCGCCTCCGCTCGACACCCCGCGAACGACACGCGCACAGTCGGGAACATGCGCCTACAATATACGACAAACATACATATAAATAAAAACCGAATTGGCAAATTGAAATAGCACAAGTATATTTACGAGTATAAAAACAAAAACCGACTTCAAATTGAAGCCAACATTACGAGTATATGCTTTTACGCGCGGACGCCCTCTTTGTATTTCCTAATTGTCGTAGAAATAAAACTCTTATTAAACTACTAATAGGTGGAGCGACGATCTTCACAGGGCGGCTGACAGAAGCCGAATGAGAGCACGACGATTGTGCCCAGTGGCGTTTTCTAGTAAAGGCCTATTTCCAATCATTTATTTTTAACCGACTTCAAAAAAGAAAGACGTGCTCAATATCTGCTTCTTTTTCCTCTTTGTTATTAGGGCACTCGCAAGTCCTTCATTGAAGAACCGATGTTTTTTTTTGTTTGTAATTGTTAAGTTCCAATTATGTCTCATGTTTATTTTGTTAGCATATGGTTGGGTTCGAAAGATATACTGAGGAACTTTTAATCTAGTATAGAGAAATGGTTAGTTAGAAAGGTTGGGTTAACATGTACCTCCTTAGGTACGAAATGTGGAAGAATGAAGGCGCTTGAACTTCGTAAAATAACTGATATTTCGAAAATAAAAAAGAGATAGAGAAACGGTAAGTTTACGTTTACTTTTTCATAAAAATATACTTTTTTTTTATGCTAATGTTGTGATTGGAACATAGGCGATTCTTTTTAAATATTCACAGATTAAAAAAGTAATACACTATTCGGTTACTTCGGTGACTTACGGTATTATTATCTGTAATCCTGCATACTTCAATCAGCCTCTTTAATATTTCGAACTTAGTTACCGTTCATTAGTATTAGAGTCATAAAGCAGTAAAATATTTATAGCTGTTGTTATAAAACATTATGACGTCAGAAAGAAAATTTAACCTCGTTGCGACAAATTGTACGAGCATAAAATTCGACGTTCGGCCATGTACACACGGGTGACCCGACCAAATGACTCACCTCACTAATGACCCCATAAAGACCGACCGAAAACCAAATTAGACGTAGAGACACAAAAAGCCTTATAACCTTCGAAAGTGTTTTACGAGAGCGAAACATATGCTATGGAATTAAAAAACATGATTAATGC
Source organism: Meandrusa payeni (assembly GCA_029286785.1). Lineage (NCBI taxonomy): Eukaryota > Metazoa > Arthropoda > Insecta > Lepidoptera > Papilionidae > Meandrusa > Meandrusa payeni. The sequence goes on along the minus strand of JAGSMX010000012.1, from coordinate 5,627,072 downwards.
ATCTCGTCAAGAAACAGCCGGAGATCCAGACACGGCCGGTGACTTGTATAATTACAGGGTGAAACGCGAACTAGGAAATCAAACAAATATGATGTATTCGATTTTAATGCACCCCCTAAATGTGGCGGAGCGCTTCCTGCCGACCACGTCGCGATAACATCACGCCGCCGTCATTTTCAACTTAGCCATTCTTAATTCCGTTTTTTTTCATACATTTTAAACGGCAGTTTCATAATTTTGATAACCAAACATCTAATAGATAAGATAACGTCAAAGAGCAATTTGTTCGCTGGCCGACACTATCGGAACTCATTCGTCGCGCTACAGTTGTTTCTATTATATTTTTCAAACACGTTAAATGAAGGTAGGCAGGCGAGTAACGATCGTTCGGGATTTATTACTTAGTACCTTCAGTAATAAAACGCGGGAGTGAAAGAAAGAAATATTGGCGTCCATAAAACACGAGCGCAGTGTCAACCCACCTATAACAGCAGTATGATCATAATAAAAACATGAAATCTATAAAATTCTCGGAGATAGAGCCGCGAGGGCACGGCGACGATAAAGTTGGGCCCGGAGTTAAGCACATACCATAAATAAATCGTATTAAGGTGTGTTTTGAATGGTCGCTGGATATCGTAGCGGGATCGCACCGCGGCGGACAATAACTCTGTGTCAGTGGGGTCCAGGTGTGACGTAGAGGCGAGAGTCGCGTGGCGCTTGCTGGCGAGCACCACCCAGCGCGAGTTCGTAATGAGGCGCATCCGTCAAGGACGACAGTCGATCAACCACCGATTCCATCACCAGCTCGTCGCTGACGACTGATATGCAGTGAATGGATTGTACCTTCAACATTACTGCATACCCTAACGACTCCGTAAGTCAAATCAGTCAGTTAAAACAAAAACCGGACTTCGAATGAAATCAAGCTGACGTTGTCATTATGAAGTACTAACATTGTCTTAGATTGTTATAAACCTCCCAATTTCTCAATCAATAAGCTTTCTTACATACAATTTTTAGGTAGTTCCCTAGTAAATTTTTGGAAGCCAAGGTCACGTATTTTTTTTTAAGTAATGCTATTTTTTTTTCAAAAATAATATTGACATTCTTGTTAACCATTCCCAATAAGCTTAGGCTTATCTTAGGTGACGGTTCACGTCAATAGTCTAATGGTGAATTCGAACCCACGACCTCATTTCTGAGGATTGTGGTCACTAGAGCCTCTTAAGTGGACAATCTGCCTCCATCGACTTCGGTCCGAGGCAGCCCTAACCAGCTGGTAGAGATTAGGAGAGGAGATGGCACCTTTCACTTGATCAGACCATCGTGTTGGCGACCGGCCTGTTGTCCTCTTGCCTTCTGTATTGAAACGATGACCAGCTTTTGAAGGTTGCCATCCCCTCTAAGTAATTTATCAATGTAATATTAAACCATTAAGCTATTGTTATAATTAATATAAGAACTAGTTGAAACCGTACCTTTTCGAACAAAAATGATATTCAGAAGCAACCCTTTTAATGCACTGACATCAAAAAAATACAGACAAATTTAAGACCTACTCTGCTTTTTTGATGTTGGTCGCTCATACACTGTTCTATCATTCACTAATTAATGTTGCTCTTTTAGCAACATCAAAACTGACATGTAAGGATTAATGAGGACAGGAGACGAAAAGAAAATTAATGGCGCTGTTGTGAGTGGCAACATGGGTAGGGGACCTAGGGGAGGTTTATATATATACCACATTAGAGTGCCATTCAAATATCCAAGGAGTCGTTGTTGTAGGATTTTTGATGTGACGCAATCTAAAACCAACCTACTGTCACACTCGCCCTTGCCAAGGATTTCCGCTACATATATCCTTCTTAACACTAAGTCCACGTCGGTTGACATTTTTTCTAATTCACGCAAGCTCTTCCGCACCTTAGTGTTAAAAATTGTGCAGTAATTTTGGCTAATTTAATTAATTTAGTAGTTATATTCCTATTACTTTGTCATTTAATAAAATATTTTTGTAAGTATTAATAATAAAATCGTTACGTTTCTTTATAGCGAATGTTGTGTACACCTGTAATTGGCTTACACAACAGGACTTAGTTTGTAAACTTGATTATTACAACAATGTATGCTTGTGTAATGCTGTTGGTGTATCTTATTAAATAAATAAAATAAATAAATAAATACCAGGTTGGGGACATACTTAAGAGAGTGACGTCAGAAATGGAAACTGATTAACATATATGTGAAGATGCATAAATGTGTAATAGGAGATAGAGGTTGGCCAGGCTCATATCAAAGGTGTAAGTTATTTAATTTATTTACCAACCATTCAAACTACAATAATTATAACTTCTCAACGTTCCTTTAGAAGTAGAAGGAGTAATAAAACAACTTTCAAAACGAACGTATGCTGTTTATAAGCTTAATTATATTGTTGCTAAGTGACTGCTTCCTAAACATAAACGAAAATAATATCACGAAGTTAAGAAACTATAGATATCGTAATAAGTTGAGACACGCTAAGCGCACAAACTTGTTAGCATTTTTTACTTAGCGAAATATATTAAGTTTCACGCAACTTACATCACATACACCTGCCACTGGTGTCTTATGAATGATGTGTTGATAGGTAGTAAGCAGGGCTGTGCTAACCACGGCAGACGGTCTAAAAAAGTTACGATTAATATAATTTCGATAAATCTTTATTTTTTCTCTATTTAAGGCATTTTTTGGGAACAATGCTAACAAATCTTATAAACTTGCTGCACCCATATCATCAGGTAACATCACCACGACCCACGATTAAAATAAAAGCAACTTACTTCTTATGACATCAGCTATCTGCTATTTTACATTAAAAGTGCCAGCAATATCAATTCAGCCGTTCTAGAGATTAGCCAGAATAAACAGACAGACAAAAATGTTATTTTGGTATATTTATGTTTGATGATGATCCCGGTCATGACTTTCTCTTCACTTAGATTGTCATGTAAAACATAAACTTAAACATAAACAATAAAATTGTTGATGATCATTCCCATTCACGTAAATATCAATCTAAGTATACGATATATGTCGCACTGTTAAATCAGAGTTATAGAAAACCTATTTTAATTTTCATAATTGACATAATTTCCCATACCAATATATCTACACATATAAAAGAGAAAGTGTGTGGGTTTAATCCGTATAGGCTCCGAAACAGCTGAACTGATTTCAATAAAACTTTCAGGGAATCTTCAGATTGACCTGGCGAGTAATCCTCTAAAGTTTGGTGACGATCGAAGCACTCCTCTTTTTGAACTGACAAACAAGCCATACATCATACTTTTATATCTAACATTAACTTGAGCCCTATATGTTTTTGTATAAATGATAAGAATGCTATTGTATTTACTTAAATGTACATGGGTGTAGTAGGTAATTATCTTCATCCGCTCGAGAAGAGAAAAGAAGCGAATGAGTACTGACTGAATAATTTAATATATTGTGAGAGTTAAAATAAATATTAAATAATGTAAGTTTAAACAAAAGCAAAAATAAAAACCTTTTTTTTTTTGTTTGTTGACGGGGAGGAAATCTTCAGTAAGATACCCTGCCTTCTGGGGGGAAGGCGGTTCTTACTCACTAAAACCTCCCCGGTGGCCCTTTCCTCGGTGCATGACGAGGGGCTCCGGGATCTCCAGTGGAAAGCACCGGAGTCCCTCTGCAAGGAGAGCACGTCCCGGGGAGGTTACTCCTCCCCTGTGCCCTCTCAATGCAAGGCTACACGGGCCAGCCGATGTCGCCTTCTTCCCGGGTCCACTTTGGTGGACGACTCAGGCCCCCACCCTTGTCGCCCAGTGAACCCGAGGCCCCTTTTAGTCGCCTTGTACGACAGGCAGGGGATACCGTAGTCTTATTCTTGAGAGCCCAGAACTAAAGGGCTGAAAAAAATGTAACGCTTCACGATTTTGCGTGTCATCCTTGCGCAGGGGCCATGCTAATGTTCTCTGTACCGTTCCAATTTTAGTATATGTACTGCCGAAGCAAGTACAACAAAAAAAGCAACAATAAAACGAAATATAAGTTTTCAAACATTTATGAGATATAACTGAATCACTTGAATCGGTCAATTGTAGCATAATCATTTGATGAAAATTATAAAATGTTAATCATTATTTACCTTATGTTACATTGATATCTGTAATCATTTGATAACGTTTACATGTCGACATGAGCATAAAATCGTAATTTCCTCGTTGGCAAAATCGATATCGTTAAATAAACATTTTAAAACGGCCGCTGATCGGTCTCGACTCGCGAGTCCCGCTGAAGAATTGGCACCATTAATATCAGTGAATAATTAAACGAGCCCTTGCCGACACAAAGGTAACAATTCGATATTAATGCGGCATTTCACGAGTAATAAAGTCGGCAGAATTATCCGAGACCGGTCGGCTGCATTTGCATAATTCATTAATATAAGTCGGCTCGCGATGCCCTCGATAAGCTGAATAAATACTGTGTGTAGTTTTATCTGTCTATCAGCGCGCTCATTCGCAACATTCCAATGTCTCACCAATGCTATTTACAATGGTAGTGGCACAAACTAACAAAAATTTTGTTTGACTATTCTTAAAAGTTATAGCCTATATATAAATCGGGTGTCTTAATTAGTGAATAATTTTAAAATGGATCATGATGAAACTGGCCGTACAGAAAAAGAAAACAAGTATTCCAAAGACAACAATGATTTCAATATTAATCGATGTTTTTCTCACCATGTTTAACGTTTGTGTATACAATGGTCACAAATTTAAGAATTCGATTCGTTTTTATTAATGTAGTAATTTACGTTATCTGAGCTGACAGTAAAATCATAAATACTACGTCTACATTCACAATGTTTTTAAATAAATAAATAAATAATAAATAAATCTTTATTAGTCACCATAGAAAATGTTTGAACGAAGAACGTGAAGTCTAACTCCTGAGCTAGGTTATTGGACCTGTGTTTCAGGGTTCTGTGTCTTCTCCCATTTGAAAAGCACAATAAAATACAATATGAGCATAACAAATAATAACAATATTTTATAAATGTGTGTGTGTGTGTGTAAATTTGTGTTTGTGTATGTCCTTATATTATTTTTATAGTTTTGGTATAATAATTTGTAAAAAATATTCAGTTACACAAGGTTTAAGCATATATGTCTTACTGCTGGGCACAGGCCTTCTTTGTAAAGACAGTATAAGGGCATAGTCTAGCACATAATGCGGATTGGCAGACTTCACATGTCTTGAAAATATTTCTAGGACATGTACCTTTCCTCACGATGTTTTCCTTCACCGACAAGCGCGTGGTAAATTAGCACAAAAATTGCAACAGCAAATTTATTGGTGCTGGCACCGGGGATCGGACACTGATCTACCACGATTCTAAGCATCCATAGCGTAAAAGAAATGATTGGTCATTTGTGGTTGGATACATTTTCTTATTCTGAATGGCCATTAGTATTGCCATGACCCATTGTAAGGTTATCCGTTAATTACCAGACATTCTGTATATATTGCCTACTTCTGTTGGGGCACAATTTCAGATCTGTTATTATATTTTCAATCAGGCAACGTCGCAATGACAAACTTCACAGCGATACTATCTGATAACCTAATCGTGTTGCTAGGATTCTACCGTTACAACTCTTCCAACACGGTACCGTTTTCGGAAGAGGGTGTGATATTAGCTCTAGAAATCTTTTGAATGATGAAGAAACTCATAATGATTTAGTGCTACCATCTCGTTCTGGAGCCAAAATGTTATTAGACCTTATTAATTACAGTGGATATTTACACTCGTGAACAAAAATAAAGGGTCAGTTAAGAAAGTTTGAATATCTCGGAAGATAAAGACGCTAGCTAACTGAAATAAATTGTGCATGATAGATGAAATATCCTTAAAATAAAATTTTATTTACATTTTATTCTATCGCCACGTGGCGGTAATACTTTCATTCTTTCATTCTTCGTACAGCAAAGGACTGGAATAGTTTGCCCGCGTCTGTCTTTCCTTCCGATTACAATGTGGGTATTTTCAAGAGTCGAGTGAATAGGCATTTACTAAGCTAGTGCTCCTTACAATCCAGGACTGCATGTCCACTTAACATCAGGTGGGATCGTAGTCAAGCACTTGCTTAGAAATTATTAAAAAAAAACACACACACACAAAATATAAAAATTTAAATAAAAATAAAATTTAATGAAAACACTGTATTATCCAAGTTTACGTAAGATATCCTTTTTCGTTTAAGTTTATGTTTTTTTTATTGAAATATAAATAAATTGATAAAAATATTTTATTTTATTTTAAGGATATTTAATTGTCTATCATGCACAATTTATTTCAGTTAGCTAGCATTATTACTTACTACAACTTTCTTAACCGACCCTTTATTTTTGATCACGGCTATATTTGTACTTTGATTTTTTTTATGACGAACTACACAGATTGGCCAGAGAAGCTGGCCTTGACTGCTTCACCGGATTGAGAGGTGGCATAGCTCTTAGGTCACTAGTAACTCAACACAAGGGTCCCCCCGTTGTGGGGTAACCTCGGCTTGGACGGTTACTATGTTACGTGTAAGCATTCCGATCCGAGGGCGCCCGAGAGGGCCGAATCACGACTCGGTCGGTTGCTATTTCACGGATAATCAAGTCCTTTAAGCATATTTTGATTAACAGACAAGATGATAAGTACAAGTAACTTAAATTCCTTTAAAATTATCTTAACAATTCCATTCGATAAGAAAAAAAAAAATAAAAATTGAAAGTACGGTTATGTTATTAGTTTGACAAGGTCATAGCTATTATTCAAGGCAGTGACATATAAATTAAACAGCATTTTAAAGGACCATGTGTAATTTTCGAGAAAGTGTAAAGATGTCGTAATAAAATTACTAACGATTAACAAATAAATATTTGTAATTCCAACCGAAATATCACGAACATTGTCGATGTCAATCAAGTTCATCATATAATTGCTTTGTTTCTTTTGTAACTGTTTTACTCTTTTTTAAATGTTATCGTTTAATTACATTTATCTTCGTAATCTTACAAATCATCAAAGGTTAAAATTGTTGTTGTAAGTATGTATACGTTGTTCCGCTTTTTAAATCAACTAATTAACACAAACTTGTTGCTTGACACTTTGTCTGAAAGGAATAAAGAATTGTTGCCGTACTTATAAGTAAGTAAAAACGTTCAAAGAACAAGCAGCAACAAATGTAACTACTGAATGCCAATGGGGCAACGAAGATGAAGTGAAACGACAAATATTTATTGTCTGTTATAAATTAAAACGTAATGACGCATGTTTACACGGCCGCGTTAGAAACATGGCCGGTTTCCACGAAATGCCAGACGCCGGACGCGGGGTCCACACGCAAGACATCTGAGCCCGCCATGTTTATTACATATCGATTATCACTCAATAACAGACCCATTATATTTGACCTTTATTATTAAATGTATAAAAGTTCCATTTAACAAAAAATTAATAATGTTATAAGTACAGTTATGACCAAAGTTAAATCTAGATTCAAACGATTTAATGTTTCTCATCACAGTTCAGTACAGTCACGCCAAATACTAGTGTACAACATCCGTAAAACTACGGACGTATACGGTAAATTATAAATGTAAGCATCGATAACAATCGGAATAGAACATTAGACATGTCGTAATTGAAACGTTGGAAATTTCGAATGATTCGTAACAGTAATTTTATTCAATGTGCTACATTCACGTAACTATGTGAAGTCATAGTTGAAATATCAAAGTACAAGTATATTTACGAGTAAAACAAAACACGCGGACGCTCTCTACGAATTATGAATCATGAATTACTGTAGGAATTTTACGAAATAGAGTCAGAACCTTTTTTGTTGACGGGGAGGAAATCTTCAGAAAGATAACCCGCCTTCTGGGGAAGGCGGCGGTTATGTGGGGTTCTTACCCACTAAAACCTCCCCGGTGGCCCTTTCCTCGGTGCATGGCGAGGAGCTCCGGGATCTCCAGTGGAATGCACCGGAGCCCCTCTACACTGTGCCCTCAGAGCGCAAGGCGACACGGGCCAGCCGATGTCGCCTGCTTCCCGGGTCCACTTTGGTGGACGACTCAGGCCCCCACCTTTGTCGCCCAGTGAACCCGAGGCCCCTTTTAGTCGCCTTGTACGACAGGCAGGGGATACCGTAGTCTTATTCTTGAGAGCCCAGAACTACAGGGCTGAGAGTCAGAACCTAAACCAAAGTGTCATCAAACTAATCTTGACTAATCATGCTTTACAATAAAAAATACTCATCGTAATCAGTTGGCGTAATTAATATACATAACGTACATTAGTGGCACACATACTGGATGAAAATTTAAGACTTATTTTTCTCATGGATCCCGTTGTCAGTATTGAATCAAAATTAAATGGGAACGCATGGGAAACACTAGCTTTCAAATAAAACCATCGAAATATTGACGTCGGTTGAAAATTGAGGCAGTGGATAGATAGATAGAGTCTTTATTGCTCACATTACCTCGGATCGGAATGCTTACGCGTAACATAGTAACCGTCCAGGCCGAGGTTATCCCTTACCGGGGACCCTTATATCGAGTTACTAGCGATAGAGGTTCAGGCTAAGCGACCTAAGAGCTATGCCACCTCTCAATCCGGTGAAGTAGTCAAGGGCATCTTCAAAGCAGCAGAACAAAATATTGCTCACATTTTAAAATAAGTACAATCAAAGTTATAACTAAATTTAGCCTATAAGTGGGCAAGCGCGGTTTTATCGGTACGAGCGATCTCTTCTAGACAACTATGTAGAGATCAGGACAGGACAGGAGATGTCAAATAAATAAATAAGTAGAGTAGTAATAAGAAAAGTGTCAGTTCCAGAAAAAATATATAACATATTATTAGGTGCAGTAGAATTGATTGAGTCAGTATGGTTATTACCAGGAGGACTATATAGATACAACAAGGACACATAAATGGTGGCCTTCTAAAACAAAATATTCCAAAGATATATTAAAATTAACAATTAATTTGTTAAAGGATTATCTTCCATATTTCTACTAAAATACCTATATACAGCGTAAAAAACTAGTTAAAGTTAAAAGTTATATACGTGTCACTATGGGCACAGACCTTTTCTGTAAAGAGTATAAGGGCGAAGACCGCCACGCAGCCGTGCGGATTGGCAGACTTCACACGTCTTAGAGAAACTTTCTAAGACTTGTAGGTTTCCTTCACCGACTAGCGCGTGGTAAATTAGCACAAAAATTGCAACAACAAAATTTATTGGTGCCGGCACCGGGGATCGAACTAGGGTTGCTAGCGTACTATGCAACTTGATGCGACTGTCCGGACACTGAGCTACCACGGCTCAGAAAAACTAGTAATTATAATAAATTATATTACTAAAAGTATAAGACCTAAGAGCTATGCCACCTCCTCAATCCGGTGAAGCAGTAAAGGCCAGCTTCTCGGGCCAACTGTGTTAGTTCGTCCAAAAAAACATAAAACTAAAGTGACGGTTCACTTTAGGTAATTCCAAATTGCAACAAAAGATGAATGAGCTCTGTAACTAATCCGTACATTAAATAGTCGAGACATGGTCACTTACAGCTGGCAGTTAAATAAGTTGGAATACAAACAGTTAGATATGAATTATTCTGTACGTAAAATCCCAAGCGCCGCAAAAAACCCCTGATTATAATGATACATTCCAAAAGGTGAGAACCTGGCTAAGCGTACGAATTAAGATTAAAAAAATCGAACCGTTTTTCGTATTTATTACGTACAACACAATCTGCATTTTGTACCCAGCGTATGAGGATGGGCTCTAATAAGCTAGTAAAAGGCGGTAAGTTTGAATGACGTAAGCATTTATGGTGTTTAATTTTTATGCACTTATAGTGTTTGATAAACTGGGCTACTATAGAATTTTACTCAACTGTTCATAAGTAGCTAGTGGCCAGTGTTGCCCGTAATACAATCCGGACGCTTCGTTAGTGGCGAATCGCATGGTGCGGCTTGAAACTAACACTGGTCCCGGTTCAATGTTTCTAATAGCGGGATTAGCCTGAGGCCGCCGCGTGCCGACGTAACTAGACGCGTGGACAGACAGTTGACGTACAACCCGACACACGGATTAAACGCTATTTCACGCGTCGTTTCACCAATATATACCATTAGAAAGAAAAATTTTAATTGTATTGTGAAAATTTGAAATTAAATTTTATAAAATTTATCGCGGGTTAATGATTTTTTTAGATTTAGTACGTTGCGAGTGCTTTGTAGAGGTCATTTTTTTTACGAAACTAGCGTACCCATCTTTCGATTTCGCTTTATTTTATTTAACACTATAAACTTACATCAATAAATATTGAATTCGACTCTCACAATATATTAAATTATTCATTTATCTCCGTATTCATTCTATTCGATTCTCTTGTCGAGCAGGTCAAGATATACATACACCCATGTACATTCAATATACACAACGCATGTATCATCAATACAAATTTGGATTATAGAAAAATGGAATATCATCATATCACAAAAGCTGTATTTGACAGTTCAAAAAGAGGGGTGCTCCGATCGTCACCAAACTTTACAGGATTTCTTGCCAGGTCAATCTGAAGATTCCTCGAAAGTTTCATTGAAATCGGTCCAGCCATTTCGGAGCCTATATAGAACATACCTACACTCTTTCTCTTTATATACAGATCGATTGAGTTTTGTTCCGATGTGGGCAGCAAAAATTAGCACACACAAAAAATTGCAACAACAAAATTTATTGGTGCCGGCACCGGGGATCGAACTAGGGTTGCTAGCGTACTATGCAACTTGATGCGACTGTCCGACACTGAGCTACCACGGCTCAGAAAAACTAGTAATTATAATAAATTATATTACTAAAAGTATAAGACCTAAGAGCTATGCCACCTCCTCAATCCGGTGAAGCAGTAAAGGCCAGCTTCTCGGGCCAACTGTGTTAGTTCGTCCAAAAAAACATAAAACTAAAGTGACGGTTCACTTTAGGTAATTCCAAATTGCAACAAAATTTATTGGTGCCGGCACCGGGGATCGAACTAGGGTTGCTAGCGTACTATGCAACTTGATGCGACTGTCCGACACTGAGCTACCACGGCTCAGAAAAACTAGTAATTATAATAAATTATATTACTAAAAGTATAAGACCTAAGAGCTATGCCACCTCCTCAATCCGGTGAAGCAGTAAAGGCCAGCTTCTCGGGCCAACTGTGTTAGTTCGTCCAAAAAAACATAAAACTAAAGTGACGGTTCACTTTAGGTAATTCCAAATTGCAACAAAAGATGAATGAGCTCTGTAACTAATCCGTACATTAAATAGTCGAGACATGGTCATTTACAGCTGGCAGTTAAATAAGTTGGAATACAAACAGTTAGTTATGAATTATTCTGTACGTAAAATCCCAAGCGCCGCAAAAAACCCCTGATTATAATGATACATTCCAAAAGGTGAGAACCTGGCTAAGCGTACGAATTAAGATTAAAAAAATCGAACCGTTTTTCGTATTTATTACGTACAACACAATCTGCATTTTGTACCCAGCGTATGAGGATGGGCTCTAATAAGCTAGTAAAAGGCGGTAAGTTTGAATGACGTAAGCATTTATGGTGTTTAATTTTTATGCACTTATAGTGTTTGATAAACTGGGCTACTATAGAATTTTACTCAACTGTTCATAAGTAGCTAGTGGCCAGTGTTGCCCGTAATACAATCCGGACGCTTCGTTAGTGGCGAATCGCATGGTGCGGCTTGAAACTAACACTGGTCCCGGTTCAATGTTTCTAATAGCGGGATTAGCCTGAGGCCGCCGCGTGCCGACGTAACTAGACGCGTGGACAGACAGTTGACGTACAACCCGACACACGGATTAAACGCTATTTCACGCGTCGTTTCACCAATATATACCATTACGAAGAAAAATTTTAATTGTATTGTGAAAATTTGAAATAAAATTTTAAGAAATTTATCGCGGGTTAATGATTTTTTTTAATTTAGTACGTTGCGAGTGCTTTGTAGAGGTCATTTTTTTTAAGAAACAAGCGTAGCCATCTTTCGATTTCGCTTTATTTTATTTAAACTATAAACTTACATCAATAAATATTGAATTCGACTCTCACAATATATTAAATTATTCATTTATCTCCGTATTCATTCTATTCGATTCTCTTCTCGAGCAGGTCAAGATCATTACCTACACCCATGTACATTCAATATACACCATCGTATTGTACTTCAATGTGGTTCATAATGTCATACACACAACGTATGTATCATCAATACAAATTTGGATTATAAAACAATGGAAAATCATCATATCACAAAAGCTGTATTTGACAGTTCAAAAAGAGGGGTGCTCCGATCGTCACCAAACTTTACAAGATTTCTTGCCAGGTCAATCTGAAGATTCCCCGAAAGTTTCATTGAAATCGGTCCAGCCATTTCAGAGTCTATATAGAACATACCTACACTCTTTCTCTTTTATACAGATCGATTGAGTTTTGTTCCGATGTAAGCAAAATGAGCACACAAGTATTGCAACGGTGTGCTTGGTTTTATATTTAACTGCTTCAACGATGGAGATGAGCAGAAAGTCGCATATGTATATAACTCCACTGCACTCCTATCACTGTTGGCTGAAAAGGCCATGACTGATAACTTTGGCTAGTGATCTAAATACTCCGTTAACGGAACCTTTTTTTTTTGTTGTTGACGGGGAGAAAATCTTCAGAAAGATACCCCGCCTTCTGGGGTTAGGCGGCGGTTATGTGGGGTTCTTACCCACTAAAACCTCCCCGGTGGCCCTTTCCTCTGTGCATGACAAGGGGCTCCGGGATCTCCAGAGGAACGGACACAGGCCAGCCAGGACAGATGTCTTCTTCCCGGTCGGGGGTGGACGTCAAAGGCCCCACCCTTGTCGCCCAGTGAACCCGAGGAGAGGAGGGAGGAACGAACGGGTAACCTAGCTTAGATCACTCTAGAGTATTTCGAGGATTGATCTTCACCCATTGGTATCTCGCACACGGGTCTCATTTTATCTTGTATCGTTTATACTTATCCGATACGTACTTGGGCACTAATGGCATGGCATGGCATTGTAAAAGATTTACATTGCCATTAACATATTACGTAATAGCAAATATCGCATGATACCAGTAATAATAAACATGCTAATTGTGCTATTATTATCGAAACCCAGTAAGACGAGTGTAAATTCAAATTAAAAAGGTGACTCACATTGTTGTAACTTCGCCGTCAACATCGTAAGTATTAAAAAAATACAATATACAAGTACAATACATTGAAGTGAATTATGTACGAGTAAGTCAGGAGCTGTACATTAATTGAATATCGTTCCCGCAGACCGTGCGCGAGGAGGCCGGCCACGTGAACTGTCTCATCTGTCAGAATGACATTTTAATTCCCGCGTTAAATTATACAAATTGACAATTGACATGTTTTGTCGTCTCCTGGGTAATGGCGTGAAATGATCCCGCCGATTCATCGCTTTTCTAACACCAAATTTAGATTATTTTTAACAAATCTAAAGATTTTCGTAATAAGCCCTAATGTATTTTTAGCATCTCGATTTCAATTCACCGAGATTAATCCATATACTAAGCGGGCATAAATTCTAAGAAGTTATTTTTTGTACTTAAGAAACCGAAATAATTTGACTAAACGTCTGTATTTTTTTTTGTTTGGCACTGGTTAATGCGATTGGGTTTCGAAGATATAATAGGGATCTAAAATCAAATAAAAATGTTCGATTGGGTGTCGTTCTACACTCTTCACCCCAGAAAGCGGGTGATGTGGGATTTCTATTAAAACCGGCTGGTGACTCTTTAACTCTCTTCCCCTCGATAAAAAAAAAGTTTGTGAAAATCAAAGACTAGTTAAGTAACGAAAACGAATGTGAAAAAAGGGAGTTAATGTAGTCGCCAGAACTTCAAAAATAAAAGACAGCGGCCGTCCCTTTAATCAGGGCCCCGGGTCTGCTATTTGCCCGTGCCGTTCCATTATGACATTCCATATTACAGTTATATTAATTATCACACGATCATTTAAACACAGTCAGTTACTACACACACGATTGGCGTTCCAGTGATACGCGATCGGTAAACCCAATAGTAATAGTGGCACCAATAAACAAATATCGACCACTACTACAACTACTACAACCAATGAATTTTCATTTTGTACATTTAATAAGTACAATTGGTTGAGAGATGTGGTGGGTCAGTGTCCAGGCGGTTGGCTCAAGTTGCATAGTACGCTAGTAGTAAGAAGGAAATGTACGTCACGTACCGCCTGACACAGGTACTCACCGGGCACGGGTGCTTCGGCGAGTACCTGAACAGGATAGGGCGCGAACCGACCGCGCAATGCCACCATTGTGGCTGTGACCGGGATTCCGCGCAGCACACACTAGCCGTGTGCCCCGCGTGGGAGGCGGAGCGGCGGATCCTGGTCCAGCATATCGGGCAAGACCTCTCCCCGCCGGCGGCAGTAGCGGCTGCGCTGGTGGGGAGATCTAAATGGAAGGCGCTGGTCTCCTTCTGCGAGTCAGTAATGACCCAGAAGGAGACCGCAGAACGGGATCGGGAGAGGGCCGATCCCGTTCGGAAAATAACGCAGGCGGGCCGGTGGCAGACCGGCCCGCAGCCCTGTAGTTCTGGGCTCTCAAGAATAAGACTACGGTATCCCCTGCCTGTCGTATAAGGCGACTAAAAGGGGCCTCGGGTTTTCGGACGTTTAGACACTCGGCCGGTCTCCACCCTTTATAGTCGATGTTCCGCGCGTCCGAACGAAGCGATTTGAGTCATCGTTCATCGTGTGTACAACAAAGGAGTGGAATAAGTTGCCGGCCTCAGTCTTTCCATCCAAGTGCGACGTGGGAGCCTTCAAGAGTAGAGTGAATAGGCACTTACTAAACTAGCGCATACCATATTTCGACTATATCACCACTTAACACCAGGTGGGATCATGGTCAAGCGCTAGTTTACAAGCATAAAAAAAACCTACATGTCTTAGAATTTTCTAAAACATGTGAAGTCTGCTAATCCACACTGGGGCCGCGGATTATGCTCTAATACTCTTTTTACAGAGAAGGCCTGTGCCCAGCAGTGGGACATATATAAAGGCTACTTTAACTTTAACACCAAAATCATCTTGATTTACATTTTTAGCATAGATTTGATTTGAAGTCGGTTTTTGTTTTACCTCGTATGTATATCCTCCATACATTTGTTGTAGTATCCGGCTTGACACTCGTATTTATGTATCGTAGTATACCTCACGCGTCTACACAAAGTGCGAAGCCCATATTCAGAATATTCATATTTTACGACGTAGTTACACTTAGAAATAATGGAGACATGAATATATAGACAAGTGACGTGTTATTAACGAGCCGAGCGCAATGTGCGCACAACGTTGCTAATTAATAATAATCCTTAGTTTTTGCTTCAAGTTTGATCATAACACAACTTGTTGACAAATAAGTTAACATTTAACGAAGCTCAACGCGTAATGTTAATGCGATTAGATTACTCTAATCCGCTTAAATGTATGTTATACCGCTGTGCCAGTGATTTAATTGTAATATCGAAATATATTATAGTATCCTCAAAATAATAAATAGAAATCATATATATATAACCATGGCATTCAAAGTAATTTTTTTTTTGTTAACGGGGAGGAAATCTTCAAAAAGATACCCCACCTTCTGGGGGGAAGGCGGCGGTTATGTGGGATTTTACCCATTAAAACCTCTCCGGTGACCTTTTCCTGAATGACGAGGGGCTCCGGGATCTCCTGTGGAACGCAACGGAGACCCTCTGCACTGTGTCAAGGAGAGCACGTCCCGGGGGGGGGAGGTTACTCCCCCCTGTGCCCTCACAGTGCAAGGCTACACGGGACAGCCGATTTCGCCTTCTTCCCGGGTCCACCTTAGCGGACGACAAAGGCCCCCACCCTTGTTCCCCAGTGAACCCGAGGCCCCTTTTAGTCGCCTTATACGACAGGCAGGGGGATACCGTAGTCTTATTCTTGAAAACCCAGACCTACAGGGCTAAATTGTTAGTTATTGTATGTAGTCAAAGTAAACTAAGTTAACTAAGCGGTTGATCAGAAAAAATATTGGTTTTATGCTTAAAACTTAACTATTTTCATAAAATATACATAATTGAAGATTTACTCGTATTATATACTATCTATCAATTGTTATCTATTTAGACTTTATTTGTACAACATAAATATCAATTTTCTACCGTATAAATTGTCAACGAAAGACCTTTTTTTCCTTTCAATAAAGCGCAACCACAGACTTATGTCCGTGCTCTTTTGTAATATTCTTCAATTGGTCGCTTTGGTTTTTTCAATGAAGGTGCTACCTCTACAGTTACTACATTTTTTTTAAATTTTAATACCTGATTTTTGAGGGTTGTGCTGGAGAATGCTTTGAACCAAACGCGTGAACGAAAGACCTTTAAGAAAGGACCAGACTCGGTTCTTGAAGTTCCCTAAAATCGTGTAGATTCGGAAACACTACTGGTGCGTGACAGTTGATTCCAAAAATAATAGGTTGTCAAATATCTCCCTTCCGCCTTTTTGTCTTTTGAATTTCGCGGCTATGTACAAAGCGCTACAGAGCTCGTATCTAGCAATACTATACATAATTTGAAAGGTCTTGACATAACCTACAAAACGACGCTATGCATAATTAGTTTGGATATTGCGTTCAACAGTTATAGACGTGTAAACATGGAGTTCACTAACGCCGAAATTCGCGCTATTTTAAAGTTTTCCTTCGTTAAAGGCAAATCCGCTAGAGAAACGTTCCGTGAGATTAATGGTGTTTTGGGGGATGGTACTCTATCACTTCGAACCACGGAGGAATGGTTTCGACGATTCAGAGCCGGTGAAAACGACACCATGGATAAGCCAGCCGGCGGAAGACCTGTGACGACAAATACCGATCAAATCATGGACTACATCGAGTTAGACCGGCATGTGGCATCTCGTGACATCGCCCAGGAGATGGGAGTTAGTCACCAAACCATTTTAAACCATCTGCAGAAGGCTGGATACAAAAAAAAGCTTGATGTTTGGGTGCCGCATGACACAAAAGGCGGAAGGGAGATATTTGACAACCTATTATTAATGATGGTCTCAAAATGAATCACTAAACAAATCCAATGTAGTCTCATTAAATTGAATATATAAATGTCGATACTCAAATTTCCATGTTTCTTTCTTGCAGGACGTTCACCGGTTACGAAAACATCATAAATTCAACAAATACATTGACGTTTTTACAGCGTACCCTACAAGCCGATAAATTCTAATAAAATATTACGGACAGAAAACGACTCACTTACGCACCCTGCTTGTTGAACAATTAAAAAAATGCAACTGCTATGCAAACATATTAAGCGTATTAAAGGCATAGTTTTATGTATTACTGTAATAAAATTATATCGGTAGAGAAGCGTGATTTTCTATAAAAATTCTAGGTGCGTAATAACGTTACACAGCAATGTTTTCACTTATTGTAGTACAATTAGTAACATATTATTAATAGGTTGTCAAATATCTCCCTTCCGCCTTTTGTCTTTTGAATTTCGCGGCTATGTACAAAGCGCTACAGAGCTCGTATCTAGCAATACTATACATAATTTGAAAGGTCTTGACATAACCTACAAAACGACGCTATGCATAATTAGTTTGGATATTGCGTTCAACAGTTATAGACGTGTAAACATGGAGTTCACTAACGCCGAAATTCGCGGCTTGGCCACTGTTTGGGACGATTCACCGGCCTTCGACCACGACCGTTTTCGCTTGATATTGTCGTATGTGATCCATTTTTCGTCGCCAGTCACCATCCGCTTCAATTCTTGAAGTCGAGTTCGTTCCGTTTCAGCAGCATTTCGCAGGCGTTGATTTGGTCCAGAAGGTTTTTGCGTCAAATCTTGCGGCACCCAAACATCAAGCTTTTTTGTATCCAGCCTTCTGCAGATGGTTTAAAATGGTTTGGTGACTAACTCGCATCTCCTGGGCGATGTCACGAGATGCCACATGCCGGTCTAACTCGATGTAGTCCATGATTTGATCGGTATTTGTCGTCACAGGTCTTCCGCCGGCTGGCTTATCCATGGTGTCGTTTTCACCGGCTCTGAATCGTCGAAACCATTCCTCCGTGGTTCGAAGTGATAGAGTACCATCCCCAAAACACCATTAATCTCACGGAACGTTTCTCTAGCGGATTTGCCTTTAACGAAGGAAAACTTTAAAATAGCATGAATTTCAGCGTTAGTGAACTCCATGTTTACACGTCTATAACTGTTGAACGCAATATCCAAACTAATTATGCATATTGTAGGTTATGTCAAGACCTTTCAAATTATGTATAGTATTGCTAGATACGAGCTCTGTAGCGCTTTGTACATAGCCGCGAAATTCAAAAGACAAAAAGGCGGAAGGAGATATTTGACAACCTATTATATTTCGATATCTATAGATCTTATTTAGTTGAAACTCTGCATAAAATTGTGCACAACATTTGGACTCACGCACATGAAATCCGGAGATGAATATCGATAGTCTTTGAATGTTATTTACATAAGAAGTGTATACACAACTCTTATATAAAAATAATAATGAAGTGAGACCATTAACAAAAAGCCAATAAGCAAAAAAGTATAGCTGTATTTGTCGTCTCAATGATAAAACCTACACACAGTCATTTGAAAGTAGTGTTCGACAAACAAACGTCAAAAAATTGATTATGTGTTATATAGGCGCGCGCATCTCCTAATATAGCGTATTATACAGTTTTATATAATACTAGCGTACCCAGCCCGCTTCACCGGGCTTTATTTTATTTAAACAATAAACTTAGATCATTAAATATTTAATTGAATCCTCACAATATATTAAATTATTAATTTCTCTCCGTACTCATTCTCTTGTACACCTACACATATGTACATATAAGTAAATACAATATCATACCCGTAGTAGCAGTATCATAGTAAATAAAAACTGTATTTGACAGTTCAAAAAGAGGAGTGCTCCGTTCGCCAACTTTACAGGATTACTCGCCAGGTCAATCTGAAGATTCCCTGAAAGTCATTGAAATCGGTCCAACCTAAATGTAACATATCCACATACTTTCTCTTTTATTTATATAGATAGGGTAAAGGCTATAGTCGTCGGCCCCCTTAAGCAGCTACTAGCAGCAAGTATTGCATTTCTGGGCAAATTGAAGGGCAATCTGGGTCAAGTTAGGTTTGCAGAACAACAACAACAACAGACAAAGATATCATTGTGTCATGACATTGTCAGTAAGAACTTAAAAAAAAATGTCTTGGTCGGATATAGTTATTGGCCCCAGCCAAATTAGTGTAAACTATAACATTCACAAATACATTAACTCACCGATCATTTCTAAGAGTTAATTAGTTTCTTAGAACCGGAAGCTTTGGCTTACCCAATTGCTAGTTTTTGCATTTAAAAACACACGTTGTTCAAAAAATTTCAATCTGTGCCATGACAGTTGCGGGGATTCGTGAACAGCATTGCCAACATAACCATGATAAATAGCGCAATTTTTTTAATATTTCGTTTGTTCGATTCGCTTATTCAGTCCTTTGTTATTTGCGTTTTAGTGATAGGTGGCCAATGACTGCCTCGGGGCCAACGACTGTAGCCTTTACCCTATTCCTATTATCCCAAAACGCCTTGAGATGTATAACTTCGAAGAAAACAAATACAAATAAGCTACAACCTCAAACGTTACGGCATTTAAATACATTTGACGCATCTACAGCACAAATGGATGAACCTAATTAAAGTCAAGCAGCTATTATAAAGCAGTTAACATTAACAAGGTGCTCTTTAATTGTTTATAGTGGGTCCGACTGAGGTCGGCATACGCCGCTTCCGGTGCAGGCCTCGTTCGCCATAAACCTTAAGCCCGTAGCCCTACTATTGTTAATAAGCAACATTCAGCGATATAAATCATGTCGGTTATGTTCAAATTTGACGGCGTAACTTTGAACAAATCAGATAGCGGGAGCAATAAAATGCGAACAACACATTCCTGTACCTAGTACTGGGCTCGTTCCAAAGTTGAGCGCTATCGCAGTATTACTTAACGACTTTTTTTATGCAATACCAAACGTGTACTCTGATAGTAGTAATTTGAATCACATTTCGCAGCAACATACTTTTTTTGACGAACTACACAGATTGGCCAGAGAAGCTGGCCTTGACTGCTTCACCGGATTAAGAGGTCGCTTAGCCTGAACCTTTATCGCTAGTAACTCGACGGTTACTATGTTACGCTTAAATATTCCGATCCGAGGGCGCCCGAGAGGGTCGAACCACGCAGGAACATACAGAATTGTAAATTACAACTGGTAAGTAAAATTACATGGCAATGATCTTACTATAAACATTATATATGGCTATTTAGTTGATTTCAGATATTTAAAAAGTTCTTAAATCCATTTTAAACCTTACGGATGGATATACCTAACTGCCGTGCAAATTTCACCGAGTTCGTTAGATGCATGTTGATTTCAAGCCAAAGTATGTATTTGGCCATTTATAATAGCTTTGATTAGTGACTCTTTGTGTCCCATAGATTTAAAGAATGCGAAAGATTATTTTTTGTAATATTTGTATTCCTATATTCTAGTTTCTTTTCTGCGCCTGCTAGATTTTTCTTTTTTATTGATTGACAAGAATGCAACAAGCCCTAAGCCTTTTTTTAAATAAATCTATCTCCTAAGTAGTAGTGGACAATTATAGGACAATGTTGTCGTTACCCCTCACCGAGAGGACCCTTGTGTCGAGTTACTAGCAATAGAGGTTCAGGCTAAGCGGCCTAAGAGCTGTGCCACCTCTCAATCCGGTGAAGCAGTCAAGGCCAGCCTCGCTGGCCAATCTGCGTACTTCGTCTTTAAAAAAAACCAATGTTGCCACCTTTTGTATATACTTCTTAAGCAAATGCTTGACGATCCCACGTGATGTTCAGTGGAAATAAAGTACTAGCTTAGTAAATGCCTATTCACTCTACGCTTGAAAGATAGACGAGAGCAAAGTACTCCAGTCCTTTGCTGTACGGATAATAAAATACGAAGCAAAGTACAGCAAAATGATGAAATCCATAAGTGCGCCTTTGAATTTGTATGTTAATAATGAATTCATTGATTTAATACATACCGATTAGTACAAAACATAAAAAATGAACAACAGCTCGGAGTTCGCAACCTGGTAACTGAAAAGAGTTCTCATAATTAATTCTTGCTTTATTAAAAACAAAACGAAAGAAGTCATTAATAGTATTGAAGTTGATGAATCGTGTACAAGTGCAACATTCTAGACAAACATGCCGGTGTAACAGAAACAAACGAATACAAATTGTGTTGAAGCACGTAACTCATATTAAGTCTTCAGCTATGGAAAACGTTGTCACTAATCGATTATCTTATGTACCGAGCTTTTATGTAACTCCGCCTGTATTTATTATATATTGTATAAATAGGTAATATAAATTTAATTGTATAATATACAAGTATATTTACGAGTTAAAAAAATAAACAACTTCAAACCGAATATAAACCCTCTTTGTATTTATATCATAGTATTAATATTACAGAATAGAACATAAACAAATTCTCATCAAACTGCTCTTAAAATACATCTATTCCAATAACAAACGAATCATGGAAATCAGTTGGCGTGATATTGACTTGCACGTCCATTTGACGCGCACGTAAAAGTTACAGCCTTTATATATGTCCCACTGTTGGGCGCAGGCCTCCTCTGTAAAGGGCATAGTCCGCCGCGCGGCCCTAATGCGGATTGGCAGACTTCACATGCCGTAGAAAAAATTTCTAAAAGATGTAGGTTTCCTCACGATGTTTTCCTTCACCGCCGAGCGCGTGGTAAATCAGCACATAAAATTGCAACAACAAATTTATTGGTACCGGCACGGGGGATCGAACTCGGGTTGCTAGCGTACTACGCAACTTGAGCCAACCGCACGGACACTGAGCTACCACGGCTCGTACGTACTCGCGCACGTACTTAATCCAATTTTAAGACTCGTATGCTTTTCTCAAGAATACCATGCCATTACCAGAATTGCTCCAAATTGGTGAGACCACACTGGAAGTACCAGCTTTCAAATAAAAAAAGAATCATCCAAATCGGTTCACCCATGCGAAAGTTACGACACAATAAACATAAAAGAAACAGAACCTCCTTTTCGAAGTCGGTTGAAAAAAAAGGACGCTGTCAATTCCTCTGTATTTTTAAATTCTTGTGCACTCATTGAACTTTCATTTATAAAAAAATTTCGACCTGATTATTTTGTAAAAAAGGTTTTATTTTCAAATGTATTTTATTGTAGTTGCCATATTAAATACCTTTGGTTCCAGTATTTATTATGGTTACTTATTAAATTTATATGTTTTATAATGCATGTATTTATGTTTCTACAGTTTTCTTTTGCTTTTTTTTGTGTCCTACCTTGCAACTTTGTCTCTGCACGACGCCAAGTTAAACTGGCAAAAAATGCCTTTCGGTAAGTCCGCTTTTTGCAATATTTTTATGTGCAAATAAAGAATAAATAAAATAAATGAAGACTAAAAGATTCGTTTTTTTATATAATTCTTTCTGTCGGCCTCTTTATTTTTAATGTTAGTTTTAATTCTATAAGCATGAAAAGAACTGTGATTGAGTTCTGCCTACTGCATTGTTTGTTGTATGCGTGCCAAACTTGGACTTTCACAGCTAAAGCTGAGCGGAAGTTGATAACAACGCAACTTGCAATGGAAAGGAGCATACTTAATATCAGGAAATCACAAAAAATTAGAAGCGAAAATATATAGCCGCAAACAAAAATAACTGATGCTCTTACCCAGGTGCTGAAATTGAAGTGGCAGTGGGCGGGTCACATATCACGGTTCTCCGACTCTCGGTGGACAATTACAGCGACAAGATGGAAGGGGCCAGAGGGGATAAGAAATGTTGGCAGACCATTCAAACGGTGGGCTGATGATATTACCGAATCAGCAGGGAAGGAGTGGATAGGCAGGAATAGAAGTGCTTGGAAAAAGATGGAGGAGGCCTTCACCCAAAAAGGAGTCCGTATCTGCACCAGTGCAACTAACACTACTAATATATAATATAAGTTAAATACTAACGATACTAATAAAATTTTGTAGATGTTTTTTTTTATATTATCACTTGGAATTTGTAGATATGGAGAGAAATAAAAGGCTTATTATTATTAAAAGATTCGTTTTCACATGTGACGCGACGCCTACACAGACATTATAAGCAAAATTAATTTCGGCAAATTTAAGAAATTGTAGTTCCATTCGACAAACAGGTGCAACGAAAAGAAAACATCATTTCGAACATCACCGGCCACGAAATCGAATTACATTTTATCATCATTACCCGGGTTCATTGCGGACCTCGTGAGTGAACCGACGCCACCTCGAGACGAGATTACAGCGTTGTAATTAACTGTTTTACACGCTCTTAATGGCTTCATTTCGCTAATGACCGCCCCGTCTCGTCCTTTTTGCTTCTATCTTCACCCTTTATTACATCACAACCAATTTTACACTTTAAAATGAACGACACAAAACTGTAATTTGATCAACACAAGCGTATTAATTTAGCGGCGTTTATTATATAGGAGTAATTTTAGATTAATAGCGTCAATTTCCCTTCAGATAATTGTTCGGAAAACCAGAGAGTGTCGATACGAGAAACCAAAACGTTAATCAGTTCCTTGAAATCTCATAGAATTTTATTGAAATCGACGTCCTATAAAATATATGCGGTAAAATTGGCTCGCCGTTTGTCGGCGGTAGCAATTATCACATCAACGTAGCGTAATACTTGTCCGATATTATCGCAAGCAATTATTACTGCATTAGCGAGCCCAGATATATACGTACAACTTGATCCTCTAAACCGGATCTGAAAGTACAATGGGATTAAATCTAGTGAAGATAAGCTAATAAAAGAAGTGGAAGCCTAAAGACTACACATTTGTCATTTGGCTACTTAAGTCGATATCAAATTAAGAAATAATATAATGATAGCAAGCAATAACTTAGCCGTTAGAAAATTGCTTTCCTAAATAAACAATTCTTTTAGCGTTTATCCAGGAGGCTTTATCAACTCCATCGGATAAAGAGGTGACCGAATCCGTACATTGTTTAGCTTGAACCTGTTTGAATATCTTACAGATAAAGTCACTTATCTATACACGTAGATAAAACAGTTGTTAAAATTTTAATACGCTGTAAATGTGTAATTTAAAACGATAAAATTATAATAAAAAAAGTAACACGCCGCGAAGTTTTACGGTTTTTTACGCGGTGAATTCGCGCGTTTACAGAATTTACTGCTGTACTATTGAAAAACGATTGGCAATAAGGAGCTTTTAAGACTTCAAAAATAATGCCTCGCGTCTCAGGTAACGCTTGTAAAGATTGAAGATAACAATACTTTAATATTTGTAAAATTATTTTAAAATGAGTCGGCAGAGTAGTGCGTCCAGTTTGTTGTTTTAGATTTAGTTCCAATATATTATAAAAGCCTTCATCTATGCTGCCTCTCATGGTATAAACACATGGGGATGTAATACTTTTACCTTATCAAGTAACAAAAGAAACGTTTTTTTTTAAAGACGATCTACACAGATTGAGACAGAGAGGCTGCTTCACCGGATTGAGAGGTGGCACAGCTCTTAGGTCGCTTAGCCTGAACCTCTATTGCTAGTAACTCGACACAAGGGTCCCCCCGGTGAGGGGTAACCTCGGCTTGGACGGTGACTATGTTACGCGTAAGCATGCCGATCCGAGGGCGCCCGAGAGAGCCGTACCACGACTCGGTCGGTTGCTATTTCACGGATAAAAGAAGAAACGTCTACGCATTTATTAGTATGTATTTATGTTACGTTATGTAGATATTAAAATAATTATAGCTCCCAATTCAAAATAACATGGAAGATTCCGTCAACTTCAATTACGCGTAACGAAAATCATTTTCTTTTCCCGGTAACGCTAAGTGCGGATACTGTTTAATTATAGTTTATTCACGTTACGAGCTTCACCACGCTTGAGGTTTCAATTTTTTCCCCAGTCTTTTCGCTAATTATAAGTATGGAGCAAGTGTTCCGTTCTCAAGTACAACGCAAAAGGCGAGTCAAGTGAGCCAAGATTGATATCGGCACTTAGCCGCAGTCAGCTGCTGATGCAATTAGCGATGCGCTCCGACTGAGGAATTTGTCTTGGAGCTTGTTTCTTCACGAGGGTATAACATCAGCTGGTCACGCTGCCGGTAATTGAATGTGATGAAAAATTGCAAGCTCATCACGTTATCCGCGCCCACCGCCGCGAGCTAGTTTCGCAATGCAATATATATGCTTCATGGTTATAAATATATAAATGTACGTACATTTATATAAATTCTAACCGACTTCAAAAAAGAAGGTTCTGAATTAGTCTGTATTTTTTTATAAATGTTTAGTTAGATCAATCATAGCTCCGATATTTCGATTTTGAGTTTTTTGTTTCTTCATGTTTGGACTTTCTTCTATCTAACGCTGATGAGTACGTACGTATGTGGAAGAAGGAAGAATATATAGGTGCCAGAACTTTATAATACAATGATGATACATGATAAATAAAGGGGCGCTTCTGTGCGTAGTTATGTTTAAACAACTAAACGGAAAATGTTCGACAACACAGTGAAAAATACAGACGATTGCAGAAGTTTCTTTTTGAAGTCGGTGCAAAATGTAATATTAAAATAGAACAACTAAGCGGAGAGAATTCGTCAACAGAGTGATGAATCGTGGATGATGCGTACGAAGCCGAGGTGAGCCCGCTCATACTGGCGGCTGGGTCGTTAGTGCGGCCGCGCCATTACAGATGATCGATGGCCAGCCCCGGCGCCCATCCGACACCCGACAAATTTAATTTAGACCACTAATGTCCTGCGTCCTCAGAGACGAGAGTTATTATGGTTCTTGTATCACCTTACTGGCATAATACGAACTACTTCACTAGTTTTGTTAACGCTGTTTCCAAACAGATCTGGCTAACCAATTTCATTCCTTCGGTCTCTAATTCACCGACCGATAAAATCGAGTCACTAAATATATTTCTAAAATTTACAAAATATAATAAATAATTAAAGAACAATATTGGAATTATCTTTGTTTACCAAGTCTTGAGTTACACTTATAAAGCTTTTTGTCTATAAAAAAAATTGCTAATATTTGCGCATGGGACACGTAAGGGCTAAAAACCTCTGTCGATTGATATTTCTATATACCCCGCCAGTGTTAAAATAGTCGAGACTTATATTAATCAATAATTATAAAATGTTATACATTTTGTAAGCCTTGGTTTTCAAATAACACATATCTCAACGACTTTGTAAAATTAAAATCATTTATTCCTTGATAGTACAATAAAAATATATATATATAGCTTTTATTAAATAAACAAAACGTGAACTACCTTAATTTACAAAGAAAAGTCACTATACATTTTTTTGTACCTAGTAAGGTAAAACAGTTACGAGTACTTAAAAATCTCTATCCACTTGTTTCACATTTGGTGATGGAGTCGGGATATTATTACAAAATTGGTATAGCAACACTAAGCCCTATTAAAAAGGTTTAGTACAGTAATTAGAAAAAAAAACAATCTCATCGTGTCACGATAATCAGGCGGCCGTACTGTTACACAGACAATAACTTTGTAACGTAACGCGTGTGCGTTTTGTACGCAGCATTCCTTTGTAATGGCAACACAATGTTTCGGTAATTCCTCGGGCATTAACGTGGCTACACCGTAGGCACATAAAATTTATAATGTAATTCCGTTTTTAATGAGCACAAATAACATTTACAGGTCGCTCGCGAAGTGATTTAAACTGGTTTAATTGCAGCGTTCGAATTAAGCGAGGTCGCTACCGGCCTGTATTCAACACCTCCGTTGCGAATGGCGTAACGAGCTGCCGATAAACATGAACGAATAAACCGCTTTCAGGACTCGTTTCGCGTGGAAAATTTTGCAGAAATATGTTCAGGGTTAGAATAGACGGTGGACAGGTAGGTGGGGATATGTATGACGGGGGAGGCGGGTGGTAAATGCAGTTGGTCGGGGCGCTAACGTGTGCGGGGCGGGGTGCGCGGCGCGGGGGGGGGTGAGTGCGGGGAGCAGACGTCGTCGAGGAGCGTCGGAGGCTGCGATCGATGAAGCGCGGACACGCCTCGCGCACGCCGCCCGCGCCCGCCACCCCACGCTCATTGTTCATTCCACCGCTGTCTATACTGAAACTTATACAACCTTCCACGTGCGTGCTCTCCTCAGCCCGATGTGGCCAAATTCGCATTTCATATCATATTCGGAAGATAACATCAGTGCTTAATGGTCCCAGTGATCAAGTGCGTTGTAAGAATCTGGTCAATGGTAACATAAGTTTCGTAAAACCATTTCTGAGCACGTGCTTGACGAATACAGATATTTTAAATAGTTTTTCATTAAAATTACACACATTACGATATATTCAATCTCCTTCTTCAAGCTCTTGATGATTCTAATTCGACACAAAGTTACAAGTTCCTATCAATCTCCACTGACGCAAGGCTACCAATCCACGTTCCGACGATCAGGTCATTGTTCAAATTGTATGGCAGGCTCACACGAGACCCCAAAACGAATCGAGACGCGGTGGACGTGCGAGCTGTCAAGCGATCCCGTCCAAATGCGACGAGCGTGTTAAACGGGCGTATTGTGGTACGCTGTCATTGGGGAGGTCGGTGCCTTTGACCCACTACGGAGATATTATCACAGCCGCCGAATAAGCAGCATCCCGTTCCTCAAAGCCATCTAGAGATGTTACCAAAAAAGGTTAAGAACCATCATCGATCTATTATAATCCTCTTAGGAATATTCACTTTTTGCCCTGAAGTCGGTTGACTTCAAAAAAGGGGCAGCTTCTCGAAATAACAATTTTTTGACGTTTCCCCATCATTGTATCTCCTCATAGTTAAATTTACATTCTTTTAACCAACTTCAAAAAAAGGGGAGGTTCTAAATAAGACAATTTTTTTATAAGTAGGACAACGTCATTCGCTGCATCATAATTGCATTAATTTTTAAATTACTATTATATAAGCAATAGCTTATACCAAAAAATGTTTAAAAGTATTTCGACAGTTTTCTTACAGACAGAGGTATTTTTACGTAACTCATTGGATTATAAAAAATGTTTTTTTTTTTTTTAAATCTAAAAAGAAAAAAGTAACATTACGTTATCGCTACATCTGAAATCTTGTCAAAACGGTTAGCTAAGCGCGGGATTAGGCGATGAGGACAAAACGAGCGAGCTGTCAGACTCGAACGAACCGCCGCATCAGGCATTTAAGCCAGAGCGTGATCCACTAGTGCCATTTTATGTCTTAACTGAATACTAATAAGGATCATAATTGTACATTGAATTCGAATTCCAGGTGATTTCAAAGGGCTAGTGATCTGTCACCGATAACGCTCTAGCAGCGATTGGTGACAACTTGGTTGTCCACTTGTAATGCGTGACATTAAACCCAAAAAAAAATCGTATTAATTGCTCAATTCCCTCGATACGATCAAAAATGACGTATATCACAGTTTGAAAGGTTATTAAATCAGTTTTACTTTGAAGTAGAACGCCCATATTTTCAACCGACTTCAAACAAGGAGATTGTCAATTCAACTGCTTATTTTTTATCTCATAACTTTCGACTGGGTGAAGAGATTTTGATGATTCTTTTTTATTTGAAAGCTGGTAGCTTCTCATGTGGTCTCATTTTAATTTAGTAAATTAATGGCATCTGTGAGAAAACAATATTAGACTCTCAAATTTGTATTAAGTAGGTGTGCGACAAATGGACGAACTCAATACGCAAAACGATTCCGATGATTCATTTTTTACTAGAAACGATGTACTTCAACTAATGTGCTTATTCGATTTGAAATCGGCCCGAAATAAATTATACATAATAGACAATTAAATATCATTAAAATAAAACAAAAT
Organism: Meandrusa payeni; assembly: GCA_029286785.1. Lineage (NCBI taxonomy): Eukaryota > Metazoa > Arthropoda > Insecta > Lepidoptera > Papilionidae > Meandrusa > Meandrusa payeni. The sequence goes on along the minus strand of JAGSMX010000012.1, from coordinate 5,597,859 downwards.
ATTTTTATTAATTTATTTATATTTCATTAAAAACATAAACTTAAACGAAAGGGGATATCTTATGTAAACTTGGATAATACTGTATTTTTCATTAAATTTTATTTTTATTTAAATTTTAGTGCTCAGTGTTGCCTCCATGTGGCGACACTGAGTACTAACTTTGCCACATGGAGGCAACACTAAGTACGTAAGCGTCTTTATCTTTCAAGATATTCAAACTTTCTTAACCGACCTTTTATTTTTGCTCACGAGTGTATAAATATGAAACAAATTTGCTCTTAGGTAGCCCTGTAGTTCTGGGCTCGTAAATAAGGCTACGGTTACCGCACAGTACGGAAGACGGAGATGGATGCCAGGCTTGTGCAAGTGCTCACAGGACATGGCGGGTTCTCCGAACACTTGAACAGGTTCAGGTGTAAGGAGAACCCGTCGTGTGCCTGTGACGAAGGAGTGAATGAGACCATTATCCATCTTCTTACTGAGTGTCCTATACACGCTAGCCTAAGAATGGATATGGAAACAGTTTTAGGCATTAAAATTAGTAAAGATAATCTACCGTCACTAGTGGGTAACAAAGAGGTCAGCCAAAGATTCCTTTGCTACTGCAGAAAAGTAGCAGAGAAAGCAGTACAAAGGAATAAGACTTAGCAAGTAAGGAGCATCAAACACACATTAAAAATAATGTGAGTTGAGAGCCCACCACTGGACATAAAAAATAAATTTAGAAGAAACTAGGAGGTAGTATAAGAAATCGAAAATAGCAAAATAGTATTATATAGAAAATAGCATAGACAGATAGATAGATATAAGGTAATAAAAGAATAAGTGTATGTTAGAAATAGAAATATAATAAGTAAAAGTAGAAATAAGTTGTATAAAAGATGAATGTAAGATTGCAAAATATATAAGGGATGAGAGGAAAGCCATGGAGAAAAACTGCCCTAACCTATCCACGTTAGGGGAACTAGAAATTGCATAGGCATACTACGTTCTATACTTAGATTAAAAAGGACAAGGGGCAATAAAACTCTGAATTTAGATATAAGTCAGTAGTAATGCCTATTGTTACAAAAAAAATAAGACTACGGTATTCCCTGGCTGTCGTAGAAGGCGAGTAAAAGAGCCCACGGGTTCACGGGCGGACAGAATTATCACTATATGGAGACTTTAATAAGCTTTAGCATAAAATTAAGTAATCAGTACGATAAAAACTTAATTACATAAACCAGAAAATGATTGAACATTCAAACACGTAATATATTTCTTCAATAACCGAACTAAATGACATACATTGGAAGTCATTTCGTAAATTTCAATAGCCTAACGTTTCGATATAAAATTTTCGTTTAATAAAGAAAGGCCAAATTACAATTTGCCAAAATTTAACTAAAACTCAAAAGATGACAATGGATAAAGAACCGTAACTTTATTGATATAAAGTTTAAAATATATATCTGTAAGTTAAACGATTCAAGATTAGATCATTTGCATTTTAAACAGTAATAAGCCGTGTTGTTATCTGTAAAGGTCTGTAAGTTACAGGTCGTATCATCGGACACACGGGACGTGTCGGGGTTGAGTCCACACGGAACTGTCGTCGGGCACGCGACAGGGGTAAGTAAAAACTTATCATCAAAGTTATAGCTAATTAGGGCCATACTAATTGTGCTTTATTATTGTACAATAAAAACACGTCGACGGCACGGTTAAGCTCGTATTTTAACACGGATAGAAAACGTAAGCTTTTTTAATTTTTTTTACTTTTTTCTTGTTACGTTTCTAAAAATAGTGTATTTTAGAGTGTGACGAAGTTTTGCGCATTGATGTGAAACAGAAAGTTAAAGTTAAAGTTGTAGCCTTTATATATATAATATATATGTCCCACCGTTAGACGCAATCCTTCTCTGAAAAGAGAGTTTAGGGCATAGTCCACCACGCGGCCCTAGTGCGGATTGGGGGAGTTAACATGCCTAAGAAAAAATTCTAAGACATACAGGTTTCCTCACGATGTTTTCCTTTACCGCCGAGCGCGTGGTAAATCAGCACATAAAATTGAAACAACAAATTAATTGGTGCAAATTGATTGAGCCAATCGCCCAGACACTGAGCCACCACGGCTCTTTGTTATGTGTCAAGTGATGTGACACATAACTGGTTTTTATTGCTGTTGCAGTTTGACCGGATTTTGAGAGATGCTCAAGCTCTTCGCTCTCGAGAATATATCTCTATTGGAGCACGTTATTCAATTGGCCGTTACTCAATTTCTGATAACATTATAACAAAAAAACAAAACAATATACCGAACCGAGTTATGTTGGTTGCTTTTGTAGCTTATTTGAATTATAAAAAAACATACAGGCGATTTGAGATCCTCCTCCTTTTTTGCAGTCGGTTAAAAATTTATATTAAATGCCATTTCGGGAAGCGTTGGCGCTGGGAAAAGAAGTGGCTGAAGAAACTCCAGCTACATTTCTAGAATAAATGAACGAATGAAGTCGATGAGTAGGTGTCTAGGTGTTGTCATTAGGACAACAGCTACTACAATACTTTGGTCGATTATGAAATGGCTTTTCATTGGTTGCCTCAATTCAATAAAATTTAAAATACAAAATACGATGTAAACCCCATTAAACGCGTCTCGATTTAAAGAGAAAGGTCGAAATTACTCGAATTAAGTTGGTTATACCCAGTATCTAAAAACTATATACTCTCTATACATAGTGTTTTTTTTCTAGTACCCATTAACTTGTTTAGTCTGAGACTTTATCTTCTCTCATTTTAAAATCTCCTGCTTTCATTATAACTCTCGCGTTTCTTTCATCCTCTCTTACTAATAGTCTTAAATTAACTATTACACTATACTTATCAATTTACTATTCTTTCTATTCCTAAATCATTTATACATAACTTATGATGTCTATGAGAAACTATGCTTTCTAGTCCTTTTATATATGGTATGGACAAAGATTTTGTTCGTTGTCCGCTTTTCATCAAGCTTATTAACTCCCAAACGTGGCAGAGAGTGAGCCCATCACCCCACAACTATCACGCGAGTGATTTTAATACTTTAAAAACGAAAAAACGACAATTTATTGGTACAAACAATCTCGCATTCGACCTCGCGACCAACAGATATCAAGTCAAAGCGCTTACCCACTAGGTCATTGTTTTTTTTTAATATTATAAAAAAGTATACATTAATCATAGTACGTAAACCTAATGATTTATTTCTTCATGCTTAATATAAAGTGTTAATTCGTAAAACAACTTAATTTACGTGTTTCAAAACGTCAATTCCACTATCTTGATAGAGTTACAAACACGCCCCGCTCGACAGTTCCTTCATAAGGGAACTCACAACGTAAACATGCGCCTGCGACGGTAATAACGATTTTTTTGACGAACTACACAGATTGGCCAGAGAAGCTGGCCTTGGTTGCTTCACCGGATTGAGAGGTGGCATAGCTCTTAGGTCGCTTAGCATGAACCTCTATCGCTAGTAACTCGACACAAGGGTCCCCCGGTGAGGGGTTGGACGGACACTATGTTATGCGTGAGCATTCCGATCTGAGGACGCCCCAGTCGGTAGCTATTTCACGGATAATCTAAGGGATATTTAAAAAGCTAAACTAACTTTGAGTGCCACTTCGGGACGATAATAACGAATACACTTGAGTAGAAATAGTAGTAGAAACCTTTTAGCTGTTCTAATTACCTGTCTTGTACGCAGTAGTCGGGATAACACGGCGAGATAGTGTCAAGACATCAATGACGCTCCTATGTTAGACGAGACGGGCTCCACCTGTTTCACGGTGAAACGGACGCCTAATTCGGCCAAATGTAAATGAACTACCCGAGCGACTGCGTAACCCGATTCTACACCTGTCCCGATATGATATAATTTTTATTTACGAAGCCCGCCGGAGATTATGATTATTTGGTCGAGCTATCGCAACCATCGGACCGCATATTATGTTACGGGATAATTTATGACCCTCCGCTATTTACGTAGAGAGGGTCTCTCTATTGAGACGTCTTTTTAGGTTTAAATACTTTTTTACTCATAAAAGACATTACATCTAGTGACAATGAGCCTATATAAAAAAATATTTAGTAGTATATAAAGTGATCGACAGGTCTTTAAGATATATTATCTAAAATATGTTTTTGTAGCGTTTGAAGCGTCAATAGCCTAATGGTTTAGGGTACGATCTGCGAATCGTAAGGTCGTAGGTTCGAATCCACCATTCGACTATTGTGGTGAACCATCTCCTAGCATAAGCCTAAGCTTAGTTGAAATGGTTAACAAGATTGTTACTAATATTTTCTACAAAAATAAAAGAAATATTGTAGGCTTTCTTTTTTTTAAAAAAAAAATAAAATAAGAAAAAAAGTTGTGCTCCTTCAGATACAATATATGTTTTACCTTATCCAGTTCTTGGCTTTCTGATAAAGATTTTATTCATGTTTCGTAAGTTATATTGGATTGATATTTTTTGAAAAATTAATTTTGTGTGTGTATATTTTAAGCTAGTTAAAGTTTAAATTTCCCATCGTTTATAGACTGATGATGCTGAAATAAAGTCGGAACACCACTTTGCCTATGAGAACAGTTGCAACTATCTCAAAAGTGTCATGAAAGATCTCTACGATTTGGGGTCCTTCAGGAAAGGAGCCTAGATCTTTTCAAAGAACTGCTCCTCCGGTGTTGTGGATGTTCATGGACGACGGCAATCACTTAAGATCAAGTGAGCCGTTAGCTCGTTTGACACAATTTATACCAAAAGGCGTACCACAATTTTCTATACAAGTATGAGCAATCGATGGTGAATGATCACTGCCAAGAATATAATAGCATCGTAGAGGTGACAGGTGTATTGCTGACTTTTGACAAAAGACTAGACTCACAAAATCGAGTCTTTCGCCTCGGTTACCCCGCATTACCCGGGTTTCAGCACGGCGAGCAAGAGTCTTCGTAAAAGTCCCTATGTTTTGTTTTGAGAAACACGAGACGATTGACGACGAACTTTAATTCATAATTAATAATTTAGTAATAATGTATCTTTATTAGTTCGTAATTTGACTTTTAATTTGTATACATTGTGAGGACGCGCATTTGTGACGGTATTCGTTAAAATAATTCTTTGTACAATGTTACGCTGTCTGAATAAAACGAGTGTATCTATTAGTTGTTGGATTATTTTATTCCACAAGACCTACAAATAATTACACTAGAGTAATTTCACTGAACGATGGCATAGGCAGATGGACGCATTAACACACTGTTAATGCAATTTGAATTGCTCTCGGGAAGAACGAACATGAAATTCATTAAAAAGAATAATTCCCAATAATTCTTAGAAACAATTCGCGTGATGTGTTATATCTGAGCTCATTTGTATTATTATGGTAAACTGAAAGGATAGAATTATTGGAGTGATTGTGTTTAAACGAACGAAATTAATAAAAAGTGCGCGTGTAACACGCATGTCGGGAATAATAAAAAAAACTTATGCATTCAAACATCGTTACATAAGCATATATCGTGAAGTATAAAACGGTAAAAAGACAGGAAGAAAAGCGTGATAAAAACTTATTACAAAAATATAAGAACAGACAAAAGAACAACATACCGAATTCAAAATATTCACATGAAGTTCATGCCGGCATAAAGGCGTACGGTAAGACATTTTTAGACACGGTATTATTCATCGTGCAATAAGTGCGTCCGGGGCTCGCACGGCGCGGCGCGGCGGAGGCTCATCAATCATGGGACTTCGCCCCTCGCCCGCGGCGCCCCGTGACGAATGCCAACCCAAACACCATTGTAGCCAATGCCACACACAACGACTTGCTCGCGAATGCGGACTAAGCGCAGGTGATTCCATTTCAACGAGATTGCGTAAAAGTATGTAAAAAAAATCGAATCAATACATTGAATTATTATTGTTAATTATTATCTTTTTAAATTTTTATTTTAATTGGAACAATAAACAAATACATATGTAAAGCTTAAGATAATAAATACATTAAGTATAAAGAGTTATAAATAAGTAAACAACACCGTTATCCACATAATAATAATAATGTCCACAAAATGTCTATAGCACTACACACACCTTAGATCTGCATTTATATCTATATTCACATATTTAAAATATCCAGTTTCTTTTTAAAGTTTTTTATAAGAGGAAAAGGCAAGAAATAACACATCAATGTTGGCGAATCTTAAATCTATACTTAAATGAGGAAAAGTTATAAATTGTCCTATTTCTGTCCCTAAACCAATCTATATTTGGATCTATGTAGTTGCATATATATATATTTATTGTTACTTAATAATTATGTATTAATTTATCTATATGGTATGTTTATTTATGCAAAAATTTATGCTTATACACATATAATATATTTTTATAATTGTCTCATTTAACTTTATTTTTCCAAGGTTGCAAGGTCCCGTGACCTTGTTCCTATACACTCCTAAGGTACACTGGCAGAGAATGCCTTCTGGCATTAAGTCATTTTGTACACTTTTATTTTGTGCAAATAAAGATTAAACAAATAAATAGTGTATGCACCGTATATTTTCGTTACACCTGCTAATATATTTTTCCCTCCCTTATATACCTCAGTGTCACGGTTCAGTGGTAGAGAATACCACTATATTCACCTTTCTGAACCTAAGTTTTAGGTCTTACAGCAATTGTAAATAAATAAATGTACCGAAATCCAAAAGAAAACTCTCGTGTCAGATTTGGAATAGCGCTTTGTGCCAAAAACATAAAATTAAGCATAAATACAACTACTTACACAGAAACATTGTTAAGTCTTAGGTAAAAGAAGTTAAAAAAATAATTAATCACCTTAATAATCAGTGGAAATACGGAAAAAAGTATTTCAAAGAAACACTTGGTAACGTAGTGACAATTTGGCAATAAAAAAATCATATTGTATCGACAGTATCTTTTCAACGACCACAACAAAGCTATTGTAGTTATAATTAATGGTCCCCATTTAAAGGTCCTTCTAAGAAAACACCCGCCGCGTCGCGCGATCGACTGAAAATTTAAGACCTGTAAATAGACGACCCATTCACCTATCTCTACCGCACACGAACCTATTGTAGTGTTACTTGGTACAATATTTAGCACAAGTGAAACGCTAAAATACACACAAATATAAATACTTTGGTTATTGGACGCCAAACAGAAACTTAAGTAACACGAAACGCTTGGTCAATAGTCAGTTATTAACAAAAAAAATAATTGCCTAACCACTACTGACCTAGACCTGAAAAGCGGATAGGAATTACTGTCAATGTACAATTACCTATCGATTTCCTGCGTAGATTTAGTAGGAAAACATAGTACGTTTTCCTACTAAATCTACTTTACTTTGCCGTATTCGTTAACATCTTTTGTGATTCTGTTTATATAATATATATTACAATATATTATATATAAAATTATAAATATCCACAACATCTGTGTGAACACCAGCTTGAAGGCGTGTTGCCTTTAAGAAAAAAATACTTTTCCTAGTAAAATTCCCTTTCCAATAAAATAAGGAATCATTAAAATTAGTTTTTAAGAGCGAGTTACGAGGTAATAAACGCTTTTTGAAGCCAATACCCTAATGATTTAGGGTACGGTCTGCGAATCGTAAGGTAATAAGTTCGAATCCACCAATCGACTATCGACTTAAACCATCTCCTAAGACAAACCTAACACTAATCGGAATATCTGTGAAAAAAAATTGTTAGCATTCTTTGAACTAACGAATAGATAACCTCGTTTAAAAGTTGCTTTAAATTTGTTTAAAATTAAGTATCAAATCTTTATAGAGTCATGAAATAATTACGTATTCCAGAACTTAGGTTCTCAGTCAATTTTTTTCTCTTTATCGTTGTGCGACTTTTGTCCGTTTCTGATATGCCAGTTCCATCGTACTCTAATTTTAAGAACCAAAGGGTACTCGGACATATAAACAAATGAAGCCAGAATAAAATTAACTCAGCCCTGTAGTTCTGGGCTCTTAAGAATAAGACTACGGTATCCCCTGCCTGTCGTAGAAGGCGACTAAAAGGGGCCTCGGATTCACTGGGCGACAAGGGTGGGGGCCTTTGTCGTCCGCCAAGATGGACCCGGGAAGAAGGCGACATCGGCTGGCCCGTGTCGCCTTGCACTGCGAGGGCAGAGGGGGGAGGGAGTAACCTCCCCCCTCGGGACGTGCTCTCCTTGAGCACAGTGCAGAGGGGCTCCGGTGCGTTCCTCTGGAGATCCCGGAGCCCCTCGTCATGCACCGAGGAAAGGGCCACCGGGGAGGTTTTAGTGGGTAAAAACCCCACATAACCGCCGCCTTCCCCCCAGAAGGCGGGGTATCTTTTTGAAGATTTCCGCCTCGTAAACAAAAAAAAAAAAGAATAAAATTAACTAATGTTAAATGGTCATACCCCTAGGTCCTATCGAATAATTAAAGAGCGAGCTATTTCCTATGTACGTGGAACACACGATTCAATCGGGTCCAGCACACCTCGGGGAATGGCGGCCGACGCATGTGCAATTAATTGGCTTATCGTGCCGGCTTATTGATTCGGTAAGGCGATCCGTTTTAATTACCGCCATCGCTCATTTGCTGCTGATTGGAGACCAGCGCTCGGCGACACAGCCCGTGTTGCCATCTGAGCCGTTTATTAACTTTAATGTATTCAATTATTATTTAAACTGATTAATCATTAAGTTAACATAAATTTACAACTTAAACGAAGTTTTATATGTTGTAACGCAAAAAGATTTTTTTGATTCAATGTCGTACTTCCTGACAAAGAAACCACATCCGCTTTATATAGTAGTACTGATTATACATACATACAAAGATTTCGGTCCTTTCTAACCTAAACTTCTAAGCGTTTAGAAGCATTAGCTCACACTGTGAACACATGTCATGGGTCACGCACTGTACGTCACATGAGCGCCGTATATTTCTGCATACTTCACTTGCCCGCTCTAATGACATATTGAATGAATGAATGAATGAATATTCTTTACATATTACACGTCCATACACAGCGGAACTCTTTCAAAATAAACAACTTAACAACTACTAATATAATATGAGACGGCGAGATTCGTTGATGTTGTAGGTATTGCAAAGATTGCCGTTGTTAGGTTTTACAACCAATTCGTAAGAGTAACTAAGCGCTAAGACGTCCGAGTACAATGCTTTTATTGCTTCGCCGGATTGAGAGTTGGTATAGCTCTTAGATCGCTTAACCTCTATAACTAGTAATTCGACACAAGGGCCCGGTGAGAGGTTACCTCGGCTTGCATTAAGTGCAGTCCGTTCCGATGGTTACCGGGATGGCCGAACCACGGTTCGGTCGATTGCTATTTCACGGATAGCTAAGGGACATTTAAAAGCTGACTAAAATGCCTCAACGGAAAGCGTTAGGAGAAGGAGTGGCAGGAGAAACTGCTAACATCTAAGGGACGAGGAGTAAAATGCTGGTCTACCAATTTTGCTCTGGTTGTGATAGCATCTTGACTTCCTAGAGATTTAAAACACTACCAGAATCATTGCTATAAAGAAAGCGACAGTTTTTGTTACATAAATATTTGTTGCAGCTTGGACACGGAATAGACAATCCGATATCACCATTAATCCATTCATATACTGAATATACGACGTGTCACTTGAATAATTGAAAACAAATAGATATATAGTACGTAATTACTTTATTGCTTGAAGTATTCTATACCGACTAGAGACGGTGTGACAAGTGACATAATAAATGGAGTAGGGCTCCCGCGCCCGACTTCACCAAACAAAGTTATCAATAATCACGATTTGGTTAATCGCCCGGGGCGGACGTCGAGTTTACTAGTCTCATAATAAAGATATAATATCGCCGGCGGCGTGCTCTCCCGGGGGTGACGAATCGCTCGACCGATTAACTCTTAAACGACAAATAGAGGAACTCCCTCCCCCTCGCGCCCTCTTGCGGGGTGAACTAAGCCACGACTTCCGCTAATTATTCGGGGGAACGGGGGCAAACAGCGCCGTCCCCCTCGCACTCCGCGTTCCGATGCACATCTCCGCAAAAACTCAGTGAAAACCGAAAATTTTCCCTTCTCCCGACGGACGGTCATATTTCTTCCCTCTCGCTCCCATTAAACAGCCCGTAAACGCTTTCCTTTTTTCACGCCCTCGCTCTAATAGAAAGGCAAATTACGAGCTTACGGGCGCGGACGGGTGGCGATGTACGAAACCGCCGCGGCATGCGTCCTGTGTCCCGCTCGCTCCCCAGTGCGCCCTTCTACATCCGTCTCGCTCGGGAAAACGGGGGTCGTGTACGTGAACTTTCACGTCATATGTTCTGTACCTACCGGGCCCCGGCCACCGCCACAACACACAATGTAGATAAATGTTCAAACTCGTCTTTGCAGCTCTTCAACCGACTACAAGAAAGAAGGAGGTTTACTACAAGGAAAGAAATTACGTTCCAATTTAATTTAAATAGCATAGGGTTATAAATGAACATGTGAAAGCTTATGTTCTATTAAAACTAGCGGCTAGCTAGGTAACAATAACTATCCACGTTCCACCGCGGTTATAAAATCCATACTAATCGTATAGAAGGAACGGAAAAGCGGGAACTTATCGGTAAAAGGTGGATTCGGAACCCTACCGTCAAAAGCAAGCCGAATTTAGCCAGTAGCCTGTCACTGATTGCGCATGCGTTATACACATAGAAAATAGTATTGCCTAGAGTTTGATGACCCTTGCTTAAAATATAACATTGCGCTGGTAAAATAACTGCACATAAAAAAAACATCATTCATTTTACGCGGATAGAACATGCACATTGTTTAAAACTAAAAAAACAACAAAAAACTATGATTTTTTGAATTTCAATTGCCTCAACGAATCCTTCGTGGTAGGAATTGGTTTTTTGTGCAAGGAATTCTAGTTAACAGCATTTTAAATAGAAGTCCTTGCTTTATAACGTTAGCCTTCCTAATGAACTACGCTGATCTTCGCCACGCCTGGCCGCCTTCACAGTTTCTAGTGGCACAATAAACCGCCAATAAGGCGCCGCGGCTTAGTTAGTTAAAACGCCTGTCCAGTAAACAGGAGATCGCAAGTTCCAATCTCGTCGGGGCCTCGTGTTTAATAACTATTATTATCCGTGAAATAACAACCAACATAGTCGTGGTTCGGCCCTCTCGGGCACCCTCGGTTTAGAATGCTTACGCGTAACATAGTAACCGTCCAAGTTGAAGTTATCCGTCACCGGGGGGCCTTGTATCGAGTTACTAGCGATAGAGGTTCAGGCTAAGCGCTATGCTACCTTTCTATCCAGTTAAGCAGTCAAGGCCAGCTTCTCTGGCTGGCTATTCACACATTCTATGTACTTCGTCATAAAAAAAACTGTAGCGGACAACATTCTGGTTATATCGGATCAATTAAATATTTAGTTTTTAAATAAAAGCCTGCAAACAACTCTGATATTCAATCAAATTATTATTGGGACACCCAATCTCCATCGTTATCGTGTACAATTTAAAATGCTCGAAACGTCAGTAATTTAAAATCAAATTAAAAAGCAGTAAAATCTGTCGTACTACCGGTTATAATAAAAAAGAATGTCTGACATTTTAATGTCTAAATATGACAGAAGATGGTGTTAGTGCAGAATGGCATGTTAATTCGGCATTAAACAGACAGAGCGATTGTCCCGGAGCCCGAGTGAGTTGTAAGGAAGTCGCATCCGCCACGGCTGACGACCTGCTCGCGTGACGTGTCACGTGTGACGTCACCCGACTACCATGCCTGAGCGACGACGCCATTTAATTACATAATAATATTATGTCTACGTGCTAATTGCAACCTCGTAATGACAAGCTATAAAGATACATAGATAATAAAATTAAATGAACGTCTATTTCTAAATAAATTTAAGTTATTTAATTAAACATTTTTTATTTTTTAAATTAAGGTCAAAAATACTTTTTGAAGTTCGAAGGTAATTGACAATGTGTGTTGGCCGGATTTGAGAAGATGAATGTACTGTTTTCATTCAGATTTATAAGTCCACAAATCAGACCGCAATGGCTACATAGAACAGCAGTACGTGGTAAGAAACAACAAGAAAAAGGCACAGTAGGAGAATGCCAACTATCAAGATTTACAAAATTAGATCATCACCATCATCATCAGTAATCAATCATAAATCCACGTCTGGAAATAGGCCTATTGCCAGTGCCTTCCACATCATCGGTCCAACTGGAGGGTGGGCGGGGATTCCAAGAGTCCATACCAATCTGCCGTCAGAGGCTAGCCTAGTGTCACTTCATCATACTGACTTTAAGAAATTCCATAACCGCGTAAATATAAGACGTTAGAATATTTCAGAATTCAGGAGCCAGTCAGAATTGTATTTTGGAAACTATATTACTCTAACAGTCGGTTATCGTGCGGTAAAATAAAAAATAAAACAATATCGCTGTGCTTATGGCCCGACTTAACGAACAAACAAAATTTATAAGAAAATTACTCAACTTTTACAATAACATCGTGGACGGAAAAGTTGGTGAATGAGTGATGAAGGTCGTCACGAGCTCGTTGATACTAACGCCCGTCATTTTCGAGTTATCGACTTAACCCCGCAACGGAAATGGAAAATAATGACTTCATCACTGCCCGCTGCCGCTAAATCAAATTTGGACGCATTAGTCGTTATTTCTTCTGTAAGTTCGTAGCGTGCGCATTATGTCCCGTTACTCATTTTGTAAATCAGCTACCCTTTGTCTTGCAACCGTTATTTATCGAATATAATCTACTAGCACTATGTAAAATTGAAATTATATAAAGTTACAGCCTTTATATACATATATAATATATATATATATATATGGGCACAGACCTTCTCTGTAAAGAAAGTATAAGGTAGGCTGGTGAGGAATAGCAGACTTCACATGCCTTAGAAAAATTTTCTAAAAACATGTAGGTTTCCTCACGATGTTTTCCTTCACCCCCGAGCATGTGGTAAATTATAGCAAATTTATTGGTGCAGGCACCGGGGATCGAACTCGGGTTGCTAGCGTACTATGCAACTTGAGCCAACCGCCCGGACACTGAGCTCCCTCGGCTTGACTGACTTCTTATATGTATAAGCTATTTGTACGAAGCACATACGGTAATGCACTATTGCCCTTTTTATTATTTGAGTAAAGGTCGATGTTTGGAATCAGTATGCAGATAGCCTTCCAGCCAGCTACGGGTGACAATACTAGATTACCTTCGTTCAACCAATCCTTTAATAATATATCGGTAAATAACAATACAGTTGTAACAGTCTAACGGTCTTTTATAACAGTGCCATCTGTGTATCGTTTCGAATTACCCCCAAAATGGTCCTTCGAGCCAGAACGGAGCATGCTGGTTGCATATTTGGAATATGTCATTTTGTACGTGATTACCTATTATTGACAATTGAAACAATATTTTAGCTTCAGTGGCATGCCATTGGGAAACTGTAGTGGCACAACTGAATTAGCAGATATATATCTAGATGCACATACACGAGGCTTCCAATGTAAATTATTTTTATAACTTCGATTTTTGCTTAGAAATCTAAGCAAATATTTTACAAAGATTTCACCAGAAGTAAAATAAAAGAGGTTTAATTTATGCTACTCTCAAAGCAAGGCATACGTAAGTAACGTAAAGAAGGATTGAGAATTTTAGTCATAGATTAATAAAACAAAAATTAAATTTGATTTATTTTGTATTCCATTTTTGATAGATAAGAGGCGATTCGAAAATGTGATTATTTTTATTGCTGTGCGGAATTCGAGCGGCTTTAATAAACATTTACACACGACAAAATGGCGCGACTCGTAAAATGATAAAACGTTATAATCAGTCGTTATAAAAAGTTGTTAAAGCAGTAACACATCTGCTGATAGTGTGTTAAACTTGAACGAGTCTTAACCGGCCCAACTTCCGCGATTTACGTGAAATTATTGCCTTTTTTTAAAACCGGCATGGCCACCCACACACCAAACAAATGTAATTTATTCGAGTAAAACCGAAGGGTAGTGGAGTAATGTGACGCTATTCGAAAAAATCACACCATGTGACCAAATCTGAATCTTTTATCCTTTACTGAATTGCAATGAGAGAGGGAGATGGGAATTGAGATCTTTTACAAATCGCTTTAGCCTGAAGCAGTTGTTACAATTTAAAAAAAAACGTCACGGTGCAACTGCACCACTATAGCTTCCGCATTTCGTGTAGCCGCTAACGAACCATAGATCTGATAAAGTATAGATATGCCTTTAATTATTTGTAAGTTAACAATTATAAATATGATATATGATATAAACTATTACGTCCTTAGTGTTAGCCTTAGCTTACTGAGAAACATGAATCGATATATGCTTTTCACCAAGCTCTTTTAATACCATATTTCACAGGAGGTGTTATGTACTAAAAAAGCTGAGATTCGTTCCTTCAATACTTTCTTATACAATCCGCAGAAGTCGAAATCATTTATAAGCTGAAACTTCGTCTTACCGGTCTCCTACTGTATGTAATCTATATATGTATCTTAATACCTAATGCTTATACATTTGTGTAAAATATTTATTTATTATATTAAGTGTTATGTAAGTAGTGAAATCACTGGGCCTTCGCCTTAAATCTCGAAGTGACGAGCATCAGGTGAACGATCTCCGCTCATCATAGTTTGACCAGACACTTGTTTTTAGTGATGACAAAAAATATAATCAATCAATTGAATCAATGTGCAGTGACAGATACAAGATGTAGGCAGCGGATTACTAACAAGGTTTCCGGGGTACAGAGTCAGGTCGGAGCGTGCAGTAACGAGGCAAGGGTCGCGGGCGCCACAATGGCTCGTTTGGGCACAATACTCCGCCCCCCCTCCTCGCCCCGGCCAACTTCATTACGCGCATTGTGCGCCGGCCACGCGCGACCGCCACGCCACTTGTGTGATCCACCCGCACCCTGTCTAAACATTCCAAAGCCGGGGCCTTTGTTTTACGAGCTGCGACAACTCACCGAAAGTGCTATGTCGGCTGTTTAATATCGATCAAAAAATGACGTGGAATTTGGGATCCGTATCGATTCTCGAGGGTTTATAATTAACTTTTTGACTGAGTTTTCGCTTTCATTGAAGATGATGATGATAACACAAGTTCTTATTTCCCTGTCCCGACCTATTTATAGGGCTAGCGCTGTTTGAAGCTTTTACAACTTCACCTGCGAGAAGCTCTTGCCACGCTCAAACCATAAGTGCAATTAAATAAGGTTTAAAAAACAATCAGAATTTAAATACAAAACTACCACTGACATATAACTGGATGTGATAGCCCAATATCCGATATTTTATACTTCACAGTACGCAAGCCAATCTAAGTTCAGTCCCCGGCGCACTAATGTGATTGTTGGTTTCGAATTTTAGTACAAATTCACCACAGAGTTTTTGATAGATTTTTTTTAAATGTTGCGAATCGACGAAATTCGCATTTCAGCTTCACTTACGAATAAGTTATTTACAAATAAGTTGTTGATTAATTTACACCTATTACTTGCAATCTGATGGGTCGGAAGTCCGAATCCTCGCCAGCATGTTGTATTAAGTTTGAGATTTATCGGTTTCGTAAACAAAAACATACAGTATAATCCATGCCTTGACACAGCAAACCTAAGAGCTTGGTGATATGCAGATAGATTGCTATCTCTGTGTACTCCACTAGGGTTAAAGAGCGTAAGAGCTTGTAATTTATACACTTGATAAATAAGAGGAAATTCTTGTGTAAATTCACATACCTAGATGTGTATCTAGAAATGTGAATTTACGAAACGATTGAGAATTAATATAAATTCATACAATTAATCTAATGTATAAATTAAATTCGATTCCGATAACATTAGTCACTATACGTGCGAATAAGCAAGATATTCGTTTATTTATAAAATTAATTATCTACGCGACCCATTATTGAGACAGCATTCGATTTCAATAAACAGCTACTAGTATTGGATACATAATAAACGATTTGAAGCAATCAATCACAGCTAGTTGATTAAGAACGAAGCAACGGGTATATTAAATGATTATTTGAACATCGAACGTTGGGCTAATAGCCGAGATAACATCACTGAACTCTGTGAGCGGAGATCACAATGGGCGTAGGTGTTTAACCAACACGTTGCGCCCGCGCACTGTACAATACTCTCACAATAGCGAACTAATTGTGTGGACGGCGCTGATAGAAGCCTCTTGTTAGCAACAATGGCAACACATAGCACTAGGCATCAAATACCATTATCAAATACAACCTTAGTGGCCGCCAAACCCGCTCTTTCACCAATTTCGAAAGTCGAGCGTATTCAAACGGAAAATTGATTTGATGCATGTTTATTTTCTCTATACGCCCCAGCTAATCTCAATACGTCGTCAACGAGCCATAAAATGGATGATGATCACTCACTATGAGAATCCCGAAATTACCTGATCTCCATGATTAGTCAATTAATCTCCGTCGAGTTCTCGCCGTCAGCCTTTCATCGGCTGCGTGCGCATCGCTCATTGTATTCAATAGCCTTTTATAACTTTTTATCGTAATTATTTAACGTTCCATATATTATTCACATAATATTGGCTACTAAATAGTGATACACCTCTTAATATAGTCTCAGAATTACTTTTCGATCTCTTCAATGAGTTATAAATGAAGTTATTTAAGATATTTAACAAAATCCCCGATCACCATCTTTGCTCTAAGCACAATCACGTGATGATGTATGTTGAATCTCACTAGATATTTAAACGTCTATTCCTTTTCCTGTGAAGACACCCAGGATAATTATTATGTTTAATATGTTTATCTCAAACTAAATCCCTTTTAATTCATTTTATAAGTGATGAAGGGGCAAAGACACGTGGGATTTATCTGATACTGTGTAAACGCCGCCATAAACCTTTTTAAGAAAAGTTAGGTCATCAAGCCATCATTCTCCGAGACCGTTACCAATTTTACACATTACAAAACAAGCTTTTTGAGGAAGTCTTCAAAAGATACCCCGCATTCTGGGGAAGGCGGCGGTTATGTGGGGTTTTACCCACTAAAACCTCCCCGATGGCCCTTCCTCGGTGCATGACGAGGGGCTCCGGGATCTCTAGTGGAACGCACTGGAGCCCCTCTGCACTGTGCTGTCCCGGGGAGGTTACTCCCTCCCCCCCTGTGCCCTCCCAGTGCAAGGTCACACGGGCCAGCCGATGTCGCCTTCATCCCGGGTCCACCTTAGCGGACGACAATGGCCCCCACCATTGAAGTCGCCCAGTGAACCCGAGGCCCCTTTTAGTCGCCTTCTACGACAGGCAGGTAGTCTTATTCTTGAGAGCCCAGAACTACAGGGCTGATTACAAAACAAGCTAGACTAAGGGGCTCAAGACTTTTCACTACTGGTCGATTGCTGAATATTTTGACCGTCTACACCTCCAACGATTATTAGTGCCTTTTTTGGGAATTTGGTCATCCCAAGCCTAAGTAGTGGCTTCATTCATTCAGTCTGTTATTACATTCATTGGCGCCACATCTTACCTTAAGTCTGAAATGTGGTGTCGTGCATGTGTAATATAAGAGATTCTCAACTGTCGACCACAATGCCAGCGATTATTCAGGTAGGGCTACACCTTTTTTAAGTTTTATTTTATGTTTAAGTAAAAAAGCGTGTGATAAGCGAAAATAAATAAAATTACAACTAAGTCGCCATGAACTATATTGAAAGCTATATTCATTTGGGTGAATGTAATACATAATTGTATAATATCTTTACAAACCCGTACTTCAACTATATACGTAAAGATCTCTCGTCTCTGTACAATTCCTATGTTAGTCATCTGAGATGGCTGAATGTGATAAAATACAAAATTAGCGATACATTTAACTTGTGCAAATACACGTCGACCACGAGCGCTACCTATACGCTTTATGCTACTGTAGCAAGGTTTAATTCCGAGCTATTTACTTGCCATCTGTCCGCGGTGGCAGACGCCGGTGGCAGCAGTCGCGACAGCGCGTAGGTGTGCGTCCATTGTACGCCACAATTCATTCGCTTGTTGCGCTGAGCAACACGAACAGTAGCGACATGGCCCGACATTAATCATTATGAAGCCTCGAAGCTAGTTTTGTTAGGCGTATAAATCAAAAACGTTATGATATTTTAGGTTTACCCACAAATTATGAATACGTAATGACAAAGCATTCGATCTGTCACTTTTGGAGGTCGATAATTTAAAAACTGAACCTAGAGGATATCGACCTCTTGGCCTTAGGCTATATTATGACTAACTTAGCACAAGTGTCCCTAAAAGACCTCGGCTTATGCTACTTTATTGATGATATTCGGACTTGAGTCCGTTTGATGCCCGAAAAGACAGGGCCCTTTAAGCCGCTTCTGTCGAATTGCTAGAAAGATCCACCATTAAAAATACAGCTAAAGCTAAGCTAAGGTTTTTATGTACAGCGAAAGCTTAAGATTAGGAGAGTCTTTTAAAAGATCGAGCTGGGTAGGCATCCAGCCACCTCAATTCACTTACTAGGCGAAACTAAGAGTAAAGACTTCTATTTCACGCTGTTATTCTGATATTTCCAAAGTAACAAAAATTAAGTAGAAATAAAAGCCCAATAAAAAAGTTTTTATTACAATGTAGACGTAATATATAAAATAGCCCGTTTGAAACGTATAATACTGGTTGCGGAGTCGATAGCAGTAATTATTTGACCTCAACATCTACAATTGTGTGCATTGAAGCGGAGATCTACAAGTGCCAATTAGGTCTGAGCATTGAGCTACAATTATACGTAATGTACTAAAAACATTAATTGTACATCTACGTTTATTGCTAGACCGTAGGCTAAATATAATCAACCCTGTAGTTCTGGGCTCTCAAGAATAAGACTACGGTATTCCCTGCCTGTCGTAGAAGGCGACTAAAAGGGGCCTCGGGTTCATTGGGCGACAAGGGTGGGGGCCTTTGTCTTCCGCCAAGGTGGACCCGGGAAGAAGGCGACATCGGCTGGCCCGTGTCGCCTTGCATTGCGAGGGCACAGGGGGGGAGGGAGTAACCTCCCCCGGGAAGTGCTCTCTATGAGCACAGTGCAGAGGGGCTCCGGTGCGTTCCACTGGAGATCCCGGAGCCCCTCATCATGCACCGAGGAAGGGCCACCGGGGAGGTTTTAGTGGGTAAAAACCCCACATAACCGCCGCCTTCCCCCCAGAAGGCGGGGTATCTTTCTGAAGATTTCCTCCTCGTTAACAAAAAAACAGGCTAAATATAATAACGCTATCAGAAATAACAGCAATATTCCGTCGATTAACAAAATTAGCAAGTTAAATTAAATTAAAAAGTTACAATTATTTAACGCCATTTCTTCGTATAACAAGCAGAGGAATGCGTCAACAACAGTCTTTGTAAATGGACAATGAATAATATTCGCAATAACTCAATGAGGTAAACGTTTCGGTCCTTTATATCACGGCAATATTAATGGGCGATTGTAAATCTTCATCAAGAATCAGGTACGCGTTAAGCTTGCGACGTGCGTTGAACTCTTTATTATGGAACATGCGCGTTGCGCGGGAGTATGAACGTTGTTGGGTTGAAAGGTGCATTAGTGCGAAATAACACGTAGCCACGAAAATTTCAATTAACTTTAATGCACATGTCGGTCCTCCCCTCCCCCTCAGCACCACAACCCTCCCGCCACATCCTACTAAACGCCGCGTCCGATTCATTAAAACCGATGACCGAATTCGCGGTTTTGTTTCGTTAATCAAGGTGTTTTATTTAACAAAATATGGTATATTTTTATCCTAAACAAATCTATACGAAACATTAACGGCTCAGTGGTAAGCCTTTTACGTTGGCCTCGTAAATTATAATATAATCATATTTCGTACGATGAATGGTATCCATCTCCAAGTAAAATAACAAGACGTTAATTTACTTGGAGATGGATACGTAACGTTTAATTTCTGCAGCTAATTGGAATAAAACATGTGAGACTTTCGTACTTACGGAACCATCTGACCATTTAGTCGTTTCGGTCTTTTCGAGCAACCTTGTGTCAGAATGCCGTCGCACACAATGTAGATTATCCTTATGGATCCTAGTACTAAGTTAATCGTAATAGAGGTTCAAACTTAACGCACTTAATGCTCCACTACCTTTCAATCCGTTGAAGTTGTGAACCCTTGCTACTATAGGCAACAAAAGCGAAAGGTTCTTCTTAGCGAACTTCGACGGCACGTATGAATATAAAGTAGGTACTTACAGTCCTAGGTTCAATTACCGGTCAATGACAATGTTGGTATGGTTATTTTTTCTATAGTACTCATGTTTTGTATCATAACTTGTATATTAAATATAAGCATTGCATTTTTTTAGTAAATAACAAGGTAACAGTGTAGACGTAACTACAGATGGACATTATCTGGGAAGTGCCACAGATTACCTATTTTTGCGTTTCATCCGATAAGTGAGATGCGTCAGCAATAGACAACTGACAGACACATCAGGCGGGATCGTGGTCAAGCATTTGCTTAGAATATAATATTAGTATAAAAATAGGCGCAATATTCGATTACAGAGAGTAATGATAAATTAAAATAATACTGAAATAATAAAAACGATATATATATATGAATATACATACATATACACGGTTGTTCAAGATAGAAAGAAAATGTGCACTTCTCTCTCACTAGTCTAGTGTGACACAAATAATAGACCTGCACTTTCTTAGATGTACAAAACGTAACTCTTCTCTTTCTACCTTCACTAACTTATATAATAATAATAATAATAAGCCATTTAATCGGTTAGACAGATTACAACACATATACAAATTAACACAACAAGTTAAGCGCATAGTTAAAAATGAAAAAAAAAATGATCACTAAAGACCCAAAAGGTCCGATTCACAAGGCTATGCGTTGCAACGCCGAACAGACCGGGTTCACTGCTCAGCATAATGCTGATTATCCGAGGAGGGTAAATCAGCACTGGTATTCTGCAGAAACCCATTTTAAGAAGCAAACAGATGTCAGTAGCAAAATTTTATCGCTCACTCTTATATCGCTAACCTTCACTAACTTATATCGCTCGCTCACTTATATCACTCAACTTTCGTTCGCCTCGCCCGATCACCTTTATCATAACACATTCACCAGCTTACTCCCCAAGTAAAGCGTGCGTAAAGAAGCTTTACTTCATTAAGCGGCAACATTCTAACATAGGTTAGTCGTTACCCCTAAATTGGATAATGCACAAAAAAAACGTTAAGCCCGAACTCGTAATAATTAAAGGCACAGCGGAGTAACATTTCCATGGTATAATCCAATGAGTTACTGCTCAATTCCTGGCACACGATGACACCTGTTGCCCTAGTAGAGAAAAAGCTGCATATTAACTACTAATAATTATCAGTTATGATTATCATTGCCTACCATAACTGTCAAACAACACTAAATATTATTTGTTAAATGTCATATATATATATAAAAAGAGGTTCAAACTTAACGCACTTAATGCTCCACTACCTTTCAATCCGTTGAAGTTGTGAACCCTTGCTACTATCGGCAACAAAAGCGAAAGCTTCTTCTTAGCGTACTTCGACGGCACGTATGAATATAAAGTAGGTACTTACAGTCCTAGGTTCAATTACCGGTCAATGACAATGTTTGTGTGGTTATTTTTTCTATAGTACTCATGTTTTGTATCATAACTTGTATATTAATTATAAGCATTGCATTTTTTTAGTAAATAACAAGGTAACAGTGTAGACGTAACTACAGATGGACATTATCTGGGAAGTGCCACAGATTACCTATTTTTGCGTTTCATCCGATAAGTGAGATGCGTCAGCAATAGACAACTGACAGACACATCAGGCGGGATCGTGGTCAAGCATTTGCTTAGAATATAATATTAGTATAAAAATAGGCGCAATATTCGATTACAGAGAGTAATGATAAATTAAAATAATACTGAAATAATAAAACGATATATATATATAAAAAGAGGTTCAAACTTAACGCACTTAATGCTCCACTACCTTCAATCCGTTGAAGTTGTGAAACCTTGCTACTATCGGCAACAAAAGCGAAAGCTTCTTCTTAGCGTACTTCGACGGCACGTATGAATTTAAAGTAGGTACTTACAGTCCTAGGTTCAATTACCGGTCAATGACAATGTTGGTATGGTTATTTTTTCTATAGTACTCATGTTTTGTATCATAACTTGTATATTAATTATAAGCATTGCATTTTTTTAGTAAATAACAAGGTAACAGTGTAGACGTAACTACAGATGGACATTATCTGGGAAGTGCCACAGATTACCTATTTTTGCGTTTCATCCGATAAGTGAGATGCGTCAGCAATAGACAACTGACAGACACATCAGGCGGGATCGTGGTCAAGCATTTGCTTAGAATATAATATTAGTATAAAAATAGGCGCAATATTCGATTACAGAGAGTAATGATAAATTAAAATAATACTGAAATAATAAAACGATATATATATATATATATATATATATATATATATATATATATATATATATATATGAATATACATACATATACACGGTTGTTCAAGATAGAAAGAAAATGTGCACTTCTCTCTCACTAGTCTAGTGTGACACAAATAATAGACCTGCACTTTCTTAGATGTACAAAACGTAACTCTTCTCTTTCTACCTTCACTAACTTATATAATAATAATAATAATAATAATAATAATAATAATAATAATAATAATAATAATAATAATAATAATAATAATAAGCCATTTAATCGGTTAGACAGATTACAACACATATACAAATTAACACAACAAGTTAAGCGTGCGTAAAGAAGCTTTACTTCATTAAGCGGCAACATTCTAACATAGGTTAGTCGTTACCCCTAAATTGGATAATGCACAAAAAAAACGTTAAGCCCGAACTCGTAATAATTAAAGGCACAGCGGAGTAACATTTCCATGGTATAATCCAATGAGTTACTGCTCAATTCCTGGCACACGATGACACCTGTTGCCCTAGTAGAGAAAAAGCTGCATATTAACTACTAATAATTATCAGTTATGATTATCATTGCCTACCATAACTGTCAAACAACACTAAATATTATTTGTTAAATGTCATATTTTTTTATATTTTTTCAACGGACAACACCTTTGACGGGTTACAAAGGAGGCAACGCGCCGTTCAAGATGCGCCAGGTGCCCCTAATTAATGTTACATTTAACAATTTATTGGACCGGTGTGTAAAATAATCAAATCATACCAATAAAAATATTCTGTCTAACCGACGTACTGGCAAAGAATAACTTAAAAGTTTTGTACGGAAGCCAAGTTTTAACTTTAATTAAAACAAAAACAATTAATTCACGCATCATTCAGAATCACATCTCCCTGAAATCCTAAATACAGCACCACATTCTTACGTTACAAGGATTTTACAACTTTAATCCGGGTTGAAAGGTAAGTTCTTTGACCTCTCAATCTGGACCTATATTACAAAATTAATTGAAGTGGTTTAAAGTACATTGATTTATCTATTCGAAATAAAAATCGCACGGAAACTCTATTTTGCGAGGACAGTGAGAGATTTTTTTTGTAAAAAAAAATAAAGCTAGTAATATTTTTTTTTATAAATATTACTAACTGTTTCATTTTATTCATGTTAACCATTCCAACTAAACTTAGGCTTGTGCTAGGAGATTGTACGCAGTTACTATTAGAACCATTAGGCTATTGACGTAATGTAGAAGTGGCTAAATTACATAAATATTGACGACCCATGCTGAGAATATCTCTCAAGAGCCATATCGCCGAGACTCATAATAAAGACTCAAAATGTAATGTAATAATTACTCATAAAAAAGATTTGGGACGTAATAACTCGGCCACTTTTTAACCTGGTACAATTCATATACTATAAAAATATATAGTCTTTTATACAATAATAAAATTATTGAAATCCCCATTTGGTATGATTTTGAATTGATTCATCTACAAAAAAAAAACTATTGGTAATTTGTTGTTAGCATTACACCAAACGAACAGGCGGTGTCATAAAAATCGCACGTTATGACAGCCTCCCAAATATTCCGGACGGACTCATTGTCCGGAAAGGTCAACCGTACATAAATCGTCCGCCAGTTAGTTGCCTCTAACAAAGTCCACTCGGCAGTAAAGTGGCTGCTTGTAAATCAAAACGACGAATCGACAAAAAAAAACTATAAACACGCCGAGACAGACCGACATCGCACACCAGATGACGATAGTGACGACTCCTGCTTAGTGTATCGATAAAATAACTTCGAAACCTACACCACGAATTACGTTATTTATATATATATACATAATAACGGTCAGTGCGACGACAATTGGTTCATAATGACGTCTTCCAAATATGCCAATAAATTTCAATCAATTAATCAAGACCAAACAATTCAATCTATGATTACATATCAAAAATTAAATAAGTAGATTACGGTTGTTGGCACAATGACAATTGATTAATAATTGATTGGTTTCATAGTGACATGTCATTAGTAAGTAGGTAATAGACTCGGCGCCTTGGTACTTATTTTCTGGTATTTATCAATACCAATATGCTTATATTTCATTCTATGATATTAAGATAAATTTAAAAATACAATAATTAAACTTATATCGCAATTTTATTTGCAACATAAAATAAATACTTATCGATAACAACGAACGTTATCGCCCTACACGGTGTGACTGAGGCGAAACATAAAGGAAAGGATTCTGCAGGGCAATAAAAAAAGATAAGGCGTATTACGGGATGTCCGAAGATAAAGGACCGCTTTATGTTTTCATATTAACTTCGATGTAAAACGAGCGGAATAACTGACAAGTGCCAATGGCGTGTGTGAAGTTTTACTAATCTCTGCACTCGACATCAAACATTAAATAAAATTCAAAGACATTGCGATAAAGATGACAAGATGAGTTTTATGAAACGTAAGGAAATCACTAAGACTCATATCGATATATATAAAAGAGAAAGTGTGTGGGTATGTTTCATATAGGCTCCGAAACGGCTGGACCGATTTCAATGAAACTTTGAGGGAATCTTCAGATTGACCTGGCGAATAATCCTGTAAAGTTTGGTATCGGAGTACTCCTCTTTTTGAACTGTCAAATGCAGCTTTTATTTACTATGATACTACTAATATGGGTATGATATTGTATTTACTACTACGTGGGTGTAGGTATTGATCTTCACCCGCTCGAGATAATGAATACGGGGATAAATTAATAATTTAATATATTGTGAGAGTTACATTACATATTTATTAATGTAAGTTTATTGTAATTTGTAATTAAATAAAATAAAGCAAAATCTAGCCCGGCGCAGCAGGCTGGGTACGCTAGTTTTCAATGAAAATATGTACTTATTATATTTTAATATTAGGTTGTCAAATATCTCCCTTCCGCCTTTTGTGTCATGCGGCACCCAAACATCAAGCTTTTTTTTGTATCCAGCCTTCTGCAGATGGTTTAAAATGGTTTGGTGACTAACTCCCATCTCTTGGGCGATGTCACGAGATGCCACATGCCGGTCTAACTCGATGTAGTCCATGATTTGATCGGTATTTGTCGTCACAGGTCTTCCGCCGGCTGGCTTATCCATGGTGTCGTTTTCACCGGCTCTGAATCGTCGAAACCATTCCTCCGTGGTTCGAAGTGATAGAGTACCATCCCCCAAAACACCCTTAATTTCACGGAACGTTTCTCTAGCGGATTTGCCTTTAACGAAGGAAAACTTTAAAATAGTGCGAATTTCGGCGTTAGTGAACTCCATATTTACACGTCTATAACTGTTGAACGCAATATCCAAACTAATTATGCATAGCGTCGTTTTGTAGGTTATGTCAAGACCTTTCAAATTATGTATAGTATTGCTAGATACGAGCTCTGTAGCGCTTTGTACATAGCCGCGAAATTCAAAAGACAAAAAGGCGGAAGGGAGATATTTGACAACCTATTATTAAAAGAAAACTGCTCATATTTTTTTAACTATATCTGGGTACACGAAGATAATAATTCGAGTTTTTACCGAGTGTATTAAGTATGTGAGACGTGAACCCATCGCCATACAACAGACACAAATTTTATGCAAGTGAAAATCAGGACCAGTGAGAGATGTCGATGCTAATACAATAAAAGTTTATTTTTGGTACAGATATAATCTATTCCGTGGGCTCCTAGTGCACACGACCTTTTTAATTTGATAGCTAAGAAGTTGATCGAAACATCTGGTGAGCTGGCTTATACCTTGCACAGAGGCTAAGCATTGCTATACAACGTGGCAATATTACCAGCCTTCTGGGCACGCAACCAGGCGACGACGGTTTGGCACAGTTATATTTTTTGTAAATATTTTGTGGGGTGCCTATTGTGCTGTGAATATTTCTTTTTTTAGTTGGTATTGTTATCTATTGTGATAACTGAAGTGAAGCACATTACGATAGATATTGCCTGTTAAACTTTTAGTTACGAGAACAACCAAAACCGACTTCAAATCGAATCAAACGTTAAACGCGCTGGCCTCCGCGCGTTATTACGCACCCTAATACACGAGAGTTTTCAGATACGAGGAATCGAGCATTGCACCTATGTCTAACTTTTTAGAACATTGACATATGAACAAAGACTCGTATGTCGACGTATAGGCGCCATTACTTTGTGAAATAACTCCAATACTTTCGACTACGAAACTTTCGGGCGTCGGCACAAAATGCCGTTTAACATTTAATTTGAAGTAGTTTTTACCCATTAATGGACTTGTTTGTAACTAGTTCTAGAATCGTATAATCTTTTAATAAAAAGAGTTATCAAAAAATGAATAGAGAATGCAATGTAAGGCAATTTAACCGCACGCTCCGGCGCTCACCCTCCAATAAAATTTGTCCCTGATATCCCACTTTGATTGGACGGCTTGATTTATCTCTTGTTTAGTATTTTATGTGACGATTATACAATGTTGATACTTTTTTAAACAAATTAAAACCCATAAATATGTAAATGAAGATCAAGAATTAAAAATAAACATTTTTTATTGTTCTTTAAGAGCATGATATTACGGCTGATTTCCGTTGTCTGAAGTAACTTTAGAACTTAGCCAGATTGATCGAGATAGTCTTTCTACTTAAATATTTGTTGCACCTAATTTAGCGTAAAAGCTTTTAAAAGGTAATTTCATCTTACAGCTGTGGTTTTAACGCAATAGCAATTTGATTGAATCGAAAGGGCTAACTACGAATCGGTCAGAAACTTTAATCGAGTTAATGGCCGAAAATAACAACTATAATACACAACTGAGCCATGGTAGCTCAGTGACGAAGTCGCTTTAAGTTGTATAGTACACTAACAACCCGATTTCAATTCTTGGTACCGGCACAAATAAATATATTTGTTGCAATTTTAAGTCCTGACTTACCACATGTTCAGCGGTGAAGGAAAACATCGTGAGGATACCTGCATGTCTTAATGAATTTTATAAGAAATGTGACGTCTGCCAATCCACATTGGGATCGCATGCAGTTTATGCCCTTATGTTCTCTTTGTAGAGAAGGCCAAACACTGCTACTTATATGTATAGTAAGAGACTCATAACACAAGTTAACTTACTTTGAGCTCCTGACTCCCACATCCATCTATTGTGTCATGTAATTGTATTAAAGGTAAAGTAAAGATTTGATTTTTTTATTATTATTTAATTTAACTTCTGTTTTTTCAACGCAACTCAAATGTCCAGGATAACGGTGTTAAGCGGCATTACCTGCTCATCACAGGTTTTCTGACAATCTCTGACCTCTCCCCGCCGGCGGCAGTACCGGCTGCGCTGGCGGGGAGATCAAAATGGAAGGCGCTGGTCTCCTTCTGCGAGTCAGTAATGACCCAGAAGGAGACCGCAGAACGGGATCGGGAGAGGGCCGATCCCGTTCGGAGATGGCGCAGGCGGGCCGGTGGCAGACCGGCCCGCAGCCCTGTAGTTCTGGGCTCTCAAGAATAAGACTTCGGTATACCCTGCCTGTTGTACAAGGCGACTAAAAGGGGCCTCGGGTTCACTGGGCGACAAGGGTGGAGGCCTGAGTCGTCCACCAAAGTGGACCCGGGAAGAAGGCGACATCGGCTGGCCCGTGTCGCTTTGCGCTGCGAGGGCACAGGGGGGGGAGGGAGTAACCTCCCCCCCCGGGACGTGCTCTCCTTGAGCACAGTGCAGAGGGGCTCCGGTGCGTTCCACTGGAGATCCCGGAGCCCATCGTCATGCACCGAGGAAAGGGCCACCGGGGAGGTTTTAGTGGGTAAGAACCCCATATAACCGCCGCCTTCCCCCCAGAAGGCGGGGTATCTTTCTGAAGATTTCCTCCCCGTTTTTCAAAGGTTTTCTGATTATCTAGGAAAGATCACCTCAGAATTTCAAATAGCATGTTCAAGACTGCTGCAGACGCAATCGTTCTACGAGTATGTCACCTATGAAATGTTCCCATTTTAAAATACACAGAACACATACTATTGTTAGTTCAAAAAAAATCTAGTAATTATCCTTTTTTATTATTGAATTGAATATTCAACGAAAATAGGCTCGTCACCTGACTTCAAATATGAGGTATTTCAACATTTAACACATAAATTGGCACAAATCAAACGTGACAAAAATCAACGAGACAAGACATTTGAACGGCGTTGCAATGAGTCATTGTGAGCATAAAGCCCTGCATACACAGGATATTTAAGTCACTTGCGGGGTTTCCGCGCGCGATTACATTGAAATAAACCTTACATGAAATTTAGACGAAATACCGACACATTCCACGAACCACTTGAATCAAGTTACTTGGCTACCACAACAATCTAGACACCGCAAACTTTGGAATACACAGACTATTATTAGATGTAACGTATAGCAAAAGAATCTTACTTAGGTTGAAAATGAAAACATTGAGATGTATTTTTTTTATTTTAGCTAAATAATAAAAAAAAGATATAAAACTTTTTTGTTAACAAAAAGAATACTAACAATATTTCTTTCTTTTTCCTTTTTTTCAGAAATATCACTAACATTCATGTTAACCATTCCATCTGAGGTTAAACTTGTGCTAGGAGATGGTTCACGTCAATAGTCGAATGGTGGATTCCAACCTACGACCCTACGATTCGCAGGCCGTGCCCTAAACCATTAGGCTATTGGCGCTTCTATACATACATTATATATACATTCACGTCATATCAACTCTAAGGGGGTAGACAAAGACGTAAGCGTAATGTATCTACATGATATACAAATTTAAGCAAGAAATTTTATCATACGGAACATTTTTGATATCTAGTTCACCAACTGTTACATATACTCGTAGGAAAAGCTAGGCAAGAGTGGAAGTACGATTGCTATTTTCAGCTACACACGCAATTTCCCCATAAATGCTAAGAGTGTTGCTGCAGTTTCTTTAGCGCCAACGCTCCTCGCAGCGGCACTCAAAGTTAGCTAGCTTAGAATGTCTTGACAATTTTTTGATAAAAGCTGCCGATCGAGTCATAGTCCCTTTCGGGCGCCCACGCATCGGAATGCTATGACCCGTGGTCCGCTCAAACCGAGGTTCCGTCTCGCTCAAAAACCCGATGAAACTGTAAACACCGCATGGCTGATCGTTCAAATAAAAAATTGCTACGCCGTAGGGTTTTAAAGGTCGCGACAACTTACTGAAACTTACTAAAAATCACATTATTGGTAAAAGTAATTTTTTTTTTCACCGTGTAATTTAGTGTTTTATCGCAATGTATCAAAACGGCTCAATCACGTCGAGTACAATGAGCGTAACAATAGAGACGTGTCCTCTGGGACACAGATCCTCCGCGAGCGGTGTGCACAGTGATTTAGGAAAAGTTCACTTGTTGCGACGCGCGGGGCCTAACGTCTGACACGGGACTAATGCGTCGATTACTGCCAATGCGCGTCCGGTAGTCATTTAATTGAAATTACTGTAGCAAGAATAATTTCAAAGCGTAGTCTAATGGTATCGTGCAGTGGGAGGCAACCCGCACATGCGGCTCTTTTGATGTAAAACTACGGCTCTTTAGAACTAATTTTATTTGTGCAAGTACTATTTATAATTGGCGAGAAAAAGTTTGAAATTATGCAAATTGTAATTTTTGACTCTTCCAACTCATAAGATTACCGACCCCTGGTATAGGGTATGGTCTACTTATGGTAAAGTACATTCGAACCCACCATTTGATTACTAACGTGAACCATGTCCTAGCTTATTTGGAATGGTTAACAAGAATGTTGTAATGTTCGTTATAAACAAAATTAATGTACAATATACTAGGAGCTAAAATATATATATATATATTTATATATATATTTATATATATATATATATATATTTTTTTTTTTTTCAAAGATACCAACGTTGTTGCACAAATTTTAGCAACAGGCTCATAGGGCCCTAAATGGGGTCAAAAAAAATATATACTAGGGGCTCAGCTTCAACGTAAAAAAATGCTATCTCTCTATCACGGCTAATATCAAAAACCGGCATCAAATCGGCGAAGAATTAAATACTAAACCCTTTTACGCGCGACCGTTCTATTTTATTCCGCGCCTATATTTTCTTTCGTCTTACAAATTCGTACTCGTTGTCGGTACGTAGTACTTAATAAGTCTGACATTGTGATGTCTTTAACAATCATTATACCATACGATATTTAAAGTTACCTGGTACATCTTTATAACTAAGTCCATGCCAACAAAATTGATTAAAAAATTTTCAAAATGATGACACTTAGACGGCAATTATTAGTGCACAAATAGAACACAGTACAGTGAACGCGCAGAAGAATTAAGAACCTTCTTTTTTGAAGTCAGTTAAATAATGACACCTTTTTTTTGCATAGTAACATTTACGTACATCATTGTCATTGAAGAATTATCCGTTTTTTATCTCAGGCGTGTGACCTAATAACTTGCATTACTACAAAATAACATGCTACGAATGCAACGAGAACTGCAGTCTAGATCTAGTACACTGTAACCCTTTGCATTATCAAAGGACATCAGACAATTACAATTTTTTCTTCAATTACACCACTAAAGTACATGTCTAGAGGTGAAAAAGAAAACGTACCGTCACGCAAACGAATCATAAATTTGAGCGAAACTAAAGGTCGCTAGGTACACAATTCTTATTACTTTTTACTCAAGCGAACAAAATTGATATTAAGAATTTGTAATGTAAGTTTTTAACATTTTTAAATAAAATCTAAAAAGCGAACTCTTTTCTGTCAAGTGAAGAGACAGACAACAATGGCTATCTTAATCCCAACCAATATTCTCGAACCCCAATTAATAGCTACCTCATGCAATAGTAATACATCCTCCGCGACTCTAACAGAGGCTAGGATGGTACGGGCTTTTTCTGGATCGCATAAGAAAACGCAGTTCCGTTGAAAAATTTTGCTCATCAATGGTATATGATATTTATTTATTTAATATACACCGACATTACATAAGCATACTCGGTAGTAATAATCAAGTTAACAAACTAAGTCCTGTTGTGTATGCCAATTACAGGTGTACACAACATTCGCTATAAAGAAACGTAACGATTTAATAATTAAGAGTTACAAAAATGTTTTAAATATAACGTCATTAAATTGGCCAAAATAAATTATTGCATAAATTTCAACACTAAGGTGCGTGAGACCATGCGCTAATTAGAAAATATGTCAACCGACGTGGACTTAGTATTAAGGAGGTTGTAGCAGACATCCTTGGCAATGGCGAGAGGGACAGCAAGTTTGTTTTAGATTGGTTAATAAGTATAGTCCATAAATTTCGTAGATAAAAAAATCTGATAAGACTGCAGTCAGTTTCTAGTCATATTTCTAGAACAAAAGTACTAAAAACAATGTTACTAACCATTGACGACTTAAAAACAAAGTTGCAATATTTAAATGGAACAATTTACCGTGAGTGTCAATGTTTTGTCGTTGTAAAGAGGGTTGATAGACATGACAAAGTGCAGCGCGGGGCCGCCAGGGTCCCGTACACAATGCCAATTTTCCGCTCACCGCCACCGACTGCGCAATTATTTAGATAAACCTCTCTGCGTGACTATAAAAACATCTTCCCCTCCCCCACAGCGCCGTTTGTTGTCTTTGGGGCTTTGTAAATTTATTGCCCGGAGTTAACCGGGACAGTTAGGAAAAAAAATGTACTTTTAATTTATCTCGTTAAAGGGTTGAAGGACGAGCGGGTTCGCGAAGTAATTATTCCGAAATTGGCCACTTTGGCTGATGAATCCATTCCGTTGAACCCCTTTTTCGGAGGGCGATCGTAGAGTGAATTAATTCCGCAGCGATTTTGGCGGAGTGAAAGATTAAATTCGGAAGATGAGACTCGGCGTAATTAGACACGACTACATCGTAAGCTCGCTTCTTCTTTAATTGTCTTCTTAATATTTAAGAAAGTTAACCGTTTAATATCGTTCTTCCATATTATAGTAATTACTTGCAGAAATATCTTCATTTATATAGGTATATAGAAGTAAATAGTCTAAATATTTAAAATTCTAAAAATCTAAGGCTAAGAGTTATGGGCACCAACTCCGAGCCTAAAAGTCATTTTTTTTTAATGACGAACTACACAGTTTGACAAGAAAAGCTGGCCTTGACTGCTTCACCGGATTGAGATTAACTCGATACAAGGTTCCCACTGGTGGGATAACCTCGGCTTGGACGGTTACTATGTTACGCGTGAGCATTCCGATCTGAGGCCGCCAGAGAGGGCCGAACCACGACTCGGTCGGTTGCTATTTCACAAATAATCAACCAAAATTCGATCGACGATCATTTGGCACACGGAGTGTTCGAGAAACGGACAAAAGATTTTTCATTTCTAAATATATATACATCGTCTTTTAAATTAATAAAAAAATTGTTTAATATGAATCAGTACTGAAAACCAATAATAGTAATCAACCTTCTAGTAGGCTTACAAAGAGAAAGCAGTCAAGTGAAAAATTATTGACATAATATTGCACCAAATATCAGTGTTTGTATAAAAATAAATATACGTGCATTTTACAAGTTACGTGAAGTTATGTAAGTAAATTTGTGTTAAACATTTCGTTTTATTGTTATATGTGAACTCACCTGCCAGTTTTAGTTATTATCATCTCCGTGCCGAGGTCGTGGAACTTGTCCCACAACTCTTTGGTCTCGAGCTGACAGTCCACGGAGAGTAGCTCTTCGCAATTGCAAGAAGTGGCCGGGGGCAGTGGCCGTGCTGGTGACGGCGTGTCTCTCTCCCCTAGTTCTGTAATGATACTTTTTTTATACTTCACTTCCGAATCCATAGCATTCCGAACAACGACTCTGTCGGAAAACTATCAAGAAATTAATATCTAACTTTGATTTATAATTAATAGCTAACGTTAAGTGCCACTGCGAGAAGCGTTGGCGCTGGTAGAAGTAGAAAGAAATTCCAGCAACGCTGCTGACATTGCTTATGGGGAAATGCCTGATATTTCTATAAAAGAAAGCAATGCAGCAACTCCAAAATTATTAAACCACGACAAAAGTTGCATAATGTGTGTAAAAATATATAACAAGGTTAATAGAGTTAAGTGTTAAAGTGATTAATATTTAAAACAAAATTATACAGTATAGAAAAGTAGTCTTTAGGTAGTCCCGGGCACCGCTGAAAATCAGCGCTGTCGCATCCTTGTGACAGCATATGCTGAGACGGTGTCCGATATTGGCATCATATGTTTTGTATTATTTGTCCGTGTAACTTTAACTATGTTTTGTCTATTTTTCATTCTTTTTTAATGTGTGTTATATTCAGTCTGTGATGTGTTTTTGTATTGTGATGCCAATAAATAAATGTCTATGTCTATGTCAAAAATGTTTATTTTGATATTTGGTAGCTTTATGACAATTGGCCGGAGGCAGACCGGCCCGCTGCCCTGTAGTTCTGGTCTCTCAAGAATAAGACTACGGTATCCTCTGCCTGTCGTAGAAGGCGACTAAAAGGGGCCTCGGGTTCACTGGGCGACAAGGGTGGGGGCCTTTGTCGTCCGCTAAGGTGGACCCGGGAAGAAGGCGACATCGGCTGGCCCGTGTCGCCTTGCACTGCGAAGGCACAGGGAGGGAGGGAGTAACCTCCCCCCCCCCCGGGAAGTGCTCTCCTTGAGCACAGTGCAGAGGGGCTCCGGTGTGTTCCACTGAAGATCCCGGAGCCCCACACCATGCACCGAGAAAAGGCCACCGGGGAGGTTTTAGTGGGTAAAAACCCAACATAACCGCCGCCTTACTCCCAGAAGGCGGGGTATCTTTTTGAAGATTTCCTCCCCGTTAACAAAACAAAAAGGCGTGACAATCTAAGGTGAAAGCAATCAAAACTGGCCGGACTGAAAAGACTCAAAGAGGAATAAATGATCAACTCATTCGGATCCCGTTCTATCAACAAGTTCGTGCAAGTTTAAAGTTTACAAAAGCGCATCTAAGAAACAAAATAGACTTGCCCTTTAGCAGTACAGTAAGTTATTCCTAACAGATCGCGTCACGCCGCAATTGGATCACGTGCAAGCGATGTGAGAATACATCGTATGAGAAAGTTTATTTATTATGATAAACACCGAGTCAGTAATTATAGCTTCAATTTACTTTTTACATCGCAATCAACGGGTACAAAGGTATTGTGTGTCAAAACTGTAATTACAGCAATGTATCATCGTTGACTACACAAAGAATACGTTGTGTTACGTGTTTTGCGGTAATAGATTAATCTTCGATCATTTTTTTTTTGTAATTTCTTGTTTTGTTGTCAATTTCTAACTGGCCAGCTATTTAAATTAAAATTAAAAAGTTCTTAAGTTTTATATATATATTTATGTTTGTATTTTGTTCATGTTATGCATGTGTATTTATTTTTATATTTCGTTTTGTCTCTCATATTTTCCTTGATCTCACCCTGGTTTGACTAATAAAGAATGGCAATATGGCAATAATACCGCCTTTATGAATCTTTCTAATTCGTTAAATATGTGTAAATAAATAAATAAATTGATAAATATATCATCACGATGACTGTAAAACTTAAGGCTTAATTTAAAGTTAACATAAATTTGGTGAATCCAGAATGGTGATGTAGGAGATCAGGACTTAATATTTTAACCGACTTCAAAAATGGAGGTTGTCAATCGTCTATTTTTATTTTATTTGTGCACTCATTACTCCGTCCTCTAGAACAGCCACTGGTGAACGTGGTCCTTTTCCGATTTCCAAAAGGACCGGTTATGAACGGCCTGCATCCAGCTGCGTTCTGCAGTCTTTACGGGGTGGTGGTAAAGAGGAGGTAGAGTTACACTTTTAAGGATATCAAATACGAAATTCTGTGGAGTTTACCTGAGGAAGGGGCGGGGGAGGGGACGGCGTGATCGGAGGCGTCTCGCTCGCCGTCCGAACACTGCTCCACGTCCACCTCCACGTCCTCATCAGGCGCCGGAGACCGGCAGCTCGAGGCTGGGGAGCTGAGCGATGCCGGGGAGCTCTGCCGCGACGACACTCCTGCTGGTTACAATTATATATTCATTTCCTGTCTTTACATAATATCCTCATTTATTTATGTGTTAGCAGTGACTGACGAGAGTGCAAGAGCGGTAGCTATAGTCACCATCCGAGGTTACCCCTCACTGGGGTTCCATTGTGTCGAGATACTAGAGATAGAGGTTCAGACTAAGCTACCTAAGAGCTATGCCACCTCTCAATCCGGTAAAACTACAAAAAAAACTGTGGTCGGATGCACAAATTAATTTCTTGTTGTACCTGTACACGCTCGGTGACGGAAACCATCGTAAGGAAACCTAAACTGATAAAAAATAAACAAAAGTATATAAGCACAATTTTTTTACCGCAGCTCCAAGCTATTACTGTCATCATTTTTTTCATAACGCGCCTAAAGAAGTATAACTACAATAAAAAAAAACAACGGTTGCCACAAAAATGAAAACACAAATTAATAACATGTGAATTGGTAAATTAGAGCATAAAAAATGAAATAATGTTGGCTGCCAGTAACAAAGTAGCCATCTACGGCGCCATAAAAATTGTGGTCCAGTGTACACCGCATGAGGGCCAGCACGACCGGTGTCCAATATGCTCGGTTCCGCACAATTAATCCTAAATAACGAACGGGGCCGCAACACGACGCCTGCGCCCGCGCACCGCGCTCCAATTAGTGTTCAGAACCCCCAACCTTTATCAACGGATACGCCGAGGAAAGGTTTTGATTACATTTTACATTTCGAGGAATCTAGAGCTATTTCATAACAATCTGTATCCATAGGGTTTTCAACCGACTTCAAAAAGGAGAAGGTTCCCAATTCGTCTGTATCTTATTTTAAATCTTTGTTACCTCATAATTTCCGACCGGGTGAACCGATTTTAATGATTCTTTTTTTGTTTGAAAGCACCAGCGGAGCGTGTGTGTGTGCAGTGGGCGAATGCCTATGTGCTGGTCAGACGGGATCTGTGATAACACCAACACGAATCTCCACGAAGCATAATCCACCGCCGAAGACCGCAACAGACGGAAAACGATCGCCTACAACATAATTCGTGGAGGTGACGACCTTTCGCAATGAGGAAACCATACAAGAAGGAAGGGGCGGCAACGAGTATATGTAATGGTGAAAGCATTATAGTCAAGTTATCTGCACCTTCTGGTGATTGCACATAAATCATACACAAATCCACCATTCGACTATTGACGGGAACCATCTCCTAACACAAGCCTAAGCTTATTTGGAATGGTTAACAAGAATGTTAATAATACACTCGTGAGCAGACGCCAAAAAAATTTACGTAAGATTAATTAAGATTTAAATAAAAATAAAATTTACGTAAGATTAATTAAGATTTAAATAAAAATAAAATTTACGTAAGATATCCTTTTCGTTTATGTCTTTTAATGAAATATAAATAAATTAATTAAAATATTTGATTTTATGAATATTTGATTGTCTATCACGCACAATTTCTTTCAGTTAGCTAGCGTCTTTATCTTCCGAGATATTCAAACTTTCTTTACCAACCCTATATTTTTGCTCACGGCTAAATTTGCGAAAAAAAGTGGTTAGCAAACACTAATAAAAAATTAGCGAGTAATTTGTCATTAGTGATATCGACAGCTATAAGGACTCATTAGCCTAGATATGATACCAGCTGCATCGCCCTTGGAACTTCACAGTAACTTATTCATATTTACCTAAGTTTTTAATTATAATGATGTCCTACTGTTTAATCGTTATAATTACAATATTTTTCGTTCAATTCTTCATATTTTTGGCTGGCGTTTAATATTCAGAATATTTAATGTATTCATAAATATGCATGAGAAAGTTCATCTTTTAACAATTATAGTACAAGATAACATCTTAATACAGTTTGAATTCCCCGCGTAGCCGAATCAAAATGTATTTATTTCGGTTAAAATTAGATGTACAAGAATAACACTGTATGA
Source organism: Meandrusa payeni (assembly GCA_029286785.1). Taxonomy (NCBI): domain Eukaryota; kingdom Metazoa; phylum Arthropoda; class Insecta; order Lepidoptera; family Papilionidae; genus Meandrusa; species Meandrusa payeni. The sequence goes on along the minus strand of JAGSMX010000012.1, from coordinate 5,560,183 downwards.
GAATTCTTCATTAGTTTTTATTATATCTTTACATGACTTCTTTAATAGTGTTAATATTTCATTTAAAACGTTAAAATAGCCATATAATTCACATTATGCGAGTCTCAAGGTGCTAGTCGTTTAATAGCTAGAATGATGGCCAATTCAAATCCTCTCAGCCTTGAAGTGACTTAATTCAACCTTCATCTGTCGTGTATACGAAGAAGATGGAAAAGAGAATGGAATCCTACCGTACCTATCATATACCTGTTATATACCTACTAGCGTACCCAGCTCGCATCGCCGTGCTAGATTTTGATTTAATTTATTTAAACAATAAACTTAAAATGTACCACCCATGTACATATCAGCAGCATCAGTAAACGGATACATTCGCAGCGCTATAACTTGAATACTTCAAAATCCTTGATTATTATCTTTATTATACTTCAGTATACTTTATTATACTTCATTATACGTCAATATACTCTCCACTGTACTTCAATATGGTTCATAATGACATAAATATACACAACGCATGTGTCAATACAAATTTTGGTTATAAAACAATAGAATATCATTCTAGTAAATAATAGTTGTACTTGACATTTCAAAAAGAGGAGTGCTCCGATTGTCACCAAACTATACAGAATTACTTGCCAGGTCAATCTGGAGATATTCTGAAAGTTTCATTGAAATTGGTCTAGCCGTTTCGGAGCCTATATGGAACACACTTTCACTTCACGGTACCTAAAGAGCTGAAATGGTAATTCTTTTTTTATTTGAAAACTGGTGTTTTCCGTGAGTCTAAATGGGACGCATTTAAATATGGTCCAATTCTTGCATCGAGTATACCGTCCAAGCCGAGGTTACCCCTCACCGGGGGGACTCTTGTGTCGAGTTACTTTTATAGAGGTTCAGGCTAAGCGACCTAAGCTAAAGAGCTATGCCACCTCTCAATCCGGTGAAGCAGTCAAGGCCAATCTGTCTAATTAGTTATAAAAAAAAGTGCCAAAAATGGACGAATAACTTAATATCACGGCAACGAATTTGAAAGTATCATATCGTAGTTAGATGATTGTTTGGTTACGTTCTGGTTAATTTTGTTTTCGTAAATTACGATAATTCTGTAATACAAAGAGGTCGTCCGCGCGTAATAGCGTTTTACGTTTGATTCGATTTGAAGTCGGTTTTGTTTTTCCTCGTAAATATACTTGTATAACTCTCCAGAATGCTTAGAATGATCTCGAAAGTTCACTCTCTGTGGAGCCTTTGCCCTTTGTTTTAAGGTTCAGGATGAAAATCTAGAAGCTTAGCTACCCAAAGATTTCTCGTAATTCGAGTTATAGCTGAAGATGATGTCCAACGATAAAATTGAATATTTCGTTAATATATTATAGTATTTTGGTGCAGTGGTCGCCTAGTGGCTTCGCTGTGAATTTACAATATGAATATCCGTCTGTTTGTAAAATTTGTCGTTTATCGGTTTTTCATGCGACTTCATAAATGGAGGTTCTCAATCTATCTTTATGTTTTCTTTTTAATATCTCAGTACTATCGACTGGGTGAACAGATTGATTATTTTCTTGTTTGAAACCTGGTTCCATTCCAATTTGATCTGGACAAATTCTGATATTGGCATTCGTGAGAAAACAATATAAGGTTAAATTTCCATTAAGTATGTAATAAGTATTTCTACTCCTACTCCGCTAGAGTTAAAAGGCCGTGAGATACTATTTTTTCCGCTCTTACAAGTGTTTCTACCTTTTTTTTTTTGTTAACGCGGTGGAATCGAGTTATTAACCATCCTCCGGTACCCTGGGTGGGCCCGGAGGGATGTGTGGGACTCGGCCTGGGCAGCCCATACCCACTAAACCTACCGCGAATGCCATCAGCCGTTATGAGCGGGGTGCCCCGGATCTGTCAGCGACAGGACAAAAAAAATGTGGAACGCTTCACGATTTTGCGTGTCATCCTTGCGCAGGGGCCATGCTAATCTTCTCTGTATCGTTCCAATTTTAGTTTATGTACTGCCGAAGCAAGTACAAGTGTTTCTACCTGTACCCAAAATATTCGTACAGATTTGTAAACAATTTTAAATTTCGATTATTGGTATTATTAACGTCGGCTCATTTAACGATTTGTTTAATTTCTTATAAGACTTCACTTCTAATTAGATAGTGGGAATTGTATTTAATAATTTCTTACTGATAGTTCTGTTTTTGTTTTTATACTAAATATATAACAATAACATCTTAACTTCACCAATCATAAGCCGATACAAATATTATCGAAAGTATCTGAAGTGGTTGTTGAGTCCTGGCGAACGTCCTCCAATCAGAATGCTAGCGCTACTCATGGTAAAGATTGCAGCATAAAATACATCCGAAAAAAACAAATCTTTTCTTCTCCATTTAAAAAAACCATCATGGCGTATTTTATAAATTATTGATTAAAACTTTTACTATTTTTACGTACTAATTTTTGGGCCGACGTTTAGAACACTTTACAGAGGTCATTTTGAGCGGGACTAAGGTGTTTGACTTCCCTTGTCATAGTTGTATGTTTACCCCTCACCGGGGACCCTTGTGTCGGGTTACTAGCGATAGATGTTCAGGCTAAGCGACCTAAGAGCTATGCCACCTCTCAATCCGGTGAAGCAGTCCAGGCCAGCTTCCCTGGCAATTCTGTGTAGTTCGTCATAAAAAAAATAAAAAATAGTTGTATGTTAACGTCTAGTCATGATTATTTCCAAAAAATTATTCAATGAATAATCGCTTGAATATGATAAGTAATTATATTATAAGAGTAAAACGCGCGAGTCGGATATTACATGCATTTGTTTTTTTAAGGGCAGGCTCCACCCCTTAGATGTTAGGAGCGTTGCTGGAGTTTCTTCGGCCATTTCTTCTCCCAGCGCCAACGCTTCCCGAAGTGGCATATAAGTTAGTTTAGATTGTCCCAATAGTCTTTTGCCAATAAAATATCTACCGACCGAGTCGTGGTTCGGCCCTCGCGCGGAACGCCCGCGGAACGGGATGCTTACGCGTAACATAGTAACCGTCCAAGCCGAGGTTACCCCTTACAGGGGGACCCTTGTGTCGGGTTACTAGCGATATAGGTTCAGGCTAAGCGACCGAAAAGCTGTGCCACCTTTCAATCCGGTGAAGCAGTCAAGGCCAATCTGTGTAGTTCGGCATAAAAAAAGCAGCTACGGTATTTAAAACAATTGCTAAACAAGATTTATATTTCAGCTATGATCAAATGGTTCATTAAATTGTACTTAATCATTTTATACACTAATAATCCGAGGTCTGTGATGTATTAAATGGCATAGTTTTAGTATTTAAATCCGGCCACTATTTGCTATCATAACTTATAGTATAGTATTTTCAACGTAAGAACGGTTTATCTATTTATCTATTTATGGTACACCAACAACATTACACAAACGTAACTAAATACGCAGTTTTCCCTTAAAAAATATATGTAATCTTCTAACATGAAGTAAATAAAATGGTAAATTATGTATTTTACTTTTAATATACTATATTGATTTGCCATATCGCCGAAAATTGTTTCCGAAAATATGAGAATTTAGATATTGAAATAGAAACATTTCAGAATACCGCCAAAACAGTAAAATGCATTGATTTTAAGGCATTATAAATTTAGACTAAATAAAGACGGTAACGATACACAACGTTAAAAAGGATTGGACGCGTAGTAAGCCTCAATGTTTTAAAATGTATTTATATTTATAAATAGAAAACATAAAAATTAAAAGATAAACAATTTTATTAATTAATTTATGTAACTTTAAAAAGAGCTAGATTAATGGAAAACGAACAATATTTAATATGATTTGCATTGTGTTTTTTAAATATTTTCACTCTTAAAAATAAATATGGCAACAATTGTAATATTTATTTTGATTATTTAAAATGCTATATGAAAAAGGTAGTTAATTTAACAGGTAACAATTCAGTTACCGTTGCGACGCGATTTATTTAAAACTAGAAAACCTTTTTCTTTTCACTTCGGTTTATTTTGACTTATAACTGACCAAGTGTCAAATTAAGGATAATAAAGAACAAAACTTACGTCCAAAAATATCAATTGAACTACTTTGTAATAGAAAATTATTATTTTTAGATCATAACTTATAGTTTCAAGATTCGTTTTCAATCATTTATTTTATACTATTTTCTTTTTCTGAAAGAGGCTGAGTCTTATACTAAAGTAACACGTCTATCCCTTCTGCTGTTGAAAGAACCATTTATTAATGCAGATTTCACCGAAGCTAGGCCTAATAGCAACACTCAAATTAATTGTAATGCATTTTTGAATAAAAATTAAACAAAAATCATTAAAAGCAAGATAATAAAGAAACTAAAATATATTCTAGAAGGTTATAAAAGTTAGGCCTATCTGACCAATGTGTGTCGGAGAGCGCGCGACGGGGCTGCGGGGCTCCACGGCGCTCCGGGCCATGATGGCAGCGATAGAGAAGTCCGTCGCCCTGGTCTTGCCTTCCTCCGCCACCATCCTGCAGCCGGCCCAGCACCCCGCGCCTTCCACATCCATCAACAGCTTCGTTTCTCAAGCGGCCATTCCCCTAACAACGTCCGACCCATCGCCCAGCATTCGTCCTTTCAACTAAAACACGGACATTTTCAATTTGCACACTTGATCACTAGGGTTTATACTATTTTTTAAATATGTTTTTTGTAGAGGTTCGGTATAGCGCGTGTCGCGTGCCGACCGGGTGCGCACATAAGCGACAGCGGTTCGACGGCCGAGCGCGGACTGAGCGCGGACAGCGGCGCGCGGGGCGGGGCGAAGCGCGGGGCGGCGCCTCCACCCCGGGCGACCACTCGCGGCCCTACCCGCTGTCACCGCTCCCCACACCGGATGCACCCCTAGCGAGCTCATAACAATATCGCATTATTATTTAATTTGTATTCCATATCATATCGCTCGCTTTTGATGGAGTCGTGTCTTACACGGCCAAAACATTAATTCCCTGTCATTTACGTGCAAACGGATTGATATTTTCAATATAAAAATTAGATCATTTTATAAATATTTGTATAATTTCAATATAAAATGATTTGCTTCAGTTGTACGACATGCGCGTGCGCCGTCGCGCCGCCCATTACAACAGAATAGCAGATGAGAGCGAGAGCACGCTATTCCACCAATTCACCGGACTAACGCCTGAAAGGGATAAACCTATGTCTCTTTAACTCGTATTCGAATTGAGCGTCTCGTGATATTCAACGGAAAATTCAGCAGCAAAAACTATCTAACTATGCTACGTCGTTTATTTGTCCAACAATCCGTTCGCTTGAACGCCATTTTCCGGTTAAAGGCATTGATAATAACGTCGTTAATCATAAAAACCCGACAATTTAATTTTCAAATTGGATTGAAGTAAGAAACGAGAGCAAATTAAACGGACAAAAAATGAAATGTTAAAATCTTGACATCGTTAATATAAATAAATTAAATGTATATAATGTTAGCTGGCAACACATGGCACCCAGCGATTGTTATGTATAATAACTACTTCCAATGATATCTTAGTGATTTACCTGAACCTTATTGTATCTGTAATTCATAATAAATAATTTAGTTGAACATCACATAAACTTGGCATTATAAACAATAATTGATTACCGTCCAAGCCGAGGTTACCCCACCGGGGAGACCCTTGTGTCGAGTTACTAGCAATAGAGGTTCAGGCTAAGCGACCTAAGAGCTATGCCACCTCTAAATCCGGTGAAGCAGTCAAGGCCAGCTTCTCTAGCCAATCTGTGTAGGTCGTCATAAAAAAAAACAATAATATCTATACTCTATAATAATATATAATATATACTCCTCACAAATCCTTTACATATTTAATACTCCTTGGTTTTAATAGCACATACATTAGCACCAAAGTATGTGTGTTATTATACGAAAATAGAGGTTCAGGCTAAGCGATCTAAGAGCTATGCCACCTCTCAATCCGGTGAAGCAGTAAAGGCCAGTTTCTCTGTGCCAACTGTGTTAGTTCGTCAAAAAAAATATTATACGAATAACTAATTCGTATTATAACACACATACATTATGTGTCGAATAAACGAATCTGTTATAAATAATCTTTAGCTGCGTTGAGCTTTCTTTGGTAGAGGGAAATAATATGGGTTCACGTCACCGACATGCTAATGTTATATATTTTTTTAAATTGTACAACCCGTAATATATTTGTATTAAAAATAAACCATATAAATATGTATATAATTGTTGTTCGGAGGGTCGATAGATGTGAAAACCAATAATTTTAATTTAAGTTATAAGATTTCACTTCCCTTGATAGCTTCTATGACTGCCAATTTTTTTAATGGGAAAAATGAATTTACATCACTAAAGATAAAACTCGAGATTAAAAGTGTTAAAAATGGTACGTTTCCTTATCTAATTGTGTGATCAGTCGATTTCAATAGGGTTAAATAAAATTGTTAGACTAATAATAGATTTTAATTATAACCACTACGTAGAGAGAACGAGGTAATAGATTATATCGTGTTCGAGTAACAAGAAATTATGAAGGTAATTTTAATTGCAACCAACTCATTAGTAAAGCTACACCTGGCCGGTGGTAACCTTTTAACATGACTCCTGTCAAAGTTATAAAAAAAACAATTCAAGCAATCAAAAACAACACACTAAATGAGACACTTGGGCCACATTGCCCGAACGCAACTAGAAAATTTATGGGCAGGCCCCACCCCTTAGAAGCTAGGAGCATTGCTGGAGTTTCTTCGGCCACTGCTTCTCCCAGCGCCAACACTTCCCGAAGTGGATCTTTAAGTTAGTTTAGCTTTTTGAATGTCCCTTAGATTATCCGTGAAATAGCCACCGACCGTTTCGTGCGCCCTCGGATCTTAACGCTTACGCGTAACATAGTAGCTGCCCAAGCTGAGGTTACCCCTCACCGGGAGGACCTTTGTGTGACCTAAGAGCTATGCCACCTCTCAATCCGGTGAAGCAGTCAAGACCAGTTTCTCTGGCCAATCTGTGTAGTTCGTCATAAAAAAAAATTCCCAATTTTAAGTTAAGCTTATTTGTTACTTTAATTAGATAGATAGATACATCCTTTATTGCACCAAAGAATATGTGCAAAGGCGAACTTAATGCTAATTAGCATTTTCTTCCAGCTAACCTTTAGTGTTTAAGAGCAGGCTAAGGGTAGTGCCTCTAAAAATAGCGTTTTAAAACTATTATATAGATAAATAATTATACATTTACATAAATAGATACTTCTATACAAATATAATAATATACATATACATGGAATATATATTACGACAATAAATATACCAGTTTGTAATTTTTCATTGTTTGAGTAGAAAGTATTCAGATTAATAGATGAAGTTAACTGATTGTAATGATTGTAAAATGGTATCAATAAATAATCTATGTATATTAATTAGAGATGATCATAATAGGTTAATAATCTTAGCTCAGTTCAACATCTAAAACTATTTATGTTTATCTCAAACGTATAAAATATCCCTCGCACTTCTCTGAAGCAGCTTGAAAATAAATATTCGTCACTTCTAACTCCTGGTACTTCGATTTAAGTAGACAATGTAAGATGACGAAGACGACACATCAGATATTCGTATGTTACCTGTTTATTTACAATATGAAAAGTTGGTCCAGCATCAATAGAGTGTATTTAATAATTCACTGCCTTTTAAAGGAAATGAGAGAACAACATGAAGCGCGTATTCAGAGTTCGCGAACGTTTATGTTTTAGACGCGTGCGTGTATTAACTGTGAAATATGGGCTATATTCCCAGTCGTTCTCGAGCCCACAGTATACGATACAGAACAACGGTAACTCTACAACTATAAAATGCGTTGCGGTACGCTCTCGTCGAATGCTCACATTATTTGCGGAAATATGAAAAATTACTGCGCACTCACCAACCGGCAATAACTCTCTCGGTGATATATTAAGAAACATTATGCAACTCTTAGATGATTTTCAATTTGCTAGAACAACGAGTAATATACAAAGTGACATACTGTAGTCAAATATTGAACACGACAAGCATGAGCAAAGGCTATATTATACTAAAATTAATCAATACCAATTCTCACGCCTTCAACTTAATTACTAATAATGAAATTGCACCATAATTACTTCTTAATAATTAAATTACGCCTTTTCGATTTATGTAAATTGTTAAAATTCATTATTCGACTTTTGACGTGAACAATGTGTTAGCTTGTGTTAGCTAGCAACACATCAGCCCTGTAGTTCTGGGCTCTCAAGAATAAGACAACGGTATCCCCTGCCTGTCGTATAAGGCGACTAAAAGGGGCCTCGGGTTCACTGGGCGACATGGGTGGGGGCCTTTGTCGTCCGCCAAGGTGGACCCGGGAAGAAGGCGACATCGGCTGGCCCGTGTAGCCTTGCACTGTGATGGCATAGGGGGGGAGGGAGTAACCCCGGGACGTGCTCTCCTTGAGCACAGTGCAGAGGAGGTCCGGTGCGTTCCACTGGAGATCCCGGAGCCCTTCGTCATGCACCGAGGAAAGGGGAGGTTTTAGAGGGTAAAAACCCCACATAACCGCCGCCTTCCGGGGTATCTTTTTGAAGATTTCCTCCCCGTTAACAAAAAAAAAAGCTAGCAACACATGGCCCCCAGCGATTGTTATAACAACTACTTTCAATGATATCTTAGTGATTTACTTGAACCTTATTGTATCTTTAATTCATAATTAATAATTAAGATAACGTCACACGTTAACTTGGCATTGTAAACAATTTAACTTTTTTTTTTGATTTAAGCATTTATTTATTATTATTACACTAACTAAAAAAAAAATATTTACAATTTAATAGATATTACAAAATATTTACAAAAAATGTAACTGTGCCAAACCGTCGTCGCTTGGCAGCGTGCCCAGAAGGCTGTTTTTATTTAATGACCAACTACACAGATTGGGCAGAGAGGCTGGCCTTGACTGCTTCACCGGATTGAGAGGTGGCACAGCTCTTAGGTCGCTTAGCCTGAACCTCTATTGCTAGTAACTCGACACAAGGGTCCCCCAGTGAGGGGTAACCTCGGCTTGGACGGTTACTATGTTACGCGTAAGCATTCCGATCCGAGGGCGCCCGAGAGGGCCGAACCACGACTCGGTCGGTTGCTATTTCACGGATAATCTAAGGGACATTCAAAAGCTAAACTAACTTTGAGTGCCACTTCGGGAAGCGAGAAAGCTGGTACCATTGCTACGTTGTATGGCAATGCTTAGCCTCTGTGCTAGGTATAAGCCGTCGTGCCTGGTGTATAGCGCTAAATAAGATTAGTGAGTGTGGATAACAATTTCTATTTTTATCTACCCCGCTAAGTTTAAAAATAAGTGAGAGCTGTGTGTAAAATCGAAATAAATGAATGCAGAAAAAACTCTTTATATTATTTATTCCGGAAACCAGATCGTGTTTAACTAGTCAAAACATTGTCCATAGGAACACATAATTCATTCCTAAAGTCAACAAGACCATAAAAACGAAGAATAGGATAAGAATAGTGTCGTGAAAAGAAACACAGATTGGAGCATTGTTGCTTTGAAGCAAAGTCGAGTGAACGCGCAAAATGCACGCCATATTGGATTTCGGCGCCCACTTTTTTTTTAATATACAAACTTCGAACGTCAAAGCTTCAATGAGCCTTTGACAAATATTGGTTCAAAAACGGAACACACGTGGCGGGCCACACAGGATGGCCGTGTTGCCGCATTGTGCAATATTAGAAAGCAGAAAGTTACGACTTTCCGTTTTAAAAGTTAACGCAATCAAATCGGCAACAGATCGGTCACACGCCGAGCGTGAAATGAGATGTTCGACGACGAGTGGTGCCCTGGAAATCAATTTTCTACGAGCTAACATGCGACCGCATGATGCGGAACAATCGTTAACATTCACTCTGATTGCCAGTATTTTTTTAATGAAACCAATGAAATATTAAAAAAATATTAAAATTATCTTAATTAGAAGTATTCAATTCAAAAATAAATATACATATATACACGATTGTTCTAGAGAGAAAGAAAATGTGCGCGCGCACTGCTCTCTCTTGTTTTTACAATGTGATGCAGACATCATGCCTGCACTGTGTCGTAGATATACGAAATGTAACTATCTCTCCTTCTTTCTTCATTAACTTATAACTCACTCTAATTTTCCATTCGCCCAGAAGGGCATCACACTTCTCGTAATGAATGCATTACGAATCTAGCTTAAACCCCCAAGTCGAGCGTGCGTATAGAAGTTTTACTTCAAAGACCTTTCTTATGTTAGTTAACACAACATACTTAACACTTACGAGCACCTCGAGTACACTCCGTGCTCGCTACGCGCCATATAACTGCTCATTCATCTCGCAGGCACAGGCCATAAAATGTCATAAAAAATATTGCGAAGCCTGGAACGTTTTGAATATTTGAATAAAGAATAAGTGAACATAAAAAAGCTGGCCGGCTGGAGGTGAGGAGCAACAAATCGCGCGCATTATAAATGACAAATGTAAGCCGCGCGCGGTGTCGTGTTGCGGCCACCCGCGCGCCGGATTAGTTTCAACTTACTTTCCGTTTTGCTCCCTGCGTCTGTGCCGCTCTCCCGTGCGCCCCGAAATAGCGCGCCCTCTGCCCCGACGCATGCCTCTCCGCCATCGATACCGAGCCTTACCGCTCTAAATAGGCGTACATTTAATAAAAACTACAAGCGCTTAACGATAATAGTGCTCTTCCCGAAATATCTCGGACGCATTAATTAATAGCACTTCGAGCCGTGGTAACTCCGGGCGGTTTTTTTTTTGTTGACGGGGAGGAAATCTTCACAAAGATACCCCGTCCTCTGGGGGGAAGGCGGCGGTTATGTGGACCTTTCCTCGGTGCATGACGAGGGGCTCCGGGATCTCCAGTGGAACGCACCGGAGCCCCACTGCACTGTGCTCAAGGAGAGCACGTCCCGGGTGGGAGGTTACCCTCCCCCTGTGCCCTCGCAGCGCAAGGCGACACGGGCCAGCCGATGTCGAAGGGAAGAAGGCGACATCGGCTGGCCCGTGTCGCCTTGCAATGCAAGAGCACAGGCGGAGGTTCCAATGGAGATACCGTAGCCCGTGCACCGAGGAAGGGTCACCGGAGGGGTTTTAGTGGGTAAGAACCCCACATTCCTCCCAGAACTACAAGTAAAAAAATATTTGCTAAATTAGGCGCGAAGCCGAAGTAATACGAGTAAAGCAATTAACGGTTAATAAAGAAATAAGGTCTCAAAAATTGGTGTTATTTCAAATTCGATCAAAACAGATATCAAATGCTACATCGCCTGCTTATAGTGGCGTTATATTGTTATATAATAAGAACTTGGACTCCAAGAATTTGTATTTTTTTTTTATATAAACATCAAATGTTGTTCCGTTCACTATTAATATTTATTTTTTATTGAATATGAATTGATTAAAATTTCCAACCATTCAAGGTTATTGCAACACTCGTTGCACGATCGTGAGTTTTAACGTTTTACGACAGTTTCGTTAGTTACTGCAGCTTACCTTCTCGTATTAATTATTTATTTTACTCCAATATAATCAATATTAACGAACACTGTGTAAAGTGTGATATATTTAAGTAATATTGGTCGATGCAAACCTACGAGCGAAACAAGTGACCAGTATAACCAGGTCTCGTATGCTCCTAATTCATCATGCATTTTACTCATTAAATTAGGCTAATTTAAAAAAAAATTATAAATATATTTTACAAAAAATAATTAAGAAACTGACTGCCAATAACGGATCTTCGCTATTAAAAAAAACTTTACAATTATTTTATTGTGTAAACAAAAACATTAATAATAAAAAGAACATTAATAAGAAAAATTAATTAACTTAATATAGAATGTCAACTAACAGTTGTAGTATTTTAAAAACGTCTACTTTTATTAGAATAATAATAATATCTCATTTTATTTCATTTAATTACGGCTTCAATTTGACAAATTAAATTTAATGAAAATGAAGCCGTAATGAAATTTTTAAAATACAACCAATTTCTATAAAAACTATATTTAGTTCATTTGTTATTAAAATTAATTTAATTCTAAAAGCACAGTTTGTGGTTTTTGATTGTTATACATTGATAAGTTTGATAAAGTACAACTTATAAATGTATCAAAGGTGTAGCACGGAACCTCCGTGGTCCGCCGGTTCCCCGGTAGCTGGCACAATACGGGCTCAACAACGCGTTCAAAGCTGTTCATTGAATAATTTCCAGTTAAGAGTATTTAAGCTTTTATCGAGGCACGGCCATAAATCGGTGCGCAGACGCATAATCCCCGCCCGCGCCCCGCCGACGGCTATAAACAGAAGTCAACGTGTTGGACTTATAAATCGTGCTCTTTACTATTGTATCTCACGCCACAATAATGAAGTTAGCTCGTTCAGGAAGAATTACGGCCACCACGTGGGTGGGCGGCTCGCTCGAGCAAATCCTTATAGATTATTGCGTACGAATGTCTTCGTATGGTTTTTTTGTGTAGAGCGGTAGTGGTCCGTTGACACCCGAGGTTCCGCAGCCGGTGAAAGGTCCCTGAAAAAACAAACGTCGGTCGCATCGCGGTGTGTCACCTTCGGGACGTGGTGTCAGGTTGCGGGTCCCTCGATTTATGGGTTCTTTACGACGATCGTTCTGCCGGCTGCGACCGCTAGCTCGGCTCCATCTAAGGCAATAAATCATTTTATCGATACGAAGTAGACATCACTCGTTATGCACCACCGTAAATATTTAACAAACTCTCACAATAATCGATTTTTGTTTGTGACAGATTTAACAGGGTGGGATTTAGCAATCAGCGACTGCAGTGACATACGAAGGTCGGGCTCGAATCACAATTGCCTCGTACCAGTTTCCGTTGTTCGATTTCTTAGGAACAAAAACAACACCTGCTAATATTTGCGCCACATCTGTACATATTGAAATGACTTGACACCGCAGTAACACATTATATTTTACAGGTTAATAATTATTTTCCAAGCCATCTCGGAAAAGAAAACCGTTTACAACACTTGTATACTTCCATGCCTCACCTACGGCTGCCAGACCTGGCCATTGTCACATAAAATTGAGCACAAACTAAGTGTATGCCAAAGAGGAATGGTGAAAGCTACAACAATTAGGAGCATCACCGAAGTAACACATATTAAAGTAAATACGCGAACCCTGAAATGGAAATGGACTGTTCAGATGATGAGAACAACTACAGAAAAGTGGACAAAAAGTAACCAAGGGACGGTAAAAGAAGTTTTTTTTTATGCGTATAAACTAGCGCTTGACCACGATCCCACCTGGTGTTAAGCGTCATATAGTCGAAAGATGGTACGCGCTAGTTTAAAAAGTGCCTATTCACTCTACTCTTGAAGGTTCCCACGTCGTACTTGGACGGAAAGACTGACGCCGGCAACTTGTTCCACTCCTTTGCTGTGCGCACGATGAACGATGACTCAAATCGCTTCGTTCGGATGCGCGGAACATCGACTATGAAAGGGTGGAGACCCGCCGAGTGTCTAAACCTCCGAAAGTAGAATGGGGATGGGGAAATTAACTCGTGTAATTCCTGTGCACACTCTCCACGATGTAATCTGTAAAACACCGAAAGGCTGGCTACCTTGCGCCGGTGCTCAAGACTACCTAGGTGTAGATCTTGGTCACCTATCAGCTTTTTGGCCCGCCTCTCCATGGAATTCAGTGCAGGGAGGAGTAGAGGAAGACAGAAAAAAAGATGGGAAGACGATCTGCCCAAAGGTTGGCGAAGTACGTCTATGAATAGGCAGAGGTGGAGGGAACTGGAGGAGGCCTATATCGCAAGACAGCCTGACCTTCATAGATAAATAAATGTCAAGTCACATACCGAAAAAAAATAGAATTAAGTATAGTTAGAATAGTATAATTATGTACAGCCCTGTAGTTCTGGGCTCTCAAGAATAAGACTACGGTATCCCCTGCCTGTCGTACAAGGCGACTAAAAGGGGCCTCGGGTTCACTGGGCGACAAGGGTGGGGGCCTGCGTCGTCCACCAAGGTGGGCCCGGGAAGAAGGCGACATCGGCTGGCCCGTGTCGCCTTGCGCTGCGAGGGCACACGGGAGGAGGGAGTAACCTCCCCCCGGGACGTGCTCTCCTTGAGCACAGTGCAGAGGGGCTCCGGTGCGTTCCACGTGAGATCCCGGAGCCCCTCGTCATGCACCGAGGAAGGGGCCACCGGGGAGGTTTTAGTGGGTAAGATCCCCACATAACCGCCGCCTTCCCCCCAGAAGGCGGGGTATCTTTGTGAAGATTTCCTCCCCGTCAACAAAAAAAAGTACAATTAAGTATGTTCAGTTAGTATAGTTTTATGTTATTATAGTAAGGTCAGAGGAAAAAAAGGCTATTTTTATTTTATTTATTTAATAAATTATTTTCCAATCAGATGTTTTTTCCTAATTAATTCAATTGAATTGTTTTTGTTGATGGCGTTTCCATGTGTAGATTTGCCAATGACGAAGTGTGTATGTAAAACTGCTGAAAAAACGCGGGCTTCGTTACGGATAAGGATCGAAACTAATTTCATAATTAAAGAAAATCCAAAAAATTAAAAATGCTCAAATAAACTTTTCATTTTTAGAACAATGTAAACCACTATCGCAAAAATTTTGGACGCAAAGTAAAAGTGTTCAAGATTTTTTTGCTCAATTTTTTTTTTAACTAAAATGCTAACAAATTTTCACTGTATTATAAACTTTTTTATTCTAAGAACCAATAAAAATGAAGATAAAGAAGATGGTTCACGTCTATAGTCTAATGGTGGTTTTGAACATGCGACCTTATTTTTCGCAGAGCGACTCCCAAGCCATTAGGCTATACATGCTTCTGCTAACTTATTCCAAGAATCTGCGAGAAGTCACCTCGGCCTAAATGCGAAATTGAATTACTTGAATTTGTCTAACTATAATTTCTACAAATAAAATTATTAACCACTTTGGGATTACAACGAACGTGTTTTAGTTAGATTACGTTCGCACACTAAGAGATGTGCTTAATCGAACTTACAAACAAACATTACGTCTCACTATTAAAAACCTGATATATTTCACCAAACTTTTATAACTCTAACTTAAAATATATTACTTTTCTTTAGCACCTTTTGTATCTTTTAGTGCTTTGTCCCCACTTTTATGGGTGCGTGGTGGTCCGTAAATCATGGTAGTGGAAGTAGTGTACACTCATAAACAATGCGAGTCCCGCAGGGCTGCGCCCGGCCGAAGTGCCCTAAGCTTTAAGCTCTGACGTGTCGCACTAAACGCATACATAATTACTTTTAAGTATGTTCCACACTAAACTAACTAATACATTCTTAACAATATTGCTCCGCCAATATGCTAAGAACAAGAACGTCGTAGCCAGGACTGAGTCATTTTTTCTTGATAAATGAAGAAAGAGTCGTAGCAAATTTATAGTGCAACATTTTTTGTAATATTTATTAAAATTAAATTATTATTATTTAAACAAACCAAAACAGAATTCCTAAATAAGATCGTTTTTGTTATCGATGTTATTGATTTTGAGGAATTCGTAATTAAAGATGGTCCTACCATTTTGTAAATTTCCCCTTTACAATAAAAAAATACATAGCTATGTTATAATAAATAGAGATACAAGTGCATCGTGAGAGGTTCAGGATAAGCGACCTAAGATTTTTTGAGACCTCTCAATCCAGTGAAGTCGCGGCCAGCTTCTCTGACCATCATTTATAGGTTCGTCAAAAAAGATGCATCGTAACCCAAAGGGATAAGAAGACATAACGGACTTTTACTTAGTACATTCCTGGCACACCTCTTTCGCTTCATTCAAATCCATCCAATGTGAGGTGGCAGTTTTAATTTTTTTTTTAAGTTTTCCTTGTTTGTACTATATACATGACACCAAGTGTACAGAGAAAGCGGCGTTAACATTAAGCAATAAAAGGTAAGTTTTATATTGACAATGAAAACAATTTTCACATTGAAATTGAACGTGGACATCGCCACGTTCCCGATAACAGTTAATCCGAGACGCGCCAGCGCTGTAAATTAAACTTTATATGATTTTTAACGAGCGCCTCGAATGGTGTTTTGATTGCGGCTGTTGGAGGCGTCGACAACTCGACACGGCGACAAGGCGACAGTTGCGGCGACACAAAAAACGCGCGTTTTATGGCCGCACTCACGCCGCGCGGACCACGCCGCGTCCACGGCCTTTTATGTGGATTCCTACATCGCAACACACTTCAAGTTTACGAGTCCCATAAGGATCGGGCGGTAATTAGGGTATCAATTATATCTAAAGTACCACGCTAATTGTTTGTGAACCAACAAAAATATCACGTGATCACTTAAATTTCACTTGATTTAAAGACTTGAAGATCTTTCCACCTGGGAGATAATTCGCTAATCATATGACATTTTTCTCTTATTAATTATAAAAGCGCTGCTGGAGTTTCTTCTAACGCGCGCTAACGTTTTTAACACTAGCAACAACGTACGTCTCTGGGAATTCTAGTAATCCTGAAGAATTTGTCTGGAATGTGATCGAGCCGTTATCCGGTATTTGTGCGCGCCCCTAATTAGAATGCTGCCATGTCAATACAGTATCAATCCGGTGAGATATCCTTGAGGGGACCCTTGCACTAAGCAATTTATAATAAAGCGTACCATCTCTCAAGCCAATGAAGTCGTACGAGCCTCTGGTAAACCGAAATAAAATCCATCCCAAAAAAAGACCGGAAAAAAACAGTTGTTTCCTTTAGCTAAGGTCCTTGCGCTTAAAGTAATAGCCTATATACTACCGACTGTTGGTCACAGGCCTTCTCTGTATTACCTTATAACCTATGTATACCTCCGTAATACCGTATTATATGTGTAAAAAGTTTCTTAGAGGTAGCCCATCATGCCGCCTCAGTGCGGATTGGCGAACTTTACATGTCTTAGACAATATTCTAGTTTGTCATGCACGTTTCGACACATTAAATTATAACAAGCAATTGCATTGGTGCCTATTACCCCTGGTAAAAGATTCATTCATTTGAGTTGAGTTGAGAGAGAGTTGAGTTGTTAGCAGTTTATGCAATCTAACAGATATTACGCTACCACGGCTCCACTCGTATTACCGGAAGCATCTAATACAAGTACAGTCTGAGCTGATTCTGTCTACATCTCAATCCGATGATCTAACAACGGTCATCAAGCATAAATAAAGAATTACTGAGATCAATGAAGACTTCATATGGGCGCGTTATTGTTTCCATTATGTTTACATTACACACGGATTTCACGCTCATCGATGTTTAATCAGCTTTATGCTGCGTGAAGCGACGCCACAAAATGCGTAAAGAGCATCCAATGATAACAAAAAGGAAGGCCATTAATCTCGCATTGTGCGCCGCCGGTCGTGTTTGCGGACTCGCTCCGATTTACACAAACATCGCTCGTTTACAGTTCACCATTGTCCCCAAACTATCGGGTGTGATCACACACAATGCCATACAAATACCATTCGAATTATATTTTGACTATTTGTAACGTCGTAAATTATAAGGATATACAAATAGTTCACATTTTTATTTATTTAATAATAACAGAACGATAATCTGTATGAATTAAAAATAACATTGAGTCGGCATAATAACGGTAACGACGATTCGTGTTTTTTAAACTGTTTTTAGCCCGAAGGTTAACGTCACAGGATTTAGAGGTAACGAAATTCTTTGAGTCGCTCAACCTGAACTGAAAGGTTAAACTTAGCTTGACGACATGGGACGTCAAAAACCTGTAATAACAAGCTTAGGAGAGGTACGGAAATGTAGATAATTTAAAACCACGACATAATTCGTACAAACAGGGTTTGAATTTGGTAAACCAATTGCCATGACCGTTCAGTGACATAACAGTTGAATATTTGAAATATACAACTGGTTTCTAAATATATAACTATGGTTTTCCAATGTGACACTCGAATATTATTTCAAGTGTTTGTATCTGGTAATCTCGTACATAGTGATATTTTCCAAATATGCCGATACAATTCGATCTTTTGATACAATATCAAATAATCAAAAAATTCAGTTGAAAATTACATATAAAACAATTTAATTAGTAGATTACAGCTTTTGCCACAATGATAATTGAATTGTAATAGGTTGGTTTCGTAATGTCATTAACAACTAGCATACTTGAAGCTCTTTACTTTTGATCTTTAGTTATTTCAAATAAGTACAAACAAAAACATAATTAGATATAAAATTAACATTCGAACAGTTTTTCTTACTAACTTGTATTACAAGGGAACGCCGTCGGTGTAGCGGCGATAATTAATCTTAAAGTATTTAAGCTGCCGGTATTTACCCGAACGAATGTCTCGTGTCGCGTCAAGAGACCGATCCTTCATCCGCTAAACAACGTTAGGAATTTGTTCATCCGAACACTTCTTTTGAACGCGTCACCGTTTACAACGAACGGTTCTCCCCAGAGTCCAAACTACGTTGTCTGTTATAATGGTGTGAAAGAGGACAGTCCGCGTTAATATATTTAAAAAAATCACGTTTTAATCTAAAGTATAGCTGATAACAAACATATTTACGAATAAAAATAAAAACATTAAAAATCGAATCAAACGTTTAACTTTTTTTTTTAATGACGAACTACACAGATTGGCCAGAGAAGCTGGCCTTGACTGCTTCACCGGATTGAGAGGTGGCATAGCTCTTAGGTCGCTTAGCCTGAACCTCTATCGCTAGTAACTCGACACAAGGGTCCCCCCGGTGACGGGTAACCTCGACTGTTACTATGTTAAGTTTAACGTTGACGCCCTCTTTGTGTTTCTGAATTATCTTGAGCATTACGAAATAGAATTAACCAGAACCTAACCAAATTCTCATTAAACTACCTTTGAAATATCTTTCCAATAAAAATGTAACATCGAAATCGATCGACGTGATATTAAGTTATTTGTCCATTTATCGCGAATGGGGACCATACTAGAAATACACGTAAAAATACATAAAGACGAATTAAAACCTCCTCCATTTCTGAAGTCGATTGAAAATTACTATCTGTCCTCTCTAAGTTTTTACTGCGTCTTAAACGAGACCGAAGTTTACAGGACTTAATTGTTATGTTTTTTTTAACTCAGTACATGCCTACAATTTCATACCCCGAAATATTAAAATGTCGCGAAAATCGGTCAATAGATGAATTGGTGCCACTTAGGTTTATCGAAGGCGTCCCACTGGCAGACTAATAGGGTATATGTGTTAGGGTTTGACGTTTATCGTAATGATGAAATGATAATTCACAATCAATTGGGAGCAACACGGTACAAGGGCGGCCGAGAGGGAACTTTCTCTTAATTTTTTTTATATATTCTAGTCAAGTACTTGACTACGATCCCACCTGATCTTAAGTGGAAATGCAGTCCTGGATAGCAAGCGCACTAGCTTAGTAAATGCCTATTCACTCTACTCTTGAAAATACCACATTGTAATCGGGAGGAAAGACAGACGCGGGCAAACTATTCCAGTCCTTTGCTGTACGAAGTATGGAAGACGAAGCAAAGCGCTTCGTTCGGGTTTGAGGGATTTTTACAATAAGAGGATGAAATCTTGCAGTGCGTCTAGAAGTCCGATGGTGGAACTGGGATGGGGGAAATCAGATCATGTAGTTCCTGAGCACACTCTCCAAAATGTAGAAAACCGAAAGGCTACCTTACTCTTGTGCTCAAGACTGAGCAGAATGGTTTCAGCTGCGTCGCCAAATAGCTTCTTAGCCCGCCTTTCCACCGAGTCCAAAGCTGCGAGATGGCATTTAGCAGCGCCTGCTCAAATGTGACAGCAGTATTCTACACACGACCGGACTTGAGCTTTATAAAGTGTTAAAAGCTCTCCCGCAGAGAAGTACGGTTGCACTTCGACCGAGATCCCAAGATTTTTTGCAGCTATCTTAGCATACTTTATAATGCACGAAAAAAAAATATCCATTAATTTCCTCATCGTGGCTTGGCAACACTAACCCGCGCCCGCTTCTCATGCTCCTCGATTGACAGCGGGCGACGTGTGACGGGTATTGTCGCTCTGACATGTTGACACTGTCAAAACTTGACTTCTGTCCGGATTCCGCATGTAAATCGTAAATACGGAAACATGAACCACTTTATGGCGGACACCGACACAATGCAACGACAAATTAAATAATAGAATAATAAAGTGAAATTCTACGTGAACGCATGTACTAGGAAACAGCTGTCGGTACATTCCAGCTCGTTACATTATTTTGTGAAACTATTCATTGGATTATCCCGAAGTGGCACTCAAAGTTAGTTTAGCTTTTGAATGTCCCTTGGATTACCCGTGAAATAGCAACCGACCGAGTCGTGGTTCGGCCCTCTAGGGCACCCTCAGATCGGAATGCTTACGCGTAACATAGTAACCGTCCAAACCGAGGCTACCCCTTTCTTTAATTTTTAACCGACTTCAAAAGGAGGTGGCTTCTTCATTCATCTATAAGTTTTTGTATGTCATTTGTTTTATAATCAGTCGACTCATAGCGCCGTCATTTACTAAGCGACGTTGAATTATTTTTCTTGTTTGAATTGGGATTTAATTTATTTTACATCCCTTATTATTGTTGTTGACTTAGGAACTTGGATTCCGAAAATATACCACGGAAATAAAATTGTATACAGAATGATTGTTGATTACGACATTGATATGTTTATGTCAGTCAATAAATGACGGCGCTGTCGGTGCACTTTTGATTAAAAACAACAGACAACAACCTCCTTTTTTAAGTAGGTTAAAAATCAACCGGGACAACTCAATGTAACATCTCTGTGATTGTTCGCCCAGTCATATTCTCCTTAAAGGAGATAACGCCAAAACGAAAACGTTGTCAACGCTTGTTTATAATGCAAAAGACGTTTTTAAGCTAATTTCAAAGTAGAGACAAGGGGAATGCGAGAGCGACCCCCGCGGGGCACCCCCTGCGCTCACACCGCGCGCCTCGCCCTGCCGACCCAGTCTCCAGCGGCGACTCATTCTCTTAAACATGGTGACAAAGTGACAATTCAAACATTCGACTCTAATGTTGTTTAGGAACACTGTATAGGCAAACAATTCGCCTTATTTATGGCCGCGTTGTCCGACCACAATAGGCGTGTCTTGGTTCACATTTGAGCCGTTTCATTTCCGGACAGAAATATGGCGCGTGCATCGTGTTGTCCTACGCATATTTTAAACACTTAAGTTTGTTTTTTAACAAGCCATTATTTTATTAATAGATAAATATATAATATAATTTTAAAGAGGAAAGATTTGTTTGTGTGTAATAGATAAGCTCCGGAATTAGTGAACCAATATTATTCATTCTTTCGCTATTAGTAAGTTAGATTACTTAGTAAAATAGATTCATTAATACATAGCTAATTCCATGTTAGTACACAGATTACAGCCTTTTATTTGTATCGCAAGGAGATTCGTATCGAGTCTCACAATCGACATTACAGCCGGGTGACTATGTCTTAACAGTTTCTTTTGCCAAACATGGACATTTGTAGGCTGGTACTTTACTCTGTTTTAATAAATACGGCCTGTATTTTTTTTTAGAGTTTAGAGGTTTTCGATCTAAAATCTGACAACTAAAAGGCCATGTTTATTATGATAGTAAGAATATTTTAATGACACTGAGTCACACACAACAGAGCTTACTATGAAACAATCGACATAAATACGAGTATGTAATCTGTGTTTGACAATTTAAAAATAAGTTACATATAGCCTCCTTTTCAACTTTGTCTTCTTATTAAATTTCAAAGCAATATGTGAATTTATATCATAATTCAAACATGCCATTTGTTTGAAATAAACCTAGACGGTAAATTCGAAAAACGTGACAACCCCAAACCTACAGTCCCGGTTTGTTGCTATAACGAGAACAATTCGAAATAAGTTACAATAGAGAAAGCTCTCCCGTCTTATGTTAGCGTTGCTTTAAATCCCTCGTAAGTCACACAATTATTGCATGTCTATCGAGGGGGTAGTCCCCGCCCCTACTATTAGCCGCAGTTCATTCCAGTCGCACCCCTCGACTTTGTCCGCGGCTAATCCGTCCTGGAAGTGGCTAAATATCTTGTGCAAATAAACATTCGGCGCGTATTGTCGTGGGGCGAGCGTGTCTGTGGCCGATCGGATTATGTGGCTCTAGCAATGATATCAGTGTTCGTAATGAGCCTCAACAAACAGAGATTTGCGACGCAATCTGCAGCCATGTGCGGCGCGGATTCCGATTTCTTGTTGTGATTGCTTTTTTACCGACTTCAGAAGAAGGTAGTTAACAATTCGATTGTATCTACTGTATTTACATTTATTCTCCATTTTAGTTTCATTGGCATTGGAGTTTAGATTTCTAAGATATATTGGATAACTGCTGTAAATCAATGCTTTTTATTGGCAATTTACATATAGTAAAAGGTATTGGCGATATTGTATAGTCCTGGCCACTGCTGAAAATCAGCGCTGTGGCAGCCTTGCACATGCTGAGACGGTGTCCAATGTTGGTATCATGTCTTACTTATCCTTTCCTTCTTCCTTTATAGTATTTTGTTTATTTTTCTTTCCTTGTTAATGTGTTTTATATTTTTTATGTATATTATGATGTCAACGTCAATGCTAATACCTTCTCCGGAACACGTTGCATCTTATGCTATAATTATCATGTTTATTCCATCAATAGTTTTTGATTAGTACAGATAGAGCCGGGGTAGCTCAATGACCGGGCGGTTGGCTCAAGTTGTATAGCACACTAGCAACCCCAGTTCGGTCCCGGTGCCGGCACCGATAAATTTAGCGTTGAAATTTTATTTGCTGATTTACCACGCGCTCGGTGGTGAAGGGGAAACATCGTGAGGACGTGTAGGTTTCCTCACAATTTTTTTCTTTGAACATTTTTCTAAGACATGCGAAGTCTGCCAATACGCACTGGGGCTGCGTGGCGGACTATGCTCTTATACTCTCTTTGCGGAGAAGGCTTGCGCCCAACAGTGGGACATATATATTATATATATAAAGGCTGTAACTTTAACTTTAACAGATACATTTTTTTAAAATATTACATAATTTACATACGTTTCAATTTCTAGAGACCTCGAAGAAAATTATCCAAAATTACTAAATCTAATGACGTAAGCATGATTTTTTTTTCATAAAAACAATAGGTAGCTGTCACGTTGCACTACCGAAAGCAAACACATGTAAGTGAGGTCGCTGCCAGGAGACCACGATGCTGAACAATACCTTTCTATTATCATTGATAGACAGATCCACGCCCCTTCTCTGCCCAGTTGGCTGCCTCTCCCAATGCTAGTTGTATGTAAATATTGTTTCTCCTTGAATCGCTTGCGTACTGCGTCTGAATACTACGCTCTCCAACCGACTTAAAAAAAGAGGAGCTTCACAATACTGAATTTATTTATGTTTTTGTATTTCATTTGTTTGAAAGGATTTGGTATTCATTAGAACCTTTATTAATTTTGTAGCTATAGGACGTTAGATTCCGAAGATGTAGTATCTTCGGAATCTAACGTCCTATAGCTATCCTATAGGATTGTTTTTGATGAACTACAAAGATTGGCCAGAGAAGCAGTCATGCTTCACCGGATTGAAAGGTGGCATAGCTCTTAGGTCGCTTAGCCTGAACCTCTATCGCTAGTAACTCGACGCAAGGCCCCCCCCTGTGAGGTGTAACCTCGGCGGTTACTATGTTACGCGTAAGTATTCCGATCCGAGGGCACCCGAGAGGGCCTAACCCCGACTCGGTCGTTTGCTATTTCACGGAAACTAGGAGAGTTCTATTTAAAAAATAAATTGAGTTGAAATCGTATGGCAGGATGTATAGATTACAAATCTTTTTTTTAGTACCGGAAGGGTGGGGGGGATCTTCGAGATAAGCCTTCTGGGTGATCTCCAGTGGACCCTACCGTAGCCTTATTCTACGAGGCCAGGACTACCGGGCTGACAATACAAAACTGACACAAGATAGCTATGAAAATCGTAAAATTAATATTATGTAAAGGATTTATTCTATTAGTAAGACTCTAATAAGTGCAAGAAATTAGTACTGATTACTGTTTCCCGGTTTCTTACGTACTAAAAAATTGATTGTTAAGTTAGTACACTTGTGCATGGTAATGGGCCAATATGTATTGCCAATATGTGACCGGTGATAAGTTCCCGGTCACATATTGGAGGTAATAAGCTTTAAAAGCGGTGAGCGATTGCTGTTTCTATCCACCCCAAACGTTTGAAAGGATATGAGAAAGTTTGTTTAATACTGTACAATTCAGTCTTCTGCATATTCATATTGTTTGAACTGTGGCAGTTAATGAAAAGACAAACGTGACACATTAATTCCGAACCGTCGAGCACAAAAGGGGGCTGGCAGCGTGTAGCCCAATATTAACATAAAACGTGTTGTTTCCATCAGCGCAGAGCCAATCTCGAGTGACGATGCAGTCGGCGGCCGGGCGCTTGCCTATTCATGAGCCACAGCCCCGGCTGCAGAGCTGCAGCGCCCTCACACATTTGAATAAATACAATTAACTTGTTTGTTTAAGTCACCCCGAAACTCCTTCCACCTATCCTTGGCCACATTCCCGGACGACAGCTATGTACGTTCATGTCGAGACCTTTATAAGTTCTCACGTAACTTTTTTTTAATTCGACAAGTGGCAATCGAGCATATGGGTCACTTAAGTGATCACCGTCGCCCATGAACATCCACAGCACCAGAGGAGCTGCAGGTGCGTTGCCGGCCTTTGAGGTAGGAGTAGGCTCGTCTCTTGAAGGTCTCAAAATCGTAAACGTTCGAAAACACCGGTGGTGACAGTTGATTCCACAGGTTGACAGTGCGTGACTTTAACCGTAGACAGGGTTCATGTCTAGCATATGGCTATTGATAAGCAATGAAACGGAATACGGGCAAATACGGCTATAGTCCAAGCTTGGTTTTGATTTTTTAACCGACTTCAATAAAGGAGAAGGTTCTCAATTCGTCTGTATGTGTATTTTTATGTTTGTTACCTCATAACTTTCGACTGGATGGACAACAGTTTTGACAATGGGATCCATGAGGAAACCATATAAGTCTTAGATTTGCATCAACTATGTTCGCGACGAATGGACGAAGATAAGATAAGAGAATATCATTCAAAGGTGCGATGAGAGTTTGGCCTCACCTAATTATTATTATTAATTGTACTTTCGTTATATTCCTATTTTATTTGAAGTCGGTTTTTATTTTTACTCGTAAATATACTATAAAAAAAAACGTTAATCAAGAAACAAACCTCTTGCTACATAAATAACATACTGTGTAACGACGCCTATCGTACGCAAAATTGAAAAGTATTTCGCGTACAGGATAATATTCAAATTGCGGCCAATAGATAACATTCGGCAGCGGCGGCGTCTCAAAGGCAAACGGCGGATCTCTCGCCGCACTGTTATTATCTCAACACCATCGCGCTCTCGCCTAACCCATTCCTTTTTTACCAGACGCTCCCATCTCCCTCCGACCGTCCCCGGACAAGCGAGACCTTCGCTCATTTACACTAAACTCGTCTGGAGGGCGTACCCTCGACGATTTATCATTTAGCGTTGCCTACAGACATTATTTGAAAGGCATTAAAATTGCGCTTGTGGAAAATTTGTCGGCATCGAAATTAGTACTTGGCGGCGAGTCCATAATTTATCGCATAAACCGCATACGGAGCTCCGCTAGCGACGCGCCTAATTACGAATACATTGACGTTGATGATCGTTTTGCTAATAAATTGCTACACATTACCATCGCCTGTCTATTGCACAACTTAACTGGAGTTATACAATTTGCCCGCTCGGTAAACAACTACTTAATCGCATTAGGACAATCGACTTGGCTGCTTTCTTTTTGCATTCATTAAAATTTCATTAAAGGAAATAGATACTGATCGATTAGCTTGTAATGTAAACTTTTTATACATTTCATAGACCACAAAGTACCGGAAAAACAATGATAACCCAGTGACTAAATAGTTCAAATTACGATCTGGGAGTCGTGGGATTCACCACCCGGTTCGTAACAATATATTTCTCTTTTTTCGTTTTCGTGTAAACATACCTCGATAGAGTTTGAACACGGTTAATGACGATGAGGTGAACTAAGGTAAGGGTAATATGCGTTATTAACATGGGATATTAATTATTTTTACTTTATATATTTGGCGAAATTGAGAAGCGATTGTTCTTTCTGTCTACTCCGTTAAAAAGTTAAAAGAACGTGAGACCTTAATTATTATTAGTCTCGCCTTTCACTCGTTCTACTTCGACTTATTTTACCTTATAAGCGATTTACAAAATATCCAATTGGATTATAAACTAGTTAAAAGATTTTTTTTTTAATTTACGAGAAAAAAAACCGACTTTATATCGAATCAAACATTAAAAGCTATTACGTGAGGACGCCCTATTTGTATTTCCGAATCATCATAGGAATATTACTAAATAGAATTAATCAGAAATTAACCAAACTTTCAACAAACTGCGCCTAAAGTAAATTCTGTCCAATCAAAAATGAATCATCGAAATCGGTTGGTGTGATATTGAATGATTCGTCCATTTGTAGCGTACATACTTGATGCTTTAACACTAATGTGGTTTCGCATCGATACCAGTATCAAAATTGGGCCAAATTCAAAAACACTAGCTTTCAAATAAAACAAGAATCACCAAAATCGTTTCACCCTGTCGAAAGTTATGAGGTAACATACATGAAAAGAAACATAGATACAGACGAATTGAGAACCTGCTCCTTTTTTGAAGTTGGTTGAAAAAATATAGGTTCCACATGAGTGACCTAATATACTAGAATGTTCCTCTGCATACGCTGCAATATTGTGGTGCAAGTATTATTTCGATCCCTTCTTTAGTTTTTGTAGTAAGAGCCAACAAACCCCCATTTATTAGCATAGATTTGTGTTATAAGAACAATGAACACGGAATTACTGGCAGCGAGGAGGTTATTCGCCCTACATGGTATGTTGTGCTGAGGAAGCTGTCACGCGCGGCGCGAACACCTGATGAGTGGGTACCGGCGTTACCGGCGCCTTGTAATTTGATCTCCGCTTGTAATTATTTACGTGAGAACGGACCGCGGCCGGTCCGCTCCCCACCGAAACGAATTGTTGATTGTACGCGGCTCGATGCCGTCGAGATTGTCCGCTCACGCTACACTTGGCCGCTGTGATCTCCTGTTTTCAGAGACCGATGTGTCGTGTTGCAGTTATTGGAGGCTAAAGGATGACAGGCTATATAAGTCCCTGTTGCGAACTGACGGACAAATAGCAGATAGATAGATTCTTTATTACTCACATTGAGATTAACACATACGACCACAAGCCATAAGACGTATGGCTTGTTTGACAGTTCAAAAAGAGGAGTGCTCCGATTGTCACCAAACTGGCCAGGTCAATCTGAAAAATTCCCTGAAGGTTTAATTGAAATCGGTTTAGCCGTTTCGGAGTCTAAATGGAACAAACCCACGCACTTTCTCTTTTATATAAATAGATCGCAACTCTCGACTCTCTTCCAACAACAGATCCAGTTGTAAGAACTACCGAAAAAAGAGTAGCTAGCTTGCTGTGTACAAATTAAAGTGCGACCTGGAATGTGCTATTAATCCTTATAAAAGATACAATTTAATGGATTTCTTTTTCCAGAGAAGTTGTCCGCGAATGCTACTTCGGATTGAGAGGTGCCTGAAGTCCCCTTTTATCTCTGAAGTATTGTAGATAAATTACGAAGTTTTAGCGCCTACAAATGAATTGAGAGCTCACCTTTCAGTCGATTAAAAAGAAAGCAAAAACTAACCTAGCGAAGCAGGCTGGGTACGCTAGTCGTTTAATAATTTTTTTTCTGTTTTAGCTTTCTTACGCAAGACACTTCGCGGCGTTGCTGAATAATATTTTTAAAAGATACTTTAAATAATTCTATTTACACATGAAATACGATAAAATTAAATGTCTAACATTTACTCTTGAAAATTAATTAAACGTAAGACAATCTGGACAATAAACAACAATTTGAGTATGAAATACAAAAGAAACTACACTTCAAGGCACATAATTAGTATATTAACACATTACAACACACTAATTGCACGATACGCGAATTTCCACAACAGACGCGTAATAAAAACAACAAACGAGCACGCTTAAAATTGCCTCAGATATTGCAAAGTATAAAGTTACGCCAGAAATAAAGAATACACAAATAAAACGGATAAATCACATCTTATTAGCACGGCAATTTAACACAAGATAAGAAATAAGTGGAACGTAGCAGCTACTACTTGTGAGAATTCTTTTTTTTTCTACCCGAGAAGTTAGTGTTGGAGTGACGACGGTTGTTTTGACTTATACTGACACTTGCGTGCACAGAGGCTGCGCTCCCGAGATCGGAACCAGCGAAGCTAGCAAAAGGCAAAAAATCCGCAAAGTATAGTGAAGATCTCTGTTCAGATTAGCGGCCATAGCGAAATTAACAACTCACGTTTATAAATACAGAATTTAATTATTCATAAAGGATTAACCGACCGGCTAAAAAACCGTTTATCGGTTATCCTAGACCCGAGGTTTTTACAACTTCACCGGTTTTTGAGAAATGTTGTTGAGTTCTTAGCGCTCAGCATGGACTTATCTTTGGGTAACAGTGCAAAGGAACCTTGGCTTAAAAGTGTTGGCGGATATACTCGTAGAAACCATTAATAAAGTAAAGGTAAATTTAAAGAAAGCCCCTAAAGTTATATACGAGTAAGATAATGAATACATATATATGGAGATGGGCCGGACATATCTCACGATACTCGGACAAAAGATGGACCATTGAAGCAACACTATGGAAAGGTTCAAAGGTTAAAAGAAATGTTGGTCGGCAAATAGGTTGTCTGATGATATCAGACAAGTCGCAGGAAATGACTGGATAATGTCAAGCAAGGATGCAGCCATGGAAAAGGATGGAGGAGGCCTTTACCCGATCAGGGGTCCAAATGGGATAAATGATAATACTAAAACTAATTAAACGTTATTTATTTTAAGTCTTTTCTTTAACCTTGATATTTTTTTTACTTTTTACACACACATTTTAAATTACCGACATGCACATACACAAAAATATTGGATACATATTATCAAATGTTATTATATATATTATATAACAAAATCTATAAACATTTTCTTACTTAGTTTTCGTCCTTCGGTACACATCTCCCTGCTAGACTAATATATAGCCTGTATTAGGGAGATGTTGTACCTAACTCCGAGTTTATGAACTAAAGTTTGTTATATAGCTTTTGTGGTATTCGTGTGTTTTTATATTACTAACAAACATCGCAATGTAAAACGCAAAAGCATATTGGAATAAATGGCCTTTTTCTTATATATTATATAGACCTTATAAACCGAACGATTAAACTGGATGCACATTTACAACCGGTCCTTCTGGAAATCGTTGATGGAGGCCTGTGTCCGGCAGTGGATGTCCTACGACTGAAATGATCATTATAATAATATCTTCAATCACTTTCATCGTTATCTGTCATCCTATAATTAGTGATTTTTTTTTATTACGTAACTAGTCTGCAATGTTGTTTTAATAAAAATTGATATTTCACCACACATTTGGCACACTTCACGCCGCATATGTTACACCCATTTTTATTATTCTACATTATTTACTGCTGCTAGATTTCCATATCTCTACCCTCAACACATATATGTTCCTTAACGTCTATGCTAGTTTGCTAGTCTATACGATTTCTTCAATAGTTTGACTTTTAGCGCCATCTATTGGTAGAACATAAGACTAGTCGAATAATAGCCGCCGCATTTTACCGCGCATACCAAAATGATTAGATAGGAGCCACTTCACATTACACGATAACATTTGACAGTATTAATTCAAGTCAATAAATTATGAATTTATTTTCAATAATCTCCTAGGCTTACGACGACGACTGGGTGTTTGTTTAAACAACAAAATGTTAAATTGGGCGCTTTCAATAAGTGGGCACGGCGGGTAGGGACTGCGCGGCGCCCCGCTGCGACGGGCCCCTAAACACACTCAGACCGCGGGGCGCCGCGCCTCGCACACTAATAACACCGTCTTTCCCTCTGTCATGCCTTATTTCATCCCAACGTCTCTCGTTTTTTCCCCCGACTCGATTTTTTTCCCTCTTCCCGCGAACCGACCTCGAGCAACAACAAAACGAATCACTGATGATAGTAATCCCTCATCCTCATTGTCTTTTGGCAGTTTCGTGGAATAAAATATGTTGCGCTCTCGCGACTTGATATCTGAACGTCACATTATAAATGGCATCGTTTAAAATATTTTAATACCCACTACATCGGGGCGATATTAATTTAGTACGGTTGAGTTGAGCGGCTTGGGTGCTGTTGGAATGTAAGATGACGGATTACCGACCACCGAGATCGGGAGATAACCGCTTGAGATCTCGTACGTTCTATCGCTGCCCTGCGCTCCCTATACTCCGTCCATCCTACATTCAGATGTTACTTACTTCAATACCTAAACTATTTAATAAGGCAATGTTTTCTTATGTTACAGTGTACTGACATTCCTGAAATAGGCGTCGGAGTATTTATAGTTAGTTATGACACTAATACAAGGGTTGTCTATGAGAGATCAAGGAATATACATCACTTGATCGCATCTCAATATTTATACAAAGGTGTTATATACATTTAATGTAAAAATAAGGCTTGGTGTAAAACTGCACTTCGTAATCCATAAAACCAGAAGCTATAAGAGAGAAAGGAACGAGTGACTACACACATTGTAAGAGCCTGGAATATACTACTTCTATACTCTCACTACTTACTTCTATTTCTGTAGAAATTAATGACTTCTAAGCTCCTACGCTGTTATTCTGTAATCTATTATACTACTACAAGAAAATTGATTTTACCCACATTTCAGCTAAAGTCTTCCATGCTCACGGATGACTTGTTTACAGTCCCTCTCCATAGTGTAGTCAAGGCCAGAGTGCACAATATCTTTCTCGGTATATTGTGCACTGTAGCCTTGACTACAGGCCTTGTTTACAGTACTAAAACCTTAATTATTTACTTTTTAATGAGTTCTAAACTACCTAACAAAATCAGTTTGACCAATCTTTTGGCTGTGGCACAATACTGCATGCACGTCACACTTTTTCATAAGAAAAAAAAAACAATGACAACTGTTGCTAGGATACCATGTTGTTTCAATGTAACGCAATAAAGTAAGCTGTTTGTTATAGTTCTCTGCAAGATGGTTAAAATAAATGTTGAAATGGTGAGAAAGAAGGCGGAACATCACGATCGACTGTTAGCTCCTTTAGAAGAGATATCGTTACACCAAGAAAACATTGAAAAGATTGAGTATATTCAAGACTGGTGCCCCAAATTGAAAATACTTCTAATGCAAAGCAATTTAATTGCAAAAATTGAAAATCTTAACAAGCTCAAACACCTCCAATATCTTAATCTGGCGCTCAACAATATCGAAATTATAGAGAACTTGGACAGATGCGAGTCTTTAAACAAACTGGATTTAACTCTCAATTTTATTGGTAAAATAGTAAGTGTTGAATCTCTGGCTGGAAATTACAACCTACAAAATTTATATTTGACTGGAAATCCCTGTACAGACTACGACAACTACCGCGATTATATAATAGGAACTTTGCCACAGTTGACGACCCTGGATGGCGTGGAAATCGAGCGATCTAATCGTATCACGTCGCTGCAAAACTTGCCTTTAATAAGATCGGATATTTTATTTGAACAAGAGAATTATTTATGCCAACGTCAAAAGCAAAAGGTGAGACTGCAACATGACATAACAAATAAATGGGAAAACGAATATAAGGACATGGATCCAGAAGAGAGGAACAAAAAATTTTATGCTGAAAAGTGCGAGTATGCGCCGGAAGTAAGATATGAAATGGAAAACATGCGACAACTTAAACTTAAGAGCTATGAACCCGAAAAACAGGAAGAAAAAAGAAGTTATAAGTTATTTGCTCCAGACGGCAGACCATTTAACATAAATCAAGCTAAAATTGATTTCATGTTCAGTGATACGGAGCCTGATAAATTCATATTAGATTTGGCCGTGTATAAATATTTAGATAGCAGTCTTCTTGACATCGACGTCCAACCAAATTATGTACGAGTAACAATTAAGGAGAAAATTTTTCAGCTCCATCTACCGGAGGAGGTCGACACTACTAACTCCACCGCTGAACGTTCACAGATAACTGGCCACTTAGTTGTAAAAATGCCAAAAGTCAGTGGCGTTCTGAAAACAAAGATGGCGCTAAAAGAAAATCCTAAATTAAAGTCGCAATTGTATAACAAACCTAACGTTGAACATACCAGTGCATATACAGGGCAAAGTAAAAGAGAATTCTTGGAAATTGGACCAGCGGATGATGTTCTCGACTTTACTAAGATTACTGAAAGGAAATCAACACCCACTTACATAGATCCGAGAATCCAATTAGACGAGAAGAAACCGTCACAGGACTTCGTGGATGATCCTGACGTTCCACCACTTATTTAGATAAAAACGTCACCACGTTATTCTCAGTTAAATTCAACTAATTTTAATTTTTTGTTTGGAGATTGAATGTTTACTATTATTTTTATATGCGAGTATGCGACTTGATCGACGCGATCACTGTCGCCCTAAAACACTTACCACAGGTTGTAGATGCTTCAGCCCTGTAGTTCTGGGGTCTCAAGAATAAGACTACAGTATCCCCTGCTTGTCGTAGAAGGCGACTAAAAGGGGTCTCGGGTTCACTGGCGACAAGGGTGGGGGCCTTTGTCGTCCGCCAAGGTGGACCCAAGAAGAAGGCGACATCGGCAGGCTCGTGTCGCCTTGCACCGCGAGGGCACAGGGAGTAAGAGCACGGTGCAGAAGGGCTCCGGTGTGTTCCTCTGGAGATCCCGGAGCCCCTCACCATGCACCAAAGAGGTTGAAGGTTGTAGATGCTTACCTTCTTATGAAGACTCAGGTATTCGGCACCTGGGATGCTCTTCCACTGTATTCTCATATTTTGCTAGTTTGTGGTATGCTTTTCGATCGCACTGGTCCATTTTTGCAACAGCAATAGTCTTTGTAGTGACCCGTAATTGATATGTGTATAGTACATGTTATAAATCCAAATAAATTGTGATAATGTGCCGGTAATGTAGTTTTCTTTAACTCGAATAGCAAGAGACAATAATAACTGCTATCTTTAAAACCGACTTCCAAAAATTGAGGAGGTTCTGAATTCATCTGTATGTTTTTTTTTAATTTACTTCATAACTTTCGATTGGGTGGACCGATTATGTAGGTTTTTTTTTTATTTGAAAGCAGATGCTTCCAAATTTCAATTGGTTCAATTCTGACAATGGGCCCCATGAAAAAACTATATGTCTTATATTTGTATCATGTAAGTGCGCCACAAATGGCCAATCAAGCCAATCGGTTTCGATGATTATTTCTTTTATTCGAATGGATGTACTTCAAGACTAGTTTAATGAGAGTTTGTTTAGGTTCTGATTGATTACATTTCATAATTAATATTAGTTTGTAAGGATTTATCAGTTCACTTATTAGTAATCTTTTCTCTAATTAGATATTTATTTTTTATTTGCAAATAATTGTCACACGAAAGTGTTGCACGGTAAAATAATAGTGACAATAATTTGTGGATAACGACATTCGTTGGTAATGCAGCTGCATATTTTATTTGTACTAAGTCTTTTATAATTTCAATTGTACTATTGTTTATTGTCCCAAATAAAGAGAGAAAAATCCTCCGATAATTCATAAATACAAAGAGGGCGACCGCGCGTAATAGCATTTTACGTTTGATTCAATTTGAAGACTGTTTTTGTTCGTTATCGTAGATATACTTGTTATTATTACATTATGAAAAACAATTTATTCTCAATCAATTTCACACACCAAGCGCGTAGTAAATCAGCACATAAAATTACAACAACAAATTTATTGGTGCCGACACCGGGGATCGAACTCGAGTTGCTAGCGTACTATGCAACTTGAGCCAACCCGGACACGGAGCTACCACGGCTATTATCCGGGTGATTAGCACTTAATGGAAATCTGTAAGAAACTCGTGATTTCAAACAAAATCCTTATGGGTTAACGTCAAAATAACATGAAAATACAATAAAACAAATGGATACGAGTTAAATACAACATTTAATACTTGGATATTATTAATCTAGTTATAAAACATAGGTTCCTTTGATTGACTTATTAATTAATAGTAGGCTTAGAGAACAATTAATGTTTGGTATAATCGATAAACATAAGCTATTTAAATTATATCTTAAAATCTAAATGTTATTTACAAGAGTCAATTTAAGTTACTATAAAAGATAAAGTGGTGTAGCAGCCATTTTTCATTTCACAAAGTACACGCTTTTTTAGACATTTAGGCATACACCACGTGGCTTATAAACGTTAGAGCATACGGTGCTGTTTTCTTTTAATATATCCTTTTTACAAGAAATTTGCTGTAAGCCCACGTGGCTATCAAAACTTCAACTAATGAGAGTCGAGAGTAGAAGTTATGCGAATAGGCTGGAAACCCGTTGTGGTACAACGGATCCTATGATGGATAGACGAAAAGTACATCGACTGATATGGCTTCTTAAATGGACGCTATCGCGAAAGCTATCCCAGCTTCGGATTGAGAGGTCGTTGAACTATTAAAGCTATCAGTTACCTCTGTTATGAATAACTTAGCGCTAGGTATCTCGTGAAAGAACTTCTGCTAGAACTGTTAATTATTGAATTAATTATGTCATGTCGGCATGCTGAGTTGAATGAGAGAAGGTCCAATCATGGGTCGACAAGACGCTTCAATCAAATTTGGTCCATATCGGAAATTTCATGCAGTACCACGAAGCACTTGAAACGGTGCCTGTATAACGATACCTTAATAAACTTATAATTACTCTATGATAAATGTAATGTTATTGTTGTAAAATTAACTAATTCTAGTAGTTTTTTTATTTTAGAAGGAATAATTTATAATTCTATTATTGCATTAAAAATATTCTCGGATTATGAATGTCATTGTTTATTCTTTGTACCGTTTCGGTGGTTATTTATATGTAATATTAAAAATTCGTTCCATTCGATCGACAATTATCT
Organism: Meandrusa payeni; assembly: GCA_029286785.1. Taxonomy (NCBI): domain Eukaryota; kingdom Metazoa; phylum Arthropoda; class Insecta; order Lepidoptera; family Papilionidae; genus Meandrusa; species Meandrusa payeni. The sequence continues at coordinate 5,524,805 of JAGSMX010000012.1, read as the reverse complement.
AATTTGACATTTGATAAATCAATTAAAAGTGGTATTAAATATGAACGATAGAAAGCAAATGTGTAAACAAGAATAAAGATGGCGGTAACCTAACCTCAATATATTGGGATTAAGGAAGAGAACCTAATACCAAAATAAGACATGGCTGTATGGACAAAAGTCTTTTGCCTTTCCCATTAGGGATAAATTAATATCATCAATTACAAGCTGAAGTGAAGCAATGGCGGTACGTTGGTATATTATAATTACAAATCATACATACATTTTTATTATCTAAACATAAATATGTTCCACAAATCCAATAGACGTAAGATTTTTTTAAATCTTACCACACTGTCGTTATTAAACCCTTTGTAGAATAGGACTCTTTATAGCTTGCATTAATTTATGACTTTAAATATATATAGGTCTAGTTTACACTGCTGATATCCCGTTCGTCTCCCCTAGTGGCGCCACCATTAATGTTCTAAAGCCATCAATATCTTTAATCTCCTTTGATGTGAACTTGGCCGATATTTGCTGACGGCCGGCCCAAGGAGGAATTAGTTTGAAATGAGCTGTCGCGAATTCACCAGGCGCCACATTCTATGTAAAAAGACATTATTCATATTAAATTTTGTAATAAAAAAGCAGTCATAGACTAATTTCTAGTTTATATACATATTTTTTTATTTAGTTTTTATTTTAAAAAAATTAAACCCAAATATTTTCACTTTTCATATTTTGAGTCCATCACCATTGTTAACCTAAAGACTTTTCCTACACTAGTTTGGGCGATAGACGTGTTCTTAGGTTAAGGCTCAGCCTTTATAATCAACACAGATCCAATACACAAATTTCTAAGACATGTAGGTTTCTTCACGATGTTTTCCTCCACCTCCGAGCGCGTCGTAAATCAGCACATAAAATTGCAACAGCAAGTTTATTGGTGCCGGCACCGGATCGAACTCGGGTTGCTAGCGTACTAGGCAACTTGAGCCAACCGCCCGGAAACTGAGCTACTACGGCTCAGCTGTAATGATATATATATAACATCACCTTGTTTTCAGCAAATAAATAAATCATATCTTTTTTTTTGTTAACGGGGAGGAAATCTTCAAAAAGATACCCCGCCTTCTGGGGGGAAGGCGGCGGTTATGTGGGGTTTTTACCCACTAAAACCTCCCCGGTGGCCCTTTCCTCGGTGCATGACGAGCGGCTTCGGGATCTCCAGTGGAACGTACCGGAGCCCCTCTGCACTGTGCTCAAGGAGAGCACATCCGGGGGGGGGGGGTTACTCCCTTCCCCCCCTTTGCCCTCATAGTGCAAGGCTACACGGGCCAGCCGATGTCGCCTTCTTCCCGGGTCCACCTTAGCGGACGACAAAGGCCCCCACCCTTGTCGCCCAGCGAACCCAAGGCCCCTTTTAGTCGCCTTATACGACAGGCATGGGATACCGTAGTCTTATTCTTAGTCTCCCAGAACTACAGGGCTGGAATAAATCGTATCTTATCTTATCTTACCTCATTCAGTTCAATCTTAAGTTGTTCCTCAAATCCTGGGCCTTGTATGTAGAACTTTCCGTTCTTTAGCGGTATTGGCAGTGGGTTCTCGACCCTAACGGTCACGTCCAGCTCTTGCCGTGAAACCGGTTTTCCGTTAATCTCGATCTTTATGTCAGGATTGCGTACGCGGAAATCGTCTTGGGCAAAATAGTCGAACTGTTTGTCGACTATCGTTGCTAAGCATGCGATGTTAAACGAAGCCTGAAATTGTTATAAAAATATTTGTTTTATTGATCACAAATATCAGATATATTTCAGAAGACCAAATACAAATACAAAAACTTTATTCAAAAATTTCCTTACAAATACAAGAACTCCCTGACTCCTGAACTAGGAGTTAAACCTGTATCTCAGGAATCAGTGCCCTCTCCCACTGCCTTACATCAATTTCATTTCAAATTTAATTTAACAAACAAAGAAAAATATATTTAATTTAACAGGGATATAAAAGATTTAAAAGAAAAAAAAATATTCGTATATAAATAAATAAATGTGGACAAGTAGTATTTTAAATATGCGTGTGTGTGTGTGTGTGTGTGTGTGATAAGTGTGGTATTTAAATTATAAGCATAATTTCTTCCGTCTGCTTATAATCGAGCGACAACAGCCAGTTTTTAATTTTGGCTTTCATTTTATATGTGTTCTGTGGATGAAAGTTTAAAATCTTGTTAATTTTATTATAAAGATCCCATGTCACTAAGTTGCTATAATAAACATCGTTGTGGTACGTTACCTTTTTTAAAAATCAATTTATAAAATTAGTAACAAGCACATAACATTTGCTTTCTCTGTATATTCTTTTTAAATTAAGGGTGTATCTAATATGGTATATTTTGTTTTGTATATAATCGAGCTGGACGGTGGCATGCCCTTGGAGAAGCCTATGTCCAGCAGTGGACTGTGACAGGCTGATGATGAGATGAATCGAGCTGTACTCCAATTTTACATATCATTTAAGCTTCGTCTTTCTTTTTTTGCCTAATTATTTTGGCTGTATACTATCCCAAGGTCATGTTTAGTTTTCCAGCTAATAGAATAGTATAGAATATTTGTAGTTACAATTTTAATACAGTAAGAGTTACATGTTTAGTTATTTAACTGACATGCAAATTTTAATCTTACCTTTCAAAAGGCAAGAGTTTCATTAGCAATTACCAACATCTTAATATATGATAACTTTTGAATATATATGAAATATGCCAACCTGATCGACCAGTTTCTTAAAGTATTCATCGAATGTGACCTTTAACGTGAACACTTCCTTTGCTTCAGGCGCGAGGTTCATGTCAAACTCTTTCCTTTTGACACTTTCCCCAGTCTTGCCCGTGTATGTAACCGTGTCTACCCTCAGTACACCCTGCACCTGGTGTGGGTTAACTGTCGACCGGTTTTTCATATGGAGAACCTGAAATAATACCAAATATACATAGTGAATTTGTCTGTCGATTTCTTTATGAAAATTGCAGGGACCGGGCTTTATGACCTGTCCAGGGGTAGTCTTTCACTACCACTACCGAAGTCAGATCGAAACTGGACTGGAAATAATTAAATCACTGAAAATGACTTTCGTATTATCTAGATTTATATTATATATAACTAGCTTCAGGAATCCGAAGAAATATACACCTATCAACCCGATATGCAAACATTTTAGTACTTAATACAATAAGTAAGTACTTAAGCTTAGTTGGAGTGGTTAACAAGAATAATAGTAGTAATATTTGTGAAAAAATATTGTTACCAATCGTAAAAAAGAGAAAAAAATATTTAAAATGACCAACTAAAATATGTCCATCGATTTCTTTAGACTTTTCTGAGACTTAGGATACTTACGACAGTGAAATCTTGGCCAATTTTGATGTCGTCCCTCAATTCGAAGTCGAAAGTGACGTCGTTGAAAGCATCGTTAAGGTAATACCTCGCGAAAATACTTTCAGATTTACGGAGAGCTTTCTCCATCGTTTCCCGTTCCTCCCACGTTCGCTCGGGATATTTGTATGTATTTGTGATATCCTGTAATGTTAGAAAGGTATGTTATTAAAATAGTTGTAACAAATGTAAAACGTATCTAAGATTCCAAAATCAAAATGGTTTAAAGACTTTTCGAAATGTCCGACTTCTTTTATGACTTTTTCTTTACTTATTGTGAATGCTATACAATTTATAGTACATCAATAATTTTTTATTGATTGAACACGAACATTTTTAAAATACAATTAAAAAAAAAACAGTAAAAAAGTTGTAAGGGCCATCGCAGTTACAGGTGAAGACTGCATACAAAGACACATACAAAAACAACACAAAAAATTAAATTAAATTAAATTTTAAAATTAAAATTAACTTATCAAAAAGAAAAAGAACAAAAAGAAACTATTTATTTTTTAATGACTTTTTAAACATAAAAATACCTTGAGAAAAGAGGTCGATGTCATTAGTTTTTGATATTGAGTTAAATTCTATTTATAGGATAGGTTCGACCTGTATAAACTTCTTAACAATTAGTATCGTTATGGTCTAGGTAACCACAACCGTATAGAAAAAGCTAGGGCGGAGAGAAGTTCAGGGGTGTAAATAAGCAAGATCTGTCAGTTTTATTGTTATTTATACAACTGACTCAATTTTAAGCAATTGATTTACTTATTTCCTTATTCAATATTGTAATAATATATAATTTATTATATAATGAAACCAAAGATTTTTTTTAAATTTCATTATATGATAACTTACTTCACGTTCCAGGGTTCCGATGGCTTTCGTGGATATATTTTGTCCAATCGAAATTGGATCGCGGCCAATCAGCTTCAACGGTTGAATCTCTCCGGAGTATTTCCATAGCACCTGAAACAGTTATATAACTACCCTTGAAGTACATCCTTTCCAATAAAAAATGAATAATCCAAATAGATTAGCGTGATATTAAGTTATTCGTCCATTTGTCGTGCACATACTTAATTCAAATTTAATACTGTTAGCGACAGTTGGTCCTCCTGAATGCCAACTTAGTTTTAAATATTATTGTTAGCGACAGTTGGTCCTACTGAATTCCAATTTAGTTTTAAATATTATAATCTATAAAGTTGGTGGACTGACTAATATAAAAGTACTTTAGTTTAGTCAACTACTTTTATCGTTTGTTGGCAACCAAGGCCGTTTCCGCTTCCGTCTTTGAAAGAGATGCATATACTAGAAATTTAGGATAAAAGGACTGTCTCTGTAGACAATTAGTGTACAGTTTAGAACAAGTGAGTTATGCTGGAGGAAAAGCCCTTTAAAAGTGAATCTCTCAAACAAAGTCAGTAAGTCTTTAATAAATTACCTCTAAGTTTCTTGATGTATTGCTATTATAATATGATAAAATATAAAATATGTTGTGTGCCATGTTGAGCAAGGTAGCTCACAATACTTATAAAGTTTTCTCATAGATGTCGTGAGAGCTGTACCAAATTAATATGTGATCAAATGGGACATGAAAAAATCACATCAAAAATCAATCGATAGTTATGAGGTAACAAACTAAAAATTGAGAACCTCCTACTTTTTGAAGTCGGTTCAAAATTAACTTCTTACGTCCTATAGATGAAGAGAATATTTGACTTAACATTTATATAAATAAAATAACTCTCACTTCCTAACTTATTAGGTCTTATGTCGCGGCCACCGATTGGAATCCACTTTGCGTCCAGGATCTAATTTAGAATGGCCAATATTGAACTACTGCACAGGTGAAGGCGGCCTAACTCTTATTAAACGGTTTAACAGTTTACCTACAAAACCATTGTATTGTTTGTATTTGTGGAAAGTAAAGAGTCGTGGTAGCTCAGCGTCCAGGCGGTCACCTCAAGCTGCATAGTACGCTAGTAACCCGAGTTCGATCCCCGGTGCCGGCACCAATAAATTTGTTGTTGCAATTTTATGTGCTGATTTACCACGCGCTCGGAGGTGAAGGAAAACATCGTGAGAAAACCTACATGTCTTAGAAATTTTTTTTAAGACATGTGAAGTCTGCCAATACGCACTAGGGCCGCGTGGCGGACTGTGCCTTTATACTCTCTTTACAGAGAAGGCCTGTGCCCAGCAGTGGGAATTATACTAACTAGTTATTTATAAAAGTTTAACTTTAACGAGCATATGATATCAAGGGAGTCAGATGGACGCTGATTTTAGAAAACCGCGAGATTCTATATATCTATATATCTATATATCTATATATCTATATATATATATATCTATATATATATGTACACAATACGGAACACGTACCTTATCTGCGTTGACCTGCGCGAAGACGTAAGAAACATCGTAAGGTCGTTGGAGTTCAGCTTCCTTGACGGCGTGCAATGATGCTGGGCCGAGGCGGTATATGTCTTCGGACGTCTCCTGTGGGGTGGAATCGATCGCCTGCCAGCCGCTGTACTCTGGGCCGAGGTCTGGTCGCTCCATCCATACCTGCGTATAAAATTGCATTTTCGTTTTTTTTATAAGCAAGTTCTTGACTATTACGATGACACCTGATGTTAAGTGGAAATGCAATCCTTATATATAATTATATTTTTAAATCCGATATAAAATTTTATCGCCACTATTTTTCAGTTTAAATAAATTTGACTACTAAATAGTACCTCATTCCACACGTGATAGTTCCAAACGGAGTCCCGGGTGAATTCGTCTAGTGTGTTGCCATCCTCGTCTTTGATGATGTCAATTGTGAGACTTCCTTGACTGTCGTGCGCTGCATCGTAACCAGTGACCGGCCTGCAGGGAATTCCAAGTGCTCTGCAAACTAACATAATAATTATAATTATCGTGTGTACCTACACAAAAAGAACGACTACTGGATTTTATCAATGAATTATTTTAATTATATTCGTCTTGCAAGAATCGATTTTTTTTATTTAATAAATTTATTTATCAGTGGAAACATTATTTATAAGTGACAGTTGGTGAGAATGTAATTAATTTACTTAGATATATTTTACAAAAAAAAAATCTTGCGCGTTTAGTTTTAACGCCTGAGAGAGAGTCAACTAATGAGTAAAAATTAAAATATATTTATTTTGTTAATTAAGTATATTAAATATTTAATAAGTATATTGTAATATCTTAAACAAAGGTTCACAGAGGCGTACTTAGTTCCTTAGTAGCATTCTCTAACAAAACCGGGAGAGAGAAAATACATTTTCAAAGATGTAATCATTACGGAAAAGATAAAAGACATAACGTAATATTAAAATATACACATTAGCATGTAGGAATTGACAAAACAAATTACAAATTAATAGCATTTCGTTTCTTTGATGTACAATTTTTTCATAATTTATTTTTATTAAATTATATAATTTATTATTTAATGTAAAAATCGACTTATATTTTATTACAATTATTATAATATATACTTGTAATTAATTTTTATTACCACGCGCTCTGCGGTGAAGGAAAACATCGTGAGGAAACCCATATGTCCTAGAATTTTTTGTAAGACAAGTGAAGTCTGCCAATCCGAACTAGGCGGACTATGCTCTTATACTCTCTTTACAGAGAAGGCCTGTGCCCAACAGGGGACATATATATATAAGTATATACTTATATAATATAAGTAGAAATGTATGGTCATATAGATACATTGATAAATAGATAGACTCTTTATTTCTAATATAAATTAAATAATGTAGACACAAAAACAAAATTTAATGAATGATGAATTCAAAAAACCGAACTTACTAGTAGTCAGAACGCCGGCGTAGACCCAGCACTGTGCATATTTGACAGGTTTCTTTTTCTCGTAATACTTTTGCAGTATGGACAACGAGCCGACCCATTTAAGAGGATGTGTGCCCCCGTTGTAGTCGCTGAGCTCCGAGCCCCAGTTGCCGAACAAGACCCCGTTGTCGTCCTGGACATTGACGGCGGCCGATAGAGCGCGGACAGTCCTGATTGGATCACTTCTGGCTCGACCTTTGACCTGGATTTGCATGGAAATATATTCATTGTGGTCAATGTGAGTCAGTGGTTTATTGATTTCGTCAATTCAGTCGAATTTAAAAGAGTGTGAATCATTTATCTATATGACAAATATGTATTTGACTAATTGTCAAGACAAATTGCGTCGCTAGATTGCATTTTTATTGATTTTATTGTAAGTGAAAACTTCTATGAATTATGGAACGATTGAGACATGCCATTTAACCTGTTTTGCCCGGCTTTAAAAAAAGAGGAGATTTAATATGAGCGATTTTGATTATTTGTTTTGATAAAAAGGGATTAAATAAGATTCTATATTTTTTGGATAATGGCTTTTCTAATTCGCGCTAAGACAATATATAATCTCAAAGGTTTGATCAAATGTTGGTCAAATATACATAGATATAAGGAAAAACAAACTAAAATACATTTAATACATTATCGAATAGAACAGAGTGTAAAATAATAAGTATTTTAATTATGATAACATTATACAGCAAGCAATGTATTATCTATATAATGCATATCCTTCTATCACGTGACAAGTGTCCTTTACCTTTCCAACTTCCCTAACCAGGTACAATGCGCAGTCCAGAATATCCTTTTCGTACTGAGCGTAATTCCACGGCGAGGGCTTGATTACGTTGTACACACCTCTGTACATGATACCACCGTCCTCCTGGACATACTCCTCACGGTGACTATGTCCTAAAAAAAGAGAAAATTGTATAGAAAATATTTTTTACTTTAAATAATTTACAAAAACCTAACATAGCTATGGTAGGAAGTAACGATGGAGTGTACAAAGCCTTTTATTTTTTACTTGTGGGAACGTACCTGACCGCGTAATCGTCCCCCGGGGAAAGGACGAGTTATGTCGGGCCCCACCGACCAAACCCACAAGATGTTCCACCATCGTCGCATTTGGCGGGGCTGCGGGATCGCTTACGCACGCACCGCGGCCCCGCCTGCGACTCGGATGCCTTGCGGCATCCCCGTCCCGGGGGAGGACGAGCCTCCCCCTCACCGCCCTCCAGGCAAGGCGCGCCGGAACATAGGACGCGCCTTCCTTTACGACCTCCGTAAGCGGGTGATGAACTCCCCCGAGTCCATCACCTGGAGGCCTTGGGGGCCGGGAATACGAGCTCCCACCTCGGAGTGTACAAAGCCTAAGTCTGCTATTACAATCGTATCAATAAGTCATGTGTGGTTAGTGATGTCATAATTGTCGATTTTTGTCAGCTTTGGTAATCTGCCATATTGCGCCACTATCGGTTCTAAGTATTAAATGAGAATAAGTGGTTTTCCGAAGGCGTACCTCTATCACTTTAAAATTGTTATTTTTTTTATTCATACTAAGCAAATGCTTCACCATTATACCACATGATGTTAAGTGGAAATGCAGTCCAATCCAGTGAAATAGCTTAGTATTTGTAATCTCGTACATATTTGACTTCCAAATTAAACCATTACATTTCAATCAATATTAAAAAATCAAAAATATCAATTTGTTATGATTGTGAAGTAATTGATTACGGTTTTTGACACCAGGACACAATTGCATTGTAGTTAGTCGGGTGAAGTGATGAAAATAACAGAGTCGTATTCGCTTAAAGTGTATTGAAAGTGTGTTTTTTTACGACGAAGTACACAGGTTGGCCAGAAAGGCTGGCCTTCATTGCTTCACCGGGTTGAGAACTGGCATAGCATAGGTCGTTTAGCCTGAACCTGTATAGCTAGTTTACTCGACACAAGGGTCTCCCCGGAGAGGGATAACCTCGGCCTGGACGGTTACTATGTTAATAAAAGTGATACACATCGACCTCTTTATATGATAACGGATATACAGCAACTGTTAAAAGACTGGCCACGTCTCACTGATCGGGCTATTTATTATTCTTTTGACACCGCTTTTCTGTGAGGTTACGGTACTGTCGAAACAACTTTTTTAATTAAAAATGTTAACTTACTATTGGCATTAACTCATTTTAACAATCCAAAACGAACTATATTAATTTGTCGACTTTAATGACGAATGGTGTGTTTGAATCTACTACTGTATTGAAGATCGTACTACATACTTCTGTACTTCCTACCCGTATGCTAAAACTATAAGAAAAAAGTTTAAAAGTTGTCTCACCTGGCATATAGACAGTGTCGTTCAAACACCAAGGATTAAAGAGGATGTATACTGGTTGAGGGTGAGTGTAACTTAAGGAGTCTCCCGAGATGAGTTTTGTGTCTACATCGATCTTCCATGCCGCCACAATGCAGTCCACAGCGGGTGTGACAGCCACCATCAGATGGAAGTCGACCTGTCCCTCGTAGACCGCGCTCCAGGCCCCGGAAGTCTCCGATCCCTTTTCAAGCAACGGCACTGCCGCCGACGTGTCGTCAGACGGGCCACGCTTCTCTACATCTGTATAAGTACAATCATTTAAAACCTTTGCTATAATTATTATATAATCTAATCTAATATCTTTAAACAACCAATTCTTGTACAAATATAATCTGAATCTCGGAAACGGCTCCAACGATTTTCATGGAATTTTGTATATACTGGATTTCGGGGGCGATAAATCGATCTAGCTAGGTAGATACAAAATCTAGAATATCATAAGAATGAATTGTAACAAACCTGCTACATAGAATATAAAGGAGATAGCGTCTCGACTGGCGTCGTACGGCCTGTTCAGGAGTATGTCCAGCTTAAAGGGCTGGCCTCTCCTCACAACCAAGCACCTGTTCACGGTTCTTGACATCAAGTTGAATTTACTAGTGTTGTGGTTTTCCCCATTCGTGTCGATACAGAAGTCGATCCCTTGCACGGCGAGGACGCCCTGCCTCGTTCCGCTGACGACATCTGAATAAACAAACAGCAAGCGTGAAGTTGTGCACTTGAAACAGACATATGGCCCTGGGACTTAATAAATAAAAAAAAACCGCTACTCGTATACCATTACTGAGAGTTTCAGCGTTCATTTTTTACTTAAAATGTTTTTCGCTGTATATATTGCTTAAACGGCGATGTTACTTCTTCTTCTTCTTTGCCATTCCCTCATTTCTGAGTTTCATGGTCACTAGAACCCCTCAAGTGAATAATCTGCCTCAATCGGCTTCGGTTCCAGGCAGTCTTCATTCACCAGCTGAGAAAGATTAGGAGAGGAGATGGCACATTTTACTTGGTCAGACCATCGTGTTGGCGACATGCCTCTCGTTGTCTTGCCTTCTGTATTGCCAACGATGATCAGCTTTTCAAGGTTGCCATCCCCGAAATATGAAAGTACGCCCTGTAGATACGTAGACAGTCTGGTCTTTATGGTGAGTTGGGAGAAAACTGATACATTTGTGCGCTTAGGCAATCCACGGTATTCGTAGCATTCGCCTCCAGCACCACATCTCGAATGCATCTATTCTCTGTTTTTCTCTTGGTCGAATTATCCATGTCTCGACTCCATACAGAAAGATTGCGAATATGAATGCTCTAACTAATCGATTCTCTGTAGCTTATTCCTCGAGGCAATGTTACAGATTGAATATTATTAAATAATAATAGCACCTTTTTAATGTGTTAGCTAAAAAGTTGGTCGACACATCTGGTGACCAGAGGGCTGGCTTATACCTTGCACAGAGGCTAAGCATTGCCATACAACGTGGCAATGCTACCAGTCTTCTGGGCACGCTGCCAAGCGAGTTTGGTTTGTTTGGCACAGTTATATTTTTTGTAAATATTTTGTAATATCTATTAAATTGTAAATATTTCTTTATTAGTTAGTATATGTTATACTTATATCATTGAATATTTAATTAAACTCTCACAATATATTAAATTATTCACTTACTAGAAAAAAAAAATAATAATAGAATTGATTTCATCAAAGATTTGAGTCCTGCCCGTAAACAAAAAATAACACTTAGCTATATTTTTTATAATAATAATATTTTTTTTTGTATTTAACTTACACAAAGGTAACAATTAGAAAATTACATTATATGTTACACAATATTCATACCTCCTCCGTGAGACTCTGGTATCTGCCCTAGGTTGCCCTGTCAGTCAGATTACCAGTCCGTCTGCCGCGCGTAATGCCGTATTACTTAGATATTTCTAATTAAATGTGTGAAAGACAAATGTTTGTTTTGGCATATGCGAATGGCAATTAAGTGAATAATTAAAATAAAATTAGTTACTTGTAGATAGACAAAAAATCAAAATGGTGTTGCTATTTTTGTTCACAATTGAGCATTTAAGAATTAGGCAATTATTTATAATTTCTTTAGCGGCTTTCAGTAGCATCATATTCAAGATTCTGTAACCAAGCTGACAGTTTGTAAATTGTAATTGTATTGTAATAATAAAACATACGTGCAAAGACAACGTCAACTTTTCTGTGTGTGTTCAACATAAATCCTATCCTGTTCGTCTATACTGATAATTATCAGTTTTAATGCTAACATTTTTTTAATATAAACATTACTAACATTTTTAATAACAGAATTTAATGCGGACTAAGCTTAACCTTGTGCGAGGAGATGGTTAACGTCAACAGTCAAATGGTAGATTCGAACCAACGACATTACATTTCGCAGACCGTTCCTTTAACCATTAGGCTATTCATTAATAATCATTTATATAACATAAGTTAAAAATAACATGCACAAATAAAACAACTAGTAACGTAAAATAAAATTGCTGCATTCATTGAAGGTAAGAATTTGGAATCAATTTGGAATTCAGCCAATTTGTAAGTCATTGAAATGCCTTTATATATGCATTCATTGATGTACACTTTAATATTAGTATAACAAAAACTGTACATAACAAATTTTAATCCACACAAAAATAATTACTAAATATATATTACCTGGCTGAAATGGTACGATGATATACTTCTGACGTCTCCCAAAATAATGCCTCCATAAATTTTTGATATATTCCATTTCAGACACAATCTTTTAATGCATAAAATAAAACACTTTATAATTTATACGCATTAAAAAGGCAACATCACTCCTATCGACGAATTTTGTATAACGCTATAAAGTACAATCCGACTTTGAGGAGATGCTAATTGTCTGAGCAAACGTGCTGTTCTTTTTGAATGCCGTCATTGACTGTGTTTCCCGCCTGCGGCATCAGACCTATAATACTGCTACGTCTAACTCAATCGGTGATCTCATAACACCAACATAGTGAAACCAATTCCTTAGATAAATAGATGGGAAGAATTGCAATTTCAATTTTATTACTCATTCGAGATGATTTTAAACTATAAATAGTCCATTTTATGACCAAAATGTTTGTGCGTATCACGGCTTTATTGAATGAAGTTATCTTGACTTTGACCTCTATGTAAAAATATATTTAACGTAATATGTCAAAGTGTATTTTCTTAGTAATGAATGAGCAAATCGACAAAGTTGACGGGCCTTATTCTGGTTCAGGGACAACAGTGACTAGTAGTCGAATGACTACATTCTGTGAATGGTACTTAAAAATTAATGACTGTATATGTCATATGTATGAATAAATAACATTATTTATTTCTTACAATTATAAACATTACATAACATAATTTTTACCCCCGCCTGTCTTTTTATCTGATTATATGGGAGTTTTTAAAAGTAGATTTAATAGGAATTTACTAAGCTAGTACGCCTCACCATCCAGGACTGTATTGCCACTTAACATTAAGTGTCATGGCCAAGCATTTGCTTAGAAAGTATATAAAATAGTATGAAGCTGTTAGTTCAATAAGATCTATCAATAGAGACTGCTATCCTTCTTCTTAATGCGAAAAATCAAAGCTTCAAAAACATATACCATTGGACTTATGATATGATCCATGTCGTAGATTGATTTAAAATACTTAAAAAAATGTAAATATAATTTATAAAAATTTGCTTTATTTAGCATTCTAACTCATAATTAAAATTATAGTAGGGCTACCGCTGTTTCATAAATGGGTGTGATCTAGGGAGAACAGTATCTCGAAGAATCCCGCAGTAAAAGAGGTATTTTATATTTTTACATTAGGATACGGGCGAAGGCTTAATTTTTATAAAAAATCTGCTAATAATATTCTTACAAATATTCCTAACACTCTTGTTGACCATTCCAAATAAGCTTAAGCTTGTGCTACTAGAAGATGGTTCACGTCAATAGTCAAATGGTAAGTTTGAACCTAGGATATTATGTTACCCGTACCCAAAACCATTAAGCTATTGACGACTGAAATCCGATCAGCTGGTGTCTCTACGGCATCAATTAAATCATGCTCTTGACCACTTCAAATAAAGGTCAATTAACTGGACTTGTACCTAATATTTCAATTCCTCACAATCAATTTAACAGTAATACAATCCTGACAAAGCCTCAGTATTGTGTATAAAGTGTAAATAATAAGTTGTATTGTAGGCTGCGACAGTCACGCCAGCATGTGCTTCTGATATGAGTAGATGCACTAGAGTAGCCGGGAACCAGGGGTCCTAGAGGAATAAAATATGAATTGCTTCTATCGTTATTGAATGTCACACGAATTTCTATGGCAATTCATTTACCTGTACAACAAATTAAATAGCTTGCCAATTCAAATTGAGCGATAAGCGAGGATATGACAACTACTGCAGCCCTGTAGTTCTGGGCTCTCAAGAATAAGACTACGGTATCCCCTGCCTGTCGTACAAGGCGACTAAAAGGGGCCTCGGGTTGACTGGACGACAAGGGAGGAGGCCTGCGTCGTCCACCAAAGTGGACCTGGGAAGAAGGCGACATCGGCTGGCCCGTGTCGCCTTGCGCTCCGAGGGCACAGGGGGGGACGTGTTCTCCTTGAGCACAGTGCAGAGGGGCTCCGGTGCGTTCCACGTTGAGATCCCGGAGCCTCTCGACATGCACCGAGGAAAGGGCCACCGGGGAGGTTTTAGTGTGTAAGAACCCCACATAACCGCCGCCTTCCCCCCAGAAGGCGGAGTATCTTTCTGGAGATTTCCTCCCCGTCAACAAAAAAAAAAGTGTTTAGGTTCTGATTCATTCTATTTTGTAATATTCTTACGATAATTCGTAAATACAAAGAGTGCGTCGGCGGGTAATAGCGTTTAACATTTGATTTGATTTGAAGTCAGTTTTGGTTTTTGCTCGTAAATATACTTGTTTACATTGCAATTGGCACAATGAAAACACAGTCTTTTTTCCCTCTCGTTTACATTTCCAAGCGTACAAATATTGATTGAGGGCGCGTGCGTCAACATTTCTCAATATAACCGCTTACGGCACTCGGGGCCTACTGGAATGAGAGTTATTTAGAGCTAAACAGTATACACTTTAAAAGTAGATTTAATAGGAATTTACTAAGCTAGTACGCCTTACCATCCAGGACTGTATTGCCACTTAACATTAAGTGTCATGGCCAAGCATTTGCTTAGAAAGTATAAAAAAATTGTATGAAGCTGTTAGTTCAATAAGATCTATCAATAGAGACTGCTATCCTTCTTCTTAATGTGAAAAATTAAGATCAAAGCCTTAAAAACATATACCATTGGACTTTTGACATGATCCATGTCCTAGATTGATTTAAAATACTTAAAAAAATGTATTTAGCATTCTTACTCGTAATTAAAATTATAGTAGGTCTACCGCAGCCACTGTTTTATAAATGGGTGTGATCTAGGGAGAACAGTAACTCGAAGAATCCCGCAGTAAAAGAGGTATTTTATATTTTTACATTAGGATACGGGCGGAAGCCTAATTTTTATAAAAATCTGCTAATAATATTCTTACAAATATTCCTAACACTCTTGTTGACCATTCCAAATAAGCTTAAGCTTGTGCTACGAGATAGTGGATTTGAACGACGAAATTACGATTCGTAGACCGCACACAAATCATTAGGCTATTGACGTACGAATTTAAAATGTTAATAATTTATATTAACGTATATGTGTTATATTTGTCTATATGAGATTAAGGGGAAGGAGAAGAACATCTTGGCTTAAAAATCTACGCCAATGGTACAATAAGAGCACACGTTCTTTATTTCGTGCTGCTGGTCCAAATCGCCGTGATGGTCGCCAACCTTCGATAGAAGATGGCACCAAAAGAAGAACATATGACATTAATAAAACGCTATTTTTATTCGTCACTACCCTTAGCCTACTTCTAACCAGCAAAGGTTAGCTGGAAGAAAATGCTAAATAGCATTAAATTAGCTGTTGTACATACACATGTGTTACAATATATAATGCAATAAAGAATTTATCTATCTCGCTATTAAACATAATTGTCACAATGCCGGGCGTTATTATGACTTGATTTTTAACCGACTTCAAAAAAGGAGTAGTTCTCAATTCGTCTGTATTTTTTTATGCATGTTACCTAATAACATTTGACTAGGTGGACCTACATTTTGATGATTCTCTTTTATTTGCAAGCTGTTGCTTCCCATTTTGGTCCAATTCTGATAATGGCATCCATGAGAAAACCATATAAGTCTTAAATTTGCATTACGTATGTATGCGACAAATGGACGAGTAACTTAATATCACGACAACGATGTCTATGATTCATTTTTCGTTGGAAAGGATCCATACTTCGGTAGTAGTTTGATGAGAATTTGTTTAGGTTCCACGCGTAACATAGTAACCGTCCAAGCCGAAGTTAACCCCCACGGGGGGGACCCTTGTGTCGAGTTACTAGCGATAGAGGTTCAGGCTAAGCGACCTAAGAGCTATGCCACCTCTCAATCCGGTGAAGCAGTCAAGGCCAGCTTCTCTGGCCAATCTGTGTAGTTCGTCAACAAAAAAGGAACTAATGTATTTTTTTCTTAATGCTAACAGTATTTATTTTATTTTTCACAAGTGTTACAAACATTCTTGTTAACCTTTTCAACCAAGTTTAAGCTTGTGCTACGAGATAGTGGATTTGAACGACGAAATTACGATTCGCAGACCGCACCCAAGTCATTAGGCTATTGACGTACGAATTTAAAATGTTAATAATTTATATTAACGTATATGTGTTATATTTGTCTATATGAGATTAAGGGGAAGGAGAAGAACATCTTGGCTTAAAAATCTACGCCAATGGTACAATAAGAGCACACGTTCTTTATTTCGTGCTGCTGTGTCGAGGGTCCAAATCGCCATGATGGTCGCCAACCTTCGATAGAAGATGGCACCAAAAGAAGAAGATATGATATTAATAAAACGCTATTTTTATTCGTCACTACCCTTAGCCTACTTCTAAGCAGCAAAGGTTAGCTGGAAGAAAATGCTAAATAGCATTAAATTAGCTTTTGTACATACACATGAGTACAATGCAATAAAGGATTTATCTATCTCGCTATTAAACATAATTGTCACAATGCCGGGCGTTATTATGACTTGATTTTTAACCGACTTCAAAAAAGGAGTAGTTCTCAATTCGTCCGTATTTTTTTATGCTTGTTACCTAATAACATTTGACTAGATGGACCTACATTTTGATGATTCTTTTTATTTGCAAGCTGTTGCTTCCCATTTTGGTCCAATTCTGATAATGGCATCCATGAGAAAACCATATAAGTCTTAAATTTGCACTACGTATGTATGCGACAAATGGACGTGTAACTTAATATCACGACAACGATGTCTATGATTCATTTTTCGTTGGAAAGGATCCATACTTCGGTAGTAGTTTGATGAGAATTTGTTTAGGTTCCACGCGTAACATAGTAACCGTCCAAGCCGAGGTTACCCCCCACCGGAGGGACCCGATAGAGGTTCAGGCTAAGCGACCTGAGAGCTATGCCACCTCTCAATCCGGTGAAGCAGTCAAGGCCAGCTTCTCTGGCCAATCTGTGTAGTTCGTCAACAAAAAAAAAAGAAAAAAAAGTGTTTAGGTTCTGATTCATTCTATTTTGTAATATTCTTACGATAATTCGTAAATACAAAGAGTGCGTCGGCGGGTAATAGCGTTTAACATTTGATTTGATTTGAAGTCAGTTTTTGTTTTTGCTCGTAAATATACTTGTTTACATTGCAATTGGCACAATGAAAACACAGTCTTTTTTCCCTCTCGTTTACATTTCCAAGCGTACAAATATTGATTGAGGGCGCGTGCGTCAACATTTCTCAATATAACCGCTTACGGCACTCGGGGCCTACTGGAATGAGAGTTATTTAGAGCTAAACAGTATACACGTTAAGGAATCGATCTTTTATAACGGCGTAAAAGTATATTTATAAAATATGTAATGAAGTCACTGAGTAAATGTAGTAAGAGTTGAACTCGTAGTCGAGATACAAGTGAGTATAGAATCTATGCATGTAAATGAAATAATTTTTTTTAACTTTTCTTTAACTGACTTCAAAATAAGGAGTTACTAAATTCATCTGTATTTTTAATTCATGTTTGCGCCAATTCATATTTATCAAAAAAAATTTTAAACTACTTATGGGGACAATTATGGCGGCGAATCTTTTGAAATGTTTCGTTGTCGTAGTTTTTAACTAAAATGGCATTAATTATCAGAGTGGGTGACTGGTATATCTATACCTGGGTATAGAATAACCTTGAAAGGTTTTCCCACACAGACTAGAGACGCCAAAGTGTGTAGGCTGTGTGCATAAACACGAGTATGGTCATCTCGAACACAATCGCAATGAGTATTTACTCATTCGTCACTGTCACTCAAGAGGGTTTTCATTCATTAACTGCGCTTTGTCATCGGTTTAATATGCTTAAAATCTATGATAAACTTTTCAATGAAAAGGTTCGTTGGAAAGTTTATCCCATCCCTATACATCTTCAGCCACAAAGCTATCATTGATTATATTAGGTAATACACATCATTCGGGACTTCTCTGAGTGCCGGAGAAGTCCCCTTTGAGGATGAAGTCCGGTCTTAACCGGGACCGGCTGGTCGTTGGGGTGTCCTGTCGCTGACAGATCCGGGGCACCCCGCTCCTAACGGCTAATGGCATTCGCGGAAGGTTTAGTGGGTAGGGGCTGCCCAGGCCGAGTCCCACACATCCCTCCGGGCCCACCCAGGGTATCGGAGGATGGTCTATAAAAAGATTCCCCCGCGTGAACAAAAAAAAAACACACATCATTAATCCTTCAAGCCGTTTCTGCAGCACTGGTGCCACGGCGGAACTAGAATTGGCATAGGCATACTACGTCTATTCTTAGAATAAAAAGGAAAAGGGCAATAAAACTCTGAATTTAGATATAAGTCAGTAGTAATGCCTCATGTTACAAAAAAAAAAAAAAAAAAAAAAAACAAATATCTCCTCTATGATTAGGAATTCCAATTTCAAATTTATACAGTCAAAATATTTAAAAGTCTATGCTGTCAATGAGCGACGTTAAGGAAAACCAACGATGGAAAAACACGGATTACGGTTTTCGATAAAGAAATGCATGAGTGGCTGTTTAAATTTGAAATTGGAATTCCTATTCAAAGAGGAGATATTTGATTTTTTATGACGAACTACACAGATTGGCTAGACAAGCTGGCCTTGACTGCTTCACCGGATTGAGAGGTCACCTCTAAACTAAAAAAACAAATATCTCCTCTATGATTAGGAATTCCAATTTCAAATTTATACAGTCAAAATATTTAAAAGTCTATGCTGTCAATGAGCGACGTTAAGGAAAAACCAACGATGGAAAAAATACGGATTACGTTTTCGATAAACAAATGCACGAGTGACCGTATAAATTTGAAATTGGAATTCCTAATCAAAGAGGAGATATTTGATTTTTTTATGACGAACTACACAGATTGGCTAGACAAGCTGGCCTTGACTGCTTCAACGAATTGAGAGGTCACCTCTAAATCTCAAAAAAAAATCAAATATCTCCTCTATGATTAGGAATTCCAATTTCAAATTTATACAGTCAAAATATTTAAAAGTCTATGCTGTCAATGAGCGACGTTAAGGAAAACCAACGATGGAAAAATACGGATTACGTTTTCGATAAACAAATGCACGAGTGACCGTATAAATTTGAAATTGGAATTCCTATTCAAAGAGGAGATATTTGATTTTTTATGACGAACTACACAGATTGGCTAGACAAGCTGGCCTTGACTGCTTCACCGGATTGAGAGGTCACCTCTAAACTAAAAAAACAAATATCTCCTCTATGATTAGGAATTCCAATTTCAAATTTATACAGTCAAAATATTTAAAAGTCTATGCTGTCAATGAGCGACGTTAAGGAAAACCAACGATGGAAAAATACGGATTACGGTTTTCGATAAACAAATGCACGAGTGACCGTATAAATTTGAAATTGGAATTCCTATTCAAAGAGGAGATATTTGATTTTTTATGACGAACTACACAGATTGGCTAGACAAGCTGGCCTTGACTGCTTCACCGGATTGAGAGGTCACCTCTAAACTAAAAAAACAAATATCTCCTCTATGATTAGGAATTCCAATTTCAAATTTATACAGTCAAAATATTTAAAAGTCTATGCTGTCAATGAGCGACGTTAAGGAAAACCAACGATGGAAAAATACGGATTACGGTTTTCGATAAACAAATGCACGAGTGACCGTATAAATTTGAAATTGGAATTCCTAATCAAAGAGGATATATTTGATTATTTTTTATGACGAACTACACAGATTGGCTAGACAAGCTGGCCTTGACTGCTTCAACGGATTGAGAGGTCACCTCTAAATCTCAAAAAAAAATCAAATATCTCCTCTATGATTAGGAATTCCAATTTCAAATTTATACAGTCAAAATATTTAAAAAGTCTATGCTGTCAATTAATGTAAACGAGGTGGCTACACCGAGATATTTATCCCTAAGAAAGTAGTTGAAGAAAGATTAGAGTTCTGATATATATTATTGGACATTTTTAACCCTATTGAACCTGCTCCGATTTGTATAAAAAATTAAAATTAGTACTAGGATACAATTGTAATAAAATAAGTTAGTAATAAGCAATGTTATAAATATAATAAGAAATAAGCATAAGATAAGAATAAAGAATAGTGTATATTAGAAATAGAAGCATAAAAAGTGAAAGTTGAAATAAATTGTAAATAAGTGGTAATGTATATAAAGGATGAGAGGAAAGGCATGGGAGGAAAACTGCCCTAACCTTATCCACGTTAGGGGAACTAGAAATAGCATAGGCATACTACGTCTATTCTTAGAATAAAAACGACAAGGACTCTGAATTTAGATATAAGTCAGTAGTAATGCCTCATGTTACAAAAAAAAAATACCTGCTCCAATAGTGGTAAAAGTTTTGGCAGGGATTTTTTTTTCTCTTTATTTGGGACAATAAACAATAGCACAATTGATATTATAAAAGACATAATAGAAATAAAATATGTAACTGCACTACCAACAACATTATCCACAAATTATTATCATTATTATTTTAACGTGCAACACTTAAAAAAACGAAAACACTATCAACAAAATTAAGAAGAAGAATAAGGAAATAAATGAACTATTAAATAATTATTAACTAAATTAACTAAATTTGGGATACAAAGTTAGTTGTATAGGTTTTTTTTTAATGAAAATGACAAAACTAGTAGTTGTGTGATTATGTTAAAGTAAAAATATACTTATATGTAATTACGTTTATCAGAGGTCATCGCTAAAGACCAGCGACTTGATAATTAATTGTTTCTTATTCATGTTTACCCACCATTCAAAGATAATAAAGGCAGTAAGAATAGATGCAATTAATTTTGCACGCCACGAGACATTATATTAAAGTTGTTTCGAATAGAAACATTTGTGACTTAAACTTGTGTCATCGATTTAATATTTCTTTGAAGACAAATTTTATTTTAAATTTTCCTTTGGATTTTTATTCATTGAATATTCTGAGTTACTTGCTTTATTTTTTCCCAAAAAATAATAAACATTTTTAAAGTATTATTCAACGTTACTAACTTATTCATGTATACAAAATTGTAACCTAGCCTCAAGGTTAATTATAATTCTTGCTAAGTTTTTAGGATACTCGATTATCTAGTATATAGATAATAAAATGATAGAGATTCAAATTTTGTTCTTCGATTGGTTTATTCTGATCTCACTAAAAATTACATCCAAATATTTGTGCCCTCGAATGTGCTTACAGACTCAATTTCTGTCCTATTTGGGATATTATAAGCTATACAACAATCTATACAGATTAGGTTGAGTGACAGAGACCTTAGATTGCTAAGCCTGAACCTCTATTTGGTGATAACATCACTCAAGGATCCCCCTATGATGGGTAAAAAGAAAGTGCTAGAGAAACCGTCCAAGGTTTCTCTAGGCACATTAGCATTCCAGTGTGCCAAACGCCCGAAACGGCCGTAGAATGACGCTTACGCAAACGCTTGGTAAAAAAGCCGTTGGCGATTCAATCTTGTCTAAGAAAGTTTCTTTTGAAACCGTGGTTCCTATGGAATCTTAGTGTCATATTATTTCCTCGTGTCATGAAATACCAAGTATTATATTTAGATGTAAAAACAGAAACCAATTCAAATAAAATCTGCTAAAATTTAATCGAAGAATTATAGAAATTATTCTTTAACTCGCAAGGCAATCAACGCATTTGTTAGTGGAAATGTGTGGACGCAGTCATGCAATTGTACTTTAATACAGCAAATGAGTGAAGTCGATAGATTTTTATTTTTAAATGCAAAACACGCTTCGAACTTTTACAATAATTTACCGACCGTTACTCTGACATCTAACATTATTTATGTCAATGCCTGTCAGAAATTAATAATAGCATAACGAACAAATTATCTGCTTTTTCTACTTTACAGCTGCTAGAGATAAATTCACGAGTAAATATTGCGTTCGTTTACAACACACAAGACATGGTTAATTTCTTATGAATAAACGCACGAATAATTGGAACCAATGAAAGTGTAGTGACTGGAATGTCAAGTTTATGATCCCATAAACGGGTTTGATTACTAGTAGGCATAAGTGAGGTTAGAGGTAGTTCAGCCCTGTAGTTCTGGGCGCGTAGAATAAGACTACGGTATCCCCTGCCTGTCGTAGAAGGCGACGTGAAAGGGGCCTCGGGGCCTCAGAAGGCGGGGTATGTTTTTGAAGATTTCCTCCCCGATAAAAAAAAAGATGAACAGCTTTACATATATAATCTAAAATTTAATGGCGTAAAATTAATTATTGTGTTTCATCATTCGTGTGCGGAAACTTATTAACTAACAGACCTATTAGTTATCATTGACAAGCACTTCAACAAACACAGAGCGACGCACAATCAATCTGCAACCTGCATTACTATCGAAGGACAAAACCGGTTTGTGTCTTACGCAACAATTCGCATTCTTCAACCAGTCTTACAAATAGTGTGGAAACAGTAGCGCCATCTTTGCGCGTGTTTTATTTTTATCTTGACTTCAAGATGAAAAACAGTTCATAAATTCCGTTGATGTTTATTCGTCTCTTTGTCCTCGATGGTTTATGGATTAGTTTGTTGTTTTATCACCGGGCGGCCATCTTTGACCGAGTATTTTAAATCAAAATAAATTGACTTTTGTGTTATTTCTGTTTATAATAATCTACCACTTTCAGTTAGCAATAGTAGCCTAGTGACTCAGTGGCTTGACTTACGATGGTCGCGGGTTTGAGTCCCATTTACTTGTAGCATCGAACCGATTTTGATGATTATTTTTTTCACGATCATAAAAGTGTGTTAAAACAAAGTTGAATCTAAGTACCAGAACTGTTTCATATTAATTGTCAATAATCTAACTTTAACGAGCTGATGACTAACTTTAAGTGATATATAATTGAGTGATATGATATAAAAATGATGATCAATTCTATTCAAAAGAATGATCTAATTACTAAATGTTTTCCATCGCAATACTACATCCTATACTGCACTAAGTAAAAACTTTTTAAGTCGAACCTTGATAAATCGAAAACCTTTGTAACTCGAGATGTTAAACCTCAAAAAGTAAACTTAACGCTTTTGCTAGGACATGATTCATGTGAATACTCGGATAGCAGTTTTGAACCTACGACCTTACGCTTCGCAAGCCGTACCCATATTATGCTATTAAGGCTTAGATGAACGACTATGATAGCATCAAGGAATAACCGTCCAAGCCAAGGTCACCCCCACCAGGGGGACCCTCGTGTCGAGTTACTAGTTATGGTTTAGGCTAAGCGACATATGAGCTATGCCACCTCTCAATCCGGTGAATCAGTAAAATCCAGCTTCTCTGGCTAATCAGTCTCTTCTTGGTCGCCTCGCTCTTGTCAGAGTGGTCGTGACCATCATGATCAACCATCATCACCCACCGAGGGTTGGGCAACAGGCAGCACTCGCCGCACGACGTCTCGCCACCTCCGCCTGCACCCACCATACCGCCGCACCTGATCCGTCCATGGCATTGGCGATCTATCTCGTGGTCTAATCCCTTCCACTTTGCCCTGCACGACAAGACGCTTTAAAGAGACGTTTCCACGTCGGCTAACATGCCCAAAGACCTTAAGCATCCGCCTGTGCAGTTAGACGCTCAATCAGTATAGGTTAGTCAAAAAAATAGTATTTGAAGGAATAAGTTTTATTATTTTTTTATCTATTTCACCTTGAATAATATATGTAAAAATTTATACCCTATTAGTGAAATATTTCATTATATAGTTGAAAACTCACAACCCAGCCCACAGAGGTTCCGCTCTATTTAAACAGCTGCTTATATTAAATATTAGCGAACGCGTAAGTCTTACAATTATTGATAGATTAACAAAGATAACCTTGACCTACCGTTCGACGTGTCATGTTGCGGCGGCCGCGGCAAGTCCTTTAGGTCGTAGGAATCATACTTGCTGCCCATACAGCAGACGCAGCGATCGGAACAGCATGCTGACAGCTTACTCTTCACTGTGCCCATTTTCAGTTATCCGTGTTACCACTTACAACACAAATATTGCCACTAAAAAGACTCAAATCCACATTAATTGAAATTAACACACTTAAAGTTCATTCCGACACCGGAACGATTTCGAAAAATCTCACAAAGTTTACACAGTCTGGCGGTAAGTAAACAATCCTAATAGCTACTCTTAAATTAGAGGTTCACCAGTTCTTAAGATAAACCGTACACAATGACGCAAACCGATCACAATTTCGTATACAGAATAAACGCGTTTTCGATTTATTATTATTATTTGAAAAAGGCGCGTGCGCTCTTCATCGCAACTGTAATTCGTCTACCACGAGCGCGGTCTTCGCATCGACATATACGAGTAGAGGAGATGATACGTAAGCCCTTATCAGAGCTGCAAAAACCCGGGACAGTTCAATGACTGAATGTGGTACAGTACCTTAATGATTAATAATAATGAATCACACCCGTTTTACTCACATTCACGTTAGGTGCTATACCATGTCGTTTATAATAGGATCAATTAATTTATTCTTTAATTTTCAAACAAAGATAGTACAGCCAGTCTACACTAATGCTGTGTAGAGATAAATTAACAGGTGCTGGCTAGAGGAAAAAACAAATCAGGTGAACCTCTATCCCGTTTGCCCCTATAAGTGTTAGGTATTTTTATCATTTAACCCTAGTAGGGTAAACAGATATAGCAATGGCTTATCAGCCTACAGGTCTCACTTCCTCGCTTTTGAAACTTCAGGCTATAATCTGATAAAATATCATCATATTAATACTCTTTGTTTCTAACAACTTAATTAGGATAACGCAATTGTGACATTATTTTTTATATTATATCCTTAGTGTAATCAGTCAGTTAATAAAAAGTTATTGTAGATTCAGAATTGAAGCTTATGGTATGTATGTAAAATCTATCCTTTCAGTAGTTTTGCAGTAAAAGGGTAACAAATAATACGTCTAATGATTTTCATAACGATATGCCTTAAGAGATTAAACAAAAGAGCAAATCCAGTATAAGATAAAGCGTTATAAAGTTTAGTAAAACATTTTATCAGTACAACCTTCGGATGTACGTTGTAAATTAGCATCATGACAAAACGGTGTTACGTAGAATGTGATTATGATAATTTACCGCACGTGACATCACCCACGGCGGAGGCTGGGTAGACTTCACGTGTAGTGTGACAGTGTCAATGATAACTTACGTGCGTCGAAGGTCTTCCACCGGGCGACATTTTTCCTTTAATTTTACATGAATTAGATTGCTATTAAACTGAACAGCTGGCGCGTTCTAAGAATTATTCTACTAGCACAGTTTTATATGACGCAAATGATAGATTATTTTCAGACGTTGTTTGAAAATTTTTGGTTCATTCATCGTTCTTTTAAAACGTTTTTAATTTTGAGCTTTTGCTTTGTTATCTGCCAAGATTTTCCCCCGTCAAAAAAAATCCTTCGGACGTTTCGTAGACAGTGGGTCAGCTACGGCTCTTAAGTACTAACTTTATTTGTGCAAGTACTATTTATTGTTAGCGACGAAATAATTGTAGCTCTTTAAAAAAATTGTAATTTTGCAAATTGTAATTTTTGACTCTACCAACTCAAAAGGTTGCCGACCCCTGTTCTAAACCAGTAGGCTATTAACTACAAATATAGTAGTGCTTGTAAAAAAACAATTAAAAATAGTATTAAAACGCGATAAAATCCAAAAAATAGTTTTATTCAAGGAATGAAAACATAACGCTGGCCTTATTAATGCTTAGAAGTTGACTAATTAAAATTATAACCAGGTAGAGAAGCTGTCCAAAAGGACGCGCCAACATAAAGTCTCCTAAGATATCTATGAGTGGCTAAATTCCAATTCGGCAATAAACTGTGAATAAGCACACTACACGCATCTTATACAGAGAGTTATGTTCTAATGAAAGCCCACGAGTGGTTTAACCTTCACGGCTACATATTTCGGGGCTGCGTCGGCCAAAGCACGTACCGCGTGTTGATGAAACAAAACTGTTCCGACTAAATATACCGAAAGTACTTTTTACGATAACGTGAAAAGAATTCATATGAAATAAACTTTCACACCCTCTTAACCCTTGTGATGGAGACAGAGACGACTTGCAATGTATAGATGTTTTATGACTGATTTTGGCGGTTGATTTTTTGTATTTAAAAAACGAAAATCAAAAATTCATTAATATAAGAAACGGGATTTGATTGCGCGACCATCAATATCGATAGTCGAACAGCTAAACCACTACGTTTAATGATCAGATATGTAATCCATATAATGTTATCATTGATAACGAAATTGAATATTGCAATTGCATCAAGATGGTGTCATGTTAAAAGACGGTAATAACTAATAAACAGCTTTACATTTATTTACAATATACCTGTTCATATTTCCACACTTCCATTTGTACAAATTACATACTGGAAGAGGCGTCTAAAATACAGGCTTGGTCTAGTTTATACGTTAGAAAATCAAAGATTAATTTCATAAATATGGGGATATTCTATGTTAAAGAGTGATATACAGCTGGAACTAAATCTATTTTCAAACAGTTACAAGCTTTACCTTCCATGTAAATGTTTAAATCCATAAGATGATCCATAAGCAAAGAATAGTTTGACAATTACTGTCCCTATCCATCTATACTTTAGATCTTTACAAATCTTCAAAGCGTCCATTCGCGACCGTCGGAGGTTGCGAAAAATCCTTGCGCGATACAAGTATTTTATGGGAAAACCCCACCCCCTCGATAGGATTAGGAGCGTTGCTGGAGTTTCTTCGGCCACTTCTTTTCCCAGCGCTAACGCTTCCCGAAGTGGCTTATAAGTTAGTTTAGCTTAGATTTTCCCAATAGAGTCAATAACATAGCTACCGACCGAGTCGTGGTTCGGCCTCTCGGACGCCCTCGGATCGGACTGCTAACGCGTAAAATAGTAACCGTCCAAGCCAAGGTTACCCCTCGCCGGGGACCCTTGTGTCGAAGTTACTACCTAATAGAGGTTCAGTCTAAGCGACCTAAGCCCTATGTCGCCTCTCAATCCGGTGAAGCAGTAAAGGCCAGCTTCTCTGGCCAACTGTGTTAGTTCGTCAAAAACATCTATACTAATATATATATTTGTATGTTGTTATTGTTTTCTTTATACATTATTTTTCACATAGCTGGCACCCTTTAATATGTCTCTACACAACCCCAAGGTAGACTGAAAGGTAGACTTTTTATTGTGTGTAAATAAAGAATAAATAAATATAATATACGTATTGCGTCAATATATTTTTTACATGGTGTCGCCTCTATGAAAATTTTTTTAGTCTTACGGTTAAAAAAGAAGCATCCCGCATTACGTCCCGGCCCCGTCCGCCTGGGTTTCCCGACGGATGACGTGCTTATTGGTCGTACGCTATGTGTGTCAATAACGTCGAAATAATATGACGTTGGTAAACATTTTGGAGAATACGTTGCACAAACTTGGAAAACGTCATTGATCATTTTTCTGACACATATGCGGCCGTGACATTCTTACTTCAATACCATCTTAGTCAACCGTGTTTAGGTGCGAAAATGCGCAACATAACCAATAAGTCATATAAAACATTGTTATACAAGTATATTACAAATAAAACTTAAAACCGACTATAAATCGAATGAAACGCGACGGATCAAACGCTCCTGCCAGATGCCATCTTTTCAACCGACTTAAATAAGGGTGAGGTTCTCAATTCTGTATTTGCTCGTAAATATACTTTTAACAATAAGAAAAAGCTTTTAAATTTAATGATGCTTTTAACTAACAAAAACTATATTTCTTCTTTCCCTACCTTTATTAATGTATACGTTATAATAAAATACACTTTTTGTCCTCGTAGGTTAATGTTATATGGTTTGTGATGCCCAAAATTTGTATAATTGTTTTTTAGTATTCATTGTAACTTTATAATGTAAGTGAATATTTATTTATTCTCATAAGAAATAAAGATTCTAAAACCTGAACTAACAAAACAATGGGAGTACAAGAAAGTTTACGTACTTTAGTGTTAAGTGTAGTTAATAATAATTTCAAAATCTGTCGGTTTTATTTCATAACTATGAGGATATTCTATGTTAAACAGTGATATACAGCTGGAACTAAATCTACTTTCAAACAGTTACAAGCTTTACTTTCCATGTAAATGTTTAAATCCATAAGATGAGACATAAGCAAAGAATAGTTTGACAATTACTCTCCCTATCCATCTATTCTTTAGATCTTTACAAATCTTCAAAGCGTCCATTTGCGACCCTCGGAGGCTGCGAAAAATCCTTGCGCGATACAAGTATTTTATGGGAAACCCCACCCCCTCGATAGGATTAGGAGCGTTGCTGGAGTTTCTTCGGCCACTTCTTCTCCCAGCGCTAACGCTTCCCGAAGTAGCATATAGTTTAGCTTAGATTGTCACAATAGAGTCAATAACATAGCTACCGACTGAGTCGTGGTACGGCCTCTCGGGCGCCCTCGGATCGGACTGCTAACGCGTAAAAATAGTAACCGTCCAAGCCGAGGTTACCCCTCACCGGGGGGACCCTTGTGTCGAAGTTACTACCTAATAGAGGTTCAGGCTAAGCGACCTAAGACCTATGTCACCTCTCAATCCGGTGAAGCAGTAAAGGCCAGCTTCTCTGGCCAACTGTGTTAGTTCGTCAAAAAAAAACATCTATACTAATATATATATTTGTATGTTGTTATTGTTTTCTTTTATACATTATTTTTCACATAGCTGGCACCCTTTAATATGTCTCTACACAACCCCAAGGTAGACTGAAAGGTAGACTTTTTATTGTGTGTAAATAAAGAATAAATAAATATAATATACGTATTGCGTCAATATATTTTTTACATGGTGTCGCCTCTATGAAAATCCTTAGTTTAAAAGAACGGTTAAAAAGAAGCATCCCGCATTACGGCCCCGTCCGCCTGGGTTTCCCGACGGATGACGTGCTTATTGGTCGTACGCTATGTGTGTCAATAACGTCGAAATAATATGACGTTCGTAAACGTTTTGGAGAATACGTTGCACAAACTTGGAAAACGTCATTGATCATTTTTCTGACACATATGCGGCCGTGACATTCTTACTTCAATACCATCTTAGTCAACCCTGTTTAGGTGCGAAAATGCGCAACATAAACAATAAGTCATATAAAACATTGTCATACAAGTATATTTACAAATAAAACTTAAAACCGACTATAAATCGAATGAAACGCGAAGGATCAAACGCTCCTGCCAGATGCCATCTTTTCAACCGACTTAAATAAGGGTGAGGTTCTCAATTCGGTATTTGCTCGTAAATATACTTCTAACAATAAGAAAAAGCTTTTAAATTTAATTATGCTTTTAACTAACAAAAACTATATTTCTTCTTTCCCTACCTTTATTGTCATTTCTTCTTATAATGTATACGTTATAATAAAATACACTTTTTGTCCTCGTCGGTTAATGTTAGATGATTTGTGATGCCCAAAATTTGTATAATTGTTTTTTAGTATTCATTGTAACTTTATAATGTAAGTGAATATTTATTTATTCTCATAAGAAATAAAGATTCTAAAACCCGAACTAACAAAAACAATGGGAGTACAAGAAAAATTACGTACTTTAGTATTTAGTGTAGTTAATAATAATTTCAAAATCTGTCGGTTTTAGATTTTATAAAGCCCGTTTTTAGCTTAATATATTTATACAAAATAACGATATGAACTTTTTTAACACACGCAAAAGTCCCGTTAACACGTAATCAGACGTGATGCGTAATACAGTGTGACACAATGAACAATGATGTCTAGACTGGACTGGTCATTTAAATAAAAAATTAAAACGATGATACTATATATAACATCACACGTCCTTTCAACTCAAATGACACAGACAGAGTTACCAACAGATAGTTTATTAAGTTCCTTTTGTGATAGGTGACAAATTCCAGAAAATGATTATTGTAAAAACCTAAAAACAGAAAGTTAATTGGACCAATGCGGCTGAGATTCAACTATTAGAATATACTAGAGAAAATAAAAGATCGTTTAGCTATTAGGGTAGCACTGCTTTATAACCGACTTCAAAAAAAGAGGTTCTCAGTTCGTCTGTTTGTTTTTTTTTTTCATGTTTCACTTTCGACTCTGTGAACCGATATTGATGATTACTTTTTTTTTGATAACTGGTGCTTCCTGTGTGGTTCCAATTCATTTTTACCCAATTCTAATTCAACTGTAACAGATGAATGTTTTGTTACGTTATGATTATACTAATATTACTACGATAATTCGGAAAAATAAAGATAGCGTCCACGCGTATTAGCGTATTAACGTTTGATTCGATTTGAAGTCGTTTTTGATTTTTGCTCGTAAATATACGATTGTAAGAAAAAGCTTTTGAATTTAATGATGCTTTTAAGTCTCTTTGATAATTTAAAAACTAATGGATGTAATCTCTTTATGATGAAATTCATTAAGAACGCGAACTGTAAGAATAATGGCTGTACAATAGATTCAATAAAACGCCCGTTTTAGAGAGATAAATAAAAAAAGAAGTTCTTATGCAAGGTTTTATTATTTTTGAGATCCCAAAAACACACAAACACAGTGCATCACACTTTTATAAAACTTTATAACAATAATATTGAAATAAAAAACATATAAAACTTATTGATTCCTTACACCTATTTTGTCTTGTATAAAAAGACATTAAAATTAAAAAATAGTAAATGGCACGAGAAGCCGCGGTTTCCTTCTTACAATGCTAATAGTGATTATAAAGACACACGGTGCGTTTGTGATTTTTTTTAAATTATTTCACTAAATAATAAATGCTTGAACATGATCCATTTAGAGAAGCCAAGTCGTCAATTAGTCGGAAGTATTTAAGTTGCTACAAGTTAGTTTTATAATTAACGTTTTCATGATGGTCACAAATATCGGTAGACAAACAGGAAAGTCAAATTGATTTCATTATGAGTACTTCTTCCTCGTGTATGTACAATCGCTGTTCGGGCAATAAATACGATATGAACGAGCGGTCTAGTTGTAACACGGGGGGCGGTGAAGGCGCTCGAGGGGGTGGGGTAGGCTCCGGGCGGGCGCGCGGTGTTGCTCGGGGCCCGGCAGCTTGCTAGCCGCGCACGTTCACCGCCGCGCAGCCGAAGATCTCGTCCATCTGGCGTGATGAGAAGGTGGCGACGATTCGCCGCTCGCCCGTGCGACGCGGTATGAACTTGTCCTGGTAGTTCACAAACTCGCCAGGCTTCACGTCACGGAATCGAATCTGTACAATAAATCACGAATAAAAATAACAATCGAATCATACTTCGCTCTCTTTTGTTTCTGAAGTATCATAGTTATATTATGAACTTATGTGCGCCTCTATTTTTAGGCGTATAACTAATGACTAAAAGCGCCGGTAACGGTACGGTCTGCGAAACGTAAGGTTCGAATTTTCCATGGGCGTGAACCATCTCCTAACACAAGCTTAAGCATAATTTTTCTCTATATTTGGCACAATAAACAATAGTACTTTTGAAATTATAAAATAACACTTAATACAAATAAAATATCTAGCTATCCTACCAATGACATTAGCCACAAATTATTATTACTATTATTTCAACGTGCAACACACACGCGCACCTCTTAATCGCATCATGGAATTGTATAACAATAACTTAAACAATATAGATATATTTGGCTTAACTCCTTCCAAATTTAGAAAAGCTTTTGAATTCAATGATGCTTTTAACTCTCTTTGATAATTTAAAAACTAATGGATGTAATCTCTTTATGATGAAATTCATTAAGAACGCGAACTGTAAGAATAATGGCTGTACAATAGATTCAATAAAACGCCCGTTTTAGAGAGATAAATAAAAAAAGAAGTTCTTATGCAAGGTTTTATTATTTTTGAGATCCCAAAAACACACAAACACAGTGCATCACACTTTTATAAAACTTTATAACAATAATATTGAAATAAAAAAAATATATAAAACTTATGGATTCCTTAAACCTATTTTGTCTTGTATAAAAAAAGACATTAAAATTAAAAAAAATAGTAAATGGCACGAGAAGCCGCGGTTTCCTTCTTACAATGCTAATAGTGATTATAAAGACACACGGTGCGTTTGTGATTTTTTTTTAAATTATTTCACTAAATAATAAATGCTTGAACATGATCCATTTAGAGAAGCCAAGTCGTCAATTAGTCGGAAGTATTTAAGTTACTACAAGTTAGTTTTATAATTAACGTTTTCATGATGGTCACAAATATCGGTAGACAAACAGGAAAGTCAAATTGATTTCATTATGAGTACTTCTTCCTCGTGTATGTACAATCGCTGTTCGGGCAATAAATACGATATGAACGAGCGGTCTAGTTGTAACACGGGGGGCGGTGATGGCGCTCGAGGGGGTGGGGTAGGCTCCGGGCGGGCGCGCGGTGTTGCTCGGGGCCCGGCAGCTTGCTAGCCGCGCACGTTCACCGCCGCGCAGCCGAAGATCTCGTCCATCTGGCGTGATGAGAAGGTGGCGACGATTCGCCGCTCGCCCGTGCGACGCGGTATGAACTTGTCCTGGTAGTTCACGAATTCGCCAGGCTTCACGTCACGGAATCGAATCTGTACAATATATTCACGAATAAAAATAACAATCGAATCATACTTCGCTCTCTTTTGTTTCTGAAGTATCATAGTTATATTATGAACTTATGTGCGCCTCTATTTTTAGGCGTATAACTAATGACTAAAAGCGCCGGTAACGGTACGGTCTGCGAAACGTAAGGTTCGAATTTTCCATGGGCGTGAACCATCTCCTAACACAAGCTTAAGCATAATTTTTCTCTATATTTGGCACAATAAACAATAGTACTTTTGAAATTATAAAATAACACTTAATACAAATAAAATATCTAGCTATCCTACCAATGACATTAGCCACAAATTATTATTACTATTATTTCAACGTGCAACACGCACGCGCACCTCTTAATCGCATCATGGAATTGTATAACAATATAGATATATTTGGCTTAACTCCTTCCAAATTTAGAAAAGCTTTACAAGAGATTTTGTTAACTTAACTATTTTCCATTCTTTCTTATTTTCTATTAATAATTTAATCCTATCTCTGTAACTTTTATGTAGTAATCTGTGGATGACGGTGTTGTTTGTACATAATTTATAATTTTTCTTTATACTTTAATTTACTTTATTGCTCATATTTTTCTGTGATTTATTATAATTGTTCAAATGTTTGTTGTCCTGAATAAAGTGAAAAAAAAAACACTTTGGTGTGACAATTTATATACACATAATAAATAAATATCTAATTAGAAAACAAGCTTGTTGGTCTTGTTATACATTTTTTAGGTAACATTCATATATATGACAAGTGGTGTGCCCATTACCTCACATCGGACACACTACGTCTATGGCCTTATAATCTCTTTACAGAGATTTTTTTTTGACGAACTACACAGATTGGCCAGAGAAGCTGACCTTGACTGCTTCACCGGATTGAGAGGTGGCATAGCTCTTAGGTCGCTTAGCCTGAACCTCTATCGATAGTAACTCGACACAAGGGTTCCCCCGGTTCCCCAGGGGTAACCTCGACTTGGACGGTTACTATGTTACGCGTAAGATTTTCCGTTCCATACCGATCCGAGGGCGCCCGAGAGGGCCGAACCACGACTCGGTCGGTTGCTATTTCACGGATAATCTAAGGTCTTTACAGAGAAGCCATTTACACAACAGTGGGACATATCATATAGGCTGATATAGACTGGTATCTCAATATACGAGCGACCTAATATGCGAGTGTTTTGGGGCACGAGCCGCCGACCGACCGATATTTTGCTTTGAGATGAGAGCAACATTTGAGATACGAGAAATGCTACGTTATACCGCTACTTTCTCACTAACAAGCACACAGACTAGACCTCAGTCTGTGTGCTTGTTTTCCTTGTAGCATTTTTGATATGTTGGGTTACCCTTTTCTGTTTTTTGTACATATACAAAAGATTTATGGCAATGGCGTTTCTATTTCATTTCAATGGGAAAAATTGCTAAGCTGGACTTGACTGCTTCACTGGGTTGAGAGGGGGCATAGCTCTTAGGTCGCTTAGCCTGAATCTCTATCGTTAGTAACTCGACACAAGGGTTCTCCCGGTAGGGGTAACCTCGGCTTGGACGGTTACTATGTTACGCGTAAGATTTTTCGTTCCATTCCGATCCGAGGGCACCCAAGAGGGCCGAACCACGACTCAGTCATTTGCTATTTCACGGATAATCTATGGGACATTAAAAACTAATTCATAATTTGACATGCGAGCGAGTAACTCGTATGTCTAGTAATATAACTGTACCACTGTATTTTATTTTCTACTAAACTCTAAACTGAGCATTTTGTTTTAGATCTTACTCCTGCAATACATGTACTTTCTTGGTCTTGAGGTTTCGGTAAACTTGTCATGAGAGATTAATTATTGTTAGGATTCTGATAAATTACCTGTACTTGCATCCTCGGCTTGTTAAGCGGGAAATCGTCCTCGTCAGACCAAGCCTGACGAGTCTGCTTCACGTAAGCCATTGCGTGAACCTTCACCATCGAGTGGTCGACCAGCTTGTCCATATACTCTTGCGGCGTCACGTGCAGCTTGAGAACCTCACGCTGTCCCGCGCGAACGATGAACTCTCCCTGGGCACGTCGCAGTCTGGACGCGACTGCGCCGGTGTAGTAACACGCCGATGCCGTCAATACACATAAAATGGTACGGTCTTCGTGGGACTTGTTCTGAAAAGTCAACAACAATATAACACCATACACCATATTTAGAGACAGTTAAGCATGGACGCTCTGTTTTATATTCAAAGTATCCTAGTTATATGTACTACGAAGTTCTGGCGCCAGCGTTGAGAAGAAAAAGAAAAGAAAGGACAATTTAACGACCTGTTAAAATCTTAAATTGACATAAACCTCTCAATTTCTCAATCAGTAAACATTTTTCTATAGACCTAATACCTAATTATTTACTCCTACAAATGGGCTCCAATGAGTTCCCTCTCAGATGAGAGCTCATCTTCGAAACCTAAGGTCAGACGATAAAAAAACTTGGGAGCTCTTAGAAAGTAAACCCTTTCGAGCAAAGCGT
This sequence comes from Meandrusa payeni, assembly GCA_029286785.1. Lineage (NCBI taxonomy): Eukaryota > Metazoa > Arthropoda > Insecta > Lepidoptera > Papilionidae > Meandrusa > Meandrusa payeni. The sequence continues at coordinate 5,489,218 of JAGSMX010000012.1, read as the reverse complement.
CTGAATTATTACATAACTATTATTATATATAAAGTGATCGTCTTATACACACAAACAAATAAAATACAGACATATTTACAATCACCTCATTTTTGAAGTCGTTTAAAATGTCCTGACTATCATTTAAAAAAACACAAACTGTTACTGTACTTTTAATAAATATAATAAATAAATAAAATAAATATAATAATCATCTTGTATAATGCCGATTGAGGCAAAATACTTACAAATAAAATTAGGTATACTAGCGTAAATGCGCAGACGCGACGAAAGTCTAAAAAACTGATCGTATTAGGAAACACCGCAGGTAAAAGACTCGTGGTCCTCCAAATTTTACACTGCTATCCGCTCCAGATGCAACCCTGATGGTGAACACGATCCTCAGACATGAGGGACCGACACCAGAGAGAGAGAGAGAGAGATGCTAGCGTAACAGATAGAACGCGGACGTGAGAGTTCATTACCTGGATGTTCATAGTGCAGTCGAATGGCTGCCCATACGGTACTACGTCGATGTCCATCAGGTCGAAGTGAACGTCGTCCGCATTGCGATCGGGATATTCGTAATACTGCTGCAGGCGTTGGTAGCCACGGCACGACGCGATCACGCTCCCGCGTTCCGGACACGAGTTGTCCACGGTTTTGTACTCGTGTGTTATCTCGAGTAAATCGCTTTCACCCTCATCATCGTCCCGGCTGGGATTCTTAGTGAGGATCTTACGGCCCACTCTGAAATTATTATATGTTAAGCTGTCAGCTGTTACGTCCTTAAAGCCCCAACGGGATAGTCAGGGTTAGCATTCGTTTTTCGAAATTATTGAGTTATCCATCCATCTTATCTGGAGGCGATGAACGCAAACTGCCATTCATTAAAATCTTTACCGGTTTCTTACATCTTGCAAATGGAAATTTAGATAACTTATTTAAATAACATTTACTCACTGGCATTGATTGGACGCCATCCTAATGAAACCCCAGTCGGAATTCTCCTCTTCTTGGAAGTGACACAGTTCGGAGTTCAGCTGGCCGTACATGAATGGTGTATCGTACTGGAAGCCAACCTCGCCCCGGCGCACCGCCTCTACGCTAGCAGGCCCGCAATGGTATACGGCTTCGGCCTCCTCTTGAGGAGTTGCGTCAATTATCTGCCAGCCACTGTATCCTAATGCAATAGAAAAGTACAAAATGGTAAACATTATTACTCATCAAAGTACCATATTTATTAGACAAAGGAAAGTCGTAGTGCTACTTCAGCAGTATCTTATTAATAATAAGGGAATAATCATCTCTATAACAAACGAACTCATTGACTTGATAGATGCGGTATATCATAGAACACCGACTTGAAGTGCAGGTATATTATACTTTTAGCGCCTGGGTCCAAGGTCTGCCAAAAGCCGGTTATGTATACTATAAAACCGACCTATTGGTCTATCAAGTATCATTCTATCATTACCAAATACGTTAAATACTAGCAATCATGCGATGCGAGGCGTGCCAGTAGTACGCCGTAGTGGTACCAATCGACTGAAAGACTGCTAAAACTAGCAAATATCGACCACTATGATGCCAATGACCATTAATTTTGTACACAATCGGTTTATCAGAGTTTTTATATAAGAATCTGAACAACATTGAAAAGTTTCTCACACTTAGACATTTATGAAGTTCCCAACCAGTTACTCGACATTAAAATTCTTAAAATAGTGAGATATGAATGAATAAATGAGCTGGTAATAACGTATCTTCTAGTAAGCAATGAGCTAATTTATCAGAAATTTAAAAAGTACCGTGCAAGTATTATTTTACCTTGTGGCAAATCCGGTCTCTGCATCCAAACGTCGTTCCAAACATGGAAGTTCCAGCACGAGTCATAACAATCTTCGTCGGGGCCATTGGGTACTTCGTTTCCATCGCGGTCGAAGTATTTGTCCACGGTAAACGTGCGGTTCGTATCGTGCGCCGAGACATAGTTGGTGACAGAGCGACAAGGTATTCCTAGAATAGCATACGCCATTTAGAAAATAATAATTAACACTGAAAGCGAACAGGTAAATAAATGAGAAAATTCGTTTACCAAGTGCCCTACATATTGTGACAACCAGTCCTGAGAATACCCAGCATTGGCCGTATTCCACTGGACGACCGCCGTCGGTAAGGTAGCGTTCGAGGATAGCCACCGAACCAGTCCAAGCATGTGGTGATACACCATCTTTATATTCCCCGTCGTAACGTCCAACCATCAGGCCATCATCGTCAGCATTTGCGTTAATCTGTGACAAAAAAATTATTAAGTAAAATATAAGCATCACACTAATAAAAAAAAATTACAGCTCTTAACTTACAATTGACGAAATAGCCCGACAGACACGGACTGGATTTCCGCGCTCCGAATGTTCCAGACCACTGCGTTCCAACAAGTACATACAAGCTGGTAGCACAACGTCATCGAACTGGCCGTATATCCACTTGCGTCCTTTAGGCTGGCGCCAGGTTCCACACCAAATCTTGCCCTGCTCATTTAGTACGTATTCCTTTCTGAAGGCATCATTATCCATGTATACCGTGTCCTCGCGACACCACGGGTTGAACAGGATGTAGATATCTTCGTCGCATTTGTAATCGTGGCGGTTGTCACGCTGACCAGTGCGGTTAGTTTGTACCCAGCAATTCCAAACCCCCACTGGAGCACTAGATGGGACGTGAACTTGGAACGTAATGGTATTGCCGTCTTGGCGCTGTACGCTAACATCCCATTTGTCCATTTCATGACCGATGGAGGAGAGATTTTGCGAGGAGCCATGACGTGATCCATGACGCGAGCCGTAACTGCGACCGAACGAAGGGTGTTGAGTTGTTGCGCTGTACCGCTCGATAACTGGACGTTCCATGGGCCCAGGAGGACTAAGCGGACTATGCTGCGAAGGCATCGATTCGTTGCCGAAAGAGCTGCGTCGAACACCATATGTAGTTGTCTCGCGCATGCCGCTCATTGGGCCCATGGTGCCTATCGTGCTCATCGTACCCATCGTACCCATTGTTCCTATGGTGCCGATTGGAGCCATAGTTGTGGTTGTATCTTGCATCCGCGTCATTCCTAACCCCATCATATCACGCGAATGTTGAAATACCCCCTGTTGCGTATTCAAGTTCACAGAGAGTACGACCCGGGTTCCTTTCGTTACACACGGCTTTGGACCTGTTAATGCGATTGTCATTTAGAAAACTGTGTCAGTAAAAACTTTTCTTATATCAATATGTCAAGAACTTACCGAAACAAAACACGATGCGGATCACATCTTGCTGCTTGTCATAGGTCCTATCAAAGCGAACTGCAAAGAAAAAGTTTTGTCCCCTCCGCAGCACAGGATTGGGCAAGATGTTATCATTCACGAGCTCATATTGCTCCGTATGGTGATCTTTAGAATTATCTCTAGAGTAGAATTCTGTCAGTTCTACCTTTAGCGGCTGCTGTGAGTAATAGTTCTGTGGCATCATTTCCATGGTGTCATGACGGCGCCGGCGTTCATTTTGGTCAGCCAACTTGCAGATAAGGTTATGAGTATACTGCGTATTTGGGCTATTCCGTGAAGAGTGCTTCATCCTGTGCAGCGCCCCGGTGCTATGGGAGCGTCCCGGTCGGTGCTGAGCAGAAGGCCCAGGACGTTGCATGGCACAGCGGCGCGTTAATCCCGGACGATGACAGAAACTTGAGATATTATAAGACGCCGATAGTCCCGGGACATAATTGGAAGGCATGCCTCCAATCGTTATTTGCTGCTCTCTCACACAGCTCAAGGTACTCATCCCGGAGGTCAATCCAGTGATGCCTCCAAGCCCCATGCCGGTCATACTAGACGTCATGCTTGATGACATTCTGTCCATGCTGGATCTGCGAGAACATGTAAAAACTATTGAAATTATTAAAATATATTACCTCTTGTCCTTAATTGTTGTTAAGTATACCACAGTTTGCTCGACGTCGACGACACCAGAGCGAATGATGGTTCCTGTAGCTCTCAACCTTTATATAGTGTACATACAGGAAAGGTATCGTTCACAATTATGGTGTCAGGTAACTAGCCGGGCGCCACACTTGCTGGTTTCGGGCGGGCCTATTATTCTTGCTCACTGACTTGGAGACGTGGAGGCACGTGGCTTTGTCTCTGATACGGTAACCTGGGAATAGCACATTGATAAGTGGAACATGTTAAAAGTGTACTCCATACGTTGCTATAGCTATACGCAAGATTTTGACTACTTATATTATACGATAATTTTTTTGAGACAGTAACTTCATCGGAGTACGACTACATTAGACATATAGCATTTTCTATTGGGTATAAAAAAAAACCTTCCTTTGTTCCCTGTTATATTAGGTTATAATAGCATTAAATTCGCCTTTGTACATATACTTTGGTGCAATAAAGTATTTATCTATCTATATAGGAACAAGAGATCGTGTCAACAAAATTTAAATGGGACATCATTGAAAGCCCTTTCACACAAAAAAAATATTCAAAATCAGTTTATAAATGACAGCGCCATGAATACACATTAAAACATATTTTTTAATGTGCATAGAATAATTGGGAACTTCCTCCTTTTTTGAAGTCAGTTGAAAATAAATTCCTTTTGTCTCACATACTTCGTAGACGACCCTATTGTTAGGAGACGGTTACCGACACCGCAATGATAGTTACCTTTGTTTAAGTTCTTTGGCCTCATATATATAGTTTCCCGTTTTGCAATTGTTTAAATTGCACGTAAAATCTGTATACGTGGAGTGAAAACGATGTAGCACTGTGGGTTTATGTGCAGTACAAGCAAATTATTTTTGCTATTGAAATTATTATCATATATATATTATTATTTAAACTACCGATCGGGTAGAGCCGGTGGATGAGTTTGTAGACTATGAGTATAAATGGACTACACGATCAAACATGAGACGTCTTATAGTGCCTAATAGAATATATTTGGCAATATACAGTAATTTACTGAAGGAAACAAACATTGTAGCTTCATGTCTAAACGTTAAAAATAATTATTAAAATGTGTGTCCGGTATACGAGCTACTATGTCGCTGTGTCAAAATAGTCAAACTTAAAGTTCGTCGTCATTGTAGTTAATTTTTTAAAATAACAAGCCAGCAAACAGTTCACCTCACGGACTTGATGAAAAAGGTTCTTTACGGTACTGGTTTTCTTTACGGTATCTATATACCTATCAGCAATAAATAAACAGAATGAAAATGGGTTGTTAACCTTCAAGTGTCAAAATATAAACAATCCACTCAAACATAAACATTTACATTTCGTTATTGGTTGGTCAGGTTGCTAAGTAACGGAAAAAACATAAATTATAAACACATTTAACATCGTCTACCATTCTTCATATTTTAGTTTAAAACCTTAAATTATATATTGACTTTTTGTTAAGTATGTGGTGTATTAACTAGTGGTTAAAGCACTGATTAATCAATTCCCTTGACAAACGTATGATCTATAATGGGCCTTTATCATATGTACAGCCACAATGTTGAGATAAAATATAAAAGTTATTTTTTGTCAAAAGCGACTCTGTTTACGTTAATTACTACGATACTGAACATTATTTTACCATTTGTTGTGGCGTATAGAAGCAGAGGTAATAATTCTATTATTTATTCTACATATCTCTATTCCATTTCTGTGACAGAATGGTACAGTCCGAAATAAGACAAGACCAAGATATTTAAATTCTAAAGAGATTTAAATATTCCTGATGTACTCCGCTGTTCCTAAATAACAACTACTACGTTCCACCTTAATGAGCTACGTCACTCTTTTCTGACAAAGTTTTCTTTTCAAAAGAATACAAACAGATAGGGAAATTGCTTTTTTTCTAATGACGAACTACACGGATTGGCCAGAGAAGCTGGCCTTGACTGTTTCACCAGATTGAGAGGTGGCATAGCTCTTAGGTCGCTTAACCTGAACCTCTTTCGTTAGTAAGTTGACACAAAGGTCCTTTCGGTGAGGGGTAACCTCGGCTTGGACGATTACTATGTTACGTTATATTACTATCCGAGAGCGAACGAAAGGACCGAACCACGGCTCGGTCGGTTGCTATTTCACGGATAATCTAAGGGAAATTCAAAAGCTAAACTAACTTTGAGTGCTACTTCCGAAAGCATTGGCGCTGGGAGAAGTGGCCAAAGAAACTCCAGCAACGCTCCTAATATCTAAGGGGCCTGCCCATGATGGGAATTTGCATTCTATTTATAGTCCCTAATAAAGACTTGTTATTATTGCCGTGAGGTTTTATAATTACAACCAAAGATATTTATTCTCTGGCTTACACCTTGACGCATTCCAGTATAATAAACAATATTATTTAAGGTTTTTGGCTCAGATCACATAGTTTTTATGAGCAGCCAGTTGTACGAGCAACATTTGACTACTTACTTGTAGCAGCTACTACTAATCCAGAGAAAGCTATTATTTGTGGCGATATCACAGGTTTGAATATGAATGAAAATAATGATGAAAACTGTGCAGAAACTCAGGTATTTTCTTTGTAATCAATTTAAAATATACAGTGTCATAACAAGCTAGGCTGTTAATTGTTGGTAATTGCTTAAGCATTACAAATGAAGGCATGGCCTGGCATCGCATAGAGCCCACGACTCTATCAGCTGCCTCAATCGGTCCTCTAGGACATTATAAGGTCGTGTAATACGAGCCAGTGTTCCCTTGCGCTAAATTACTTTGTAGTAGTTTATCCTGAGTGTTCTAAAATCTCAGCCGAAGTTTTAAAAACTTTCAGGTAAAAATATAAATCAGCTCCTCAAAATTAAGTAGTTAATTTTTCATAGCTGATTATAATGATTTCATATTTACAGATTCAAGAACATGACTACAATGTCGACGGCAAAACGGATATGTTACATTTTAAATTTGTTCTTAATATTCTGCCGGAACATACAATCACTTCCATCATATTTGTTTTAGGAATAGATTTACAGCTACAGGTAATAAAATGCAATACAATATTTCTGTTTATTAATAATGGCACAATTTTAATAAATATTTTCTTTCTAGACAACATGTGAGCTGCATATGCAAGCTGTAGCGATTGTAGATAGACAATTTACAATTTCTCCACATGAATACCATCACTATGGAGACCTCGAATTTTATCAAAAATTTCATTTACCGTGCTTAAAAAATGTTATAGACACTAGATATAACACCTCATTATTTAACTCTCCTAATGATCATCAAGGAGGCCTTATAAATGTCATGATAAAGGACTACTTTAGAAGAACAGGTAAAAATATATTTCAACACATTTCTCAGTAAACTATTCAGATATAAAAAAAATTGCATCAATTTTTTTCAGTCACAACACAGGTGAAGACACTATTTTCCCAAAGTCACAGTGGTGGCACTGATATTTTAAATATAAACATCCATTTAGGAGTCCCAGAAATGCACATAAGATATGAACCCAGTGTAATGCAAGAATTGAAATGGGCCTGGCCGCAATATCTTTCTCTAGTAGTTGTATTCTACTGGTTGTTTGATAGGATAAAAAGTTTGTTTTTAGTCAGCGTCTATTAATGGCATGGAAAATTGTACCATGGAATAACAACTGAGATAAGAAAATAGATGACTTTACTTATTATGTACATAATCAAAATTTTATAAATATATCAGTAAAAAATGAGTCACATTAGCCACATATCAGCTGGTAGTCCTTCAAATTCCACAAACCGTCTTGTGCACAGAATTTGTCAGTCAAAATATTGAATGGTTATGTAGTAATTTTTCCAAGGTAGATTTTTTTGAAAGAACTGTTTTGTTACTCTGTTATTTTATTACCTATATTACTAAAAACATGAATGAATGAAAATATGACCCATATTAGAGGATATCGAACATCTTACAATCTCTTCAATTTTAAAAGCAAAACTAAAACACTAACATTACTATTAATAAAATCTAATCAACACCATTGGAAATTATTCTTACCTTAAAACAATACATGGGCAGTAATACCACTATAAGTTAATGTAAACAATTAAAAATAATAAAAATCAAATGATATTATTGTTTTATAAAAATTACTCAGAGACTTGTTTGTTGTTATCCATAAAAATAGTTGCTTCTTGCCTGGTAATAGTGTTTTAATTTTGAAAATAAAAGTACATGGTAATTGGTTATACTTTAATCTATGTCTCTATCTATTTACAATGCATCATCAGAGTACAAAATTCTCACTGAGTCAATGTGAGCGTAGGCAGTTGACTTCTAAATTCTGATACTGTGTGGTCTAATTCAGCTCTGTTATCTTCTACTATGAATGTTTTTCCACTGTAGTCGTCTAATTGTACCAATAGATAGCGACACATATAGTTTCCATATTCATTCTGAAACAGGTTTTAAGTAAGAACTTTGCCTTTCGGGTAATGCTGTCTTCAAAACTTTCATTCAATTGCATAGATATTTGCACATGTGCTTACGCTTACAGTAGCTATGTGTGTAATGCAACAAACATTTAAAGTGTTTTCTGTATAATTGTGTATAAAGTATGGAATAGTAATTTGAAATCTAAATTTTTTTTGCAGCAAAGTAAATAGTTGTGTAATATGTTTGTATTAAAAATCCAAAAGGCTAAAAGCATTGCCATATAAAGTAATGAAATATAACACAAAACTACAAATTATGAAGACTAAGTATTGAAAAGGTACATAAATACTTCCCACATTGACATTAGGACAAATTTACTGTCTAAATAGTGGTACATAAGAGTATATAGCAGTATCCCACGAATAGACCAAAGTATGATTTATGATGATGATAATATAATTTAACATTGCTATTTCAAATAAAGTAGAAAAAATTAACCCAAATGTGATACTTGTCAAACACTACTTACTATATTTTTTACTTGAGTGGTTTTTCTTTAATGAACACAACACTAGCAATATTTCTTTTTTTTTTAAATATTTCTAACATTCTTGTTAAACATTCCAACTAAGCTTGTGTGTATGCTTGTGCTAAAGGATGGTTGACATCAATAATCAAATGGTGGATTCAAACCGTTACGTTTCGTAACCTAAACCAATAGGCTATTGACACTACTATTATAGTGGTAGCAATAGTAGTCTTAGTTGTCGGTATAAATAAAATATATATTTTTTTATTATTACCTGTTTCATATCTAATTCAACTACAGCTTTGTTTCTAATTCCTTTGATATAAAACCTCATCCTCATGTGCTTAACACCATCCTTCTCATAAATTGCATGGCTAACATGAGTACGTCGCCTTCTTGTTGTTTCCTCTCCATAACCTTTTATTGGAGCGCCAAGTGCATCTTCTATTCTGGGATCCTGAAATTTTTTATGTTACGGTTTTAATACACTTTGTAATATGTAATAAAAATTTACACATTTGTAAGCTATACACCTACATTCTTACATTTTTCGAGAGCTACTGAATAGATACTATTGGGACTATTGCTGGAGAATAGCTCTCGAAACACGTAGTAGAAAATAATACCAGTCACTCCAACGCCAGCTAAGATAACCCCAGTATAGGACAAGGTTTTTGTGGTTTCTTTTATTTTCTCACCCAGAGGTCTAATATTTGTAGATACATCAGCTCTATCCTGACTCTGGGTCAAGTTGCTCCCTTTATCAGTAGAATAATAAACATTATTTGAATTCAAAAAACTAGCTGCTACTGGAACAATCTCAATACACTTAGAAACACGCAGGGCTGGAGAAAATTTAGATATGATAGACATATTATAAATACAAATTAACGCTTCATAAAAAAAACTATATAATTTCCTTAGATGTCACTATTTTCAGTAAAGTCAAACTCACGTCAAAATCATCTGTTCGCTGTGTTCAACAATAAAGGCTTTCTGTTATGAAGCAATAATTTTGTTTAATTATTTTTTAATAATAAATTAGAATATTGTTTTACAGCGCTTTATTAAATGCACCTATTATTTGCTCCAAAAAAGATTTTAATCAAAAGTTAACGAATTCCAAAAACTAAGTCAAACTACGTACTACGTATTGCAATTTACAATCAACACTTTGATTAATATATAAATATTTTTATAATAAACAGTAGTAATTTGATGTTCTTGCCTAACATGAGAGATTGGCTTGTTGAATGCAATGCAATATTACAATAACATGCGTAAATTACGGTGTTTTCAAGAAAAGAGTAAAATGCATTTACACTAATGGGACTTACCAAGACTGCATTGCCACTTGACATCAGGTGAAAACATGGTCAAGCACTTGCTTAGAAAGTATTAAAAAATGAGTGTCCCTTTTGTTTAGGTTTATAGATTTTTATATAACATAAACATATAAGTTTTGAAATAGGTATTATATTGTTGACCTTGATTGTGTGTATACTTCATTATTATCATTTTTAAAGAGTATTCGTTTGAAATTTTAATAATGGCAATGACGATAAAATATAGCAATTTTAGACAATATGACATGACAATTAGATTTTTTTAGTTGTCTTGTCATTATGTCATTAAAGTTCTGAAGTTGTCATCGCGTAAATTGTTTCGTGTTCATGTCACTGTTATATTTTGTGATTTGTGTTGTTTATTAAAACCTTAACTAATAATATTGTTTTTGTAAATATGATGCTAGATGCAAAAGATATTTTAAATAGTTTTATAAACACAAAGGTTTAAATTTAATTTTATAATATACAACGGCAGTAAAACATATTTTAAAATATGGATTGGATAATATCAGATGAATTGGGTTTGACTGTTGGCCATCTCGTCGGGTGGAGCGCAGCAGGTGCTATGATTATAGGTGGAGTGGCTCCATATATCCCGCAGTACAGGCAAATAAAGACAACACAAGATGCAGAGGGTTTTTCTCTATATGTTTGTTTAACACTTCTAATAGCTAATACATTACGTATTCTATTTTGGTACGTACATTAAGTACTTTAACTTAGGATTTAAATTTTATCGAAATACTTTACAATGAATTCAGAGTTTGACTAGTCATAATGACAAGGTATTGAAATACATTGGACATTTTGTGCCATATCTTCTTTACTTGTCAAAACATAAAGATTTGTTAAATGTTAGATTTGGTTCAAAGTTGAGGCCAAAAAAGAAAAATAAATATGTTAGTCAGCCAATGTATCACCAAATAATTGTCTATTGTGCTGATTCAATACCAATTTGCATCTTATATGTTTCAATATAGGTCTTCAATGATAGGCCACATGAGGCCTTATCATTGAAGACTATGTCTTCACTTAACATCAGGTGGTATTGTAGTCAAGTTAATTTTTAAAAATATATATTTTTGATTACAAAGCTGAGCAAATACTATATAAATTTCATATTGCAGGTTTGGTAAACGTTATGAACTGCCTCTGTTAATACAGAGTATTGTCATGAACATTACTATGTTTGTAATGATACATCTATGTGTTACTGTTAGAAAAAAAAATCAAATTATCAGAGCTCGAGAAAGAATATTTACAGGTTTGTATCTAATTTGCCATCAACATTCACAGTAGCTTGGACTTGGAAGATGTACTGGACTACACATTGGCTTACTTCAATTATTGCATATAATAACCTTCTATTAATTTCTATTGGCTAATACTTAGCAAATATATATTTCCTTATCTTTGTTATTATATCTTTTTTTTTTTTTTTTTTTATTTTATATTACATTTATTAGACTGGTATTAGTGACAATTTTAGTTTACTAATTTTTCTTGTTATTTTATATTTTAACTTTATTTTATGTTGTTTGGTGGTTGGTGTAATTGATGATGGCATTAGGTGCAATATTCATGTTATATATACTGTTATGTTGTGTAAACGGATCAGCTCAGCCAGATGAAACGGCGCGCTGGTTGGATCAACGTAGCAGCATTACGGGAAGGGAGAAGCCACACCGCTTCTATGGTGAGTGTCACTGGTGCACCTTGGTGATATTGTGACATGTCTTATAACATTGGGGTTTAAATTGCCACATTTATGTTGCTGCAACCAGTTATTTTTGCTTCTCATTTGGGTTTTCAGTTTAATGTGGCAATTTTGAGGATGGTAATATTTTCATTTTTGGGATTGTATGAGAAATTAATAATTCATTTATTTAAGGTGTAAAATTAAGTTGTAACCTTAAAATCAGTTTTCCATTTTTGTTCTACAATTTTAATGTTATAATATTTCACCGTTCACTTCTATAGATATTATTTTTACTTCAACTAACCACCATCAATATAATTTGCATTGCATGTATGTCAGTTGAATGTTGTCATGGTTTATAGTATATTAAATTACATTAAGATCTTATTTTGGTTCTTTAGTGCATAAAACTACATAATGTATTTCACAATACACTATGGTGCCTGGTAATGGGCTGGCAGTGACTGCTCACTCCACCTACCTCGCTAGGGTTAAAATGTGTGTAAGGGAGTCCTTAAAAATATATTTTTTATCATATAGAAATATTATCATTTTCTGCATTCTTGTAATGGAAGAATATATAATATTATGTTTCATAAATAAATTTGTTTTATGAGTATATTTATAAGTCAGAGAAATGTGGGAGACATTTTTATGTCTATGAGGTGAGTAGAATGTCAAAGGAAATCTTAAGTGATTAGTTTTCAGCTTTAATCCGTAGATTATTTTGCATTCGCAATGAAATTTTCCTGCCTATTATTTCATATTTCTTTGCATGTTTTGACTATTCATTTGTTTCTCTAGACTGTTTGGCTCCAAGTTATTAATGTTGCATAAGCAAACTGAATAATAGCATATTCTATTCTCTAAAGAATTAAATAGAGAATTAGATAGAGTTTTAAAATCTTTTTAAAAGTTAACAAACATCTAAATCGTTATATTTCTTTTATTTATATGGTTCGTTGCCCCTGTTATCATAACTTGGCCATTGCAATCAAGTTAAATAAACTTATTATACTATTATCTCATCTTTGGAGCAATAGTTGGGTCATGTGTAATTTGTATATCTGTTATCTATTAATGTCAGTTCATTTATAGTGTTAAATATTTCCTCATTCTGATAAATTTTAGTAAACAATATAATACTACATGATTAATTAAGACATTTATGATATCATAATAGATACAAAACATACATAAGCAATGGGTTATAGTGTACAATTTTGTGATTACAATTACAATGAAATTTCCATGTTTAGTTTGTTATGTAATATTTGAAAATTTTTACTAATTAATATGAAGAATAATATAATTTTGTTTTTCACACAAGAAATTTCCTTTTGTGTGCATGTTTAAAAATGGCAACATTTTAATAATCTTGATATTTTTTTTGTAATAATGTTTTTAAAGATATGTTTTCATGTATGTATTAAAATAAGATAAATATAAAAAATAAGTGTAGCATTTTAATAAAGTACTTGCAAACAGACCAATCTTTTCTAAGCTGTAGGCTGCATATCTCAACTATACAATTCACAATTTATTAATCTGCAGATATGGACAGAAAATACTTCTGGGCATGGACTGACTTCCAAAGCTATCTGGATTGCATGCTGGTCTTCTCTGTACTTGGAGCAGCAATCACATATCTGTTAATAGAGTTCTCGCCATTTGTTGAGCTCATTGGTTTCCTTGCCGTGTTTACGGAAGCAATGCTCGGAGCACCACAGATAGCTAAAAACCATCAGAATAAAAGTACAGAAGGAATGAGGTATTATTAAATTTATTATAATATTTCAGCTGTTACCGATAATTATAGTAGTATTATAAAAATTACACTGTGACCAGAACACACACAGAAAGTTGGCAGTTGGCATACTATGCATTTCTTTTTTACATAGCGTGGAACATTTTGTTATATTTAACTGTTTTTTGTTTTTGTTTAATTTAACAAGATATAGTACAAAAAGGGCTAACAAAGAGCCAATGAAAGCTTGTAAATTAATTCCAATCTTAAGCAATTATTAGTATTTTTGTCATTAAATCCTGTGATTTCTGTTTAGACATAAAAGTTTGAATTATTCTGTATTAAGAGAGTATAAGGATATAGTCCGCCATGCGCCCCTAGTGCCAATTGGCAGACTAAACATGTCTTAGAATATTTTCTAACACACATAGGTTTCATTATTATTTCTTTCATAAAATTGCAACAAATAAATTCATTAGTGCTTGGTGATCCAACTGGGGTACCACGACATGCGTCCTCTTAAGTATTCCATTAATGTAATTATTATGGATTATCTAGGGTACAATGTTGGTTTTGATTAAATGGGTACGGTTTTATTAATCTAAAAAATAAATAGTTACATTTTTTTTTTAATTTTCAGCCTTAGCATGGTGATAATGTGGAGTTGTGGTGACATATTCAAGACTGCTTATTTTGTAATGAGAGAAGCGCCGACGCAGTTCTGGGTGTGCGGCGGCCTTCAAGTCTCCTTAGATGTAATTATTCTCTTCCAAGTAAGTAATTACCGTATTTATAGACATATCTTTGATTTATGACTGAATATTGAAGTTGTACTTCTATAGGCGCGTTATGAAAAAAAAATGAAATTTTTAGGATGCGCGCACATAACTGTAACACAAAAGTCACAATTCAAGCTATGGTAAAAAAAAATAAGGTTAACTATCCATATGTATTATTTATTGATATAAATTAAAATATTATATATAAATAATTTTATTAATTTTTCAAATTTAAACTGAACTTTTTTTTGACTGTATCGACTATCCATAGCTTAGTGACCTAGGGATTAACCTTCACCGGGACATGCTCTTCGAGCACAGTGCAGAGGGGCTCCGGTGCGTTCCACTGGAGATCCCGGAGCTCCTCACAATGCACCGAGGAATGGCTACCGGGGAGTTTTAGTGGGTCACAACTTCATCTTCCCTCCAGAAGGCGGGGTATCTTTTCAAATATTTCCCCCCGTTAACAAAAAAAAATTAAAAGCTCTTCTAACACTTTTGTACCCCCATATAGAATCTATTTAAGCTTCGTGAAAAGCGGGCAGAGAAAGATCTGTCTACGCTGCTGGGTTGAAAGGTAAGGGCTTTTGTTACTATTATAAAATTGAAATATTTCCAGGTATGGTTGTACCGACACAACACTGCGGCAGCACGAAGGTTGCGTAGAGGTGATTAGCAGTGGTCTGAAACCGTTTTATAGCAATCGCCCAGCGCAGACGGCGCGCCATCTTTGTTACTACTTACCTGTCTCCGTAATTTATTATGACATTTAAATTTCTGCACGAGGCTCTACGTAGGCTGTACGATGAACATTATCTACACTCCCTTTTTATAGTACAATTAAGCTAAATATTTGTTAGAATAGTTCTATAATCAATAAACAAAGTTCAGTAAATATATTTCTGCAATTTCAAATATTAAACGAAATTTCAACAACGACGTCATTCATATAATAGAAAAGTACTGTTGTTATTATGGATAGGTAAATTTTAACATAAATGGCGGCAACACCAGTGATATTGGGCTTAGGCGACGTTATTGCGGTTTGTTAGGGTCGTACATCGATATTGTAAAACATCGATGTTTTAAAGTTAATTTTTATCGTGCGAAACATCGATGATGATTAGATAAATGTGATTTTTGTGCGTGTTATATAAATTATTGAATTAAAAATATGGGAATTTGATGGATCCGTTTAATCACAGTTTGCACGTGACAACGGTTGATGATCGATGATGGCGACTACTTTTGTTCGTGACTATGACAACATCGATGTTTTATCTCGACATCAATGTCCATCGAACATCCCTATCTCTAGTGCGATATTTCGCACGTATCAGGTGCTACTGACTGTACGTATAACAGTCGACGAGGCTAAATTTCTAGTGAATAATTTAATAACAGTTTTTTAGGGTTTTAAATAGTTCTAACGGAATTTGGCTTTTCGTATTTTAATGCGACGTAGAGTTTGTTGTGAAATCAATTTTAAACTGTTTAACACCTAAAGTAAGTTGCATTATCAAAATCAAGTCTTCACATGGGGCCAAAAAATATTATTAAACTTATCGCCGTAATTTCGACGTGGCCACCTTTATGTAATATCAACAGAAGATGTAAAATTAACACATTATACATATATAAATTTCCTTTTTTCGGATTCTTACGTATTACAAAATCACTAGCGTTTTAGTCTCGATAATCTCTGTTAATAGAGGATACCGATCGCAATCTCTGTCTACCTCACTTGGGTTGAGAAGAAAATAATTTTGTCTTAAAACTAAACTCTGATATATAATCAATTCCAAATTATAATAATCAATGATTCCAGTTCTATAGTAAAATTGTGTATAATGTTACATTTGAACTTTTATAAAATTATATTAGAAAAATATAGTGAGAGTCTGTGATAGAGCATTTAGCTATATTTAACACCGTTTAAAAAAAATAGCTTCCCGTCACGAAGAGCTATTTCCTTGCTATAGAAAACTAGCGGTTTTTATTCCAAATCTAAAAGACTCACACTAAATACTTACGACAATAGTTTCTAACGCACCGCTTATCAGTATTTAACTATAACGCAGCTAATTAGGACTTGTGATAAATACTCGAAGTACAATATATATATATTTATGTTATTTGTAATATGTTTACGGTATTAGTCGACCAAGCGAAATAGACGAATGGAAACGTGACGCCATTTTGTACTTTACGACTTACAAAAATAAACTGAATTAGCTTTGAAAATAGACTAAAAATGTATAATTCTTCTGCTATAGCCAATATCATTCATATAAACTACGATTAGTTTCCCGGTTCTTACCAATCACTTCTGCTATATAAATTTTCTTAGTCACTCCTTCATTGTTTCTATATTAGATATAACTACCAAAACATACCTTACTTTTAAAGACTCTTGATTCTGGTCACAAGATTTCTTGTTCACATAAACAAAAAAAAATTAAAACCGATTTTTTTGTGATGAACTACGCAGATTAGCCAAAGAAGCTGACACTAGTTCACCGGATTGAGAGGTAGTAGAGCTCTTAGGTCGCTCAGCCTTTAGCCTGACCTCTATTTCTAGTAACTGGATACAAGGGTCCTCCCGATGAGGATAACCTCGGCTAGGTTGGTTACAATGTTATGCGTTAGCATTCCGATCCGAGGATGCCCGAAAGATCCTGCTTATTTTATCAAAGTATAAAGATGTATTAAAAAATATCAGATTGATTTTATATAATACTAGCATAGCCAGCCTGCTTCACTGGGCTAGATTTTGTTTGTTTTATTTAAACAATAAACTTACATCATTAAATATTTAATTTAACTCTCACAATATATTAAATGATTCATTTATCTCCGTATTCATTCCCTTCTATTCTTTTCTCGAACGGGTGAAGATCATTATCTACACCCATGTACATAGTAATTATAACGATGATTCTTTGTCACGCTCTTCTTGAAGCTCTTCTTAAGTTTCTATATATCTTCTTTTATATTTTCTGTTACGATGTTTCTCAAGGCATAACTCACGTTCCGCAGCTGTTTCATTTGCTCTTTTTTCCTTTACTTTCTTTGATTTGGATGTTTGTTCACCAATGCTTGTTTTTGGTTGTCATTTTATTATTCACAATGATTGTGAAGAAACATGATTTGTGCTGCGAACGATATCGAAACGAAGATAAACGAAACGGTTCACGAAGGGAGATGGCGTTTCAACCGTTTGTATAATTGGCTTGGTTGACTATTAACACGAGCATGTAACACTTAGAGATATATTAAATTGCAGCTAGTCAAGCTTTGGTAGTTTCAATATATTGCACCGGTTAAGATAATAATACTATTAACAATAACTTCTTTATTAAATAGTTCGATGATGAACAGGGCTTTGAGTCTGCTAAACCAATTGTGTCAATATGAACGTTCAGTGACATCACAGTTGTTAATTTGGCTATTTAAGTTGTGCCACAATGGCTTTCCAACAGCGTACCATTGACACACACCTCAGTATTGTTTCAATTGTTGTAATTTGTTAATCTCGTACATAACGATGTTCCAAATATGCTGATTTATTTCAATGAATTAATAATTATATATAAATAATCAATAAATTCAATTGTGAATATATATATTATATATATATATATATATATATATATATATATATATATATACATATATATATATATATATATACATAATAAAACATATCAATAAATTTAATTAGTAGATAACGATTTTTGTCACAGTGATAATTGAATTGTAATCGTTTTCATAGTGAAATTTCATTGGAATCACGACTTGAAACCTTGACGTGTGCTATGTTTACTGCTCGTACAATGAAAATGCAATGATTTTTTTTGTGTGTGTCCTAATCCTATTACTTAAATGCATATTATTACGTTGCTATTTTTAAAGTTACATGTGTTATGTATATATATATATATATATATATATATATATAACACTGATTAAAGGAAATTAAATTTAAATGGACCATCGGATTAGGAATTTTTAATATTGTTTCCTATCTCTATTATTTATATTGTAAAGCAACTTTAGTATTACTTGTGATAATATTTACATGTCATTAAGTTTACCATAAATATTACACCTTTATGTACAAATTAATAAATTTAATATAAGTATATTATGTTTTAATATAAAATGTTAGTGGTAAACTAGTCGCTAGGCGCCAACGAACTGTGTTTCAATTGAGTGATTGTTTTCCAGTTGGCTAGTCTGAATTACCCTTTCTCGGATTCTTACGTATACAAACAAATCGCCAAAATTTTCGCAGTTGTTAGGAACACCGATTGGCACGTTTAGTTCTACGAGAGGATTACAAATGTTAACTCTGTCTACCGCATTTGTTATAAAGAGACGTTAGCAATTATTGTTCTATCAATGTAATTTTGGGTGCTTCGTTACCAAATACTAGAGTAAAAAAATTAAAAAGGTCAATATCAAATTACAGACAGAAATTATTTAACACCCATTCGACTTGTTTTACATAAATATGGTGCTATATACGCGAACCGCACTAAGTAGTAGGATCATATTAATTTACTACTAAATACCTTAAATGTTGTATAATTGTAACTAGTTATTAGAGTTATAGATAAAATAGATTAATGGTGAATTGAAGTCACTTTATTGCTTTGGTAGGCTAAAGGATTTTGATACACACGAAAGTTGACATCTGGGCGTAGTCTTTTTACATAGTTGTCTACATGTGTAGGCATCTCATATATAGGAAAAATACGTAACAATAACTGATCTGAAAGTGAGAAATCACTAAGGATTTTCGTATTGATTATTTTTTTTTGTTATCGGGGAGGAAATGTTTAAAAAGATAACCCGCCTTCTGGGGGGAAGGCGGCGTATCTTTTTCTTCTATTTTTCTTCCTCGGTGCATGGTGAGTGGCTCCGGGATCTCCAGCGGAACTGCTCTGCACTGTGCTCAAGGAGAGCACATCCCGGGGGGGAGGTTACTCCCGCCTCCCCTGTGCCCGCGCAGTGTAAGGCGACACGGACCAGCCGATGTCGCCTTCTTCTCGGGTCTTGGCGGACGACAAAGGCCCCCACCCTTGTCGCCCATTGAACCCGAGGCCCCTTTTAGTCGCCTTCTACGACAGGCATGGGATACCGTTGTCTTATTCTTGAGAGCGCAGAACTACAGGGCAGTTCGTATAGATTACTAGGCCAATAATAAATTGTAGAATTGATCGCGTGCATTAAGTCTTCCTTATTATATTTAAAGTATATTAACCACCACTTAAGGCCATAATTAACTTATATATACTATATTAATGAGAAGAAAAATCTCTATCAAATAGTCTTAGTTTGATGTTGGTTTAATTTTTCTTGCCGTTTTTTTTTAATAAATTAAAATTTTAATTTTCGTTACTTTTAAAACTTTATTCGGCTCTTGTGTAAAGTTCCTAGGATGGTCGTTAATACAATTTGCCTTCCCAACGTCGGTATTTACAACCCAAATTATTATAATAGGTTGGCAACACACCTATAATACATAATAATAATAATATAATACATAATATCTGTGTAGGGAATGCGATCTTATTTAAGATATGATTTATGTTTGTCTAGTTATGTTTCGTTTATCTGTCGACCCATTTAATCTATCTTTTATATATATAATTTCCAAGCTATCCTCGTATTGCAATATTCATTTTAAATCTTTTAGTTAAGCTGCTATAACAATTCTTGTATATTTTTGATGTGCGTTTTCGAAATAGTTTTTCGAACAATTGTATAATTTTAATATATTTTTATATTTTAAAATGATATATATTTTTGTATAATTTTTTATAGTTTAAGTGGCTTCAATAGTTCCATTTTATAGATTATACAAATATTTTAGAACGCTGAATGTTGCAATATTTAGTGAACGAAATAACTGTGAATTTAATCTGTATTTGTGATTACGTGTATAAATCCACTTATTAGCCATAATAGCCATTTCTTTTTTTTTTAAGTATTTCTTTTCTGTTGTATAATGTATGCACATAGGCATTATTTTACATCGAATCTACGTTGTTAATATCTTTGTAAGTAGTAAAGATAACATCAATAACAGCACGTATGTATATTGTACTAAATATATATTGTAATAAATGTTATATTTATTTCACGAGAATGAAACATATCGTGTATATGCGTTTTATATTGTATTAATTCATATTTTGAAACGTAATTGGCGTCGTCAATTGAAATGTATTGAATAAACATATGAAATGTGTATGTTGTGATTAAATCATGTCGTATACAAAATAAAGTTTTATTGATTGTTTTAAATGTTTTTTTTATATAATAACGATTTTACTCCCGTCCCGTTAGGATAAGGCAAATAAATATTTCTCACCAGAGCCCTGAGCCTGCTATTGCAGTTTGTATCAAATATTGCTAGTTTTTGTAATTCAGTTGCCATTATGGGATTCCAATGGCGTACCACTGACACTCCAATATTGTCTCAATAATATGCTATTATATAATAGCATTTCGTCATCTTGTATATAATAACATCTTTCTAATATACCTTTCAATAAAGTAATAAAAATAATTATAAAACAATTCAATACGATTTTTGACACAAGGACAATAGAATTGACTACAATTCTATTGTATTGTTGTTGAGGCCCTAATATTTAGTGATAAAAGCCACAATAAACAAATCGATTGCGTTGCTAACTTCACCAGGAGAAACGCAGAACTATAATATACCTCCACTTTACGACGATATTCTGCGAGGCCGTGCAGTCAACGTATTTCTAACTTTTCAACCGACTTCAAAAAAGGAAGAGGTTCCCAAAATCTGTCTGTGTTTTTATGTTTTACGTTATAACTTTTGACTGGGTGACCCGATTTATACGATTCTTTTGTTATTTGAAAGCTGGCGCTTTCTTTAAACCATGAGAAAAACATAAGTCAGTCAAATATAAGTCGTAAATTTGTTGTTTACAAATTGACAAATGATTATTTATTAGAAAAAATGTACTTCAAAGGCAGTTTGATTAGGTTCTGATTAATTCTATTTCGCAATATTCTATTTGAAGTCGGTTTTTGTTTTTACTCGTAAATATAGTTGTTCTAAATTTGTAGAAAATGCAGACACTAAATTCCGGCTATAATTCAATATTTGTTAGAATTCTTAATAAAAAAGACGTCCATGGCATAACATAAACCATGTTGCAAAACATGAGATCAAACAATTCGACTCTTGACGTGAATCCATCTATAGGTTGTTTTGAAATGTTTATAAATAACGTGAGAACATTTTAATGAAAGATGTAAGCCCTCTATAGCTTCTTCTATGGCATTCAAAGGTCAGCACCATTGGGAAAATATTAATATGTCACGGAAGAGTAGCATTAAGTGATGCCTATATTATACAAGAGCTAACCAACAATTTATAATGTTTCGGTGATACACGTAACTCCACTTTTCCCATAAAACAATAATGAAAAAACCTTTAATATCATCTATCGATGCGTCACTCACTCTGGCGGCATAAATTGTATCTCCCATTTTTATTATCAAAAGGTCAAACATATATCTAATGTTATAGTAATTTTTTTTGTATCTTAATCATGAATAGAATAGAATAAACATTTATTCGACACAAGAACACAGAAAATACAGGACAGAGAAACAACATAAACATAAGTAAACAAAAACAACATAGAAAATAAGAAGATAAAATAGAAATTGTGCTGAAAAGGGATTGGCCCAGCATGTGCTGTGCTCACACATGTAGCACAGCGCTGATTTTCAGCCAAAAAACCTGTGAAAACTACAGTTTTAGGATTCGGTTGTGTATAAATATGGTGTTACATTACATGCACTTTTATATATATTATACAGAAATATTTTTGCATGCATCTATAAATCTATCTGTGGCATTCTGTCATGTCGAGACACAATTGTTTGTGTATGCTTTTAAAAGCTTCAACAATTACTAAGCTACGCAATTTACGTCATCGAGAGATGTTAGAGATTCATCTACTCTCTCATCGGGTGAAGTGCAGTCGAAAATGAACATTATATCTCTAGAAATAAAGGTGAAGGCATGTGCAGAGGCTGACGTGTAAGGAAGGGTGGATCGATGAATGCGGGAGCTTTTACTTTGTGTGGGTGCCCTCTGGCGGCTTACGACGGCTTTCGTCAGTACGCGGGTTTTACCGTTATCGCACGGTTGTGTACCTCAAATTAAGAACCCTTCGGTCTTCCGCAGCCTCCGACGTTGGGAGCGAGGTAATGTATTTCGTCATCTGTCAATACATATTAAATTCTCAACTGGCATGTATTACAATGTTATTTAAAAAAAAATTGTTTATGAACTTAAATATAATATTTATACCGCCGACGTAGACATCTGTTTTGAGTGATGGTAAATTATAACACGTAAACTTTATTATCTTGCACCAACGATGATGACATTAATTGCTGATAGAGATTATAGAACCTAATGGGATGGACTTTATCTCGAATTTACGATTTAATATTTAATGTGCGTTCACTGATCCTGTTGAAATATTAGTTATAAAGTGTGTTGATGAATTCTTGTTCTATATATCTATTTTATCACTTTTTTAATTATATATTTTTAAGAAAAAAAAATTATTATTTTAACTTAAAATTATTTATGTATTTTTAATAAGTAATTAAAAAATATTTTCTCTTTACATTATTATTAATTATTATCTTAAAAAAATTCTTTAACATTGGTACGAATGATAACAATTTATAGAAATTTTTTATAAATATTTATTCTACAATTATTTTTTAATTTTAATAACAAGACGATGGCAAAGGAAAATATTAAAAAACATTTTTTAATGTTTTATTGTGTCTATGCAGTTGCCAGATGCAATGCGCGGCAGGTGAGGTCATGTTCTTGAATGCACACTAGAATGCAGGTTTCAAGGTGACTCCGCTCCAGTGACGCGCTGCAATTAAGCTCGCTTCCTGTCATCTCTGCAACAATAACATTTGGACCTTATTATAGCATTATTAGAAGGGTTATAGGAATTTATTAAGAAGCTTGTATGCGATCTAAGCGAACCTTTCTCGTCTCCCACATACTACAGACCTGCGAGCGAGTAGGTTCTCAATTCTTCTATGTTGTTTTTTAGTCTACTATTTCTACCCTCTATTATTACCTCCAATGCTGATTAATATAGCTTATTTATTCTTATAAACATGACGATACTTGTGGGGCAATGATAAATGGACATTGACAAAGAAACGTAGATTTAGCGGGTAGCATTTTATATGCTAAAGAAACATTACTAGGATTAACAATTTACGTTGTTAAAAAAGGACAGAAAATTGAAATTAATATGTCAAAGGAAAAAGAATTTATAAAACAATAAACTATTGAAAGGAAATCATTATTGGTCGCTTAATTTGAAACAATGTTTTCTTAAAAGGTCATGTATAAGCGGAATAGAAGATAACATAAATTATCGGGCAGTATAAGGGACAGAAACTTCGTACAAAAAGTTTGTTGTCGCGACTCTACAGGACGAATGGAAGAGGTTATGTTAACGATAATATCGTTAAATATAATGAAGAAAATAAATAATTATAAAGCGCTAAATTTAAAGCGCTTCGTTGGTTTCCGAAGCATGTTTTCGCCAAATGGATGGATTCAGCAGTGAATTTGAAGTCCGCTAGTGAAAAAGGGATGGGAATCGTGGACGGGGATTAGATATGATAAAGTCTTAAAGATATGAATGTGGAAGTAGTCAGAGTGTACTAGAAACGTGCGATATGTTTATCTGTATTCTCTGCACACCCCTCTGGGTTTATGTACTCTTGTTCATTTATACACTCATTTTTTTAAAACTGTATTCCCATAAAATCGTAACGAAGCCACGCTAACAAAGCATGAGATTTTAGATCTCAAATATCTGTTTAAGTACGCCCTTGCAACAAACTCAATAACGTCTCGAAAAATAACGAAATAAACGTCTTGCCGCTGTCAGCGCTTTAAAAGAAACGACGCGATATCTCGTGTCCCGACCCACTTGACTTTCAGAAAGCTATTTTAATCAAAGGTCTGAACGGAATTTAATTCATAGCGGTGCGTGTCCCTCCCCGCGAGCTGTCGGATTACATTCCGCGAACTTTGCACAGTCGTCGGCGGGGAGACTCGGTAATTTAACCTCTGTTTACCTACATGTTCCATTGTATACATGTTCCACGGAAAATGTATGGAAACCAAATGTTGTTTATTCAATAGGAATCATATAGTGAGATATAAAACGATCTACTTTTGTATTAATGTTAACTGATAAGTTTTTTTAACCTACTTCAAAAGAGGAAGAGGTAATTCCTTTCTATTTCATTAATATATTTACGCACATACATCCCGGGGAGGGAGAGGTTACTCCGTCCCCCTTGTGCCCTCACATTGCAAGGCGACACAGGCCAGCCGATGTCGCCTTCTTCCCGGGTTCACTTTGGCGGACGACAAAGACCCCCGCCCTTGTCGCTCAATGAACCCGAGGCCTCTAGTCGCCTTCTACGACAGGCAGGGGATAGTATTATTCTACGAGCCCAGAACTACAAGGCTGAAGCTTAAGCTCCTAGCACAAGGAGATGGTTCACGTCAAGAGTCGAATGGTAGCTGCGAATCTACGATCTTACGATTCGTAGACCGTACTGTAAACCATTAGGCTATTGACGCTTAGTTATTAAGTTAGATCTCGAAGTCTGAGTAAAAATTAATCATTCCTATTACCCTGAAGATCGTGGTCGTCCACTATGATGATGTTTAGAAATGTTGTACTGTCAATAATCTGACATGTGCGCAAATTTAAATCGGATTGGCCTTCGGAAGAAATTAAACGGTTCCATCATATAGTCACAGATCATAAATTTTCCGTAAAGTATGTTTCATTGAAATAACATTTATCTTTATTAATAAAATGACAGTATTACGCGTCGCATATCTCTGGTTCTCATTACTACATACCATTGCATATGACTGTTATGTGGTCAAACAGGAAGCTAATGCCCACAGGTAGATAATTTGATCGTTTAAACCTTATTGAATACCTTTATGTTAGCGTAATAAGTTGTATTCAAACGACACACATAAATTTTGAAACGTCAATGGCCTAATAGTTAAGGGTATGGTCTGCGAAACGTAAGATGGTGGGTACAAGCCTCCAATTCGACTATTGAGTTGAAACAATTAGCACAATTTTAAAGCAAAAAAACAAACTTATGGTTAGAAGATTTAGCAAAAACATTGTTAGTATTCTTTAAAAAAAAATTTTAAAGAATTAATTAAGAAAACATATTGCTAAGTACAAAGTTTTAAATACATATTAAGGTAATCTTTTATTGTTTTTTGATACCAACGAAAGTGTTTTAAACCTTATTTTAAATTATATTTCGTTTTCTTTTCTTTGCCGTTGTTATAAAAAAATAATTGTGAAGTTAAGGGAACTGCGAAGCCCATCCAAAACATTAATTTTATAAAGCTTTCTAGGGAATCATAAAACTTCTTACTTTTTTGGTATCAGGTGTCATGTTGGTCAAGCACTTGCTTAGAAAGCGTAAAACCCAAAAACAGACAACAAAATCGGAACGTAATTTCCTAAAAATCCTGTCCTGGCGGACAAAATTATTTAAGAGTATCAGGTCCCAAACGAGATATGGTGAGCCTATCGCCACACGTGAGCGGCATGTGAGACGTTACGTTCAAAAAAATTGACGATTCAATTGCTAATAATATGAAAATCGCCTAAAAATTAAAAAATCTGTCTGATCGCTACCAAACTTGACAGGATCACCTGCTGAAGTAATCTCAAGATCACCGGAAAATTTCATCAAAATCTGTCCACCCATTTCAGAGTCCATAAGGAATACATGTAGATATGGGAACACATTGCTTTAAATATACATTTTATACTGTTTGCATATTGTAGACAACGTCAGATAACTTTTTATTAAGTTTGACATTACGCCTCCTCTGCAAGCATCATAAAACATTCAAATAAAATCGAAACAACCTCATAACTCGAGACAGGGGCAATGCACTTGCAGAATTTTTCTTTGTCTCAACTAGAATACCTACCTATACATGTATATTTATTTATATATATTATATATATATATATATATATATTATATATATTATATATATATATATTATATATATTATATATATATATATTATATATATTATATATATATATATATTATATATATTATATATATATATATATATATATATTATATATATTATATATATATATATATATATATATATTATATATATTATATATATATATATATATATATATATTATATATATTATATATATATATATTATATATATTATATATATATATATATTATATATATTATATATATATATATATATTATATATATTATATATATATATATATATTATATATATTATATATATATATATATATATATATATATATATATATTATATATATTATATATATATATATATATATTATATATATTATATATATATATATATTATATATATTATATATATATATTATATATATTATATATATATATATATATTATATATATTATATATATATATTATATATATTATATATATATATTATATATATTATATATATATATATTAT
This sequence comes from Meandrusa payeni, assembly GCA_029286785.1. Lineage (NCBI taxonomy): Eukaryota > Metazoa > Arthropoda > Insecta > Lepidoptera > Papilionidae > Meandrusa > Meandrusa payeni. The sequence continues at coordinate 5,462,050 of JAGSMX010000012.1, read as the reverse complement.
ATATATTATATATATATATATATTATATATATTATATATATATATATTATATATATTATATATATATATTATATATATTATATATATATATATATATTATATATATTATATATATATATATATTATATATATTATATATATATATTATATATATTATATATATATATTATATATATTATATATATATATATATATATATATATATATATATATATTATATATATTATATATATATATTATATATATTATATATATATATATATTATATATATTATATATATATATATATATATATATTATATATATTATATATATATATATATTATATATATTATATATATATATTATATATATTATATATATATATTATATATATTATATATATATATTATATATATTATATATATATATATATATATATATATATTATATATATATATATATATATATATATATATACGGAGTACTATAAATATATACTCTAAGACCGTGGGATCGATTATGAGATAGATAATCAGGAAATCACACAGGATCAACAAAGAACAATCAATCAATCTCGGGTAATCTTCAATATAACCTCTTTCTAATTTGGTAGTTATTTTCTAGTGGATCGAATCAAAAGTTTTGTTTTTATTTTTTAATATATATATTTACATAAAGTATAATAGTTTTTTACTATACTACTATAATATACTCTCACAATCACTTTTTAACGTAAGCTGGGTAGACAGAGACTACTTTTTGGTGAACTCATTCTTAAGAATGGTTATTGTCACTATCATCAAATACGGGGAAGAAATTTTATCGAGTGATATGTTTGTATTTAAGAAAGCCAAATAATGTTATTATTACACATAACAATAACAAATGGCCGGTTGTAGTGGTTTTATTGTTACATTTGGAGCCAATCAAAATGAATTTTATTTGTAAACGCATTCGGACAGACATGGAGTAACATTTTGTAAACAGATGTTGAAAGAGAACATGTAACGATAATTATATTGTTTGTCGTTGAAAGATTCCGTGATGAAATTATGGTTTGAACAACATGGGACTTAGACATGTGGTTTAAAAGTCGACGATTTATTTTAAACAAAGTGAAGGTATCACTGGTCGTGAACAGTACCTTTTTTTATATATAGGTAAAATAAATGCGTCACCCTGACTTTTAAAAGACTCAATGGACTGCCAGTGCGTTGCCAACATATATCATGAATATATAATTTCAAATAATTCGATCCTCGTCATCTCATTCACCAAAAAGTAGTATAATTCCGAATTTATACATGTACAATTTCGAAGGTAGCAAGGAAGCTTGGAGTCCTATCAAAGGTACGGCGGTAATTCACACTGGGACAGCTTTTATAAAGCACAGATCCAGCCCTGTGCGGAGTACTGTTGTCACATCTGGGCAGATGCAGCCAAATACCAACTCGCGGCACTGGAGTCCATGGAGAGGCGGGCCAAAAAGTTGATGGTTGACCTAGATCTACACCTAGATAGTCTTGAGCACCGGCGCAAGGACACCAGCCTTTCGGTGTTTTACTTCTTCTTCTTCGGAGTCTTTCCGTCCAAGTACGACGTTCCGCCTTAAAGAGAAGAGTGAATAGGCACTTACTAAACTAGCGCGTCCCATCTTTCGACTATATCGCCACTTAACACCAGGTGGATCGTGGTCAAGCACTAGTTTATACCCATAAAAAAACACTTCACACCGGTATTCTGCTTGGTCGTAATTACTGCCCGTAGTAGGCGATCGGTGACAGTGGTTCAAAATTCGGCCGTAATTCAGAACAAGGAGGTATGAAATTATACAAAATTCAATGATCGAAACACATTCAGTCAACCCAAAAGCTCTACTGCCTTTCAAACTCGGGTGAAACTATATCGGCCAGCTTCACAGAGCGACAGAATAGTCAAGTGTTAGATATTCAAAAGATTGGTCAACTTATTTAGTATACGATAAAATGAGATCGGAAATTGTGTTTGCAAAGACTGTGTTATTCCATTAGCTATAAAGGCCTGTGTCAATAATTTTACAAAACAACTTATATTTACGTAGGTCATAATTAAATTCCGCAAAAATAATTGGAGTCCCGTCGGCTGAGAGGGGTGTTTTATGTAAAACGTGCGGTTGAACCCGCACCCTCGTACAGACGACGTAAAACGTTATTATGTAACTATATTTCTATTGCCAGCAATTCGCTTTAATTTCACTTCTTGTATCCGATTTAACAATTGTCAAATTGGATGATTTATTTACTAATTGAATACCAATTTAATGCATATTTTTCCCATATTAAAACAATGAAATAGTTGCATGATCGCCATCGCCATTATCGATGAAGAACAATAAACACAAAAAGAAAAACGAAACTGAATTTTAAGTAAGTAAGTGTTACTATATATCAAAACTGCAAAACATTTTTTTGTAATATATCACCTTTTTTGAAGTTATCCTTCTTTAGGCGCATTATGAAAATGCTGGTTGAAGCTGCAGTGAAAAAAAATAGTGCATATATACTTTTTAAACTGCTCCAATATAATTAACTATCCGTATGTATTATTAATTTATTTAATTTTTCAAATTTAAACTGAACATTATTGTGTGTGTTAACTTCCTTTTTCCAGTCCTTTTATTATTTTATCGTAATTAATTATTTGCATACTATTAAAAACTATTTTATATCTGATATCGACAAAACGCAAATAGAACACTGTCTACCCGGTATAAAAACATAACACGTGAAAGCTTTAATTAAACAGTTTTTGACAAGTTGTATTCTGTATTTGTTCTTGTATTCGACACTAAACATTAGTTTTCGTTTATAAATATATTTATTGCCTTATCTTAAATTAAATGTTTGCTACAGATAATAAATTGTTGGTTAACTATAATTAACGCCTCATTTCAAATAATACAACTGTACCTATACATTCGGACAACAGAAAAATTTGATAATTTAGTTGTTAGTGTTTATTACTTTAAATTTATCTATTCCGGAATTATAACTTAAAAATAAATGATTGGTTAACGAACAAGTACAGGGAAAACGACCAAGAGGGAGGAGCCTCATGCGTTGGACAGACCAAATTAGCACCAACACCAACAGGAGAGTCCACGAGGCATTTCACACCGCCAAAGGCCGCAACAGGTGGACAGCGATCGTCCGCCACATAATTCGTGGAGGTCACGACCCTCAGCAATGAGGAAAACGACGCAAGGACGTAAAACACGACAACAATAAACACTCACGATCACGACCATCACCTGAAGGGGTAAGCGGAGATCACTGACATACACTTTGTACGATCCATTACACACATCTTTTGCTTTAGTCCATTTGCGCTTACATAATCGTCAGTTAACATTACAATTGAATATATTATTGCGTACATTTAATTATTTATACTAAATAAAATAACAAATCTCTTATATAAATCTAGTTATACATCGCCCTACATCTTGATTATTCTAAAATAAACATATTACACAATTACAATACAACATTCTGGCATTGAGGATTATGAGTATGATTCAATATTACAACCAATGTAAATGTTAGGAATTAATTAACTGTTGGAATGTGCCTTGAAGTTTAGAATGTTGTGAGCTTGTCCAGGCGCGGTCAAAAGTATATACGTGCCCTTTTAATTATGTGCACATAATTATTAATGATATATTAAAACTGTAAGGAGATTTGTTTAAATTTAATTTAAATATACGTTTAATAAATTCGAAGAAACAAGTTTCTCTAATAAAGGCCTTCATAATTTCTAATCGAGTTCTTTTTTTTAATGGGGGTATAAACTAGTGCTTGACCATGATCCCACCTGATGTTAAGTGGTGATATAGTCGAAAGATGGTACGCGCTAGTTTAGTAAGTGCCTATTCACTCAATTCTTTTTTTTTTTTTTTTTTTTTTTTTTTTTTTTTTTTTTTTTTTTTTTTTTTTTTTTTTTTTTAAAGTAAACAAAAATATTTTATTAGACGAACTCCCTGATTCCTGAACTAGAGTTAAACCTGTATCTCAGGAATCAGTGCCCTCTCCCACTGCAATTCTTGAAGACTCCCACGTCGTACTAGATAGAAAGACTGACGCTGGCAACTTATTCCACTCCTTTGCTGTACGCAAAAAAGATTACGCATATAAATAATTTATTGCAAGGCTAATAAAATGAAAATGGGATTTGAAATTTTACCAATGAAAATATGGCCATCAAAAAAAAGTATAAAAAGAAAATTCTTTTTATGTAATTTTTCAAATTTAAACTGAACATTATTGTGTGTGTTAACTTCCTTTTCCAGTCCTTTATTATTTTATCGTAATTAATTATTTGCGTAGAATTAAAACTATTTTATATCTGATATCGACTAACCGCAAATAGAACACTGTCTACCCGGTATGAAAACATAACACGTGAAAGCTTTAATTAAACAGTTTTTGACAAGTTGTATTCTGTATTTGTTCTTGTATTCGACACTAACATTAGTTTTCGTTTATAAATATATTTATTGCCTTATCTTAAATTAAATGTTTGCTACAGATAATAAATTGTTGGTTAACTATAATTAACGCCTCATTTCAAATAATACAACTGTACCTATACATTCGGACAACAGAAAAATATGATAATTTAGTTGTCAGTGTTAATTACTTTAAATTTATCTATTCGGGAATTGTAACAAAAAAATAAATGATTGGTTAACGAACAAGTACAGGGAAAACGACCAAGAGGGAGGAGCCTCATGCGTTGGACAGACCAAATTAGCACCAACACCAACAGGAGAGTCCACGAGGCATTTCACACCGCCAAAGGCCGCAACAGGTGGACAGCGATCGTCCGCCACATAATTCGTGGAGGTCACGACCCTCAGCAATGAGGAAAACGACGCAAGGACGTAAAACACGACAACAATAAACACTCACGATCACGACCATCACCTGAAGGGGTAAGCGGAGATCACTGACATACACTTTGTACGATCCATTACACACATCTTTGCATTAGTCACGTCCATTTGCGCTTACATAATTGTCGGTTAGCATTAGAATTGAATATATTATTGCGTACATTTAATTATTTATACTAAATAAAATAAATAGAACGGATATTGACAGACATTCAAAGTATTAACAACCATTTATAAACTTAGTTTTACTTTTGAGGACTTAATAAACAAATAAACAACTCGTTACTGGCAGAATGACGTCACAACCTACTATGTGATACTTTCACGAATTCCTTTGTTAAAAAGGTAGCGTCGAGATTGTAATGTATCCTTGTATACGTCAAAGTATATGTTTAGTGACGATGTGGTAACAAAGCGGAGTCTGCAGCAATCTGTACTATTAATTAACTGATGATATTTAGAATCCTTTGTTCGGTGCAGCCATTGTCCGACGTACTTCAATAAAGGAGAGCAAAGAGCCAGACAACGTCCGCTCGTACCGTTCAACTCATCAGTCCGATTCGAGCAGTGGTTGTGAGCGGACGTGTGCCGCTCCGATCCCTGTCTGAAAAGGACAGCCATTAGCGCCGTCCATTGAGGCGCGACGCGCGCACCTGTGAGCGCACCTGCGAGCACAGCTGCACGCCTCCATTGTACTTTACACTGAATTCGTAATTGCCGCATTCTAACGGCTTTACGTTTTCGGAGTATAAGTAGAACTTCCTTATTTATTACTATTTTATTGATTAGAGTCCTTTGTTCGTTCGGTGGATACCTAACGGTGTGAACGAAGCCGACGACAGGTGGTCCTGGTGCCTGACGCTTCCCTTCAGGAATCGCGAAATCGGAAGGGGTCGGCAAGGTTGGCCTTTGGTCTACTGCCATAGTCAACAGTCGACTTACGTTTTGGCCTTTAGTGCCCCGGGTAGTTTTAATTAGTCTTAAGGACACACCTGAGGTGCACAATAAGATTGGCACCCAGACACACTAAGGCACACATCCTCCCGCCTACACCCGGCGGGAGGGAGGCAGGGCTACACACCCCGGCATCCCACCGGGACCCTGTGGTAGGTAGTTTTTGTGATAAAGTCCTCCCTCCGCGATTAGAATGGGCAAACTTATTGCTCTTATTGAAAAGCTCCGGGTGAAATTCCCGGATATATATAATGCCCTCTTAGAAGACGAGCAGGTCGACGAATCGACCGCCGGGCCATCTGCCCCGACCCCGTTCCTCACCGCGTACAGACTCCGCTTTCGAAATGGAAATTGAAAATCGGGTACGGAGAGCGATAACTCCATCGAAGGTGGCCTCTTCACAACGGTCACCAAGCGTAAGACGAAGAGGAAGAAGAGCCAGGCGGCCGCTTCCTCTCCGTCTGTGAGCCCCACACCGCCCACGAAGGCACACAAGGGGCCAACGGACTTCGCCGCATCGCGGACCCCACCAGCCTCCCTATCCACTCCCCGTGAGAACGAGACGACGGACGCCGGAACGTCTCGCCCTTGCGCCGCAACACTTCCCGCTACCGCGTCCTGAGCCCCAACCGCGAGCTGCGCCTCCACCGGACCGACCGCTTCCAAACGCGAAGCCCTCCAGTATATTTAACAGATAGATCGCAGTGGGCCCGCGTACAATCAGCCATGCCCCATCGTAAATTGGTACCGACACTAGCCGGCACCCACATTAGGGTACAGGCGGAAGATGCCGCTCATTCAGAGATCTCACATCGTTCATGCAACAATGTGACATCTATTTTATACATATGCACTCCCAGAAGAGCGCACCTGCGGGCGATCGTCAAGAGGATTCCCGCAGAAGTTACGATTGAAGAGATTATTTCGGATCTCAAGGGACAGGGCCTCCCAGTCATCAGCGTCCATCGCATGCGTAGGCAGCGCAATAAAACGCCCCTAGATATGGTCCAAGTGACTCTAGCTCGCACCCCGAAGGAAAACGCATATTCGACATAAAACATTATGTAGGTTCACCCGCATAGTTGTCGAAACTCCGCGTAAAACAGGCTTGCCCGGGCAATGCCATAGGTGCCAACTTTATGGCCATTCCGCACGCAATTGCTTCGCGCGCCCCGGTGCGTTAAGTGCCTTGCGGACCACGGCACTCGCGACTGTCCCGTCCCAAGGACAGAGCCCTTCAAACGGAAGAGCCCTCCTGCGTCTTATGCAGGCAAATGGAATACACGGCCAACTTTAAAGGATGCCCTAAGGCACCACAACGTAAACAGCCGGCCGATAAAACCGCGTCGGCTCAACGCCTGACGGTGCCGCCACCGTCGGCGTTCCCACCGTTGCGCCCCGCGTGGCAAACGCCGCTCAAATTCACCGCGAACGGCGCCGTCGCCGCGGCTACAGTACCTACGCCCGCCCGCCCAGTGGCGGTACATCCATCCGCTCCAGCGCAACCGTCGGCGCTCACGGCACCTAACTCGGATAATTCCCACGGCTTTCGAGGGACTAAGTGCGGTTCTTAAGTCGTTCAACATAGACGAACTCATCGCCATCGCGAACGAATATGCGTCGAAAACGGATGCAGGCGCACGGTTAGATGTTATACACCGATACCAGCACGTCCTTATCGCGTTAAAATGATTTGCAACGCTGGGATAAAGCCCCGTTCGCTAACCGTCGCGTTTTTAATGCGAACGGGCTTAGGAACAAAGACGAAGTCGCGAACTTCGTACGCGAATATCAGGTCGACGTTATGTTAGTGCAAGAGACTTTTCTCCAAACCGTCTATGCGCGATCCGAAGATCGCGAATTATAACATCGTTAGAAATGATAGAGCCGGTGCCAGAGGCGGCGGCACCCTCATTTACTATAGGAGGTCTTTGCATTGCGTTCCGATTGACACGCCGCGACTAAAGCACCTTGAGGCCTCGGTCTGCCAGTTAGCCATGACAGGTCACTCCCCAATAACCATTGCTTCGGTATACCTTCCGTGTCACCGTAGTAAAGAAGTACTCAGATCTGACTTCGAAGCTCTCCTCTCTCGGAGACGCTACGATTCTAGCCGGTGATTTTAATAGCAAGCATCCTCGGTGGTTCTCCTATAAGACCCCAACCCGCGAGGGCTGGCCCTCGAATCTCTGGTCGATCCTCGACTTCGAGATCGTGGGACCACAAGAGCCCACCCATTTTCCGCATCAAGTGGAACATACACCGGATGTCTTAGACATTGCTATCCTCCGCCATATCACCCTTACAGTAGTAACCCGTGCGTGATACACGAGCTTCACTCCGGATCACCGCCCTGTAATTCTGCGGCTAGGGCCTTCAGCGCAAACCGCTCCCCAGACCAAATCCATCATCGACTGGCACAAACTTGAGTCCCAATTGAAAGATGCCAGCTCCCTCATCTAGAAGCGTTTCCTGAGAACGTAGATTCTCCTCTCAAAACAAATCTCGCAGCGCACGCGCCTCGAGACACATTCAGACGGTCATCAAAGACTGCTCCAAGGAGGTACCCGTTGTGGACGACCACAGATGGGTCCTGCCTTCTGAAATTCGTGATCTCATGAGACGTAAGAACGCCGCCACTAGGGCTTACGACTTGCACCTACCGAGCGTCACCGTAGGCGGCTACGTAAATTGCAGCGTGAAGTTAAATCACGCATAGCCGCTTATAGGAACGAACAGTGGAACAATACGTTAAGCGACATCCGCCCATCACATCTGGCATTTTGGAGATTACCAAAATCGCTTAAACGCGACCCTGATCCGGGATGCCACCCTCAATCGTCCTAATCTCCCGCCAGCTTCACTGGACGAGGAGAAGGCCGAGTGTCTGGCTGACAGTCTCGAGGCTCAGTGCTCCCCAAGCACCCTTCCGTCGACCCCGCTCACCTCCTAAAGGTAGAGAGCGAGGTCGATCGTGAAAAACCAATCCGCGATCCCGTCCCACCGATCACGTGCACCGAGGTTGAGGATATATTAAAAATCTGCGTCCCCGCAAAGCTCCCGGTATAGACGGCATACCGAACTTGGTAGCCTAGACATTTCCCCGATAATATCGTACGCCTACTGGCTATAATATTTAACGCGGCCATGACTCACGGCATCTTCCCAACGAGGTGCAAAGACTGTGTTATTCCATTAGCTATGTCAATAATTGTACAAAACAACTTATATTTACGTAGGTCATAATTAAATTCCGCAAAATAATTGAGTCCCGTCGGCTGAGAGGGGTGTTTTATGTAAAACGTGCGGTTGAACCCGCACCCTCGTACAGACGACGTAAAACGACTTCAAAGGGGTGAATAAGTATTTTTTAGAAACGTTATTATGTAACTATATTTCTATTGCTAGCAATCCGCTTTAATTTCACTTCTTGTATATGATTTAACAAATGTCAAATTGATGATTTATTTACTAATTGAATACCAATCTAATGCATATTTTTCCCATATTAAAACAGTGAAATAGTTGCATGATCGCCATCGCCATTATCGATGAAGAACAATAAACACAAAAAGAAAACGAAACTGAATTTTAAGTAAGTTATTGTTACTATATATCAAAACTGCAAACATTTTTTGTAATATATCACCTTTTGAAGTTATCCTTCTTTAGGCGCATTATGAAAATGTTGGTTGAAGCTGCAGTGAAAAAATAGTGCATATATACTTTTAAACTGCTCCAATATAATTAACTATCCGTATGTATTATTAATTTATGTAATTTTTCAAATTTAAACTGAACATTATTGTGTGTGTTAACTTCCTTTTTCCAGTCCTTTTATTATTTTATCGTAATTAATTATTTGCATACTATTAAAAACTATTTTATATCTGATATCGACTAACCGAAAATAGAACACTGTCTACCCGGTATGAAAACATAACACGTGAAAGCTTTAATTAAACAGTTTTGACAAGTTGTATTCGGTATTTGTTCTTGTATTCGACACTAACATTAGTTTTCGTTTATAAATATATTATTGCCTTATCTTAAATTAAATGTTTGCTACAGATAATAAATTGTTGGTTAACTATAATTAACGCCTCATTTCAAATAATACAACTGTACCTATACATTCGGACAACAGAAAAATATGATAATTTAGTTGTCAGTGTTAATTACTTTAAATTTATCTATTCGGGAATTGTAACAAAAAAATAAATGATTGGTTAACGAACAAGTACAGGGAAAACGACCAAGAGGGAGGAGCCCTATGCGTTGGACAGACCAAATTAGCACCAACACCAACAGGAGAGTCCACGAGGCATTTCACACCGCCAAAGACCGCAACAGGTGGACAGCGATTGTCCGCCACATAATTCGTGGAGGTCACGACCCTCAGCAATGAGGAAAACGACGAAAGGACGTAAAACACGACAACAATAAACACTCACGATCACGACCGTCACCTGAAGGGGTAAGCGGAGATCACTGACATACACTTTGTACGATCCATTACACACATCTTTTGCATTAGTCACGTCCATTTGCGCTTACATAATTGTCGGTTAGCATTAGAATTGAATATAATATTGCGTACATTTAATTATTTATACTAAATAAAATAACAAATCTCTTATATAAATCTAGTTATACATCGCCCTACATCTTGATTATTCTAAAAGAAACATATTACACAATTACAATACAACATTCTAGCATTGAGGATTATGAGTATGATTCAATATTACAACCAATGTAAATGTTAGGAATTAATTAACTGTTGGAATGTGCCTTGAAGTTTAGAATGTTGTGAGCTTGTCCAGGCGCGGTCAAAAGTATATACGTGCCCTTTTAATTATGTGCACATAATTATTAATGATATATTAAAACTGTAAGGAGATTTGTTTAAATTTAATTTAAATATATTATATATCATCCTATGTCCCCTAGGTGGGGCAGAGGGCGTCCACAGTTAACCTCCATCGCGTTCGATCTTGGGCTTCACGCTTTATTTCGCTCCATGTCTTCTCGATGTTCTTCGCCTCGTCTGCAACTGTGCAGCGCCACATCTGTTTAGGACGGCCGCGCTTGCGCTTTCCTTGCGGATTCCAATCCACGGTCACATTCCCAAGCAGGCCCTTGATTGGAATTGGAATTTAAATGTATACGTTTAATAAATTCGAAGAAACAAATTTCTCTAATAAAAGCCTTCATAATTTCCAATCGAGTTTTTTTTACTGGAGGTATAAACTAGTGCTTGACCGACGATCCCACCTGATGTTAAGAGGTGATATAGTCGAAAGATGGTACGCGCTAGTTTAGTAAGTGCCTATTCACTTAATTCTTTTTTTTTTGGAGTATTAGAAATTAGATTATGGTTAGGGATAGTTTTTTTTTAAAGTAAACAAAAATATTTTATTAGACGAACTCCCTGATTCCTGAACTAGGAGTTAAACCTGTATCTCAGGAATCAGTGCCCTCTCCCACTGCAATTCTTGAAGACTCCCACGTCGTACTTGATAGAAAGACTGACGCTGGCAACTTATTCCACTCCTTTGCTGTACGCAAATAAAATTACGCATGTAAATATTTTATTGCACGGCTAATAAAATGAAAATGGGATTTGAAATTTTACCAATGAAAATATGGCCATCAAAAAAAAGTATAAAAAGAAAATTCTTTTTATGTAATTTAATAACCTCCTTTTATAATCGGCTAATAAGGTCTTATTTTCCTCTTATTATGACAACTATAAGCAACGACTATTAAAATGGAAATTAGTAGGAGCTTTAGAATTAAAATATTTTTTTGTACAGCCTCCATTTTTTTTCGCCACATTCATTTTGCTACATAAAATAAATATATAAATAGTAACCTAGTCTGTAGCGTGAAACGTTTCCAAAAACGAATTCCGAGCAAATTTTTACGAATAAAATAAATAGAACGGATATTGACAGACATTCAAAGTATTAACAACCATTTATAAACTCAGTTTTTACTTTTGAGGACTTAATAAACAAATTAACAACTAGTTACTTGCAGAATGACGTCACAACCTACTATGTGATACATTTACGAATTCCTTGTTAAAAAAGGTAGCGTCGAGATTGTAATGTATCCTTGTATACGTCAAAGTATACGTTTAGTGACGATGTGGTAACAAAGCGGAGTCTAAAGCAATCTGTACTATTAATTAACTGATGATATTTAGAATCCTTTGTTCGGTGCAGCCATTGTCCGACGTACTTCAATAAAGGAGAGCAAAGAGCCAGACAACGTCCGCTCATACCGTTCAACTCATCAGTCCGATTCGAGCAGTGGTTGTGAGCGGACGTGTGCCGCCCGATCCCTTGTCTGAAAAGCGACAGCTATTAGCGCCGTCCATTGAGGGCGCGACGCGCGCACCTGTGAGCGCACCTGCGAGCACAGCTGCACGCCTCCATTGTAATTTTACACTTGACCTGTAATTGCTGCATTCTAACGGCTTACGTTTTTCGGAGTATAAGTAGAACTTCCTTATTTATTACTATTTTATTGATTAGAGTCCTTTGTTCGTTCGGTGGATACCTAACGGTGTGAACGAAGCCGACGACAGGTGGTCCTGGTGCCTGACGCTTCCCTTCAGGAATCGCGAAATCGGAAGGGGTCGGCAAGGTTGGCCTTTGGTCTACTGCTGCCATAGTCAACAGTCGACTTACGTTTTGGCCTTTTAGTGCCCCGGGTAGTTTTAATTAGTCTTAAGGACACACCTGAGGTGCACAATAAGATTGGCACCCAGACACACTAAGGCACACATCCTCCTGCCTACACTCGGCGGGGAGGGAGGCAGGGCCACACACCCCGGCATCCCACCGGGACCCCTGTGGTAGGTAGGTAGTTTTGTGATAAAGTCCTCCTCCGCGATTAGAATGGGCAAACTTATTGCTCTTATTGAAAAGCCCGTGAAATTCCCGGATATATATAATGCCCTCTTAGAAGACGAGCAGGTCGACGAATCGACTGCCGGGCCATCTGCCCCCGACCCCGTTCCTCACCGCGTACAGACTCCGCTTTCGAAATGGAAATTGAAAAATCGGGTACGGAGAGCGATAACTCCATCGAAGGTGGCCTCTTCACAACGGTCAATAGGCTGCAAGACGAAGAGGAAGAAGAGCCAGGCGGCCGCTTCCTCTCCGGGTTCAGAGCCCCACACCGCCCACGAAGGCACACAAGGGCCAACGGACTTCGCCGCATCGCGGACCCCACCAGCCTCCCTATCCACTCCCCGTGAGAACGAGACGACGGACGCCGGAACGTCTCGCCCTTGCGCCGCAACACTTCCCGCTACCGCGTCCTGAGCCCCAACCGCGAGCCGCGCCTCCACCGGACCGACCGCTTCAAACGCGAAGCCCCTCCAGTATATTTAACAGATAGATCGCAGGGCCCGCGTACAATCAGCCATGCCCCATCGTAAATTGGTACCGACACTAGCCGGCACCCACATTAGGTACAGGCGGAAGATGCCGCTCATTCAGAGATCTCACATCGTTCATGCAACAATGTGACATCTATTTTATACATATGCACTCCCAGAAGAGCGCACCCTGCGGGCGATCGTCAAGAGGATTCCCGCAGAAGTTACGATTGAAGAGATTATTTCGGATCTCGCGTATAGCCTCCAGTCATCAGCGTCCATCGCATGCGTAGGCAGCGCAATAAAACGCCCCTAGATATGGTCCGGCGATCACGCCCCCGAAGGAAAACGCATATTCGACATAAAAACATTATGTAGGTTCACCCGCATAGTTGTCGAAACTCCGCGTAAAACAGGCTTGCCCGGGCAATGCCATAGGTGCCAACTTTATGGCCATTCCGCACGCAATTGCTTCGCGCGCCCCGGTGCGTTAAGTGCCTTGCGGACCACGGCACTCGCGACCGTCCCCGTCCTGAAGGACAGAGCCCTTCAAACGGAAGAGCCCTCCTGCGTCTTTATGCAGGCAATAGGCCACACGGCCAACTTTAAAGGATGCCCTAAGGCACCACAACGTAAACAGCCGGCCGATAAAACCGCGTCGGCCTCAAAACGCCCGACGGTGCCGCCACCGTCGGCGTTCTACCGTTGCGCCCGCGTGGCAAACGCCGCTCACCACCGCGAACGGCGCCGTCGCCGCGGCTACAGTACCTACGCCTGCCTGCCCAGTGGCGGTACATCCATCCGCTCCAGCGCAACCGTCGGCGCTCACGGCACCTAACTCGGATACTCCCACGGCTTTCGAGGGACTAAGTGCGGTTCTTAAGTCGTTCAACATAGACGAACTCATCGCCATCGCGAACGAATATGCGTCGAAAACGGATGCAGGCGCACGGTTAGATGTTATACACCGATACCAGCACGTCCTTATCGCGTTAAAATGATTTGCAACGCCAGATAAAGCCCTGTTCGCCAACCGTCGCGTTTTTAATGCGAACGGGCTTAGGGAACAAAGATGGTAGTCGCGAAATCCTGCACGCGAATATCAGGTCGACGTTATGTTAGTGCAAGAGACTTTTCTCAAACCAATCTATGCGCGATCCGAAGATCGCGAATTATAACATCGTTAGAAATGATAGAGCCGGTGCCAGAGGCGGCGGCACCTCATTTACTATAGGAGGTCTTTGCATTGCGTTCCGATTGACACGCCGCGACTAAAGCACCTTGAGGCCTCGGTCTGCCAGTTAGCCATGACAGGTCACTCCCAATAACCATTGCTTCGGTATACCTTCCGTGTCACCGTAGTAAAGAAGTACTAGATCTACCCCCGAAGCTCTCCTCTCTCGGAGACGCTACGATTCTAGCCGGTGATTTTAATAGCAAGCATCCTCGGTGGTTCTCCTATAAGACTAACCCGCGAGGGCTGGCCCTCGAATCTCTGGTCGATCCCTCGACTTCGAGATCGTGGGACCACAAGAGCCCACCCATTTTCCGCATCAAGTGGAACATACACCGGATGTCTTAGACATTGCTATCCTCCGCCATATCACCCTTTACAGTAAGTAACCCGTGCGTGATACACGAGCTTCACTCGGATCACCGCCCTGTAATTCTGCGGCTAGGGGCCTTCAGCGCAAACCGCTCCCCAGACCAAATCCATCATCGACTGGCACAAACTTGAGTCCCAATTGAAGATGCCAGCTCCCTCATCTAGAAGCGTTTCCTGAGAACGTAGATTCTCCTCTCAAAACAAATCTCGCAGCGCACGCGCTCTCGAGACACATTCAGACGGTCATCAAAGACTGCTCCAAGGAGGTACCCGTTGTGGACGACCACAGATGGGTCCTGTCTTCTGAAATTCGTGATCTCATGAGACGTAAGAACGCCGCCACTAGGGCTTACGACTTGCACCCTACCGAGCGTCACCGTAGGCGGTTACGTAAATTGCAGCGTGAAGTTAAATCACGCATAGCCGCTTATAGGAACGAACAGTGGAACAATACGTTAAGCGACATCCGCCCATCACATCTGGCATTTTGAGATTACCAAAATCGCTTAAACGCGACCCCGATCCGGGATGCCACCCCTCAATCGTCCTAATCTCCCGCCAGCTTCACTGGACGAGGAGAAGGCCGAGCGTCTGCTGACAGTCTCGAGGCTCAGTGTTCTTAAGCACTCTTCCTGTCGACCCCGCTCACCTCCTAAAGGTAGAGAGCGAGGTCGATCGTAGGGGAAAACCAATCCGCGATCCCGTCCCACCGATCACGTGCACCGAGGTTGAGGATATATTAAAAAATCTGCGTCCCCGCAAAGCTCCCGGTATAGACGGCATACCGAACTTGGTAGCTAGACATTTCCCCGATAATATCGTACGCCTACTGGCTATAATATTTAACGCGGCCATGACTCACGGCATCTTTCCCAACGAGTGGAAGGAGGCCGACGTCGTAGGGTTCTTCAAACCTGGTAAGCCGCGTACTGAACCTACTTCATATAGACCTATTAGTCTCCTCTCCGTTTTGGGGAAGGTATACGAACGGCTTATCTTAGCTCGATTACGCGCCTTCATGGACTCGCGAGAGCTTCCCATACCCGAGCAGTTTGGCTTCCGTGCCAAACACTCATGTATTTCACAGGTACTCCGCATCACGGAGCACATTCACGCCAAATCCCTAATTGGCATGCATACGGGAGCCATCTTCCTGACGTGGCGAAGGTATTCGACAAAGTCTGGCACGCCGGGCTTGTGTACAACCATACGCTCGGGGTGCCCGACTATTTAGTGCGCACATTGCGCGATTTTCTTACTGGCCGAACCTTTAGATACCGCGTCGAGGGAGTGCGCTCCACCCTCCGTCCCGTTCGAGCCGGAGTACCACAAGGATCCGTGCTCGGTCCCGTCCTATACACGCTCTACACTAACGATATTCCGCGCTCACGTAGAGCAGAGCTAGCCCTTTTCGCCGACGATACCGGTGATTTATGCTTCGGGCGTTCCCCGAAGTCATTCTCAAAAACTCCAGACCGCGGCCAATGCCCTAGGGATTGGTTTAGGAAATGGAGAATAGAAATCAACCCGGCTAAGAGCGCAGCCATGTACTTCACGAGGCGTCTTCTAGTCTCCACCTCGTTGCGTCCAACTTCTAGGTACCCCTATTCCATGGGTAACACAAACCAAATACTTAGGTGTCGTATTAGATCCCAAACTCAGCTTCGGCCCTCACGTAGATCAGGTTAGGGAACTGGCGGCTCTACGTTATGAGTCGCCTATATCACCCTCATTAATAAGAAAAGTAAAACGTCCTTAGTAATAAGGTGACACTTTACAAAGCAGTTATACGTCCCGTTATGACGTACGCGAGCCCGGTCTGCGCAAGCGCCCATAAACATATCCATAGGTTACAAGTAATTCAGAATCGTTTTTGCGACGAGCCACGGGTGCGCCGTGGTTTGTACGTAATCGTGAGCTCCACGTTGACACAGGGTTACCGACAATAGCCCAATTTTAAGCAGGCATCTCGACGGTTTTTCGAGACTGCACTAAACATTCTAACAAACTTCTTGTAAGTGCCGCCACTTATAAGCCTTCCTATACTAGCTCTGTCGCGTCGCCCGGATGCCAAGACACGTTCTTGACGATCCGGACGACGTGATTACCATTGCACAGGCTAGATCTTTACAAATCTTCAAAGCGTCCATTCGTGACCGTCGGAGGTTGCGAATAATCCTCGCGCGTTATCGCTATTTTATGGGCAGGCCTCACCCCCTAGATGCTAGGAGCGTTGCTGGAGTTTCTTCGGCCACTTTCTCCCAGCGCCAACGCTTCCCGAAGTGGCACTTTAAAGTTAGTTTAGCTGAATGTCCCTTAGATTATCCGTGAAATAGCAACCGACCGAGTCGTGGTTCGTCCTCCTTTTCGGCGCCTCGGATCGGAATGCTTACGCGTAACATAGTAAATCCGTCCGCCGAGGTTACCCCCACCGTGGGGACCCTTGTGTCGAGTTACTAGCGATAGAGGTTCAGGCTAAGCGACCTAAGAGCTATGCCACCTCTCAATCCGGTGAAGCAGTCAAGGCCAGCTTCTCTGGCCAATCTGTGTAGTCCGTCAAAACCGTTCAACAAGGTTTAAGTTGTACTCAATTATAACTTGGAGAGCTAGCTCGAGACCGCGGAAACTTGTAAGCTCGATTTGTATTTCGTCGCAAATATGTAGTTTTGAATATTTACTACAATAGAACTATATATTAATACGCGGTTAATACGCTTGGACAATACGTTTTAAACGACTTCAAACAGGAGGCAGTTTTCAAATCATGTGTATATTTTTTTAATGTTTGTGCACTTATAGCAGAAAAGCTATTAATTAAAAGAAAATGACTAACAATATTTTCATTTACAAATATTATTAACATTTTTGCTAACCATTCCAAATAAGCTTAGGCTTGTGATACGAGATGATACGTCAATAGTTTAAGAGTGGATTCGAACCCGCGACTTCACGATTCGCACACCATATCCTAAACCATTAGGCTATTGACACTTCGAGTTATAAAAAAATCTGTAACTGTTCTACAAAATATTGAGTAGTAATAGTAATCTCAATAATAATTTTATACCCCTCTATCCGGAATACAAAAAAAAATCTATAGTAAAAATCGATTATATTTTCTTGAAAAAAATACACTGATTATATTTTATTACATGGCAACACCAAAGAAATACCAACATTACAGTGAAAATTCATTCGTGCAACATAATGCCATGTTTGTTTACATATTTCAAAGACAGCTCTTTTGTGTAGTTCACGTCCAACTTAACATTCTAGAACACGAGAATGAAGATCAATTTACCGTCTATTGGGTTCACGTCGCTCAAACCTTTTGTTCTTAGCAAGTCTAATGTTATGAACGTTTCTAGGGAGTCCACTTGATACACCGGCCGCCATTAGCTTTATGAGCGACATAACACGCGTATAAAGCAATACCTTTGTGAAGAATGAAAGGAAATATGAGTAGTCATTATGAGTAATAAATAAACATCTTTTAATGCCACAAAGAGCTTTTTGTTAATTAAGACTACAATCATTTTTAATACAAAGTAATTGCAAGTAATTAATAAAAGACCACTTTATCTGATGGCGATGTTTTCTCTTCTAATTTTAAGATTAAAATTTCTCATCGCTTTAAACTTCTAGTCTGGGTCTTGTCCTGGGCATGGTCTTTAAATATCGAGACAACTTTAGATGTAATTATTTTTTGACGGTTATGTTTTAAGATATCGGTTTGCAGTCTTTATTTAATTTAATAATTATAATACGTCAGTTATTTGTCAGTCGTATGTTAAATAACTTCTTACATCCTTTAAACCTTTTTAACGAGATGACAGAAACAGAAATGACTGTTCGGTTTTTACCAAGTTTACTATTTCCATCGCCTTACACGGGGCACAAATTTTAAAATTTAAAAATTAGACTGCTTCGAATATAACCTAAAAACTATACAATTGAGCAAAACTTGCAATGGAATAAAACAGCGTCATTTTGAAAGGGTTCCGAATGAACTCTGTGCTCATACTGTTAAGGGTTTTAACAGAACAAATCGATAATTACAATGAACACAATTAAATTGCGATAAAAACAATAATAATTATTTATTATTGATTTTATCGCAATTTACTTATTATTTTTTTATTATATTATTATTTATAATATAATTAATTTAAATTTTAATACAAATTATACCTAATGTTTAGGATATTTCTACTATAACATAAAATAATTGCTTTAATTTTTTTCTACTCTTTATCTATACATACTTAAGTGAACACCAACGTGCCACATGAATAAGAACGTTGACTTAACAGCTCGGTAGAGTAAGCAATTTTCATAAATGTAAATTGCTTGTACATCGTTATTTCTCCGCCGGGTCCGGCGACTGTGACGGCATGTTCTAGGAGGGTCTCCCCCTAACTCTGACAACCTCCCCGGCATCTTTTCATGTACACTGAAAACGGTTTGTAGAATGAACATTTAATATTTAACATGCTTTGATGTTAAATATTTAGATTCTGCATTTTATAAGCGTCTTGCTTTTTAATACACTTTTGTATGTTTTTATAACAACTATGCTCACATTCTTCATGACATTATTAATACACGGGATAAAAGTTTAAAACAATTGTTTTAAAATATGAAAACAATGAAAGATACAAATAAAATATACTGACAACTGACTTCTCCAATTTATCCGAACATAATGTAAATGTGTTTTTTTTTTTCGGGACTTTTGCCCTTTTGGGCATGTCAGCCCCATCATTCCCTAAACTACGCACACACACCTTGGTCGCATGAAGCGAGAAAGAAAGTCATCAATGTTGTAAGGCCATAGCCACCAGCTTCCTCGCTCCAATAAATGTGTAAAAACTTTATCTCATAAAACTACGTTTATGAATATCGCTTTTTCAATGTCCTTTTATATTCTCGGCTACGTAAAAATATATTCAATGCGTTAATGATAAATTGACATATCAATATAACACGTGTTCACCTCAAAGAACTACAATAAGACACTACTATAACGTCTGTTTTACCCTAACAGGGTTGGCAGAAGTAGTAAATGCTATTCACTTTTCACTGAAATTATGATTATGTTATGGCGATGGTATTGTTATACATTAGACTAGACCAACATTATATAGGCGTTTCTTTAGCGCGAAGCCATTATTTGACATGAGTGACGTCACTTATGTGTTAAAGTATCCAATTCATTCTCAGATTCATATCGCGTGGCTGTGAAGTGCTTTTTATTTCTTTATATCTAAAAGTAAGCAAAGGCAACCGTGTCCTGAAATTTGTTTACGTACGTGGATACCCTTTCATGTCTCAAATCAGATAGAAAGGGATGCTAGTAGAAGTAACGCGCTTTACTTTAATTAACAATATTTAGTACTTGGGTTCTGTTGAGCGAGAACCTATAAAGACTAGCACTCTAAAAGCACTTAATTAATTTGTTCCCTTGAACGTATAGTGGAAAGATTTTTATTATTAAATAAGATGTTGGCGCCCAGATCAATTGACGTATGCTCATTTCAGCCCTGTAGTTCTGGGCTCTCAAGAATAAGACTACGGTATCCCCTGCCTGTCGTAGAAGGCGACTAAAAGGGGCCTCGGGTTCACAAGGCGACATGGGTGGGGGCCTTTGTCGTCCGCCAAGGTGGACCTGGGAAGAAGGCGACATCGGCTGGACCATGTCGCCTTGCACTGCGAGGGCACAGGGGAGGGAGTAAGAGGGACCCGGTACGTTCCACTGGAGATCCCAGAGCCCCTCACCATGCACCGAGGAAGGAGGTTTTAGTGGGTAAAACCCCACATAACCGAAGCCTTCCTTCCTATCTTTTGAAGATAGAAAAAAAAAAATGGTCATTTATTTCTAGACACCAGTATTTATGTCTAAATGCCATTTATAATGACAAACTAGTGGTAATTATTTTATCAGTCATGGGATATGCAGATTATTTGTTTGGTAACTGTGTCAGAAGACCATGAAATAATATAAATACTTCAGAGCACACTCGAGATATTCAATTACCGTCCAACTTGTGTCGAGTTACTAGCTAATAGAGGTTCAGGCTAAGCGACCTATGAGCTATGCCTCCTCTCAATCCGGTGAAGCACTAAACGCCTCTCTGACCAGCTGTGTGTGCTAATTAGATATTTATTTATTATATGCATATAATTGTCACATTAAAGTGTTGCACGTTATAATAATAGTGACAATAATTTGTGGATAATGTGGTTGGTAATGCAGTTGCATATTTTTTTTATTAAGATTTTATAATTCCAATTGTGCTATTTTTTATTGTCCCAAATAAAGAGAGAAAAAAACCGTGTAGTCACAAAATATTAGAGATTTTCAAATATGTTTAACTGATTGCAACGAAGGGAACCGTTTAATTATCAATTTTAACACGTATATACTTATAATATGTGTATACTTTAAACGTCGATGTATTTTTCATCACAACTGAGGAGGACAAATGTACGTGCTAAACGATACATACATAAACGTAACATACATAAAACGTTAATATGTCTCCAGGATTCTAGTATTTTTAATATGTTTTAATGTTAATTTAATTAAAAATTCACGAGACAATCGCGTCCTCGACGGACGTAGACACAGTACGTATAATAGTTTCTTTATAGCGTATTTTTCAACCTATTTATATCTTAATGATATGATACGTCATATCATATTTCATGACCACATGGAAATAGAACTAAGTGATACTAAAAAAAATACGCAATTATATAAATAACGTTTAATCAATGTCATATCGATTGAAAAGTCTTAATGGGTATATCATGTATAGTCCAAATACAAGGCAGACAATCTTAATCATTTTATTTGCATCGAGGACTTAGAAATGGGAATGTTATTTCCTCGAAAATGTACTAGAAGAGACGGTTTCAAGACGCAACAACTGGTAACTACAACGAAACAATTGTAACGACAAATCAAATTGTGTTATTAACGCGTGCAACTTCCTCACATTCTTTATTTTTATATTGTGGATCTTCGGACACTTCTATTAGCAAGCAACGTTTTAATTATAGTTATAGGCAACGTTTCTCGAAATGGCATAAATGCTATCTGTAGCTCTAGAATTCTTAGTAATCTGAATGAAGCAACTAACCAATTCACGGCATCGTCAGGCGCCCTCACGTTTCCTACAATTTTGTTAGTCAAAATAAAGGTTGAACTAAGTACGAAACCACCACGCTACGGAAGCAACGTGTTTATATAAAGTAGTACTTGAATGCAATTTCACTGTTTTCTCTGTTGTTAATGGTACGACGCTGTGGACCTTAAATTATTATACATAAAGAATATTTCTACAGAATCCCAATGTTCATTTAAAATAAGGTAAAATGATAAATTAAGTAGGTAGAAAGTACGCAGACCTGACTTTCATCTTGACAATTAAAAATAAACTCTCATTTATTCTTTGTGGCATTAAAAAGGGCTTGAAGCAAAGTGTAATTCACGGATGGTGGTCCTTCTTTAAAGGATTCTCACTTTACTCTTGAAAATTAATGCGGTCGGCGTTTACAGAGAAATATGAAAACTTTTTGTACAACAGGCTCTACGTAACTTTTTAATTCCGTGCCGTGATACGAAAATCAGAACGTCGGTAACTCGACTACATTTTTTTTCAAATAAGTATTATCAGATTTCATTGGTTGGTCATCGATTTTGTTTATTGTTTTCGAATTTATGGTTATTTGAGCGCTTTTGGGAAAACAGATTAGAGATATTTTTGAATATTACCAAATTACTGTCACTATCTATCTTTACTTAGATATATGTATTACTATATATATCTATTTATTATTATATATAATTATTATGTTTATATATTTAAATTATATGTATGAAGGTATGTTTTCATTTATATATTATTTTCTCGCCTATTTGTACTCTTTTTATTGCGTGCCCTGAATTGGTTAGTTGCTTCATTCAGATTACTAGGAATTCTAAAGCTACACATAACATTAAAGCCACTTCAGGAAACGTTGCCGCTAATAGAAGTGTCCGTAGATTCACAAATTACTAAATAGCAACACTTCTATAATTCATTACAAAAATGTAAATTAAATACAGTAAAATAAATTAAAATATTAATCTGTATACCAAATGCTGGTAATTAATTTGCTGAAGTAGGAATTACCAAATGGTTTTTATGAATCTACTTAGTTTTTCGTCGCAATTCACCTAAGCTTGTTCAATATCGTATCTACCCTGACAGTAATTAATAACAATGTAAATATGATTAGGTCAAAACAATACTTGACCTAACTATAGATAATAAACTTTTTAAAGATTAAAAAGTAATTTAATGAATATATCCAATGAATGGGATTGAATCACTGTGGAATATTTAGTACTCAGTTATAGCCACCGTGATTAATGATGAACGCCGCGCCGGGCAGTTGATGAGTTAAACGTGAAGAAACTCATCAAAAAGTAATTTTCTAGTCCCTTCTTTAATCCAATATATTTTATAAGTTTTGCTTAAGCTAAATTGATTGCTCAAAGTTCAGAAAAAATTGACAAAACTTTGAAAATGTGCTTAAAACTTTAGGTGATATCGCTGTGTATAGCCTTAAAAACTTTCAAGTGCACTTTAATTATGATAGACGGGAACAATTGGGGTTGCCAAATTTGTAAAATTTCTTGGGATTTTATCCTGGTTTAAGAAGCACGTACAACGGAGATGAAAAACAATGGACCCGAATTAAACAAGTCATATTTTTTTTAAATATAAAAATTCAGCTCAATTCTCAATTTGGAAACGGAGAAAAATGAGAAAGATTTTATCGATTCAATAAATCGATTTTGAATTGCAAATCACACTAGGTAATTCACTCACTCAAAGTATTTAAATGCACTATTTATACTTGTATACAATATAGTGTATTAAATTACCCTTATATTAATAAAAAAATCAAAGAATATCTGAAAAACCAAAGTGATTATCGATGACGCCATTTTTACATATTTGACCCTTGCTTGCATTTTGGATACCTAAGATCGCTCAGACCAATTCAAAACATCGAAGAAGTGGCTTAGGTCTTATGATCGAGAATAATAAGACATGACATCAATAAGACAAGACATGGCTTCGGCTTTTCGATTAAGAACCATGAAGACGTGGCTTCGGTCTTTAAAACTACTAAATTCTCCTATTACTACATTACGACATGGCTGTATGGACTTAAGTCTTTTGCCTTTCCCATTAGGGATTAATTAAAAACATCATCATCAAAGATCGCTCACACGTTTGACATGGAATTGTTGTGGATGAATGGAATCAAATCTGTCTCTTGTCATAAAAAGTCTTGAATAGTTAGATAAGCCGTCATCTTTTTTAAACCTAGCGGGAACCCTATTATCTTATATATATATGTATATGTGCCACTGCTGGGCACAGGCCTTCTCTGTAGAGAATAAGAGCATAGCCCGTCACGAGGCTCAAGGGCTGCTTGGCAGACTACACGTCTTAGAAAATTTTATAAATAATATATGTAGATTTCCTCACGATGTTTTCCATCACCGCCGAGCGCGTGGAAAATCAACATTTACATATGCAATAAACAAATTCATTAGTGCTGACACCGGGTATCAAAATCGTTATTATAGTTATTAGCATAGTACGCAACTTGAGGCGACAGGACGCTTAGCTGCGACGGTTCTTAATTATTCAAATGGAAGACGATTCATCTTGTTAATAAAATTGCAGACTGTACTTCTTAATTAGATATATATTATCGTATTTTATTTTAAAAGGGTATTTAAACTACGTCTTACTGGCCATTATCATTGTAAATTCTAATTAATATAAATAAAAAGTATTTCTCATTAGGTGATTCGGATGTCGATTGCGCTAATGAAGTAGCCATTTGGGTTTATGTTGAACAATTCCTAAGGATCTTAATTAATTTATTCAACATTTCGTAATTGTCATTGTTGTCTAATTATTTCATTTCCTTTAATGCCAGTGATAGCCTTGTAGCTAAGCAATGTGACTTACAATCTGATGGTTGTAGGTACGACGTATTTCGAGCAATGAATTAACGTTTTCCGGTTTTTTTAATACAAATCCCGTTAGGTTTAATAGAACGTGAGCTTTTAAATACTTCTTGATAGGGTGCGAAAGTATCAAATGACTACCAATTGACTAACTATACTAATATATACTACCAACTAATTACCAAAATTATTTGAAATATTATTTACGAAGCGTCAATAGCCTAATAGCTTAGGGCACGGTCTGCGAACCGTAAGGTCGTGGGTTCGAATCCACCATTCGAGTATTGAACCATATCCTGGCACTTCAAGCTTAAGCTTAGTTGGAATGGTTAACAAGAATGTTAGTAATGTTTTCTGAAAAAAAAATGCTAGCTTTCTTTTAAAAAAAAACAAAATATGTTTGGAAAATTTCCTACGTATGATTAGACAAAAACATTTGACAAACGTGTTGGCTTGCAAGGATCAACACAATATGCATATAGGGGTAGCGATAAATCGGGGATGTAATTTCGTTAGCGATAGGGCAATCTGCCAACGCGCGTAGGCGTTGCCCTCAAACGTCCTTCGACATTGCCATGGACAAATCAAGGTTACAGGACGAAAATCTTGTCTTTAAGTCATCTTTTACCAATTTAGATTGGACGATATTATTATTTATATTTAACCGACTTGAAAAGAGGAGGTTATCAATTCGGTATTTTATATTATAACTCAGATTAAACCGTTGGATAGGTAAGATTTTTACTTAGTAAAACCGGGGGGTTTGCGTGGTAAAGAGCTTCGGGAACTTTTGTGGAACTCACCGGCAGGAGATTTGCTACCTTTAATTAACGTTAACGTTTAAATTACCGTTAAGGTGGAGGAAATCTTCAAAAAGATACCCCACCTTTCGGGTGGGACGGTGGCGTTTATGTGGGGTTTTTACCCACTAAAACCTCCCCGTGGCTCTTTCCTCGGTGCATGACGAGGGGCTCCGGGATCTCCAATGGAACGCACCGGAGCCCCTCTCATGCATCTCACTGTGCTCAAGGAGAGCACGTCCCGCAGTGCACACGGGCCAGCCGATGTCGCCTTCTTCCCGGGTCCAACTTAGCGGACGACAAAGGCCCCCACCCTTGTCGCCCAGTGAACCCGAGGCCCCTTTTAGTCGCCTTCTACGACAGGCAGGGGATACCGTAGTCTTATTCTTGAGAGCCCAGAACTACAGGGCTGAGGAGATTTATTACTTAGCTCCACCTTACAAGTGTACTATGAAAACCTTACGTCTTACCATAAGCAATGGTATAAGTAAAGTAACGTCCCTAAGTTACAGTTGGACAAAAAACGTCTCTGTAAAGTAAACAAAATAAAATACAGCCAAATTAACCCATTTTTTTGGAATCGGTTAAAAATGTTAATATGCTAAAATTTTCCATGCTCTGTTTAACTATAGCTGTATACTACTGTATAAAGTTCGTAACGTCTTTTATATGACTAATAATGGCGACAAACTTGAACCTGTCACCTGAAATATACAATGATGAATGTGTTAGACAACCGTTATACGGTGTCTTATCTGCTGTAATTACATGGAAATTTATTAAAGAAACAAGTTGTATGAAATTAAAAATTCTTGTTATATATTATATATAACTCGGTTACAGTTACGGTTATTCAATTATTTTGTCTAATTTGAAGCGATATATTGTCAATTACGGTAATTAACTTCTTGTTATAAATCATCAGGGTACACATTAAAAATAACTGGTCCCCATATAATGCTCGCTTGGCGGCACCAATGGTTGCTTCAGTCGGATTTGTCGATGTAATAGTACGCAACGCGCTCCTAGTGCGGATTGACTACCTGTCATCATTCCATTGCCATCATTGGAAATTAGCAATTGATTTTTAAATAAGAACAGAATACGAACCGAACTTTTTTTTTTGGGCGAACTAACACAGTTGGCACAGAGAAGCTGGCCTTTACTGCTTCACCGGATTGAGAGGTGACACAGCTCTTAGATCGCTTAGCCTGAACCTCTTAACGAAACGAACTTTCGTTACTAACGACTTAGAACAAAATGGCGGATATTAAACCACAAGGGTTACATTAAGATTTTAAGACATTAGGTTATATACAAATAATTGAGTTTTCAACTATTTTTTTTGTACATATTTGTTATGTTGGTATATCTTGACCTACTTTAGCGTTAGGTCAACTTCAATTTTCTAGGTTACGGACAATGACTCGTGTCAAAGACAGTTTTGAAGCGGAAAATTTTTAAGCATGGGCACTAATTTTAACTGTGATAATCTAGCGAGTTGTTTGAACGGCACGTTAATTACGATCTGTGGCAGGTTCGAATTCTAGCCGGATTGCTCACCAATGGGCTTCTTGCCATTAGATTTCACATAAAATCTGTGGAAATTTTGTACTCGGCGTATGGCGATGCACTTAATAAATGTGATAAAAAGCAGATAGCCATTCCAATCTACGTCTACTCCGCTAGTGTTGTGTTACCTTTTTGTGTATAAGAATCCAAAAAACGATACATCATTGGCACAAGCCGTTCTTACATTCGGATAATTAGTACGAAGAGACAAAGATACTTCATCCAAAGTATTGATTAAGTACCTTGGATAATATAACAGGTAGTATAAAGGTAATTTAAAATAAAGTAGTGGATTTAGTAAAGATTTTTCTACGATTAAAATAAATGACAAAGTAAAATGCGTGACTCATTCGGCACTATTGAAATTATATTTTATAATCTGTTATAATAATTAAGGAGAGATAATTGAGTATTAAATTAGCGTTCTTTTGTTTCAGTGCGGGGCCGTTGATTGGTTTAGCGAGCTGCCGCGCGGACTGGCTCCTAGGGCTGGATTCAGTTCATTCACACGAGGACCGCGTGACGCGTCCGATGTGCACACGCACTGTGTCATGACTCTGACACACTTCTGTCCGCGCGAGCTGCTTCGCATCACACGGAGAGCGATAACCGAGCCCGCGCTCAGTGTGCCAAGTTTCGATTTCATCGTCGCCGCAACCGCGTGAGTGGCCGCACGTGCGTCTCGCGCCCACACTACACGGTGCATGTGATGCAACGGAAGCGGTCCTCGACAACACTAACGTTCCCAATTCAATTTTGACGTTCGCCTGACATGACAGCCCGTTGACGCTTAAATGTAAATAGTAAACATTGCGTGTAAAAATTTAAAAGTTAAAGTGGTCCTTTATTTTGTAAAGAAAGTGTGAGCTTATATCGTGAAAAATGACGTCCCGCTCGAAGGAAAAAGTCGCTGCTGCGTTCCGGAAACTGTTCCGGTCGCCGGAGAAGCGAGATAAGGACGCCGCCGGACCGAGCGGATCGCCGGCCAGACGAGGAATCCTCCGCCGTCACAGGTACTTATATTTAATTATTTACAAGGTAGTAAATATTTGAAATGAAGTAGAACACCCCAACTCACTAAAGTGTCTTTAAATGATAGAGATAATGATGGATAACTTAACCATATTTCAAATGAAAGCCCTGGTGCTGATTCTCCGGTTAATACTAAAAGTATTGTACTTCCTAACGTTCGAAATATTATTTGAATTTTTAACTATTTTTTTGTACATATTTGTTATGTTGGTATATCTTGACCTACTTTAGCGTTAGGTCAACTTCAATTTTCTAGGTTACGGACAATGACTCGTGTCAAAGACAGTTTTGAAGCGGAAAATTTTTAAGCATGGGCACTAATTTTAACTGTGATAATCTAGCGAGTTGTTTGAACGGCACGTTAATTACGATCTGTGGCAGGTTTGAATTCTAGCCGGGTTGCACACCAAGGGGCTTCTGCCATTAGATTTCACATAAAATCTGTGGAAATTTTGTACTCGGTGTATGGCGATGCACTTAATAAATGTGATAAAAAGCAGATAGCCATTCCAATTCAAGTCTACTCCGCTAGTGTTGTGTTACCTTTTTGTGTATAAGAATCCAAAAAACGATACATCATTGGCACAAGCCGTTCTTACATTCGGATAATTAGTACGAAGAGACAAAGATACTTCATCCACAGTAGTGGATTAAGTACCTTGGATAATATAACAGGTAGTATAAAGGTAATTTATAATAAAGTAGTGGATTTATTAAATGATTTTTCTACGATTAAAATAAATGACAAAGTAAAATGCGTGACTCATTCGGCACTATTGAAATTATATTTTATAATCTGTTATAATAATTAAGGAGAGATAATTGAGTATTAAATTAGCGTTCTTTTGTTTCAGTGCGGGGCCGTTGATTGGTTTAGCGAGCTGCCGCGCGGACTGGCTCCTAGGGCTGGATTCAGTTCATTCACACGAGGACCGCGTGACGCGTCCGATGTGCACACGCACTGTGTCATGACTCTGACACACTTCTGTCCGCGCGAGCTGCTTCGCATCACACGGAGAGCGATAACCGAGCCCGCGCTCAGTGTGCCAAGTTTCGATTTCATCGTCGCCGCAACCGCGTGAGTGGCCGCACGTGCGTCTCGCGCCCACACTACACGGTGCATGTGATGCAACGGAAGCGGTCCTCGACAACACTAACGATCTCAATTCAATTTTGACGTTCGCCTGACATGACAGCCCGTTGACGCTTAAATGTAAATAGTAAACATTGCGTGTAAAAATTTAAAAGTTAAAGTGGTCCTTTATTTTGTAAAGAAAGTGTGAGCTTATATCGTGAAAAATGACGTCCCGCTCGAAGGAAAAAGTCGCTGCTGCGTTCCGGAAACTGTTCCGGTCGCCGGAGAAGCGAGATAAGGACGCCGCCGGACCGAGCGGATCGCCGGCCAGACGAGGAATCCTCCGCCGTCACAGGTACTTATGTTTAATAATTTACAAGGTAGTAAATATTTGAAATGAAGTAGACCACCCCAACTCACTAAAGTGTCTTTAAATGATAGAGATAATGATGGATAACTTAACCATATTTCAAATGAAAACCCTGGTGCTGATTCTCCGGTTAATACTAAAACTATTGTACTTCCTAACGTTCGAAATATTATTTGAATTTTTCGAAATAAAATAGTTTTTTTTGACCGTACCATTATTATAAATTATAATTATACAATACAAGGAATGATAAAATAATTATTTATATGTAAGTTGTTGTGTATTATACTAGAAATCGACCATCGTTTCATTTCAGCTTCATAATTGATTGATCAAATTAGACAAAAAAACAATATATCAATCGAATAGAAACGAATTTGTAATAGAATAAATTTAATATTTTTTTATGCTATAAAAATATAGACTTCCGATGAGTAGGAATTCGACAATATATTAAATATTTTATTAATATATCATTGGTTTGTTTACTTTATTAAAATCCGAGAAAAACTTCTGACCGAATCGTAGTTAGCACCTCTCCGGCGCTTTCGGGTCTTTACGAGTAACCGCTCAAGTCAAGGCTTCCCCGCGTGAGTCATTAAACTGAGTTACATCTATAGATATTCAGGCCGTAGTTACCTAAGAGCTCGATCGTCTCTCAAACAGAGAAACAAGTATATTTACAATAAAAAACATTAAATCAAATCAAACGTTAAACGCTTTTTCGCGCGGTCGCCCTCTTTGTATTTCCGAAATATCGTAGAACGTAATCTAACTCTCATCAAAGTACCCTTGAAGTCCACATTTTCCAAAAAAAAAAGAATCATCGAAATCGGTTGGCGCGATTTTAATTAATTCGTCTATTTGTTGCGCACATACTTATGCACATTTAAGACTTATGTGGTTTTCTCATGCCTGCAATTATCCAAATTGGACTAACGTAGGAGGTACCAGCTTTTAAATAAAAAAAGAATCATCAAAATCGGTTTACTCATTCGAAAGTTATGAGGTAACATGCATAAAAAAACATACATCAAAATAGAAGGAGGTTCTCAACCTCGTTCTATTTTGAAGTCGGTTGAAAAAAAAAAAAACATTTATACACAATTAGTGCATATCATTTCGTCAACATCAGGTGAACATCCTGCTCGACTTAGTCGCTTTATCTCATAGAGTACAATTATATACGTATTTACATTTCATTACATAAACTTATTATTAAGAAACGTAAACAATGTGCAATAGAATAGGCCAGCTGTTTGAAGTAACAATAATAAAACGTAACGACAATATTATTCATTGTTTCGCCACAAATCCGAACGTAAATTACCGTCGCGATCTTGAAGGAAGTTTTGAATCGTGAGGCGTTTGGACGTGTTTTGCGAATCCCCGCGCGAAGACAAAGACATTGTTTACTTAGAGCGTGCGTGGGCAGCGAGCGTGGCGGTGCGCTCGAAGGCGGAACTCCCAGACCGCGACCTCTCCTCCGACTAAAGTATGACACACTTCCAAACCTATATTTATACGGCAGTGTAGTTTAAACATCACAAATGGTTTGTTGCCATTTGAATAAACTGTCAATCTCTCTTACAAAAATCACGTAGCTAACAGCTAACGTAGCAACACACGTAGGAATATTACGAAATATAATTAATTAGAAACTAACCAAACTACCCTTTAACATCCTTTCCAATAAAAAATGAACCATCAAAATCAGTTTCCGTGATATTGAATTATTCGTTCATTTGTCGGGTACATTCTTAATGCAAATTTAAGACTTATATGGTTTTCTCATGGATGCCAATGTCAGATTTACACCAAATCGATGACTGAATGAACTGAATGAACGATACCACTCTGGAAGTACCAACATTCAAATAAAGAAAGAGTCATCTCAACAAACAATCATCGACTAAAATGTAAACAAACATAGAGACGAATTGAGAGCCACCTTTTTTGAAGTTTTTAGTTTTGGTTGTAAACTACTAGATGTGATACAACAACATTTACGACTAAAACATAAACCGACATCAAATCAGATCTTTTTTGTTTCTTTGAGCTCTGACTCTACAGTCTCTTTCTTCCACAATCAAAATTCCTTACAAAATGCGTCCGTGCAATCAAGACCAAACCACAACCGTTACCCACTTAACAGCAACTGTTATTTATGAACACTACACCATCATACAATAATTATTATATTAAATGCATACAAGTGTACAAATTTCACACATTTTCAGCAATCCTAACCACAAAATTATTTGTACTTAGAAACCGAAAAACCGCAAAATTATAGACAGGTCAACACTGCCGTTTAAGAATATATTACTCATATATGTATAAACACTTAAGAATCTAGAAAAAAAATCATTAGTACACGTCGGTTGAGATATAAAAGAGATCGTGATTGTATCCTAGACCGCAGAGTTGCTTCTGCTTTCTCCTCCTTGCGCGGGTGTCTTCAATGCTGAAGGTCATGACCATCACATAATCACTTTCTTC
Organism: Meandrusa payeni; assembly: GCA_029286785.1. Classification (NCBI taxonomy): domain Eukaryota; kingdom Metazoa; phylum Arthropoda; class Insecta; order Lepidoptera; family Papilionidae; genus Meandrusa; species Meandrusa payeni. The sequence goes on along the minus strand of JAGSMX010000012.1, from coordinate 5,429,786 downwards.
TATCTGCAGCACACGAAGATAGGTCAGGAAGCCTCTCCAGTCCAATGTGATAACGGTAGTAGAGCTATGAAGTATATAGGCTAATAAATTTCAATGCACCTGTGACGTTAAAACTTTTTCTACTACGTTCCATCTGTATTTATTTTTTATTAAACCTATATCAGTTTGTAAGGATTTTATCTTACGCAATTGCTTTGTCGTGTGTTCTTATCGATATCGAAGTATGTGAAATGCGAATGAAATATAAAAGTTTATTGATCACAATTCTCTGTTGATTTATTACAAAGCAACTTTATATTGAGTCATTCGACATAAATAAAGAACGATTCGACTGACTCGGCGCAATGATCCTTAGTTATTGTCAGTTTATTATATTATATACTAGTTATTTCTCCCCAATACAGCTGGTATACATCGTATACAATGTAGAAATAGAATATAGTTAACGAACAAGTTCTTTCCGATTGATTTGATCCTCTGGGCTTACAAAGAATTTTCTGGGTATTTGCATTCTATATCTTACTCACCGGCTCCCAATTTCCACTACCGCTCACCAAATTGGCGATGGAAGGAACTCTAAATTCTATTGCCATTATCCAGATTCTATTTTGCAACCATTTCACGTAATTTTATTCCAGCCAGCTTTTGCCAGATGTTTTAATAGCAAGTAAGTAGAGTAAAATGACATTGATTTGTTTTTTATTAATAATTTTGGTAGTAATTGGTAATAATTTATTTAAACAATAATTTTACAAAATGAATATCTAATTATATAGTAATTTAGAATCCGATATTGTTTCTATCTCTGTGTCCTATACGGTCAAAAGTTTCTTCAATCTTCATCCATTTTTCTCTACTTCTAGCTATTCTGGACCGACTATTAGTCTTTTTTCGTCTTACCATCTATTAATTTGTCTACCCCGTTTTCCCTTGCGTGCTTAGGATACCAGGAATTGATGAATTGCTCCATTTGTCAGCTCCGCGTATTGTAGTGTGTCCATCTTCACTTTAATTATTGCATAATTGTAAGAACTTCAACAAAAATTGTGTTTATTTAAAACTATAAATAAATAAATCGATTAGACCTTATAAGTTATTTGGAAAGAACGAAACTTGCAGTAAACTTACACATAATACAAAATCTTTAGATGAGTAACCGCGTTCATTATAAATGCTATTAATAATCGTCGCTGTGGTAGAGTCGGTAAACAAACATTTTGTATATACACAGTACATTTAAATATGGCTGACTGATTCCCTATCAGTCTGTGATATATATTTTATAAATTCTGCTGCTATGACCGCTGCAGTCTGGCTTGTCTCGTGAAATCACACTTGGCACATACGATTCATACACACTTTCCTTTGCAAAGACGAATAGTTTACCCGCGTTTGTCTTTCCCTCCGATAAAATGTAGGTGTTTTCAAGAATAAAGTGATAGGGTTTTCTATATACATTTTGTTTGTGCATGTCTGTCTTTCCCTCCTATTACAATATAGGTGTTTTGAAGTATAGAGTGAATAGGCATTACTACGCTAGTGCGGGAATTGTGGTCAAGCACTTGCAAAAATGTGGAAAAAATTCTCAAAAGTTCCAGAAAGTGAAAAAACATCTTTTTAACCTGCTCGGAGTAAATAGAGATTGCAATTGCTAATTTCTTTTATCGAGCCTATCAATTTCCGAATAGAGATTGGCTTATCGCTATACATATATAGGTAGTGGTTCCCTAGTGGATAAGTGTCAATTTTAAATTGTCGTATTCGAAGTTTCAATCTCAGGCGGTTTGTATTTGTTGGTGCAGATAAGTTTTACATTATCAAATAAATATGCATTTTAATAGAAGACATTTAAAAGGCATCAATAGCCTAATGTCATTGTAATATAAGCCAATAAGGACGCGACGTCCGAAGAGGTAGTAGTATTGAAATAAAGTACACCCATTTTTTTTCTCGCGGGGATTTCCCTACGCATATCCTACCTTGACTCGCACCGACTAAAACCCGTGTGTTCCTCTCGTGCCTTTCGTCGTAACTACGGGAACGCTTTCGCACACTACCGTACTTTCAACGTCAGCTCTTGACGAAGGAGCCTCGTCTCTTAGAGCTGGAGCTCCCACCACTTCTACATACGGAGTGCACAGGAGCACTGCACGCGCCTTCCCGAGGTCATTACAATACTAAACAGCGAACTCCAAATAAAGTACACCCATACACAACCTATAATTTTCAACCAACTTCAAAAAAGAGCTGGTTCTCGATTTATCTCTATGTTGTTTTATATTTCTTAGCTCATAACTTTTGACTGGGTGGACAGATTTTGATGATTCTTTTTTTATTTAAAAGCTGGTGCTTCCCATGTGGACCAATTCTGATAATGATATCCATGAAAAAACCATACAGGTCTTAAATTTGCATCAAATATGTGTTCGCCACCGATTGAAAAATAACTCAATTTCGCGCCAACCGATTTTGATGATTCATTTTTATTGGAAATGATGTACTTCAAGAGTTAGCTTAAGATCTGATTAATTGTATTTGTTAATATTCCTGTAATAATTCGTAAATAAACAGAGGACGTCCGCGCGTAATAAAGTTAGATTCAATATGAAGGCGGTTTTTGTTTTTGCTTCAACCATAAAGTCTATATATGGACTTTTACGATTTATTATCAAGCCATTGAGTGCATGTAAGATGCGGATACGGTTTAGTGCTCTCAATTCTTTTATTCGAATAGGCAGCCCGTAGACGTTCCCTCTGATGAATAAATTGGATATATCCTCATTGATAATCTCTGTGCAGTGGAAGGAAGCGGTATTGTAACGCCTTATGCACTCAGTGGATAATTGTTTTCCCGTTGTTATTGTTACATAATCGTTTGTTACAATATCGTTCGTAAAACTTATACTTCAAGTTATTATAAGCGTCTATAGGCTAAAATTTAAGGGTACTATATCGCATATAAAACGGTAAATGATTTTTAATTAAAAACAAACTCAAACCGAGGAGCCTTGATATTATAGGATGAAAGAAATAAATAGTAGAGCAACATTCATTGTTGATAATTCTGCCTAACAACATATAAAGTCTGCCAAATGCACGAAAGTCGCCTTACACTCTCTCTGCCTTGTACTCAACACGGTGAACATAGTTTGAAGATGGTTTGTGTAGACGTAAACCATCTTTGTAATTTACTGCAAAATTCATTGAACTGTACTCTTGTTGTTTACTCTAAGTAAATAATAGGTTGTCAAATATCTCCCTTCCGCCTTTTGTCTTTGAATTTCGCGGCTATGTACAAAGCGCTACAGAGCTCGTATCTAGCAATACTATACATAATTTGAAAGGTCTTGACATAACCTACAAAACGACGCTATGCATAAATAGTTTGGATATTGCGTTCAACAGTTATAGACGTGTAAACATGGAGTTCACTAACGCCGAAATTCGCGCTATTTTAAAGTTTTCCTTCGTTAAAGGCAAATCCGCTAGAGAAACGTTCCGTGAGATTAATGGTGTTATGGGGATGGTACTCTATCACTTCGAACCACGGAGGAATGGTTTCGACGATTCAGAGCCGGTGAAAACGACACCATGGATAAGCCAGCCGGCGGAAGACCTGTGACGACAAATACCGATCAAATCATGGACTACATCGAGTTAGACCGGCATGTGGCATCTCGTGACATCGCCCAGGAGATGGAAGTTAGTCACCAAACCATTTTAAACCATCTGCAGAAGGCTGGATACAAAAAGCGATGTTTGGGTGCCGCATGATTTGACGCAAAAACCTTCTGGACCGAATCAACGCCTGCGATATGCTGCTGGCGACGAAAAATGGATCACATACGACAATATCAAGCGAAAACGGTCGTGGTCGAAGGCCGGTGAATCGTCCCAAACAGTGGCCAAGCCGGGATTTCGGCGTTAGTGAACTCCATGTTTACACGTCTATAACTGTTGAACGCAATATCCAAACTAATTATGCATAGCGTCGTTTTGTAGGTTATGTCAAGACCTTTCAAATTATGTATAGTATTGCTAGATACGAGCTCTGTAGCGCTTTGTACATAGCCGCGAAATTCAAAAGACAAAAGGCGGAAGGAGATATTTGACAACCTTATATATACGAGTATCTTGTTTGTGCATAAATTGCATAATCGACAATGCAATATGTTTTGAATGTTTTGTTCTTTAAAGGAAAATGTTATTATACATTTACATACAATACATATATATATATATATATATATATATATATATATATATATATATATATATATATATAATACATTTCTCTTAAACGCATTATGTGTCTGTGGAGCATTCAATCTATATATCTACTAAGTAAAGAACGGATAATATAAATGGATTTTCCTATAGAATAAATCAATAAATGTACTACGTGTTTATTGGATAATGATTGATCATCTATACCAGTGGTGGGCAAACTACGGCCCGCGGGCCAAATCTGGCCCGTTAAAGCATTTCATCCGGCCCGCCAAGACTTTGTTTTCTTAATATTTTTGATGTGTTATTTTAAAATTATTTCTGTTTGTTTTAAAAAAATTTTACATCGTAAATTTTACGTAAAAGCCAAAAAATAATTGCCATCAACATTTGTGTAATTTCCTTAATTATCTTTTAATTATTTTGTTAAGCAGATTTTATAAATCAAAATATTTTTTTCGATCAAATTTTGGCCCCTTTTAAAGTATTTTTTACAATTTGTGGCCCGCCAACCAAAAAGTTTGCACACCACTGTTCTATACCGTCAAGCGAATGTGCATTTTTTAGATTAATTGATTTAACGTGAAATTTAAAAAAATAACCTCTGACGTTTTTTTATCCCCATTGAGGTTCTTCCTCATATAGCCATACACCAAGCCTATTAGGTCAGAGACCTTATACAAAGCCGTAAAATATTTCAATGTATAGTATCGCAGCTAAAACAAAAAATAAAAACGTTCACAATTGGTGCGCAACAAAAGTAGAGCAATGATCGGCTAAGCATTTATTGCGTAGGTATACATTCCTTTGTTCTAAGTTAGATGATATATGTGTTTATGTATTTGTATATGCAATCTTTTTGTCCACTGGTGAGTATGAAACAGGTATGCATACCGCCGCCGGACCATAAAAGTAGTCCTTTGTAATTGTATAATTTTTTATGACGAACTACACAGATTGGCCAGAGAAGCTAAACTTGACTGCTTCACCGGATTGAGAGGTGGCACAGCTCTTAGGTCGCTTAGGTTGAACCTCTATTGCTAGTAACTCGATACAAGGGTCCCCCCGGTGAGGGGTAACCTCGGCTTGGACGGTTACTATTACGTCACATACCGCCTGACACAGGTACTCACCGGGCACGGGTGCTTCGGCGAGTACCTGAACAGGATAGGGCGCGAACCGACCGCGCAATGCCACCATTGTGGCTGTGACCGGGATTCCGCGCAGCACACACTAGCCGTGTGCCCCGCGTGGGAGGCGGAGCGGCGGATCCTGGTCCAGCATATCGGGCAAGACCTCTCCCCGCCGGCGGCAGTACCGGCTGCGCTGGTGGGGAGATCTAAATGGAAGGCGCTGGTCTCCTTCTGCGAGTCAGTAATGACCCAGAAGGAGACCGCAGAACGGGATCGGGAGAGGGCCGATCCCGTTCGGAGATGGCGCAGGCGGGCCGGTGGCAGACCGGCCCGCAGCCCTGTAGTTCTGGGCTCTCAAGAATAAGACTACGGTATCCCCTGCCTGTCGTATAAGGCGACAAGGGGTTCACTGGGCGACAAGGGTGGGGGCCTTTGTCGTCCGCTAAGGTGGACCCGGGAAGAAGGCGACATCGGCTGGCCCGTGTAGCCTTGCACTATGAGGGCACAGGGGGGGAGGGAGAATCCTCCCCCCCGGGACGTGCTCTCCTTGAGCACAGTGCAGAGGGGCTCCGGTGCGTTCCACTGGAGATCCTGGAGCCCCTCGTCATGCACCGAGGAAAGGGCCACCGGGGAGGTTTTAGTGGGTAAAAACCCCACATAACCGCCGCCTTCCCCCCAGAAGGCGGGGTATCTTTTTGAAGATTTCCTCCCCGTTAACAAAAAAAAAAAAAAAGGACGGTTACTATGTTACGCGTAAGCATTCCGATCCGAGGGCGCCCGAGAGGGCCGAACCACGACTCGGTCGGTTGCTATTTCACGGATAATCTAAGAGACATTCAAAAGCTAAACTAACTTTGAGTGCCACTTCGGGAAAATTGTATAAAGCTACTGCGTCTTGCAAGTAGCAAGTAGGTTGTCAAACTTCTTGCTACACAGCTTATAATAGAAGTAATTTATTTTATCTATGCTAAAATAAGCTCATATTGCAAACATTATAGAAGGGATAGATAGACTGACTTATATTATAATTACGCGTCGTGTTTCGGAGATTTAAGAATTTAATATACTCGTATTATTGATTATTTTTATGGAACATATATTTTTTGATTTAACAATTAATTTTTCTTACAAATTCGTTAAATTCGACATATAATTCTATTGTTTATAATTCAATTTGATACTTGATAAATATAAATCTAATAATAAAGTAAAATAAGCCGATAGTGTTGCGATAACGGATGTCTAGTTTAACATCAATGATATATTTTAAAGTTAATTCGCGTTGAAATACTTTCATTAATAAAATGAGGTCATGACTCAAGACCAGTGTGTATTAAAACGGGCGTATTAAAGTAAACTTCGAAAGATTTTTCTTGTTATGTATGTATTAGGTCCTTACATATGAAATTGGCGTCTTGTAGTACTAGCCACTTATATCTCAAATATCTCCTTTTTGGTTAGGAATTCCAATTTCAAATTTATACAGCTATTTACGCATGCATTTGTTTTTCGAAAACCGTAATCCATATGTAATTATATTTATAATATATGCAATGTTATGTACACATATTACGTACTACGTTACACTCGATTGTGTTTTGTTGTGTGTCGAATTCCTTTTACTTAAAGTAGATGTAATAACGTTAATCGGATGATATTCTTGCGTGATTGGATGTGATACTTTCACAGCATCAGTCACGTCAACCACGAGTGGAGGTCGACCAGACAATAACGAGGCGGTAATGGAAACGATTGCGCTCCTTAGTCACTCCTACGTGCGACACGTCACCCCTTAGCGATTAGATCCTATTCATTTCATTCTGATTTTCATTTTAGGCCTGATTATCATCGTCAAAGCCTTAAGCAACTTCTCTAAGGTGTTCCAAATAGACAATTTTTAAACCTGCCCATAACTCTGACTAGAATATTTCCTAATGGCCACGTCTCGTATGAAATTAATTTTCTTATCCTGTTTGGCGTAATCCATACGCAACTCTCAATTCTAAACATTATAGTGGGACCAATACAGAATTATGTATTGTAGCCGTGTCTTATTTTAATTTCTATAAAATAATGTATTGTTAAATACCTTTTAAATGGATATTTAAAAATAATGACAAGTTAATGTATAATTATATATTGCCGGTTAGAATATCACTACAGTAAAACGCACCCTATATCATAACATTTTGAACTTGAGACGTGTTGAGGAATAAGATCCGTTATCCGGGTCTGGGCAGACGAGCGCGCCATTCCAATCATCAGGGCCTTTAGGTAATACCTAACCTGCTATCGAAGCTCGTGGAGAAAGACACCTCTCTTCTGGCGCACTTTGCCTGGATGCCTGTGGGCTGATAGGGCCGCGGAAGACATGGATAACGTTTTTTTTCTTTTTTTATAATTTCTAAGCAAGTGCTTGACTACGATCCCACCTGACGTTAAGTGGAAATGCAGTTCTGGATGGTAAGGCGCACTAGCTTAGTAAATGCCTATTCACTCTACTCTTGAAAATACCCACATTGTAATCGGAAGGAAAGACAGACGCGGGCAAACTATTCCAGTCCTTTGCTGTTCGAAGAATGAAAGACGAAGCAAATCGCTTCGTTCGGGTTTGAGGGATGTTCCCATAACCTTTCCAATATACGACGATGGTGGAACATCGTAGGGTTTAGTCGGTGTGACATAACACGCACCTCCTATGGGCGGCATGCGTGCATGTGTCTAATATATAAGTACCCTATATTAGTACTTTCCCCAAGTAAAAGAAATCTGTTCTTCTATACCACTTTCATTCTTTATAAATAAACTTATGTAGCTTACAAAATACATATTATGTATAAATAAGTAGTTCAACACACATCGCGTCTCGCCGTCTCGTCGCAGATAAACTTATCGTTTCACAGCTCAGTAGCTGGTGTATACAGAAATTTGTGCTCTGTGTGGTTTAAGTTTGACATACACATATATTTAAAAAATAAGTCCTCACGTCCTTTTCATTATTACACATTTTTACAATTTCTATCTCTACTTTTTACATTTTACAATTTCTTACTCTACTACCTTTTACATTTTTTCTTACTCTACTACCTACATTTCCAATCTCTTACTCTACTTCCTACATTTCCTTTCTCTTACTCTACCACCTTTACATTTCTTACTCTACTTCCCTACATGACAATCTCTTACTCTACTTCCTTACCTCACGTCCTTTTAACCCTTCAGCAAGGTAGGCATGTAGATCACTATAGCAATTCAGTCTCACATGATAGTCCTAGGTCCAAAGCCTTACACCGGTCAAACATTTAAGCAAGTAACTTTTGTTCATAGGAAACCGAAAAGAAATGGCTTGGATTCGAACCCCCGACCATGAGGTGGCAAAGTCATTATGCTATCACTGCAACTATAATATCACCTACCTACCACTGTCTCATTATTTTGTAACACATAGTCCTCGATACCTATACTAGATTCGATCTCTATAGGGTCAAGGTTATCTATAAGAGATAATGTGGTTCATTTGTTTTTTGTTTATTAAGAAATTGTTCATGACTGTAGAAAAAGAGCAGGCAACGCCGGGTAGACTTGCTAGTATTTACAAAAACTGTGTATACCATTATATTATTTCTTCTCTAATACACGCGTTAATATCAAGATATCAAGTTAAATTTAATTAATGTTAACTAGACCGCTTTTGTTATCCAACAAGGTAAAAAAAAACCACCAAAAGGTTAGCTGGAAGAAAATGCTAAATAGCATTATGTTCGTCTTTGTACCTGTATTTTGGTGCAATAAAGAATTCTCTTATCTTAAAAAGCATGTTCGACCCTTCTTTTCAATACATTTTGAAATTAAAGATTCTATGACGTCATAATCCAATGAGTTCAATATAAATTGCCTTGTTATATTCGTCTAACGCAAATACATGGCTATAAAAGCTCGTAGACATGCATTTAGTTATTAGGTAACACGTATAGGCACGACATGGTACGAAGGTTACGCAAATAGAAACAAAAAAAACGTTTAAATATTAAACATGGCGTGTGTGAAACGACTCTGTATAGGATACGATCACTGATTTATGTTTGTGTGAAGATCATTATGTTTAATATGCTTGACTTATCAGTTATTGCACCGGTCTAATAATCTAATTTTTAGGAGGCACTGCCCGTAGCCTGCTCTTCTACTACCAAAGGCAAGATGCGATAAAATGTGTTGTACATATATTATAGTGCAATCAATGATTTATCTATCTGTGGTTCTCAAAATCGGAACAGTATATAACTGGTGTCCACATTGTATATAATCATTGAATGTTTATTAGTCAGTTCTCATGACAGTAATACCAACATTGTTGGAAGATTGAATACCAACTGGTCACACAAGCATTTTTTTTTTCGATACACGATGGGACGATGACGCGTTATGTCGAACTCTCACCGATTATTTTGATCAGATATATGTGACGATGTTATACTACTAATTTATTTTAATTTATTTATTTAATCTTTATATGCACAAAATAAAAGTGTACAACTAATCCTCTTCCATCATCACCAGCTTTAAAGAGACTAGGGATGCGCGAATTGCATTGTGTGCCGAAATTCAGAAAAAAAAAATTAATCTTAACATTCGAAATTTAAAAAAATGTGAAAGTCATCTTCCAGATTTACTTTATTTTAGATAAGACATTGTTTTTTGCTGCTATATAGGTATATACATAACTATTAATAATAACAAATGTTTTAATAGAAATTTATAAGTTACCTTGCTACAAAATTATTAAAATTTTATCGTGTACAAAAATTTATTAGAGTGCATTAATGTTACAGAGACGGAGTTAGTCCAGCAGAGGCAGTTGCCAGTCTTCCGTCAAGTCCCGGGGCTGCGTCGATAGTGAAGAAGAAGACCAGTGGTGCCAGTGATGTGATGGAGCGGGCCGCCGCCGTCCGAACCCGAAGGCTCATGAAGGAACTCAAAGAGATACAACGGCTGCAAGAAAACCGACCAGATCCGGTATTCACGGTAAGCTTATAAACTAAACAACACTAACATAAATATACTGATTTTTCTTCGCTAAGCTTCTTACAAAGAATGGAAATTATTAATGGTTATTAATGATTAAGACACTAAACCACCACCATAGCAAACTAGAACCAATAATCGAGATTTTTATATTATACTAACTGACCCAGTAAGCGTTTTACCGATTTAGATTACCGCATTGTCCATGGATCATGTTTTTTGTAACAATATCAAACAGTAACTGAACTTATATCGCTATTAAAAAATAGAGGTTGATGATAGAGGGGTGAAAATTTGGACTGTGTTTTTTATTGCAAATCATAAAAAATAAAAATTAAAAACAAAATATTTTGGCGAGGATATGCCTTATCATTTAGTTTTGTAATAATTAGTTTACGCCGTATTATTAAAACTATGTAATAAACACAGAGAATATCATAAAAAGCGGTAAAGCCGTTTCGGAGATATTGTTGCAAACACGAGAATTTTTATATATATATTTTTTTTATAAAAAGAAAGCTATCAATGTATATTTTTTTTTCAGAAAACATTACTAACATTCTTGTTAGCTATTCCAACTAAGCTTAAGTTTGTGCTAGGAGATGATGTGCGAGGGATTGATATGGGGATGTATCTGTGAGGACCTGATTTATCTATGCGTGAGCAAAACATTAGCTCGGTATGTTTTATCGTCTTAATAACTGCCATTGCAGTCAATACATTATTTAGGATGAACCTGTTATTGAACAGTAAAGCTGGCCATTACAATTTTACTGCAGTTTGAGTGGTGGCAGAGCTCTTAGATCGCTTAGCCTGTATTGGGAGTAACTCGGAGTAAGGGAAGTAACTGCATGGTGTATCATTAATATTAGCTACTTTAGAGAGGTTCCATAAAGTTACGTATTACATGAGTAGACTTTTGTTTCCGTGTAAATGTAATTATTTATTGCAATACGATGCGCTTCCTTACCACACATTCACCAGTGAGACAATCTCCAGGAAACATGCACAGCCGGTTAGACTATACAAATAAATTGGGTATTTTAACGTAATTTGACACCGTGTCGAATTTTAGTTTATTCATTGTAACATATATTTTTACTAAAGAAAATAAAAAATATAATGCTTTTGCTTTTTATATTAGGCGTGGGACACATATGGTGTGTATGACTTTTCCAAAGTAATGTGTAAAAAGGTTTTTTATTTACCGCCCGATGGCAGTATTTTTACCAGTATTTGTCATATTTGAATGGTCATTTTTATCGTAATTACATAACATGGTTAAATTTTGTACTTAATTTAATAGTATTTTTTTTGTGTCGAATATACGCTGATGGGGCAATGATTAATAGTATTTAATATTAGCTACTTTAGAGAGGTTCCATAAAGTTACGTATTACATGAGTAGACTTTTGTTTCCGTGTAAATGTAATTATTTATTGCAATACGATGCGCTTCCTTACCACACATTCACCAGTGAGACAATCTCCAGGAAACATGCACAGCCGGTTAGACTATACAAATAAATTGGGTATTTTAACGTAATTTGACACCGTGTCGAATTTTAGTTTATTCATTGTAACATATATTTTTTATAAAAAGAAAGCTAGCAATGTATCTTTTTTCAGAAAACGTTACTAACATTCTTGTTAGCCATTCCAACTAAGCTTAAGTTTGTGCTAGGAGATGATGTGCGAGGGATTGATATGGGGATGTATCTGTGAGGACCTGATTTATCTATGCGTGAGCAAAACATTAGCTCGGTATGTTTTATCGTCTCAATAACTGCCATTGCAGTCAATACATTATTTAGGATGAACCTGTTATTGAACAGTAAAGCCGGCCATTACAATTTTACTGCAGTTTGAGTGGTGGCAGAGCTCTTAGATCGCATAGCCTTAGTATTGGGAGTAACTCGGAGTAAGGGAAATAACTGCATGGTGTTTCATTAATGGTACCTATTCTTTACAAAAGATGATTAGTGCATCACACAATCAGGTGGAATCTCTTCATGTGGAGTATTCAGTGTGAAATTACTTTATTTTAGATAAGACATTGTTTTTGCTGCTATATAGGTATATACATAACTATTAATAATAACAAATATTTTAATAGAAATTTATAAGTTACCTTGCTACAAAATTATTAAAATTTTATCGTGTACAAAAATTTAAGAGTGCATTAATGTTACAGAGACGGAGTTAGTCCAGCAGAGGCAGTTGCCAGTCTTCCGTCAAGTCCAGGGCTGCGTCGATAGTGAAGAAGAAGACCAGTGGTGCCAGTGATGTGATGGAGCGGCCGCCGCCGTCCGAACCCGAAGGCTCATGAAGGAACTCAAAGAGATACAACGGCTGCAAGAAAACCGACCAGATCCGGTATTCACGGTAAGCTTATAAGCTAAACAACACTAATATACTGATTTTTCTTCGCTAAGCTTCTTACAAAGAATGGAAATTATAAATGGTTATTAATGATTAAGACACTAAACCACCACCATAGCAGACTAGAACCAATGATCAAGCTTTTTATATTAGGCGTGGAACACATGTGGTGTGTATGACTTTTCCAAAGTAATGTGTAAAAAGGTTTTTTATTTACCGCCCGATGGCACAGTGTTCAAGTTAGATAACACAAGTATTTTTACCAGTATTTGTCATAGTATTGAGGTTCGAGTGGTCATTTTTATCGTAATTACATAACAGGGTTGAATTTTGTACTGACTTTAATAGTATTTTTTTGTGACGAATCCACGCTGATGGGGCAGTGATTAATAGTATTTAATATTAGCTATTTTAGAGAGTTTCCATAAAGTTACGTATTACATGAGTAGACTTTCGTTTCCGTGTAAATGTAATTATTTATTGCAATACGAAGCCTTACCACACATTCACCAGTGAGACAATCGCCAGGAAACATGCACAGCCGGTTAGACTATACAAATAAAATGGGTATTTTAACGTAATTTGACACCGTGTCGAATTTTAGTTTATTCATTGTAACATATATTTTTACTAAAGAAAATAAAAATATAATGCTTTTGCTTTTTATATTAGGCGTGGGACACATATGGTGTGTATGACTTTTCCAAAGTAATGTGTAAAAGGTTTTTATTTACCGCCCGATGGCAGTATTTTTACCAGTATTTGTCATATTTGAATGGTCATTTTATCGTAATTACATAACATGGTTAAATTTTGTACTTAATTTAATAGTATTTTTTTGTGTCGAATATACGCTGATGGGGCAATGATTAATAGTATTTTTTTGTGTCGAATATACGCTGATGGGGCAATGATTAATAGTATTTAATATTAGCTACTTTAGAGAGGTTCCATAAAGTTACGTATTACATGAGTAGACTTTTGTTTCCGTGTAAATGTAATTATTTATTGCAATACGATGCGCTTCCTTACCACACATTCACCAGTGAGACAATCTCCAGGAAACATGCACAGCCGGTTAGACTATACAAATAAATTGGGTATTTTAACGTAATTTGACACCGTGTCGAATTTTAGTTTATTCATTGTAACATATATTTTTACTAAAGAAAATAAAAATATAATGCTTTTGCTTTTTATATTAGGCGTGGGACACATATGGTGTGTATGACTTTTCCAAAGTAATGTGTAAAAGGTTTTTATTTACCGCCCGATGGCAGTATTTTTACCAGTATTTGTCATATTTGAATGGTCATTTTTATCGTAATTACATAACATGGTTAAATTTTGTACTTAATTTAATAGTATTTTTTTTGTGTCGAATATACGCTGATGGGGCAATGATTAATAGTATTTAATATTAGCTACTTTAGAGAGGTTCCATAAAGTTACGTATTACATGAGTAGACTTTTGTTTCCGTGTAAATGTAATTATTTATTGCAATACGATGCGCTTCCTTACCACACATTCACCAGTGAGACAATCTCCAGGAAACATGCACAGCCGGTTAGACTATACAAATAAATTGGGTATTTTAACGTAATTTGACACCGTGTCGAATTTTAGTTTATTCATTGTAACATATATTTTTACTAAAGAAAATAAAAATATAATGCTTTTGCTTTTTATATTAGGCGTGGGACACATATGGTGTGTATGACTTTTCCAAAGTAATGTGTAAAAGGTTTTTATTTACCGCCCGATGGCAGTATTTTTACCAGTATTTGTCATATTTGAATGGTCATTTTATCGTAATTACATAACATGGTTAAATTTTGTACTTAATTTAATAGTATTTTTTTGTGTCGAATATACGCTGATGGGGCAATGATTAATAGTATTTTTTTGTGTCGAATATACGCTGATGGGGCAATGATTAATAGTATTTAATATTAGCTACTTTAGAGAGGTTCCATAAAGTTACGTATTACATGAGTAGACTTTTGTTTCCGTGTAAATGTAATTATTTATTGCAATACGATGCGCTTCCTTACCACACATTCACCAGTGAGACAATCTCCAGGAAACATGCACAGCCGGTTAGACTATACAAATAAAATGGGTATTTTAACGTAATTTGACACCGTGTCGAATTTTAGTTTATTCATTGTAACATATATTTTTACTAAAGAAAATAAAAAATAGACTCATCTAGAAAAAAAGTGTACTTGTTTAATTCTCGTTAACTAGAAATACGTTCATCGTTCCAGGTGGAGTTGGTGAACGACAACCTGTTTGAATGGCATGTTCGGTTACACCAGATAGATCCCGAGAGCGACTTGGCAGCGGACCTTCGCGAGCTCCACATATCCAACATCTTGCTGCACCTCATCTTCCCCGAGAATTTCCCCTTCGCGCCACCCTTTATGAGGGTCATTGAGCCTCGAATAGAAAAGGGCTTCGTTATGGAAGGTTAGTTTACTATAAAGTATACATTAATTAAACTAACTTAAGCTACAAATTTCATTATACTTTTCTATAACAGTACAAAGACAAAGGAATATTGTTAACATATTGCAATAATTTCAAGCATTTAACAAACAGAAACAAGATACAGTTGGGTTATTGTGATTTACCATACCTAGATACAAGATAGAGACTTAACCAGTGGTATAAGTTATTAGGTATGTTTCCTTGGTATCGCGGCACAATGTATTTCTGTTTTACTCTATGGTTTGTTAGGGCAAAGCATTCCATTATAGTTATTTTTTATAAATTCGGCAATCTATATGTTTAACCGTGATCATTCGATATGTATTATACATATCCTCTATTCTTATGGGCGTCATTTGTGTCCACAGCGGCGGATATTGTTGAAAAAAGTGTTTATATATGTCTATGACGTTACTTTTCTGACTTTAGTAGCTCTTAGAGAGACCGAGTTTACTAAAGAAAATAAAAATAGACTCATCTAGAAAAAAAGTGTACTTGTTTAATTCTCGTTAACTAGAAATACGTTCATCGTTCCAGGTGGAGTTGGTGAACGACAACCTGTTTGAATGGCATGTCCGGTTACACCAGATAGATCCCGAGAGCGACTTGGCAGCGGACCTTCGCGAGCTCCACATATCCAACATCTTGCTGCACCTCATCTTCCCCGAGAATTTCCCCTTCGCGCCACCCTTCATGAGGGTCATTGAGCCCCGAATAGAAAAGGGCTTCGTTATGGAAGGTTAGTTTACTATAAAGTATACATTAATTAAACTAACTTAAGCTACAAATTTCATTATACTTTTCTATAACAGTACAAAGACAAAGGAATATTGTTAACATATTGCAATAATTTCAAGCATTTAACAAACAGAAACAAGATACAGTTGGGTTATTGTGATTTACCATACCTAGATACAAGATAGAGACTTAACCAGTGGTATAAGTTATTAGGTATGTTTCCTTGGTATCGCGGCACAATGTATTTCTGTTTTACTCTATGGTTTGTTAGGGCAAAGCATTCCATTATAGTTATTTTTTATAAATTCGGCAATCTATATGTTTAACCGTGATCATTCGATATGTATTATACATATCCTCTATTCTTATGGGCGTCATTTGTGTCCACAGCGGCGGATATTGTTGAAAAAAGTGTTTATATATGTCTATGACGTTACTTTTCTGACTTTAGTAGCTCTTAGAGAGACCGAGTTTACTAAGAAATGAACCACTTCTCAATCGGCACAGCTCGATCAACTGAAGTCAACCGTAAACTGTTCTATCATCATTTAAGCCGTAGGAAATCATCTGCTGGATACGTCTTCCGCAACGATTTTTCAAAAGACCGAACGCAAGCAACTTGCATCTAGCGTCCTCCTACGACCTTTATAAAGTCGTAGGACCACGTAGTCTTTATATATAAACTGCTTTAACGGATGTATATGATAATAGATTTTGGTTAACAGGAGGTGCAATATGTATGGAACTCCTAACACCTCGTGGTTGGGCGTCAGCTTACACGGTGGAAGCAGTCGTGATGCAATTCGCGGCGTCCGTGGTCAAAGGACAAGGTCGAGTGGCCCGCGCTCCACCACGACAGTCTCGTGAGTTCTCCCGCCGGCGCGCTGAGGAAGCGTTCAGATCTCTCGTTAAAACCCACGACAAATACGGCTGGGTCACACCCGCACTCTCCGATGGTTGAACCCTAAGACTTCGGCTCAGATGTTGCGGTAATTCAACATCATTATGAATTGTTGACAAAGTCAACCTTATCCAAATACTCTGACTCCATGGTAGTGTATGTGTTGTGATGAATTTTTATTGTGCATATGCTATGCTCCCTGTTACTTTTAAAATCTAAATGATTAGATTACAAAAACGTTTTAGGGTTTTAGTTAAGTATTTAATATTAATAGAAAACGAACCGTCAAATGTGGTCGTTGTAACGTAATTGATTATCTCTTTCTCCACTGATCTAAAGAATTATCTTTCACGTTATAATGCAAATGCAACATTTTTGTCAGTTCAAAATATATGGACCGTTTATTTTGAAAGTGGTGTAAGTCCAGTTTAAAAAATGAGATATGACGTATTTTTTATGTGGATCTAGTCCGTGTTTCATTTCTTAAAATCCCATATTTTGTACAACAAACCACACTCATCGACTATGAAAGTGGTGTAAGTCCCTTTTCCGCCCTATTTCGCCTAAAACAAATCTATATCATGAAAGTAAACATTTCTAAAACAATAGAGATATTGCCGGACTTCATACAATTTGCATAAATTTTGAAAACATACTAACCTCTAATTTTCTCGAAACAAAAGAATATGGACTTACACGACTTTCAAAATAAACGGTCCATATTTCGAAAAATTTAAACATTTCTGATATGTGTTGTTACTATGTGCAACATATTGGTTTTTTAAAAATGTACTTAGTTTAGTAGATTAAACATCGTGGATGTCTTGCGCAACAGATTATACAAAATAATGTGGCAAGCGATACCCACATTATTACAATATTTTTGTCTACATTTATTTCTTGTAAAAATAAAATAGGAACAATTTTTTTAGTATTAAATAAATATATGTAAAATAAAAATGTGCCAAACATGCTCATTTCTCTATCTTTAACCTTTAATATACTACTACCCATATTAAACTTTCTATGTGTATTTCTTAACTTTATTAGGTTTAAATTTGTTTCATCTATCTTAAAATTATAAAAGCCAATTCATCATTATTGATTTTTTCTAATTCAGTGTTACAAAGGAAAATATTTCCGTCCTAAAGTCATTTAAATCTTTTTATTAGTATGTAAATATATATATTATTTGTAATAAAATATAATGTTTGTAATAAAATGAAATAATTTGGAAAATGCAATTAGTTTATTATTTTTTAATCATCTGTATAATTAAATGAATTAATACATGGCATAAGCATGCTACATGTGGGATGTAGTTTATTCAATATAATAATTCCGGGAGTAATAAAATGCTCAAATTAGTAGATACAAATTGTAATTTGAAAGTAAAAGCTTGTGGCAACATTTTAAGATATTTTTAATATAAGTAACTTTAAGGACTTGATGTTGTTAATATGTTTGGTAAACCAAAGATGTTTATTTTTATGTAATTCTGAATTCAGTGCAAAATGTGTATTTATACCTGAATTAAATGTACAATGTTATGAATGTAATAAATTACCTGCTCAAATATCACTTTCAATTTATTTATAAAAAATCCAAAAAACACCTTTATAATACCCACTTGTGATGTAAACTCACCCTCAAACACCTGCCACATATTATATCAGTCTATACATATAAAAGAGAAAATGTGGGTTTGTTCCATATAGGCTCCGAAACGGCTGGACCAATTTCAATGAAAGTTTCAGGGAATCTTCATATTGACCTGGTGAGTAATCCTGTAAAGTTGGTGACGATCGGAGCACTTCTCTTTTTGAACTGTCAAATACAGCTTTTATTTACTATGATGATATTCTATTGTTTTATAACCCAAATGTGTATAGATACATGCATTGTGTATATTTATGTCATTATGAACCATATTATAAGTACAATGGAGTATATTGAAGTATAAAAGTAGAGATGAAACGGATAGTAGTGTGGCCGGATACCGGATACCGGATATTCGGCAAGCTACTAGGCCGGAGCGCCGGATATCCGGCTGCCGGATATTCGGCCCTTTATTGCGTTGACGCGATCAGTTAGATTTGAATATTGGCGCGGTAAACGAGATCACAGCCCATTGGTTGTCTCCGGAATTTCAGCTGCAACACGGCGTTCTTGCTATGAAACCGTTTTCAAAGGAACTGAACGCTATTGCTGCTCGTTGGGATGTTGATAGAAATAAAATTCATTTACTAGTCCATGATAGTGGCACTAATATGGTGAAAGGAGTTCGAGTTGCAAAGTATGATTCTGCTAGATGTTTCATACATTCGCTTCAGGGAGTTGTTAATGAGACAATGAAGGTCCAAGCTGAAGTATTAGACATGATTGCTACTGGAAGACGTCTAGTAACTCATTTCAATGATTCAGGTTTAGCACAAGAAAAATTGCTTGCAATTCAAAATGAGTTACATTTACCGCAGCATCAGTTAATGCAGGACATCAACACGAGGTGGAACTCTGCCTACTACATGGCAGAACGCTTGTTGGAACAAAAAGGGCAATCTCTTTATGTTGCTGAACATGACACACTCACTAATTTGACGATACAACAATGGGGCATAATGGAACAGTGCATAAATCTTTTAAAACCATTTGAAGAAATTACGAAAATTACAAGTTCTGGCCTTTCCTGTATATCCAAGTTCACACGTGAAGCTCATGACACTTTTGGAATATATCGCGAAAAAAACTTTTTGTCGCGATCAAGAAAAACAAAATCCAATTGCTAACGAGATTGACTTTTTTAAAGACATCTCGGATCGATCGAAATCACGACCCATACATTTGGTGGTCAGTTAATCTAAATCAGTACCCGCAGTTGTCAAGGTTTGCTAGAATTTATCTTTCAACGCCTGGCAGTAGCGTTTACAGCGAAAGGCTATTTTCAGAAGCTGGTCTGGTATACGAAGCCAAGCGGAGTCGCCTCTTACCAACAAATGCGGAAAATTTGGTATTTTTCATTTTTATTTGCCACTTGTTAATTTTGAGTATTAAACTAATAATTAATAAAACATTTGTTTTATTCACATATGTTTTATTCATATGTCATAAAAATTTAAAATAAACGGTGTCCATAACCTATTGGAGTATGATTGATTTGCCTTGAGTAAAATAATGAGATTTTTTAAATTATACTATCCGGTATCCGGCCGGATACTGGATTACTATCCGGTATCCGGCCGGATACCGGATAGTTACCGGATATCCGTTTCATCTCTAATAAAAGTATACTGGAGTATATGAAAGATAATAATTAGGAATTTTGAAGTATTCAAGGGAAGGTATAGTGCCGCAAATGTATCAGTTTACTGATGCTGCTGATATGTACATGGGTGTAGGTAACGATCATCACCTGCTCAAGAATAGAATGAATATGGAGAGAAATGAATAATTTAATATATTGTGAGAGTTAAAAAAAATATTTAATGATGTAAGTTTATTGTTTAAATAAAACAAAACAAAATCTAGCGCAGCCTAACCTAGGACTATGGGATTTGTTTAATCCCATTATTATTATATATCAAAACAGGATAGCAATTATTACTATGTTTTATCATCTTCTGGTGACATGATCTAGAACAACCAACAACCACCAAAAATAGAAGAGTTGAAATATTTTGTTCTTGTAGCAGTGAGTTGAAAGAAATGTTTACCATTTTCATCAATGACTCCATATGATATGTTATATATAGAAAACTACAGATGTTTTGGTATTTATATAATTGTGTTCATTTTATACATGAAATGAAAAATAAAATTAAAAAGTTATAAATATGAGATAATAATCACAGAAGATCACTCTCCTCCCCTCAGTGCTAACACCAGATGAAGAACAGAGCCACCTTGAACCTTGTAATCTTGGGCTGTTTTCTCATCGTTCCTGAAACACAGATATACTCCTTGATACAGTAATATCCCAGACTTACAGTTTAACTATTTATTTTGTTTACGGTTTTACTACTTAAATGCAAAGTTAAACTTTGTATATAAATATATATTTAATTAATTTGTAACATAAAATTATTATTAAAAAATAAGTTTTGAGTGTATCCAAGTGAGTATTCAACAAAGATATAAAACACTAATTACATCTCTAAATCTACATGTAATGATAATAATCCCACTTAGTATTTAAAATTATTGAAAAAAGCTATCATATCCTTTTAAACTTAGCTGAATGGAAAACAGATCCCGTCCATTTTTCAGAAAGCTTATTAAGTCATTTTACTTTTATACTTTTATTCTACATTTCCTGAATTAGACAATTAAACTTTTATTTATTAGATCGCTGCTTCAGCTCAAATCAATGAAAGCTAATTTAAACTATATGTAAAATGAAATACCTACATTTGTTTACCCGAAAAGATAAGCCGCTGTTGTTGCGGTGGAATGCCTTCTTTTTCCTCAACTCTTTCTTTAATCCTCTCGACTTTATCTGTAGGTTCAATATCTATCTCAATTTCTTTGCCTGTGAGAGTCTGCAAAAAAAGAAGGTTATGTACTCAGTGAAACAATCAAACACCAAACTTCTCATCTTAAATAAGTATTAACCGTACCTTAACCTTAATTAGCATGATGAAAACTTAATAATATTACAGCTATAGTAAATCGAATGTTATTTAATATCTAAATCCGGTGATTTATCGATATACAACGGTATTCAATCTGTCACTATCTGTCACTTGCATTAGTTGCCTTTTAAGATGACAGTTACTCTTATTATAGTTCGCAATTAAAGCAGGGGCTATAGTATTACAAGAAAAACAGCCACTAAGTTAAGGAATAACCAATACGCAACAACTGAATTATATATTCTTTAACCAGTAACTTTCTGTGTTTTTAATGGTTTACCTCTTCATGAAATCATCAACTGGACAAATCATTGATTACAATAATTTTACAAAACCAGGTAATATAGAAATAGGATAGTAATTATTAGGTAAATGGGCTGAGAAATCTGAGGAAAAATGGAATCCAATTTGATATTATATTCATACTTTTAACGGAATCAAATTTTCATTCATAAACTTCTCAGACTGTAGACTAAATCAGGTCAGGTTTATTTCAGGAGAATTTTGGTAGTTTTAAAGGCCGAAGCCACTTCTTCATTGTTCTTGATCGTAAAGTCGCGTAGAAAATCATTAGGCTTTGACACTTATTCTTGAAACAGAAAAACAAAATAAGCATGCTAGCTATTGTTTTTTTTTAGTAATGAACAACACAGATTAGCCAGTTGAAATTGACTTTTACTGCTTCACCAGATTGAGATGTGGCATAACTCTTAGGTCGCTTAGCCTGAACTCTATCGCTAGTAACTCACCACAAGGGCCCCCTCCCCTGTAAGAGATAACCTTGGCGTGGATGGTTGATTTATTGTTGGTGGTTAACTATTGAATTATTGACAAACATAAGTATCATCTTTGACAATAGTCATGAATTAAGTTGTCAAATCACTTACTTCATCTGTGAGAATAGCTTTTCTGACAAATGAGAAAAGAGAAAAGCCGATCCGAACCTTTACAATCAAGAACAATTTTTAACAAGTCGTTAAAACTACTAAAATTTTCAAGACATGTGCTGTATGGACTAAAGTCTTTTTGCATTTCCAATTAGGGATAAACCAATAAACTAACTTCATCTGTCCTGTCACTGTCAATAGGACTTTTTCAACAAAAACTAAAGATTTGTTGTTCCTCCCTCAAGACTCAACATACGACTAAATAATAACATATTTGCTGGGAACGTATATATAATGGAACATATTAATGCAATTTTTGTAAGAATCGGGAACTTAACAAAAATCAGTAAGTACAAATACGACTTATTATTATTGCTGTCATTTATTTCTACTGTGAATTTAATACAAATTCTATTTACAGAAGATTCGGGTTTAATACCAATATTATTTCAAAATCATGATGGCCAAAAGATGAAGAGTCAATACAAAAATGATATTTTTTCTTTGCTAAAAACATTCCTACATAATATATTCAAAGAAATTGATGAATTGGCGTCTTCTATTAAAAATGACGATACTGTGCTTATTAGTGTGAAGAATCAAAAACTTTTGCGAACCTGTTTTCAACTTATTGTATCACTTGGTATATCACCATGCTTAGTGCCTGGTCTAGGTATAAGTTTATCTAAAAGATCCTCATTAGCTTCTATATTGCCTACTATTAATTTGTCAGATGAACAAAAATATGAATTAATAATTGATTGCACAGATTTTTTTGTACGAAGTTACTCTATTCCTATATTAAAGAATATAATAATTACCTTCCACTTATCAGACTATTTGGCTGTGTTAATACAGTTGTGCTTTGCTCCTCTAAAGAAACCTGGAGTTTATAAAAATTTTACTATGACTCAAGATACTTACGATAGGTTACATTTGGACAGGCAGAAATACATAAAAATATATGACTATTTAGTTAATAATTGTTTTCAGCCTATACTCATGAAGGAGCTCTTAGTTTTACAAAATGTATGTGATCAAACACCTCCAGGTTTTGTCAAAAGACTTATTGCAAAAGAGTTAAGCCAACGTCTTACAGCATCGGGAGGATTGTTGAGCTTAATTAGATGTTTTATGGATAGCTATGATTTAGATACTGGTGTAGAATGGAAAAAAATTGATATTATCTGTAAATTGATTGCAACTAAACATGGAAATGTTTCTGAATTTGAATATATACAAAATATCTGTAGTCAATTAAAGCAAATTTTAAAATTAAATAATGCTATATACCTGACAACTGCAGTTGGATGCTTAGTAACTTTACTAGAAAAGTATCCAAATTCAGAAACCATTACTGCTTTAAGTAAAGAAATTTTTGATTCATTTAATTATGCAAACCTGATGTCTGGATCACATTTACCTGGAACAATAATCTACACAGCACAAGAAGTTGACCATAAAATACTGATATTTCATTCATCCTTATGTTTGCATAACCAAGAAATGGTTTTTAAGCTTTTGATTCCAAATCTACCAGCACTATTCTCACTTGGTATAAAGTGTAACAGAGAAGAATTGAAAAAGAAATTGAATGATATTTTACTGAAGTGTTTACACCATATCAATAGAGATGAAATACCTGATTTAATTAAAACATTTTTATTTGGGAATACTGTGATATCACCTCGAGTAACTGTAGAAGAAATTCAAGTAGGACTGATAGTAAAATCAGAAAGTAATTATATTTATCCTGTAGATGATGCTGTCTTTTACTTCATTGATTTATTTAAACAATCATCTGATTATAATTTTGTACAATCCGTGCTGGAGACATCATTACAAATACTCATTGATCTGAGTTTAAGAAGATATAAAATAAATGAAGAAGCTCTTTTAACTTTAGAAGATGAACCAATTTTGCTTAATGATTTAGATATACAGAGTGTAAACATTCTACATTTATTATCTGTAATATCAGAATCTCCCAAAATTACAGAGTGCTTAAAAACATCTCCTCAAATAGTCATAAATTTTGTTGAACATTTTCTTCAACAACACAACAGGAATAGTGAATGTGAAACTATTGCTTTAATTCTTCTAAATACAATAGTAACAGATATTAATGATTTAAATTTGACTGGCAGATTACAATCTTTAATTCCATCTTTAGAAAAAATAACACATGATGAATTGAATTCTAATAGCATTCTATCTAGAGAAGCAATATCACTTATAATGGGTGAAAAGCTGCAAAGAAGTAATTCAGCTTATGCCAAAATTGTCTCTAATGTTTTTGACAATTTACTATCTACAAGAGCTCATGGAATTATAGAGCTTACAAAGCTTATTGAAACTCAAGACTCTGAAACAATATCCAAGCGTCATTTTGTGTTTTGCCTATTCCAGGTAATTAGTTTAATGTTGCTATTATAGAATAAACAAATGACATAAATTTAACTAGTTGAAATTTTTACAGGAACAATTAAAAGATAAAGATTCATATATTTATTTAGCTGCAATTAATGGTATTGCTGCATTAGCTATGCATTGCACAGATGATGTTTTGTCTGTGTTGTGCAGAGAATTCCTAAACATTTCCTCACAAACTGTGGATATTGAAACTAAAGATATACAAAATAATATTCAAGAATTAAGAATGAAAATAGGTGATATTATAGTGAAAATAACTAAGAGGCTTGGTAAGTTTTTATAACATATATTTTAAATATATCAATTTAATTTATTATTATGTAATAGTTATGTTAAAAATCCTAATTTTATCAACAGGTGATATGAGCATTGTTCACAGAACCATTCTATTAAATACAATGTTAACTGCATGTAGAGATCATGATCCGCTCATTAGAGCTTCAGCACTATCAAACTTGGCAGAGATAGCTTTGGTTTTGCATTATAGGATTGGCTCCATTATTTTTGAGGTGAGTCTATCCTTACATTTTAATGATGCTTTTGGAGTAGACAAGAGAAATCCGCCATAACTTTTTAAGTATCTAAAGAACAGAAGACAGCGTAGATTTCAGCTTTTAAGAGTTGCCACATAAATAGTAAGTTGTTATAAAAATTAAAGTTACTGCTTTCTCTGTAAAGAGTGTATAAGGGCATAGACTGCCACACGGCTCTAGTCCACCTTGGCAGACTTTACTTCTGCTAAGACATGTGTTTCCTTACAACACTTTCCTTCACTACAAATTGGAACATTGTGATTGTGTGAAATTAAAACATAATACTTTTTTTTTCTTGACTTTTTGTCACAATATTTTAAAATATTGATTTCTTATAATAGTTAAATCATAATACCTTTTTCCATTGACCTATTTGTTTTTCAGGTTTTATTATGCATTGGTAGCGTAATAGAAGCAGATAGAGCTGTAGAATGCAGAAGAGCTGCTGTTATGGTTATAGCAAGTTTGCTAAAGGGCTTGGGTAAGGAGACGTTGGTCCAATTAAAAGAGAATTTGCTCCCTTTGTACCGGACTCTGAACAGACTGTATAAAGACTCAAATGAGGATCATATTGTTAAACTTCATGCCCAAATTGCTCTTGAGGAAGTCAATGATATTGTTTCCCAATTTTTATTTCCCAAACTTAATACGGAGATGCCAATTTCACTGTTAAATGAACCCAAGGATATTATATACAAATAAATCAATGTTATATTTTAATCTTTATTTCTTTCACTCATTGACTTAACCTAAACTACAATAAATAAAAATAAATGAATAAATATGCTATCTTTGTATGGCATTCATAGCATTTCTTGATTGTGCAAGTACTGGCCTAAATGTCTTATACCATAAAAGCAAGCAAAAAATTAATTTGAGACCAATAAAACACACTTTGTACATCGACTTGCTTTTCGTTACCGTAATACACACCGACGAATATCGGCCATGTGACCACCACAATAGAATACAACACAACACAACATGTGCAATTTAAAAAAAATCTTTCGTATGCCGTTCACGCTTCAGACGTATTGTCCCCTTCATTACCTTTCTTCATCGGTCCGTCATCCTTTTCTGACAACGTTATTGAGTACACGGAACTTCTATCAGAAAAGCGGTCTCTGTTTCGCCTCCCGAAAATACTACTACGTATCGAAGACATTGTTGCGATAGACACATTGTCTCTCTCCGTTTGAGGCACCATTTTCCATATCAGTAGCGCAATACCCCCAAATGCGGCGACGACTAAGAACATTACCAACGAAACTTCGCCAAACACACCTGAAATAATTATTAATTGTATTTTATTAAACAAATATATAATTTAAATACTCTTTGGAAGAAACTCTAATAACTATTTATACACGTATTATATTAAATTTATTGTATTATATGACTTGACTGTATAAATGGCATGTAATAGAAGTATAGCGCGCGCACGACTTTGGGTAGACCGGGGCACCGCTGGAGATCAGCGCTGTCGCATCCTTACGACAGCACATGCTGAGACGGTTTCCAGTGTTAGCATCATGTCGTACATCCCGTATGTTCTTTCTTTCTATTTTTTTTGTTTTTTTTTTTGAATATGTTTCATATTTTCTTTCTAATGTATTCGAATGATGCCAATAAAGAATATGTCTGTCTATTGGTACGAAAATTCCAATTGCAAAAGGGGAATTTATGTGAATAGTCAGATTATTTAGTAGATGTTTTTGTTGTAGATAATTAAGTATTATATATAAAAACTACTGGCCGAAATAGCAATAGCTAACCACATTTCACGTAGCTTATTAAGCCAAATAGGAAGTGACCTCGGGCACACATTTAAGCAAATCATTTTCATTTGTAATTAAAACCGAAAACGAAATGTTTGGTAGGAACCGGCTGAGATTTTAATCTTCAATAACAGAGATAATGAAAGATATATTTTTTATTTGGTATCTTCTTTAATGAAATAGTAATAATTGATCTCTATTTATTCTTTACAAGCAAGAAAACTTTTGGTCTAACCCAGTGATTCCCAAAGTGGTCTATATCGACCCCTAGGGGTCTATGTCAGCGAAAAAAAATTTGGGGGTCCATGAAATAAAAATAGGGTCGACGATAGTGGATCTCAACACATACACTGATAGTACCTATTTCTCACTAAAAATATTGACTTTTTGCTTATGTTATTTTATTTATAGTTTATTTTGTGTTACGTATATTTTACATAACAGATACAAAATTTTATTTTGAGTAGTTCTAATTTAAATTAAATTAATATGTGTTTTACTTTAAGTTTTTAACACTAAACTTCACTACAGTTAGAAATTTACAGGAAAAAAAAAAGAAAAAGTAGGGGTCTACCCAACACGGAAAAACATGACTAGGGGTGTACGACACAAAAAAGTTTGGGGAACTCTGGTCTAACTCTTACTTTGTTGACTTTCCTCTTTACGTGCTTCAAGTCTCGCTGGTTGTAGATCGTTGTAATCCAAGTCTTGATTGTCGTATGGTTCAACAGAGCCAATTGGTTTAGTTTCATGAAGTATATCACCAGGATTGGCCTTCGGTAGATTAATACCAGCTCTGACCGTAAGAGTTTCCGGCTTGTATGTGCACAAAACCAAAAATCTGCAGAAAGGTAGAAATACAATTTTAATATTCTGCCAAAATGAGATTAAAGTTGCATGTACAGGGACCGGTAAATGTAATATTTTGTTAGAAAACTTACAACTGCTACAATTATTTAAATAGTCAATTGACTGCAGAAGTATTTGGCCTTTTACTAAGGCTGTAAATATTTAAGAAATACATTGACTAACCGTGATAAGTTTATTTATCTACTACACGGACTAAAAGTGGGAAAAGAATCAGTTTATAGTCGAAAATTACTTATAGGTGTTTACTTTCGTAAGACATAGTAAGCGTTGATATTGTATTTAGATGACGCGTACATCTCTTCAAAAATAAACAGTAAACGTAATGTAATTTCTAATATTTTGTCCTCCTAAGTATAATTAACATGGCGTATGTTTACATTTTGAATCATCTACAAACTATCACTTTTAACTAACCTCTTTGACTATTACATTGACGGTCTACAAAATAACTTGACCGAGTCGTGGTTCGGCCCTCTCAGGCGCCCTCGGATCGGAATGCTTACGCGTAACATAGTAACCGTCAAGCCGAGGTTACCCCCACCGGGGACCCTTGTGTCGAGTTACTAGCGATAGAGGTTCAGGCTAAGCGACCTAAGAGCTCTGCCACCTCTCAATCCGGTGAAGCAGTCAAGGCCAGCTTCTCTGGCCAATCTGTGTAGTTCGTCAAAAAAAAAAAACAAAATAATACCAATTGATTTGTGGTAAATATGATAAATATATATATATATGAATTACAAATATGCTGGGGATATATTTTATATTTACGTACCGCCGTGTGCTGTGAGTTAAAATGGGCAGATTCTCCTGGACGATGACGTATGTGGCAACTGTCGATTCGTTCACTTCCGAGCCGCATTCTTCGTGGTGTATACGCAAAATGTATGCATCTTGTGCACTATTCGGATTTCCTTGTAAGGAGCAACGTTCCGGACCACCGTCTGCTGCTTCAACGGCTATACGCCCGCCGAAATATGGACCAGTGGAGACCTCCACTTCGCTGGCGTGTGGCAAGCATTGCGTCGCTCGTGCTGAGACTGTCGTAATTAAATTCTGTCGGTTAGTTATTAAAATCGCAGTTAGTTTATATTTAACTTAAATAAAAAAAATTTTTCTTCCAGAACGTGCTTCAGAGCACAGTGCAGTGCGATGCAGATCCCGGAGCCCCTGGTCATGTACCGAAGAGGGCCACCGGTAGCGTTTTAGTCAGTAATAGCTTCACGTAACCTTTTCTTGTTGAAGATCACCCCCCCCCCCCCCCCGTCAACAAAAAAAAATGTTTTTTATTCAACTTACACCCTTTAGTTGGGACGATGATAATCTTTGAGCTGATAGAGTGCGGGTCAGCCAGGTCGCGGGCATCTCGTTTCACCGGGCGCACTTCGAATGAGTACGTAGTAGCCATGCGTAGCCCTGTGATATACGTGCTGTAAGAACGCCCACGCCGGCCAGTGCTGGCTGTTGTGGTTGTGGATATATCGATAGGCCGGCTCCTGATTGGCTTCTCCTCTTCATAGTTGTCTATCACCTAGAAACATCAATAAGTATATTGTAAAAAAATAATGCTGACCATTAAGGCTAGCGGGCTATGCTAGAGTTATTATGTAATAATATCGATATTTTTTTCTTCTGTATTTTTATAGACCGATATGTGAACTTGGTGTGGATACACCGGGTTTTTTTTGCTATTACATATGCTGGGTGGTTGCGGGAGAATAACTCCTGCATCTTGCCCGCCTGTCGTGCTTGAGACTTATCGATAAAACATCACTATGTTAATCAATAAAATCGTTTATTACTTTTTTAAAAAATTAACAAGTACGAAATTATTATTTATTTTATTAAATTAATAATCAGTAAATAAAACTCAGGTACTAAAATTCGTATTCGGACCAGAAGCCATATTCCAAAAACTGTAATCTATTTATTTCAAAGTTTTTATCATAATAAATCGTTTTTTTTATTATTTGATATTGATTAATAGATTAAAATGTGACGGCGATTTTAGGAGCTAACATTACGTACATAATATCCAATTAATAATAAATTAAAAATATTCGAGTGTCGGAAAATAGTGACCCTTGTCATAGGAGACTTGGGCATTAATAATCTTTGCGAAAACCGGGACAGCCTGTTTAGACGATGAAGCTCGGGTTTAAAAGACATGTACACTAATATGTACAAACAAACAAAACAGTTTTATTATGACTGTTTATGGAACAGTTTTATAATATCAAAAAAGCAGCTGAGCGTTTATTTTGCAGAAAGGTAAAGCACCGGAATATAATAATGGACACTAGGCCTGCGCCGTGGCAAGCGGAACTGCGTCACGGTCACGCTTTGGCGCGCAAACCAGAGCCATTATATCCCGTTCCAATGTCAGATACTAAACCAGGGCGACCCTACCGATTGAAATGAACATATTTAAATGCATAAATAACTCCGTTAATAAAACTTGGTAAAAATAATAATTTAAATGACTTATGGTCTATAACGACAAGCCCAATCCCTTACGGCCTCACTAAGCTTGGGAAAACGATATTACCTTTTTCCATATCCCAGTTTCCCCTGGTAAAGATAAATCGAGGAATAGGAACGTTTTTTTATATTTACATTTTGCAAGTATTCAAGGTCAGTTGTGATAACCTAAAAACAAATAAGCCGCATGCTCGTTTGACCCGTTTGTGACGTAAAAAAGCTCTTTAGCTTCCTATAGTAAATTCCGTCGCGTCGCCCGGAGGCCGAGACACGTTCTTGACGATCCGGACGGCGCGATTACCATTGCACAGGCTAGATCTCTACAAATCAACAAAGCGTCCATTCGCGACCGTCGGAGGTTGCGAATAATCCTTGCGCGTTACCGCTATTTTATGGGCAGGCCCCACCCCTTAGATGTTAGGAGCGTTGCTGGAGTTTCTTCGGCCACTTCTTCTCCCAGCGCCAACGCTTCCCGAAGTGGCACTCAAAGTTAGTTTAGCTTTTGAATGTCTCTTAGATTCAGACCTCTCGGGCGCCCTCGGATCGGCATGCTTACGCGTAACATAGTAACCGTCCAAGCCGAGGTTACTCCTCACCGGGGGGACCCTTGTGTCGAGTTACTAGCAATAGGGGTTCAGGCTAAGCGACCTAAGAGCTATGCCACCTCTCAATCCGGTGAAGCAGTCAAGGCCAGCTTCTCTGGCCAATCTGTGTAGTTCGTCATAAAAAAAAAAAGCTCTTTAGGAAAAAGTGGAGAGTAATCAACAAGTAAATAGTGTAATTATCGCGGCACATCGAATCGCGCAACGCGTCCATATGTATAATTATTTAAGAAATTAAGTTAATACTACATACATTAACTTAATGCACGTGTGAAAGTATGCTCTTAATTTTTATAATTAATGTCAGCCGTTCTATTAGAAACTGATGTCTACTACTTTTTTTCGTGCGGAAAATCTTCACAAGGTGATGAAGATGATGGAGGGAGGGAGGAGAAGGTGAGGTTATGTGAGATTTTTATTTTTTTACTCACTAAAACCCACTGGTGGCCATTCGAGGTGCATTGGAAGGAGCGAGGGTCCCTAACGGAACACAAAGATGCCCCTCTGCAATGAGACGATAAATGTTTGAAGGGAGGCAGTGTACCCGGCGGCAGGCACGTGATAGCCTAATTCCGAAAGCCCAGAAATAGGGGACTGTACGTCTGATACTTACTTTAGTACGACACCGATACTGTCCCCAAGCTTGAAGCTCGCAGTAGTGCACTTGAAAAGCCAACACCTTGGTACGTTCCTCATCATCATTCCCGTACTCCCAGCGCAACCGTACGTCGCGGAAGTCCGGGTCTCCGATTAGATGCAGCACCTCTGTGAATTCAACACGCCCTACATTAGATAAACACTTCCATTTTCACGCTTTAACACTTCGTTTTCTAAAGCAATTTGTGTAATTGGCTTCCTTAGTCCCCGAGACGGTTGAATGCGTACGCGAGTCAGTGATCTGCTTGTACCAATGACCCAATGACTCGTTCACTAGACCATTCTGGTAATAACTACGTATTATAGATGCAATTTACCGTTTATAGTTTATTTCTGTAATAGATTTAGCAATGAAAGGTACGAAGAGGTATAATTACTAACTTTAGACTCCAATTAGCATTAGAATAACGATCTGCTTTTTACGGTCGGAATTACAGCTAGTTTAATGAGTTTTTGAGTTTCTCACATACAGAAACAAATCATTATTTTCACCCTACGTTTGTGTGCGAATGTGGATGTGACGAATCTGTCTATCTTAATTGGTTTAAAAGGATGTAAGAAGTTATGCGAACGTCTATCTGAAAAAAAAATAATTTTAAGGAAATTGATTATTTTAAAAGAGCTCTGTAAAAATTTTAGAACAATTGGTTCATAATTGATCCAAATTGAGCATAAAATATTAATTATTTTTAACATTAAATTTAAGCAGGTATTTGGTTTATAACTGAAATGAAAATAAGCGAAAAAGCTTCGATTGACCTAAAAGTCTTGACTTTATTAGTGAAAACCAGGACATAGTTTAGATTGACTGATCGCTGCGGTCCCGCCAATGTGCAGCCCTCAATTGCAGAAGCCCCAGTAAATTGTAATAAGAAATTTATCTAAGGAGCACAATAAAGATATACGTTACAAAAACTACTAGGGGAATGCGAATAAGAAAATAAAAGATGTTGAAGAGAAGATGCGAAGAAGTAAATTTTATGTGAATATGACCGTGTGACAACTTTTGCAAAATTTTTTAGTTTAATGGATGTGTAAACAGAAACATAAAATAAATAATAGAAAAAAGCCTTAATTTGCGACTAAAATAAATGCACTAAGTAGTTATATTAGTTAATATAGCTCAGTGAGCCGTGGTAGCTCAGTGTCCGGGCGGTTGCCTTAAGTTCGTTAGCAAGCCGAGCCGATTCCCAGGTGTCTGCACCAATAAATTTGTTGTTGTAATTTTATTTGCTGATTTACTATGCGCTCGGCGGTAGGAATGAAAACATTGTGAGGAAACCTACATGTCCTAGAAATTACTCTAAGACATGTGAAGTCTGCCAATCCGCACTAGAACGGTCCCTTATACTCTCTTTAAAGAGAAGGTCTGTGCCCAGCAGTGGGACATATATAAAGGCTGTAGCTTTCTTCTAATTCTATGTGTCGGTACCACTGTGTTAAACGTTTTGTCCATCTATTATTAGTAATCCTAATAAAAATTTTATTTGTGTTTTGGACTGTGTTTATGTATGCGGATTGTGCCTGTCCCCTGGTTGCCTCGTTTATAATGTCAATACTCAAATAACTTTGTTTTGCAACACCTATTTAATTTTTTGTTAATTTAGACGTGTGTACACAGACATTTTTATAATGTTTGTGTTACTTACGTCGGGAGTACAATGCAAAGGAGGCCATTTTCATCTTAGTGCCCGAATCATTTCTATATCAATTTACTTATTACAATATTTTATTGCATTTCATTTTACCATGTCTTGTGACAATATTAAAAACTAGTGATAGCCCAACGGAAATGCGGTCGGCTTTACGCTTTTATGATCGGAGTCCTGGAACTAAATTGTTGAATCAATGAAATCACATTCATCAAAAAATCACTTGTGTTATAATTTGTAGGTCTCGTAGAATAAAATAGTCCAACAACTAATACACTCGCTTTATTGAGACAGCGTAACGTTGTACAAAGAATTATTTATAACGAGTAACGTCACAACTGCGCGTCCTCAAAATCTTTTATACAAAATTAATTAGAAGGCAGATTAGGAACTAATAAAGTTAAACTATTGTTTACAATGCCAAGTTCATGTGACGATCAACTAAATTATTAATTATGAATTAAAGATACAATAAGGTTCAGGTAAATCATTAAGATATCATTGGAAGTAGTTATTATGTATAACAATCGCTGGGTGTCAGGTGTTGCCAGCTAACACTTGTTAAAATCCGTGCCCCGCGACGGGCAGAAATATAAGCCCTTATCAAAATTAGCATTATGAGTCATGGCTGTGTCTGCTTACTTTACTTGAGATAAGCGGACGAGAGAACTTACATCAATTAAAATTTATTTATTGTTAAAATAAGTTAGGCGCAACCCTATTTTACTAGATTCTTGATAGGTCTTATCCATATTCATTAAATTACAAATATCTGGTTTCGATAGACACACATTTCGCACATAATGTCCTCCTATCCGATTTCGGCGACGACAAGAGCAACTGTTTGAAGCCGCGTAATGTCAATGAATTTAAAATAGGTCCTCAAAACTAGAATGCTAGTAATGTTCGTTAACAGCGTCTTACCGTCATTGCGGTCAATTTTATTAAGTATCATACTTATAATACGAAGATCAGGGGATACATTCTCTTTGTTCACTTACATTCGTTCTCATTGCCATTAACCTAGTCTTTAAGTGTCATAAATCTAACAAAATTTCAATCAACAAAAAAATTCTATACGATTTTTAGGAGTTCTCTGGCAAACTTTTTTGACAGTAAACACACTAAACAAAATACAAATTTAGAAGGACTTCGAGTGCACAAATATAAAAACTAATTTTGTTATTTTTATTTAAAATAAATTGTAAATATTTCTTTACTTGTTAGTATATATAATATGATAAGATTATCTTATTATAATAGATTATAATGTTACACTAAATCATAGAAATTAACTGTACAAAAATAAAAATTTTGTTATTTATTAAAAGTAATAATTACGTGAGATATATTATTCTGATGATACGGCAATTCTACAGTGACTCCGAACGCAGAGCATCACCAAATCTAAAATTACCACTATCGGACATAATTTATTTATATTATTAATGTTAGACAAACGTTTTGTTTCTCCCTTTAAAGGGGTTAGCAAATTTCTAGTACCACGGGCCATTGGTCAAGTGTTACTAGACGGGAATTAATTATCGGCTAAAATTTGCGGACTATGCGACAGGTATTGAGGAGTACCGCCTTCTGCATTGTGATGTATGTGTTAGGTGGTAAATAAGGGTTCGGATACTATGATGGAGATGCTTCGGAATAACGCCAGTTGTGGAGAGTACTATTGAACTATTAATGTTTTATCTAGTTTATATTATTAACATTATTATAATTATATTTTATACACATGTATAAGATATAATTATAATGTTGATATTATTTAGTATAATATGTATTATAATAGTTAATCGTCATCGAATCGTTCCAATAAAAATTATAATTATTTTATTTTATTTATTGACTAATTCCCACGGTAGTTTTACAAACGAGATGATATGAATCTTACTGCCAGATTTGGACTTCATTATTTAAAAAAAATATATAATTCTTATCATTACCGACACAAGAACGGAAGGCACGTGATCCTAATATTTTGGACTTTCTCAAATCTACTTTAATTTTTAATTGAAGTCAAAAAACTGTTCTAACACTTCCTGTCTTGTTTTATAAATATTTTAGTTTCACCAAAGTAACGGATTGAAATTTATGTCAATGGGCTGGTCTCGAAAGAAATTTAAAAACGAGGCTTTAGAATGACCTTGTTTGACCTTGAATTTTTCCAACTTAACAATTTCCTTTAAACGAAAGAATAAGGTTGATAGTCGATTATTATAAAATAATTGAATTGAAGCGTCGATAACCTAATGGTTTAGGGTACGGTCTATGAATGGTAAGATCACGGGTTTGAATACACCATGCTACTACGTCGTGAATTAGTGTCCTAGCACAAGCTATTAGTGACCTAGGCCTATTTGGAATGGTTAATAAGAATTTTAGTAATATTTGTGACAAAAAAATTCAATTAAACTTAAAGAATGGTCGTGGGTTCGAAGCCCAGTCGGTTTGCACCAATGATTTCTTTTACAAATGAATTCATATTTACACACCATCTATGCCCGGTGTATGAAGATGAACTCACCACTGGTCATATATGGGACGTAATAAGCTTGGTGAACAGTCGACAGCGAAAGTCACGTCAGAGCTTTTTCTTTTTTGGAAGATACAAGTCGAAAGAGATCAATGTCTTGTTTTATAAGTATTTTAGTTTCACCAAAGTAACGGATTGAAATTTATGTCAATGGGCTGGTCTCGAAAGAAATTTAAAAACGAGGCTTTAGAATGACCTTGTTTGACCTTGAATTTTTCCAACTTAACAATTTCCTTTAAACGAAAGAATAAGGTCGAAGTCGATTATTATAAAATAATTGAATTGAAGCGTCGATAACCTAATGGTTTAGGGTACGGTCTATGAATGGTAAGATCACGGGTTTGAATACACCATGCTACTACGTCGTGAATTAGTGTCCTAGCACAAGCTATTAGTGACCTATGCCTATTTGGAATGGTTAATAAGAATTTTAGTAATATTTGTGACAAAAAAAATCAATTAAACTTAAAGAATGGTCGTGGGTTCGAATCCCAGTCGGTTTGCACCAATGATTTCTTTTACAAATGAATTCAATTTTACACACCATTTATGCCCGGTGTATGAAGATGAGCCGTGGTAGCTCAATGTGAGCCGTGGTAGCTCTGTGTCCGGGCGGTTGGTTCAAGTAGCATAGTACGCTAGCAACCCGAGTTCGATCCCCGGTGCCGGCACCAATAAATTTGTTGTTGCAATTTTATGTGCTGATTAACCACGCGCTCAGCGGTGAAGGAAAACATCGTGAGGAAACCTACATACCTTAGAAAATTTTTCTACGACATGTGAAGTCTGCCAATCCGCATTAGGGCCGCGTGGTGGACTATGCCCTTATACTCTCTTTACAGAGAAGGCCTGTGCCCAGCAGTGGGACATATATATACTAAATATATAAAGGCTGTAACTTTAACTTTATGAAGATGAACTCACGACTGGTCATATATGGGACGTAATAAGCTTGGTGAACAGTCGACAGCGAAAGTCACGTCAGAGCTTTTTTTTTTTTGGAAGATACAAGTCGAAAGAGATCAATGTCTTGTTTTTATTAATAAATGCACTTTCCTCTACACAGCTTAATTAGCTTTTTTTGTTCTATTGGCTCTGTATCTATGTAGCAATTACACGGAAAGTGAAAGGTGTGTACTCTGTAACTTCGGTAATAACTATATTGAAGCCACTCTACGCATTCATTAGGCATGGCGC
This sequence comes from Meandrusa payeni, assembly GCA_029286785.1. NCBI lineage: Eukaryota > Metazoa > Arthropoda > Insecta > Lepidoptera > Papilionidae > Meandrusa > Meandrusa payeni. Next base: position 5,392,630 of record JAGSMX010000012.1, on the reverse strand, counting down.
CTTCACGGGACGTAATTATTGTAACACATAGACAACTTAAACTTGCGTAACATATGGATTTGTTTTTTTTTATATGTGATCCATAGTGAACTATGGGTCTATATTTTTGTTTTGCGATTGACTGGCCTTTGAATTGTTTTTTTTTATATGTGATCCATAGTGAACTATGGGTCTATATTTTTGTTTTGCGATTGACTGGCCTTTGAATTGTTTTTTTGTATGTTAGCTTCTCTATTATTTAAGTTTGTTGTTCGATGATTGGTTTCTTGTTTATTAACTTTAAGAATTTTCAGTTTATTTTAATTTTTGTTGATTGAGTTAGTTTTTTTCGAGTTTATTACATTTTTATTTTTAAGGTTCGTTTAATTATTAAATTGTTTTGAGTTGTCTATGATGTAGTTGACATGTTCAGAAGGTGTTAGTAGTCTGTTCCTCGGTGACGAAAGACGTTAAACGGCTATATGTTGTGCGGGAGACAGGTTTGTTCGTGTTTGTATCTTGAGGTTGCGAATCTGGGGCCTCTTTCTAATAGGTGGTTGTGTTGTCACAAGGGCAGAGGTCGTTTTCTGTTTTTTTTAATCTGTCTGATATGATTAAAATTTGATAAAGTTGTCTATCGGGTGTACTTACGCTAAATTACCCACAATAATTGTTTTGTATTAGCCTGCAACATTCGGGCTAATAACAAAATATCTATAAAGCAATCATAGCGACGTAAGTTTGAATTTACAATCAGTTATTATGATGTATAAACATGGCTGACCTTGTAAAACGGATGTTGGAGCTCCATCGGAAGCTATGTCAAGAGGAAGTACATATAAATACCCACATTATTTGGACACGGGTTACGAGCAGCTGCGATTATTTTTAACAGTGATTGTCTTAAAAAGCAAATAAACATCTCTTTATCAATTTCAAAACCGACTGAAGCAAATGGTCTTGGTTCGACCCTCATGGTCATGGATACACAAGGTGGTCTAACGACCTCAAAAAGGGCTCAGGCCGAAGCTGGATGCAAGCTGATCCTTTTGGAAACCATGGGGGGAGGAAAACAGCAGAGGATGTTCTGCTGATGAACGATGATGAGTCGTTCAAACGCTAACGACAAAGCGAACCTGAGAATTATGTCTCTTAGGCACAGCAGGTGATACATAATAATTATGTATTGTACGCAATATCAAACATTAAAAAAAAGAAACAGTGAAGAAATGAGAACAATCGGTGGTTCGAATCCTAGCCGGATTTTCTAAAATTTGTCCCCTATGGTGATGGGTTACCTTCTGTCAGATATAGTTATCTCCCCGTTAAAAGGTTTAAAAGGATGTAAGAAACTTTCTTTTCATTTCGCAGTTTGAAACACATCTGAATCTCATCACATCGCGGAATCTTGAGGCTATTAAATCACAAACAGAGCAAATTACTTTTAAAGTAGTAATCTAAAAGTATCTCCGCTATAGAGATAGGCTACAATCCCGTTACCTGTCATCAATAGCTCGTAAAAGACCACCGCCTTATATAAATATATTCATACGAGTTTGTAACACTGGTAAGATTACTGGACCTCACCATAATTGTCTTGTTGGCAGGCTGATTGCAGTCAGCTCGCAACTTAATCGCCACACGTCTCTGGTCTAGTTGTAGGTCTATCTTATTTAAGTGTAATCGTATGTATTGCCAGTATAACAGCTTTACGGCTTAACACTGAAAAACAGTGGCATGTCGTCAACGGTAATCGAAATGCCCAATATAATTTGGTGATGTCCTTTTGTTTGTGTCTCTCGTTTGTTAATATCAAAATAGACGTACATAATTTTTTATTATTAAAAGTGTAGTAAGTGCATTTTTCGATATTGATTGTTATTATTTGGTTACTCTTGTTTCATTAGAAGAATAAAAATGTCTATTTATCTATTAATAGATAGATATATGTATTAATTTTAACTGCGTTATTTACTTTAGCTTTTCCTTGATGATAACATCTGGCAATGTTTTTCTTTCTCTGATAGAGAATGACACTAAGGCATTAAGTCCGCTTTTGTGAACCTTAGCTTGAGATATTACAATATCGCGAACGTTCCTGCAGCCCCGGAAATATGCGATGATGGTGGAACATCTTGTGGTCGGTGAGGATACAGGACATAACTCGTCTTTCCCCCGAGAGACGAGTACGCGGTAAAGTGACGTACTTTACCACCCACAAGTAAAAAAGGAAGTTACAATATGTATAAATAAATAATTTTGTTTTGTTTAAGTAAATTAAGCATAAATTTCTATTCTGAAATTTTTACTAACTTTAATTCAATGTCTGTGATAATAAACTCTTTTTTAATAAAAAAATAAATTAAGATCTAATACTCTATACATCAAATTGTTAAAATTCACAGTAGTGTGGTTGATTTGTCTACTTTAGTGACCGTTTTGCGATGCCGTTTCTACGAATTTACATATAACAATCTAACAGTAATCTTTTATGTTATAACACGGTTCTATATGTCGTTTCTATGCATAAAGTAGCCCAGCTGACCAGGAAGGGTATTATGATAATAGTCTAATAAAAAGCCTTGCTACCACTTAAATCTAACGTTAAAAAGTCAACAATGGTCAGTGGCTATGGAAATGGGAACATGAAAAATGTTAACATGTTTGTTTTTTTAAAGTAGTATTCTTGATTCAGCTTCCTCCCGTTAAATATATTAATTTGTTGCCGTGATATATAAAAAAGCCTTTTCACCCTAGCGGGGTAGACAGAGACTTCTTACGCTGTTTGCTTATCACGAAGCATCAACGTGATAGCTTAAAATCCGAAAAAACCGGCAATTCATTAATACATACCGACCAAGTGGCATCGCAATGACTAAGTGACTCATCTCTAGACCTCGAAAACTACGCACTTATTTGGCTTGTAATCCGAGAGAAGCATCGCAGCAATCGGTCGAGCCATGGATCCTCTCAGGCGCCCTCTGAATCCTTAGAATCTAACAGATCCCGAATAGACTAATAGCCCAAGCGTTCCCGAGTGGAAACCCTTACGCCGAGCTACTCCTATAGAGATTTAAGCTAGGCTACCTCTGAAATTCTGGTGAACTATTAGAGCGTTCAGGCCAGTAACCGGAGTTTTTTCTACAAATTTTTCTACCATGTATAGTATTTCAAAGGCAAGTGCCTGAAGAAATAAATAGTGGTACCGGTGCGAAGTCGGGCCAGATCACTAATCGTGTATTCAGATAGATTCAATATATTTTTAATGTATTGTCCTGCGCATTGTAATCAATTGGCGGTGTTATTGTAGTGAGTGATTGGTGCGAAACGGCTTCAAACCTAACAATAGTGCTTCACGCGTCGCGCTCTTCCTGTCAGCGCATTATGAGGTCATGATACATTCATTTAAACACTCGTTTTAAACAGCCAGACGAACAAACATATGAGCCGCTCTGTTTCTTTCTTTATCTACAATCCACAGTTACGTCGTTTAAAAGAGAAGTAATCTGAATTCGGATTCGCAGAATCACATTATAATAATAACTTAACTGTTACTGTTACAATGAAAGAAAATTATCTATCGAATGCATTGTCACATGCGGCATGAACTAGGCCCAAGTCTGTTTTTACAATTATGTCAAAAGTCAGTGTCATAATAGTTACACATCTTTGCTGGTTTTGCCATTATGGTTTTCCGATGGCGTACCGCAGACCCCTCGGTTATTGTTTCAATTATTATTATTTGATAACGTCGAACATAATAACATCTTGCAAATATGCCAAAAGTCGAGCATTGTGGAATCAGTACATTACGGTTTTTTGGCAAAATGACAATTAAATAGTAGTTGGAGAGTTGTCATAGACAATTCGATATTACTTACTGTCGGCATTTCAACTGCCGGGCGAGACGTAAAAGTATCACACATTTCATATTCTGAATATTTAGAAGTTCAGAAAACCTGCTATGCGATTTTTGTTCGCCTTCAATATTCGATTGACGTATTTGATTTGTATAGGTATTGACGCTAAAAAAATCTAGTAAAACGTCGACAGTCGACGAAAGTAATTGTATTAAACATAAAAACATCAGAAATCGAAATCGGAATTGTATCACCGGGTTACGTTTAACAAAGTAGTTCATAAAACGTTCTACAATGTGTAACATAGAGTATGGACTGTTAAAAGCAGACGGGCGATGTAAATCCAAATCTTATTGTCAGTTGGCCGTGCGTGTATAATCACCGTTTTTGCCGAATTCAATTAAACATTGACCTACTGGCGGCCTTGGTGTTACCAGAGAACAACCGAATTTTTGTATTATTCGACTTATACATGGATCTCAACATGAAAGCCCCCAAAAATTGTTTATGGTCTCAACTAGTGATGGTATGTAGAACGTCCAAAATGAGCTTACTGTTGTTACATTTAAACGTCGTCTCTTTTCAAGTAATTGGATTAAACGGTTGTTAGATACCAACACATTGGACACAAATAACATTGCGCATTTTCTATGTGGAACAAATCGTTAGTGGCGCGTGGTAGACTAAATTCTTTTTTTCATTTATTGTGGGCAACATTTAAACTTTTGTTAAAAGTTTAAAAGGAACATAAACATTCATACCAAAACAAAAAGAAAAGAAGTAAAAAGCCAATAATAAATTGAAGCGTCAATAGTCTAATCGCTAAGAGTACGGTCTGCGAATTGTAAGGTCTTCGGTTCGATTCCAACATTAAAATATTGATGTGTACCATCTCCTAGCACAAGCTTAAGCTTAGATGAAATGGTTAACAAGAATTTTAGCATTATTTCAGAAAGAAAGAAGAAATATCATTAGCTTTATTTAAAAAAAGATCTACGTGTAATCGCAAGTGCCGTCACTTACAACTCGATCACGTCTACCCCGTAAATAAAAGATCCTACGGTGAATAGATTTGTTTGCTGCACATTTAAAAATGGATAGGGTTTTTTTACTCTCAGACAAAAGTTCACGGTGGTTTCCTTCTCGGTGGCAATGTGAATAAACTGCAATAGAGTCACTGAATATTGGACACTGCAATAACGGTTTTTTATACAAAACAAAGAAATGATTTCATTAAAGACGCGACATCGTCGTCGAGACGTTGATTTATTATCTTATTTCTCTGCTCCTATTGTCTTATTAGGCTTACAATATTTTCTTAGTCTATTTCATTTTAACATAGCTTGATTGATTTGGCAAATGTCAAATTAGATATACAATAATAAATCAATATTAATGATAAACTATATGTAAATCGAATGGAACGAATTTTGAATTTTATAATCAACAAATTTTGATTTAAATAAATCAATTGGAACGCTATATATTTTTTAGAGTGTAAGGTGCCCATAAAATCTCGTTGAAAATGATACGAGATTATATTTAAAGTACACACTAGGTGCATAATTTGCCAATTTACTTTATATATTATACATAAATACCACAATCATTAACCTCCTTTTAGATTCTCTGTACTCGACTAAAAAGTAGATTTTACTTTACCAAGCAATAAATTCCAAAAAAAAATACTTTAAACAAATACATAATATGACGATGTAATTTGAAATAAATGCATTTTTTTATTTTTTATCAATTTATACAAATGGAAAGCATAAACGTTGACACGGAAATTGGCTGTGAAAGGAGTCCAATTTCTAGAAGATAATGCGGCGAATAAAATTCTAGATTTCCTCTTATTTGTAGAAAATTGACAATGATCAGATATTTAATGATTTTATCTAGTCTATAAATAGACTGTATAACCAATGTCAGTTTCAAATTTATGTAACAAAAGTGGGATAATAAACTACTGCCGATTTGCATTTAGCTCATGCATATTTAAGCTTCAATTACTCTATTAAACTAATGTGGTAGGCAGCGGTAGAAAACATTTTCCACTGAGGAACCGTTTTTTTTTTTTTTTTTTTGTTTACGGGGAGGAAATCTTCAGAAAGATACCCCGCCTTCTGGGGAAGGCGGTGGTTATGTGGGTTCTTACCCACTAAAACCTCCCCGGTGGCCCTTTCCTCGGTGCATGACGAGGGGCTTCGGGATCTCCAGTGGAACGCACCGGAGCCCCTCTGCACTGTGCTCAAGGAGAGCACGTCCCGGGGGAGGTTACCCTCCCCCTGTGCCCTCGCAGCGCAAGGCGACACGGGCCAGCCGATGTCGCCTTCTTCCCGGGTCCACTTTGGTGGACGACTCAGGCCCCCACCCTTGTCGCCCAGTGAACCCGAGGCCCCTTTTAGTCGCCTTGTACGACAGGCAGGGGATACCGTAGTCTTATTCTTGAGAGCCCAGAACTACAGGGCTGCGGGCCGGTCTGCCACCGGCCGGGATCGGCCCTCTCCCGATCCCGTTCTGCGGTCTCCTTCTGGGTCATTACTGACTCGCAGAAGGAGACCAGCGCCTTCCATTTAAATGGAAACTAACGTAGTCGAAAGTACTCTGCACACTAAGCAACATGGCGTAACTAGACGTCGTGCGTACTATAAAATAGTTCAAAACGCAATTAGTTTAACTTTTTTTTATATTTAAGTGAATGTTACAAAATGAAAAAAAAACTATTTTTATGGATTTTATAGCGGGTAATTAGGACTAAGGCTCATTAATAGAAAAGAGACATACGAAGCCGAGCGAGCCTTGTTAAGATCACAGCTGTCCACGATATACGCTGTTGTCAGGTTCGTTCTTTACACGGGGGTTGGCTCTTTTAAATTTGTGTGTTGAATCGCTTAGGAACACGATTGGTGATGACAAGTTATTTGTGTGGACAAAAATTACATGATAAACTAGTCGTATGTAACCTAAACTTGTAAATAAACAGTTGTAGAAGGCTAACCACCAAGGTGACGTCGATAGAGTTTGGAGTGTTTTAATTCGAAAATTAATAATTAGTTTTAAATCTAATATTAATTGCAATTTGTTACCACTGATCGACTATTTATTTCAGCCTGACGGTGATCCGATCCGAGTAATTTTAGTTATGACTGTTTCTCTTAGTAGAAAATAAAGAAATGTTTTAATTTATCATCATATCAACGACGTCGAACAAAAAGTGACCAACTAAAACGGAGTAATGAGTCATTTTAGAAACGTTACAATCTACCAATTTTATAGGGCCATTTGGTGTGGGCACGGTCCATAAACGAAAATGGCAAATTCAAAAAAGGTCATTGTACTGTTACAGAAGTCGATGCCACTCGTTAAGACTAGTCAGAATAAAAGTCAAAGGAAATATCTATTTTTTATACATGAATCTACCTAAAGGCTCACCTGATCTTAAGTGATTGCGTCGCACACGATGATTGGCAGCACCAAAGGAGTTGCGGGTGCATTGCCGGTCTTTTGGAAAGGAGTAGACTCATTTCTTAAAGGTCGCCAAATCGTAGGTTCGAAACACCGCTGAAAGTGACGAGTTAAAAGGCCGGAAGGGGCCATCCGCGGCCACAGCCGATAGGCCTCCAAAAGAGAGAGGGCCCCACAATAAAGGCTTTGAAACTTTTCAAATTGGAAAATATACACTGTTGTTGTGTTGAGTTTTTTTCAACTGTTTGTTTTTCCTTGAACTAATTGGAGGATTTCTTGCCATTGCATTTTCAAATAAAATAAGCAATGATATACATTCAGAAATCTGAAGAGACAGTATATAATCTCCAAGTTCATACGCGTGACTGCATCTATAAGAGCCCTTGTATGTTCATATGTATCAATGTGTCTAGAATATAAGTCTCGGCCTTTTTCCAATTTACGCTTTTTGATAATCGAACGCTTAGCCCCAAGAATATAACTGGTTATAGTATTGCTACAGTAATACTTCCTTAATGATTACCAAAATCTCGATAAAAAAAAACTGGAACGGATTTTACTTTTACAGCTTAAATATTATTTCCTTAAAAGGCTTTTATCTGTTTCTGCAAAAAGGTTGTTTAAAAGTGGACATTATGGTTCTTATTGTGATATCCGTTACCGCTCTGATATCAATGAACCGTTTACGAAACAGTAAAATTCATAAAAAAGGAAACGTAAAACTACGATCTAGAGCCAACGCAGTAGACATTTTTTGCTTTCGAGATGTTGCATAAAATAGACGCAGTTTACCAGTTAAATGAAGTTTTAATGTTTTTATATTATTTCAACTTGCAACAGTCGTCTCGCCGTTTTTATGGCTAATTCCTGCTGTTACATAAGAGACTTTTACAGCTTCAACAGATCGAGAAAGGGCCATAATCTTAAGACTCTGAACCTGGAACAAGTCTTCAATTGGACTATTTATGGTATACGTACAGAGGCATTAAATGTTTCTGTTCATATACCGCCGCTTTTTTGGAATCCTTCGAAAGGCGCGCTAGGAGGTAAACTGGTGACAATTTAACCAATTCTTCGTGCAGGAGAAAGAGAATTGCGAAGGACTGTAATAAAACTTTAATGAAAAGCTTGGTCCACATTTATGTTATGTGTATTACTATATCATTACACTACCTACCACAGTAATGATTATACGTATGATAAGATCCACAGTAGACATGAAAAAAAAACAAACAAACGTTAAAAAACAGAAATATTGGATGGAAAAGACGATGTAATGCTCGAACGCTATTTTCCAAAAGCGTTCACACAATAAAAACAATTTGTGCCATTTACTTTCACTGTTTATTGTCAAATATAATCGACAAGCCATAGACTAAATATTTCTTATTAGATACATGCATCAAAATTTCTCATATAAACTCAATTAGAAACGTCTAATTTTGACAGCTATGATTGTCAGGTTAGATGTCACCAGATAATTTTAAAATAAAATTGTCAGCTAATTAATAAGACGCCAATTGAAGCGTGTTAAGTGAAAGCAAAGTTTCACACGTGTCCTATTTAGCGCGCAACGAGAGCAAAACGAAGTATTCACGTATCATTCGTATTAGCTTAATCTATGGAAAGGTTCCGATGTTGTTTCGCCATCTCTTATTATTAGATCCGATGAAGATATATTAGAACGGCATCGGCATTGTCGATGTAGGGTGTCCCGCCGCAAGTGCTGGCAACCGTTATCGCATGCATAATGCCGACCGCGCCGACCCACTGATGTAATGACATGCAGGCTGTGGCCCGCGCTAGGCTTCCACAGGCCGCATGTACACAGATAGCAAAAAAATTAAGAAACAAACTAACCAGGTCAACTTTAGTAGCTGCACAATACCCGTACACCGAATATGCGACGGTGCGTGGAGTTGTTTACTAAATATTTGCACATTTAGTTCAAGTAGGTATGCTAACGTTACATCGACAGAGAATGTGTTTAAAATACGTGTTTGTCCCACATAAACGTTTTTATAAATGCTGCGGCACAATACTGTTCCTTTCTGGCAAAAACTTTTGACTAGCGTATATTGCCTGTTATTAAAAAAAATTGAAAGAAACAGGAAAGTTTTTACACATATGTCTCAATCGAAAGATATCCTTGTATCCGAATGCCTCTCGAGAGTTGTCCGAGAAATACATTTTTGAGGGATTTTATATTATTTTACAGCGAACCTATGCAATAAAAATAATATTATGATATTCGATGATGATATTAATTTATCCCTACTGGGAAAGACTTCCATTCAGCAACAGTCCATACAGCCATGTCTTGAATAGGAGAATTTTGGTAGTTTTAAAGGCCGAAGCCACGTCTTCCTTGTTCTTGATCGTCGTTAATCATTTTGATATTCGAATAGCGACGACAATGAAGTGTCACGTGGTTTGCGTTAAAAAATCGATTATGTTAGAAAATATTGGTTAATCGTTTAACTTCTGACGTTGTGGGGATGGAATCCCAGCCGTCATGTGATACACTATTGACAATGTGTGACTTGTGAATTACACTTGTTACGTTCTTCTTCTTTGAGTCCTCTCTATTACAATAGGTTGGCGGTCAGTTTTGCAAATTGCCTCTCTCTTGAGCCATACGCAAGAGTTCCGACTATTCCGGCCTATTCTCGTATATTACACTTGTTCTATATCTGTCTATATACTTATGTATATCAAATCCAGGTTGTGTCAAAAGAACTGGAGAGCTTATTTTTAATAATAATACCAAATAATCCGTTATTATGTTGCAGCCCTTATGTTACACTACACAGATAATCTATCATGGCGCTGATGGACGAACATTACGCGTACTGTATCTGTCATCAACCTTCCGGCCGGCTTCTATTGCCATATTGCCGGTATTTCACACAGGGACAATGGTCGCGTCGTTCGCTGTGCAACAAATTGCTATAATATATCACAAAGGTTAAAAAAGGTGACTTTTTACATTTATCGCACATAAAGCGTACTTGCTCCATATCATGGAACATTTTATTATTTTCGTCCATGCGCGGGTCATTCTAAATTGACTTTTAACATACTTTTATTTGAATACCACTTTGTTTTAGTTAAAAAAAAACCTACGTTTATAGAATTATATTAATAATAATAATTTATTCCTCACCATAATCTATAGTAGTAACATAAGATAAATTATCAAATTGAACACACATCATATGAAACAAGAGACATAACAACAGATAGATTATGGTGAAGACACTTGAACTAGGACGAATCCTGTCTCTCAAGTAATCAACCCTCCACCCCTTTACATAATCAAAAGTAGTATACATAACTACTTAAAAACGTAATATTAAGCTATATCGTCGTATTATAATTGTCAGTCAACAGTCAAGTCAGCGAATCAGTCCTGGAATACATTTCAATACAATACATTAATTCATTCAACAGCCATCAGCATAAAGAAAAATTTGCAAGGCCATTCACTCATTGTTTTCTTCTATATTTCTCTTCTTTCAAGGACAAAACTTGTAACTCACACAAAGACTCAACGAACAATCACGCCTTACAATTGGAATTTGGAGAGAATTACTTACTACCAATTGCATGGGAGTGACCGAAGTGGCATTTAAAGTTAGTTTAGCTTTCGAATGTCCCTTAGATTATCCGTGAAATAGCAACCGACCGAGTCGTGGTTCGGCCCTCTCGGCCGCCCTCGGATCGGAATGCTTACGCGTAACATAGTACTAGTGATAGAGGTTCAGGCTAAGCGACCTAAGAGCTATGCCACCTCTCAATCCGGTGAAGCAGTCAAGGCCAGCTTCTCTGGCCAATCTGTGTAGTTCGTCAAAAAAAAATGCATGGGAGAATTGTCTTTACCAGAGTATTCAAAATACTGGTAATTAAAAAATTTCACCAATGTTCATTTTACCCGAATATTTTAATCGGGGTAACCGATGGTGAGCTTACAGCCACCTATGAGAAAGTCTTTATCTCATAACCACAATCGATACAAATTGTAGTCCAGTAAAATATACTCGTATAATAAAATATATAACAAGAAAATTGGCTTGGGTACTTTTTTAAGTTAATTCAAAAAACGAATAAAAATCAATTGAAGCCGTTCAGAACCTTCGGGGTCAATGACCTAGATGGAGGAGACCGACTTTAGAGTCGATAATGACATATCGATGAACGACAACAGTGTATAGGCAAACAATGAGGACATCACGAATGCAGCTAAACAGCGCATTGTTTAACAATAAGCGGTTAATTTGACCAAACCAGTCGTAATGATTGAGAGATTTATCGTGGAGATATGCTTCAGACGGGCTTCGGTTCCGAGACAACGATAAGAAACTTAGTTAAAATATCAATAGTGAACTATCTGTGTCTGAAGCTTGACAACGTTGTTGGTGGTTGTATAAGGAAATGCATTAACCGTTATATGATCCTGTTGGAATAGGAAGCGTTTTCTTACTTTATTTAGGTTGGACACAAGACTTTTATGAATATACTATGAAAATGGAGGCGAAATGGCTTACATGTGTGTTAAGTTATCACCTCTGCTTGTATAAACTGTGGTTTTACGTGGTTTATTATTATATGTAAAGATCATATTCTATCTTGCTTGTGTTATGCTGCGATGAGGAAAAATAAAATGAGAACCAAGATCCCTTTTTTTTTATATAAGAAAAGAAGCAAACGAGCTTACAGCAACAGCAGCGGAGGAGCTGCAGGTGTGTTGGCGGCCCGGTTTGAGTAAGGAATAGGTTCGTTTCTTGAAGGTACCCAAATCGTATTGGTCCGGAAACACCGGTGGTGACAGCTGATTCCACAGGTAAGTTATTTATACTAGAAGTGAACACATATAAATTTAGTGAAGTGTGCTTAATGCGGATGATAAGGTACCTTTACTATCCTTCCTCTAAGATCGTTATGTGTGTCTATTCGTCCTACTAACTCTACTTACAATTGCTATAAACGACTATTGTAATGTGCAAACGATCGTTGTTGTTACTATCACTGATAAGACAGTGAGAAGCCGTTAGCTTGATGTAATCTGGTAAAACGGCGCGCTGGAGTGTCACCATTTCTTTGCGGTAAAAAAGCTTTGTTGCGCCTTCTAGATCAACATTGCGTAAACATCAACAGTGCGTGCGACGAAATTGCGCTGTTTTTAAATCGTTGAACTGTTTCAGCTCAGAGTTTCTTCATCTATAACTTCTCCATATTTAATTTCGTTTCAGCTTCAAAAATTAGAAGGTTTTCAATTTATCTGTATTTCTAGTTTTAAAATTTTTGTGCACACCCACCATCTTCATCCTATCCACTGTCACTTTTGGACCGTTTTTAAAAAACAGTGTAGAAGAATTGTTGATTGAGATATTAGTAAGCTTCTACCTATCTACCTGCTAATCCTTCACGATAATGAGCGCAAATGTAGAAATTTTTTTGACGAATTACACGGATTGGCCCGAGAAGCTGGCCTTGACTGCTTCACCGGGTTGAGAGGTGGCATAGCTCTAAGGTCGTTCCCGACACAAGTGTCCCCCCGGTGAGAAGTAACCTCGGCTTGGACGGTTACTATGTTACGCGTAAGCATTCCAATCCGAGTTCAACCGAGAAGGCCGAACCGCAATTGTGGAAGAGGAAAGAAAATATAGGCACGAGAACTTCGAAATGTGACTACGATATCACGATTCAATAATAAAAGATAGAATCTATGCGTAGTATCGTTTAATATTTGATCTACCGTGTTTGATTTGATTTAAATGGGTTTTTGTTGTAACTCGTAACAATGACTTTATGCAACTGTTTTATTTATATAAAATCAACTTAACTATACGTTAAATCGAATTTCGAATACGAAATACGATGAAAAGATCTATGTTATGGATTTGATTCGTCCGATTTCTCTTTCAATTCGTTTGACAAAATCGGCCTCATTTCTATTATATGGAAATCGATCAAGTTTTCCGCCTTTCATTATATCTACAACTCTTTTTAATGTTACACAATGCATCGAAACGTTATAAATAATAATACAGCTAAATTAGCTCTCCAATAAATTGACACGACAGAACGTGAGAAAGGCTATTATGGCACGATACTTACTCGTAATAATGCCTTTATTTTTAACCGACTTCAAAAAGGGAATTTCTTGATTCTTCATTTTTTATGTTTATACACATATAATGTCGTATGAATTCTGCTGCCCTAGGGTTCCAAAGATATACCAGGGAACTTCTAAAACGTATTTCCTATTGAAGAATACTTGTTGATTGTGATTTTGTTTATGATAATACAAGACTAAGACTCGTAACGCCACGAAAGAGAATATAGACGCCAGAACTTCGTAATATAACTATATTATTTAGGAAATAAAAGAGAACGTCCACGCGTAATAGCTTAACGTTTCATTCTATTTAAATTCTATAATATTTAGAACGCATGATGTTTTTAATATTATATAAGAATAAAATAACTCTGACTATGTCGGACAAAGATGCTTAGAAATAATTATACAAGTCTCAAAAATCTTTCTGGACGTCGTGAAAGCGGACATGGTCGAGAGCAATCTCACAAAAGAGGACGTAACCATTGAAATTTTGGATTAATATTATTCTAATTGATTGTATTCAGACGTAAAATTAATTTATGTGTCCTATATATGAACATATAACTTATTAGTATTACATTAGTATATCTAATATATGTACCGTGTAATATATGTATCTTTAAAGATATATAAAAAATAAGCTCTACAATCCTTTTACGGTACGGATTATATAGAGCGAGCAAACGGTCTGGTTTTATCAAACTTATTAAGTATGTGTACATATGTATTTAATAAGTTTTGAGGCGCTGGGCCGAAACTTGAGCACGAACAAGTATATTTACGATTAAAAACAAAAACGACAATATTACGAAATAGAATTAATCAGAACCTAACCAAACTCATATCTTTGAAGTAAATCCTTTACAATAAAATAGGAATCATTAAAATCAGTTGGCGTGAAATTCAAATATTTGTCTCGGAGACAAAAAAAAATATACAGAGAACCTCCTCTTTTTTGAAGTCTATTAAAACAATATTTAATACCTAAATAATTTCATAATATAAATATGTATTCTGCAAATAGACCAGTCAGACTTACTTTTATTATTTTAATTAAAATATGCTCACCATCATCAGCTTCTATATCATCGATCGGAGACACGAATGCAATTCGACATATAAGTGCAATTAGAAATAAACTCCGGGGACAAATCATCGTTCAATTCGTTTCAAACACACTCAAAACTTTGTGTCGACGACGCACAATTTATTTGAATGTTAATATATATAATTTTAATTTCGCAGCGCGTGACCAATTTCCGAACGCGTGCGCATGTAACGTCACGCTGCGAATGCGGTCTTCCGACGACTGTCTAAACGATGGATCGCAGGCTTAGAACTTGAAATAGGCTAGGCTGTGCTTTTACATGGGCACGAAAACAGTTAGGACTTCGGTGCAACCATTGCCGTGGTGGAATAAAAGTTTAGATGCAAAACGAATTTTAATAATCTGTAATCTATATAATTTTGACAAGAGAACGGGACGGCACTACTTTTAATGAACAGAAACATCTTCAAACGTTCTCTTATAATTATTTGTTAATACGCTTTTATTAGCTTCGACGGTGTACGTCCATCTAAATGTAACGGTAAATGATTTCAAAGTATTTCACCAATTTCATGATACCTGATCATATCAATAAAATTTCGAAATGAGTCGAGGACCTGTTGATAATACAGTAATTTCACTTCTTTGTTGTCATGTCCGAAAATTAGTATAAAATAAAATGCTTTAAAAATACCAGATTACAAATGCTGTGATAATAGAACATATAATATTATTTTTTCTACGGAATGCTAACAATGCTTTTTTTGTCATAAATATTACATGTAACCATTCCAACTTATCTTAAGCACACGCTAGATAAATGGTTCACATCAATAGTCGAATGATGGATTCGAACCTACGACCTTACGATTCCGCCCTAGGGCCGTGTGGCGGACTATGCTCTTATTCTCTCATTACAAAAAAGGCCTGTGCCCAACAGTGCGACATATATATTAATATATGTAGACGGTAACTTAATCTTTTTAACTTTTAAGAACTGATATCCACTAAGATTGACAATTTCTTCACGTCCACCTTATGGGCGGACGTGCTATGGACATCCCATCTTAAAATATTGATGTTAACAATGATTATTGTTCAAGTTATACGTTTAATATTTAAGTAAAAGGTGTCACTCACGCATAGACACCCGTTGCGTCTCTAGTCTAATGTAAAAAATAAGTTAATTTACTTCATAGACGCTGCCGCAAAAATACTGCATAATCCGATTGAAGCAACTGATCGTGGTTAAGACTTACTTTACCCTTATGCTCAGTGGTCTAAATCAGTTTAAAAAAATTAACCTAATTTAATGTAATGAGTGAAATCAATGGTAATCTATTATCTAAAAACATTAACATCATTGGGATGTTGTGATGTCTTCCATACTCAATTAGCGTGCGTAATATACGCTGTCCAGAAACAAGTAGAGCTTGGCACTAAAAACAAGCCAGGCCCTGCCCTGTATTTATGAATTCTGGATTTATATTTACAAACAAAAGAAGCGGCAACCGCGCATGCGTCGCGACCCGTGTTCGCGCATCTTAGTTGGCAGATTTCGAGCTTCCACTTTCCGTGAACCCGTACGTTGGGCGTGAAGCAAAATTTTCCTAAATAAAGCTATCGAAACAAACTACATCACAATGGGCAACCAGTTCAAGAATGTAGCAGTTATAGCCTGCTTGAAGACATTTCTATTTGTTTTCAACGTCGTATTCTGGGTACGTATACGTGTTTTTGAATTTAACATTTGTTAAATTGTAAGTAAATATTTGCTAAAACTACGTGGCCAAAAATGTTACTTGTATGATTGATTTGGACTAATAGAATACTGTTTACTTAAAAATAAATAATTTAATCGTTTTTTCCAAAAAGGAGGCACGTAGATAAAAGAGAAGGAACGTAAATTGTAGAGAAAGCTTTGGAATTTTCCACGAAAATTACACACGCGCATAATTATTGCCATTTACATCTACACCCAAAAAATAGTTGAGATCTTGTTTTATTCTATCGTGTGTATAGTTGGAAGCACAAAGTTCCTCAGGTATGTTAAATTTATAGTTGACAGGGCTTCTGATACTCGTAGCGGGATTATGGGCGGAGTTCGATCTGTACAAGTACATGGAGTTATCACCGGAGTTCTCTGGGACGGCTCCGCATCTAATGATCGGCATCGCGAGTCTCATCGTCGTCATTAGCTCCGTCGCCTTCTCTTGCATCATCAAGGGACAACCAGTATTACTTTATATCGTAAGTAAAACATAATATAATTATGTTTAATTAAAATAAATAATATAAATACCGTCGGCATTCCGAACGAGAAAATAAAAAAATTCTCACCACTATAGCCCTATTTTTAGACGTTAAAATATCAAAATTACATTCTTATACTTCTCTTTTTCTTACAATTGCTATTATTTGAACCAGACTGCCAGATCGCGGTATAGGTTTAGATATTTAAAAAGATTTCCATGTTTCTCTTGTGACGGGAACCCATCGTCATAAACCGGGGACAAATTTTATCAACCCAACTCAGGATTATGAGCTTTTTTAATAAATATGATTAAAAATATATAATATTTGACTTGAAATCCTTGTTGGCTATGAATGGTACTTTACGTCAAACAATTCGTTTCCAAAACTGTCTTAAGCACTCGCTAACATTTCTTCTACATTAAATTCCTATTAAAATTCATTCTACAATAAAAGTAAATTTTGTTTTAATTCATAGTACGGAGGTTTTCTGGCGTGCATCTTCATGATGGACGCGGGAGTAGCGGCTTCTGTGGCTTGTTACCGTGAAACTTTTGCCAAAGGACTCCACGATGGACTCACGCAAACCGTTAAAACCTACGATCCGCATAAGGCCAATTTTGACTTCGCACAGTCTACGGTAATTTAATAACTTAAAAAATTAAATTTTATTCTATAGTGGAATTGAACTTGTGAAGATTCGCAGAATGTATTCGCATCCATTGCGTTATTGACGCCTTAAAATTTTCGATGTGTATTTTATGCTTGTTTTAACAGTAATTTTTAAAACATTTTTATGAGCAAAGAAAGCCCACTATTTTGTAAATAAATGTCATGTCACGTTCAGCCAGAATTATACTTATATAATTAATATATTACTAAAAATAAGCTACATATAATTAACTAGTCTTATAAAGGTTATAAATCTTATTATATATTTCCCGTTACCTGTTACAGCTCCAATGCTGTGGAGTATCCAATTACACGGACTGGATAAGGTCGTCGCCTCTGAAGGTGATTCCGATGTCTTGCTGTGTCGACCCCACTCATTGCATTACAGCCAACTACAACGACGTCTATCCAAGGGTAATCATCATTTTAGAAGTATTACTTTCTGCACTAGCTTATTCGCAACCAGGACCGGATTTAAGGAGGGGCATCTGGGGCCACAGCCCCGCACAATACAGATGTTGCAGTTTGTTTCATTGAACTAATGAGAGAATTTTTGCCATTGCATTTTGAAACAAAATAACAAATAATTAATTTGACACAATCTAGTAGACTACTAGGGCGTCCGACTGGAGTGATCTAGACTAAAGACTAAGAAGGCACACGGAATTTTTAGCAGCCTAGCACTTGTAGCAATTGACTAATGGTTGCGCAATGTTTAGCTGTTGAATCTATCTACTCTTTCTTTCTTTCATTAATTTAAGTTAAAGCACTTCCTAAATGTTTTATAATTTTACTAGCGTATCCAACCCAATTCGCCGGGCTAGATTTTGCTTAAATTTTATTTAAACAATAAACTTACGTCATTAAATATTTAATTTAACTCTCATAATATATTAAATTATTCATTTCTCTCCGTATTCATTAACTTCTATTCTCTTCTCGAGCGGGTAAAGATCATTACCTACACCCATGTACATATCAGTAAATACAATATCATTCTTACATAACTAAATATACACAACGCATGTGCCAATACAAATTTGGGTTATAAAACAATAGAATATCATCATAGTAAATGTGTATTTGACAGTTCAAAAAGAGGAGTGCCCCGATCGTCACCAAACTTATTCGGATTACTCGCCAGGTCCATCTGAAGATCCCCTGAAAGTTTCATTGAAATCGGTCCAGACGATTCGGAGCCTATAAGGAACAAACCCACACACTTTCTCTTTTATATATATAGATTATGCCAATGGTAAGTAAGATTTAATTTTAAGTCATTATTTTCAGGGTTGTTATGCCGTAATTGTGGAATACATGGAGGCTAACATGAATATACTTATTGGCGTAGCAGTGGGCACGGCTCTCCTTCCACTAATTGGATGTATTTTATCGTGTTCGCTCGCGAGCTACATCAAGAAGTCCAAGTATGACGTCATGAATTAAACCTTTGAAACTTTGATCTGAATCTTTGAATCTAAATTGTATTACCTTCTTCTTAGACTGAATAAAGTTATACTAACCTGTTTACTGTATTAAATATTCTATCGCAAAATAGATATGAGAATCCTATTGATAACTCATCTTTTAAATGTCTTATATATTTATTAAATACTTTTATCTCTAATATTAATAAATTTTAATCATTATTATATTTAAAATCTATATTTTGATGTTAATAAAGTATGAGCATTAATACCATGTTTTCTTTAATATCATTTTCAGTAATTAAAACAATTGAAAATCTAGTCAAAAGTAAAGAAATTCTATTTCTTTAAAAATATTCAGATATTTCATACTAAATTTTAATAATAATAAACCCTTTAGAATAGGCACTGTAACAACCCACGTGGACTAATGTTCCACATGGGTTGTTATAGAAGTTGATGTAGGTAGTCACCCAAACACTAATATGTGGGTATATAAAATCGAGTCGTGATTCGACCCTCTTGAGCGCCCTCGGATCAGAATGCTTATGCGTAACCGCCTAAACTGAGGTTACCCCTCACCAGGGGGACCCTTGGATGAGTTACTAGAGATAGAAGTTCAGGTGACCTAAGAGCTTTGCCACCTCTCAATCCGGTGAAGCAGTCTAAACCAGCCTCTCTACCAAATTGCACAGGAGGGGCATCTATATATATGTATATACATATGTATATAATTTATATATAATTTCAACCAAAATATAGGAAATATGCTTTTTAACTTTAAAGTATTTTATTAACCAGTTTTTAATATTAGACAATAACACCTGAATTCTTAAGATTATGTTTATTTATAGAAAAAATCAACAAATCATGATTCCGACTGTAGTGTTATATTTCACAGCTTCATTCACTGTCAGAACTATTTTTATCTTCTTTTGGTTCCACAGGGACCTCTTGTTTATAATGCCTATATTCAGGTTTTAGTTCCCACATATTCTTATGTGGGTTTCTTAAATTATAATTACAGACTTCCTTTAAAATATCTTTCAAATATACTATAGGTTGTTTGGTTATCTGGAACACAAGGAAAATTTTAGTATAATTTTAAAACACACATAAAAGTATGACACATATTTTGTGTATAATTACCTTTTGCAAGTCTTTAATATTGTAATACTGATGTTTTTCAAATGCAGCATATAGGACATTGAGAACAGCATCCTTGTCATTGCGAGCCTTCTTGCCCTCTGCTTTCTTTCTCGCCTGATCTTCACGCTAGATAAAGATATTGTTTTAATTACATATTAAGCAACAACTATATAAATATGTAGTGAAATTAATAAAAAGTCCTTGTTCCTCATGCACACATAAATGGAGACTATTAAATTGAGACTCACATTATGTCTATGATCTGAGACAGGTTTAAAGTTCTGCACGATTCTGTCCAACTGTTGAACTTGCCTTTGTGGCAAAGAGGCCTTTCTTATAGATTCCGATTTAAGTTTGTAATAAGTAGTATCGGCATATGGCCTACACTCTAACTTTTGAACTATTCTTCCTTCCATATACAGCTTCTCCGATTCTGGTACTACTGCATCTGATGTTGAAGCTGAAACATTGCCAAGAGAAAATTAAAATTCACAAAATACAAATCATACCATGCAATTGAAATATTTGCAGTTTAAATGCGAGTGTGAAATACTTACGTATAACGTGGGAGAACACACCAAGTGACTGTCGTGTAACATTGGACACGTCAAGTCGATGCTCTTTGGGTATGTTTTGTTCACCGGGATCCTTAAGACATAGAACTGCTTCCGAAAGAGAAAGCTGTACTTGTGCTCTTTGTCCAGGTACTCGAGATATTTTTAATTTTCCAACCTCAATACTACCGGAAGCTTTTTCCCATTTATTGGCTATATATTTAGGAACTTTTACAAGCCACACTCCTCTGCCAGTGTTTGATAAATCTAATTCCCGATCGACGTGTGGAGCAGCGTTTGTACTTGTCATTTCAAATAGTTATTATTCAATATGATTTAGTTGTTATTAAAATTATTGTACTTTATCCAAAATTTATATTTTTCCAAATGTATCATAAATATCTAAATAATTCTTATCTTAAACAAATACTTTGATTGTCAATGTCAAAGTAATAACCAACCAGACCACTTATATGACAGACGGAAAGTCAGTTAAGTGCACATGACATGACTTTTTAAAAATCAATCAATGTCGCTTTAGATTGGTGGCAAATAAACAAGTAATAATTATCTATCATGATTATATTTTTTATAGTGAGGAAAAGGATAAACGATCATGTGGCTAATCTGGTGTTGGCTAGAGTTTGCTGTTTTATCGCCCTTTAAGATGGATTATGCATGCCTAGCTCATCGGGCGTAACGAAAAATATGACCTTCATTTCACTTTGCACTGTAATCTGCAAGATTGTAGTATTTCCTTATAGGCACAAACTTTTTGTTTTACCTGTGGGAACGTACCTAACGGCGTACTTGCCCGGGGAAAGGGCACCGCAAGATGTTCCACCATTGTTACATATGGCTGCGGGATCGCTTGCGCACACAACCGCGGTTCCGCCTGCGATCTGTACGTCCCGGGGAAGGACGGACCTCCCACACACCATCCTCCAGGGAAGTCGCGCCGGAACTTAAAACAAGCCGTCCTCGACGAATTCCGTAAGCAGGCGATGTACTCCCCCGAATTCATTTACCAGCGGCGGAGGCATCGGCTCATACACGCAACAAGAGCAGCCGCAAAAACTAGACAACTGTTTTTAACACAGATTTTTACACACACGTTAAAAATTATTAATATTATATTTTTTAAAGTAGTGTTAGAATAAAATGTTCTACAAAATGGTTCACATCAATAGTGGAGAGTTCCTTTTAATCTGCGACCTTTAGACCTGTAAAATATGTACACTGATTGTTTAATAATAAATGTGGTAGTATAACCACTGCAATGGGTTAGAAAAATAACATCATCTTTATTTTATTGTCAATGTCAGTTACTGTCACTCAGCAAAAGAAAAATTGTCTTGATAAGTTCAGTTTTGTTTGGTACATTTATTTAATAATTTCAGAACTCGTTATTTCTGAATATATGAATATGTGAATTTATATGCCATTTTCAAGTCTCTCTTGCAATTGACAAGTAATAGTAATGAGTAAAGATGTTTGGCTATAGTAAAGAAGCAGTCAGAGTGAAAGTCAAGGTTTGTATTGTTACGCTTTTTACATCATTCATAAGTGGAAAAGTTTGCTAAAATTCCGTAATAAAAGACTTCATTTACTGTTAAATTAGACACATCACTTCTTTTTGTATTTGGGTTCATTAATTAATAATGCGGACGAAAATTCCATCGCTGTGTTTACGTTCGGTCTTTCCTACGTCAAGTTTTATAAGTGTACAAGGAAATATTATTTATTTTTTGCCAGAAATGTGAAGGAAAACTCCAGCCTGAATTAAGAAAATTTTCTGTGGATCCCCAAATTACTTCCTTGGAAGTTTTACAAAGCATTTTGGTTAAAGCATTTGATATTAAATCTGATTTTACACTATCATATAGAACAATTGATGACTATGGACAAGAGATTTACTTACCACTTCTTTCTGATTGGGACCTTGATGCTGCTTTTCTCAAGTAAGAATTACTGAATTACTATAACTATTTTAGTGGATATCTGTATCCATTTCAAACTAAATAATTAAGGTAATAATCAAGTATTACAACATGGTAATTACATTAACATTATATTCAGTTTTCTGTATATATTAATCATTTAGGTATGGTTCAATGATTGTTTTATTTTTATCAATAGGGCTCATAATATAGCTCTTACTCAGAAGTCAGAGCCGTGTGTGCAGCTCAAAGTAGACATGAAGCCCTTTGCTGAAGCATCAGAGGACTGGGAGCCTCCTAACATTACCCCAACTCCTGCAGCTATGCAGCCCAGCAAAGAACAGCCAACTGTTTGTCCAGCACCTCAACAAGTTGAGAAGCAAGAATCACAAACTGGTTTTCAAGGTTTAATTATGAATCAGGTATCTCTTCTATTATACTTCTATGAAATGATACCATATAAGTGTACATCTAACTTTTATTTTGTACCTTTGTTAAGCAAAATATGTTAAAAAAATTATATTATGATGCACCTGTGATTATTACAAGATAATTTATAAATATTTGGTTTAAATGAGCAAATGTCACCTTCATTAGCCCATGCTCAAAATAGGTCATCCCCAATATAATGCAAGTGCATGAAAATCATGGTGAATACAGGTTTTTCATAAGTCCCATATTAACTTCATCCATGGCCTGGTGGGAAAAGATAAAATGTATCCCCCATATACTAAAAGGTTCAGTGGAATGGGGATAAAATAATTTATTTAAAACAAGAGCCTCCAAATAGCTGAATAGTTCTTCTCTATAATCAGCTGCTTTCCGGGGCTGCTTCCGATATTTGAGACCAATTCTCACCTCCTTTTTAATACTTTTAAATGCAAGCATGTTTCCTAGCTTGAGACTTGTGCTTATTTTAGTTATGTAAGTTGTTTTTTTTTTATATTTTATTTTAAAACATTACTTTGTGCTAAATAATGCAATGTTATAACATTGATCAATGTCTTTTATTTTTTAATTTAATTTTAACAATAATAATATAAGAATGTATTTGGGCACTACCAACTGATGAGATTTGCAATATAGAGTGCTACTAATCCAAGTGGCTTATGCTGAGCGCAGTTCCGCTTGCTATATCATACTGTGACACGTTTTTTTATTACATTAAATGATGATATGTCTTATCAGGAATCAAATATATAACTATAATATTATTTCCACCGTTTTCGCTCCGGGGAACAAACACCCACGATACTACTCTGCCATATGTATTTAACTTGGTTATACATTTTTAAATTATTTGTCTCTGGCAGGTTGAGAAAACATTTAACATAGTGTCAAGGGCATTAAATTTGTATGATGATCCAAACACAGCACCTCGTCCACCACTCAATGACATTGAGTTTAGAACGTTTCTCGATGCAGTTGGTCAAATTACAAATACTTCTAAGTTACGGGAAGTTATATATTGTGGTGGAATTGAACCAAGCTTGAGGTATTATTCTTGAGATATTATTGCATTTACTTTTATCATTTAGTTATGTTTGTATTGTGTAAATAATCATATTTACAACAACATTTCAATATTGTCTATATACTGTTCACCACTTTTACCAATTACAGATGAATCCCTTTCTAATACCATATATATTAAATTAAAGGACGTAATATTAACCATATAGACAGATAATCCATCCCATAAGTTGTTGTTCCTTTAAGTTGTGAACATCCCTCACCGCAGAGACAAATTTAATTAGCATGCTTTCATCAAGTACTTACATGAATTGTTTGTGTTTTGGACTGAATTGCGACTGAAAAAATTTGCACCACCATAGACAATTGAATGGTTCTATTGAAAACAACAGAGACCATTTTGAATGCATGGTAATTTATCCAAAAATATATAAGTCTTACTTTGGCTCAATCCTAACATACAAAAATACCATTTTTTTTTAAACCACAATTCATATAAGAAATCATAAATGTAGCAAGAAAGACGTCACAAGTCTCTTTTTTTTTCTTTTAAATAATGTAACTTAACTCTTATAAAACATTATTAAATACGTTTTAGGAAAGTTGTATG
Organism: Meandrusa payeni; assembly: GCA_029286785.1. Classification (NCBI taxonomy): domain Eukaryota; kingdom Metazoa; phylum Arthropoda; class Insecta; order Lepidoptera; family Papilionidae; genus Meandrusa; species Meandrusa payeni. Next base: position 5,368,073 of record JAGSMX010000012.1, on the reverse strand, counting down.
GAAACATATTTTAAATGTTTACCCCGATGGTATGACTGGGAAGGAGAGAATGGATTATATTAAGAGAAAAGCCAATGAGTATTATGCTCTCAGATCCTGTTGGAAAGACTGTATGCAGAAGGGGAAGGTAATTTATGTATTAGGTTTAAAGATATGACGAAACAATATGTTTTAATTTGTCGGGTAGTAACAAATAACCACTCATTTTCTTAAAAGAAGTCGAGAATAGTAATTTGATATGTACAAACATATGTATTGAATCATGATTTTGTTGGACTGTTTAAATAATTTAATATGAAATAAGTAATATATTTAAGACTCATGTTCACTGCTATTTTGACTTCAACAACTTTATTAAGTTCTTTATGTGACAGGAGGTAAGTCAGTAAGAGTATATTGTAGTCTAGTGTAGAGTGTATACATCAGACACAAATAGGACCAAGTGATTTTTTGTATGCTGTATACTTTTACTATGTAACTGAAATAGCTTAAGTCATTGGTTTTTTTTAATACTCTTTAAGGTAATACTTGACCATGATCCCGTCTGATGTTAAGCAGAAATTATTTAGAATATTGGTAATGAACCATAATGTCGTAAATAAAGATTAGTAAAGAAAAAATTGAAGGCATCCGTAGATCGGCAATTCGCATGCGAAGCGTTTCGTGACAAAGGAAAATGAAAGACTAAGCACTTTATGCTACTAATAATTTTATTCTGTTTGTATTATACTGCCATTTTAATATAGACACGATTATTTTTTCAGTTTTTAGTGCAAAAATAAAAAAAACCTGATGTCACGTCTCAGGTTTTTTTTTGTTTTTCAAGTTAGTAAACATTAAACAAATTGATGTGTTTTTAGGTAAACTCTGATTTGGCTTATGTGACCAGTATGGTCAGAAAAGATGTATTGCGCACTGACAGACATCACAACTTCTATGCTGGAAGTGATGACAATCAGAACATCGCGTCTCTTTTTAACATATTGACGACGTAAGTTTACACTTAATTCTAAAATCTACAAAAATTAAAAATTCTTATTAAAAAAAAATTCTAGTGTTGTATATGTTTTTTTGTTCCGTTTATTACATACTAGCGTACCGTGCCCGCTGCGGCGTGCTAGATATTGCTTTATTTTATTTAAACAATAAACTTACATCATTAAATATTTCATTTCACTCTCACAATATATTAAATTATTCATTCTCTTCTATTCTTTTCTCAAGAGAATGAAGATCATTACCTACACCCATGTTCATGCAATATACTCCATTGTACTTCAATATGGTTCATAATGACATAAATAAACACGACGCATGTGTCAATACAAATTTGTATTATAAAACAATAGAATATCATCATAGTAAATAAAAGCTGCATTTGACAGTTCAAAAAGGGGAGTGCCCCGATGGTCATCAAACTCTCCAGGCCAGTCTGAAGATTCTCTGAAAGTTTCATTGAAATCGGTCCTGCCGTTTCGGAGCCTATATGGAACAAACCCACACACATTTTCTTTCATATATATAGATTGTAACTAAATAGTCTATTTTCTGCTGAAATGTCTTTTTCCATTATTAGTTTTACTTCTTTTCATATTTTGATTTTGTTTTATAATGTCTTAATAATATTTACTTTTGTATTTACATAAATAGTATTGTATGTGTTACAGGTACGCAATATATCATCCAACAGTGAGCTACTGTCAAGGTATGTCTGATCTGGCCTCTCCGTTGCTGGTGACTATGGGCGACGAGGCGCACGCCTACATCTGTCTCTGTGCTCTCATGACCAGACTCTATCCTAACTTCCTATTAGACGGCGAGGCGATGACACTCAAATTCAGTCATTTGACAGAATCTTTACAAGTATACGATCCCGATTTCTACAACTATCTAAAATCACAACAAGCGGATGATTTGTTATTTTGCTATAGGTGGTTATTGCTGGAAATGAAACGCGAATTCGCTTTTGACGATGCTCTTAGAATGCTGGAAGTGCTATGGGCGTCGTTACCTCAAAAAACTCCGTCTTTTGAATTATCTCTGAAAGAGAAAGAGTTCAACCCTACAGTGGACGAGGTTATGGACCCTCCTCCCTTGAGCCCGTTGGTAAAAGCTCCCCGTGAAAACGCTTACACGAAAGTATGTGCAATAAGAAGGCAAAGTTCCAGCTTTAGTTTAGCAAATGTAAAAGCGCCCAAACTTGTTAGAACCAAGCAAACGAATCATAGCTTAGATGAAAACGTCACACGTAAAGTTACAACTAATACTTCACTAAAACACGCTAAAGAATTTCAAAGTTTAGATGATGCGATACTCCATACTCAAAAACCATCAAAAGATCATTTCGAAGAAATTATTACGTTAGATGGATGTAAAGAAGAAAATTCTAATATGAAAGACCCAAAGTTCGTCGTCCGACGAAATATGAAAAGTGTACCAGAATACGTCAAGTCTCTCGATAAACCCAATCCAGGTTCTCCTGATTGGTCTAGCGCTGAAAACTTAGTGAACGGAACTTCGCATGCAGATGCAGTCAAAGAAACTCCTTTAGGAAGTCAAATAAGATTATTAAGAGACAAAATATCTATCCATAATAATAGATTCTTTTCATCTTTAGATAAACTTGATGATTCTAACGTCGTACTAGATACAAACAAACCGAAAATTAAAATGATAAAAAATTTAAACGAGTTCCTAAACTTTGCCACCGGAACTAAACCAGGGAGTAGACAAGACAAATTGCAAAGAACGCAATCGACAATAGATCACACAACTTCAAAACAATGTCCAAAAATTACATTAACAAAAACATCTTACGAGGAGAGCGATATGAAAACTCACAAAAGCAACAAAACTTCTAGATCTTTACTATCTAATGCAAACGACGGAAGTAGCCCAGATGACTCCCAGGAATATTATCCCATGACTACATCTATGACGAGGGAATTAAGACTTGAATTGGAACATTTGGATCGCCAGGTCTTCGGTCCGTCATATGTCAACCGACGCAGCATGATAAGCGATTCCCCATCTGATTCTACGAGCACTGAAGACAGACCAACTAATAACTATACAGAGCTCAAGTCGGAATGTATAACCGCTCTAGAAATACAAACGGAAAATGTAGAATCATATGAATTATTGAAGAAATCGCCTCAGTTCGAAACTATTAAGTCAAACGCGAGGAGTGCGGAAGACATATATCTATGGGAAAATCCACTTCATAGAAATACGCCCACAACTCGAACTACCGCTAGCTGCCCACAGACTCCCGACGAACAAGCTGAATTAGATTTTGATGGAGACACTGGGGAAATTTTTGAAGAACATTCTGGTAAAAAATCAATAACACCGATACGATTGTTACGAAAGAATCATTCGTTAGAACCACAGGATCTGTCTCTTGATAACAAACATTCCGAAGCACATTCCAGTGAATCTGATTCCTCTGACAGAGCAGGCGTAGAGTCTACTAACACCGGCACACTAAAAAGTAGTCAGCAGGAATCTACAGCAAATTCTAAATCAAATAAATTTTTCTCCAACATGTCTCACGAATTGGAAAATGCTAAAAAAAACTGTGAATCGATTCTAATCGCTAAGCAATCTAACTTGCATAGTGTAGCATCGACAATTAATAATTTCCAGAAAAAATATGAAGTATTCAAACCACCAGTTCAAAAACCAGCCGTGTATAATTCAGGAAGCGGAGAAACTTCTACAAAGATAAGCATAAGCTGTCTTCCATCACCGACAGTGTTCGGGGGTGGTAATCCGTTTCTCATGTATCTATGTTTGACAGTTTTATTGCAGCATAGGGATTACATCATGAGGAACCGAATGGACTACAACGAGCTAGCAATGCACTTCGACAAAATGGTTCGCAAACATAATGTTAACAGGGTATTAAACCAGGCGCGACAAATGTACGCTATATATTTGAAGCAACAAGCGCATAAGACTGGCGACACTAACTAGTATTATTATAAGCATCTAGATCTCTTCAAATAATTTGCTCATAAGATCGTATTAATGTAATTATAATGACACCAGTAGGATGTAAGGTTACATTGCTGTTCTATTCTCTCTATAAATGCCGCCTTCATTATTCCATAAAGCTTATATATTTACGAAATAGTCCTTTCTTTGAATATGTTTTCTATGCCTTTCTCTAGATGTAGCCACTTGGTATTTAATTATTTTATTTTATTATAATAATCTCATGTACTCAATGAAATAGGAAACAAGATAATGTTTTCATTTCCAAAGATTCTAATTGTGATAATATATGCATTTTTTTATTATTTACTTACATATTTTTTTATATATGTATCGTAAAATAAATGTACAATAAAATTGTTGCACAATCCTTAATAATTTGTTGAAATAATTCAATTATGTGGAAAGAAATGATGTTCAAGTGAAGCGTTTGAGTATATACAAATTCAAAATAGGTATGACATGCATAGCCTTTAAGAAAACATTTTTTGCCGCAATGAGGTGTTAAAGCTTGCCAGGCTTTAATAATAACATATAAATCAGCGCCGGTCTTTTCAAACTCTTTATTCCACAAGAATGTGTAAATAAATTATTTAAACTTATTGCGTTTTTAAAAGGAATGAATCCAACCAAAATGGTATTGTAATGTATGATACACGAAGTATTTTTATACATCGTAAAGAGGAACGTTAACGTTTAAAGCGCTCTCTGCACATGCGCTTTGGCCATTTGCATAGTAGCGTAATCATCGCTGGTTTTCTTTAAGTTTCGACAAGTTCACTTCACAAGAACTGGACAAAACAAGGCGGATATCTTGAGAATTGTACGTCTTTTTCAGTGCTGTCTTTGGATATACACTACGTATCTAGACATTTATTCTCAAATATACCACATATTTGCAAAACCGTGGTATGCGTACTCGCGTGGTTCCACTGGTATGGGAGCTGTGTGAAAATTATATTGGTTATAACGGAATACCTAGATGTTACAGTAACTCCCTAAAGATCACATGTCTTAAGTCAGTACTTAGTATATTTCTATGTTAACTTTGACAATAGATAGACTTTAAGAGAAGCGAAAGCGAAATTATTATATATGTATAGTGCAGAAGGGGTACTTATAAATTAAGTTTTATTAAGGAGTACGAGAACAAAAAAGGTATAAAGATAAAGGTATCGCGAAGGTTGCCGACACGCTATGTCCAAGCATACTTCAGCTTTGTTCAGATACTGATGTATTTGTTTGTAAAGTAGTGGGTTGAGTCGCATAACGACCGATGGAAATTGTATGCTCGATATTTCACTAAAGTATAGAATCCCAAACGAAGAACAAAGTGTGTACCGAACATGTTCAAGTCAGCAAGTTAAAAGTGGCAGTGGGCCGGCCACATCTACCGAGTCAGTTACGGTAGATGGCGCAGAAGTCTTAGTATGAAGGCATAGGTCAAAGAAGTGTACGGCGCCCGGCCTACCTATACCTATAGCCGGAAGTGGCTGAATAGGAAAAGTGGCGGAAAGTATATGGTGGAAGGTATTGAGGCAGGCCTATTTCTAGCTGTGGGTGTACACAGGATGATGAAAGTATTACTTAAATTAAAAAATTATCATTCAGCATCAGTATTTTGGAAAATGATGTAAAATAAAACACAAATTTAGTATTGAAATACTGTTAAATTTATTAAGCTTTCACATAAGTAAACATAACCGGGATCTTATACATAACAATATCACATTATCCCATAATTTTGAAGCCGAAATAAGTTACTAAAATTTTCTAGATAACCTACACAATATTATATATCTGCAAGTAATTCAAGATTTGGGAACATGGTACATCTTCTATGCAGCAGTTTACTTCCTTCTGTTTCCTCCGGAGCCCGACAGGATCATAGCAATGCGCATGAAGATGTTCAGAACATCCAGGTATACAGATATAGCCCTGTTAATAGAAAAACAATTTACTTGGTGAGCTATGAAAGATATAGATTTGGAAATTGTTGGGGAGGTCTAAATCGAGCCTGTCTTACGTATGAATTGATGATGAAGAATCAGCAATATTTTTCAGGGTTAACTATGTCTTTCAAATCTTCACCTTTGGACAGGTGGCCAAAATCTTCTTAATTAAATATAACCTTTTTTAAATACCAACCGACATCAAATAAGGAGGTTCTCAATGAAACTATATGTTTTTTTAACCAATTTAGATGATTATTTGAAAACTGATGCATGTGGTCATATTCCAATTTAGTCTAATTCTGACATTGGGATCCATGAGAAAAACATATAAGTCACGTAAGCGCGACAAATGGACGAATAACTCAATATCAGGCCAACGGTTCCGATGATTTATATTTTATTGGAAAGGATATACTTCAAGAGTAGTCTGATGACTTTTGTTAGGTCCCTACGAACTGTACTCGGAAATACAAAGAGGGCGTCTGCGCGTTAAAGCGTTTAACGTTTTATTCGATTTGAAGTCAGCTTTTGTTTTTGCTCGTAAAAAAATACTTGTAACACATTGACTACTTAGAGAGAAACCATTGTAAGGGATATTTCTCTGTCGCTTCAATGTGATATCGAATATGTTCGTTCTCGGAAATGCTACTTTTAGCTGGTAGTACCTCTGTTCTGAAAGTATTAAGACAAAACGTACAATTTATATCCTGATATTAAGATGTCTGAAACAGGGCACAATCTGAGCGTATCGACGCTGGAAAGCAAAAACGTAGTAAGTGACGCATATGACCATTTTCAATTTTTTACGTCGTTAGAATCAGAAAAAAAAGACGCGTTGAATGATATATGACTGTATGAATTAGATGAAAAATAGCAAAAATATTTTTTATTATATTTTATTCAAGATTTCGACACTTCTCTTTTATTTTTTGTACTGTAAAACGATTTTCTTTTAGGAAAACTCTAGGTTAATGCCGTAGTACAATACTCATTCAACAAAAAATAACAAATATTGTGTCCAAAAACGACAGCTCTAGGTCCACTAACACGAAAGTTATATTTTTTTTAAAAAGTTGCAATGTTTTTTGGCTCTGGTGAACAATTTCATTTTTGTGGGTTACTACGTTTTTGTTTTGCAGCGTCGATATTTACTATGTACCTGAAGTATTTATCTTTATACTCACGAGTTTATTGGGTCGTAAGGCTGGAATCCATACATCGGATGACTTTCCGCTCGCTTGATTATAGCCTGGGTATCATACAACAGGAAACCGCCGAATATTATCAGGCCACCATACAAGGTAAAGGAATATAACCCTGAGAAAATATAAACGAAATAAATGATATTGTTAATTATTTGTATTTCCATAGCAGAGCAAATATCAAAATATCCTGATGGCTGAAATTCAGCTTTTCTTATATATAAAATATTCCCAATAATTTTATCCAAATGTGGCAATAGCAAAAAGATAAACAGACGTCAGAATGTTTAAGGATTAAGCCGATTGAACATAACAAAATCAAAATTAGTTAATAAATGATTTATACTGACAGAGCTCTGAGTGTAAACAGACTTTAAAACACCTTCTGATTCAAAGTCTGTCATAGTAAAAGTGCAGTTCCACTGTCTTATAACAGATGCTACAACTACATTACTGATACAAACAATTCAAATTGGAGAGATCATAAAAGTGCATGAATTTTGTTATACATACCTGCACCAAGTACTGAAGTGGGAGGCAGGAACATGCTTCCAAGTGAGGCAGCAAAGACAGCACCCAGGCCCATTGCCAGTGGCGCACGCATATTAAGGAATTCACCAGATGGAGCACAAAGGGCTATTGTACTTAAACCTCCTACCACACCTGCTGTGTACCTATAAGAAACAGATTTAATTAAAGATAGTGTTGTTTGTCATTCTATTATATGAAAAATTTATTTATTTATATATAATGATAAAAATATAAATTACAATACTCACATGGCTGCACGAGTGAGTATTGGGCCACCAAGGAAACAAATCGGAGCAATTACAGCACCCATAATACCCGTGTGTACAATCCAAGCTAGCTGTTTAGCTCCAAAACCTGGCTTGTAGTCCATCCCACGTACGACCATACCAGACCCAATCATAAGGCCAAGTGTAATAATTATAGACTGAAATACATATAAATTGTTTTGTTACAGACAACTATATATAGTAAACATTAAAATACAAAAGAAACACTCTTGCTAAAAAGCTGACCCTCCAACAATTCAAAATAATCAACATTACTCTATAAGACATTAAAAAATATAACAGGAAAAATATATTTGAAATCTTTATCTGGAACATGTTTCATTCTACTATGTCTAATTTATTAATTTATGATGACTTATATAGTGTTCCAAGAGATTATCTAGAATTATTCTTTCCACTGAATTACATATTTGTTTGTGGCACCAGAATAGAAATGAGGTAGGGATCTTTAAGGTATTCTTGTGCTGGAGAAAACATGAGGTGAAGTGTTTGTCGTAATTCCTATAAAAAAATACACATAAATGAAATATGTTTATAACTATAAATACCATCCATCCATTACGTGCAACCAAATTAAGTAGTGCAGGAGTCCTGAAAACTGTGATTGCACTTCCCGCAGTCAGTACTAGGGAGCCGGCAATGTAACCATATGTTGACTTGATCCGATCTTTTACATATTGAGGCCAGAGGCTAAAAATAATATTTAAAAGTTATTGAAGATATGCTTAATAATACGTACAGTTGTAAATCTAATGAGATTATACAAAAGTATCTTTACAGACTCAACAACACAGGACTTACATAACATACCCAAAGCCTTAACTATGAGTTTGGGATATAAAATCCAGGGACTGTATTATTTCTATATTAAAGTTTATCTATCTATCATCTATATTCTAGATGTGAAATCCAATAAAATAAAAACTTTATTTATTAAAAACATTAATTGCCAAGACCTCTACTTATATGAGAACACAATCAAGCAAATATTATCAGAACCTAACATGTTTTATCTAGAGTTTATTTTTATAAACATTACCAAAAATTTTATCTACAACTTATGCTAACAAATATCAATCAAGACATGATCAGATAAATAAATCTTTTGTAAACAGGCATGACTCACTGTGATTCCTGCAATGTGCCAGGTTTGACTCCTGATCCATAGTAGCATAGTGCAACAATACCCACTGCTGATGCACCAGCTAATGCACCTTTTCCTAAGCTGAATGCTGTAAATGCATGAAAGCTTGAAGTAAGTTGTTTGTTTACCGCTCAAATAAAAGTTACTACAGTAGACCTCAATATGTGCTCAATCTCAAGCACAGGTGTAAGGTAGCTAACTTTTCAGTTTTCTACAGATTACATTTTAGAGAGTGTGCTCAGGAACTACATGATCTAATTCCCCCATCCCGTTCCACCATCGGACTTCTAGACGCACTGCAGGGTTTCCTTCTTTCGATCCTTTTATTGTGAACATCCCTCAAGTCCGAACGAAGCGCTTTCTTCGTCTTTCATTCTTCATACAGCAAAGGTCTGGAATAGTTTGCCCACATCTATCTTTCCTTCCAATTACAATGTGGGTATTTTCAAGAGTAGAGTGAATAGGCATTTACTAAGCTAGTGCGCCTTACCATCCAGGACTGCATTTCCACACACACACAGATAGTATAAAAAAAAATAACCTTCCCTTCATTACACATGTCTATAACATATCTTTGGTTCATTAAATTTGTTAATCATAATTTTACATTTATTGAATATTTCAGCAATTTTAAACATGTACAGCACACTCAAATGAATAATTTGATATACTACTTGTTTTTGTCGTAATTAAAACCACTAGCTTATGAGTAATGAAACCACAACACTGGTAACGAGGCCCAGCAGCCCTTAATAATAAAAATAAACAGTTACTATGCAAGGAATAGTTTGTTAAAAGTAGATCTTACCATTAGGACCAGCAGGTGCCATTAACCTTTCCCAAAGTGTCGGTTGAGACCTGGTGGTGACACGGGAACGCGTTTCACGTGCATAGTTCCTTATGGCATAATTTTTAGGAACAAACCTCTGTGGTATAGGAGTTCTTAAAGTCTGTTGTACGTTTAATGTAGAACGAAGTACGCACATACGCGAAAGCATGATGCAACTAAATGAAAAAAGAAATGTTATGTTTGCATAATAAATTTATATAACATCAATTTCTCGATATCTATAATGAACAATAAAAACTTTACTTGATCCTTATTAGAAGAAAAATTTAAACCTTCGAAGACGGCTTTTCCTAAGGTTACGAAATACGATAAAACTCACCAGTAAATATTTTTTGCCTAGTCAGAGCACGTAATAGATATTAAATGCGCAACTTAATTTCGTAGTTTACAAAATTCGGTACGACTTTTTTTAGATTCTTGTTGTTATGGAAAATTAGACTTTTCTCGTTCGTTTGATATTTTATAAAAAAATAACACACAACTCTATGGCTTTAATCATAGATAAATTATGACTTTAAACATTTAGCAAGTGATTTTTCTACATAGAAAAATGAAAAACAGAAACTGGCAGGAACTCGAACTAACTAACAACTATGATTAACAAGAAATTGTGTAAAAGCAAATTGCTTAATTTTTATATGGACAAGAGATATTTTTTTTATTATTTATTGATTTAATTAAAAGAATGACCGTGAAGAGGCTAAATTTTAAATTGAATAGCAGATTTCTTAAATAATAATTGAATCAAAAATTTCATTTTACTACAGAGTACAATAGTAAGGAACTGGTAAGTACTTGTTTAGAAAGTATATAAAAAACTACTTGATATTAATATTAAAGTAACGTAAGTTCATTTTAAGTTCTAGTCCAAATATTTAAAAAGATATTTAGAAAAACATAGTTATCAGAATAATCAGAAGTACCTACCTCATGACGATGATGATAACCTGCTAATCTATTTAAAGTAGACACAGCCTTTAAGATCTTGTTACCAGACTATAAAAATCTTAAAAAAGTAGGTAAGCGGATAGATTAGATTGACATTTTATTTGACTTTGACATTTGAGATGCAATATTGATCATTCTCACATGGTAAAGTTTAGTTTTATGTCCATGCGGTAAATTATTAATATATTATTACGGGTATAATAATAATTGTTTTGTAATCAAGAGGATTTTGATAAAAATGAACTCCAAGAGATCCAAGGAGTCTTGCGATGGTATAGGTTACATTTATTACATTGAAAATATGAAATAGTAATTAGTTATTTGTATTTATCAACTATGTCATTTTAGATTCCGAAGAAGAATTATCTCCAGACGTACATAAAAAGTCGTTGGAAAAATTGAAAAAGATTGATCCAGACTTTTATAGTTTTCTTGAAGAAAACGACGAAAATTTGTTGAATTTTGAGGACGATTCTGATGACAATGGTTCTGAAAGAGAGGAGGATGAAGAGGAGTTACATAAACCGGGTCCTCTGAAAGGTGACAGTGATGAGAGTGATTTTGAGGTATTGTTTTATTAAAAAGGCTCGACATATGATAAACAATTCTTTAGTTTTGCCACATCTCAACTATTTGGTAGAAATCTGTAAATTTAGTAGGATATCAAAATACATTTATTAGTATAGATATTTCAAATATAACTAGAAACTTACTTTGTCTTACATTACATTGAATTGTTCAATGACAGTACATTTTGAAGTTATATATAGTGATATTGTTATTTAAAATAATATTATTTTAGTACATTTAGGCTGCAATTCTTGCCTGATATTTTTTACTTTATTATTGATATTTTAGGATGAGAGTACAAAACCTGCACTAGGAAAGGTTAATCTTAAATTAGTGGGCCAGTGGGAAGCAGAACTGCAGGGAGAAGGAAAAATTAAACTTCAAACATTAACAACTGTCATAAAAGCGTTCAATGCAGCAATGTTACGAGTGACTAGTGATGATGGCATTTCACAAAGTGAATTTAAGGTGGAAGGTATATCATACATTTTTAATATCTTGTGTTTATTTTCAAGAAAGAAAGAATACTATCTAGTATTGTTTTACTAGTTATATATTACTAGTTATAGTGCACCTATTATAATACATTTTCTGTAAAGTAACTAGTGGCAGATCTCTTTACAAGGTTTTTTCTTTTGTACAAGAGGGCTTTTTCTTTTAAACATATACACCCCTACATAAAGTGATTATAATCACCCATTAATATCCACAACTACAGGGGAGCTTTCGGTGTGTTATGGGTTTGAAATCACTGCTAGTGGCAACTATCAGGAGAGTACACATTGCACATTGTGTCTAGAGCAATTACTAACTTGTGTATATAATGGCACAAGACGACCATCTTATGTCTTAAGTAAGAAATGAAAATGTGGACGAGAAGACTTTATTTAAAATTCTATATATTAATATCAAATTTATATAAAATTCTACATATCACCTCTTTGTTATGTCCAGTGCATGTTACTTAGTATCAGTAAACTTAGTATAACCTTTTTTCCAGGATCTTCTGTGTTTAATGCCGTTATACAGATGTGCGTTTTATATTTACCTGGTGCTATAAAGAAATACTTAGGTATGGAGCTATCAGGAAAAGATCCACAAAAGTGTAAACACTTTATAAAAATCAAAGGACCTTTAGTGTCATACCTTAATGATTTATTGAAACTCCTTAGTGGGGTTACATCAGAGAATATATTGACAGTCCTCCTCAAGCATCTGCATCAGATGTCTGTTTATATTGCATGCTTCACTCGTATATCAAAGCAATCATTAAAGAAACTCATCACATTGTGGAGCACTGGGGAAGAAACCGTAAGAGTGCTGTCATTTTTGTGTATTCTAAGAATAACAAGAAATCAGCAAGCAGCACTTCTTGATTTAGTGCTAAAAGCAATGTATATGACTTATGTTAAAAATTGCAAATTTGTTAGCCCTTCAACTTGGCCGGGCATAAATTTCATGAGAAGGTCTTTGGTAGAAATGTTTTCTCTTGATTTGAATGTAGCCTATCAGCATGTCTTCCTTTACATCAGACAATTGGCTATACATCTCAGGAATGCAATTGTAGTGCAGAAAATAGAGAACAGACAGGCTGTGTACAACTGGCAGTTTATAAATTCCCTTCATTTATGGGCTGATTTAATAGCGGCAACATCAAATAAATCTCAATTGCAACCTTTACTGTACCCATTAGTGATGGTAATCACAAACACAATTAAATTGGTTCCAACACACCAGTACTATCCTCTAAGATTTTATTGTGTTGAAATTCTTGTAAATCTTTCTAAGGAGACAAATACATTTATTCCTATACTGCCATTTTTGGTAGAGGTAAGTTGATTTATTATTCTAATAATTTGAGATAACAATTGGTGACCAAACATTTTTAAGCAACTACATCACACTTAGATTTGTTAGAAAAAAATCATAAAAACTTAATAGAATCCTAGAATTAAAAACCCATTTTTCTTGACTTGTTCATTTTTCTAGAAATTATTATATTGCACAGGTATTGTTTCAATAATATATTTAAAAAATATAATCAAAAATGTTGCAATTCATAATAATTTTTACACTTTTAGGTGCTAACAACATATGATTTTAACAAAAAACATAAGAAAGTTTCAATGAAGCCTTTAGACTTTTCATGCATCTTAAGATTGGCAAAATCACAACTGTCTGAGAATGGCTTCAAAGACGCTGTCATCGAGAGGTTATATGGTCTTCTGTTAGAATACACTGCAAATGAATCGCACAGCATTGCTTTCCCAGACATTAGCTTATTAGCCATTTTACAGGTAATTTCCATATCGGCTTTAATATGCCTTTATCTATATATCAAATGATATACTATAAGAGTTTGAAAGAGATATGTTAGCATTTTTTTGTTTTACAATTTGACATGTATAGCGTTTTTCCAAGTTCTCAGATCCTACTTTCTCAGCTCATATTTGACTGTGAAACTTATCATTTTGATCTCAAATCGAAATCGATAAATGTAGGAAACTAACATTTTTAAATTCTGCATACTTAATTTTTTAATCGTAACATTCAATATCTTATTTGTAATTTGGTGAGTATATTAGAAATATTTTAACACATTTTATTGTTTTACAGATTAAACAATTTTTAAAATCGTGTAGTGTTTCCAATTATACAAAGAAAATACGGCAATTAATGGAGAAGATAGAAGAAAATTCTAGATTTATTGAGCGCGAACGCTCCAAAATAAGTTTCGCGCTCAGCGATGAAAAGATGGTGGCCGCCTGGGAATCGAACATTAAAGCAAAAGGGACTCCGCTTTATACATTCTTCGAAAATTGGTATAAAATTAATAAATTACAGAAACGTAAGAAAGTATCCAAAAACGATGAAATAGCTGGAGAATTACCAATGATAAAGAGACCGAAAGTACTGGATGGTGATGAATTAAAAACAAACGTGAACGTGGACAATAAAGGTCCCATGGTGTTGTTCCCATCTGATAGTGAAGATGAAACTGCAAACTTTAAAATCACCGAAGAGGAAAGTAATAAAACAAAACGCAAAGAAAAGAAATTAAAGATGAAGAAAAACAAAAACAAAACAAAAGTTACGAAGTCTGCACCAAACGAAGATGTTGGAGATAAAGAGGATGTGGTGCAAGATTTTAGTGTCGGTGATTGGTAATAAAATAAAAGATTTACTGAGCATATCGTGTTTTCTTTATTTGAAGGAAAAATAAAATATTAAAATTATAAGTCTTAATAAAAACATCATATCCAACATTCAAGGTATGCCCTGCAGGAAAAAGGTCCAATGCACTTTTGGTATAGCCGGTTCATGACATTCTATTGTGAGACATCCCGTAGGCATTTCATCTTCAGGTGTTTGAATTAAATAAACTGTCAATGTCAAGTCCTGTCAAATACAATGTAAACATAAAATATGAAATAGAATAGGTAAAAAGTTTAAATATCGAATTTAATGTAGATAAATAAAATATAACTTGCCTTCTTCGGTTTCACCGTTTCATAAACTGATTTTAAACAAAAATTTTCGCTGTCTAAATTGAGCTTAAAGATTCTTGTATCTTGGAACACGTTTTTAAATGTAATTGTCGTGGAATCGCCTCTCTTTACCAAGTGAGGTCCTTGAGGTTTTGGTTGCGTAGCTATACCATTTACAATGTACCTGCGATTAAATAATAGAAAGAAGTTTTGGTGCTCCACCTTTCAAAATATGATAAAAAGCAATGCAAGCTATGCGGTTGGACTTGATCCGATTGAATAGTTCTCCCACTTGATCTCCGTCTCAGCTGGGACCAAGAGATCGGGAGGGATTAAGAGGATAGGTTCGTCGAGGCTAACGCTTGGGTGATTAGCATCGACGTTAAAATAATCACTTCCAAAAATCCGTCTTCAATGGTACCAAAGACCAGGGGAGCTGTCCCCTGCGTTGATACCTATAAAATGGAGCCAATACCCAGTGACCCGCCCCTTCAAGGTTTATTGAAACTTGTAGATGACCCACGCTCGCGTGATTACAGACAGACGAACAACGGAACAGGTGAAAGTAAACAATGCCTTGTAAGAAAATGAAAATTGTATCCAATGTAAAGCGATAGGCTCACCTCTACCTCTCACATATGGTGTCTAATAAACTTGGTGGAAAGCGGACACCGAAAGCTGTCTCTGTTTACCCTGCTAGAGTACCAAGAATGTAAGATATTTTTTTTTATAAGCATACGATGAAGTATCGTTGACTTCTCCAGCCATTATGATCAAACAATTAAAGTAATCAATCAATATATATTGAATGTCAACTTACACAAATTCCCCAGCACTAGGGGAGTTCAAAGAAACTCTACAAACTTGACGACCAATTTCGGTTGGCTCGAACCAAGCGCGGACTTTGCCCTTCTCATAGGGACCCAATACATATTTATCTTGAATTATAATCGATGGATGAGAAACCTGTCGAGGAAAGCCTTATAAAATCTAATATATTGAATGGAAAATGTGTAAACATTGTTTACACAGTTATTAATGGCATAAGAGTTTATTAAATGTAACAACATTCGGACTGTCATCAAACTTGAGATTCAAGTAGACGACTCTGCTATTCAACGTTGATCGCGATAGTTCTATGGATATTCCAATATCAATACGTAACTACGTATAATATTAAACCCAAACTACATTATAAGATCGACATTTTATTAGCCCATGTGTCACCACTTCGGCTACAGTCTCCTGATTAATAAGAAATTCATGCAGTGGTCATTGTGTAATAAACATTCGTATTCCTGTTATTGGTGGCAAGATACACCATCCTCTCAACGAGAACTCAGGGATATCAGCGCATCTTGTTTTACAGAGTATTTTACTTTGTATTTTATGCATCTCAACTACTTTATTTCCCACTACATAACTTATATAAATTATTTTTATTAGAAAGAATACAGGGCTGCTCAAGCTTTGGCTTGCACAACGCTTGTCGTCTAATATGATCTGGCAGTGGCTGGGGAGCTCATTGATGTCCACATGATACATCGATATAAATGAATATCTACGCTGCGCAGAACATTGGCCAATTTAGCAAGTTCATGATGCATTGTGATTTTCTATTAAAAAGACACGAAGAAAGGACTGTGGTAACTTAAATGTAAATTATGTACATCAGTATAATAAAGAGGGTAGACAAATATTCGTTAGTTACCATACCGTAACAATGAAATCCGCTCTATTATCTGTATCGTTATGAGCTCTCAATCGTAGCGGGACAGATGATCCTAGTGGCGTTTGGAATTCTAGATTCTTTTCTTTAGCTGGCAAACATTTAAGCGTTACTTTGTACATATAAACACCGACCAAAGGGTTATAAACTTGTAGATATTCCTCCGTTTCGCCCACCACAAGTGGAGAATATGTCAAGGATAATGTTGCCTAGAGAGAAATAATAAATACCATCAGCATAAAAATAAAATTAGAGTGGGTGTGTGGTTGGGGCAACTCTCAATGCTAGTAAAGCAGGCTCCATCCATTATAGACACGGCCTTACAAATCATTAGCTTCAACTTGATGTTACTTAAAGATCCTGCAACACTTTTGATGCTAGTAAATTTCAAGGGCCGGGATAGCACTTATCACCGAGTGACAAGTATTATTGGATTTAGCTAAGTGATAAATTAGTTTAGTTATTTGCAGAACCGTCCACAAATTTTGTTATGTATTCCAAGAGCGGATTTGATATCGCAATGTCTACGCAACTGTTACTGGTAACCGGACAAATCCTGCATATAACTGTCGACAATCCTTCTTACATTAAATTCTTTTTTCATTATATTAAATATTATTATTTTATCTTTCTATTTTATATTACTTTTTAAATTCTCTCCACCCTTTAAGAAGTAATTCTTAAAGAAACGTATCAAATTCAGTAATATATAACAAAATTTAATGAATTTCCATCCACTCATGTCCAATTACCGCTTTGTTGTCTTTCTTTTGTGTAGTAAGTTCACTATACATATATACTGAATACTGAAGACTGTGAATACTGAATACTGAAGAATACAATACTGAAGAGAAAATAATTAGGATACATAAAGTACGTCACCTTGGAATTCCTATTTATTTTAAGTACATCAGGACTTTCAAGATTCTCAGAATGAATTGTATATTCCGCCTCTGTACTGAGTGGATTGAAAATTGATATTTCTTTTTGCACAGATTCTCGTGCACGTGATTCAAATGTCATTGTTCCCTTTATTCCACTGGGCACTACTGTTATTGTTAAATTATAGAATTGGTATTCGCGTGACTCTTCATTTGTAAATGTTACCTGCCGTAAAGTAGACATTATTTAGAAAGATAATTTCTAAAATTGGCAAAGATTGTATCGTTATTTTCACGGTCCTGAAAATCCTTGCTTATTTCACATCTTCACAATTATTATCGTTTCTTCCGCGTCCATCAGGTGTCGCTCTTCTTTAGTATGTCACCAATCTAATTGATATACAGCTTAGAGCGTCGTTCTTCGTACTTCTAAAGGGTCCCACACATTAACAGTCCGCTGGCCGGCCGATATTAGTTTGTCAGTTAATCGCAATAGACCACACACAGTTTCCGCACAGGTTTGTACTGGGCGATAAAGATATAGACCTTGGACGGCAAGTGGCCTGATACGACCAGAGAGTGCAGGCGAACTGTTAATGTGTGGGACCCATATGTTTTCTAGTAAAAGTCTATTAATAGCTTTGCTATACAATGAAGCCATGGAGATTAATACTACTCATTTCTTTAGATTTCAGACGGTTTAGGTATAAATTGAACTTAATTTTTTCAGCCATTGTGTTCTTAACCCCAACTAGTATATTTGTGAATTAGAGGTTAGACATCGTCCACGTTATATCGTGGACAAATCGCATACATACTGCCTCGTAATAATCGATTGAGATTTTTTAAAATAATTATAGATAGATAACCTTTGCAGTAACTTCACATTCTTCGTAACAGACGAAGGACCAGCGACACGTGGCCGTCGCTTCTCCCCACACCTTTATGGTTTCCGGATGTTTAATTTCGTAGTAACCTTCATATTTGTCCGGAAATATTTTCACAACTTCCGACGTTACAATGTACGATTCTGGAAACTGCAATATAGCACACCCACCAAAGTTGATTAGTTCGCACACATTTTATTATAATTTTATAGCGCAGCGTAGGACACCACCAGGTGTCTGATAGCCTTATAAAGGGCGTTAAGAGCGTAGCATGTTCTCTATACCTAAATGTGGTCACTTACTTTGGCACACGCCTGCGATAAATGTGAACAACCCACTTCAATCTACATTTTATTACTTCTCGAGGGACTACTGTGATAACTTTAGTCCTATGGACGACTTTTGTTAGTAACCATAACCATCTCTGGTAGATGCAAATATAATATCTCTTTCGTTTTTTGCAGTCTGCAGATGATGTGGAAATAATATGTAAGTAAAATTTACCTCTGTAATATTATAGACTAACAATTCTTCAGTGTGTACGTCTTTTTCTTTGACGGTGAGCGATATGTCGCCGTTGGGGTTCGGGTGTGTGGCGATACCAATAACGTTGATGAAAAGAGCACTTTCCCCGAGAGGTGAGAACAACACTTGACCCTGTCGAATGTTCGTGTCTTATTTAGATTAAAATGAACTGACGTAAAAATTATCGACCTTCGAAACCCATTGATGACATCATTATTATTTTAAGTGAATAATTTCGAATTTTTGCTCAATTACAGATAAAGATTTCCGGGTGAATTTACACCAGGATTTAACTCCTTAATATACTTTTTGAAGGACTATTTATGCCAGGAGCCGTGGTAGCTCACTAACCCTGGGCGTTCATTTTAACTTTTATAGCTAGCAATCAATTTGAGTTCGGTCCCCAATTTGTATCTAACAAAAATAAATTACAGAATTTTAAGGTGATGAATATAAAATTCAATCTAATTGATAACTCTCTTTCGACGTACATAAAACCTTGCCTGCATTGAACAGTCTCATTTGAGGGTCAGCTAGATTTTTTTAGTTCTCAATGAACTACAAGAATAGAACTCTTTTCTAATTTTTAGTCCGCTAATAGCGTTAATGTATATATTACATAAAGACGTGCTATACAGTAAATATTTTTACCTAAATTCAATTCACTACCTTTATCAACATCACCTCATTTCGCCTTTTTATTTCCAAAGTGAACTCTGAACAAACATCTAACGTACACGATTCTAATATTATACATATTTTTTTTTATGACGAACTACACAGATTGGCCAGAGAAGCTGGCCTTGACTGCTTCACCGGATTGAGAGGTGGCGTAGCTCTTAGGTCGCTTATCCTGAACCTCTATTGCTAGTAACTCGACACAAGGGTCCCCCCGGTGAGGGGTAACCTCGGCTTGGTCGGTTACTATGTTATCCATATTATACGTGTACAATACCTCATGCTTCCCAAAAGATTTTGGCTTAAAGTGTATAGGAATTTCAAAAGTTGTATTGGCTTCAATGTTGAATTCTTTGAGCGTGGTAAACGATTCCCCCGTCACTTCAGATAACACCAGCCACATTTCGTCCGTACTGTATGAAAAAAATTGAACATTCTTATTTTTAGTTTTATTATTCCCATTCATTCCACCAGCGTATGTGAATAAAAACACCGCAGACTTTTTATGGGATAACTTTAAACGCCTTTGTCATATGACACAGCCACTTGCCAGACAAATAAGTCACGTGGAGTGTATGCTGGTTGTTGTTCGAAATAATAAAATAAAAGAAAAAAGAAATTCCCAGGCGTCCGAGCGCTTTGCGCCCTAATTTTAATTTCGGACGTTAAATTCGTGACAACCTAGGTACACATGTTATCCCCAACCAAATTGAACTATTTTTTCTACTTCAATGAGCACAAATTTCTCGCTCTCGCTTACACTATTGGCAATTCCCGGGAACTCTCGGTTCGAGCGTAACGGGACATTGCGCGAATGACATCCAGTATTCATCAATTTATAAGACGTTGTCACGTCAATAAGTCAGCAGGCGTTAGTGATAGTCTAATGACATATATCATTGTTTATATTAACAGTTGTTCTTAAATTATGTTTGTTTTTTTTTCATCAATTTACACATACGGATTAGTAATAACAAGGAGTTCCGTTTTAATTTCTCTCACGGGACATTCCATGTATAACGTCTTATTTTGGACAGATCCCATATCGATACACGTAGCGTACAGAGCCAATTCTAAAGGTTTGTATTTTTCAATGTTACAACTAGCCTGCAAAAAGATAAAAAATTATTAATTATTTCCTTAATCTCAAATCTGTGTTTCTAAAGCAATAAAAACATCAGGATTTTAAAGTAAGCTACGAAATAAAATCCGTAAAGCGTTAATTAAGTACAACTTACCCAAACTTTAATAAAGGGGTTGTGGTTAGCCGGCCTAAAGGTCACAGTAAATGTAACATCTGTGCGAGCGGCAATGTTTCCTTCAATAGGAGAAATTGTAAACTCGTCCGATTTCAGAGGCTGCCACCAGAATCTATGGGAGTATTTGTCAATTTTCACACAAGCGTAGATGATTAGACCAAATTAAAATGATTAAGAAAACATAAGGATCATTCGCACCCTGCATTAAAGTCACCTTTGTTTTGCAACATGACCTTTAATATTTTACAGCCCCGTTTGCGCACACGACCAAATTGTAAAGAGTTCTGACTGAGGCATAGACTCATACCCGTAGCGCTGCCGCTAAGTTGCACCAGAGGCCTTTCGAATTCGAATACTTTCATGGTTAACTGCAACAGTATAGAATAGTTAATTATTTATATTATTTTATTTCTAGAAAAATCTTACATCTTCAGTCTCCTACCATCTAGTCCCATAACAAATCATTAGTTTAAAAGAAGAATTCAAACACATCTCACAAATCAGGAAAAATACGTAAAAAGAAGTAAACTATTGCTTTCGGTACCATTATAGTAATAAAATGCAAAAAGAGCACCGAATAGAGCTTTTAAATTTTAATATAATAATATTATTATTGTATTATAACGAACATCGAAAGTAAACAAAATTTATATCATTGTTGTCGATTTTGTTGGAAAAACTGCAGAATGAAATGAAAACATAAAAAAACACAAGAGGCACTGTCGATCACAAAATAATATTACCTGTACATTTAATTTGCTCGTAATTCCAACAGGCTTGAATTGTATTTTCAATGGAACCTTGTGATAAGGTTGTATAGTACATTTATTTGGTATGACTTTCAACGAGGAAAGCGCATTTTGCACGTCTAAAGCAATTTGTTGTTGCACCTTATCATCATTGTAGGATTTCAGCATTTTACCTCTGTAAGTGATATTAATGTGAAAAAATAAAATGCAACAGAAAATTGTGACTACTATATTAATTAATTTTAATTCTACGTATATATAGTATATACGTAGAATTAAAATTATTTTATTGCTTAGTTATTATAAGACATTTTATTGCGTTTTGAGTTGTTTTTCTATCTTACCTTCTACAGTTTCCTAGAGTTCTACAAAGTTGGTTGCTTGTTTCCCAATTTAGAGCAAATGAGGTAGCGTTCATTTGTTATTTAGCGATTCATAATCGTGGAAGATTTGGAACTGAATAATTTTATTCTGACTGATGGCCTTTGTTAGTCTACAATACTTACACCATTTTTGGATTGAAATTCAAAATTAACTTAGTGCAAGAGCTTCCGTGAACCTTCGCCGTTGCTTTAACCGTGCTGCCTCAGGTTCGACTTTTTAAACATAAAATAAAGTGTACACCGCCTTTTTAATGTGATAGCAAAGAGGTTGGTCGACACATCAAGTAACCAGAGGGGCGGCTTATGCCTTGCACACAGGTTAATGTTAAGCATTACCATACAACGTGGCAATGCTACCAGCCTTCTGAGCACCGCTGCCAAGCGACGACGGTTTGGCACAGATATATCTTTTGTAAATATTTTGTAAAATATCTATTATATTGTAATCTCATTTTAATAAAATCATTGTTATGGTTTAATATATTACAATAAAATAAGGGAAACAATATTATTAAGAATCTATGGAAGTTACACGGAAAAGCTTTGTGGATTCCATTTCAGTATTTAACGATGAAATTGAATAATTGCGAAAATTAAACTTATGCTAAAAAGGATCTTTACAAGTCTAGCAAAAATAATTTAAAATAGTAAAGGAATTATTTTTTATCAATCAAACCTCTCGTGTCCGGGATCGCTTTCTTGAACATTCACTTTGAAGCCTAAACATATGCTTGACGCTTCAGACTTATTCGTGTCGTTTGTAAGAGTGTAAGTCTCTTTGAAAGAAAAGCTAGCATCAATCGGTACTTTGCTATGGTTCATCACTTCGATTTGACGCACAATTTTATCACCAACTTTAACTGGGCCCAAATCAAAGCTTTTTTGACAGCCATCAAATAAATCAAATAGTAGTGGTACACCTAAATCATTCAAGAACGTAAGTTTTTACTTATTATTAAAAAATAATTTTAAAGAGATACAGAGACTGCTTCCCTTAACGGTCCCACATTAGCAGTTAGCCTGCAATCTCTGGTCGCACCACTCACTTCGAAACCTATGAGAAAATTGTGAGTGTGTGGTCTATTGCAATTAACTGACAGACTAATATCGGCCGGCGGACTGCTAATGTGTGGGACCCTTTAAGGCTATGTATCGCAATGAGTCATAGAAAACGAACGCCTGGCGATAAAGCGAGAAACGATTTCCGAACAAAAAAGCGCATTTGTTTATTTGAATAGGTTTGCAGGTAAAAGTATAATGAAATTGGCAATGTCCTGAAATGATGGGGAAAGAAATTTTTAAGTCTTCTGAATATAGGGTTAAGTTACAATCTATCCTTTCACGTAGCAGACCATTTGGACTAATCATTATTATGTTGTGGGAAAGGGAGGCCCCCGTTAAAACGGCCTGAAAACAGATTTCAGCTTGCTAAGAACGCCTATCTATGATAGAAAAGCTTCTGACTAAACTAGGTATCAATATAGGTTTTTACTGCCGTTGGATTCTATATAAACATGGTCGTAATTAGGAATTTAAAGAAAGTCACTAAAATAGCTACCGACCGAGTCGTGGTTCCGCCCTCTCGGGCGCCCTCGGATCGGACTGCTAACGCGTAAAAATAGTAACCGTCCAAGCTGAGGTTACCCTCACCGGGGGACTCTTGTGTCGAGTTACCACCTAATAAACCTAAAGAGCTATGCCACCTCTCAATCCGGTGAAGCAGTAAAGGCCAGCTTGTCTGGGCAACTGTGTCAATTCGTCCAAAAAAAATAGGAATTTAAAACAGTTTTATCATCTGTAATGAAAGAAATGATTTCCCTACCTTCTCCCTTTATAGTAAGGATTTCTTCACATAAAGAGTTTACCCAGAATTGTAACTTAAATTCATATACTTTGACTTCTCTAGGACGAAAATAAATTGATATTTTCAGACGTTCTCTAGACTGCACGGCAGTATTCTTGTTGTACTGGACGTAAAGTTCTGGCAAGTTGCTAAAGTTTAAGTCAACGCTGTAAATGTAAGGTTATATATAGTAATCGTTAAAGCGTTTGAAAAGAACCGTCTCGATAATCTAGACGCAAAACGCCGCGAAAGGAAATCTCGCCCCAAGTCCTCCTACAACTACACCTACAATATCAACGGTCAGCTTCATTGTGCTACTTGCAACCGAGCATTTAAGAGCAAGTTCGGCTTCGCAAGCCATATCAGGGCTCATGCCCGAAGGTAGTCAAGGTCGCCGTCACCGGTCACGGTGTGGATTATTATTTATTTAGTTTAGGGTATCGGTATGCAAAACGGAAGGTCGTAGGTTCGAATACACCATCGTTCGACTATTGACGTGTATCATCTCCTAACACAAGCTCGTGCTTAGTTAGAATGTTAGTAATTTTCATCAAAAAAATATTGTAAGCTTTCTTTTATTAAACAAAAATCGTTTGTAATCTTTATCAATATTTAAATGACAAGTTAATATTGAATAGAATCGTACGCAGAAAATTGAGTTGTAGCAGAATGAGATAGAGGAAATTTAAATATGGAATAAAAAGAGAAAATTATAATAAAAAAAAACACATCATACATTAACGGGACGTCGTCAGAATTCTCAAAGGCGATATTTTTTTTATAAGTTGTCTCAGGTGCATTTACTATACACTTGCCAAAGTCAAAGTCCATGCATGAGAAGTGATACTTCGGTTTTTCTATTTCAGCGTGAAGATATATTTCGTACTCCGGACCATCTACGATCTAAAAAGTTAATGTCTCATTTTCAAGCAATTCTTGCGTCGTAAATTAAAGCATAGCACATTTAACACGACTGCAATTTATGCGATGTTTATGCAAAAACAAGCAGAAAGCATTGTTTTTACATTATAATCGTTCCACTAACGTGAACTACTGGTTACGTCCCACGGGTTTGTCCCATTTTTGTTTCGTTCTCATGGTCCTCGTGGACCCGTGGAGGTCGATTTACACGTTAAGTGTTTATAGAAGATTATGAGGTATTAATAAAAAACAAGTAAACACTTACAGACAACGTCACGGGAAAAGCGTGCACAGGCACTTGTTTAAGATTGAAATACAAAATGCACTCGACCTCGTTCCCTGGTGACACGTGGCCGGTGCTCGGCTCTATATTAACTTTCAAATACTTCTTAACAGGCGTACTGGAATAATGCCAGTCGAAGAAGAACGTCGCTGATCCGTCATTCTTTATTACGAATGGCACTGTTCTCTCGTAGGTAGAAGCAGTCTGGAAAATATTCACGCATCGGTTATAAAACAATATGGACGAGGTATTTTATGAAACTTCGTGAGGATAAATTTAGGAATGGAATTTAACACATGCTATAGAAAGACTCTGTGCCCGAAAATATCAAACTGTTGTAATTAATTCTAACATTACATTTGAATAAATAACATTTTTATAATCAGAGCTATTTATATTAGCTTATCATTGGGTTTCCGTTTTTTGGATATTTAATTTCTTAAACTGCTTGTAAACCAATAGTCGTTTGTTAAACTGCGATTACATAAGGATCAATTATCTGTCATCAAAACGATGAATCCCAAGTGACATATTTGTACCGCTTTTATTTACTTATTGGAATAGTGCCAGTACAATGATAGCATTTTATTTGCTAACGTACAAATTACCGATCTGAAAGATTCTGATAAAGCAATAAATCGAGTTGAAGATAGCTGTAATGAATCTGTCAATATGCGGTAGTATTTTCGTGAGGAGGAAATTTATGAAAATGTACAATACTTGTAGATTGACTTGGAGAAGTGTGTGCAGGAATTGCATGGTTTAATTCGGCTATCAAAACGCAGCAACCGAGGCGAAATTAAATATTGTTGGACATGAACTAAGCTCTTATCTTGGTCTTTCATTATGTTTACAACAATCATATGTCGTAACCTCCTGCCAACATTTAAACTGTATAATAAACTCACTTTATCGAGATGAATGTTCGTAACGGCTTCGCTTTTAAGAGTGTGTTCATTCCCTATGAGAGAATAGGTAACTATTGGCTTAATCGAGTAGCTCAAAGCATTAACGCACAATGTCAATAACTTAGTCAGATGCTTGATGCTGCAGAAAA
This sequence comes from Meandrusa payeni, assembly GCA_029286785.1. Classification (NCBI taxonomy): domain Eukaryota; kingdom Metazoa; phylum Arthropoda; class Insecta; order Lepidoptera; family Papilionidae; genus Meandrusa; species Meandrusa payeni. The sequence goes on along the minus strand of JAGSMX010000012.1, from coordinate 5,341,904 downwards.
TCTTAAAAGATAACGGGCCATCGTTTATTGGAGTGTAAATCACGCTGAAATAAAGAGATATATTGTAATCTAGGAAAAATATAGAAAACATTGCAATAAAATAAGTAAATATGTATATGCAGTTACTTATATCACTGATAAAACATTATTTTGAATTGTAATTAAGCTTTTAAAAAGTTGTGATATTTTTTATTGAATTACTCGCCTTTATGTTCACACTGTTCCAAATTTAGAAATTAATGTTGGGTAAGAAACTCCAAACATGCTAAAATTCTAAAAAAACGATCAATTTATTTGAGATCTACAGAAATTAATCATAGAAGCTGCCTTTATAGGATTGATAAATTATCAAATATTCTAGAAGCACTATTACACAACAATATTCAGTATTATTGTAATGTACTCACTTGATTGGAGTTTCAGAACGTGGTTTTAATATACCACGTTCCGGAATAATCACCACTGGTGTCTTTCCAGACTCGTCACACAATGAATTACCTTTAAATTCAAATGTGAGACTTTCGTTCTCGTTATTCTTTATTTTCACCACATTTTCGCTAGTGAAACCAACTAGTGAATTTCTTATCAATAAAATTGTTGGGACAAAAGACACATTTGACTCTTTTACAAAGCCAACTACCAGTAAATTCATCACTAGGGAATGAGCCGGAATCACAAATTTCCATTGTGATTCATAAACCTGTAATGATCAAATTAATGTTTTTGATTATTTTCATTTTTTGATATTATATTATTTAAAATTGATTTTTTTCCATCCCACCTGATGTTAAGTGGAAATGCAGTCCTGGATGGTAAGGCGCACTAGCTTAGTAAATGCTTATTCACTCTACTCTTGAAAATAACCACATTGTAATCGGAAGGAAAGATAGACGCGGGCAAACTATTCCAGTCCTTTGCTGTACGAAGAATGAAAGACGAAGCAAATCGCTTCGTTCGGATGAAATCCCGCAGTGCGTCTAGAAGTCCGATGGTGGAAAGGGGATGGGGGAATTAGATCACGTAGCATGATTACTTTGGAACAAATATAAATTCATATATGCTGACATAATTGGTGTTTAACATACCCCAGAAGCTGTCGGTGAGAAAGAGAACACAACTTCCGTAGAAGTACCGCCCTCTACGAAACCTTTTAATTTATTACAATGGACGGGTACAAACTCTTGCGCTTCTGACATCACTACTTCAAATATAAATTCATATGATTGACTTGTAGGATTAATGACATTAAATGACCTGAGAAAGTATTAAAAAAAACTTACTACAAATATATATATGATATAAATAAAGAACACATAACGAGAGTAATAAGTACTAAGTTTATCGCTTAGATTTTTTCAATATCGTCAACATTGCTATTAAGTAGTAATTGTTCCTGTTCCCAAGTTATTTGCTTACCTCATGAATAAATATCGAGGAAGTATTGGTATATTTGAATAACCAAAACTATAAAAGAACCATTGCTAGAGTTAAGATAAATTTTGTAGAAAAATAAACCAATTTGTTACTTCTTATAGCATCCGGGGCCGAGGACTTTAAATTCTAACACGATAGTATCAGGGGGTAAGGTCCCAGATACTTTTCTTTTTCCCGAAGACAAATAGTCACTTTCTTCAATATCAAGATGCACATAAGGAATGAAGGATTTTGCCATCATTCTGCTGGTTATGTTTTGGTCATATGGATCTAAATTATCTGAAACAAAATTATCCTCTTAGAAACTTTAAAATTCTTCTGCATTTATTATGTTTCGACAAATTTTAGTACTTACCTATCGTACTTTGTAGACGGACCTTAAACAAAAAAGCATCAAGCGGTGCAAATGTCACTTTAAAAGTTTCAATGTCTTTCGGATTCAAACACGCTTTATCCGGTTCTATGTGGAATGGTAAATCAGTCTCAAACCAAGTGTCCACACTTTCTCTGCTTACGCTTCCACTGAATAACGTCATTTTACTTGGATCTGAGAAACCCGAGAAAGAATTTACTTGACGCAGTACTCAAAAATTGAATAATCATTTTTATTTGCCAGGATTGTATTTTCTTATATGGATTTTTTTAAGTTAACATTCAAACTTTTTAGACAACAAGTAAAAATACATACTTCAGAATAAAATAAAGTGAAATATTGTCAAGGGCAAGTAATTAACAAAAATGTTTTGGTGAAGAAAATAGAAATTACATGAACGACCAAAATGCTATATTAAAATTATTTCTTATATTTATAAAAATAACGTTACTATCATCCCGCTTAAAAATATATTTATATAGAACTTAATTATTTAATCCAGTTTACGCGTTTCTTCAGAGTCTTCTAGAGAGTTCTTGACCTAAAATAATTGGCAGTTAAAAAGACTTCAATAATTGTAATGGACTAAAGAGTTGTAATGGTGACAAATATATTATAATGGTAAGTATACTCGTAGCAGTTAAAACATAGATAGTCATCATTGCTGTAATGGTGCTGCAACAAATTGATAGAACAGTCAATAGTCATGTCATGTATGTTTTAATTTAAATAAAAATAAATATTTGTATCATGGTGTCAGGTGTGGGGTAACGCATAATAAAAATGTAAAAATTTGGTAGGAATAATAGATAGAATGTCCAAGAAAGAAAAAAGTAAGCTAATCGAAATAGAAGCTATGGCACCGGCGATATATGCGGCGTTGCAACAGCCAACCGCTATGCAAGAGATAGGCAACATGGCAGTGAATTGGAAGGAATGGAAAAGTTCATTTGATTCTTTTTATTTAAATTAAAATATACATGACATGAGTTTAGTTTCTTTGGTTTTTATATAAGAAGAGAGATGTAATGGTGTTGCTTAGCAACAGTCAATAGTCATGTCATGTATGTTTTAATTTAAATAATAATAATACATTTTTTTAATAATAATGTGATTTTATTTCAAACCAAAAATTCATGTACAAACCGGTTCGATAATAGCCGCAGTAGTAAAAACTGTGTCGCAGCTATTAACGCCATCTCCAAACAGTTAAATACAAATACAAATTTAGTAAAATTAACAACTTATAATGTTATTTAGTTTAATCGTTTTGTGTGTGTGTGAGTGTGTTTGTGTGTAAAAGGTTCCGTGTGTTGAAGAGTGACTGCATGTGTAGGGATGAGTATGAAGGGAGTGGGTTACTTTGACTGTTTATTATGATTTTAAAAGATCTTCTGTAAATTCATACGAGAGGGTTTGGAGCCATTCAGTAATATGTGTCTTACATTCTTTTAATGGTAATGGGTATATATATAATAATTTAATTACTTTATTGTACAAAAAGGCACTTAGGACGTAAAATTGATATCTAGCGAAATCAGTTCTGTGGGCCACAATGGCGCAAACCCTGTCATGTCTGCGCTGTGTATTATAAAGTGCAGGTTCGAACTTAAGAAGCGAATGTTTTCGAAGTACTGCGTGCAAATAAAAATAAATATTTATAACAATTACCATTATTAACATTTTCATCAATTCTCTCCATGGGAAGCGGATCTGTTTCATTGGTCTTATGTACACTAACGGATGATCCGGACATATTTTGTACTTCCTGAAAAGTATGACACTTTATTACACTTTTTTCTTTATTATTTAAGATCTACAATGTTTGACATTGTACTACCTTTAAATCGGACTTCTTTAGCCTTACAGGAAATTCATCATCAATTACGAAATTCCAGGTTATTTTCATGGGTACTTTGCCAGTATTTTCCACTTTGAAATCAAAACTTCTCGTCTATTAAAATTTTAAAGCACCAAGATTAGAAAAGATATAGAGAATAAAGTTTTTAATTAGAAATATAAATTAACCTGATAGATAAAAGTATCTTGTAACGTTATTTCTTCAACTAAATCGCACATGTATTTAGTATATTCAGTTTTGACCGAATATATAATGAGTATTGTTATATTTCCAGTAAACTCATTAATTGCAGAAGACATCATTTTATTTTCCATTATCGTGTCACATCTTTCGTTAATGTTTACGTCTCTAAAAAAGAACATTTTTTTAATTAAGTATTAAAAACTACTTAAAACTAACAAACAAATTTCACCCATCTTATAAAATATATCTGACAGGAGGTAACCTGTTACGAAGACCAACAAACACAAAGCACAAATTTTACCAAGATAACATAAGAATCCGATAAGTTATTCAGTCTGTCAATCTGTTCAAATAGTAATACTTAAACATACGCTATAGATTACACTGATATGTGTGTAAGTTATTTCACCTGTTGCGATTGAATAAAGTCATAGTTTGGCGACTGTCCCATGTAATTTCTCTTGAATCGGCAGTTAGAATATCATCACTAACAGCCGATAATGAACAGGTTAAAATCTCCTGTAACGTAAATATTGTGTATCTTAGTTTTATTATGTTATTGTTGAATTTTACTTGTTCAGGGAAATTTGGTTACCTTTTCAAGGGCAATTGGCTGAGCGGAATAAAAAATAATTTCCAAATCCTTCTCTTCTCCAGGAGAAATAAATCCAGCGGATGGTCTAACAACAATATATTCACATTCCATCCAAAGAAATTTGTAGACCTTTTCAGAATTGTTAACCATGATAATCGATCTCCTTTGTGTAAAACATAGTTGACAACCCCCTAAATTATAAATAATAGTTTGTGGTATAATTTAATAGATAGTAAATTAAATATCTGAATGGGACACATGAAAGATAAGCATACCTAGGTCCATTACATACTTAAGAACGGGAGACTCTGCCGAAGATTCCGTTTCACTATGCCTTATTGATGCTTGAGAAAGTTTTTTAGTTTTCCTAGACTCAGTAAATTTCAACTTCTTTTTTTCAGCGGAAGATTTGCTTCTCCTCCTTGTATCGGAAGTAGATATTGTAGACCTAAATATAGTTCATTCGTTGTTCAGTCGGTATTGCTTAAAACTCGAATGGTTTTATGTCATAGATTTATAACTATAATTAATTGTTCGTCCCTTGTTACATTTTTTATACAAAGCGATATATAGGTTTATTAAAAATATCTTAAATAGCCTTGAATTAGTCTAAAAGCTCCAACAGGAATTATATAATCGATTATGTTCGCTGGAAAGTAAGGCAGCCTTGGAAGAGACACCCAAAAATTGGAATTCAAGAAGAAGACAACTCTGCGCTACAGAATGTCCAGAGGTCTAGCTGATAGGAACAGATGTTTGTCTCATTGCTTTACTTAATAAATGTATTTCATTACACTTATTATATATACAGAAATATTTAATTACCGATCCGAAGATTTATACGCTTCCAAGTCTATGTCCATTGAAAGCATTTCAAGCCCCATAAGAATAACGTCCTCCATGAATGCTTCAGCTTCACACAATATCTGTGAGTATAATATTACTATGAAAAGACTACATTTTTTTTATACTTTCTAAGCAAATGCTTGACTACGACCCCACCTGCATTAAGTGGAAATGCCTACTTACTCTACTCTTGAAAATACCCACATTGTAATGGGAGGGAAAGACAAACGCGGGCAAACTATAAATACATAAAAATAGGTACTAGCAGTGGCAATATCGAGATGTTAAGGTACTTTATTTTTGTTATACTACAAGTTGAGTATTAAAAAGCTACAACGAAAATGTATGACCACAGAGCTGATTTGAAAGGTGGGTAAAAAATGGTCCTAGGCGAACGTGTTATCATATATTGATGATTACCATATACTTTTCGAATGGATTATTAACAACTGTAAGTGTGATATCACAAACTGTTTTGCCTTTTTGCAAAGGACTATAATGTACGTAGAGGGTTACAATTTCATTTGGTGTCACAGACACTTTCAAAGTTATGTTCACATTATCTGTAAGAAATAATTAGTTAATTATGACTACATTAATCTACGAAAATATTTTATCACATTGTATTAATTGCAAAATTACCATTATTCCCATTAAGTACTATGTAGACAGTATTTGGTGCCGCTGTTAACCAATACAACGGTCGACCTTCGCCAACTGTTTGTATAATATTTGCTATAACTGTTGCGTTCACAGAACTTATGTTTTTAAAAGATAAATGCCTGCTAGTGACGGCACCTAAGCAGGTAACAGGAAACTGGAGTGACGCAAACCTGTTACTTTTAATTTTTGGTGATATTAATCGTATTCTGGGTATCACCCCTTCTCCTATCAAACATATTCTAAAACTTTGATATTGACCTTCCAACTTTTTTAAATTTATCTCCAATACTGCTCTGTAATCCTAAAATAATAATCATATATTTAATCTAATTTAATAAACTGACGAAAAGTCTAAACTTGTTAAAACTATGCATGTTTTTTTTACCTCCAGAGCTTTCGGGGTGAAAAATATATTCAACTTCTTGTGCATCAACGGTTCTATGTGAGTTTCATATTTATCTAAGAAAAATATATCTTGATTGGAATTATTTTGGTAGTGTAATTTCATATTTAAAGCGCACGGTACTAAACCGCTGTTGTACAAATCCAGCGCTCCAGTATGACTTGTGTTTACCACTACGCCGTAAAAATAAAGTGTAACTATATCTTCCACGAAAACACAATGAGGTGAAGGCTGAAACAGTTATTCATACATTATTACATATTACGTAGTTTATAAATTTTAGCAATTTCTTTTAAACATTGTTACCTCTGGAATTTCGTATTCTGAAATGTTATTAACAATTAAATGTTCTCTAAATGTTGATTCCAGATTCCAAAAGTCTAGCGTTGGTAATGCTCCTGTTCCCACTAATCTCAATGGAACTCCGCTCGCCTCTGCAGGACAAGTATCGCTAATGACAAAATGTATAGTTTCTTCAAACTTTTTTGTTGCCGTTGCTAAAAACTGTATCTTGATTGTTCTGCTTGTCGCAGGTGCTAGAAGATTGTCTTCGTTCAATATAACAAAATTTCCGCATCTCAGTGGGGGATTCTTTATTCTGTGCATTGAAAAAATAAAAAAAGAATCCAAGCTTATTTATTTTATTACAATTAATTAACAGTAAAATTACATGATTCAAATATATGGATTTACTTGTTATCTTTTAGTTTTGGTGGTGCCACGGTGTCCGGGTTTATCTGATATTCAGCAGGTAAAATTATTTCGTAGGTAAATGGGCATTTACTAGTATTATTTAGAATAACTTCTCTTACAATCCCATCACCGACTGGTATAACATGAAAGTTCAATTCACCCAAAGGAAAAAGTGTGAACCTAAAAGATTAATATAAAATAAATGAACACTGAATATATGAATCATTCATTTTTTAATTATAAAAATAATACGTACGTATTATAAAACGATGCTATTGTCACACAAATAGGAAACTTTGCGATAATCATTTGAGTTTTGCTACCATCTAACAATGTACAAGAATAAACTGGGACGTTGACCAAGTTCAATGAAGTAGTGGGTGTGCATTCGAATTGTATAATGATAAGTTTTGCTGCTGCAGGTAACATCCCACACTCAGGAGTAGCTTCGAAAGACTTTAATAAACCCGGTTCTGGAAAATTCCTCACCTTCTTCAACCTTTAAAATTGAAAAATATCAGAAAAGTATTAAGAAAGTTTCTAATTAGAATTTCATAAACTAGGCCCTTACTTGTAAAAAATATTATATTTGCCACGGTTTAATAAATACATGTCACGTGAAACTGTCGAATTAACTTTAACATTTCCAAAATTAAGAAAGTTTTCAGATACGTTTTCGTAAGCGCAGTCTATCATAACGTCATAACATTCGGCTGAGAGATATAAGGAATCTACAATCATCGGTTCACCTCGACCTTCAGCATCATATATCTGAAGAAAAACATTGGTTAAGTGAATAATTTTAATGGTTTCTCTCAAACGCAACATGCATTAAAATGAAATACAATAAAAGCTTTTTAAATAAATAAAATTTAAACTAGACTTGTTGTATTATATATATTTTACGCCGTCGCTTAAACTAGAATAATGTCCTGTGATAAATGTCACCAAAATAGATAAATAGTATTTTGGCCACATTACTTTCTTAAACAAAGAAATACAATGTGCAATGGAGTTAAAGGCAAACAACTTTATCTTTTCCAAATATATGTATTAGTCAATTGATCATCACCAATTATCCCGAGTGATTATAGTGAAAGCAATTATTGTTCAAATTATTGAAATCACGCGATGAGCATACTAAGGTTACGTTGGAAGTATTCAACTTGTACGTTTCCGTGTCCGGCCGACCTTTTATATTTAAGTATCGGTGGAAACCTTCAATTCATTTGGTGTACGAATACTTACATTGATATGAGATGAGTTAACATATGTTGATCCCTTGATCATTTGCTCCATCTTCTATAAAAATTATATGTATGTGCACATCTATGAAATTTAATAGGCATATATACTTACATCGACGGTCAACATCTTATGTGAGATGACGCCTACTTGGCAAGCTATGTAAGTTACAGGTACAACTTCATTATCATATCTGGGTATTATACTAGAGGTTTGGGATATTATAAAATCCTCAAGAAAATCTTCCGAGTTCCGTATTTTCCACATTATTGGTAAAATGGAATCATTTTTGACGATAAATCTGTCATCTTTGCGACGATAAAGAAGATGTTTGCCGTAATCTAAATTTAAAAGGGTGTGTTTATATCTGCAGTTAACCAACGACAAAAGTATATTTTTAATTCACCGTAATAAACTAGCACTTTTAATATGTTCCTAATTTTTTCATTTTTCTATTTACCATCGGTATCTCTTCATTGCAAGCATACTAGCTGTAATTTTATTATGCATTATCTGTCAGTGTTCGGCAATGTTGGTGAAACTGTGGTCCTAGATTGCCTACACATTGTTAGCTTTGTATATAAATGTAAAGCCTCAAGATGATGTCAAATGATAAAATGTATATGTGGCTACGTTTTAGCCGTATGCAGTATAATATATTTTCGACTAGATATAGTTTAGTAACATTAAAGTAACGCGTCTAAAAAATACGATTTTACCAATAAGTTTTGTTGATGGCAATACTTCCACTATGGGTACAACTCCGCTACAAGCGATGTTTACGGTGACAATCTCCGGATTGTCTTTTACACAAAATAGGAGAACATTGTTATGCTCCCCCACTTCTGCTGGAGCTGCAGATATTGTTAGTTTCCCTCGACTTTCAGGCTGGAAAGAAACATTAACCTTCTATTGTTACATAAAACTTTTATTTGAAAAATTATTATTAGGACACAACATTGTCAAACATCCTGTTGGAGTGTCCAATCAACGCGGCTGAAAGATATGATTTGGAAGAGTATACGGGCTTGGCAATGAAAATAGAAAACTTATCAACACTTATTAGTAACAAAGACGTAAGACATAAATTCTTGATCTACTGCAAAAAAGTTGTAGAAAAGGTTATAAAGAGAAATAAAAATTAGTATCAAAGGAGCTCTCTACACGTATTGCTGTCGCAAGGGTTGTAGAGAGCCCAAACACAGTGTATAGCAGGAAATAAGAAAATGTAACAATAAAAATAATAAGTATATATATAGAGAAAGTTAATAAATAGAGAAATATAGAGATAAGTAAAGTAAGAGAAAATTTTGTAACAAGCCGGTAAGAAGAATAAATAACGGTATGCTAAGAATAAGTGTAAGATTGCTAAATTAGTGTTAAAACAGAGAATACAATAAGTGGAATATGTATGAAGTGTATTTTAAATTAAAGGTAGAGTAAGGATAGATATAAAAATGTAATAGGAAAATAGGAATAAGCTTAAGAACAATGTACATGTACATGTAACAACTATGTAACATTATTTAGAGATGTAAGAAAGAGATGAATGTAAAATATCCCTAACCACCCACGTTGGGCGAACTAGATATAGCAAAAAAAACATTGTCAAACAACAGCAGATTATCGTCTCGTCTATTCCGCTTAGGCTTTTACGTATGAAGCGAACGTACGTAAACGCTTACTATTATTATAAAATGTTAAACCTTCCTGAAACACAAATGCTTTTTCATCAAACCATTTTGTTTTCTATTTGTTTATAATATTTATTTCAACGGTAAGCAGCAGACGTGATCAGTGCTAGGTACACTATGTCGGCTTGGTTAGAATTCAAGCATGATTTTTACCGATGATTCTTTACAAGTGAAATAATAGCTTGCGTTTCGTCGGAGGCTGCGAACAATCCTTGCGCGATATAAGTATTTTATGGGAAAACCTTGATAAGATTAGGAGCGTTACTGGAGTTTCTTCGGCCACTTCTTCTCCCAGCGCTAACGCTTCCCGAAGTGGCATATAAGTTAGTTTAGCTTAGATCGTCCCAATAGATTTTGTTATTAAAATAGCTACCGACCGAGTCGTGATTCGGCCCTCTCGGGCGCCCTCGGATCGGACTGCTAACGCGTATTAATGGTGACCGTCCAAGCCGAGGTTACGCCTCACCAGGGGGACCCTTGTGTCGAGTTACCACCTAATAGAGGTTCAGGCTAAGCGACCTAAGAGCTATGCCACCTCTCAATCCGGTGAAGCAGTAAAGGCCAGCTTCTCTGTGCCAACTGTGTTAGTTTGTCAAAAAAAATTGCTTTTCGTGTGGTATAACATCAGGAATCCGTCGGATACGTTTGGTGCTTTAATAACGATTTATTCACATGAATATACCTCTAATGTCATATTCCGTTTGTCAAAGAGAAACACATCAGTTTCACCCAGAAATTCCACTTCAATGTCAGCGGTGATCAAGGACGAATTCTTTAAATCAATGGAGTAATATTCTTCATATATTCTAGACAAACGAGAACAGCTATTAGAGAATTTATGTATGCAAAATTATATTTATTTGGCAATTATTGTTACTGTTAATTAATTTATTGATATTTTTCCATCTTTCTTCTAGTGTTGTCCTGACAGTCATTGCAGACGCAAAGGAACAGGCCCTAGTGCCACCATAAATCGGATTTTGCTTCTTCGCGGTTCCTTTCTCCGGGTTTTCCGATATACAATGTGATACAATTCACTAACTTTTTCGAGGATTACTAAGTTTTAATTTTGAAAGCATCGATAATCGATTATACTCAACTTTTGAGTTAGATTATTGATCGGTTTAAACTTGCGAGGTTTCTTATATATAGATGAATTGTGTGTGCGTGTGTGTGAACATAAAACTTTGTTACTGCAAAACATATACGCTGGTATAAAACTAAATGCTGACCGATTGTTTCCTACGAAAATTGGACCAAACTGGAATACTTTAATATCATCTAAATATGTAACTTTGTATATACTGTCTTCTATTGTTCTTCGAACAAAGTCTTTAAACATTTTTTTCGGGCGACTGTCTAATCTGAAAATTTAATTGAAAATATTAGTAATTCACACGTTCTCCCTCACTCTGTATACATACCCACAAGTACACGCTCGAAAAAATAATAAAACTTAACGATAATATTTTACATAATTGGGAAACATATAAATTTGTTATTCGTTCATTCATTTTTCATTATTAAGATTTTTATTGAGTTAGTATAATATCTGACCTCGGTAAGTCACAAATTCCGCTGACTGTGACAATTGTCTGTGACGCGGGCCAACCTTTTACTTCAACAAATCGTTTCAAATTGAAATTCCCTTCGACTTTCGGACTAAATGTATATTTACATCTGACTAAATCTCCTGGTTGCAAAATTATGCGATGTTCCCGATCTAAAAATATTTAAATCATTAATTAAAAAAGTTGTTTTTGTTATCGTGTTTCAAATGCTAAAACAGTAACATTATAAGCTTGTTATTGTTAAGCAAAAAAAAAACGCAATGATATTGAAATAAATCACTTCTTATTTTGGAATGAAATACGCTGAGAAGTCAAGAGGACTATACCGTTTCACCGGACTTTACTTGTACGAGCTCTTAGCTCTTACGTGGTTCCTCTAATTGGGAAAGCATTCCGCCCTAAATGTGTTTGAGTGGGCTGATATAAGGCCCTGGTATGAGCTACCAGGAGGAGGTCATCAAGTTGCATAGTACGCTAATAACCGAGTTCGATCCCAGGTGCGGATGAATTTGTTTGTTGCTAAATTAAGTGGTGACTTACTCCTTTCTTGTAACTGTAATTTTACCTTTTAATTGCAAATAAGTAGAGCAGATGTATAATATATTTCTACGTCATCCTTACCTAATACAGCATTACTTCTTTAATCATAACATATCCGAAAATATTGCAATACTGCAGGTATTGTAGTATTTTCGGATTTTATGTTTTTGTGGATAGTGTTCCTAACGAAGCTAAAAGTTACGTAGATAAATTTACACTTACCCGACTTTGATTTCACTTTACTCAATGGTAAAGGACACAGAATATCCAATTTGCTTTCTTCGCTGGTAATCCTCTCCGAAGATGTCAAAGGTATGTCAGTTGTGGATGTTTGTGAAGATGTTACCTAAATTTACAAATTTTACGTAAGAGCCGTGGTAGCTCAGTGTCCGCGCGGTTGGCTCAAGTTGCGTAGTACGCTAGCAACCCGAGTTAGATCCCCGGTGGCCGGTACCAATTAATTTGTTGTTGCAATTTTATGTGCTGATTTACCGCGCGCTCGGCGGTGAAGGAAAACATCGTGAGGAAACCTACATGTTTTAGAATATTTTTCTACGGCATGTGAAGTCTGCCAATCCGCACTAGGGCCGCGTGGTGGACTATGCCCTTATACTCTCTTTACAGAGAAGGCCTGCGCCCAACAGTGGGACATGTATAAAGGCTGTAACTTTACTTTACGTAACACAATATGTTACAGATATACACATGGGTACGGTGCATTGCGATCGGCCCATTATGTCACTACTATAGAGACACATACTATAGAGGTTCTGAATTTTACAGAACCTCTATAGTATGTAACAGAGAACATAGACTACATATGTTTAATTTTCAAGGAACAAGTTGTTGATAGTTAAACTTGCCTCCAAACAACAAATAAAATTGACTACCTTTTTACCACAAGTGCAATGCCACTTTGATAGTATAATTAAAACATTATCTTGACATGAATCATCTATGATATTTAGGTCATTGATCAGATTGCATTCACATTTTTTGATCTGAAATTAAAGAAAATATGTACATATACCAAACTTTTCCAAATAAAAAAAAAACTCAAAATCGATTAATAAATGACAATGCTATGAGTGCGCAAACATAAAAATAATACAGATATATAGAGAACGTCTTACGTTTTTATAAGGTAATAAAAACTATATTTTAAAAACATGCTAAACTTATTTTATATTCACATGCATATATGTAAATATTTTTTACTTTAAATTATAAAATAAAATAAAATAGCCTTTATTTGCTACTACAGATAACATGCAGCTTAAGAAATTTAATTTACAAGTTTGTAGTAGTCGCCATTAAGGCGTAGGCCTCTCCCAAACCTCTCCATCTTTGCCTATCCCGTGCTACCTGCATCCACTGAGATCCACATATGTCTTTGAAGACATCTCTCCACCTTTTAAATGGTCTTCCTTTTTTTCTTTTTTTTTCCAGTGGTACCCACTCTGTTAGTCTCTTTGCCCACCTATTATTTTCCATTCTACATACATGTCCTGCCCAGTGCCATTTTAGTAACCTTAGTCTTTTCTGTGCTTCTACAATTTTTGTTCTGTTTTTTATAGTTTCGTTACTTATTTTTTCTGATTGTTTTATTCTTAGCATGCTTCTTTCCATTTTACGTTGACATATAGAAATTTAGAAATTTAAAAACTTTAAATTATACATTTACTAAAGTTACAACGTACAGGTAATTCGTCTAAGTAGCGCCATGCGAGTGATTCTTCCTCATTAATGGTAGGAAAAGATTTGGGAAGTAACACTGAATATTCCTTTTTCTGAACTGGGTATTTAAGAGTATCAACTTTCTCCTCTTTTTTCAAAGCATCTCTCACTGAGTCCGAACAAAGAAACATGTTAACAAGAGCTTGCTTATATGCTGAACAAGGACACATGAGAAGCGTCAACGGGAAACCTCGTCCAGAACTACTTCCAGATAAATCTGATACCTGTAAAATTGTTTCTATAAATACTTTGTTGAAATATAATCAATACCATGTAAGATTAATCAACGCCAAGCGTTCAAATACCTGAAGGACCAATTCGGATTTCTTTTTCATTTTCTTTTGACTTGTTCCCACAATTTGTCCGGTTAGACCTACTAACGGAAATCCCATATCACATTGTTCTACGATCCAATTATTAGCTATATTTATCAAATTTTCATAAACATTTTTGTTATATTCGTTGTATTTGATGCTCATTGCCATGAATTCGGTGGTCGGTTTCGCTGAAAATACGAGTATAGTTTATTCATAATTTATCTTGTGATTGACTTGATCGCGTATGTGTTGTCGTTTATCTTTGTCCAAAAAAATTTATACAGACCGCACTGTGTGATTGGTTACAAATAATAATTTGTTCAGTCTTGAATTTTGTCTAAAAGCACATTAACAATAATTTTATCGCTTTGGATATATTTTTTAAAAAAATACACCCTATGCAGCCTCTAACAATAAAAACTTATTGCATTTTATAACTACGGTTAATTCGTGTCAAGATCGAGACGTATATTATAATAGACTTGTATATGTCGCATATTATAATTGACTTTGTGTTGTAATGGATAGAGTATTATGTAAATTGTAAAACGTTTAATAACGGAACAATGTATTTTTGATACTTTACCTGCCTATGCCATGATCGGCAAACCGAGGCTCTTAGAGTCCTCGGCTACAGCTCTTCAACGAATTGTTTAGTGCAAGCACGTAATGTTACTTATTGTCTTGTTTTATAAAAGACGAATGAAATTTATTTAAAGTATTTCATAAAGGCAAGCACAAGACTGTACTTTACTCGTATATTGTAATATGGCGTCCTGCTTGCTTTGCTTAAGTTAAAAGGATGGCTCTTTAAATAAATTTCAATTTTATTTTGTCTATTGTGACTCTTTTAGGAAGAAAAGGTTGCTGACCGCTGCACTAGGTGGTGTAAACTTATCAGGGTCATCCGGGGTACCGTACGGTCTCGTGGGCGGCAGCCACTTCGCTTGCCGGTGATCCGCCGTGGGAGCTCGTGGCGGGGGTTCTAGCCGAGGTGTCCGACTATGTCTCGGATAGGAGGGCCCTCGGAGAGAACCCTCTGCCAGAAGAGGTCCGGCGGATTCGTCGGTTGGGTGAAGTGGCACTTTGCCGGAGGTGGGAGCAGGACCTGGCGCATCACCCGTACGGGACACGTACGACTGGTGCTCTGCGCCCGGTCCTGGAGCGATGGATGCGCAGGAGGCGCAAAGCTCTCACCTTCCGTCTGACGCAGGTGTTCACGGGGCATGGCTGCTTCGGGGACTACCTGTGTCGGACGGCCCGTCGGGAGGCTGATGAGCGGTGCCACGATTGTGGCGCTGTGGTGGACTCTGCCCAGCACACCTTGGAGGTGTGTCCGAGATGGGCAGCACAGCGTCACGATTTGGCATCCGCCATCGGTGGAGGTGACCTGTCACTTCCGAGCCTCGCACTTGCGATGGTACGGAGTGACAGGTCTTGGTCGGCGGTCGCCTCCTTCTGCGAGACAGTCATGTCTCAGAAGGAGGCCGACGAGCGGGTTAGGGAGGGGAGCCGTGGGGCTCCCTCCTTCCGCAGGCGACGAATCGGGGTGCGCAGGAGACGTTTCATACGTCTCCTTTCGCCGCCCCCGTAATCCGAAGCGGGGCCAGGATGGGAACCTGGCCCCAGCATGCTTCGGCGTCGTCGGGACTTCTCTGAGTGCCGGAGGAGTCCCCTTCGAGGGTGAAGTCCGGTCTTGCCGAGACCGGCCGGTCGTTGGGGTGTCCTGTCGCTGACAGATCCGGGACACCCCGCTCATAACGGCTGATGGCATTCGTGGTAGGTTTAGTGGGTATGGGCTGCCCAGGCCGAGTCCCACACATCCCTCCGGGCCCACCCAGGGCACCGGAGGATGGTTAATAACTCGATTCCCCGCGTTAACAAAAAAAAAAAAAAAAAGGTGGTGTAAACTTTATTACCCTAGACAGAAATGGATACACAATTCTTGCCTATATGTTAAAGATAATTGTCACTACAAATTACATTACTACTATATTATACAAATTTACACATACATTTTACATCTTCCTTCCTCACTTTCTTCTTTAAATCGTCGCCAGTTAATGCTAAAAGTGACCTTGCGCTTCGATCTGCATATAGTTTTATTTTATTTAATATATTATGTGATTTAAATAACTACAATATATAATTTGTAACTAACCCTTTCCATCTTTTTTAAATGTTTCTTCAGAGACACTGTAATTAAATAAAAAATCGATTGAAATTTCAAAAAATTATAGCAAGAAACAATTTTATAATTTTAAATACGTACCCAACTCTTAAACGATATTTTTGACGTCTTTCCTTTAAGCCGTAGGCAATATATATAGATTTTAGATCCGGATTTGCAGATTCGTATTCTTTATAGGACATATCTTCAAATAAATTTATTATTTCCTTAATCTCCTCATCGTTGTACTCTTTAGGAATATATCTTAAATGAGGAATTTAAGTTGTTTTAGCTAGTTTAATTAATATTCCGTGTAACGAGAGCCTAGTGGCTAAACGATTCAGGATTTAACGGTCAAGTTTCGAGTCCCCGCTGGCTTCTAATATAAATAGTATATAAACTATATTAGGTTTGACTTTAGGACTTTGAATCAAAAAATTTGCTAAAAGTTTTGGATGCAAAGTCGCTTTATATGTGAGGGACTTTGCGTCCAACTTACAAAGCAGCTAATTTTTTGTTTGCCCCTCAGGTTATTTAGTAACTCGTTTGTTCTTAATTTTTATGGTAGTGCGCGGTATATGTAGCAGCCTATACCACATATCTCGAAAGCGTTTTTTTTTTTTTTAATGACGATGTACACAGATTGGCCAGAGAAGCTGGCCTTGACTGCTTCACCGGATTGAGAGGTGGCATAGCTCTTAGGTCGCTTAGCCTGAACCTCTATTGCCAGTAACTCGACACAAGGGTCCCCCCGGTGAGGGGTAACCTCGGCTTGGACGGTTACTATGTTACGCGTAAGCATTCCGTTCCGAGGGCGCCCGAGAGGGCCCCTCTCGAAAGCGTCTATCTTACGGCTACCCCTACTTTTCATAATCCAGGTTAGCACCATACAAGAATATGGATGTAAAGTGAAATTCTTATCCACTAGGCTACCACCGGTTTTGAACACGCTCTATACATTAAAAACTTAAATAAATTAATGTCGTATACTCAGATGTTAATCAGAAGCCCTGTCTTAGAAGGTAGTTACTGTCCCCTACACCACGCAATGATATAGAAGCTATATGACACACTCAAACACTTACTCATCCAATAAATCTTCTTCCTTTTGCGAATCCTCAAATGCTTGTGCCCATTTAGTGAAGCTCGAGTGACATAATACCAGATGTATGTCCGCTATATTAGACTTGCACTTAAGAACGGTAGTGAGTACAACTGGTGGACTTTTAAATATGACACTTGTTAATGAATCAATAATAAAGCCGCGACTAAACTTCGGCTCATTAAAAAAGTCAGTCAGTAGGTCTTGGATTAGTTGCTGTGAATGTAAGTGGAAAGGAAACGATATTATCGTCATTAGAGTTACATATATTCGCCGCGACATAGTTCCACTCGAATGTGCTATTTGCTTTTCAATGTGTTTTTCACTATGAAACCGACCTATTATAATTATATTGTCATTGCAAGTTTAGAAAACAATACAGATATGAGAAGGAAGTGGTCTGATCAGGAAATGAAAGAACTAATGTTCTGCTATTACAAAGCAAAGTCTCTAGGAATCGGATACACGATAACGATTACAAAAGTTATTCCAAGATCGAAACCCTCACAACCCTAAAATTAATCTTTTCAATGGGAATATTCTTTCAAATCAGGCACGCAGTATTATAAAAAGTAACTTTATATCAACAGAGGTCCTTAATGAAATTAAAATACGAGCTGAAGGTACACTTATAACTGACAACATGTACATAAAAGAAACTACACAACAAACACCGCAAGAGTCAAATGAAAATAATATTAATCAACAAATTATTGCGTTGCAAATGACTTATTGAAAATATAAAATATTTTGGAAGATGTAACAGCATTATCCTGCGTACAATATTACCAAATACGAAGAATTTAATCTCGAGTTTCAGTGGTAGGTCATCGGAACACCACAGTGATACAACTGAACTAGCAAAAAATGACAAGTATGTAACTGAATGTCCATTTTGGACAAATATTTGATAACTTGCCTAGTAATATTTATGTATAACATAAAAATAATACTCTTTCAGTAAATCTAGTTTACCGGATTTTATTGTTTTATATTAATTTTGATTTTATAGTTGCCACGTTTCAAGTACAGTGTGAGGTTTTTGACATTCCATTTACATAGTTGTTTGCCGCAGTTTTTTTTTAATAACTTTATTATATTAATTGTAATATGGTATTGATTGAACCGTTATAAATTTTGTAAAGTTTCAATACACTTGTATAAATATGAGAAATAATAATTGGGTAATTTTAATACCAAATTAAACATAGTCGTAGATCCCATGGCGTCCAATATGGTCTGCGATACGAACGATGAGGCTGATCTCTTCTTTTTCTTATCACTAGCTTTCGATTTCGGCGTTGTAAGTGCTTTGCTATTAGTAATAACATCTATCTTTTTTAATAATGTTTGAAATTCATCTCCCATGTCAATTACTTCTAAAACAGAAGAAAAAAAAACCAATAATCTTTGAGACTGACTTCATAAATTCTCCGTGCTGTAAGACTTCCCACCATAGATTAAGACCTAAAATCGGCTTTGCGATATAGTGCATAATGTCACTTACAACCCCATTTCAAAATATTAATTACTACACAAGGCAGATTTTCCCTATTAACGATAGGAGCGTTTCTGGAGTTCTTCTTAGACCACGCTTACTTTTCTTGTAGGGCTTGCTAGCGCTATACGAAATTGCAATAAGGTAAACGCGTTTCGGCTGGCAAGCTATCGGTGGCCGTCGTGGCAGAATTCACCTTACCAAAGTAACGACACAATCCGAGACGCTAAGTGACTCAAAAGCGGTTAAGTCTGAGCGCCCAAAAACTCAGGAACCTCTCCGAACGATAAGTACTCCTGAAAGATAACGAGCACGAACGTGGAAAAGGAAATAGAAAACTATGATACTTCGGAATTATAGAGAGCGTTCGCGCGTAGCAGCATTTTATTTTATTAAGTTTTTGATCCATCGCGTTTGATTCATACTTTTAATAATATCGACGCTGGAAAGCAAAAACGTAGTAAGTGACACATATGGCTATTGTCACTTTTTACGTCGTTGAAATCAGAAAAAAAAACGTGTCGAATGAAATATAACTTGTCAATTAGATGAAAAATAGCAAGAATAGGATTTTCAAGATTGACACTTCTCTTTTATTTTTTGTAACGTAAAACATTTTTTTTTACTTTTAGGAAAACTCTAGGTTAATGCCGTGGTACAAAACTTTTTCAGCAAAAAAATAATAAAAATTGTGTCCAAAAACGACGGCTCTAGGTCCATAAACACGAAAGTTATATTTTTTTTTTAAAGTTGAAATGATTTTCGATTCTGGTGAATAATTTCATTTTTGTAGGGAATTATAAACATTGCAGTTTAACTAGAATTATTTGCAGTTTACAAAGAGATTTCCAGTCAGTAGTGCTACGGGATAGAAACAAACTTACCTTCTACATCTATTTCGGTTTCGACTGCATCATCCCTGCTAATGCCCACCTTTGCAATCTCATACATCTCATCGATAACTCTCACCAATATTTCTTTGGCTGGAATATTGCTAACGCAGAGGGCCTCAATAAAACTCATGTCAATACTAATGGTGGGTATTTTGAGGTGTTTCCCCACTGAATATGCAATTTCTTGACATTGTCCTTCTATAATATTAACATCACTACATAAAGTTAAGTATTTTAAGCACAATATCTATAAGCTATCATGGAACTGAATGCATTGGCTATTATGCAAGCTTATTAGGCTCATCTATGACAATCGGCGAATCCGGGCACAAATTTGACCAAATTATTAATCTTATTGGTACAAACCGGCTAGGATTGGACCTAACTATACTGACTTAATAAATTACATAAACGATTTATACTGCAAACCATGTTATATTTAAATATATCTTGCAACAAAAGAAAGCTTTACATGTTCAAGTGAAAGTTTTCACAATTTCACTAATATTATTTTTAACCATTCCAAAACATGGTTCACTATCGTTAATGATTTGAAATTGCTGACAAAGTAGCTCATTATTAGGTCATTGTCACTTGCACTTGAAATATAGACTAGATATAGTACTTTTCATTACGTGTTTATTGCGTATATTTTGTGTAAGTAGTATTGAAATCTGGAAATCACACAAACTCACAAAACAGGGTAATATTACCTTCCGCTGGAGAACCATGGAAGAACACGATGAGACCTTTAGAACGTCTCTCGCAATGTGTATCTCTGGACATGTCGTACAATTCATGAAAGCAGTCCTTTAACGGGTCTACATTACTTTCTTTCATTAGCCGAAGTTCTTCTGTAAGAATATAGACAACCTGTATAAGACAATATCAAGAAATTGCAGTAGTGATTATAAAGTATTAGACAGTGATTTCGCAGCACAAATTTCCATTTTTTTGTTCGTTTGTCCTTTTGCAACGAAATTGCTTTGTGAAATGATGCAGTTTGAAATTTTAATGCTACCTTTAACATTCTACAATGAAATCGTTTGACACATTCCACTGTGCTGGGTAAACTTCGTTCCATTTCAAACATTTCTTTGACTGAAGACGAAAGTCTCTGCAGTAATCTACGGTACGAAAACTTGAATTCTAACCAGTATTACTATTAAATAACAATTTAGAGAGAGAAAGGCTAAGTCCAGATTGATACAGGCTGATAAATTTGATGAATGATCATTTGAAGCTACAATAGTATTTGTAAAGGTTGAACATTTATTAAAGACACAAGATTATAGAGACAGACACAAGATATTAAAGACAATGACGAACCTGCGACAATTTCACCTTCGGTTCGTTGCCGTTTTGGAGATGCATCTTGTGATCGAGGCGTAGCTTTTTTTGGAGTTTTCATTTTCCTGATATAAAAAAAATCTTCAATATTAAGCATTTATAAAAATATAATACCTATTGAACAATGCAAACTATGTACACAAAGTCCATGATCAAGTGTTCATCCATGTATTACTTTTAAATTACTTCACCGTTTGTTTTTACAATAGTTTGAAAAAAAAAGAATAAACATGATCGAAAAATGTGGTACTATCTTTCGTCCTTACTGTACCACAAAAATATTATAAAATGAACTCCAATATTGGTATATTATATATTTGAAATGTTTAGTTGGTTTCACGAAATTTTTGACGAACCAGATTAAGCAAACTTACGGTATAACCACATTAAGTCTTTACATAATATACAGAATTCATTGCATCTTTATTTATTTATTGGAGACAAACAGAAACAAAAGATAAGACATATTTTAACGATACAAAAATTATTACAAATGCTTCCTTCAAGTTGTCTCACTGAGAACGAATTTGTTTTTCGAAAATCCTCGATACAGTACAGCAGCAGCCTCGTGTCAGCATGGGCAGGATAACAAAAGCTTAAAATTTACAATACTTTAAACTTTTGGTTCCACACACTTAACCCACCTACTCGCCTCTGTACGCGCATCATTGTGCAATAAAGAATCTATCTATCTATGTAATAAAGAATGAAGTATTTAAAATTTACTTTGTCGACGACGCTTTGATTCCAGATGCTTTATGGACGGCGTTGTCTTCCTCTAAACACCTGAAAGTTAAATAAAACTTTACTCAAAACGAACATAAAATACTGGTTCTCATTTTGTTTTCAAGAGAAGTCGAAATACTTTTTAACACGCTCTTTAACGGTTGTATGAAAGTGTTGTATTTCTGTAGGTAACTCAGCGCCGGGTCGAATTGCAGGCACCAGCATCTCATTTGGTTTGTTGTAATATATTTCCAGCAATTGGTAAATTTCCTCTTCCTCCTGCCATTTTCTGAAAATAAACCCGTATGGATAAAACGTGTGAAGCGAGGAGATTTCTTTTGCCTCTGTTCCGTTTAAGTATACATATAATAGTTAATCTCCAAATCATTAAATAAAGTAAAAATAAATTAAACTATTATAGGAAAGAATTATTTAATCGTTGATTACTCACATATCACTATGAGCTATTATAAGTTCTATTGGAAACGGACAAGGATTGGTCAATCCAAAGAAATGTTCTACAGTTTCAGACCAAGGCAGCGTTGGCGGAAAACTTATGTTCGGGCCAATGATGTGCACTTGTGGCATAATACCATTTCCTATAAATGGTATTGTCATTCGTTTTGGATTCATATGAAACCTAAATATAATTAAACCTTCGTATGTCATCTGTAATATAGATATTTATTCTTAATATTTTATTAACACACTACGAAAATTAATGTTGCTTATTTGTTATTATCGTCTATACCTCTAATGACTGTCCGTGCCAAACTTAATGTAATCTTTCGCATTTATCTTACATATAAAATTCTCGTGTCTCAATGTTAGTTACCATCATCCCTAATTACCTCCTCCGTTTGCTTAACCGATTTTTATAAAATTTTATATATATATTCAGTAGATCTGAGAATCAGCTCCTATCTATTTTTCATATCCCTAAGTGAAAAAAATGGGGTATGTACGAGTAAGGGATGGACAACCCGTCCATCACTAACATTTTTTTGGACCAAATTTTTATTTTTTCTTAATGTGGCATAAAAAAAAATACAATAAGATACAATCCCTAAATTTTCGAACCCCTATTTTTTAATACTCATTTTAGTTATTTAATAATTTTTCATTCCGCTCGATAACTGATAAATGACCATTTGATACTGCTATAACAGACATAATCCATGACCTATGCTATAATCTGAATCGTTTATCACCGTGCATGATCGATTGAAAATGTTATTTTTTTAAATTTTGACTGACACGACACTCATTAAAAATAATTTTGATGGCAAAACAACGCTTGCCCGTTCAGCTAGTAGTATATTTAAAATATAAGATATGATAAACTATTATATCTACCAATAAAGGTATAAACCAACCTCCATTGTAGGCTTGAACGCAATGCTTAGCCAGCCGCTTTCGCCAGGTTCGTATTTACCTGAAGTGTCGAGTATCGTTATCTGATTAATACCGTGCGATTTCAGCTTTAAAGTTGCATACCAGATGCACACCGGCTTTCCCCTATGATAAACATATAATTTAAGCTATTTATAGTAAACATTTAATTCAACTAACGAAGACTCTTCACAAGGATTGACATAGCAAATTGTCTTCTTTCATACATTTACCAATCCTTAACGAAAGAATTAAACCGACTCCTTGGCATCCACACTTTGCCATTAAAACAGTCATTTAAAAGTGTAAAAATAACAGTTGTGGCCTGAAATTGTAACGGTTACGTTATAGTGTAATAGTACAACTTACACATTTTTTAAAGGTATTGAGTAAATAACTTTATTCCCACATTTCACAGAACCAAAATCGACGGAAGCGACACTAGATACTAAATAAGGGACTGCACATAGAGCCTTGAATTTTACTGGTATTGTGATTCCGTACGGTACCTACAATATAAATAAGTTGAGTAACATCATGAGCACGCAAGCTAGAATTAATCATAACCTCAGACAATACCTCCAAATTGATTGAAACTTCAACATTCTGTTCGGGATCTGGAAAATGTTCGGTATCAGAGATAAATGTAAGTTCAATAAGGCCGACTTCACCAGGACTCAATTTTCCGCATAATTTCAAATTAAGATAATCAGGTATACATGAATTCTTGCTCAAATATATTTTACTGATTAATGGACCGTAATTGAATATTTCGACGGAGTAGTGAACCTGTTGACAATAAATCTTACAGATGTATAAATAAAGTGATCCGTCGTAGTCATAAGATTCAGTTTATTGGGATATCGTTAAATTGTAAAATTTTAAATTCATAAATGACTTGTTTGTTCGTGAAAATGTACAAAATTATTGCAATGAAAATATTACGAAGCAACATAAATAGCTTCTTACAGCTTTAGTGGCATCGGTTATCGTAAGGTTTAATGATTGCTACAGATGTGGTACAAAGTAATCATAAATAAAATACTATATATCCATTTACATAAAGCATATAAATAGTTCTATTGCTAAGTGTACTAGAGGAATTTCATCGATTCGATTAGTATATATCGGTCGGTATTTTCTACATATACTATGTGAAATAAACCACCAAATTCACATTACATTCAACTAGCCTATTATATGTGTTACAAAAAGTATGAACAGAATATATAAGTACCGTACATCCAATAATGACTACGCCGTACAAAAAGTATGAACAGAATATATAAGTACCGTACATCCAATAATGACTACGCCGTACAAAAAATGTGAACAGAATATATAAGTACCGTACATCCAGTAATGACTACGCCGTAATCTATTACGTATGGAAGAGTGCTAAATCCTGAAATCGGTTTGCTTCTTGTAGCTGAAGAATGCACAACAATAACTTCGGGATGTAACTTTAGATAGTCTGTTACTAATATTCTTTCTATTGACATTTCAATATCCATGACAGTAGGATAAGCGTCCTAGAACGTGTGACATTGTATTATTAACATATACGCTCTTATTACACATGTTTCAATTTTAGCTTCAAAATTGACTGCTTGTTTTATTATCGAACAATAGAAATATTTGTCGTCATTTATGTTGTAGTTCTTCAAAATACATCGCCCTTTTCAAGCTGCCTTATTTCATATTACACAATTATGATCAAATCTTTTAAAAGTGAATGGAGAAAATGTTTTTCTCTCACCAATGATGAACATATATGCCAGTCTTGTTGAAACGTGGGGTCTTCAAAACATTTTTCTATCAATGGCGAATTTAAATGCTCCGATGTAGGTTTCCTAAACATTAAATTAAGAGATTCTAGATATTCATTCGTCAACATAGCAATTGCCAGGTAACCTAATTTCGGATCAGCCTAAAACGAAAATTGTTGATTATTCATTAAATATGACAAAATAAAATCAGACAACGATAAATGTCAATAATGTTTTATAAATATTTGAAGTGTACAAAATATAAGCTTGTTTACTAAAGGCTTTTCTTTCATATTGAATTTAGATTTATTTTAGCCCTGACGAGTTTAGTAATAATGCGATATTTTTGTATTGTTCTCTTTTTTCACACAAAATGTTTATAGAAAATACATGGTTTATATATAAATAAATTGTACTACTAACTTCGCTTAATTTAGCCCTCGGTATTGACAAATACACTTGGGGTATAACACCCCATCCATAAACTTTTATCGGAATCAGAGGCAAATGGCCAATTTCTAAAAGAAATTCTCTCTTAAAATAACCTAGAACGCCAGGTCTCGTTAAAACTTTTATATCGATTGTTTCTTCTGATTGTAAGACCTTTTCATTTGGTACTATGTCCAAAATAGTTCCATAAAGTTCATTTTCAAATATAGGTTCATTCAAATATGTGTTGAAATCAAAAGGCAATAAAGCTTTATTTGTTATATGCAAGTATTCGCATGCATGCTCGTGAAACGATCTTATTTTCATATTTATTTTTCGCGAACTGAGTGAATATATTAAATATGAAGATTGACCGGTCACTGTTATATATTCTGATGGTCCTCCTAAAACTTGACATTCGATCGTAGCTCGGAAACCCAGGTCAATCTCGGGCCGAAACATCACATTTATATATTGTATTTCGTTGGGCTTCAATTTGCCGCGATGTGGTATCAAATATACTAAATCGTTTATGTGACATCCGTTACATTCAAGTGTGTCGGGAAATTTGTGTAGCCATTTAAATTTTGATTCAAATTCGTCGTTTATCATTGGCAAAATGGTTTTCATAATCTTCTTCTTACGTTTAACACTCGGCGTTGATTCTTCTTCAGTCACAAAGCTAGTGGCTAATGAACTGTCTACCTTATAAGAAACTAATTCAGATTGATACGGTAAAAATAAGCTGGGATTTGTTGCTGAAATAATTAATTTAAATCAGTCGTATTATCGTATATAATATCCGTGCACAAAATATTTAGTTACTTACTGCTAAGTTCTGGTCTTAATGTTAAGTTTCCAATATCTGGTAAATTGGTATTAACGGGATTCATTGTCTAAAAATATAATGATTTTCTTTATTTTTTGTTCTCTCTAACAATCTAATCATATTAATAAACTATCACCTCATATTTCTTTGAGCTGACCAACAGAGAGGACAGGAAATATTTTTAATGAAACTACGACAAATAAAGTGTTTGTAGATACTTACAGATGCAATGGGCGCTATTAAAACTTTTTTCCAGTTGAGCCGATAACAAGCAATCAGGGGAGTAGAATTTTGGATTTTAATAGTCTTACTATCAAGGCTATCGTTCAAGAGGCATTGAAAATCAATTTTGGTGTCATGATTAAAATATTGGGAAAATTTATTTTTCCACATATTTTAACAGAGTCCTGTAATTAATATGATTTATTTTAATTATGACTCATTTTCCTAGCACTTTAGCTTTAAGAAACTTATAATAATACGTTACAAATAAAAAATATTTTTAAGTCCTTTAAAAACATATAGCATAGACAAAAAGAAATAAACACATTCCAATTACTTCCGATTTAGTACTTTCGTAAATAACAGAGTTGGGCAAACTTTTTGGTTGGCGAGCCACCAATTGTAAAAAAAATTAAACGGGCCAAAATTTTACCGAAAAAAACTTTTTAATTTATTAAATCTTTTTAACAAAAAAATTAATGGCTAATTTAGCTACACAAATTGCTGGTGGCAATTTTTTTTGTCTTTTTACGTAAAAATTTACGACGTTTTTTAAACAAACCAAAAATGTTAAAAGGTTGTAAACCTTATAAACACTACTGATATAACTAAAAACAAATCAAAAATATTAACTCAAAAAACACTTGGCGGGCCGGATGAAACGCTTTAACGGGCCAGACTTGGCCCGCGGACCGTAGTTTGCCCACCACTGGTAAATAACATTGTTAGATGATATTAGAACGCTAAGTAAAAATAATATATTTATATTTCATTTCACTTGAAAATGCCTTACCTTATTTTTATGACCTTTAAATTTAATTTTCATCGTATCACTGTAGACTCGAGCTTTTAAAGTCGTGTGCTTTGTTGTATCGAATAAAATTTGCAGTTTCATCATTTCTTGATCCTCCAAGTGTTGTTCAACGGAGTACGTCAAATTGAAAATCCGCTTAATTTTGTTAATGTCTTCAAAAAACTTTAAACTATCTTGACGTAAAGGATACACAGGCTGCATCGTTAAATAATCTATCAATTTGTTTGATTCTGGCTGAGTATGGTCTCTAGTTATATTAGACATATTTAAATCCGAGTCTTTGTAACATATACAATGACAGAAAGCTTCTTCATGTGGATGAATTTTATATGAACTCTGTTTTTGTATTAAAGCAAACGGTGACTTAGTATTAATTTCTAAGTCCAAAGGCAATGTTGACACATTTTTTATAAGTAAGATGTCTGAAAATAACAACGGTTTTAACGTCAATAACTACCGCATTATGGAAAGTATACTAGATAGTTAGTAGTTACCAGTTAATCTATAAAATTCGTTAAATGGACCATTGTCGTATTGAAAGTCCATTGTGGATGTGGATATTTCTATTTTCGGATCGACGAATCCTGCTGTAATTTTGCATTCTAGCAATAGCTCCTTTTTGTTGATGCCCTCAATGCTACCAACTAAATACCATATTTCTTTTATAACCGTGGCCTTACTCGAAGTACCCGATATTTTCAGTTCCAACTTTTCACCAGCATTCATTTTAAAATATCTAGGTTCTAAACTAAAAAATGCCCTGGTAAAAGAAGACAAAAAGGATGTTAAAATATATAATAGTAAACTGATTAAATAAAAACCGTTTAAAATTTATATAAATATAAACAAAAATAACTACAATAAATTTATATATTTGCCAGTTTCTTTTAAATAAATTTATTATTATTATCATTTACCTACCACTATTTCTACAGGAAATGTGATTTTACAAAACGATCAAAACCAATTTAAAAAAAAAATTCAAAAAACGAATAAGAATTTAAAATAATAAGGAAATATCAATCCATACACTGTTTGCTGTTTATTTTTGGGCGTTTTATAATGTTCGCTCCATTCCAAAGCATGCATACGGGTACCTCGGTTCTCCATAATTACTTTACAATTTAACGGAATCCGTGTAAAATGGTGGTCTAGTTCAATTTTATCTCCCAAATCCCCTATCACAATGCTGGTGCCAACTCCCGTGACTGTTACTGGAACCAGCTGAAACGTCACTTATTCTTTAGATTCAGTTAACTCACGCCCCTGTCCGGTAGGTGATGATCACAAATTGCCTTCATACATGGCCCTGGCTTACCTCTTTTGCCTAATTTGTCCTATAGTCGCCAGTCTGTTTGATATACATTCAACGTATACTAAAACACCATACTTTAGTTTACTCCTTTTTATATTGAACTCAATATTTCGCAAAACTGCATGGTGGACACTGTAGGATCAATTCGTCGTCTATGTCTAGCACCCAACTGTCGCAAGTAACATAATTATGTATAATAAAAACATTTATTACTTACAATATCCTTCATATTTTCTAAATGAATGACAGCTTTGTTGTTATACGTCTCGGCATCAACTAAACATAAGCTAACGACAAGATTCATTTCGAATTCTGGTTCTATAACACCTTCATCCGGTTCAATTTGCCATTTGCTCTCATAGTTATGCTAGAAAATTGATTTTTATTTATAGAACATGTTGTTTTTGTCAAACACTTTGGACTGTCCAATGATTTACGTTTTACTTCGACAGGATATCAGGAATCAGGATCATCAGGATACCAATCATTCGCCAGTCTCTCCTTACGGATTGCAATATGAGTGACGCAGGCAATTTTAACTTATACTTTTACCATAAAATACTCCATCTTCACTGGTGGACAAGTACTGGCGCTGATATCGTTCACACAAAGTCTGCATCTTATGAAATATACTATATATGTAGTCAGACGTATACAAGATCTAGGGCCTTATAGATTTTTAGCCATTATATACACAGTTTTTGCAATAGCCATATCTTACCCAAGACGTCTTGAATTTCACACGAACTGGAGAATCGTTAAAAAGAATTAATGTTTTCTGTGACCTTTTAAGGAGCTTTACTTGCCCCCAATGTAAGTACGCCGGGCTGCATGTCACAATAGGACTAACTCCATATCCCGTTATGTAACATATCTGGATTGGTTCAGGAACACCAAAGAGACGTAACCTGGTAATAGTGACATGCAAAATTTATGTTTAAAACCAACACCGAAATATGGTTTAAAATAAAATTGAACGAAATCCGAGATTTATCATTTTATATTAAAGGCGTTTTGATAAGCGTGAGCTGGTCCACAAAGCGTCCATTCGCGACCGTCGCAGGTTGCGAATAATCCTTGCGCGTTACCGCTATTTTATGGGCAGGACCCACCCCTTAGATATTAGGAGCGTTGCTGGAGTTTCTTCAGCCACTTCTTCTCCCAGCGCCAACGCTTCCCGAAGTGGTACTCAAAGTTAGTTTAGCTTTTGAATGTCTCTTAGATTATCCGTGAAATAGCAACCGGCCGAATCGTGGTTCGGCCCTCTCGGACACCCTCGGGTCGCTGCTTACGCGTAACATAGTAACCGTCCAAGCCGAGGTTACCCCTCACCGGGGGGACCCTTGTGTTACTAGCAACAGAGGTTCAAGCTAAGCGACCTAAGAGCTATGCCACCTCTTAATCCGGTGAAACAGTCAAGGCCAGCTTCTCTGGCCAATCTGTGTAGTTCGTCATAAAAAAAAACGTGAGCTATTTCAAAGTAATAACTGATTTATTTGGGGAAAATATGTACGTACCTCAAGGGAAATTTATGAGCACCGAGCGCATTCGCCGTTGTTGTTAGTTTAAAACTTGTTGTACTATTGGGTTTTATGAAACCTTCCTTTAAATCAATGTGTACGTCGAAGATTGATTCCTGATTAACATTAAGTCAGTGTGATTTATTAAATAAAATTATTTTAATTCTAAATATGTCCTAGTCCCCTGGCAATGAGCTATATTTTATAATCTTATGGTCTGGGTTCCAAATCCCATTTGGATTGTAATATTGCAATGTGTTTCCGTTTTTGCACTACAACGGGAAGTTTCGTACAATTCGAGCTGCTGCAATGGACATTTTATGTATGTATATATCATTTCTTATATTTATAGGAATATATTGAATATACACTTGGATAAATAATATAAAGAAGTATGCTTGGTTTCAATTTTAATGATCACAGAATCGCAAGCAGGCGATAGCATGCAACTGTCTTTACTTGATAAGCCCGATGTAATTTTTGCATTAACAAATATCGAGGGTTGCCTCAAACAATAGCAGACATCTTATTCGAAGTCATGTGAGCGTTCATTTACTCGGGTTTTTATGAATGACTTTTTACATATTAAACTACAAATCTTAAGTGCCTATATATGTATTCGAAACTCATTCGTGTTTCAAACAATTTAAGTTACGTACGTAAATTAATGTTCTATCAATATTGCAAAATGCTACAATCGAACGGTGAATTTGTCAGCTGCAATTGGGTATTTAAAAATTTTACCTCAGTTTCTTCTACAGTGAAATATCCTGTAAACTCGTCCGATGTTATATTTATTTCATTGACATAGGGAAATTCCAGAAAACAAGCTTTCAGTTGTAGATCAGGAGCTGGTGTTATATGCGGCACTTTCGCATTGTACATAACTGGCAACATTATGGGTCTCTTATCCGATTTTTCGAATTCCAACTCGAGGGATGTCTGATTCCTTCTAATTGAATTTGCTGTCAATGTGATCTTAAAACAAAATGTAAAAGTGATATTTTATGTTTACCGCTTACCTTAGAATTTAAAATATATCATACATTTTTGTGTTTGTTATTTTTAGGAAGGTTTAGATAAAAATTAAAATAAAAGATAAAACATCATCCAAGAAAAGAAAGTAAGTGAATGAGACAGAATGACGTTTAGTTGTTCAGCCAATGAATTACTTCAAACAGACCCATATGTAACTATACTAGTTAGCTAGTAGTTTTATCCTCAGACAGTGCAAGGAATTCTCGAATTTATTAGTGGTTAAATCTTTATTTAACGCATTGGTAAGAAGCCATTTAGAGACGAACGCTTACATATGGAATCCTCATGAAGACAAATATTCTCTCATCGTGGAGAAGATACAAAATAAATTTTGTAGATTTCTATATTATAAGCAGTAATGGGTGTATCCTTGCTTCCAACTGATGTACCCGAGCCTATTTGTACTGGGCATGGTCGGGTACAGCAGGCTGCAGGTGAGGAGAGACGTCGCACTGGTTAAATATGTGGAGGGTGCTGCGGGGCTGGGTTCATCACCCAGAAGTGCTGGCCGCGCTACAGTTGCGGACGCCTGACAGTTACGTGTGCATGCGCCGTCGTCCGCCATTGTTACTACTACCTGTCTCCAGGACTAACTTATTCAGGAACTTTCCGCTGTCGCGCGCGGTTCGGTTTGTTAATACCATCTCACTGCACATTGATATATTTTGTTGCACAGAGTCTGTGTTTATCGAAGCTGCCTACAAATGCGTAGAAGGTGTTTGACGCTATTATATTTATATATTATAGTCAATACATAAAGCAGCTTTTTATTTGTTTAACTAAGTTTTTATAACATCATATTGGTATTATCTGTAACGGTGTTATAATTTTGTTGATTTAAATAAATAAATAAATAAATGATAAATATGTTGAATTAAAGTAATAAAATTAAGAAATATCGACACACCTATATTCAATAAGCTCACACAGTATGTCTAATACAAGTGATAGCCTAGTGTGTAAGCCCTAGAGTAGCAATTGGTTGAGATTCAAATTCTAGCCACATTGCATCAATAAGTTTCCATTCTCCTCAAAAAAACTCTTGTATTTGTCTGGTGTATGGCTAATTGTTATCTTTTATGTGCATATTAATCCCATTATCGTTTCTTTGTGTTTTTATTAGTCGTATCTATCGACGCTAATCTGCAGTATGCAAAGTACTTGATAGCTACATGATAAATAGTATGTGAATGCTAGGTACTATGCGACTTGAGACGAGCGCCCGGACTCTGAGCTACCATGGCTCATATATTACATAAGACCTTATTTAGTTTATCACATCCTCACAGAACGTCTAATTTCGTAGTCTAATGTTCAATTATTAAAATTTCCTTATTACGAATGTAAGCTGAAATATCATACCTTTAATGTTATAACAGATTCGGGACCGATTACAATTTTCCTTGGTTCTATCTTAAATTCTTGTGGAGATATAGGTATTGGTGGTTTAGGAATATCGTTTTCAGCATAGTCTACCAATGTAATACTGCTGACTTCCAACCCGTCCGAGGGTATCGCAATGTTGCCCGAAACATTTACATTTGACTCGTTTATTATGTCTAATGATAATGTTTTAGGAACCCCTAGAATAAAAATTGTCTATATAACACTCCATTCATCTTATACAAACATATATAAATATATTTTAACTTATATATTTTTTAATGATTGTTATAAATCATTGGCTTGTACAAAATTTCATATATTTCAAATTTATAAAAATGTATTAAGTTATAGTTAAACGTTTGTGTAGTTTACAGTGGGACATATATGGTGTATATATCCCACTGCAGGGCGCAAGCCTTCCCTGTAAATAGAGTACAAGGGCATAGTCCTGCCTTGCGGCCCTAGTACGGATTGGCATTGACTTCACATGCCTTAAAAAAATTCTAAGACATGTAGGTTTCCTCATGTTTTCTTTCACCGCCGAACGCGTTTACCAGCACATAAAATTGCAACAACAAATTTATTGGTGCCGGCACCGGGGATCGAACTCGATTTGCTAGCGTACTATGCAAACTTAAGCCAACCGCCTAGACAATGAGCTACCACGGCTCTCAAAAATTTATTAACCCAGTATCAAATAAACTTTTTATACACAACTTTTATAGATAATTAATAAAAGTGATTTACCTAAACTAACATCACCGAAGTCCAAAGAGGGCACACTGAATATTATTGACGGGTATATAACTACACCTCTGTAAAATAAAACATTATGTTAATACTAAAAATTGGAAACATATCTCCGTAAGGTAATGAATTTCATCTTACTTCAAATAAACCTTTAGCATCACGTTAGTATCACGTATCACAAAGTTGATCTCTTCGAAGAATGGACCCGGATTGGAATTGAAAAAGGAAACGGCGAAAATATCCTTTTCTCCAGGTCGCAGGCAGCGATACTCTGGCGTACATGTTATTTTGCTTCCAAAAAGCGTAACCACATCTTTATATGCAATAACACCATTGATATGTCCTAATATCAAATTAAAACTATATTATTTTTCTATATTTAGTAACTCTTTTTACACGTACAAAAGAACCCATTTACGAGCTTATCACCCGTCCCACATAGGGCTTAAGCCTAACCCACTTACTACTGTTACTATATTTTGGATTTTGTTTCTACGAGTATAATTTCTAATTTTAGTTTATAATTCAGATTAATTTTGCACTAATACATCAACACGTTCTTAATGATTTTGACTAACGATTATTGGTACAAAATCTTACCGTATTGAAGACGTTACAAAATTAATTTCTTAAAAGCATATAAAAACTTAAATCGTCTTTAAAACTGTGTTATGATGGCTATGAATACCGCGAACCATTGTCGAACTATTACTAAAACGATTGATATATAATGATATATATAAAAAAAATAAAGTTACAGCATTTATATATGTCCCACTGCTGGCCAGGGCTTCTATATAAAGAGAGAAAGAGAAGAGTATAAGGGCATAGTCAGCCACGCGGCCCTAGCCCAGATTGGCAGACTTCTCATATTTCTATCTATCAAAATGTTGTAAGACATGTAGGTTTCCTCACGATGTTTTCCTTCACCGCCGAGTGCGTGATAAATCAGCACATAAAATTGCAACAACAAATTTATTGGTGCCGGCACCGGGGGTTGAACTACTTGAGGCGACCGCATGCAGGCTACTTAAATAATTTTTAAATTTAGGGTAGATATAGAGAAATTTTTTGATCTTTATATGTGGATTAATAAGCTGGCGGAAACCGATTGATGTCTGTCTAAATCTCTGAGGTTGAAAGATGAACTTATTTTTATAGGAATTTAATGCTACTTATTTTCGAAAATATTTATTTCAGTCAATTTATTCTAAGTATTTAAAAACAATATTAAAATTAAAACGTCTAATGTCCTTTTGAACTTAACAAGGTACACAGAAACAACATAACTCGTTATATTGTCGTAAAACACGGAATTATAAATTTTAACTGGGAATATATTTACTTACATTTAAAAAAAAGATGGCAATGTTTTTTAACAATTATTACTAACATTCTAACTAAGCATAAGCTTGTGCTAGGAGATGGTTCACGTCAATAGTCGAATGGTATTTCGAGCCTACGATCTTACGATTCGTAGAACGTACCCAGACCTGTAGACCATTAGGCTATTGACACTTCATGTTATATAGACATTTATATTAATTAATGTATTGTTATTGAAACATATATTAACCTTTGTTTATTGCAATAATTTCATAATTATATTTTATATTGATATACACAGAGCTCATATCGAGTGTCTCCAAATTAAGATGTATGGTAGGAGGCAAGGAAGTGCCTGTTAATTTTAACATCACTCGATCGGTAACGCCATCTATGTCCAAATAGGCCGTGGCCTTCAGATCTCCTATTACTTTCGGTGCAAATATTATCGATATTTCAGTGGTTTTGTTAGGCCAGAGCTGACCTTTCTGAAATATAACGAAACCAGTTTTCAACATTACCAAATTTTTCAACATATTTCGATAAAGTTATTGAAGTTCATAAAGCGTGAACGTGAGCACGTAAATAATTCTAGTACGTAAAAAACATCGGATAATTCTAATCTTTAAAAGAGAGATTTATGTGACTACTATGGCTGACGTGAACTTTACGAGATTGGTGAAATAGCTTTTACGGCACTTACCCTGAATTTATAGAAATAAATAAAATTGCAATGTCTGCTTTCAATATTCAAATATATACATATGAATATATTACGATATATCTACCAAAATTAAATTTGTGTGTACAATTTTTGACTGGCTGTATGTCTGTGTTTGATCCGGATAATCTCTTCAATGGCTGGACCGATTTTGACGAAACTTTCACAGGCAGATAGCTGATGTAACTTAGGCTATTTTCATTTTATAAAATTTAAAATAAATAGTTTTTAATCGCGGGGTGCAGCTAATATCTAATATGAATAGCAGGGTTCCGAAAGGAAACGACAAGAACGTTCTTTTAAACGCAACAGTCCTCTAATTCAAGGTAGATTTTGATGGAAAATCGGACGCAACAACGATAGTATATAATTTAAAAGTATAAGTTTTAATTTTTTGTAATATATATATACATATTATATATATATAAATATTATATATATATAAATATATAATATATATATAAATATAATAATTTAAGCCAAAGTTCATAATATTCCTGATTTTTGCTATTAACGGTTTCCACCGCTGATTATATTAAGCGCTTAAACATTAGTTAGTTAAGAATGAACTAGTTACAACGAAATGTAATAATAAACATTTGGTATACTAACGATTGGTGATATTGAGAAATTAGCATCTTGGAATAACAGAGTTTCATCCGCTGCGAGTGCCTGTATTTCATCAAAGAATATTCTGGTGTAAACTCTTTCATGCTCAGCGCTGCTCAATACATCATATCGAACTAATTTTGCATATTTGACAGCTTCACTTTCTTTCAGATTATAAAACACAGATGCAAGTTTGATCTTATCTTTAAAATCTATAACGTGTTCAAATGCTAATATTTAACTGTTCAACAAGGATAAGAAATAATTAAAAAATCTACAAACATACCGTAGTAAACGGATTCGTTCTTCATGCACATGTAGGTTAGAACGGAATCAGATTTGTTGGTCATTTTGAAAGTTTGTTGCCTTACCATTGTATTATATGTATCGGAAAATCTCACCACCTGTTTCTCTAGTTGTACGTGCACAGTATGCGCAGTGCCGGTTAAAACTATTTTAAAAATTTCACCTACAAAGTACATACAGTAACATTAGTGGTATTTCTATTTGAATAGTATAGTATATATATTTTTATACACTTTTAATAGTACCTGTTTCAAATACCACGCGCATTGTTCCTTCAACATTTCCCAAATGCATGGTTTTAAAAGAAACCTTAATTTCAATTTGTTCTCCACTGTTAAGATACGCTGATTTCGGCTCTACAGAAAATGGACTAAAAATCACAATTTTGTTAGTCGATTGCTATATTTTATTTACAACTTCTAACAAAATCGCATTTTAACATAGAACGTTCGTTTCGAACACTACATTAATTGAAACTGAGAGGGTTGTCCAAAATATCAACGCAAACTGCCTACAGCTATGGGTTCTTTTACTCAGTTTTTTTTTTTTTTTTAGTTTGCACCGGTAGAGTCATTTTTGGATTCAAGCAACAGCCATTCTTCACTAGAGAACAATATTTAATTTCACGGTTAGTAAAAAAATAATAACATTCTTTGATGGCTTTAAAAATTTCAAGATGTAGGCCATCCTGTACATGACTTTTCTTATATATGTAATATTGTAGGCAAACGCTCAACAATTGCAGGCTTGACTCGGTAATAATTGCACTAAACTGCTCGAAACGTTCGAAATAATTTTTGGCAGACTGAAAAATAAACCCGGAAAAGGCTTTATATACAAACCATTTCGCATCCAATGTAAACCCAGACGGCACCAAACCAATGTTACCAATGATTAGAAAATAACTACTTTCAACCTTCAATGGCGCTTTTGGTAGTAACAAACGATCGGGTAAATTTAATATTGGCTTTGGACCCATAGCTATAACAAAAGAACTGCTTTTTTTACAAGTTAAATAAAGAATATTGAATCCAAAGCGAAGGTAGCTGCTAGGAAGCTTGGAGTCCTATCAAAGGTACGGCGGTACTTCACACCGGGACAGCTTTTGACTTTGTATAAAGCACAGATCCGGCCATGTGTGGAGTACTGTACTTGTCATATCTGGGCAGGTGCAGCCAAATACCAACTCGCGGCACTGGATTCCATGTAGAGGCGGGCCAAAAAGTTGATAGGTGACCAAGATCTACACCTAGATAGTCTTGAGCACAGGCGCAAGGTGGCCAGCCTTTCGGTGTTTTACAGATTACACTTTGGAGAGTGTGCACAGGAATTATACGAGTTAATTCTCCCATCC
The DNA here is from genome assembly GCA_029286785.1 of Meandrusa payeni. Classification (NCBI taxonomy): domain Eukaryota; kingdom Metazoa; phylum Arthropoda; class Insecta; order Lepidoptera; family Papilionidae; genus Meandrusa; species Meandrusa payeni. The sequence goes on along the minus strand of JAGSMX010000012.1, from coordinate 5,304,230 downwards.
CCATTCTACCTTCGGACGTTTAGACACTCTGGTCTCCACCCTTTTATAGTTGATGTTCCGCGCGTCCGAACGAAGCGATTTGAGTCATCGTTCATCGTGCGTACAGCAAAGGAGTGGAATAAGTTGCCGGCGTCAGTCTTTCCGTCCGAGTACGACGTGGGAGCCTTCAAGAGTAGAGTGAATAGGCACTTACTAAACTAGCGCGTACTATCTTTCGACTATATCACCACTTAACACCAGGTGGGATCATGGTCAAGCGCTAGTTTACATGCATAAAAAAAAAATACCATTTGTTTTTTATTAGAATCAACTGACCTATCAACGCTAAGACATAATGACTGGTATCAGTATCAAACATAACTTTATGAACGTAATCCTCCATTTGGACCGGCACAAATGTGATGTTAAACGAAATGCTCATGCCTGGAGCCAACCTCGATACAGGCTGATCTCTATTAAGCTTTAAGGAGAAATAAGATGATTCCTTGAAAACCATCTTCAGATAAGTAGGAGTCTGCAACATAAGTTAATTTATTAGTTCAGGTAATAATCTATATATACAAAAAAGAAAGAGTGCGGTTATGTTCCATATAGGCTCTGAAATGACTGGACCGATTTCAATGAAACTTTCAGGGAATCTTCAGATTGACCTGGCGGGTAATCCTGTAAATCCTTCAAAAAGAGAAGTGCACCAAGCACTCCTCTTTTTGAACTGTCAAATACAGCTTTTATTTACTATGATGATATTCTATTGTTTTATAACCCAAATTGTATTGACACATGCGTTGTGGATATTTATGTCATTATGAACGATATTGAAGTACAATGTAAGTATAATAAATCCCCAAATGATAAGAATGATATTGTATTTACTGATATGTACATGGGTGTAGGTAATGATCTTCACCCGCTTGAGAAGAGAATGAATACGGAGAGAAATGAATAATTTAATATTTTGTGTGATTTATTTATAATATTTAACGATATACGTTTATTGTTTACATAAAATAAAGCAAAATCTAGCCCGGCGAAGCGGGGTGTGAACGCTAGTTTATTTATAAACAATTTAGTGCGTGCTTACCGTACTAATATTTTTCACAGAAAATTTTGCGACCACCTTTTCGTTTGATTTAAAGTTTTGGAATACAATTATTTTTGGTGTAAATGATAAAATAATATTCTTCTTTTCTTTGTCGGCTTTAAGGATGTTGTCTACCATAATATTGTTTAAGCTTTGCAGTCTTTCAGTAGTGGTCATCCTCATTTCCTTTTCGTACTCTGATGGTATTATCTAAGACAAATATGCTACTTTAAAAAATATATTAATAGCCAGCTTGGTATGATTTATTAAACCCGGTTAATGGCTTATTTGATTGTTCACGACGGAGAGTGATTCCAAGTTCTTTCCCATCGGCTTAATTCTCTGTCTTAATATAATAATATTTACATACCGGTCAACATTTTTCCCCACAACTCCTACAAACAGTAGATGGGCAACTGTTATCACTTCATATCAGGTAACTTTCATGTCAAACGGACTTTTACTATTTTACTTTGTAAAGAGATTTTCGGAAACCTTATTTAACTTCCACATGATATCTGAAAATGCTAACAGGAAGTAAATCCTGCCTATTTCACTCTTTAGCTACCTTATGACTGATGCAATTGATTTATTCTGAACTTGAACTTACTTCTTCCGATGCTTCCACCAACTTCTTCTTTGAGAGTAAGTGAAACAGTTCGGGAGTAAAATGTCCATTTTGCTTATACTTCTGCAATATTTCCATCACCAAATAATCATCAAATATTTCACTAACAATTCTCGTTTGACAATTATTTGTTTACGTTGGTTACGGCAAGACGTTTCTGTTTAAATATAGAATTTGATTTTTTTCTAATTAATCGTTGCTTTATGAACATTTAATATGTTACACATGAGCTCGATTATGTAATACACACTAATTAGTTATCACATATTTCTGTAATGTAGTAGTTTTTTTAATCCCAATAACAGATGTTAAAGCGAACGACGACTTACGAACTCATACGTACCTTCCTTCTAGACTCCAGAGGTTCAGGCTAAGCTACCTAAAAGCTATGCCACCTCTCAATCCCATGAAACAGTCAAAGTAGCTTCTCTCTGTCTTAGAAAGTCTATCATAATGAACTGATTTCATATTTTCCTTACAAAGAATTTACTTTCAAAAAGACCCCACGTTAATTGGTTAAGTAACGGCCTTATTGGCCTGTTACAAAGATATACCAGGGCACACCTAAAAACCATACAGAAAAGAGTTTGTTGGTTAAATTATTGGTTCTCTCTAACGATAACGAAGACAAATATGGAAAAATAAAGAGAATGTAAGCGCCAGAATTTAATTAAGAGTAATATAATTTGAACATAAAAAAGCTTTTAAATTCCTTTATGACGGTAAGACTTAGATTTAAAGCGGTTTCTGTATTTATTCGTAACTACCTACTTGTTAAAGAAGTTCAAATCTAATAGAAACTAATTCGCGTGATGCTTGATGGCGGCAAGAGGGGGCACTGAGTTGAGTGCGGAAATAGCTAGCGATCGTAATTTTAGTGAAATCAGGGCAAAGCGGCCGCGGACCGAAATAGAGTGCCGGCGCACGCGTCTTCGCTCTGTCAATTTCGTCCGGATAGGGTGCACGATTAGCGGCTGCCGACCAGCCCGCGGGACTCGAGTGTGGAGCGTCGCCGCTCCGGGACCGGAGCCCTAAATCTCGCGAGTGTTCTTCCACATAGTTGCATAATTTTGTACACCCGAATATTCAGTGTTTGTTAACAATTCGTATGATGAATTTCTTGTGCCAAAACCAAAGTGCATACCTTCGTGTTTCGCAAAGTGAACACCGCTAGCTAGATATAACACAACGCAAAAATAAAAAGGCAAGTATTTTAATTCCGTGTCTATTCTTGATTATCGGCTTGAAATATTGGTATAACTTTATGTATTGTATTATGTTATGAACTCTTCGTCTCCAATCGTTTCCTATTTATAGTGTAGTTTTACACGAAATGAAACATAATAAGTGTGTAAATAGTTTCGATATTTTGGGATATGCGAGGTGGAATAAATAGGTCGACAAGGCGTCGGCGACGAGGCAACGCCCGCTCTATCCCGGTCACAGCTGCCGTTTTGTGTGCACATGATAAAACTCTATAATTAAAAGCAAAAATGAGTACATTAGCTAGTTAACTAAAAAAATAAAATAACACTTTATCAAAATGTATCAAAACATATCAAACAATGCAAAACCAAATAAGAAGTAGAAAGAAACAGTTCATTTATTTATTTATTTATTTATTTATTTATTAAGAAACACCAACAGCATTACACAAGCATACATTGTTGTAATAATCAAGTTTACAAACTAAGTCCTGTTGTGTATGCCAATTACAGGTGTACACAACATTCGCTATAAAGAAACGTAACGATTTTATTATTAATACTTACAAAAATATATTATTAAATGATAAAGGGACTAAATTAATTAAATAAGCCAAAATCACTGCACAATTTTTAACACTAAGGTGCGGAAGACCTTGCGTGAATTAGAAAAAATGTCAACCGACGTGGACTTAGTGTTAAGAAGGTTGTATGTAGCGGAAATCCTTGGCAAGGGCGAGTGTGACAGAAGGTTGGTTTTAGATTACGGCACATCAAAAATCCTATAACATCGACTCCTTGGATATTTGAATGGCACTCTAATGTAAATAGTTCAAATAGAAGTAGTTCGCTTATTTTACAGAATCACAAAGCAAGTGTTACAACTAAAAATAAGCTATTACATATAATGAATGCAAACCAATAATTACCCGCAAACCTAGCTAAGAAAACTTACAGGAGGTACTGAGAGAGAGTACAGAGTTTCAAACCACGAAAATCGATATTGGAAGTAAATTATTCCAATATCGATTTTATATAAACAAGCAGTCTTATTTATATGTTGTTGATAAAATAAATTTAGTTCTGTTGCAATTTTATACAAGTAAATCAAAACAGCATCCTGGAATGAGATTTGGTTATTTACGTTTACTGTTTTAGTTTGATTTGGAGAAGTGAGATGGAATACTGTATCACGTTATACTACTAAGGATCTTGTTTCTTTCTCATCTATTTACCGTTGTGTCCTAAATATATTACAAAACGACGTTTTTATTCTATTGCGTGAAATATTAATTACAGCAGTATGAATCGATACACAGATTAACTTAATATTTTTTGTTGTATCAATCGTTGTTGTTGGCCTTAATTTAGACGGTTATGGCCACTATGGGCAGTAATAAAATAACGTACTATGTTCGTCATATAATTCACCACTCTTTTAAAGTTTTAGAAGCTGATATTATAAAACCGTTCACAAATGCATCCAAAAAAGTTAAAGTGCATAATTTGTGTGATATTTTGTGGAAAATGTACTGTTAATTACACATTTCGGCAAATACATTAACAAAGACTATAAATCATGTTTGTACTTTGTGGCCTACATTTCTTTGATGTGAAAAATGTACAGTCGGTGTACGTAGTTTTCGAACAAACCGTGTTAAATCTGACATTCAAATCGAATGATTCTAAATTTAAAAGGGAATGATACATATTTTACCTAGTAAAGTAGAATTCCCGCCCTTTAATACCTAATCAAATTCAACAAGCTTATAAAGTTTATTTGTTGCGGGGTAGCATATCGCTAAACAGTGGGCATTATTTTATCGTATAAATGTTGAACTTAATAATACCTGAGAAACGAAGACTCATTGATCAAGATTCCTGGACGAGTCTGCTATTTGCCAATAATATTTCACTATAAAACCAACCAATAACAATACAACTATTGGCAATGTAATCCGTAATTTACTAAAATATTTTTTTATTTGAAAGCGATTTTTTGATTATTTTATAATGATATAAATATCGGCATGTTCGGAAGATTATTTACATTATTTATTTCATAAAATCCACAGTTCATACTTAAAAATCCTAGTTATATATATATATATATATATATATAACCTATGTGTATATATATAAAATAATATAATATATCATAATATAAATTTACACATAAAATCAGGAACGAATTTTAATTTTGTTAAAGTAATTTATAAATAATAGAAAAATAACAGAGATTTCTTGCCACATAGAAATCAATTAAGATATTTTATGAGAACAGAAGAAAAATAAAAATAAAACTATGATCGCTTTAGTTTATTGTGTGTGTGCCGAAGTGTATGTTCAAGATTAACAAATAGCAACAACTGAATTGAGTGTCAGTTAGTACGCCATTGGAACAGAACTGAACCGGTCTATGTATGTAAATTTATGTAAGTAACGTCTCCCTTGAAGTTATTTACATAGATTTTATTGTAATATATCGCTAAAATAATTAATATTACCTACAATAAACCAAAAATCTTAAAACGATATTTTCGTGATAAAAATAAACGGAATGTCACAAATAAAGATCGCTGCTCCATTTCATCTCTCGTTAGTGACATGGTTAAAACCACATGTCTATATTTTTTTTGACTGGCTCCTCATCAGAGGATTTTTCCCCAGTGCGAGATTATTGTTACATTCTGGGACCTGTATATTACTTAGCTTATAAAGTAAAATAGAAATATGCCATAAAATTATATGTTTAGTAGATGCTGAAAGGGCGAGGAAGGGATCCCAGAGCCGCGGTGCCCCCCACACCAACGCTGTCTATACGGTCGGTCGCTCGATCACCTCTAGGGAAGCCAGAGCCTGACTACGAGGTTGTGGAGTTTCCTTCGGAACAATATGTCAATGCCAAGCTGCAGCCTCCGCCGCCACCCCCGCCGAGGCCACCGACAGGTATATTTTTCATATAACTTCAATAATAATGCAGCCACAGGTATCTATGTAGCAGTATGAAGTACTGTTTGCTGCAAAATTACTGTTTTTGAGTACAAAATACACCTACGTCAATGGGCTCATCCCCTGTCACATATAGGATGTAATAAGCTTGGTAAAAAACGGATAGCAAAAGCTTACACTGTATATCCCGCTAGAGTCAAAACGACGTTAGAACTTATTTACTTTTATATGACTTTATTATACGAGTATATGTCAATGTAATGCTGGTCAAGCTGTATCATTATATTGACATATACAGCAATAATTTCGTACGTAAAATAGTTTCGACGAACTATGCTCTACTCTTCACAATTTCATGGAATTCTGGGTTTAGAAACTCTTGCGTTTCGTGCTTTTGTATTTAAAACAAAGAGCTTTTTTAATGCTAGACAGAGACCTTTCCCTTATGTGAAAGGTGACCGCTTGACCGAGCATAAATTTTTGGAAATAATTGTTTTGTTCGTTAGAAACCGAAAACTAGAAACTCATAATAATTTTATCTAGGTCTGTTTCTCTCCCACAAACGCTTTTTAAGACATGTAACTGGGACATTTAAGGCGTAAATAGTTTTGCATCAATCGAATTGTGTTTTCCTCACAAGACTAATCTTTTTTCATTTTTCTTTTCACATTCAAACCAAAGAACCATAAATGACTTGCAATTAAATTAGTAATTCTGTGTTTACTGACGTTTCGACGTAGTTTATCAAAACGTGGTAATAATACTAGGGTCTATTCAAGCTCTACGCCCGTCTACGCCTACTATTTTATGTAAACGAGCTACACCGTTTACCTTTGCAATTTGTTCTGATTATTGTGTTTGTGTTGAGTGAAAGACCGACGTTTTTAGCAAAGCAGAAAGAAAAGTAAAAAGTGTAACAAAGTCAGTAAGCCTCTTTAACCTTAACGATATAAAATCTTAACCAGGTCATCCGTTGGAGGCGGGTGCGTCGTGCGGCCTGTGTGGAGGCGGAGGCGCCCGCGTGCGTTGCGCAGAGTGCGGCCGCCGAGCGCTGTGCGCGTCCTGTGACGACATGTACCACCGCCATCCCAAGCGACGCCACCATCAGCGACAGGTCACGCAGAACTTTCCTCCCACTAACATCAACTGATCTTATCAATAATTCTTCACCTATGTTCTAAATGTTTAATTAATGCTCATTATACATCCGGACTCCACTCCTGCTTTTTGCGTCGGCGTACTCAATGCTCCTCATGACCCGTGGATCAGCCTGTCGTTGGTAATCCATCGCCATTTTCTTCTGCAGCCGTGTGCAAGACATTGCTAGCATTAAATGTCGAGAGCGGTGTTTTTATGATCAATCTAACGTGTTGGGCTTCGGCCTCTAGGTCTTGTCCCATCTGCGCCCGGTCCTGGAGCGTTGGATGCGCAGGAAGCGCAAACCTTCACCTTCCGTCTGACGCAGGTGTTCACGGGGCATGGCTGCTTCGGGACTACCTGTGTCGGACGGCCCGACGGGAGGCTGATGAGCGGTGCTATGATTGTGGCGCTGCGGTGGACTCTGCCCAGCACACCCTGGAGGTGTGCCCGAGATGGGCAGCGCAGCGTTGCGACTTGGCATCCGCCATCGGTGGAGACCTGTCGCTTCCGAGCCTCGCACTTGCGATGGTACGGAGCGACAGGTCTTGTCGGCGGTCGCCTCCTTCTGCGAGACGGTCATGTCTCAGAAGGAGGCCGACGAGCGGGTCAGGAGGAGCTGTGGGGCTCCCTCCTTCCGCAGGCGACGAATCGGGGTGCGTAGGAGACGTTTCATACGTCTCCTTTCGCCGCCCCCGTAATCCGAAGCGGGGTCAGGATGGGAACCTGGCCCCAGCATGCTTCGGCGTCGTCGGGACTTCTCTGAGTGCCGGAGGAGTCCCCTTTGAGGGTGAAGTCCGGTCTTGCCGAGACCGGCCGGTCGTTGGGGTGTCCTGTCGCTGACAGATCCGGGACACCCTGCTCATAACGGCTGATGGCATTCGCGGTAGGTTTAGTGGGTATGGGCTGCCCAGGCCGAGTCCCACACATCCCTCCGGGCCCACCCAGGGTACCGGAGGATGGTTAATAACTCGATTCCCCCGCGTTAACAAAAAAAAAAAAAGGTCTTGTCCCATCAATTTTGCACACATCCAGCTCAATCAAGCGGGTACACAGGAAAACGTTGATTCAATATTTATATAGATATAAAATATAATTCCAGTAGCGTTTTCTTGTCATAGATCTTTTAAGCGCGTCGCTCTGTGTGGTATGAACTAAACAGATAGATATTACTTTAATGTACACCAAAATTAAAAAAGAAGAAAGTACTTATCTAAGTTATATTTTACAATTAATTGTACTATTGGCGACCTTACTAAGTATTTACCATTTTAATATGTTTTATATTTTGTTCTTAGTATTGCTTTGCTCTTGCTTATAAATATTTCTTCATACTTTTCAAATATTAGGCAGCAATAATTTTATAGCTATTTTTATGTGCTGATTTACCACGCGCTCGGCGGTGAAGGAAAACATCGGGAGGAACCCTACATGTCTTATATTAAAATTTTTCCAAGACATGTGACGTCTGCCAATCCGCACTAGGACCGCGTGGTGGACTATGCCCTTATACTCTCTTTACAGAGAAGACCTGCGCCCAACAGTGAGACGTATATAAAGGCTGTAACTAAAACATAACAATTCTATGACTATGACTATTATCAAATGTTTTCCCTATAAAGGAAAAAGGGAAATTCAGTCTCATTAATATGCAGGGAAAAACTTGATATAAGGGTTACGTATTAGCATGCAGCTCGTCGAACAATGTTGGCAAGGATCATTCGAAAATCATAAATATAGCTACAGTATTATTATTAAATGTAGTATACATATATCAGGTACATTATTTTTAAGTTTCAAACGTAATAGTGAAATAATTTAAAGTCGTCATTATATTGGGCTTTGGCCAATGTTATACTTTCATTACAAACAAAGTATAGATGATCATCTACATGTTCTGATCATTTATAATTTAAAACACAATAAGCTTTATAGTATGTTTAAACCAATTGATAATAAGGAGCCATAAAACCTTTTTTTTATTTTTGTTGACGGGGAGGAAATCTTCACAAAGATAACCCGCCTTCTGGGGGGAAGGCGGCGGTTATGTGGGGTTTTTACCCACTAAAACCTCCCCGGTGGCCCTTTCTTCGGTGCATGACGAGGGGCTCCGGGATCTCACGCGGAACGCACCCCTCCCCCCCTGTGCCGAGCAGCGCAAGGCGACACGGGCCAGCCGATGTCGCCTTCTTCCCGGGTCCACTTTGGTGGACGACGCAGGCCCCCACCCTTGTCGCCCAGTGAACCCGAGGCCCCTTTTAGTCGCCTTGTACGACAGGCAGGGGATGCCGTAGTCTTATTCTTGAGAGCCCAGAACTACAGGGCTGAGGAGCCATAAAACCTTGTTTAGGCGAACCTCGACGTCGAACAAATCCATTACTCAAAATGAATCGAAATATTCAGCCATTATTGTACACATTGTCCCTCTATAACTCGAAAATGCTATTATTTCAATTTTTACTTTTTCCCTGTAGTTCGTTTTATAAAAGTTCTGCTATATAAGTGTAAAGAAAAAATAAGTAATAGTAAAATATATATATTTAATTTGTACTTTTCTTTATTAAGTATCAATAACCGACATAATAATATCACCATCGCAAGACCACAACTCACATAAGCCACGACTATCAAATTTCACCGTGTATTTTTTTCTCTTAGGTAATTTATGCGTGGCCAATTTTCATAACTTTGTTTTAAGTGATTTAGCTTTTTTCCGTAAACTAAATGAAATCGATATTTCTAATTAAAATCATGTTTTTATTATAAGCAAAAAGCAAACATTAGATAAATATTTATTTTTTAATAGATGTTATTACAATTCAGGCACTGTCTCAGACCCAACTACGTGACGAGCGGCCCCCGCTCCCACCAAAGACCGGCCCTCCCGTACCACCGCCACGAAAACACAAGGTAGAGTTATCCTTTTAACCCTTAATTGTAATTTACTAAGCCATTTTACTCAAATAAATCATGTATTATCATGCATTATTTAACACTTCATCGTATAGGTGTAAAACGATAAAAATAATATAATTCATAAATTATAAATAATAACGATATCGATAATATTAAGCTCTCAATCTCACAATAATTTACGTAAAAGTTATTTTAATGATTATTTTATGTCATGTTTGGTAACTTAAATTTATATGAACGGATCAAATAATCATTCTAAGAGCATGAACAAACCGATTGTGATTTATTTTTTTTATATAACGAGGTATGCAACCATGTTATGTTTTTATGTATGACGTATGTTTGTAATGTTTGTATGTAATATTTTTAGATAAGCGGCGATAGATCAAGTGCTAGTCCTAGATTGTCGACGCCAGATCAACGTCGTGCCACACTGACGTCGATGTCTCCTAATCAAATGTCTATGATGCACACACCGGCCGCGGCGGTGTCTAATCCGAACCACTTCACGGCCCAACGAGCTCAACCGATGCTCCCCACGCACCTACAAATGAACATGACGCCCAGCGCACACCCGGGGCATCTCGGCAGCATGCCATATCTGTCTGCGACGATGCATCACGCACAAACACCTGTCGTTCAGACGCAGGAACAGTCGAACACTCTTGGGCACGGTCCCAACATGTGGAGCCGTCAACGAGGACCGCTTCCTGGATTTGTTCCTCCGAATATGGTACAGATACAGATTTTTGTTATGTTATGCAGAAGAAATTTAAAAAGAAGAAAGAACTATATATAACACTATTTGAACTCGTCCGAGTCGCACCCAAATATACTATTAATGAGATTAAAAAGACATTTGGCAGATAAAATGGCTGTCTTACTTAATATATTACGTATTGTTTAGGTAAAATAAACTTTCTGAACGCAAAACCTATGAAATTTGGAAGAAATATTATTAACATATACATACAATTTAAATTAATTTATTTAAATTTTTTTTAGTTACATCTGATACATAGCAATAGAGTAGTCATAAAATTAACCAAAAAATTATGTCACTATTATTTCAAGTAGTATTTTTTGTTGTTACTTTTATGCTGTTTCAAAATAATTCTTTTTAATACTTACATCTATTATCAGGGGCAGCCAATACCAGTAGAGGCGTGGGAGACGTCTGATAACCCTCATCCTACTCAATCATGGGGTCGGCCACTGAGACGAGGGACTTCAGTTATGGAGTTAGGAGTTGGACCCCCTACAAATCCTAGCTGCGGTGGTTGCGCCCATTGCTTGGCGCAGCCGTGGCGTTACGGCAGCTGCGCCAGCCTAGACCACACATGGGCTGGCGCGTGGCCACCAAACTGCTGCGTCCCTCCTCATCCACAACACAACTCTCGTCTACCTGTGCATCCTCATATGCACCCACCACAAACTCCGCTTCCTTATAGAAGAGGTACAGTTTTATTTTACACATTTTAAAATCTGCTAACAATATCTCTGTCTTCCTGTAAGTCCATCGAAGAGCCCATTTAAAATCAAGAAAGTCAATTTTAACGCCAAAATAAAACATATTTAATAATATATTTCAGCGGAAAGTCGAGCAGTATCTCGGGCAGCATCTCGCGCTGGCTCCCGCGCGACTTCACCGGCTATGAGCATCCGCTCTCGCACTTCACGTCGTCCCAAGCACCGTACGCCGTCGCCGCCACCTCTACCTTCGAGCGACGCTGATTCAGAGAGTGAGATGGAAAGCGACCACAGTCCAGCTAAACAAGATACTGAAGAAGATCTCCTAGGTCCACCGCCGTCACCACCAAGCGCCACGTGGCAGTGCGAACACTGCACGTTCGTCAACGAACCAGGAGTTCGCGTGTGCGTTGTCTGCTGTCGAACTCCAACAATAAGCCCGAGAATTATCAACGCTGCCAGCATCAAGAACGGGATGAAGCAACTTAAAATCTCTGAAAACAGATCTCCTTCGATAATGCGGTCATCTGCAACAACTGAAGAAGAAACTATAAACAAACAAGGTGATTATGTAAACACAATAACGAAGTCACGTCTAAACAACAATATGTTTATTTATGAACGTTTAATGAACATATACCTAGTCTTTCCATAAATACTGAAACAAAGAAAAAAAATTCTATTGCAATTAATATTTATTACTTTTACAGTATGTTAATTTGATTCATAAATATAAAACAATTTAATATTTTTTATAATTTATACTAGAGATGAAACGGATATCCGGTATCCGGTATCCGGTATCCGGCCGGATACCGGATAGTAAAATTTTAAAAATCTCATTATTTTACTCAAGGCAAATCAATCATACTCCAATAGGTTATGGACACCGTTTATTTTAATTTTTATAATCGCACATCAAAATGTTTGTTTTATTAAGTATTAGTTTAATAGTCAAAATTAACAAGTGGCAAATTGTGGTGAATAAATACCAAATTTTCTGCATTTGTTGGTAAGAGGCGACTCCGCTTACGTGCGATCCGAATGCGCCTGAATATATCCGATCTCGTTTACCGCGCCAATATTCAAATCAAACTGATCGCGTCAACGCAATAAAGGGCCGAATATCCGGCAGCCGGATATCCGGCGCTCCGGCCTAGTAGCTTGCCGAATATCCGGTATCCGGTATCCGGCCACACTACTATCCGTTTCATCTCTAATTTATACTAGTATTACGCATTCATTACGTAAATGGATTGACGTGAGAAAGAATCTATGAATGTAAGAAGCAAAAGATGTTTTTCCATTTAATTAATGCTTACTTTTCATCATATTATTACTTATAATTTATCACGAATATACATACTAATATTAGATATTAAGTAATAATTAGTTTATTTAATTTTTTTATTTATTTAAAGGATAGAGGTTTTAAGTTTATATTTAACTTACAACTTGTTTCCCTTTAGGTAAAGAAAAAACGAAAACGAAAATCCAAAAAGAGCGTACATCGACAGCTTGTGGACCGTCACCACCTAGAGAAGACAGAGAAGTTCAAAAGCCCTTAAACAGGCTTGCGACGCCATCAAGGGATGATAAACAAGCTGAACCAGTCCGAATGAGACACGACATGGCAGTGGGACCTTCACCTCCGAAAGAAACACAATTTACAATACAAAATTCGAATACAATTCAAACAACATCGTCGATTAGACCTTCTCCTCAAAAGAACAGTGCAACTAGAGAAAACGAACCCAAGGGTCACAGTGTATCAGTCGGTCCGTCGCCACCACGTGATCACAAAGTTACACAAGTATCTCACACAAAAGAGTCGTCTAACTTTTCAAGCAATCCGCAAAAAAAGTCCACTGGCACTTCCCCTCCACGGGAAACTCGTATTGATACACCCTCGAGTGTACGTTCCTCTACTTCCAGCCGTGCTGTGTCTAATACCGGTACTTCTCCCCCACCACAAAGCATATCAACACAGGTAAGGTACAATGTTCTGTTATGCCTGCAGTGATAGTCTAATGATAGTAATAGCTAAGCTTGGATATACTTTACAGCGGATTACTTTGTCGGAGGTTTCATTCCTACCCGGCGTGTATGTACCAATGCGTTTCTGTTTGTCGATTTCATACATACAAAGAAAACACTTGGTAAATTTGTGCCCCGTGTATGGCGATAGGGTCGCCACATATAACACATGGGAGCTAATAAGCTTAGTGAAAAGCAGACAGCGGTTGTAGTCTGAATCATTAAGTTTTTTATGGGAAAAGTGAACAAAAATAATCTCTATATTTTAATGTACATATGTATTCTTCGGTTTAGGGTACGGCCTGCGAATCGTAAGGTCGTGGGTTCGAATCCACGATTCGACTATTACCGTGAACCATTTCCTAGCACAAGCTTAAGCTTAGTTGGAATGGTTAACAAGATTGTTAGAAATACTTCTAAAAAAAAAATATTGCTAGCTTTCTTTAAAAAGAAGTTGAAGTGATATACACATCATTTAATCCGATTGAAACTTTTGATCTAGCTACGGCTCTCTCGTGTAAGCAAGCTCAAGGCAAATATTTTACTATACGAGTATATGGTATGCCCAAGCTAAAGTTACTCTTGGCAGCCGTGCCCTAAAAGAAATTTAAATTGGGCGCTCTAAAATGTCGGCTACTGTTCTGGTATTCATTTCTTAAAGCCCTCAGGCTAATATAGGGCCGTCAGATAGGACATAAGATAATTATTTTCTATATTATTTTATATAAGCATGCTTTTGGCATGTAAAGTCTTTATTTAATTGTTGGTGGGTATACATACCTAAACATATTTACAGACGTACGATGTAGCCGTCTCCCGCGAATGGGAACGTGCACCTTCAGTGTCCAGGTCGCGCGCCCGCAATCGTTTCCGCGAAGATGGTCGCCGCGAACGGTCGCACAGTCGCCACTCCCTCTCCAGTGATACTCGGGTATTTTAAGTATATACATAGTAGTGATAAGAGTAGTACATCGATAAGAAAAGTCATTATTGAATATGAAACGATTCGAGCCATGTCTCTCACAAAAAGTAGAACAATATTTTTAATCACAATAAAATATGTACTTTGTTTTATTGTTGTCACTTGTCACTAGAAACTGAGATGAAATAGTATAATATAATAATAGTAGGCAGTTTTTATGGTATTATATGGTAATCGTGATGATGTTTTGTCAACGTTCTTGGAAATAATAAAACAAATATCAATGTGGTCACGATTTAGGAAAGTGAGCGGAGTATTCGGACGAGCGGGGGAGCCAACTTGGGGCCAGGACGTTGGGAATGGCGAGAGCCAAGAGACAGCAGCCCCGGCGGTGAGTGGAGCGGCAGCGAGCAACGTCGGTCTACTCGCATCACACGACGCGCTTCACACCTCGACCTGCGGCGCACCCGCCCGTCGCGCCGCTCTAGTGTCTACGGCTCTGAGGTTCTTTATATTTATTTTGATATACTTGCCTGTCGAAACCAATAATCAAACCTTTGATGGTCCTCTTTGTGATCATTTAGTATACTTATTTTGACTGAATTAACGAGATATATATCTACTACAAAACTACTACGAAAACTGAAGACTACAATTGTTTCCATAATCATTTTTTTATTTAAAAAACTTGCGCTCAAGAGTGATGTTTAATTTTTTTTCTTTAAACAGGCCCCATCGCCTGAACCATTGTCTGGAAACAGAGCCGTTTCTCTCGAGGCTCTGGCTGGCGCGGGGGCTCGACGAGAAACTGAAAGGGGATTGGAGCTAGCGCGGTTAATGGGCGAAGCTGAGAAACTTGGATTCAGCGCCGCGGAAGTGCACGCGGCGTTAGCTCAAAATCCTGCAGCGCCCATAGCGTGGTTGCGAGAGCGTTGGCCAAGTCTATGTGCAGGCGTGCGTGCGGCAGCTGTGCGACTGGCACCGGGTGCCGTTATCAGCGAGCGCGACGCTAGAACAGCACTCGCGCGACATCGCGGTGCTATGTGGCCTGCTGTCACCGATTGCGTTGAAAAGTGGCGTCGACAGGTGAGCGTTATAACTAAACCCGACTTCTTTCGAAAATAAGTTAATTCATGGCGATTTACAAACGATAACCTCGTTTCAGGCGGAAGCGGTAGGGCTTGAAAATGAAGGTCGTGTACGCGGACACGTATGGGGTTCACCGACGGGTGTGGAGGACGACGCAGCACCACCGATCGACCGTCTACACCGCATTCGCGGTAATCTCATAAGGAAACCAAACTAATAAGTTGTCATTGATCCACCGTTTCGTCTCATAACGTCATCATAACCTTCACATTTACATTTCAGCCGAAGAAAGTTCAGATGAGTTTGAACTCAGCCCAGCAATGATTCGAGATGACGACTGGATGTATTTACCACTAGAAAACGACAATAGCAATTTTTATGAAAATTATCCAACAAAAATGCAGACAGATCCTCCAAATAGTAAAACGGAAGACATTGCGCATAAATTAAAATCACTCCTAATACAGGCTGGAATACCAAATATAAATGAACAATTGCTATTAAAAGGCTTGTTAGCAAACCAAACCGGTACAACAATCGAAATGGACACAAATGTACAAAATACTCATATTATTAACATGAAACAAAATTCCAACGACTTTGTCCAGTCGGAAAACGATTTTATAGATGCCTATAATGCTTTAACTAGATTAAGTCCATTACCTAATATAAGTAAATTGAACGACTTAGTCGTTACTCAAGAGACTTCTGATAATAATCACAATAAAGAAGTATCTGTGAAAGAACCAATCGAAATAAATATTGATTTCAATGAAAATAATATGATACAGAAAAAAAACAGTCTCACACAATTAACGAGACCGGATAAACAACAAACACAAACACAACAAATAATCTCAGAAACTTCAAATGGTCCTATTAATAATATTACTCCACATATACATGTTTCTAAATCTAATTCCGGGCGGAAAATCAAAACTCCGAAATCACCGAACAGAACCAATGTTAACGTTATCCAGCAACCTAAAAATAATACTATAGATAATAACAGCGAATCAGACGATGAGGACGAAAAACCTAATAATTTAAGTGAAATGGTTGACAATACACAAAAGTTGATACAACAAATGAAAAAAGAACTAAATTCAGACATTAGGTCCCTCGGCAGCAGAAGTAATACCAGAAGTGACGTTGATAACAGCTCGAACGATTCAGAATTGTCATCTGAAAAAGAATCTTCATATAGTGATACGGGGAATGAAACAGAAGATTTATCGTCAGATAACAGCGTTAACGAAACTTCTAATATGGAAGACAGTAACATAGTTCGCACATCAATTGTTAACAGAACTAGCTCTGAAGATAATGAGCAATATGAAGAAGCTATTGATCATCTGGAGATTGAAATGGATAATTTGAATAACCAAATAAACCATTTAGAAGATCATAGTCAAGATTTTAAACAAAAAAATATCGAAATTTTAGATTCGATTGCAAAAAGTTTGCAGGATCAACACTCATTATCTGCGCAAATTCAAGTAACAAATTTATCGCACAATGATCAACAAGACTTCAATAACAACTTATTCAATACTGTTAGTTCTTTTGAAGAAATTTATGAACAATTAACTGATGTTAAAGATAATACAAATAAAATAAATATAGGAAAATCTATTGCTCTGTCTGAAAACAATGGACATAATAATGTGAAGGAAATGCTTATAGATAACAAACAAGAGGTAAAATTTGTTGAATACAACCCACAAGTAAATATATTTTTGCTGACAGAAAGTACTCTTCCATTACATAATGCAGTTTTAGAAGATATTGTAGATAATAATATACAGTTAGAGGCTAACAATATATTAAATAATAATATTATTGGTAAATTATCAGGTTCTAATGAAAATCAACCTATACTTTTTAATATGGAATCTAGACTGTCAGAAATTAACATTGCTGTTACCAATAAACCTAAGGCTTCTGATATTACTTCTGAAAGTACACTTGGATTAAGTACAATATTAGCCGACACAAATACAACTTATGAATCCCCTGTCATTACTCCCGGTGTCAAAGACTCTAAAGCGGACGTCGCTGAGATCGATAATAAATCTAATAACGATGATAATAACGCTGTAGTAGAGATAATAACTATAAAAGATAATAAGCTGCCTCATTCTGAAGAAAAAACAAAGGCAATAGAAGAAACAAATAAAAAAACAGTACCTAATATTGAAGCAACGCAAATCAAGACTAATCCATCATTAAATAAAGGTATTTTTAATAAATCCAATATACCTAAATTAGTGAAAGCATTGCAAAGTAATAAATTAAAAGTAGAAAAAACTTCTTCGAAAATTTTAGGCTCTAAAGTACCCATACGACGTACATCTATAAAACATTATCCTGCTCCAGCCCCTCCTAATACACACTTTGGTAATATTCAAAACGGACATGTAAAACAGCTGCAAACTAGGTTATTTAACGAAAAAGTCCTAAATTCCCCGACTTTGTCCACCGAAGTAGAAGTAAAGCCTTCAACATCAGCGACTTCAACAATTTCAAAAAAAAAGCCTGCACCATTGCCCCCGACACCAGTGGAACACAAGCTTCAATCTCCGCCTAAAGAAGTGTCGGAAAAGGAAAAGAACCATTTCTTTCGCGAAACTTGCCGCACAGAAGACGAATGGACAGATAGTGACTCAGAAGAATCTCAAATACAGGTTACGAAGGAAAGCGACGACCCAGAACCGGTACCATTATCACCACCCCTCCCATTACAATGCGCCGAGTGTCAGGACAACTGGTCGACTTAGCTATGATAAGGCTACCAGAAGGATCGCCAGAGGTAATTTTAAATTTACCAGCTTTGTGACTTTATAAGAAATTTTTACGTACAAATAAACAAACACTGTTTCCCTAAATGATATTACAGAGACAAGCTCGTATGCTACTGGCAGAGGGGGCGACTGAAAATTGGGAACAAGCACAATTAGCAGTAGATTTAATTGCCCGTGGCATTAATCCACCATCGGCTCTACTAGCGGCGTTGGAATGTATTGATCTGAACTCTGCTCTCACATATTTACAGCAAGATTGTGAATTATGTGCTTCGCGTCTTCCAGAATATGAGGTTTGTTTATTTACCATTCTATCAAGTTATGTAATCAAAACTATGTTTGAGCTTGACATTTAAAACGTAAAAGTATAGTAAACGATAACATTTTTGTTCATAGATGGTGTCTATGTTACGGTGTACTCACAGATGTTGTCGAGAGTGCGCTCGTCATTACTTCACAGTCCAAATAACAGAGCGAAGCATAGCAGATTGCGTATGTCCATACTGCAAAGAGCCTGAATTGGAGAACCTACCTGAAGATGCATGGTTGGAATATTTTGCACATTTAGATATATTGTTAAAGACGTTACTAAATATTGACGTTCACGAGCTATTTCAAAGGAAGGTGCGTTAAAAGTTTTACACATATATAAATAAAATATTAAAAACAAAAACGACTAAAGCAAATCTTCTACATATATAAAAGAGATAGTGTGTGGGTATGTTCCACATAGGCACCGAAACGGCTGGACCGATTTCAATGAAACTTTCAGGGAATATTCACATTGACCTGGCGAAACTAAAGTTTGGTGACCGGAGCACTCCTCTTTCTGTTATTTCTGACATTAACTTGAGCCTGATATGTTTCTTTATAAATGATATTGTATTTATTGATATGTACATGGGTGTATACCCGCTCGAAAAAAGAATAGAAGAGAATAAATACGAAGAGAAATGAATAATTTAATATGTTGTGAGAGTTAAATTAAATATTTCATTATGTAAGTTTATTGTTTAAATAAAATAAAGCAAAATCTAGCCCGGCGAAGCGGGATGGGTACGCTAGTTTTTAATAAACATGCGAGATTTTCCCCGATTAATGATAGAATTGTTGCTGTGTTTCTTCTGCGAATTCTTCTCTTCTCTCAGCATCAACGTTCTGAAAACAAATATGTCTACGCCGATTGGATTCAAAAGTCTTAATCAATTTTATCTGTTTTAGTTTATGGAAAAATCATAACGAGCGTAAATGTTATGGATTAAAAGCAGCAGGAATTTAAATATTCACCTTATCAATTTCAGCTGCGAGACCGCACCCTCGCGAGGGATCCAAACTTTAAATGGTGTGTGGAATGTTCTTCAGGATTTTTCGTTCATCCGAAGCAAAAGAAATTGCGGTGCCCAGAGTGCAAATCAGTGAGTTGCGCTTCATGCAGAAAAGCGGTAAATTTTATAGTCATTTTATTAAGATATATATTTCGTACTTCCTGCTAACCAATAAACGTATAATTGCTTAATAACTTTGAAAACCAGAGTAAATTATGACTAATATAAAAAATTGTTTGTCATTTGACGTAAGTACAAGATTCTGTTTAGTAAATTAGGTATTATTGCCTAATGTATTATTTGTATATAAATGAAAATATAAATGTCAACAAAATCAACTGCAGAAATGTTGCTTTATCATATTAAATAATATATATATAAATATTGTTTACTTTATAATATATAAATATTGAAGCGTCAATAGCCTAATGGTTTAGGGTACGGCCTGCGAATCGTAAGGTCGTGAGTTCGAATCCACCATTCGACTATTGCCGTGAACCATATCCTAGCACAAGCTTAAGCTTAGTTGGAATGGTTTACTACAAGATTGTTAGTAATATTTCTGAAAAAAAAAAGAAATATTGCTAGCTTTCTTTTTTAAAAAAAAATAATGATAATTTTTTTTTATTTTTTTTTAAACCTTAGGTTAAATTTTTACAATATTTTTATAAAAAGTAAAATACACAAAAATATCACACAAAATACCCAAACATTATAAAAACCTAATATAGTATTTGCCATCGGCAACGAAGCAGAGCCCAAGCAACCGGTGGTTAGAGAAAGCTCCTGACGATGCTAGCCGTATCCAGAAGTACTGCCCTTGTCCCAGCCATCTAGCGAAATTATTATTATTATTATGATTTCTATTAAAAAGCTATTACATTTCAGTGGTCTCCCAACCACGAAGGGCTAACATGTGAACAATACACTGAATGGCTAGAAGACAACGACCCAGAGCGTTCAGTGGCCGCGGTGCAACAACATCTGCGAGAAAATGGTCTTGAGTGCCCCGTTGCCATTTCAAATATTCCTTGTCAAGGTAAAATACTCTTTTAAGTCAAGCGATTTATTTATATATAAAAAAAAAACTAATTATCGTTTATTCCTTATCGCAAATACAAAGTCTTTACATAAAAAACGATTGTGCTTTAGACTACACTATTGAAGAAAACTTCTTTAGTTCCATTTTGTAGGGTAATACCCAAAACATAACATACACTCGATTGTTCAAGAGAGAAAGAAAATGTGTGCTCCTCTCTCTCTCTCTCTTGCTTCTACAGTAATATAGGAAACGAAACTCTCAACTCACCGAGAGGAGCGAGATTTTTTTTCCTATTATTGACTAAACCATAGTACTTACCGCGTAACAACAACAATTAATGTCTAAAATCCAAATTTTTGACATATAAATTGTGTCATCGGGAGCCTTAAAAATGAACCATTTAAATATAACTAATTTACAGATATTATCGCGTTTTAATTTAGGTTTTAAATCCACGTCGTTTAAAGCACTTTACAGTTCTAATGGACGCCATGTCACACAATTCACATGTCAAAAATTTGGTTTAATTACGCATAATTTCTAATAAAAAATCATTAAGAGAACTATCTAAATAGAAAATTGTGAATTATTTTCAGAGGTGGCTGCATGCATTTCACCTGCACACAATGCAAATACGAATTCTGTTATGGATGTGGCAAGCCTTTTATGATGGGAGCCCGATGCGGTCTCAGTGAATACTGCGCCAAGCTAGGGCTCCACGCTCACCACCCACGTAACTGTCTTTTCTATTTAAGAGACAAGGAACCACACGAATTACAAACTCTACTACAGGTATATATATACTACAAAGTGATATATACATACTACACTTAATACAAAATACATTTAAAAAATAAAATATTACTTCCAAGCTATAAAGTACTCGTAAAACGTTCCATCACGAGCAAAGATGTCCTAAGAGTATGTGACTAATATATACTAGACAAAGGTACCCAGGAGGTCAATGGCAGCTGCACTTGAGATATCGAAATAGCTTTATTTATATCTCATACGTATACTTGAGGATGATAACCTTTATCCTGAAGGTATACAGTATGCTAAATCAGGATATGAAAATAAAATGAATCGAATAGCCCGTCGCACGGGTAGCAGAATATATGGGCCTATTTTATTATCTGTCGTAGTGTCATATTGGCTTGTTGAGTCGGACTTGTGCGTTAGTTTAAAATATAAAAAGTGTTGTTCATCCTTTTTTTTGTTTCCAATTAAGCAAATTTTAAAAAGCAAGGAACAGATAAATAACTAACCCAACAGGGGGATATATATTACTTGTAATAACGATTTATGTATTCTTCAGATGAATAATGTCGCCTACGAAACGGAGGCAGCTGAAGGAAGCACGGGACGTTGTCCCGTACAGTTACAGCGGGAAACACCAACTGGCCTTGTAGATGGTGCTTGTGGAAGCGAATCCTCTCCCAATAATGCTGGATTTTGCAAGTGAGAATTATTTTTATATATACGCATAATCCTCAAATGACTGCTGAATAATAATAGACTGTAATAAAATGATATTAATATATTGAATGCAGTCTATTGTATTAAGCTGCTCAGTGTTCAATGACACAAAATTTAGGAGTGTGTGCGAAGAGGAGGGTGCGGAGGTGAGTTTGGGATGTGTTTGCAGGAATCATTATCTGGAGTATCTGAGCCGGCTGGTGAGAAGCCGAAACGTCGATCCGCTGCCTATCCTGGGAGTAGATGACCTAGAAACGCTAGTTCGCCGCGCAGCGCTCCGCCTACCTCCGCGCCCGTACGGCACTCTAGAAGGTCTCTACAAGAGGGGCCTTATCGAGGTGTGTTCACACCCGCTATTCTTGCAGGATGCACTACGTGGAGTACCTGGCGAGGTTGGCGCGGGACCTTGATCCGATCCCCATCATGGACGTGAGCGAACTAGTGGCGGAGTTGCGTCGCCGAGCTCTCTCCCTGCCAGAACGGGGTCCTTGGGATACAGACCCTATTTACGCGGGAATGTGCGCCGAGGTATATAAATTAACATGTCAATAACAACGACGGGACTGGATGACATGTAAATGTATTTAATATATGTTATGTATATTTGAACGTTAAGCACTAAATGTGCACATAGAATTTATGAGGCAGATAATACCATCCTGGTTAGGAAATCGAAATGCGGGGTACGAATACTACTTCTAACTAACGCAATAAGCTTCAAGCATACATGATATACATCTCCTTCCTATTCTATTTCTCTCTCTCTCTACTTTAAATTAATTATGCATATAATATTACCACCCTTATGAGCAATACTAAACAAAATACGTTTGATAGATAAGATATCTCCGCTTTTTACAATTTGAGTGTTGAATTTTCAAACACACACAAGAAAACATGGTACATAGAACCTACATAATATCAACTAATTTAATCTTATTTTGCAGATCGTGCGAGAGAAGATTCCTCTAGATTGAAATATGAATATTGAGTGAAATAACTTTATCTAAGTAAAATTAACTCATCACCGACAAATATTACAATACTGTAAAGGTCTTCATTACTGAAACTCATGAAAACAAATATAATATCATCATTAAAGACACATAACCTTGTAAATTTCCAGTCGAATGTTATGTATAGGAGTTGATTTTAATATAAGCATTTTGTAGTTCTATTTAGTGGTTAAATAACAATAGATATATTATTTATATTTTTAAATATATAATAAATATGGTAACACAAAGATTGACGTTTGGTTTTATTTTGAGAAAATATTACAAAAACTTAATTCTAATTCTATCGTCTCGCAAAATGCTCGTTCATGTGTCGTCGGTCACGCTGGATATAGTGACGGTTAGAATGTATGCGACTTTCTAAAGAATCCGGCAAGGCGCGCGCTTCATGGCGTGAAGAATAACGAGTCTCTTTCGTGATTCTTTCCGAAGCCTCTTTTTCTGCCAACTGTTCTGCTACACGACGACCACGCTGAACCTCGCGTTCTTCTCCCGCTGCCACCATTTCCGCTAATTTAGCAGCCTTTTCCTCTTCACTCATTCTTACACGTGCTTTGCCTTTATGTTCGAGGCTTTCTATATGTCTTCTTTCGGTGTGTTCTCGAGATTTCTGTTTACTGCTCCTATAGTCGTGAATTGATTCGCTAGGTTGTCTCTCATCTTGTTTTGTTTCCTTGTCTTTGTTTCTTTCCGTTGTTGCGTCTCGTCGGTGTTTCTTGACTTGTGTTTTATCGTAATCATCTTCGCTTTCACTCTTTGTGGTCTTCCTTTTAAGTTGCGTTTTATAATCTTTACCACTCTCATTATTTGTCTTTACATTTTTTGCTTCTTTTCTAGTACACTTTATTTCGTCATCAAAGGCATCGGAATCTTTACATCTCTTACTTTTCTTTTTCTTTTTATCTTTTTTCTTTTTTTTCTTGTCTCTCTTTTTCTTTTTCTGTTTACTATCTGAAGATGAATCGGATGAAGAATCATCATCAGCGAGCAAAGTTTTTAAATCAACACCCTTTTTTGCCCCTAATGCATTTAGTTTTGCAGCCAAAATATTATCCAAGTCATTGTGCTTTTTCTTAGCCTTCTTTTCTTCTTTTCTTTCCCTAGACTTATCCTAGAAATAAAGTAAAACGATTTTAAATTTCAGTCACCAATAAAATATTATGAGCATTATGTATCTTATAGGTAAACTTAATATTTTCTTACTTGTTCTTTCCTCAATAATTCTGTGAGCTTCCGACGTTGAAGAGGATTATTCAAAAGAGCAGCTCTGGCAGCCCGTTCTCTTTCCTTGATTAAGAGTAAGGGGTCTTCTCTAAGTTTACGAGCTAGATCCACTTGAGTGTCACTTGACATAGCAGGGACATTAGAACCAACAACTCTCCGAGCTACAGCTGGTATAACATCATGTTTGCCTTTATCTGCTTGACCTTTTGCATCAATAGATTTACCGAGCAGATAGTCTTCCTGTTGTATCTTTTTATCAGGTTTCTGAAGTAAGATGACAAATATTTACTAAATGTTACACAAAAGGGTTGACTCAACCAAAATAAAACAAAAACTCCAATAAATAACTACTATAATGTGTATAGTACTGTGGGGACAGCTTTTTCTGTCACCAAACAGTTTAACACAAACTGCGACACACAATTGGAATGCAGATGGTGTGTCCTTTGATACCAACCATTTGATATGAACCATATAAAAACCAATAAAGTACTAGACTACCAAAATTACCAAAAATCAACCAATGAACATTCATTTCAATAACAATTGGTTTATCATACTTGGGGCCCATTTGGTACAGACATAACATATTATTTATGTTCATCCAAATTATAATCCAAATAAAAAGGGCATTGTAAGTGTTAGGGAAAACAATGTATTTGGCCACTTTATAATAAATGTATATTTATGATAATCAGCCATATTAATTACCTACAATCATTAGAAAATGGTGCTTGCTCATAGTCTATTGCATTGTAAAAATTCTACAAGAGAAGTTAAGTAACCACAAATGGTTTTCTCTTGGTGATAACTATGAAGCTAATAGTGTATTCCATTTTTTTAAATATGTAATATTGTAGATGTGTCCTGCCCAGTAAAAAAAACACTGTTTTTAGACATTGAAAGCACATTAGCATGCAATTAACTATGTTGTAGAAGTCATTTCATTAAAAAAAAGTTTGATTGATGTATCATATTATACCTTTCATAGCATTACCCCTTGTTGATGCCCTTTTTCAGAAATCTTTCCTAAATTAGGTAACAAGTATGTAGTAAAACTTTAAATAATTTTAATCAGAATATTGAATTATTACTTAATATAGCATATTTTCTTACATATTATATTGTATTACGAATTTTAATTTCTTAAAAAAACAAGCACCAACATTTTCTATCATTCATTATTTTGTGTCATCTTAGTGGAACAGGTCTTTTTAAAATTGCAATATATATTAAGGCAAGCAGAATAAACTTTACATACATCATACATCCAATGTAAGCGATTATCATTAGGTGAACTCCCTCCGCCGGCAGTACGTTTGGCTATTTCATTCAACTCTTCTCTATCTCTTTCCTCGGCACGTTCCCGCTGCAACTCCACTATCCGCTTCTTTTCTTGGGCTGCCGCTTGCTCTGCTTTCCATACACGTTCTTGATTTTTATAATTACTCGGATGCCAAGCTTTCTTCGTGTTCTGAAAAAAAAGCAAAACTTAATAAACATGTTACATTAATATCGTTAAAACCTTAAAAAGATGGACAAAATTCTGTTACCAAGTCTCCGCCCCCCATGATTAATATAATCACTAGCAGTTATTTAGAATGAAATCTGTAACAAATAATTAACATAAACATCTAAAGATGACTTCAAATTGACATGCCATTTCACAAACAACTGACATTGACATACCATTACACATGATGATGTTAACTTATCCCTAATGGAAAGGCAAAAGACTTAAGTCCATACAGCCATGTCATGTTATTGTACCATTACACAATTGACATTGACACTTACCTTTTATAAGCAATATTGGAAAAAAACATAACTTTTTGACAACGTGAAAATAGTGAGTAGGTAAATTATTAATATCATATTAATCGGTTTATTAAGTTTATGTTATAGTAGTTATAAGCGTAGGAATTGAATGTACAAGAGATTATTAAATAACAATTCAAAAAATCAGTCACAATTTATCTTCTCACAAATGTAAATAATGACCACTCTGAAAAGTGAAAAAGCTAACACCTGAAAATGTTTATTGAACGTTAAAAAATATTTAGTATAACCACGTAAATTGAATCGCTTACCTGCTTTATTTATCTTTGCTGGATATCGCCAAATTAAGTTTTATAAAATCTTTAATCACCATTACAATTTTTTCTAAGGAATCTGTTTTATATTAATAAAGAGGTGCTATCAATAAGAGCAGCCATAAATATGAATTCAGCACGTTTGCACTCGTAACCTTGAGAAATAAGACTGCACGTGTCATTAGCCCACTAATTTCACTAGCTATAGCTTCCTTCGAATAATAGTAAACACCAATGTTGCAATAGTTTGCAGCACAATGCGTCGTCGTAGTTGAACTTCATAGTTATAGAACCTTAGAGGATAACCTTTATAAATAAATATCTAAAAAATTATCCGTCGTATTCATTTATTTATTCATCGCGTCCACTATTGTAGAAACTCGATGTCGACGATCTGCAAAAGGAAAGAAACCTGTACCTGCCTATATTCGAAATGTATAGTGGTGAAATATTCACTATCAAGCTGGTGTACTATTATTTTTACCTACTTTAAAAAGGACTACGTGTTGAGTGTAAGCCGGTAGTCACATTGTAGTCTTGAAAAACTAGTTCACATTTAAAATTATTAATCGTTCGCCATAAATGGCAGTTGGAATAGTACATCTTATTCGTAATTAACAATACAGGATTTTTACCTTCAAAGCTATTACAATATATTTAGTGTTACATTAAGCAGAGAGGTCGGTCATTCAACCTTCTTGATTCCATTTGTGCTCCATTTCGTCTTTCCCGACAGGCATGCCGCTTTAACTGTCGGGTCAATGACTCAACTCTTACTTACATAATTTCTTTTAACGTAAATAGAAACATTTTAAAGTTTATAAGAATTGATAAGACTGGAAATAGTTTGTAATTTAATAGGAAAACTTGTTCACTCATTACAAATATTGTATACTAGCGACCCGCCCCGGCTTCGCATGCGTAGCATTAAATTTCTTACTCTTCTGATACTGAAAGTAATACTTGCATGTATGTAAATAGTAGTAGAAAAACTCATTATGATTGGTTTAGCTTAAAAAATGTTTTTAACATACAACGTGAAAGGACATCACTAAGGATAAAGGACAACAGAACTACTCCTGAACTAAGGCATCTACCAAAGATTTCTAAAAAGACCGGTTGTGAACGGCTTTATGAAATAGTTGTTAATGCTAATTAAAGTCAATCGGGTGCAAAGTTTTACACGTCCGGTGATGAGTGTATTTCGCTGGCATACTACATTAAAACAAAGATATACTGACTGATATGAGTTATAACCTTTATTTATACTAACAATAAACCTAAATCTAATACAATAAAGATAGTAATAGCATAAACTAATAACATAATTTTTAATTACTTTAAACTCCGTCTATTTCGTTGTCTCACATAAATTAGTACATAATCGTGAACATAAATTGGAGGCCTCCTAGATTCGGGCGAGACGCGCTTTTGAAAGCCTAATGAATAAAGATACTTATATCGACTTATACAGCTTTCTAAAAACTAACTTGCAAATTAGTTCTTAAGTTTTCAAGTATTGCTCAAAATAATATGATACTAACACAATAATATTATACTGTGTCAATTATCTTTTACGACGCCATTTATTATAGAAATTGATGAAAACCTTTACCCAGTAACTCGTCACAAGAGATCTCCAGGTGACGGATAACCTCGGCTTGGGCAGTTACATTTGACGCGTAAGTTACTTCATCTGTGGCCCCAGAGAGGGCTGAACGACGACTCAATCGGTTGTTTTTCCACAGAATAGATGAAAACGTTGTAGACAAAATATATTTAATTACAAAAAGGCCTACAAGTAGGCAGAATTTCTATTGAACCCTGGATTGGCTTTTAACACAGTGAATTGTGTCTTCATTTACAGTGTTTTACAAAAGTTCCACAGCCTTCACGCTGTCTCAAGCTACTGTATTTATATAGTAGAGAGATCGCGCCCCGATCTATTTGCGCATTGATTACAAGTGACATGACAAATAATTTTATATGTCTTAGCG
Source organism: Meandrusa payeni (assembly GCA_029286785.1). Taxonomy (NCBI): domain Eukaryota; kingdom Metazoa; phylum Arthropoda; class Insecta; order Lepidoptera; family Papilionidae; genus Meandrusa; species Meandrusa payeni. The sequence goes on along the minus strand of JAGSMX010000012.1, from coordinate 5,275,813 downwards.
AACAAAGCGTGCATTACACGCGCTTAAAGTATCTGGTAACAACCGGAAGACATGTATGTAGATAGAATCGATCAGAATATCTTCGTACTATATATTAATGTCCACCATATAACTACGTATCTGCGCAGGCAATGACATAGAGTTGGGTTAGGATAAACATAATTATACTAATAATAAACACTCGCGCTCTCACCTTTTTAAAGGGGTAGACAGAGTCAGTAATCGCTGTCTACATTTCATGCTTATAAAATCCCATTCAATCCGAAAAAAAGAATTTTTGTAGTTAATAAAGCGAAAATCGGAAAGTAATTGGACCAAGGCGACTGAGATTCGAAACCTTACCATAAGATCGTGAAGTCAAATTCATTTTATTGTACAATGAGTCTTCGAAACTGAGATAAGTCTAAAATTATAAGATAAAGGATATAGAATATGTTTTGAAACTATATTGAAATTCCCATTAAAATAAGGTTTTACTTTTTATTGTAGACATACAAAAAAGCTATACAAGTAGCATATTATTATAATATGAAGTTAAACATCGGAAACGATACGCGCAGGCAGCGGCGCGCCTGTTCGCGCGCACCTCGCCAGTGTGGCGTGGCGTGGCGCGGGTCAGTTGCGGTCGCGTTGAGGAAGGTTGAATCGGGCGCACGCGCCGCCGGGCCTCGTCACCGCGGTTCCGAGCGTTCGCTGACCGTGCAGCGCGTGTCGACGCTTCTCCCCTCTTACCGCGCCCTGCACCCTCGCCGCCCCGCTTGACAAGCTCTGCACCCTCCTTGGCGTCCAATTTAATTTTAATAATATTAATTCTTACGTCCTAACGTAACATACTTTTTGTGACATATTTAATACAAATAAGCCGTATCATTTATAATCTATGACAGATTGGTTGGTGCCTTATTTTCAGACTGAAGAGATTGATAAAATAAAATACAACACAAACTATATTCGCTGCATAAGTATTAATAATTTAATTATGTTATCCATAAAAGCGAATAGTAGAAATCTATCATTTTTAATTTTTCTTATCCCATCAAGTATCGGAATATGTGGAAAAATAAATTTGGAATACGGTAGGTTTAACGATAAACCTAGCCTAGCGAAGCTTGCAGGAATCACCTAGTACATACTTTGCTTATCTTATATTTGCTTACTTTGTCAATAGTGTGTCAAATACGTGGATCTTAAAATTAGGCCGAATCGGCAGAATCTAGGATGTAACATTTCTTTTTTTGGCTGTACATCACTTTTTACATTAGTTCATCCTCTTAGTTGTTACGTAAAATAGGTTTTCATCTTGACATTTTGGGTAAGGTGGCATCAGAGCGGAATGCCAATCCCATAATTACTTTTGTACGTGTTCTTGACCTTCTAGTATGCCGCCGGTAAATAAAAATATCACAGAAATTATGAGGAAAACGGAAATTATATTTTATACATTTTGTTACATTAGAAATATATACAATCGGAAAACTCTAAGCAATAAGTCTAATGAAAAATGTTGCCATGTGTCTTATAAAAATTTTAATATAAATAAAATATAAATCATTTTGTCATCTAAAATCCTCTTTGGTAGTTGGCGAACGCTAGTCGCCACAACATAGACATAATGACATTCTTGTAGTACTATAAATTACCAATACTACATTCTCACGTAAAATAAAAGCCTATACATGTCCCACAGTTGTTCACAAACTTTTCTGTTACTGCGAATATATGGCTACATCCGCCACGCAGCCCCTATGCGATGAATTGGCAAAGTTAACATATCTAAGAAAAAAAATTCGCAGACATGTCACATGACAAGTATCCTCACGATTTTTCCTTCAATGCCGTGCACGTAACAAATCAGCACTAAAATTGTAATAATTTTCATTGCGTGCGTACGTTATTACAGTCAATATTTAATAATTTTATCAATATTTAGAATCAAATTCCAACAGCAAGCGCTCTTCAACACTTAGAATTTTATGTGTGTCTATCGTAATATTTTAAAACTTTTCAATGCGGCTCGGACGTGTAATCGCAAGTGATCCCGTCGCCCAGGTACATCTAATTGATTGGGCAAGTTCCCTATTTTTAATCGATTTAAAAAAACAAAGAGATTTCAATTTATCTGTGTATTTTTTAATATTTGTGCCTTTATTTTTGGATTGATTTTATTTGAAAGGGTTTCCTTTTAATACGGTTCCATGATATTTTTGTCGAAACAGGATCTTTGCTTCCAAAGATATTACTGTACTATAAGAACTAAGATACGCGGTACTCCTAAAAATTGTATAGAAAAATATTTGTTGATTGAGATAGTAGTAGGTTTATAACACTCCAAGACTTACTTACCTGAAGTATTCGTGTTGTCAACAAGCACGAATGTCGAATAAGAATAATAATATAACCGTCAGAATTTCGACAAATAACTATAATGTTTTGGAAAAGAGCATCCGTACGTAGTAGCATTTAATGTTTAATCTGTCACTAAGTTGACTTCAAATCAGTTTTTGTTTTTATTCTTATATATTATACTTCTAAACATAACTTAGGCTAGGTTTATTGCTTGCCATGACGATCCTCACATGGGTCGCTGAAGTACGCAATATACAGGCGGGTGCATACGTTATTGTGTGTCTGAAATTACTGCACTAATGAGACATGGTAAGACGACGACCTAAAGATGACGAGCACCATCGCGGTGCTGTGCAGTATGTACAAATTCTGTCAACAAAAAGTTCTGTTTCCAAAACCGTTGAATCAGTACAGGCCGGTTTTTTTTTTTTACTAACTACACAGATTGGCCAGAGAAGCTGGCTTTGACTGCTTCACCGGATTGAGAGGTGACATAGCTCTTAGGTCGCTTAGCCTGAACCTCTATTGCTAGTAACTCGACACAAGGGTCCCCCCGGTGAGGGGTAAGGTACAGGCCGGCTTCATTGGCTAATCTGTTATAGTTTTAAAAAAATTCTGTGTTACTACACAGAATTTTAGTGTAACTACTACTGTAGACAGAGGATTAAATAACGTTACGTTTCTTTTCGTTATGTTTTCGGTAGACGTGGTAGATTGTTTATTCAGTTGTTTTAGAAATCAGTTTAAAAATTTTAATGGCAACCTTATAAAAATGTTCGCTTTGACTCCTAATTGTAATCAGTTCTAATTACAACTGTTTTATTCCTTAGTCATGAAGTTCATAATATTCATTTTATTAAATCATATTTATATTTCTTGCAGATAATATAATTATATAGGTTGTCAAATATCTCCCTTCCGCCTTTTTGTCTTTGAATTTCGCGGCTATGTACAAAGCGCTACAGAGCTCGTATCTAGCAATACTATACATAATTTGAAAGGTCTTGACATAACCTACAAAACGACGCTATGCATAATTAGTTTGGATATTGCGTTCAACAGTTATAGACGTGTAAACATGGAGTTCACTAACGCCGAAATTCGCGCTATTTTAAAGTTTTCCTTCGTTAAAGGCAAATCCGCTAGAGAAACGTTCCGTGAGATTAATGGTGTTTTGGGGGATGGTACTCTATCACTTCGAACCACGGAGGAATGGTTTCGACGATTCAGAGCCGGTGAAAACGACACCATGGATAAGCCAGCCGGAAGACCTGTGACGACAAATACCGATCAAATCATGGACTACATCGAGTTAGACCGGCATGTGGCATCTCGTGACATCGCCCAGGAGATGGGAGTTAGTCACCAAACCATTTTAAACCATCTGCAGAAGGCTGGATACAAAAAAAAGCTTGATGTTTGGGTGCCGCATGATTTGACGCAAAAACCTTCTGGACTGAATCAACGCCTGCGATATGCTGCTGAAACGGAACGAACTCGACCCATTCTTGAAACGGATAGTGACTGGCGACGAAAATGGATCACATACGACAATATCAAGCGAAAACGGTCGTGGTCGAAGGCCGGTGAATCGTCCCAAACAGTGGCCAAGCCGCGAATTTCGGCGTTAGTGAACTTCATGTTTACACGTCTATAACTGTTGAACGCAATATCCAAACTAATTATGCATAGCGTCGTTTTGTAGGTTATGTCAAGACCTTTCAAATTATGTATAGTATTGCTAGATACGAGCTCTGTAGCGCTTTGTACATAGCCGCGAAATTCAAAAGACAAAAGGCGGAAGGGAGATATTTGACAACCTTTATTAAAGGTATCTTAACAAGGTTTAATAAATACCTTGTTAGGAAATGTTTACAAGAAAATGCGTCAATCAAACATAGCGAAGTCAAACGTTACACGTGTATGAGGTAAATGAAATATTCGGTATTAATTTACATTATTATGTATTCTACAGCTAGATGTTAATATCCTGAATGAGAAAAAAATACTTTTTATATATAAATAGATGGTAGTTATGCTAATAACAACATCCACGTTGTCTCGAAGTTTCTGTTTCATGAATAAAAAATAAGCCTATATAAATGAGTAATTAGGCGATAGAGCTTCAGGCGACCTAAGAGCTATGCCACCTCCTAAACCGGTGAAGCAGTCAAGGCCAGCTTTTCTGGTCAATCTGTGTAGTTCGTCATTAAAAAAAAACGATAATGGTCGACAAAGTTGGCCTTTTTGGTCGGTATTACAAATAACATAGGCCTAATTGATGCAGTTCTATGTATTTTTCACCTTATCTGACTTTAAAAAAGGAGGAAGTTATTTCTTCCTAGATATAAAAAGCTCTTATTTGGTCTTCCGTGAGTGCGTCAGAACTGGTTAGTTTTTAAATGAAGAGCTTTATCGAAAATATACATTAATAAAGCGTTGCCATATGGTCTAGTGTGTGGTAGTAAACATTTCCCACTCCTGGGAACAGGTCTACTCTCTACAGAAATTATTCGGGCAAAATCCGTAACGCGGTCTGAAAGCCACATCCATTCCAGTCTAGATTACTCAGACTTCAACAGAAACAATGAACCTCGTATTCAAGATATCTATTAGTTAGTTATATTCTGGCATAAGATTCTGGTTAAAAGTCTGATCGAGCCTTTCGGGCACTCTCGCGCACCTCGCTAAAGTAAAGCGCATGGAGTAACGGTCTAGGACGAGGAATCCTCTCGGGACTCCTTGGCCTTAGTTAAAAATAGTAGAGGTTCAGATTAAGCGCCCGACGGGAGCTTCGCCACTTCTAATTCATAGAAAAAAGACTGCGAATATATTATTATAGTTATTACAAAGTTAGTTACAAAATTTATTAACAATAATAATTTTAAAGCAAAAATTATTATTCTTAATACAAGACTTTTCGCTACTTTGTTGTTTTCGGTCATACCACACCGCGTAACTTATACATACAACTTCAGTAGCAAATTATACACATTAATCTGTAAATACAAAATATCCGAAATTCTAAACATCAAGTGTCTAATAAATGTTTAATTCTGAAGTGATCACCGTCACCTACGGGCAAAGGCCGCAAAGGTTCCAATGTATTAATTAATTTATTCGATTAATTACTGCTTTTTTTCTTAAAAGGACATAGTCATAAGTGTTACCTGTATGTTGTTGTACGTGTAAATCACCTGGAATACGTTAGATAATACAAAGCCGATCATTGAAATGAAAAATAGATCATGGAATTAAAGTTTCGTTGCGATGAATGAAAGTGAAATTCAGCGAATGGAACAGTTCTAAGCAATTCCTAGAAACCTACGCGTGGTAAATGTGAACATCCACCCAACATCCACTTGATCTGCTCTACGTTGTAAACGATCAAATGAAACTGGTTTTAGGGAGTAAAAACGTAAAAAGTATCCACGTGAAACAGACCTGTCTCCCTGTAAACTTGCATGGTAAAATTTCTCTGGAAACTAAAGAAGCCTTCTCTAATCTCTAATTAGAGGAAACTACGCGCTTATTGTTTTTTTTGTCTAAATTGTAATAAACCCAAAACCAAACTTTATCTAAAAACAGCACATAACTTAAGAATCAGTAGAAGGGCATACCATGTTTGTCGTGGTCGCATGTTGTGTCCACTAGTGACATAATTTAGGTATTAAAGGTATGTTATCAATTGCGTCTTTAATATACAGAAGAAACAGCGAGGAAGCAGTGCGCTGATTTGTGAAATACCATTGTTTACCGGTTAGGACCAAAGCATTCACCGCTGGCAATGACCTCAAATCAGCCTCCGAGGTAGCATACCTGCGTAAGTTCTTAGGATACCCGTAGGAAGGCCTTGCCCACGGTGTTAAAGCATCAGTTGCGCGACCACAGCAGAACTGGCGTTGCTAGAGATCACTACGGTGGTGACTGGTGCTCTTCAAGGTGGCGTAAAAAATTGTTCTCAAATAAATGTATTCTATTTATGCGAAGAGATGACAATAGGTCTATTTTTTGCATACATATGTGTATATACAAATTAGTTTAAATAAGTTATATTTGTCATAGAAATCGCTTCAAGAATCCTGTTTGATGTTATTCTTTAAAGGGCAGATACGCAATATGTATAACATTATTTATGCTTATATACCTTATTATTTGTTGGATAGTTTTTTAAGCATTGTTAACATAAAAGACTTCAGAAGAATATGTTCATAAAACTATTTTTTTCTTCCTTATAGGGTTTTAAATTGATGTTACGCATTTACCATTCGAACTCGCAGAGGCGACGGATCTATGTAACACATAAAGGCGTTTAAGAACCACTAGTATATTAAAATAAAATCAAAGTTTTTTTATTTATTTTACACCTTTATTGAACTGTGAGCTATAGTGTCCGGGCGCTCGCATAGAATTTGCAATTCCAGTTAAATCCGTGTTACCCATGAATTTATTGTAATTGTATGCGATGTTTTACCACGGGAAGGAAAACTTCAGTGGTGAGGAAATACATCTTAGTTTAGTGTGATTTTATCTTTTTTACGCTTTTTGCTTCTTATTATGATATTGCACAAATACTCACAAGGTATTTCACTTATTTAGAAGAATTAGGTCACGCAGCTAGTGTTCAAGTATTAGGTACTGGGTCCTGAATTAGATTCAAAGGCGAATGTAGTTGCAATTGAATGTGACATATTGTTTCTGTAACTAGTCTTTCACGCTAAACTGCACAGGCCGTTATAAAATCAGGAAATAACATAAAAAATTAAAAACGAAAAAAAATAACAATCAAAACGAATTCTAAATTTAATCCCGTAGAGGCAAGGCTGGACGAAGAGCTCACCTTTAAAAAATTGTAAAGGCCTCCTGGCCGACAAAAAGAAACAAAGTACTAAGAAAAATTTGTAACTCAGGACTTGTTAATTTAATTTGAAGGTATTTTGTATCACTTTCAGAAAACATTTTTTTTCTACTATTGAAGAAAATTTACTTGATATGGTATTCGGAAGCCAATTCGGGCCAGTACGCATTGGGTGGTCCACGATATCTATGCGCGGTTCTTGGAGTGTTAAAAGGATTTTGACGAGCCCATAGATATCATAGCAAAATAGGGACATCGAGAAGTCGCTTGTTGAAGCTGATTTGTTTCTCTAAATGTTTCGCCAACAGTATTCGATGTTATTAATTGTACACATCTGCATTATTAACTCAATATTTTAATATAAAAATATTTAAAATGTGAACTAAAAGTTGCCAAATTTGTTATCTTGTAGTACAAACAAAAGATAGCGTAACGTCGAAATTGGCATGAAGATTATCATCCAGTATTTTATATAAATGATTATGAAGCGTCAATAGCCTAAAGGTTTAGGGTACGGCCTGCGAATCGTAAGGTCGTGGATTCGAATCCACCATTGGACTATTGCCGTGAACCATGTCCTAGCACAAGCTTAAGCTTAGTTGGAATGGTTAACAAGATTGTTAGTAATATTTCTGAAAAAAAAAATATTGCTAGCTTTCTTTTAAAAAAAAAAACAAAAAAAAATAAAATAAATACCAAGTCCTACGCCAAAACGGGGTATAACTGTTCAGATCATTGACCAGCCAAGGCCATTACATTCTTCGCTAGAAAAACGTCCTAAATAGAAAATTCTACTACTAAATACTTCAAAACGACTTATCACAAATATATGCGAAAATTAAGTGGAATGATGAAGTACTTTTCAAAAACTAAATAAAAAGATGAACAAGTGCTTAGAGTAGAATTTAACCTATTTACCTAGCTTTTACCTATTATTACTTTTCATAATTTTCAGTAGCATATCTTTGGGCGGCCGGCAGCGGCGGCCACGGGTTATGCATTTTGCTATTATTTTGTTATTATTCACATTTCTAAATTATTGGGCGTTCACCAAAATCTCACAGAAAACATTACTAAAAGTGAAAAAGAAAAATAAAGGAAAAAATAAGCTCCCACGTCCTTTTTTATACTCTTTAGCCTTTCTTGACTACGTACCCACCTTATGTTAAGTGGAAATGCAGTACTGGATGGTAAGGCGCACTAGCGTAGTAAATGCTTATTCACTCTACTCTTGAAAACATTTTAATCGGAGGGAAAGATTTTTAACCTAACGGGGTTAACAGAGACAGCTACAACTGTCCGCTTTTCATGAAACTTATTATTAGGTCCTAAATTATGTAACATGCGGTCAACCCATCGCCATACATCAGACACGAAATTTTAGTAATTTATGAACATGGATTTCTGTATTCAAAAAATCTATGTACATTACTAAAACGAAACTGTACGATTGTGTGTAATACCGAAACAAACGGTACTACACACTGTCCGGGATTCGAACCTCCAACCGATAAAATCGTAAAGGAAGGATAAATTAGAGAATATGGTTCGAATCACGGCTGAATTCCTTTGTCAGTAACGCGAGCTTTATCTGTCTCGGAATACGCATAAATTTGTACATACGATTTTTTTCATGGAAAAATCTGAAAAAATTTATTCATTCATCAAATTTATTTATATTTATTCAGCTAGCCTTCTACCAACAAATACCCATGGCTGATATTGAGTTATAAGAGCGAAATTTCACACTACAGAGAAATAGTACTAGATTTGATTTTATGCTTGATAACTTTAAGTGGATTCACGTTTTACCGTTTATTTTAGTATTATGTATAAATATATTAATAAATAAATGTGTTTTTATAATTATTTTACCATTTAATACTTTTTAAAATAAATAAACTTAAAACAATTTGCATTAATAAGAAACACTTAGTAAAATATTTAAGGAGGCAATAAAATATTTTAATCATTATGGCATATTTTTATTTCAGTTTAATATATGATGAAAATTAGAATATCAATCTCCTGAAATAAGATATTTATTATATTAAAACTTTAATTCATTTCATATTAGGATATGATGATCAACGAATATAGCACAATTGCAAAAACTATTTATTATTCGATATAATTCCATTTATATGGTACAATTCTATACAATACAATAACTATACAATAATAACAACAAATATCTGATAACGTTTTACTCATTTCAAACGCTATCACGATAACAAATTCTGAATGTTTATACAAGTCAAGATTAATGGACTAATATTAACAAAAGTATGCAGGGCCGAACTATAAGGAATTTTCGTTGGGATCACATCGACCTTTATACCATATACATTGCCCTAGACAGGCAGACACAAAATATAAGTATGGGAGGAAGAGAGCGGGCGGAGGTGACTCGCGAGTCACGCACGCGCGCTGCTATCGTGAGTTCACACGCGCTTCGAAACCGCGGTGGGCCGCCACGTGGTGCCTCGCCGCCACCGCGCTCGCTTGCCGCCGCCCTCTCGTTCAACCTTCAGCAGAGCCGCGGTAGTCTGTCGTATATACATTCTATGGATGTAGCTATACATGCATTATTATTGTTCCTGACCCAACATCAGCGGCTCTTTGTATAATATCTTTGTACGCGTGAATATTGTGATTTTTATATTACATGATTTTGTTTGATGGAAATAAACCACAAAATATCTTAAACATTGTTTTAACTACTGCTTCAGAACATTTTTTTTTTTCATAAAATAATGACCCGATATTTAATTTTTTGTTATTATATACTATACGATCAAGATTTTGTCTAAAAAATCGATGCTCATGCTCTTTTCAAAAAATCAGAACTACAATACATAATTATTAAAAAAAATACTTAATAATCACTTCATAAATGACGCTATATTTAAAAAAAAAATATTATATACTATACGATCAAGAATTTGTGTAAAAAATCGATACTTATGTTCTTTTCAAAAAATCAGAATTACAATACATAATTGTTTTAAAAAAAAAAACTTAATATTCAGTTAAGTGTTTTTTTATTCAAAAGTCATTTTTGAAGGATTTATAGGTAATATGTTTTTTTGTAACAAGAAACTCGGAAAAGCAAATTGCAAACGCTATATAATTTATTATTTTATTGAGGCACAGAAGACACTGTGTCATGACATTACACACACATCGTAAGTGAACACCGCACACACGGATAAATCCGTGTCTGTATATTAACAATGAGGAGGGCTGTAGCGGTGTAGAGGAGAGCGGAGGACACATGCGCTGGCTCTCGCTCGCGAATTCCGCATTCGGCCGTGGACCGTCACTGGAGCGCGCGTTAGCTTGCCTTGTCTAAATCAGTGTACGCAACCTACACCAACACTGACGCCATTGAACCGCACTTGACAAACTATCAATCATCATCACCGAATATGATAGGTAAGTGTTTCACTACTATCTATTTTATTCATTGTTTAGTTAAAGATTTTTTTTTATTTTGTACTATTTTAATTGTCTCTTTTTAATTTATTGAGGGTTTAAACAAATAAGTTTGCTTGTATAAAACATAAAATAATATTTTATTTTCTCTATGTATTAATTTGCATTATGTATATTATTTATGTAATTTAAAAACAAAATTGATAGTAAATGTAAAACTTGTATGAAATAACGTTTCAAGTTTGTATTTAATCCTAAGCCTTTATTTATAAGGAAAACCATACCCATACTCTATACATACAACATTAGTGTATTGCACGAGTCCACGAGGCTAAAACGAAAGTGGGGAGAAGTGCGGGGCTGCGGGGTGAGGCTCAGTGCGGATACGGGGTCGGCGGCCCAAACACGTGGAGGCGCGTACCGCGGCACTATCGCGTCGAAACCGGGGTACTGGCCTCCACGTGCTGTCAGAGGACATTCACTCTGCCTTGTTCCTCGCTCCTCCCTACCCGTTCGCGCCCCTTTATGGCCCTGTATGTGCATCCTGATTTTCCTGATCGCCGCATGCCGTCCACAACAGACATTGCACTGTGAACGGTCGGCGCGATTATACGTGTGCCATAAATATTATATAACACCCGTTGAACAAATAATGAGTTATATACCTCATCTTAACGCCAAGATAAATCATTTGACAGGTGAAGAACAACGCATACACCAATGCGGAGAATGCGGGCTGACGCTTTCCACGCGCAGCGCGTTGACTGCTCACGCCCGCTCGCACCGCGTATCCGCTGATGCCCATCGCTGCGATGTCTGCCACAAGACTTTCGCTGTGCCGGCACGGCTTGTCCGCCATTATCGGACCCACACAGGTGAACGACCATTTGAATGTGAATACTGCCACAAGATGTTCAGTGTTAAGGAGAATTTGCAAGTGCACCGACGAATTCACACCAAGGAGCGCCCGTACCGCTGCGGCGTTTGCAACGCTGCCTTCGAGCATTCGGGGAAACTCCATCGTCACGCTCGAATCCACACCGGCGAGAGACCGCACGCGTGCCCGCATTGTCATAAAACATTCATTCAGTCGGGCCAGCTCGTGATTCACCTAAGAACACACACCGGAGAGAAACCGTATCGCTGTCCGGCGCCGGGCTGCGGAAAGGGGTTTACATGTTCCAAGCAGCTCAAAGTGCATTCCCGCACGCATACCGGTGAGCGGCCTTATACTTGCGACATTTGTCTCCGTGATTTTGGTTACAACCATGTGTTAAAACTGCACCGCTTCCAACACTACGGTGAGCGTTGCTACCGCTGCACAGTGTGTGACGGTACTTTCAACACGAAGAAGCAAATGGAAGCCCATATATACAAGGAGCATGGAGCTGAAACTCCTCGAGCGCCGACGTCGTTGCCCATTATTCCAGTAGCCGGGAATGAAAATGCTATGTGTGATATTGTAGATGTGGGTTTACCACAGTTGCCCCCGACACCACCTAGCTCTCCGCCATCGCCGCCGTGCATCATTACGCCAGCTACTACCGCGACATTGCCCCTAGCCTCCGCCCCAATTCCCACCCCATCCTTTTCACCCCCTACAACCAGTCTACATTTCACTCTCGCTCCTTCCTCCCTCCCCCCCAGAAAGCGAAAGTTTATTCCTTATTCCGATTCACTGCCCGCTCCCGTTCCTATCGTTCGCCACACTTCTGTGATACAGTTCGCACCGCCCGCCTCTGATTTATCGTAGCATAATTTAGCTTTGAATTTGTAATTGAATGTTTGATCTTAGTCGTAAGGCTTAGTTCTAATCAAAGGCTGTACATTATGAAGTTAGCGTTGGTTGATTTGTAGCGCTAGTTTAGTACAATGTATATGTGATTGTTGATTTCCAAGTTTTCTGAAATTTTCTAGAATATGTAAGAATGTTTGTATGTTTAACCTAGTAAAAGACTAACTAGTTCTTTAAATAGAATATTTGTGCTGCGATTGTTTATTAGTGTAAGTTTTGTATTTATCTTTTACGTGTTATTCCTAAGTAAAAAAATGTATCTTAATTCTGGACTTTTTATCTTCCTTAAATAAATAAAATCCCACGCCCGTAGAGCACTTAAAAAAATGAATTTCACATATATATTTTTTTTGTTTACCTCACTTTTGATAAGGATTTAATTCTCTACTACATACCCTTTTGTTAAGAGTACTAACGATAGCACAATACTTGAGCGATGCCTACAAAGATACTAATCAATTATTAAGCACATTTAACAATTCTGCAAGGCAATAGTTTTAGTGACTACGACAATTAGGATTGTTAATAACTATTTTGCATAGGCTGATATGTAATCTATATATGGCGATGGACTTACCATTTATGACATGTGGTAAACTTTATAAAAAACAGACGGCGATCATTGTCTCTGGTCTCACCCCCTACCACCCGTGGCCTTTTAAACTTGGTGGCATAGTAATTGCTATATCAGTCATGGATCAAATGACATAAGAGCTCATATTATTTCTACCGATATATATTTGTATTAGGCCGCTAAAATTATTATATTTACGTCAATACCCAATATTTCTCTCCCTATAACTTTGCTTAAAATAAACTAACAGTAAGTAAATTACTGCAACTATTTTTATTAGCATATTCTCATATCTAAGAATAGTAGTAGACTAATTTGACTATTTGTATATTGTGTACCGCAAACAATTAAAAACCATCTAGTTGATTGCTCTAATCTCTTCAATTTCAATAATATTTATATACATAACAAAATATAATGTTGTGACTAGAATAGATAAAGGCATGCTTTGGTGATAAGGCCGTCTGACCTGTGTCATGGTCCGGCCCTCTCGGGCGCCCTTAAATCGGAAAGCTTACGCGTATCGTAGTAAGCCGAGGTTATCCCTTGCTGGGGGACCATTGTGAGTCGAGTTACTAGCTATAGAGGTCCAGGCTAAGCGACCTAAGAGCTCTCAATTCCATTAGAGTTTGGCTATGTAGAAAGGTATTATTGATAAAGAACATGCCTAGGCGAATAATTACCGACAAATTGCTGACATACTAAAGAAGCAGACAAATTCTGACAACGAAGTATGCAAGATTTATGGATGTACAAAAAAGTATGTTAAAAGTAGTTAAAGGGTACTTATGTCTCATACTAAAGCTTCGAATTAGTAACGACGGAATAAAGTAGGAGACATAGACAGTCGTGAGTTGCGGTGGGCTACTACAATGTCAACAAGGGCATATGAAAGGAAATTCTTAAAAAGTTGTGCATCTTATGAAACACAGAGTTGAGACGACTGATATTCTCGTTCTTACGGTCGCGATCAGGAAGCAGGAACAACAGATTATGGTGAAAAATATTAACGGAAGGAAGGTACTATCCAGAAAAAGATTGGCATAGCATGATAGTAATGAAGTATTCTTGTCCAGTTTTATTTCTTTTCAGCTTATATATACGTTTAGTGCCGTTATTTCTGATACTCATACCATAAGATGCAGCGTGTTTTAATATATTTTAAGTTATCGATTACTCATCTTTGATCTATATTTTTGTTGCTTATTATCGAAAATGATTGGTAAATGAGAAAGGTAGAATAAGCTGAAATGAGAGGATGGTTGTTCTCTAGTATTTAATAAATGATAAATGTGATGATTATTCTACTTCGATTTAAATCGCTGTGATGTGAAGACAAAATTAGATATTTGTTAACGTGTTCACATCCCAGGCAACCAATTTTATATTATGTCATGTGTATAAGGTGTTTAATATTAGTACCATAGGATAAAAAATGTTGTTTGATACAATTCTATACCATGTCAATGAAATATGAACACTTTTTCGTTTATAACTCTACCTAAGCTTACTTCGAATCCAAAATTAAACATAAATCAAACAAGTTTTTTCATGAAAAAAAGTTTTTTACCCACTTTAAAAAATAAAAATAATTTTACGGATTTTATTGTGGTTTATTTCTTGCTCATCGTTTCATTTGGTGGGGTCCTAATGTCATAATCGTTTTAAGAATTTCCTTCTGCCATCATAAGAAATTATTTTGATTACGTTTCCTGATATTTTTTTGGCGGAGGATTTTTCTAGAGGCACTCAAAGGAATAAATAGTTTATAAGGATAAAGTGTATCGTTAGTACGGCTAAGGCGGATGTAGGAGAGATATTTTTTAATTTTCCTTTGTCCCATCTACTCTTTGGTCATAGAAATAGAGAGAATTATTCTGAAGAAGATTCTGAGAGATTTCATCACTCCTCTTCCATCACAGCTTTAAAATGTCTGTGGAGGGCACAGAAAATGGTGGAAAATGCACAGTTCACTTATCCACTAGCTATTAGTACTTGTACACGTTGTGCAACAAGCCTTATAATAATGTAATGGTGCGGTAATATGTGTATTTTTCTATTAATTATAACAATTAAATATTGTGATCATTCCGTTAACCACTACTGTACACTCTTAAATGAATCACTTCCTATTATAATTTAAAATTTGGAGTGAAGGAGCTGGCAACAACATCTCTTGCTTGGCTCTGGCCCCTAAATGACGCCTGACGCCATGTTTGTTTTGTAATGTCAAAACCTAAAAAAGCCGGCGGCTTTACATTTACGTCACTGTTTTCCCGCTCAGTTCTGCTAAAGTTATTATTTTATCTTGATTTAGCGTATTAATCAATATTCAAAAATGGTAAATATTGTTTTCTTTTAACTTTTGTATCTCTTATTCCAATGAATTTGACTATATTTTTATGATAATATTTGTTGATTCCTTTCAATATTTTTTTGGTTTTGTTACGTTATGTATGTCAGTGATAAAATAATAATGTAATTTAAAAAATGCATTTCAGACGATCGGCAAGAATAATAAAATGCAACAGCATATCAACTACAGAGTACGGGTTATCTTACAAGATTCCAGGACCTTCATAGGAACTTTCAAAGCGTTCGATAAACATATGAATTTGATATTGGGAGATTGCGAAGAATTCAGGAAAATAAAAACCAAAAACAGCAAAACTGCAGATAGGGAAGAAAAAAGAACTCTGGGCTTTGTGCTATTACGTGGAGAAAATATCGTATCTCTTACTATTGAAGGACCACCACCGCCTGAAGAAGGATTGCCCCGTGTTCCTCTACCTGGTGCTATTGGTGGTCCAGGAGCAGGACGCGCAGCGGGTCGAGGTGCTGGCCCTGGGGGACCTCCTCCTGGGCTGCAAGGGCCGGCAAGAGGTGTAGGTGGTCCGTCTCAACAACATATGGCACCAGGAGCACGAGGACAGCTTTCAGCACCACCTCAGATGCGAGGAGGTCCTATGATGGGTGGTCCTCCACCGGGTATGATGGGGGCACCTCCTGGAATGGGCCGTGGTGGACCTGGAAATCGTGGGCCACCAGGTATGCGTCGTTACTAATATTAAGTGAAGTGTAATTTTAGTGTCAAGATAAAAATAACATTTCATGAATACATCATAGTCACCTGTAAGTTGCATCCTGTTTGTATCATTATATAATGAAAAGGAGATGTATCTCTATTGTATTCATTAAATGTAAGTGAAACAATAACATAAGTTTTTTATAAGTAAGTCCTTTAAATGTAATTTTTTTAAATAATTAGAAATTTTCAACCAAAATTTGTTTACTATCATCTCATCATACACAATATTCATTTATTTTATATTTTCAGAAAATCAATCATTTACATGATCTAATGTTAAGACACTGGCATAAAACATATGGTTGTAAAAGCTAGTTAGGGTCATTCTATTTTATTTGATTATACAAATAAAATATTTTGACTGAAATGATTTTGCAACCTCAATACTATTCCATATACATATAATCTGAAGAAATACTATGACCTTAAGTTTTTGGAAAAGGGTCTATCTCTATCAGGGTTTCTGCTTTGTTACACTATTCATTAGCATTCTGCCCTGATGGCACTTGGACTGACTGACACCTATACTCCAATCAACCTCATAACAGAGCAACATTTCATATTTAGATTTGTACCTTAAAAACAGTAGTTCAATTATTATCACCATATTTAATTTTTTTTGGATTTTAATCTACTAAAAATTATTCTCACCTCTAATAAAGAGACCCTTGTTGGGCTATGTCAAGCATAGCATTAAAAACCTAATAAGATTTGGGATGCAATCTTCTCACAGCTTGCGTTTATGGTTAAGAAAATTGATCATAAATTTAGTGAAATTTTGTTACCATTATTACAAATGTATTTATTATTATTCTAGCCTTATTACTAGAGATGAAACGGATATCCGGTAACTATCCGGTATCCGGCGGATACTGGATAGTAACTTTTAAAAATCTCATTATTTTACTCAAGGCAAATCAATCATACTCCAATAGGTTATGGACAGCGTTTATTTTAATTTTTATAATCGCACATCAAAATGTTTGTTTTATTAATTATTAGTTTAATACTCAAAATTAACAAGTGGCAAATTGTGGTGAATAAATACCAAATTTTCCGCATTTGTTGGTAAGAGGCGACTCCGCTTACGTGCGATCCGAATGCGCCTGAATATATCCGATCTCGTTTACCGCGCCAATATTCAAATCAAACTGATCGCGTCAACGTAATAAAGGGCCGAATATCCGGCGCTCCGGCCTAGTAGCTTGCCGAATATCCGGTATCCGGCAACACTACTATCCGTTTCATCTCTACTTATTACATACAATAAAAACTCCAGTCTCCAAAACGGCGAAGGCAGTGGCTTTAGTTCTTTGTAGTTGGCATAATGAAAATAATTTCTTGCAGAATGCAGGTAATTTGTTATATTTGATGTTTGAAAGGTTAGGGAACCTGTTCTCTACATAACATGAATTGCCTAGGCGTGTTGTAATATCTAGTGGGTATTAGTGATCAGTAGAATTTCTTTACATTGGATTGGACGGCCAATTGGAAATAAATTTTAAGACAAACAGATACTATTAGCTCCCACAAAAACTGGTACAACAATTTTGTGGAAGCTGAAGGAGATGATTTTTAAATGTACATCAGAAGAGCCGCATGAATAAAAAATAGTAATTTGTTAAATGATATTTAATGTATAACATTTATGAAAAAGAATACATAAAGTGTAAGTAGATACTAGTAAGTTAATGACAATAACCACACGAAGGATGGCATCGTTTGCCGTCGACACCGCACTTGCAGCCTGCGGAGGTGTCGCCGCGGCCTCCAGGTCCCCATCGACGGCCACGAGTCACCCAGCAAATCTCAGTTTTGCAGGCGGAACATTTCACCCAGTCACAACCCCATTTCTTTGTAATGATGGCCCGACACTCTGGGCATTCTAAAGCTTCGCCGCGGCGTTTTAGTGAATTCAGCAAAGCCTGTGTGCCTTCATCGGTTTCACTCGTTTGAATTACTGTGACAGCCGTACGTATCTTCGTTTGATATTGTTCACATGTCTCCCCTTCATGTATGGCCTGTAATGAAATACAATTTCTTAATTGCTATAAAAATGACCTTATTCTTTTTTGTTTTATGTTTACTTTATCAATTAGGGGCACAAGACTATTTATTTATCTTCTTACCTGTTACTATTTAAGCATAGCAACAGACACATCTCCTCTTGATATAAGATGGGAGCTTAAATATATATTCAATTTGAAACATAATTTTAGATTTATATTCAAATAATACAAACTATGATAACCACATGTTTAAATACACTTTAGAAGTTAT
The DNA here is from genome assembly GCA_029286785.1 of Meandrusa payeni. Lineage (NCBI taxonomy): Eukaryota > Metazoa > Arthropoda > Insecta > Lepidoptera > Papilionidae > Meandrusa > Meandrusa payeni. Next base: position 5,257,434 of record JAGSMX010000012.1, on the reverse strand, counting down.
AATAAGATTTAATATATAAGTTTTTAAGTAACATGTGGGTAGCGGGAGAGTTTGAGAGCCAGTCTCCTTTATGATGGGGTTGCCTTAGCACCTGACCACCCCATCCCGGTAGGGCCTGATGTGAACCAGGCAAAGTCTCGCCTATTTCGCATAACCTACTAAATTCTCAACATTAGTCATTAGACTTCACTAAAAACTCATCACTGTGATGAGAGGTTGCTGTATTATAGCATCAACTTTTAATAACTAAGCTCAAGACATCCCAGGTACGGGATAATATGATATATTATAATATATGATATTTAATCTGTGATACTTCACTTTTAATTTGATTTTAACAGGAGGTTCATTGAAGATTTTTCTTTCTAATCGTAATTTTAATTTTGTTTTAAAACGGTTAAATAATTTTAATTCGCTTCAACGTTTCAATAGCATATACAATACCTGACAGGGCACGCAGTTGTTGCATTTGCATACTGGACACGGAAACTTTCTGACACCAGGCTCACAAAGAGCCCATCCCGTACAATCGCGAGTGCGACAGTGAAATGCGTTTCGAGTTCCACATTCAGCGGTGGCCAGCCCGCGTGCCAGCCACCGCTCGTACTCCTCTGTAGATAATAAGGCACGTATTTCACGCTCCTGTAGAACCCCAGGGCAGCCCATCGCCGGGCACGACACTATTGGTTCTTCGCAATGCCGGACAACATCCGAGAGGCACTCTCTGCAAAATGTATGGATGCATTCACGGAGTACAACGCCTCTGCCGGATTCACATTCGTCCATGCAAACCCCGCATTCAAATGCATCCGTATTAGGCACAATCGCTTGCTTCTCCAACTTCATTAGTTCTGTGTACACATCACCAGCGCCATCTATTGCTTTGTTTTGCCCTTCATTATTTTGACTGGGACTAGCTGTCTCCTTTTTTGTTTCTGTAAAGTTACAAAATTAGAGTATGTCAAAATAGTTCATTAAATAGAAAATTAAAATATACGACGAATTTTTTAATTGCTCATATATCTTCTTTTAACCCTAATTCATCGGGCACAAATTTCAACAATTGTACTTAGAAACTGAAACACGGTACTCTTCGGTTAAAGTCAGAGAGTCGGTAAGTGAAACTATGATTGCTTTATTTAATAATGCAAAACAGAACACACAGATTTACTACTAGATAATATTTACCCGACTCCACAATACATAAATAAAATGGTGCACGGAAATCCCGACCAGCCAGTGTGATAAGTGGCGTCGAATCATCCAAACACAGAGTTCGTCCAACTATCCAACGCTGCAACTGGGAGTCTAGTCCCAGCGACGCCTCCGCCTCTCTCCGAAGCTCGCCTAGTGTTGCTTGTCTTGAGATTCCAAACGGTATTGGCCCTCGGGTGGCTTCTTTATCCTCCACCCATATTTTAATGCTGAAATTTAATTTTGCTTTGTGTGAAACATTTAGTGGCGTGCAGTGGTAATAGAATTAAAGGCACAACTTGATTTACTGGCACGTATTCCCTTTAATTTTGTACACGAAACTCTCTTCTAATTTAGTCGAAGATTTATAAAATGAGGCTATTCTTCGAAAAGTAAGTGTATTTTCATCTTACACAAATATTTCTCTCGGTATGTAATCGAACGGAAAACTCGAGACCCGATATACCCGGTACATAGTCTAATAAACCACACACGCCAGCTAAAATCATGGATATTTGATAATAAAACATGAGCAAATTTTTGTTGAGATAATATAAAAAGGAAACGAAACCAAATAAGTCGGATCTCGTCTCGTTTATCGTTCACTTTCGTATGCCTATAATGCAAACTTTTTTTTTAGAAAAATTGCTGGGGAAACTTAAATAACATTATTTATTAATTTCTTTCTTTACAATTCAACGCAGGACACTAATGACCATGCTTTTTTAAATCGTAACATAGAAATATTTAAAGTATAATACTCACGCCATTATGTCATTTTCTTGATGATTGATTGATTGCCCGGTTTTTGTAACCGTCCGAGTAGGATTCATTTTGTCTTCTATAAGTTTAGTTACCCTTCCATCGTCCTTCGATGTTGACGCACGAATATTCACTACCGCGGTACCCGCTTCTTCGGTACCTTTATTAAAACTATGTAAGTGTGATTTTTTATCTGGAGATATATTTCGTGCTACCACTTTATTGTCAACCTTCACTTGCATTGGCTTTTCATTAAACCCATGTTTTAGAGCTTTATTTTCCTCTTTTTCTTTAGGTTTAGAAGAATCTGTATTTGTCGGTACTGTAAGAACATTTCCAACAATTTGTGAAGAAAAGGACAAAACAGAACATGACAAACGCAACTTTGCAAGTTTTACAGCAGCATCAGCTGCTGCTTGTTCATCTCCTTTTACTATAGACTGTTCTAACTGACTTACTAACTCCCTTCGTCTTATATGATGATTCGCTTTACTTGGTGTTTTGGTTTGCTGTTCTTTTGACGATGAAGGTGTTACGCCTAAAACTTTACATACTGATGTATTTGTGCTATATTTATCATTTGTGATCTTAGATGAAGATTGCAGTGGTTTTTCTTCGAGACTTTTCTCATTTGGTTCAGATAATTCTTTGATAGGCATAAGTGGTCTTTGATTTAACAATACTGTTGGTGGTTGAGAAATTACAGCAGATGATAAAGGTACGGCATTTGATTTAGTATTTTCATTAACTTTTGTTGACATATTTTTCATTGAAAAATTAGTCGTCGCTATAGGGCGATAAACCGGATTTAAAAGAGACGAAATTCTTAATGGTGTATGAAGATTGGGTCCTTCACTTGTACTTCCAATTTTAAAATTATCTGCATTTGTTTTAGTTGTGTTTACTACCTCTTTGGTGGAATTCACAGTACCACTTTGATGGCTCAAAATACTGCCTGTATCTAATGGTGACGGGTTTTTCTTAGTATTAGCCTCTGTTTTTCCTGTCTTTTCATTCAGTCGTAATTTTTGAAATAAAGAATTTTGTGGAGCCTTCAGCTGTAATGGTTCAGGTTTAACATTGGAAAAATAATCTTTTGTTTTAGTTTGTGGCCCATCGACAACCGATGTGGGCGAGGCAAGCACTGCTGTATTTAAATTAGAATGATTGTGTTGTGTGTACGATTCAAAATTTTCTGTTTTAACGCTTGTTAAGTTAGTCACTTCATTACTAGATGACTTCTGTAGAAATGTTGGTTGAAATTTTAAATTATTTTCATTGCATATAGGTTCCACTTGTGTTTTAATTACTGAATCTTTTCTCTGAAATAATGACATAGGTAAATCGTCTTTATTTTTACTGTGAGTTTGAATTTCTGAAACATTTTTGTTCGTCAATGGAATGTTAAATCTTTGATTTGAAACAGAAGAATTTTTTATTTCTGTACTAGGTATATGTAAGCTTTTCTCTAAATCCGTGTTTTTCGAATCTGATCTCTCAGAATCATGATTTTTGGAGTCATATTGGGGTGATGCTTTTTTTGGTGAAAATTTGATAGCGCTAGACGACGGCTGGATAAAGTCACTTTTATTTATTAAAATATCTGGTGTTCGGTTGACTTTCATAAGGCCAACATTTTTTTCAACGCTCTTTATTTCTAGCTTGTCTTGACCCTTTGATTTAGTATCGCTTTTAGGAGATGAATTCGAGTTTATTAATGGTTCATCTTTATTGCCCTGTGAAGACCCTATTCGGAGAGTTGGACTTTCGTTAGCGATCGTATTATTCTTAGACCTCTTGGGAAGAGAATCTTTCATTTCCTTTAACATTTCTTTCAGTTTTTTCTTTTCATCGTTTTCGCATTGTGTGCTCGTTGACGCTATGTCCGTTAAGCCATTATCGGTCTGCGTATAAATATTAAAAGGTGCATTAGAATTAATTACATCGATTTTGGACGATTTTTCTGATGTTTTTTGGTTCGATACGCAATACAAACAAGAAGGTACCCCAGTGTTGAAACTTTTAAAGCATTTGGTACACATCCATTTCTCTTCTGCTAACACCGATGACGATGGGTCTAGATCACTAATTTTAACATTTCCATTACCTTCTAATAGCTTAAGTTTTTTATTTTCTATAATTTTTGCTGCTTGTTTATCTAATTCGCTAATATTAGGCAACAGCTTTACGTAGTTCGTTTCAATTGCAGAATTTCTCTTTCTGTTTTCAAAAATTTGTTTTAGAAAACTTTTATCGGATTTAACTTTTTCTTGTTTAGTAGTTTTTTCAACGTTGTTTTCAATGGAAATATTATTATTAGGTAATGAACGCCTATCACAGTCAGTTTTTGAATTCATTGGTTCAGAGCGCAATCTAACACTATCTTTGGTTATTAGATTATTAGGTGGTTGAGGAGCTGGTCTCTTTCTTGAAAAATTCCGTGGAAGAGAATTTGTAACTGCTGGAGGCAAAGGCGCACGGCGTTTACCGGGCACGTAAGGAGCTCGTCTCTGAAAGCTTTCGCTTGCCGCTCTCCGTCCACGCTCAATATTATCACCACCGTTGAAAATATTCCTGCGATCAGATGGTAGACTGAATGCGTCGTATCTATCACTATTTTCGCCTTTAAATAAGCCGTATTTTCGGTGAAGAGTAATATTACGTTCTCGCTGTCTACGAAAATTTCTATCACGTATCCTTTTTTTATACGAGTCGGTAGGAGGGCTGAGAGGCGGCAAAACAATTGGCTCTGTAGCAGCCTTGTAGTTCAACGGTTCTAAGAAGGCAAAGCTGACAGCTGTGCGGTCAGATCCAGCACTCGAAAGGCTCTCGCTAGAGATGGAGCGGTCGTCTCGACGGAGCCAGGAAAACAAAGTCCATATACCTCCGGACAGCGGACGCGGGCGCGGTGCCTCCGCCTTTATGTCGCCGTTCATCACCTTCTGAAAAATTCAAGAATACAAATTATACACCCACACCGGTTTGTCAGATAATTACAAAGTACTTAAGTACCCCACTCTTTCTTACAAAATAAAATTTACAAACATTTATTTAAAGCAGTATAACTAATACTTACACACTGCCAAACGATGGGATGTTACAAAAACCAAAACTAGAACATATTAACCTCGATTTCACACCAACCGTGATATATTTAAAGCAGCGTTAACGCCCTTCATTATAACAATTATTCAGTGCGGAGATTCGGGCACAGGTCGTACACGGAAAACAATCATAATGTAACAACTTTTGTCAACGAGCACAATTGTCAATAATAGTGTAGTCCCTGGCGCAAAGACAGAGCGCAGTGGAGAACAAAGCGAGGTCGCGCGGCCACTGAGTCGCGGCGCAGTCTCTCCGCCCGCTCAACTATATTTAGCGTAACTTCGCGATTCACTTTTTGCTATTTCTATTTCATTTTCAAACGCCCGGCCCCACTTAAATTTGGATACTTCCCGACTTTTTCGTGGCGCCACAATTGTTAAATTCAAAAACCAGAACAGATGAGTAACACCCAGCTGTATATATTTCATAACATCAATAAATTGTAACCTCCCTTACTCTATATTTGTAATGTTTCTTAGGCAATTTATGCGTGGTGATGATTTATCACGGGACTCGGTGTGAATTTTACGCTCTTGTGTCTACAACAAATAATTTTCGAGGATGTTTTTTTTAAAGTTATAACAACCGTGGACATACACCTAAGCGATTTAATTTAAACTCCTTTGACCTTGTCTGTATAGTACTCGATTCATCTAGACGCGCGGTATATGCTGTAATGTAAATTAGGTTAAACGTCTATATCCTTTGAGCGTATTTAGACAATAAACAGTCAATAAACAGTTACTAGACTTGATCTGAAATCAAGATTTCCGTTCAAGTGTTAACGCAATAGGAGCTAAGAATATGAATAATTAAAGGACGTACTGACTAAAACTAAGAGGAAAAAAATTACTTATTAAGTTAAGAATGGTAACTCTATAGTACCTATCTGTATACTAAATTTAGGAATACATCAGTGAAACTTTATTTTCAGTTTTTGTATAATCTTTGTGTGCGCTACGCTACGCGTGTGTGACGCATTATACAATAAAACAATTTGAATAGAATATTTAATAAATATAAATTTATCCAAATGTAGCTATTTTTATTCAGATAAGAACAAATTATTTAATTAAAATAATATGAACACTGCTCGGTACAATATACATTATTACTATCCAACAATAATTTACCTAGTGAAGCTAGCAACGCAGGTTATCACATTGTTTTAACCCTAGCGATATCCCCCCGAAGGAGCTTAGTAGCCTTGAGGGGCTCCTGCTCGGACCCGCGGTGAAGCGAAGAGGAACCCACACGACGACGCGGGACCGCCAGGTGGGCTCGCTGGAGTCCGCCGAGAGTGGTCTAGGTGTCGCGAGGGGAGAGGAGTGTTGGTATGTCGTTGCCACTCTCCCTATCCCCGTGACTCAACGTTACCGCACCGCAGATGCGGCGTAATGGGGCTCCGGCAAACAAACATTTTGAAACATCTTGGCCCCGCCATACGCGACCTTGGTGAAACATATAAGATTTAGTCGCTGAGGGCACGACATAACTCGTCCTTTCCCCGGGACGAGTACGCAGCTAGGCACTTTCCGCACAAGTAAAACAAAACCCTAGCGCGTAGATAGAGAAACCTATAGCTATCGTCTTTTCACCGAGTTATTTGTCATTGTGGGTGAGCCTATGGTCATAGATTGTTTACACTTAAAAAAAATAAGCCTAAAAAATCTTATTTCAAATGATTACAAATAACAGCATATCGCAGCATATACACCTAACTCGCCAATACGATACTTGGAAATAAAGAAAAAGCAGTGTAATGTTTGTTTTAACGATTTATTATGCACATAGTTAAAATTACTAATTGTGTTACATTCGTCCGGTTACAGAATACTTTAAACGCCTTGTTGTTTACTGCTCTTTACAGCGGCTGAATGTCTATCTGTAGTTGAATATATGACAAGTAAGGAAGCCGTCACACGCGCTGTAAGGTCTGCTTGATTCAATTCATGTGCCCACGGTATGCGACCCCATCGTACTAACTGTACAAATAAAATAACAGGTTTTTAATTTTAATAAAATTGTTCTTTTGGCCATCCTTTTACCTAAGACTATTTGAAATCGATTAAATCAGATCAGAGAAGACAAAAAAAATCATAACCACAAACAGAATATTTTAAGACAATAAATATTTTTTATTTTATTTACATATGGTATACATAACATGCACAGAATCGTAAACAAATGTTTGCGTATTGTATAAATTCCTGATATTGTATCTTGCAAACCAAGCAATGGGAAAGAACATATTGTGCCATTAAATTAACGGTAGACTTCTAATGAAAAAAAAGTCTAGAAAATTGAATTTTTTTTTTTATTCTTTCTTCCCGGATACTATGTTCCTTAAAGAAGCTGAGATTCAGTGATCAGGCGGAGGAAGGGATGTAAAATGGAACATAAAATTTGGTACATAAAGTGATGTAGTATCAGTTACAGACCTGATATTCCTCCTCAAGGCGAGCAAGCATGACTGCCTCTTTTGGTTCCAGATGCCGATCAATGCATGCTAACATTAGCACTGGTGATTTTAGTGCTTCCACACCAAAGGATATTGCTAGAAAAAAAAATTATCATAAAATATAATTACTAGATAACACAATAAAATAACATGTTTGTGTGCCACTTTTGGTTTCTTTGTACATGCAACTCTGGTTGCTTGACATGTGTGTGTGGATATATTGCTTACAAAAGAGGTTTCTCTGAAAATGTCACCAATAAGCAGTATTTCTTCACAAACTTTTTTCTTGGTGTAATCCAAACAACAATGGTGAGGGTAATACAATGACAATTAATCTTATGTAATCTGTGAATTCATTCACAAGAGCTTCATTCATTGAAGTGCAACCAACTTCAAAAATGTTCTGTATTTTCACTTGTCAGGTTCTTACAGTCCGTTGACTGAGATATGACATCAAACCTTTACCATTCATGACTTTTAGACATCTTACTGCTTAAATGGTTATAGTGATAACATCAATTAACCCTTATTACTTAAAAGTTTTCAGTCATCTGTTTCTTTTGGCCACATACAGAATCCCTGTTGAACCAGTGACAATACTCCTCAGAGAGGCAGGAGGTTTAAATGTTGGTGTCACTTTATAATCTGTTTAGAAACAAACCAAAATTTACATGAATAATGTAATTAGTAATATAATGAATTATATAAGAGTTATTGCTTCACTTTTGGCACCCTCAATCCGGTTGTTGTGTTAAAGCATTTTGGGCTATCAGAGTCAATCAGCCATAAAGAAAAGTCTAAATTTGAAAATATTTTAATTTTAAGTAACATATGTGAAACATCAGTGTACTTAGCAGACATTGATTTACAGGCTATCTATAATAAACTAATGACTAATTATTTTTAATTGTTAAACACCTACCATTGAGTGCTGTAAAATCATAAGATAGAAAATGACGTGCCAGTACTGCCCTTGTTTCAGTGGTAACTGGAGGAGGTTCCAAGTCACAAGATATTTCTTGGGTTATGCCAAACCTATTCTGAAACCAATCTAACACTGGACTCCATTTCTGTTCTTGCAATGCTCTTAAGTCTTTTTCTTCCTGAATGTAATTAAATAAGCAATTAGGTAAATATAAAAAGAATACTAATAATACTTTCAAGATTTGTTTATGATATACGAAGGAGTTATAGAAATGTAGGTTTCTATCACAATTAGGGAAAATTACCATTTGACAATTTCATTTACAACATAATTATTAGCCCGTCATGCTATAAATCTAAATAAATAATCACTGCTTAGTTGTTAGTGGCAGATAGAGATCATAGATTTCAATCTCATATGCTCAGATATGGCTGATCCACTGATCTGAGCATGCAAACTCAAAACTATATTTTAACAAGTTTTAGTTGCCTTAAATGTAATGGTTCCAGTCATTTAAAAAAAGTACTTAGATATGTGGCAGTCGCTTTTTATAATACATAACTATGAATATATAACTGTGTCAATAAATTGGCTATTCAAATGTCAATTAATATCACTTACATCTGAATGAAAGAGGAGTGTGTCTGTGCTTATATAGTCCAATAAATAACTTGCAATATCATGTGATGTTAATTTCCTGGATTATCCAAAGCAGTATTGCACAAGGCAGTCTAAAATTAGAAAATATTTTTAATGAACATTCATCAATCTAATAGTGAATATAGATATACCAATAGTATTCACCAAGTGCATAGTAGCCTGTGAAATAATGTCATTTTGTGCATCCCATTCAATTGCAATGGCTCTTGCCAACTGTTCACTTCCAACTTTCAGTACTTGACCATTTGGAGTTTTCAGTCTTCTGTGGTCCAATGTAACTTCCCATTTGTCATCACTTTGAATGATATCTGTACGACGATAAAATCGTTTATGTGTTGCTGAAAGTAATAGAAATATAAAATATATATTATGTAATAATGAAAATAAGTATATTGTACGATTCACTGTTTTAATTTCGATTTTTAAATGGTATAAAAATGGTATGTAACCTTTGCTAGGTTGGCAATCAGTGGCTCACCACCTTTTTTCCTGAGGCCCATAGCTATTTAATCTTCAGGTTGAGTTTTACATGAGTTAAATAAAGTGAAAGCTTTTTTATTTTTGAACAATATTGTGTCTGTGAATGTCTATTTTATATATTTCAAACTTAAATTTTAGAATATTATAAAGCAAAGATTAGCGACTAAGCAAATAACACAATCTGGATTTATATCAGAGTACGGAAAATCAAGTCAGAAGTATGGATTGTTTCAGGTAGAATTTCCTGACATTAAGAATTTCTATACATTAGAAAATTACAATTATTCTGCTAAATTATCAAAAATAGTAACACTCACTCACCATACGATTGACATCCTATTACTTTTGGACTTTGCGGCCGTACTGTATTATGAAAAGGTTTACTTAATTTAGAAAATGTCTTGAACATAGAATACGCAAAAGCATTAGGAACCATTTTCAATAAAAACGATGATGAACTACGACTAATAACATTTACAAGAAAAATACTTAGTTTTTTCTTTTTAAATTCTAATGTAGTAAAGTTTTTTTTTATCCGACCAAATCAAACATTTTTAATTTTGACTGACTTAGACTTTAGTTTGACTAATTCATAGCAGCGAAATGACATTATACAAAAATCTTAGACAGTAGTCTAGTGTTGTTCGCGAACGAACAAGATCATAAAGACCGATCCCACAAAAGAACTACCAGTTCCCGATTCCGTCATTCGCCTCTTACGAAGAGGCGAGACGAGAGTTCACTCGTTCCTAACTGGCCGATGTCGCGCACACTGTACCATTCTAACCCTGCCACTCGCTCACTCACTCTCCCTACTCACTTTATGTGCTTCTTGTTCGTTTAGTAACTAAAGTCTTCTCTGTCAGTTAATAAATATACTACATAGTTTTTTTTTAATGTAACTTTGTTCGAACAGTAAAATAATTGTTGATTATTTGTAAAAAAATTAAATTGATTATTTTCTAAAGTTATTAAAAATAAAATTAAAGTGAAAAAATTAAAAGGGTATTTTATTCACTACACTGAACAGTCGATTTATTTATCGCACTAATAGGCCTAGGTAAAAATCTTTACTGTTTTAAGTTTTTGAATTTTTAAGTCATCCAACTGAAGCAACCTTCTACTAAACTAGTCTAAAAGGATTGCAAATAATACAGTAAATTTATTATATGCCAATATATGAATTTCACAAAAATCTTGTGGTGCGTTATGTGGCAAATTATTCCGAAGAACATTTGCCTATAACTGTAGAAGTATTTATTGGGACCCTGAAGAAATTCGGCAGTAAATGACCCAAACATAATTTGAATCAGCATGGCGAAAAGCGTATTGAATGTGATACCATTTTTAACGATATTTTCAATTTTAATGTTATCTGTGATTTATGATGTTTATATGTATCACATATGTTATCTGTGGTAATGTTTTATTATGCATTGGTATCACTATGTATTATATTGGTATTGTGTAATGGTACTTCTGTGACTAGCTATATTTAATAATTACAGCTATAAAACTCCCTTATAATCTATCTTACATTTGTTGTAAATACTTAACAGTGTTAACTTTACAAACTAACGATGTCTTCTATGGATTTTGATCTTTAACATTCAGATTTGTGTTGTGATAATTTGTGGGACAACAAGTGTAGTGACGCGCTCTTGTACACAAAGGCCGTAACAAGCTAAAAATACTTTGAACAATTTGTAACAGCAATTACAAAACTCAAACTTCTTCTCTTATTTGTGATGTTCCCGCATTCCATCAGCGCGGAAGAAGAACAGAAGTCGAATTTGATACCGAGTGTGAATCTTCTCCATTCCAAAAGAAAAGGAATATTCATACACCCTTCTGCTATGTACAGAAGTAATGCCCCGTGCTGCACAAAAATAAGCACGGCAATAATAACGAGAAGCTTGAGCGGGTAAAAGGGCAGACAATAAAAGTATAGAAGATGAAACTTTTGGAAAGTGGTCGCTTAGAAGCGCTGAGTCGCGCACTTGCGATCTTAAACGGTGATAGTGCCGTGCAAGGTCGCGTTGAAAGCTACAGCTGCAAGATGGCTGGGAGCGAAAAAGCCTTCTATAAGCGTTTTACTGCAGATGGAGAAACCACTCACAACCTGCAAGCGCTGTCACCTCCAGAAGGTGTTACCTACAGGTATGTATTTTAACATATATACCAGACATACCTTTTTACTGCATTAAATAATGAGGATAATTAAATAACTAAATAATAAACATAAATTAAATTGTCTACACAGTTTCAATGGTTATTGCTGTTGTTAAAAACATAACTTTATATGGTTGTTCAAAGTCCTACACATAATTAAAAGACAGATATTTATGAATTAAATAATAAAGTCAAAATAAATTGAAGTATTTCTTTTAGCTTTATGTATTTCTTATCAAGTATGATAAATTATGGATTATGAAAGAGATTTTTTTAAATAAAGCTAGCAATAGTTTTTTTCACATATAATACTAACATTCTTGTTGACCATTCCAACTAAGATTAAGCTTGTGCTAGGAGATAGTTCACTTCAATAGTTGAATAGTCAATTTGAATCTTACAATTCGCAAACCATACCCTAAACCATCAGGCTTTTGATGCTTCAAATTTGTGTTACGAATCACTAGATAAAATGTATATAAATTTATTTATATACATTTTATCTGTGACTTCATTGAATTTTTTATAACCAGTTTGTTTAAGAAATTTATCACTTTTGTTTAAAAAGTGTTCAACCAGTACCAATAAAAACTGCTACTATGTATAAAATTCTACTTATTATATTGAAGGATTTATTTTAACAAATTTTTAGTTGTTACATTGACTCAAATAAGCTCTAGTTTAATGAGAGTTCAGGCTACAATGATTCTGTTATCGGCCAAGGTAATAACAACTTAAGAATATAAGGTTGTAAGACATACTTTATTTACAGATTCCATTTAAAATTGACATTATTTTTCCAGTCGCAGCCTGTCGGGGGATGAGGATGGTATTCTCTGTGACACAATTTCACGGAAGACATTGTTCTATCTAATTGCAACATTGAATGCTTCATTTCCTGATTATGATTTTTCAATGGCAAAGGTATTAAAATCTAAAGTTTTAGTTACAGTAAATATGGAAGGCCCAAATTTTTAAAAACATAGATTTGGTAGACCACAGTGTACACATGGTCTGCATATTAGATCCCAAATGTGATGTGGTGAGCCTATCATTGTACACCAGGCATAAATATTAGCAATGATTTAACATTTTTCCACAGTAATACTGTACTACTTCATAAAGCTTTACATGAAATTTAGTTTTATTGCTGGTTTGACTGTGTGATCTAAAATTTGAATTAAATACAATATATCAATGCCAACAATTCCATTACTAGCAGATAGCAGATGCATTTTCATTATGCGTTTTAAATGGGGAATTTGCACTTCAACTGTAATAATGCTCTCTATCAGAAACAAGGCTTTTGTTTAGGATTTCACTGTATACACATAGTAACATGAATAAGATAAAGTTGCTTTTGTCAAAATTTAACAATAATTTAAATTATTTCTGTCATCATGTTCAGAGTAGCGAATTCAGTGCAGAGCCTTCGGTGAATTGGGCACAGGGTGCAGTGGAAGCCGCATTGTCCGCGGTGGGCGGCGCGCGCTGGCGTCAGCTACGTCCCGCTCTATGGGCTGCCATTGATGATGAGGTTGCATTAAGCGAATGTCGCATATACAGCTACAATCCAGATCTCGCCAGTGACCCATTTGGCGAGCCGGGATGCCTGTGGACTTTAAATTACTTCTTCTACAATAAAAAGCTCAAACGGATCGTGTTCTTCACGTGCAGAGCGATGAGGTACGATAACACATTTTTTGTGGACTTCTACAATGTTCTATTCTATATATAAAATTATATGATCTAGAATATGAACTCATTGCACATGTGTTATGTTAGACTAGTCCATCCTCTAATAAGAGGCCTTGGAGGGAGGCACACTATATTTCGACATGCCTTACTTAGGCTGGTGATGGGGAGGCTTACTCCTCCAGAATAGAAGTAATGTTTATGGTAAGAAGGCTCGCACAGGTGAAAAGTGTGATTATGCAGTTCTTAAAAAAAAGGAAGCCTAGGATTGCATTTGTTGTTTTTTGTAACATTTGATTAATTAATTAAGAAGAATTCTTCTATCTTTACTTAGAGATTATTAAGGTTATTAATTAATTACTTTACTTTTATAGCCCTGTGTGTGCTGTGGATTCTGGCGTGGATTTCGCTATGGATGAAGATGAAGAATATAATTAAGATTTTTTTCATTTATATTTTTTTCTTTTTCATACAAAGTTATCATATTTAATTATTTTTACTCAAACTATTCATTATTAATATGGTATTATTTAGAGATCTACTCTAACAGAAAATACAAAATACATATGGAGTAATATGAACAGAGACTGATTTGCCAATTATATTCTATTGTTGTTGAGTAAATAATCGCAGACAATGGCTTAATAAAAACTATTTTCGCACACGTTTCGATCATTACAACAGGTTCTCACTTTGATAACGGCTCGATTTAAAGTAAATGTGAAGTTTTGTAACTTGGTTACGTTTCTTTTATTTATGTGATGGTTTTGGATGCTTCGCACAGCTGACATAAGCGCGCCACTTACGTGCAGATAATTTATTATCTTGACACAACTGTGACATATCAATGATTTATTGAAAGATTATATTGGTTATTTTTAGTAAAGGTAATTTTTGATGTAAATCTAATGGCGCCTTTTTATGTGAGTGATGATCTGATTGCATTACTGTCTACGCATCATTCGTATATGCGTTTTGACGGCCCTATTGAAATTTGGTCGATGCGTAAAATTAAAAATAACGGCAGTAAAAATGTATGTGACGTGACGCTAATCGGCCAGTTCAACGTCTTGTCGAGTTTTTCCGTTTATTTTGTTGTGCACTAAAGAGATAAGAGTGTGCGATCAGTGTTAATAAAAAAAAATACTTTTAGAACAGGCTGGTAAATTAATATTTCTGACATGAATAATTTGTAAAAATTATTTAACAAATATTTTGTAATTATTACATAAGTATATAGTTTTATTCAAAAGTAAAAAAACAATACAATACGACTCGCACTTTTTTCTTTTTGTCTAATTTGTATCATTTTGTCTTCGTTAATTTGACTTCCACTTATTGCTGTAAATTTAAATCTGTGTATGTCGCAACTAAATTAATGCCTAGTGGTATAAATAGTAGTTGTAATTAATCTTTTTCACACTTATTAAGTAATCTATTTGGTGGTACATTAAATTGTTAGTGAATTATATTAAATCGTCGTAAACGTTCGAGGATATTTATACTATTCGGTGTTGTCATCAAAAGGCTATTGATCTAGATAAATTCATATATACACACACATAAGTAACACCAGAGCAGTAGGCAGAAATTACGATTTTCTATGTTTAAAATAGGTTAAAGTACAAATTAAATTTGTCGAGTAGATCTCAAATATAAATTGCACACTATTATTTTACTATTCGCTTCTGGTCACGGATAGATTTATTTTGCACAAATTCTTTAATACGACATTACAATAAATGTTAATCTAACACAAAAATAATTTGGAGATTGAAATATTTTTTAATATTAAATATTTTTTTTTTATAGAGCTTACTCTAAAATACTTTATAAATTATTAGATAACTTACCTCAAGCTGTAAGTGACATCTACACAAATTTTATTACTTAAAATGAGAGGTTAAAACCAATGGTTAAAAGTAGATTAGTAATGTGGAATGTGAACTGGTTTCAAATGTAAAATTCACAAAAATAATTATTTCCTTAACAATAAATAAATTCAATTTTGGACATGATGACTTGAATTTAAAACTTAAATTTATGGTGGTAAATAATATTTTCAATTAGAATGTTTAAGAAGATGATTTCAATACGGGATGAATGACGAGATATGATTTGACGTCTCAGTTCCGCCTGTATTTTATTGTGGCGTTCTTTTGCTCTAGAATACTAATACATTGTTTAATATAATATATTTTTCGGTGTTGTTTAATTTCATTTCTTTTAACAACCTCTAAAGCATGTTTAACATTGCCCTTGTATATAAATATCTTTACCCTCTTTTATGAAAAGATTACGCATAAAATTCTCTGTTCTCATATTCTTTTTTGACCTCTAAAAGGTCAGAGTGTATTTAACACTCTGCGTCGTCATCACACGATCCTGCTTGCTTATCTCCTGCGCTGTGCGACCCTAATAGCAAATCACTAATACAAACATAACTCTTCTAAAAGGCCGATATTTGAATGGCAATTTTTTTTATACTATTGAAATACATTTCAATAGTTTTGTGGAATCATCGAATTTATACCAAATGGTTATGATAAGCTTTCGAATTATTCGGTTAATAAGCTACAATGTGCGCAATATCCTGCTTGCTTGATGGATCTATAAGGTGTATATTAATTAATTTGTTTTTGTGAAAATGGTATCAAACCTCGCCCTTGCGCAAAACACTATTAAACCTCTTGACAACATATTACATATACATAGTAATACAAAATTCAGCCATGGGTATAAAAAAGAATAAACACTAAAAATTATTAACAAAATGTATTAAAATCTGTAATCCCGATGGTTGCCGTCAGTTTTTAAAGCAAACTGGTGACAGAGAGTACCACATAATATATCGTTTGTTGATTTTGTTTTGTGATATACACATTTACCGTGCCGACCGTTTCATTGCTTTATCTTATCTAAAAAACATAAAGAAAGACTTACTATGAATTATCTTCGTTGAAATGTAGAGTTTTTTTACAATGTAAAACTTGTATGTTTTTTGTTATATATTTGATTTTAATAAGGTCCCATATGAATTTTGTTGGCATAAGCCATTGGTTTCCGTTGATATAGCATGGAACTCCTAAGACTCGTATTGGATACTTATTGATTGAGATCTTTGTAGGTTTCTGAAAATCTAAGTAGTCAGTAATGTAGTCATAGGTACTCAATAACGACAACCAGCACACAAATTTATGAAAGAGAATGTAGCCGCCAGAACTTCGTTATATAACTCAGGTACATCGGAAATAAGAGGGCCACTGCGCATCATGTCTCGTATCCGTCACGTTTCATGTTCTTTATTCATATATCTAAAACACGAGTCATTTTATATTACTAACGTAAGACCATCAAGACAATCTAATGTTTGATTTTTTCTAAAAAATACGCTCGCATGTTTTTTTTTCCTCTAATGAGAAAAAGTCTCAGAGCCGTCCACTAACACTGTATTTGCATTTTTAACAATCAATAAACAGAATAATAGTCTGCGGAGAGGTAATTATTTGGGAATTTTATTAAGAATAAAAGAATGCGTTTTTTAAAAAAATATAATAATGAACAATCAAAATATAATATCTTTGTCGTACTATACAACAGTGAAAAAGGGACTATTAAAAGAACTTACTTTAAGTAAATAAACAAAAAAAAATCGAAAATTATGTACATTTCGCGCATCTATGTACAAAGTTTACATAATCTTAAATTCATAGTCCTCGAAGATTACCACGCGTCCATTCAAATGATTCGATTGTATAAAAATGTAGGAACGCATGGAATCTTGTTACAACATACAATTGGTAAGCGGCCAGCGCTCGCCGGAAGACAACCTCAATATTTATATCGGATAGCTTTGCATATGGGGAGCTTAGCTAAAGCTCTATTGTGATATGCTCCGGGGCGGTTGGGACCACTGAGAGCACGGTTCGGTCACAAGTCTATCACCAGCTGAGGAACAACCATGTTGATATTAACAACCGGCTTTTCATAAAAAATTGTGTCTGTCATCAATATGGACTATGGTAATGATATTGTAATTATATAAAGAACACGCACCTTTAATTATTAAAATCTATAAAACATTATATATATAGTTATATTATAGATCGCGCCAGAATGATTAACTATAAAGGCCAGGGCCCCGAATCTGACTCTAATTTGTCAGTGACGTTTCACAATGAAACCAACCTATTACAATTCAATTGTTATTGTGCCAAAAACCATAATCTACTTTTTTGTAATTTTGAATTGAATTTTTGATATTGATTGAAATGTATCGACATATTTGGAAAATGGTGTTTTGTACAAGAACAAGATTACCAACTAGCAACAATTTTGGAATTTAATTTGCTTTTGGAATACCTATGGTACAACTGAAATTCATTTGTTATTTTTCTCTCTCTCTAAGCTTAACGCTAACCCGTAACTTTGTCTCTACACAACCCGAAGGTAGACTGGAACAAAATGCCTTTTGGCATTAAGTCCGCCATTTTCTACTATTTTTTATCGTGTACAAATAAATGTATTACAAAAATAGCAGAAAAGCAAAAATCAATAAGTGTGATGTCACTGAACGTTGATTTTGCTACAATCGGTTACAGACTCGGGGACCAGTTTAACCTAAAATTTAAATATTTTATTTTCACAAGTTGAAAACAAATATTACACGTCTACTTAAATTCTATCATAAACGCCCTTGTTCTTATTTTTAAATCATTATTGTCATATCCCATACAGTATTAACTGTGTTATGAAATTAACGTGGCTGATTTTTTTTTTAAACGAACAAAATACGATTTGAAATTAAACTTTTGTATATGACTTGTAAACTTCGGGTCATTCGATTTAATTATTAAGGTATTTGAAAGATGTAAATTGAATGATGACTGTACTAAATAAATTATTTATGAAATATATAAGAATTCCGTGATTTGTGCTGTAATTCGTGTGCTATAAAAAGGCAATGGGAAAATTTGTATAGAGATATGTTTTTATTAGCCATCACTGCGTTCGCCGTTGGCAGATTTAATTGACAATTGATTTTGGTACAGCGATATCTTAAACCCGGAACTAACACATACCGTAACACCTAATTAAAAGCATTTTTTTAAGATTGAATTGTTTAAATAAAACTTAGCATAAAAATAACTTACAAGGTTCCTAAGAACGCCATTTGCTTGACATTGAATATTCTAAAGTGAAAGTTTGTCAACTCTTATTCAAAAATCAACGCACTTTATAGTTTATCTGGCGCGAGCTATATCATTTGTCCAATACATAACATACAAATTAACCTTATAATTGTATCTTGAATCAGTTGAATGATTATTCACATCATATGTATGTATAGATATTAATTATATTTTAAACAAAAAGTTCTGTTTGTGTACATATTAAATTTGCAACTAAACATATATTATCACATTTAAAATTTGATACTAATCACATAGATATATTGATAAAACAGTATTCAAATAACTTACTGTACTGTATTCTGAGTATACAAACACTTTCGTTGGTATAAAAAAAATAAAGTGTCAAGCTTATAAAGTCCTATACGCGATAGGTGATCAACCCTATATATACTGGGTGCAAATTTTTAGCGAGTGATTTTTTTGTACTTAAAAAACCGAAAATAAACACAATTATAGTTGACGGCAAATAATTCTACCGCTGACCGTTAATTCGCAAAAGTTGAAATAAGATATTAAAGGGGATTGAAGGGGGCGCGGGCGGACATGCGCATGCGCTAATTGCCTTTACTGTCGTGCGTCGACGCGCGACCGACCGATACGTCACCCCACTCGCTCCTTTTTTAAATTTTTATATAAAAAGTGGCAAACGATCTTAAGTGATCACCGTCGCCCATGGATATCTACAGCACCGGAGCAGCTGCAGGTGCGTTACCGGCCTTTGAGATAGGAGTAGGCTCGTTTCTTAAAGGACCCCAAATCGTACAGGTTCGGAAACACCGCTGGTGACAGTTATTTATATACAGAAAAATTCCTACATCCACAAAGATAGATACATAAACTGTTTCTTATGCCTAATTGTCCAAGGGGAGAGGGAGGGAGCCAGGAGACTCATAACACAAGTTTTAATTAGTTTGAGAATGCAAAGAGAACCGACATCTCTTTGCAGACTCAGAGGGTCGAGTCGATTAGAAAGACCCTGATCGTCGACAATTCGAGCAGATTTACGTTGTACACGGTCAAACGGAAGAAGTTGGTCTTAGGGAGCCCCGGCCCAGAGATGCGAACAGTATTCCATATGAGGCCGTAATTGCGCTCTTGATGTACAGTCGCTTTTTAAATTTCATTTTAATAGACTTTAGCTTTTTGTAAATTTTGAGTCTTTAATTATTGACTTTTATAGTTTGTTTTATTTTATTAACTTGTATTATATTTTTATGTCAATAATTTATTTGTGATTTTAAATAGTGAATATTACAATATAAAAAGTACAAACTAAAACACTTTATTCGTAATTTGTAGAACTAAATAATTACGTACGCGACTGTACACATGCGCAGCTGTCCCTTCCACGTTTCACTCAGCACTAGAGTTATTTGCCGCGAACTCTACAAGCCGATTGGGATTCGAACCCACGACATTTAGAAAGCAAATCGAACCGCTTAGCCAGTAACTACAACTTAAAAGATAAATAGCGACATCTTTATTCGATATTGATAAGATTATAGACGTATAAAAATGTCTACTGATTTTAGTCAGCAAAAATGATTAATTTGAAAATAAATTTTCTCAGTGTTTGTATACAATGGATGGCAGGATGTAGGGGAGAGCGTTAACGCCTGTCTTAATCATTATTTTGCATCTGCTTACACACTATTCAATTAATATAAATCGACTCTCTTCAATGTCTAGTCTACCATAAAGTTAGGGCTACCATTTGAAATATTACACCAACATGTTATAAAAGATTGACAACATAATTGTTAATCTTTTATACCTATATATAATGTCAACAATTTTAATAAGCGGATTCTTCATACTAAGAATTTGAGAAACTTTCTTATTCTTACCACAACTGGAACAAACTCCAGTCTTACAGATATTAAATTGAATGATTCGCCACAAAGCTATAAATATATACATATAAATTAAAAAAAAATACTCTTAAATGATCTCTTATATAAGAGTATTATATATTATAACTCATTGAATAATTTCGTTTGAAATCAAATAAACCTAAGCCTTAAAAAAAATAACATTTCATTTCATTATAAAAGTTGTATAAAAATTTCATATTGTATTTTTGCATATATTGCAAGTTGAACAAATGGCAGTCCTACTATTTACATATGTATATTTACATACTTAAATATATAACTCATAATTTGCCTCTACGCTATTGTTGGGCTTAAATTCTATTTACTTTTAACTATCTATATAGCGAGTGGCCCAAGAATTCATGTCTATTTGGCTAATTAACAACAATTGATAAGCATTTGGTTTCTTATGCGTATATTCACATGAAATTGATTTAAATAAATATATTATGCTACCTGTGTCACGATCATAAGTAATTGTGGTATTCCATACTTAGAAATCATACTAGCCTTTTTTTTGCTTCGTACACTAAAATGGACTGTGACTTTATTTCTCATTCTTAGATTATAAAGTGTCTGTCAAAAATGTTCCAGGATTTTATTACTTGTATTGTGTGCGTTTTTTGGATGCTGTCACATTCAAAGCACATGTGATGTAAAACAATGTTACGTATATCTCTTATACAAACATATTGTTCTTAAACTTGATGTTATATAATAGAATAAAACTTACCAGTCTTTATGCCGCATTTTCCAGATAATGTATATGTATTATTTACATTTATATATAAATAAATATTACGTCACGTACATTATGCGTCAATAGCGACCTTTACACTTCAACGACCACAAGATGAACTAATGTATACAATCTTCCAGTTTTCTAAAATAAAAATTATCTTTTGTCAGATTATTAGGCTTGACTAATAGAATGCCATTGATTCTTATAACATGTATAATCCAATATTCCTTTAAACACTAGTGGGATAGACAGAGACAGCTTTTCACTTTTCACAAAGCTTATTGGGTCATATATGTGGATTCTAGGATTCGAACTCACGACCATCAGATCATATGGCTTTTATATTACACATACAGAATCATACATATCATGGATAATATTGCATGTGAAAAGTGGAGGAATTTATATGGTAAAAATTATTTGGGAAAGGCAAATGTTACAGAGCTATGATAAAAATGATACAATTCTTATAAAATCAACGAAAAATTCACACATTGCAACATTCATTTAGTGCCAACCAGCATTTTTCATTCTGTATTTTGTCTATTAAGATTATATCTTCAATATTTACTGATCGTGCAAATTTTTCAAATACAGCATCTAAGAACTGTAATCTGATTAAAGCATCAAATTAAACAGTGGTTCAACTGTCTCGGGTAGGCCTAGAAATAACTGTAAAGGTTATTATAAGTGAAGCTGAGCTCAGGCCTTACACTTGTACATAATAGAGGTTCAGGCTAAGTGCTCTAAACGCTCGACCACCACGCTTTTACAATTGCCTCCACGGGACAACTGCGGCCATAGTAGAGATAGACACAAAATTAGATTAAACTAAAGTTATGGAACTTAATTGAAAAATTTGGTGGAGCATAAACAATTAAATTGTTACAATTGCTGTATGTTCATTTGGAAAAGGGTTTCAACTCCGCGCCACAACTTTTGCGTCTGATTGAAGTTGTATAAAAACTTTCAACTTAAATGGTTTGATAGGTGGTATGGATTTTTAGAGCTCTCAGCCTGAACCTCTATTATAAGTAAGTTATCATAACGTGTTTCGAGTGACAACCTCCGCGCGAGAGCATTCTGATTCGACGGTGGCTGAGAGGACTGAACCACGACGATGTTCTTAATCGACACCGGGTCGAAGTCAGTTGTTGGTACATGACAGGCGGAGTCACATGCCATCGGTCGGAATGAGTTTTGAATGAAGGTGATATATTAGCGTTTGTCGGCCGGCGTAGCGGGTGTGCTGTTAGCGGGCGTGTTATGGACGGGCGCATGGTGCGGGGTGGAGTGGTCACTCTCAGCGACAAGCGGGGAGCGTAGCTTGGCGCGCGGCCGCCACGCGTCCAGCAGCGCCTCCACGCGCTCCTCCGTGGGCCCCAGCGCGCGAACCCGGCCGCGTTCTGTAGCCACACCACCACCGTACCGCCGCCCCACCGAAAATATACTTCATTCCTGTTACAGATTATTTATTTTTATTCATACCAATTGTTGTGCTCGATATTATTATATACTTACAAAAAAAAAATCATAGCATATACATTGTTTACAATATTTAGTTTAATGTGTGACGACTTGTAGATCAACTATCTCAACTCTCAATATAAAATGTTTATGAAAAAAACGTTCATATTATCAGTTATATAGTTTAATTTCTTTTTTATCCCAGAAGGTACTTGAGCAAGAGGATTGGACTGATCCGATGTTACGTGATGTTCATCATTACATGATCTTCACTACCCACTAACACCAATTTCACGAATACGCGTGATAAACTATATTTGGAATTGAGCCACTGGTTGAGGTGAGATGGTACTTCCCCAATCAGAATCGATTTCGATTATGTACTAATGCGATAATGTGTCAACATATTATACGCAAATAATGGTTGGTGGAAAGCATACAACATTTTCTGTCTCTGTATACCCTTCTAGGATTCATATGTTATATAACATATGAAGCGACGTATAGACTTACTTTGGAAGGACGTGTTGAAATCCATGTCGATATTCATGCTCAAATGCTGGTATAACAACCTGAAATGTATCATAAAGTCAAATTACCACAATATACCATTTTTGGAACTTAATGAGCAATCACTAAAACTCTTCCTATAAAACCTAGGCAGAATTTCCTTGACCTTATCTCATTCTGACTTAATTCAACATTTCTGTTATTAAAGAGCCAGATCCATTGCATTGTTAAGTAATATCTTCTTAAGTTCGTAAGTTATTATCATGTGTAGAGTTATTGATACAGACAAAATGTCCTGTACCTGTTTCCGTTTGAAGTGGCTGGCTTGCAACTTGTGGAGTGCGTGTGTGTGCCGGTCGGCCCACTCGGGCAGCAGCACCACGAAGCTGAGCGGCTCGGCTGACTCCTGCAGCAGCCGCTCCATGTGGCGCAGCGCGGCCTCCAGCAACTCCTCGCAGTAGGGTGGATGTGCCACCATCGACCCCGATACCGGTCGCAGCTCCAGAAAGGGACTGGATGACGTTTAACAATTTGTTTGATTTACATGTTTTTTTAAAGAATGCTATTATGAATATTATTATTAGAAAATAAGGATTAAAAGAAATAATGCTTTTAAAAATAATATTAAGAAGAATGTAGCATGAAGCCACATTCTTGTTAATAATATTTTTCGCGTCACTACTCGAATAGTGGATTCAAACCAACGACTTACGTTTCTAATACTAAACCATTACGCTATTGACGCTTCTTTAAGCTCACCATAAATAACTTTAAAACCTTTAATTTTTAACTTTTATCAGAACGATTATATATTTTTATTGGAACCGACATATGAATTTGTGAGCTCATAACCCAAATGCCACTTACCCCCTTGAACCGAAGTATGAGTCGGTATCAGCAAATGCAGAGCAATACTGTCTGAAGTAACAGTCAAGGGGGCTGGCGAAGCACTCGAATGTTACTCCGAAACAGCGATGAAGACACTCGAGCACAGGTATGGGCAAAGACATCTGTGTGAGGTGTGCCTCGGTGCCGGCGCCCACCCACGCCGCGTAGCGTCGCAGCAAGCACCACACACGTGATAGGAACTGCTCAAACTTCTTGTCATCAAAACAACTGTATCTGTACAGGCACTCCTGAAACAACACCATGGATAATACAATTCTCTTTTATATCATGTATAATGGCAAATGGTTCAAGTAATCTTTGGAATTATTCCATTCTCTGCATTCAACATTCATACACCACCTTGATTGTTGGCATGTCCCAACTGAAGATTTTATTTTTTAAATTAAGAAGCACTAATAAAAATTATTATAATTTCAGTGCCATTGCATTGTGAAGTAATTATACTATTAGCTGTAGCCATTTTTGTTTTCTGATGGACTCAAGGGCCTATATTTATCTGTATATAGAGTTCTATAGAAACCTAGATAAATACATAGTTACATGGAGCTTAAAATAGATATATTGTATATGTTATTGGAATTTGAGTAGTGACGAGGTACCTGTATAGGTATTAAAGATATTAAAAATATAATTCAGTGCTGTCTTGACATTATTTAGTGATGCATTCCAGTAACGTGTAAAATATGTCACACCACCAAGAAAGTATTGGCATATTTTTACATTTATTCATATTTTTGTTACTAATGCTTACCAATTTCTGTAAATATGTTGCATTGATCATTTGCGTGTCGCCGAGGTAGCGTAAGAGCGCCTGATCGCGGTCGAGGAAGTGTTCGACGAGAGGCGGGCGCGGCGCAGGTATTCCACATTGTACCGGATAACACCAGACTTTGCGCAGAGCAGCCTGCTGCAGTGGCGCAGCTAATTCCTGAAATGTAAACACAATATATTGAACACTTGAATCAAAGGAAGACAATGAGTATATCTCTTATATGCAAGGATTAAATAATTACTTCCATAGCTTGTTCTAATTATAGGAGAATATTTTTATATTGGCACAGTTTTGATATTGATTTTTTCGATACTTCAACTAGCAAGATTAAATATATATTGCACAATAGAATATTTATCATTTCAACTTAAATGTTAGGATTTTTATATTTCTGTTACATATGGCATCTAATAACATAAAGGAATTGCTGAATCTGCAGAGAATTGATGTGAGATCTTGTACACAGATGCAGCGACAACAATATATTAACTGATTTTGTTGGTTTTTTTTACATATATTGACTATTATAAGTTAGCTAAGGGCTAAGTTTATTGAAATATACCTTTATAAGATAAAAGGTATAAGGTCTTCTAAAAATATTTTATTTATAAAAGTTACTTGAATGTCATGTTGCTGAACTTTGGCTTATTTTTAAAATACTTCAAAAAAAGGAGGAGGCTCTCAATTTGTCTCTATCGTGTGTTGTGTCTTTTTTATTGTTTGATACCTCATAATTTTAGAGTGGATAAACCAGTTTTTGATTTAATAATTGATTCATTCAATAAATAAATACCTGAATTCCATTTTCTTTTAATAGCAGGCTATGTTTCTCTCTTATCTTCCTTGCATATTCAGCAGATAAATGATATATTTTTAAACAAATTCCTTCCACAGATGCTTTTGCCGTTTCCGCTAAATGAGGTTGACATTGTCTCTACAAAAAACAATAAATATTTTTTTTTTACTAAAAGGAAAATTGCAATTATTTTTACAATGTGGTTAACACTTACTCTTAGATGGGCCAATCTATCTTGAAAATCATCATATGTCGCTCCAACAGTTCGCCTCAGCCACTGGAATGTATCTTCTGCATTCCATTTAACTACTTTACGGCTCTCTGGTGATGCATTTCGTGACTCTATCATTTTCTTTGCAGCCTCAGCATATCGAGATAATTGCTTACGTGCATCACCCGTAAATTTTGTATGGGTCAACTTTATGGGAATATCATTCATAATTTCTTCATACATAGATCTGGATATTTCAGGAAAACAATGACTAGGCAGTAGAGGGTCCGAACCACCTTGATCATTCACTTTCCTCTCCATTAACCAACGGTTGAAGGAGTCTTTTGGTGCATCTATACTTTCCCTTGTGTGACACAGCTCTTGATAACATTGCCTCAGTTTATTTGCTAAAGTAAATCTAAATCCTTCAATTTCAGGATGAGGATGCGGACATATAGTTGGCGGACGTTCATATATAACTACATTTGTGGGTACCTCTATATCCCAAGGACCAGCCAATATGAATTTCTTTGGTGGTGGGCCATTATCCTCAGATGGACGTCGTTTACTGGCACTCGGTGTTACATTACCAGCTGGAGGAGGGCCTGCATGGCAGATACCTAAGGGGTCTGTAATTGGATCAAAGTCTCTTTTGACTGCTGGCAGTTCCCACATGGATTCTCCTGATATTTTGTTCCAAAAGTACGGTCTGTTCTCTCGTTTTGACCAGTACTTTCGCCAGCCTTGTTGCAGAAGATCTGGATGCAAGTCTGCAGCAAGGTGTGGGGCTAACGGTGCTGGTGCACCCGGCGTCTGCGGGGTCTCGCCGCCAGCACCAGGCGAAGATTGAAGTTCAGGTGAATGTTCATTGTGTGTAACGCCACCCTCCCACGTTGAGGACCCAGCAGATACTTTGTCACGAACATCATTCATCTCGTATTGCTTATAAGTGACCGAATATAAAAATTGAAACTAAATTTTATAAAAAGTTAATATTAAAAACAGATTTCTAAATACAACTAATCTGCTAATAAGTTTCCTATAAGAGCAATATCTTTGTTGATATTCATCGTATTGTTGCCGCCAAGTAAGAGTGTTAAGGAAAAATCACCAAATTTACACAAACACATGATAAAAATTAGAAATTATAACATCAAAATAATCACTTTATGTTATAAAATACAATGAGATGAATAATAAGTTAACACTTTATTTTTAATGAACAATTTACGAGAAGAAAATTAATTTGTTCTAACTTAGCGGAACGTAGCTAACTTCCCAAGCACCGCCATCCATCCACAGATTACATTAATTTCTAAAAATTATAGATAGTACCAAAAGTACAAAGGTTTTAAACGGTAGTCGGTACCTACCTTATTCAATTATTATACATTAAAAATAATTTAAAATTTTAGTTTTTTTAATTTCTAGATAGGTATCAATCAGGTCCCAAAATCAAAGCGATTCTAATTAGAAAACCAGGTTTTCAATCTGATCATATTAAGCACTCGTGGGTATTATATTTATCCTACAAAAGCAAACAAAATCAACCACTCTAGGATCATCTAACTTATATTTTCATCTTAGACGTAAGAAATATGTGTATGTGTTTTAAAAAAGACTTGGCTTAAAGGTCTTGTTGCCAAGCCATAAAATATTCATCATCACATTCAACCACTCTAGACTGGATACAAGCTTTTTTGCACATTTCGAACAGGCTCTCTAAAATCGAGCCTTTGTTGTGAATCCAATGAAGCTGGAATCTTTTATTACTTTGATCTATTAGATACCTAATAAAACCCACACAAATAAACTCTATGGTTTTAAGTTTTTTTTGAGTAATATCTTTGGCGAGCTATTGTGACATATAATTATCAACGACTGTTTGCACAATATTCAACTGAAAATGTTCCAAAAAAATGGAATTATTACATCTGATATAAATTTTTAAATATTTTTTAAAAAGATTTGATTGTTAACGTATTCATGGATCGCTGTGTCTTGTTATGGATGAAATTGAAATCAATTCTGAGCTAAAAGATATCCCCAAGCACGACTATACTGACTGCAAAATATCGATTTTGGATAATTATGACCTTTTATACGACCATTTTTTTGAAAACTTTATTTTAAAAAATTTACCTTGTGTTATACAGAATGTCAGCTGGAATTGGAATTGTTCAAAGACATGGGTGAAAAATGGATCTATAAACTTTGACTACTTTATTAAAGAATACGGTGACTTAGAAGCTCCCGTTGCGGATTGTAACAAAGTGAATTATAATGCACATTGCAAAGAGTATATGAAATTAAAAGATTATATATCTTATTTAAGGAACGATAAAAAAGAAAAACTCTTGTACCTTAAAGATTGGCATCTAAGAAGAATTAAACCAGCGCATGATTTTTATGAGGTACCAAAGATATTTGCGTCTGATTGGCTTAATGAATTTGCAGAAGATAATAAGGAAGATGATTTTATGTTTGTATATATAGGGCCAAAAGAATCTTGGTATGTGTGCTATAATAATTATTAATGTCAATTCTTATGATGTAAATGTCTTTCTTCCAATCTCGTTTTTAGACTAGTTTATATATAGATTTAATAGCATTATAATCCCAAAGAATTAATATTTTGTCTAACATAATGTTAAGTATTTTTTGTTTTCCTTGAAGATCACACCAAAGTTGTTACAAGTGTGGTACCAATCTTTGAGTAACTTGTGGACTCTCATTGATCATGCCTAAATCATAATGAAAATTTCAAAAATAAATATTCACACAGAATCAGCGTATGTATGAAATGATTGTGATATATGTATGGTAGTGGAATGCCAGCCATTAATCAGATGACGTTTGAATTAACAGATGAGGGTTTAGAGTAATATATATGATGCTCAGCTTACTTGGAACTTTGGCTTAACTTGGAATACCTTAGAGATGCTAAGATGATGTAAATCTAATATCTTAGCCTTGTAGCGTATTTTAATAAAAGACTTGTATGTTTAGTGCAAAACAATTATTAATTAACATGGTTTGTGTTTTAATGATATTAAAATTTGGAAAATTTTCTTTACCATAACTATGTTAAGTTTATTTAAATTTCTAAGATAGTTTTTTATTTCAGGACTCCCCTGCATTATGATGTTTATTCATCATACAGTTGGTCAGTAAATATTGTTGGCAGAAAGAAATGGACTTTGTTTCCTCCTGGCGAGGAAGATAAACTTAAGGATCCATATGGCAATTTGCCATTGTTGTTTGACCCAAAGAAGTATACCAATGTAAGGTATTTTGAAGTTATACAAGAAAAAGGTGATGCAATATTTGTCCCCTCGGGATGGCATCATCAAGTGGATAATGTCCTTGATACAATATCAATTAACCATAATTTTATTAATGGGAGTAACTTGAACTTAGTATGGGAAGCACTTAAAAGTAATTTATTATCAGTAGAAAATGAAATCCAGGAATTTAGAGATACTCCTGAATTTATTTCTCAGTGTCAACTAATACTGAAGTCTGTTTTTGGTATGGATTGCCTAACATTTATCAATTTTGTCACACATATAGGGAAAAAAGAATTAAACAACTGCAAGGTGAAAAAAAATCTATATTTCATAATTACAATATTGGAATTAATCATATAAAGTTTGATTTATATATTTTACTAAAAATAATTCACCTAATACAACAACATTATTCATATAACTCTCTTTGTCTCCCACCAAGTATAACAGATAATGTACATAATATTATAAGAGATATTAAAGTATTAATTAATTAAGTTTTTTTTTTAGTTACAATTACTTTATTATAGTTTAGATTTTTTATCAACTTGAATTATGCCCATGCTAATAAATGCATCAATTTCATGGTCCTTATATCCTAACTCTTGTAGTATTTGAATTGTGTACTCTCCACAATGTGCCTGAGATCTTTTTCCAGAGGAAACTGCTGGAGTTGCAGATAATTTTGGTGCTGGCTCTGGTACAATAAAATTATCATTATCTTTATAAAATGAGTTTCGTGATTTGCCACACTTATGTTCATCTACAGTTTCAATATCAAGGACAGGTGTAACACAAGCATCAAGCTCATCAAATATATTACACCATTCTTCTTGAGTTTTTTTCGAAAATACTTCTTGAAATTTTTTTTTACATAGTTCATTGTCACAGCCTTGCATATATTCATCTTCAGATAATTGCAACCCCTTCAGCAAATTAGAGTAAAATTGGGGTTCTAACGCTCCCACTGCCATAAATTTATTATCTTTTGTTTTATAAGTTGCATAAAATGGAACACCTCCATCTAACAAATTTGTCCCAGGTTCTCCCTGCCAAATAGGCAATTTTCTTGATTTAAACAACCATGTTCCTACATAAGCAGCCCCTTCTGTCATGCTACAATCTATTACTTGACCTTTACCAGAATTACTTCTTTCTATAAGTGCCATTAGTATACCCATAACACAAATCAAGCTACCTCCAGCAAAGTCGGCAATTAAGTTAATAGGTATAAATGGTGGCTCCTTATTTTTACTAAATAATGAAAGTAAACCAGACATTGCTACATAGTTTATATCATGGCCCCCTTTATTCTTATAATCTCCTTCTTGCCCATAACCAGACAATCTAGCAAATATAAGATTTGGATTGATCTTTGATAACGAATCAGGACCTAATCCCAATTTTTCCATAACTCCAGGTCTGTAAGTGTCTATCAATATATCCGATGAAGAACACATTCTTTTAAATATTTCAACACCTTCCTTAGACTTCAAATTTATATTTAGAATTTTCTTTCCATTTGACATTACATCTGCTAACTGTGACAGGCCAAACTACAAAATAAGAAACTATTTCAGAAAGTAAATAAAATATGTTTAATGGAGAATTTGGCTTATAATTAATAATAAATTTATGTTTAACAAGTATACCTTCACACCTTCATTTATTATTTTTTATTTTACACATGATTTAAGTTAAATTATATGTAAAAATGTAACTCGTTAAATATATTATATACATATAAAATAATTTTTATTTACTATTGATGTCTGAAGCCTTGATGGCTTGAATCATTTATTAATATTTTGTATTAACATGTGAAAAGTATCGCTATAAAAGCGCACTTTACGCGTAATGTTTTTATGTAAATCTATATATGACATGTATTCTCTCTGTTTTCCGAAAACGTAAGTTAGATACTAAATTATCTATTGTAGCATCATTGTTTATTTCTTTCAAATTGAATTTGACAGACTCTATATTCTGTTCAGGAATCAGGCCATATATCCATGTAAGTATAATAAAATTAATGCTGACCTTTTGTACCACTGTAACACTCGCACCAAAATCTGCTAAAATAGAACCACAAAGCGGACCTGGTGCTAATCCCATCATTTCTATAACTTTTATACCTCTAAGAACCATAATTAATAAAATTTAACGCAACAATTTCTATATAAAAACAGGTTTAAAAAGATAATGGATATGTATATTAAAAAAACTTTGGACTCAGTTTAAACATAACAACACTAATAATAAAAAAAGTAGATTAAAATCGATAATACATTAGTATTACATAGGCTTGTCTTGATAAAATTATCGTGACGGATGGATTAAATGTAGTTGCCATACCAAATGGTAAAATAACTAGTATTTCTATTAATAATAAGATGAAGCGAAAGGGTTACTTTTCTAATTCTTCTTTAGAATCAATACGAGTTTTTTTGTCGCGTTTAGCCCAAAACTCCTCAAATCCTAAACCTAAAAACTGGTATCCAATTTTACGATCCCGATATAAAACCTAATGACTATTTTGCAAACTTGATAACTATTTTAAAATACAGCTTTATGTCAATGGGCATCTGCACGAAAGAAACATTGTAAGTGGGAAAAGAAGAGAAAGCAGATTGGTATGAAGGTATCGGACTTAAATCACGCAAAAAGAATGTTATAATAAGTTAAAATCTTGAACTTATAATCTTTTGTTCTTATCGTTTCTATGCGTTATATGTGGTATAGTACAGTTTTCTTTAAATAATAGTCAAAATTAAAAAGAAATTCTCTATGGTTATAATTATTTCTTATTATCTATTCTCCCGCTGTGCTGTGGTTTATAGTTTTATATGCTAGTTTGCACTTTGAGTCATTTTGCTATCACTTGGGTGTTTCAGTGTGTAGACTATATAATATTCTTCTTAAAGAACAGTATAAATAAAATAGTTTGATAATATATTTGGTAATCAAAGATTTGTTTTAGTACTTGGCATTGCAGCGACTTCTGTTTCGCCAATCTTAACAAAATGTCAGTCGCGTTTGCGCCGAGAGGAAATCGACCACCGTTAACTCCTGCACAAATACAAAAAATGTTGGATGAAAATGCACATCTAATACAAACTATTCAAGAATATCAATCGAAAGGCCAATTGATGGAATGTCACCAATATCAGCAAGTTTTACACAGGAACTTAGTTTACTTGGCAACTGTCGCCGATGCGAATCAAAATATACAAGCAATTTTACCGGTAAATACTAAGTGATAATATAATTGATGTATTTTGTTTTTAATGATAAAGAACTTTGTTTTTTGGCGAGCATCAGATTTGTTTTAATGATCACTAATCCTATTTTGATACATGAGCA
Organism: Meandrusa payeni; assembly: GCA_029286785.1. Lineage (NCBI taxonomy): Eukaryota > Metazoa > Arthropoda > Insecta > Lepidoptera > Papilionidae > Meandrusa > Meandrusa payeni. The sequence continues at coordinate 5,224,851 of JAGSMX010000012.1, read as the reverse complement.
TATGGACTGTCAGCATTACCATGTTGGTTGTGGATGGTTGTATGTGATCAACATATATATATATATTTCCGCCTACTTTTTTCCAAGATTATTGGCCACCACATATAACAAAAACTTAGGCTTTCGTCTGCTGGGCACAATGAGTAAATGGCTCATGATTTTATTATTATTAAGAATTAAAAACACATTTGAATAAAACTCAATTGCTCCCTGTATTTCACAGCAAATTTTGGTCACTGTGATCCTTTTCTCATCTAATTAAATAGATGTTATTATGCCCTACATCCCATTTTTTTCTACTCTGACCACATGCTGGAAACATTTATTTTTATGTATTTTAGACTCTACATTATTTCAACAGTATGATAATAATTCTTTCTGCTTTAGTATTGTCATTGATTAAGATAAAATGAAAAGAAAGTTGAGAATAGACTTACGTAACTAATCCTGATAGGACATCTCTATATGTGACCTACTATTGTAGTGGAACTTGTTTCTATTACCAAACATCTCTATGTATACATTAATGTGTGCAGAACACATTAAAGTGTACACATTTAAGAGTATATTACTAACAATGAGCTGAACATCCTGTTTTTCTTGTTGCTTAAATAGAAAATTTAAAGTTTACAGAATTTTATAGGACTAAAAGCTTACAGCTCACCTGCTGTTAAATGACCATCACCCATGGACAACACTAGTTGAATTACAGATGCTGCATTGCAATGATTTTGTTAACATTTGAATCGAGAACCTACAATGCCTTAATAAAGTATTTTATTAAATTTTATTAAGCATTATGTGTCATGGATTAGTAAATTATTGTAGCAATAAAATAACTTGCCAAGCTATTTCAAAAATTGTTTACAAAAACTCATCCTGTCTATTTACAACATAATTATATACACATGACTGAATGAAATGGACAAAAATGTTTTAAATTTTATTAAAACTATAATAAACAAACTTACATTAGTCTTAATGCATTATTATATATATATAATCAAATAACTTATAGATAATTTAATAATCATGATGATCTTGAAAACTTGTAGCTAAATAGAAAGAAATGTGCCATCTGAGTAATTGAACAATATTGTCAGGTGAAATTTTGATGATAAAATGATATTAACAAATATTTGTAGATATGCATCAATATAATACAGATAATAATTGAAAATGTTCTAGCATCTTTACACATATCTAGCGTATTTAAAATTTGAACCAACTTTATGACAGAAACATTTTCCAATGTAATAAGTATGTTGTCACACTGCCAATCCACACTAGGACCGTGTGGTAGACTATGTACTCTCTTTACAGAAAAGGCCTGAGGCCAATAATGGGACGTATATAAAGGCTTTCTATGTAACTTAAACTTTCAAATACATCGCCGCAAAAGACACAGTTGTTTGACTTTTAGCAAGCTATTTATAATTTTTTTCCATATAAGCTGAATGAGCTCATAGTACCTTAGGCAAAAGCTTGGTATTTTATTTTAGACAATCTTTGCTGTTATAGAAAATCGGATCATCTAAGTCATAAAAAATAATGCAGATTCCTATATAGTTGGTAGACTATGTCTGAAGTTGTAGGTACTCAATTAAACTGTTTCATATTACAGAAATAAGTATGATACAATTAAACAGATGAAGTGGAATGGGGATGTTTTTGTTAACAGGAGTTTTAAATATGTTTATTTTGTTATTTAGTATCCAGATGATTAATGTTGAGGCAAGCTGAGCAAATATTTGTAAAAGCTATGATTGAATTGCAATTGTGTGTTATAATTCTTTTAATGCTTCAGCCGCCCCATCAACTTGCTGCTGGTAATATTCCACAAGGACAGATGAACACTCCTTCAAGTGGGGCAGAGGTACCTGGGTCACCACAACAAGCATATCGCCCTCCCTCAGGTGTTTCTACTACACCAACTAGACCAACACAATCCTATGGACAAAGACCATACCCACAAAACCAGTATCAAGGACAGTATCAGGGGGCACCAGGTGGATATCCTCCCCAAACAGGATATGGGCCACCTAGTCAAGGGTATGGACCTCCTAATCCATCACAGCAACCCCAAGGATATGCTCCTAACTCTACTTATGGTCCACCAATTACTACAACCCCAGCAACTATCCTCCATCAACACATCCAGGCCCTGGGTATCCACCATCGACAGTTCAACAGCCCTATGCTCCACCTCCTGGTAGTCCAGCTGTTGCAGGCTCACCATATCCAATTCGTGGAGCCAGCCAGCCAGTTTACACTGGTAACTCTGCATATCCCCCTCCGCAATCGGGTGCAAATTATCCAAATGTTGGTGTCAGTACTTACAATTCAACATCAGCACAGCCTCAGCCTTATCAATCTCAACCATTTCCTAACACTACACCTACCTCTGCATATAGCTCAACTCCAATATCTCAACCGAACCGTTCCCCACAGCCTCCACCTAGCGGATACACTTCGCAAAACCCAACCAGTACAGGCTATGGTTCCCCGTCAGCACAATCGCCTACATATAATTCAAGCTCCCATGGAAATAATGTTCCTCCTTCAACGGTTGCTTCTGGAGTGCCATCGCAAGGGGGTCCAACAGGACAACAGTATCCACCTTCTGGACAGCCATCCCCGTATCCTCCAGCAACACAACCACCATATTCTAATCCCTCCTCCCAACCTGGAAGTCCTGCACCATCTGTGTCAACTGCACCTCCACCGCAGTCAACATATCCCCAAAATCCGCAGAATTATCCGCCAAGTGGTGGGGCGTACCCTCCCCATGCATATCAACAAGGTTATCCTCCATCTCAATATCCCCCCTCTCCATACCCATATGCTCGAGCTCCAGCACCTGGGGCTCCGCCACCTGGTACACCACAACCTTATCCAGGTTATGGTTTTCAACCACCAAACCAGCAGTAGGCTTAAGAAAATAAGTGTTATAATTAGTTGCTTTGTGTGTATTGAAACAGTGCTCAAATGCTGGTTGCAGTCTAAATATATCCGTTATATTCTTTTATTTTCTTATTTAAAACATAAGTTGACACTCAAATTAATTTTAAGATTTATTAGACTTGATGTGACATAGATACAAATTTATTTGTTATTAAACAAATCCAACAATGACATATGTTGTTTTTTCTCTTATATGTAGTTAAAAATAAAATTATTAACACATATATTTGACTGTTCAAATGTAAAAAACAAAGTAGATATCCAATTTCTACATTTTTAATATAGCTACAATGATGTAATTAAATGTTTTTTTTGTAACGTCTTATTTTTTATGAGAATATTGAGTGCATCCAATTAACAATAAAATTCACCCACATTCATGTTATGCAAATGAATGCTGTTCGCCGTTAAAACGGCTCGTCAGAGATATCTTGAAAAAGTCTCCGGGGTTGGGCTCATCTGCAGGAACTTTAGATCTATATTCAAATTTTGAAGCAAATCATATACCCTAAAAGTTCGAATCCCGGGTGGCATCTACTATTGAGTCGTGGTTTAAGGGGTATTCTTAAACCGGTTATCTTTTTCCTTTGAAAGCTTATTAGCCGTCAGAGCTGCGAAATAGGCTGTTGAATATGATAGATGCAACAATCCATCATAACAGAAGAAATAGTGACTGACCATTTGATTCACGATCAGATTGTTTCTTTTTTTTATAAATATCATACAATTTTAACTGTGTCTCCATCTCCTCTCCGACTCATTTTTAATATGAAAGTGTTTCAAGACATTTAATTTTAAAATCAGTTGATTAGTGGTTTACAAACCAAATACAATTTTATAATTAATACAATGTTTGGATAATATTTACTATTTTACTTTATTTTAAATAAGGATCCATAACTAGACTTCATCAAATAATATTGTTTCGCCTTCAAATGGATGTATAGATTCATCATAATATTCTAAAGGCAGATCATCACTGGCAGGGTGAGTAGGAAATGGTGGTGCAGTCTTAAGTTTCTTAAGAGGTAGGATTGTGTCATATAAATAACATACTGCCCCTGTTTCTCCAGGTATTCCCACACCTAATGTCCAGAGAATATTATATTTTGTATTTATACGAAGAATTTTCACACCTCTTAATGTTCTCCACCTGAAACAAATAAATATAATATTAAGATATTGGTTAAAGCAAGCTTATAACTGCAAATCAGAAAGAATATTTATTTTTACTTTTAAAATTTTTATTATAGAAGAAAATAACTTTGCAACAAATCACTTGCACACAGTTTAACATAACTGTGATATGACTTCTAAGCCTAATTAATAATTTACGAACCTGTTACCCATGTGACCAGGCATTTTAGTACCAGGCCAGACTCTAGCCTTTTCTCCACCACCTCCAATATTACCCGGCCTCCTGTGTGTTTTTGTAACACCATGTGATGCGGGCATTCCACTAAATCCCCATCTTTTCATTACACCTTGAAAACCTCTATCCATACTGTAACATAAAATATTTGAAGTAAAATTAATAGCAGATATTTATCTTTAAATGTGAGTATTTCAATTATACTATAGGAGTATAGTATATATTATATAGTCTTTTTTTATACAAAATCCTACTAACGTTTTTGCTCTAACATCAACATAATCTCCAACTCTGAAATGAGTGGCAAACAATGGTGTGCCAGTTGGTAATGCTGCTTGTGGTGACACCCTGAATCTAAACAAATGTCGTTTCGGTAACATTCCAACACTGTTAAATATTCCAGAGTAGTCCTTTGTGACTGTGCTTGGGTCAACTGTTTCTGACCCAACTAAAACACATCCTAGTGTTTGTTTTTCTTTCCACTGTACATTGTTTGTCTTCATGGGATTAAACTGTTCAGGAGGTATGTATTTTATAACATGATTATCAACCACCTAAAAATAAACATGCGCATTAAATAACAAGTGTATTTGAAAGTAAAAATAGATACCAACTTTAAATTAATTCTATGTTAGAAATTCAGACATATTAACAACCTCTTCCCTTTTTTTAAAGTTTTTTCAGACTACAAAGTCACACAGCACTTACATGTAAAATACTCTCAAAATTGGACTTTTTGATCAATTAAATAATTAAAAAGTAGATACCTACTTGTTATATAAAAGCTGTACTAATTTTCTTTTAAAATGATGAATGTGTGGTGATGGGCTCTTAGCTGCACGAATGTTTGAATGAATTAAGTGCTACAATGATATGACAAAAATCTAGATATAATTGAGTGTTAATAAATATAAATATCTTTATTATATAATAATAAATATATAATAAAAATCTTTAACTTGATTAATATGTACAACCTGCAGAAGAGTAGTTTGATACTTTTTTCCTTCTTTCGTCCATAGAGGATAGTTACCAATTTTGCGTGCAATTAAACCAACTCTCTGTGTAAAAGGACTCCATTCATTTGCTTTCTGCTCTGTATTAGCTAAGGGAGTTTCCAGAACAATTTGTGAATTACGTTTATCTTGCATTATTTCTTCAATAAAATCTCTGTTTTCTTGAGTTAACAAATCTTCACTCATCTGTTCAATACAAAAACATTTTAGGTTAATGTTCTTGAGAAGTTTACAGGTATAATGTGAAATAGTTTACAAAGTAAATGTATGTTCAACTTACCACTCTCTCTTTAGGCATAAACCAATGAGGTGGTCGGTATTTAGGTGGTTTATAATAAGCATTTTGCCTTTTAGTAACATGTTCCACTCTGAAACACCAGTTTTATAATATAGTTTTAATAACAAAATAAAATATGAAAATATAAAATAACTTATTATATTCACCTTAACTTACTAAGGGTTGTGCATAATATTTTAATATTAGACGTAGCCATTATATAGAAAAGAAATATTTTCCTATTCTATTATGGGATTCATTTATGCGATCCCATAACCTGAAAGAATTGACTGCGTCAATTTGACTTATAATGTTACCAGACTTTTTCTTAACTTTTTTTACCGTTTGAGAGTCGACAGACATTTTTAAGTGGACAGCCTGCACTTCTATTCCAGAGAAACTGGTTTCCAGAGAAGCTCCTAGATCGCTTAGTCTTAATCTCTATTACTAGTAAATCAACATGGGTCAACCCGGTGAGGGGTAACTTCAGCTTGGACGGTTACTATGTTATGTGAGGGCGCTCGAGAGGACCGAACCACGGCTCGGTCTGTTGCTGTTACGCAGATAAAACCACTCATTATGGTTATTTTTAAAAAAGTAAAACAAACAGCCTTGACGTGAATATCAACCAGTTCATTGATCTGTAACTTTATATTTTGATCTGTTACATGTTTATTTATTTCATTGAAAGCAACGAGGCGTATTAAATACAACGAAGTGCGTTTTTGTGGCAGTGAAGTAATAATTCTGGGGTATCTGATCAACGCCAAAGTTACAAGGCCCTCATAAACGGCAATCAGAATGTTGCGTACTGAAATCACTTCGGGTTCACCACTTTGTGAATGTGGCACTCAGTATGATATATTTTCTTAATCCTTCTATTGTGTCGCCGCTGGTAAATGAAAGTATCGCAGAATATGAAATTGAAAATATCTATATATATAAAAGAGAAATTGTGGGTTTGATCCGTATAGGCTCCGAAACGGCTGGACCGATATCAATGAAACTTTCAGAGAATCTTCAGATTGACCTGGCGAGTAAACGTGTAAAGTTTGGTGGCCATGCTCCGATCGCTTTTGCTTTGAACTGTCAAATACAGCTTTTATTTACTATGATACTACTTATACGGGTATGATATTGTATTTACTGATATATATATATACATGGGTGTAGTGTAGTAATGATCTTCACTTATTCGAAGAGAATGAATACGGACAGAAATGAATAATTTAAAATATTGTGAGAGTTAAATTAAATATTAAATGATGTAAGTTAATTGTTTAAATAAAATAAAGCAAAATCTAGCCCGGCCTAGCGGGCTGGGTACGCTAGTATTTTATAAATTTGTTTCACCATAAGAACAATTCAGAAAAGTCATGGAAAACGGAAAAACGTTGACATCTGTCTTAAAATAATTTTCTCGTCTAAACGACAATCATTGTTTTATGTTTGTTTATAAATATTAATTCAAATAACATGTATCCTACAATTAGGAAATACTTAATCGCAATAATGTGTATATTTATGCAATTATCATATGGGTTTGAAATAAAAATAACTGGACCAGGTTTACAACCTAGAAATATTGTGATGCCGGCTAGATATTTCTTCGTCAATTTTACTTCGTTTAATGAAGAAACGTAAGTTTATGTAATAAAGTACAATCAATATACAGTATCAGTAATGGAAAACTATACTATAGTTTGGTAAATTATGAATTAAGTTATTGAATTTACTGTAAAGACCTTAGCATCCCTGTATGAATCTCCGCCTGGTCGATTTAAATGACGAAGGCCACAACTTAGAACAAAGCTACATTTGTCACTTTTGACGTTTAATATATTTTTTAATAATACCATTCTTTTGAAGTAGAATAAATTCTTGTAAATTCCAATGTATATAAAATATTTAAATTTATATGGAAATTTTCTATTTTATTACTGAAAAGCTAAGTAATTTTTAACGCCATATAACTATATTAATGCGTTTTCAGATATACATCAGAGTTAGGTAAAAATTTTGCTGCAGAAATAAATGGAAAATCTGCAAAAAAAAAATTTTGCCGGGTTTGGCTGAACACACTTGATAGAAAGGATGGAACTTTTATAGTTCGCTATAAGATTTATGAAACATGTCTCGATCTTACTATTAGCATTTATTATAAAAGCAAACATATAGACAATTCTCCTTTCAAATTTGAAGGTACTCTACCAATTACTTGTTTTTATATACATTTTTTATCACTACTTACAATAAAGCATTTCTTTTAGGTCCCATTCAAGCTGATCAGTGTGATTGTCCTGAAAAAGACTTTAGTTTATGGGTTAAAAATTATGAATGTCCCCATTCATATTCAAGCATTATAAATGATCTTAAACCATTTACTAAACAAGATATGTTGACTCAGGTAAAACAATTGTTGATAAATTTCACAAACCTGAGAGTACAAGTTTTTGTCACTATGTCATAAAAAACAATCAAGTATATAGAGATTGTTATGGAAAGCATGTTGGATTTAACATGTTTGCTGACAACATCCTCCTCTCATTAGCAAGGAAAGTTGTACTACCTGACTTTGAGGTAGTTATTAATTTGGGTGACTGGCCTTTGGTACAAAAAAATACTGAGCCACTTCCTATTTTCTCATGGTGTGGCAGCAATGATACTTTTGATATAGTAATGCCCACTTATGACATAACAGAATCTGCATTAGAAAATATGGGGAGGTATTAGAATTATTTTCTACATTGGTTTAACAACACTTTACATGGCTTAATATTACATTAAACTCTATCAACTTACAGAGTTACGCTTGACACATTGTCAGTGCAAGGCAATGTAGAACAAAATGGGAAGACCGGAAGTCAATGGCTTTTTGGCGTGGAAGGGACTCACGTGTTGAGAGACTGAAACTTGTAGATATTGCAAGAGCAAATCCAGAACTTTTTAATGTTTCCCTTACTAATTTTTTCTTTTATCGAGATAAGGAAGCCCAATATGGTCCAAAACAACCACATGTATCATTCTTCAAGTTTTTTGATGTAAGTTTTAATTGATAGTATGAATTAGCTTATTATGTGCATGTTTTCATTGTACTTTCATTAAAAAAAATTAAAAAGTTATTTTTTGTTGCAGTACAAATATCAAATAAATGTGGATGGAACAGTTGCAGCATATCGATTACCTTACTTACTTTCCGGAGGTGGAATGGTTTTAAAACAGGAATCTCCTTTTTATGAACATTTTTATAGTCAACTTCGTGAATGGGTGCATTATATACCTGTAGCACGTGATTTGAATGATTTGGTTGAAAGGATACAATGGGCGCAAGAACATGATAAAGAAGCTCATGTTGTAGCTAATAATGCTCGACAATTTGCTTTAGAAAATTTGCTTCCTCATCATATAATATGCTATCATGCAATACTATTCTCAGTAAGTAGTTTACTTTTCATTACATAAAATATTAACCATTGATTTCTCTTAGTTCCTATATTTATTAACGTTATCAGGAGAGCACAAGAAATTGAAAAATGGAAAAGCCATGGTTGAAGCCATTTGAAATTCTAAAATGCAGAAACACTATTGCTTATCATACAGCTGTTATCCCTCATTAAAACTTACTCCAGTCAGTCTATCCTACCATCTTTACCTAAAAGTGTAAATCCCAATCCAATGTTTGTTTCCATTTACATTTTTTTGTTACATATACTTTGTGCCATAACCGTCTAAATAATATCTAAATTCTATATAATCTGTGTTGTTATACAGGAATGGAGTAAAAGAATAGTAAGTGAAGTGACTATTCGTAAAGGAATGACCCATGTACCACAACCTAAGTTCCAATGTGATTGCACATCAAGAGAGTTTAGTCATGAAGAGTTATGATGATTTCTTATAAGAATACTGCTGATCTAAAGTACAAGTACTTCTTGATTATTCCAAAAATTAAAAAAGGTATATAAATGTTTAAAAATTTTCAACCGTGTGTTTAAAATGTACACCGTGGTACTGCTGGAATTTACTGTGTTAATATTTGCTATTAAATCTGAAAATAATGGTAAAATTGGAAAGCATTAAAACTATTTTTAGGTGTGTGATATAGATATAGTTCAGGTGAAAATCAATTTGAAAGATTCCATTTATGTAATTAAGGAAAAATTATGTAAATACAATATATAAATATACCAATGGCATAAAAGGTGATGCATTTTGTTTTTTAATTGAAATTAGAACTATTATGAAATGAAACAAATATGTTACAAATTGGTGATTTAATAACTTTAATATAAATTATGTCTAGTATCATATATTTACACAGTTTATCTAATTTAAGGTACATACATAAGGCAATTAATATAAATGTCATTTCTATTAATTTTGGTATTAGTGCTGCCATATAGTAGTACTTGAGACTGACATATTAATAGTTGTGTAGTAGTCATACCAGCCACCAGCCACTATTGATTGCAAACTAGACCGTCTGGCAGTACATATGGACTCTTAGGAATGTTATTTATAGCTGCAACTTAATAAATCAATTCTTTATTTTTACACACTCTAAATTGGTGTAAATTATACTGATTTTGTCTAATTAAGTCATTTTTTGAACAGCCATCACATATGCATGTTGGGACTGAAGTACTGATGCTAATGAATTGCAAGTAGTCAATGTAACTGTAGTACAGTCAGTGTCAAATAGGTGTATATTAACAACATTTCATAACATCTAAATGTCCACACTGATTATACTACATTCTCTTTAGTAAAGATGTTGCAATTATATTTTAGTTGCATACATATTGTAGGTAAGCCAGAAAATAATTTCAAACACTTCCACAATAGCAAATATCTTGTCATATATCACATCTTGTTACTTCATTATCTTACTATATTAGCTGATGGTATGTGAATGTTATTGGCAATTATTATGTCGGTGTCTTTGTCCTAGGTTAATAGAAAGTAGTGCTAGCGGTACATAGCGACATCAGGGCTCCTGTAGAAGCACATGTACGCGTCGGCGAGTAGTCGCTTGGCGTGCGTCGGCGGCTGGCGTTCGCGACTGCTCTCCTCGCCCAGCCACGCGCCCAGTTCCGGCAGGCAGACGATTTCAGGGATATTGTACCCGTTGCGTTCACCTATATAAGGCAATAGAATAGTATAACACAAATGTCAAATTCTCCCTAGACCATGTGCAAGTTTGATTGTATAAAACAAACGCAAAGTGCAGTAAACCATTCTGGTTTTCACCAGGTCGGGGACTGTGGCTTTTTCCAATTGGAAATAATTTCTGTATTCTGTAATCTGAAGCACTTAAATGAGTGGTGAGTCCAGTAAGAGCCTTAAGAAATCAACATAGCTTACCCTTTTTTTTTTTTGTTAACGCGGGGTAATCATTTTATTAACCATCCTCCGGTACCCTGGGTGGGCCCGGAGGGATGTGTGGGACTCGGCCTGGGCAGCCCCTACCCACTGAACCTACGGCGAATGCCATCAGCCGTTATGAGCGGGGTGTCCCGGATCTGTCAGCGACAGGACACCCCAACGACCGGCCGGTCCCGGCAAAGACCGGACTTCACCCTCAAAGGGGACTCCTCCGGCACTCAGAGGAGTCCCGACGACGCCGAATTACTCTGCACTCAGCAGAGCGATCCATAAACAAACTTAGACTTCCTAAAGTCTTTCGGTTTCAAAGAGAGTATCCTTCTACGTCGTAACATAGCTTACCCACGATAACCCACTTTAAGCATCATTCTATATGAAATTAAGATAAAAAATAATCCATCATTTTATTTAGTCTATGCTTAAGTTTATTGATATTTAATTACATTCTCAAGTTGATTAGATTAGATTATTTTTCTCAATATCAGTATATTGTTAGTCTTATTTATTTCTCAATCAATAATATACATTAGTTTTAAAAGGCATCATTTCGGAGAGCATAGCAAATCTGCATATTACTTCCAATTAACATTAGTTGTATGGACATGAGAACACACGTTTGCCTTTTCTTTATTGACTGTTGTATTGTTTTACACACATCAGCGCAGTCAGAGTGAGCTACATGAAGTTAAAACAGGAATAACTGTAAAAGTGTAACAATTTAAATAAAAATGTTTTTTTTAATGATAATGAATTATTAAAATGAATTCTGACCTTTTCTATCAGCCATGGAATCAAAGAAACACCAAGGAGCATCATGGCCAACTCCAGTCTTAACAAATGCAACATAATGGCTGGTCTCTATGCACAGAACCGCAAACAGCTCCATGTACACCCTGGGTACGGGGCAGGTTTCCAGCACGTTAGCGAATTCCTCACAAATAGTTAATGGATTCGCCTGGAAGATGAAATAGTACGTGTGATACGAAAGCAGACAGAAAACGAAGACAGACGATAGTAGTAATGACACCTTTGAGGATTTTAAAAATCCCTTCTGATTTAAAAAAAAACATATTTAAAATAGCTTGCATATGGCAGATTTTTTCCTACTTATCGTTATATTTTAGATAATTTACACTGTATCTTTATAAATTAGCCTATGCGTTAATCTGATATGTAAACTATATTATTGTAAAGTATCATCTAAAACCAATCTGTAATTTTTGCGTGAAACAGCAACACTTCACATACATCGAAACAAAATTTCGCGATTTTATATTATATAGTAAAATAATATATTAGATACAATAAGATACATATATGAACATACATCAAGAATATTTTTTTACTAATTTTACTTTATTTTATTTTTACTAACAACATATTACGAAACTACTTGACGACAATTCCATCTGTTCAATTTTCTCAATTCATGGTAGTAGGTGTTAGGCATCATCGAATCAGGTAATTGTGGCTTTTCGAAAAGCAATACTCAAATAATTTTAGCGAACTTTAATTATTCGATTTTAAGCGCTAAAGCTCGGCACTAGATTAGATTTTATTTCGCCTTGTGCTGATCATAGTTTTTAGTATTAAGGTAGAGTGCTACCTTGTGGTGAGGACGTGCGGCATGCGCTAGGCGGAGACATCCACTGCATAGGGCGCCCGCCTCTAGCGCGCCGCCGCCCGCGCACGCGCTGCACTCCCACCGCGCCAGCGCGCCGCACACCGTGCATTGCCGGGGCACTGCACCATTCAAAATACTTTCACATTGTTCATTTTACTCGAATCTATATATATATATATATATATATATAAAGAGAAAGTATGTGGGTATGTTCCATATAGGCTCGAAACGGCTGGACCGATTTAATGAAACTTTCAGGGAATCTTCAGATTGATCTGGCGAGTAATCCTGTAAAATTTGGTGACGATCGGAGTACACCTCTTTTTGAACTGTCAAATTTATTTACTATGATAATATTCTATTCTTTTATTGTAACCCAAATTTGTATTGACACATGCATTGTGTATGTTTATGTTATTATGAATCCAATTGAAGTACAATGGAATATATTGAAGTATATTAAAGATAATAAATAAGGATTTTGAAGTATTCAAGGTAAGTTATAGCGTCGCTAATGTATCCGCTTACTGAGGCTGCTGATATGTACATGGGTGTAGGAAATGATCTTGAGCGGGTGGCTCGAGAGGCGAATGAATACGGAGAGAAATGAATAATTATATATATTGTGAGAGTTAATTTAAATATTCAATGATATAAGTTTATTGTTAAATAAAATAAAGCAAAATCTAGCCCGGCGAAGCGGGCTGGGTACACTAGTATTTTATATTCATTAATATCATATCATTAGGCGATTATATTACATTAGGAATGACAAATAGTTTGTGTGGGACCCTATTCTAGGGAAGTTTTAAATAGTTAACCCGCCACTCCTCGACCTTCGTCTCAACTGAGACCGAGAGGTCGGGAGGGCGTAGATGACAGATTCGTCGTGGCTGCCGCTTGAGGGATTAAGATTAAGGCCTTGAAGTAAAAAACGTCATAAAAATCGGACAACGGCATCCATGACCAGGGGAACATGCGCTTCTGCGTTTTCGGGGAAAATCTGGTAGTCCGGTTCTGCCTTCTTCTTGTGTTAAATCGGTACGGTATTGTACAGCAATGTGGGATCGTGCGTTATTATTCTAATTTCCCCTATATATATAATCTTGAGCCATACTTACATCCCTCAATGAGATCAGTGACATCAAGCAGAGGTGAAGGTTGCACGCGTTCGTATAATTTATACTGTTTTCCGAATCGTGGCATTTGTATGATTAAAGTGGCAGGCACCTGTAACAAAGCATTGTAGCGACATAAATACGAAAAGAGGCATTGGTACAATTTACAGCCAAAGTAGAAGAAAAATAATGTAGCATCCCGTTACCGACAGGTTCCGGGCTTTTCATAACATTTTGAGTTGCATTATTTGGTTACGGTGCAACAGGCTGTTATGATGATGAAAATGAACATATTATATTTTTAATAAAACATGAGCCCGACGTAGCTCACCCGCCGGGGATATGGTTACGAGAAGGTTCGCGCTAGAAAAGGTCTATACCGACTAAAATATGACGGGGTCGTGTTAGTGTTACATTGTCGCCCTGGTGGTAGGCCTGGATGTAAGCCAGGCGATATATTTGATTTAATAATAGTCTAACTTTAACTATGACATGGTATACATAACATTACAGCGAATCACGGTTTAGGATTGCATTGAAGCAGAAAATATATTTAACGTATGATTCAATTCTATATGGCGAAAACTGAGTGTAAATAAGTACTTATTCGTACTAATCGCAGTATATTAGTTGCAGTATCCGACCATTATTTCTTACCTCACTTAGCTTGACGCCAGATGTAGCGAACGACTGTTCCAATAGTTGCTGTACACTAGGTAATTTGTTCTGTTCATCTTTTTCCACAAACAATTGATAGCAGTAGGCTTCCTGGCCCGACGACAATTTAAGGAATGGTTCAGCCCGTAGTAATTGCGCCACAAGTCCGTTTAAAAATTCCTCCGGGTCCTGTAAATTATTAAACAAAGCTTCTTAATTTGTAAGTTAATTAATCGAGCATTTAGCAACAATCAAATTAAAAAAACCGTTTTACTGTTGAGCACAGATTGATCGCACTTCTAGCTATACAGTGCTAAAGCGTAGTTCGCACGCGGCTCTAGATTGTACTAACAGACTTTGTTTTCGAAACATTTACCTCGGAACCTTTTCTTGAACCAGTTACATGCTAAAACTGAATAAAAATATATTTAATAAAACGTTTATGTCCGCAGATGGAACTGTGGCTGTGAAATGGACGCTGAGCTACTGCAGCTATTTTTTTAATGTCAAAAGTGCTCGTGTAGCATGTATCCAGCCAATATCCGGCGGTGTATGCTCACAATGAATTACATAGTAACTGTCCATTTACCTTCTCTTCAGAAGTGAGACCAGGTACGTCGGAAAGGCGCTCGAGAAGCGTGCGCAGCTTCATGACGCGGTCGGCGCGCACGTAGCCGTGTCTCCGCAGCGGGTTCACTACCTCCTCGCGCAGAACGCGCTGGACCTCTGGGTAGTGCGGCGAATCCTGATTCATAAACTTACCTACTTGTATTTACCAATGCAAACACCACACCGAGTGTGCTCGGGAACTACATGATCTGATTCCTCTATCCCCGTTCAACCATCGGACTTCAAGACGCACTGCAGGATTTTATCTTTTTGTTGTGAACATCCCTCATACCCGAACGAAGCGCTTTGCTTCGTCTTTCAGTATCCGTACGATAAAGGACTAGAATAGTTTGTCCGCGTCTGTCTTTCCCTCCGATTACAATGTGGGTATTTTCAAGAGTAGACATTTACTAAGCTAGTACGCCTTACCATACAGGACTGCATTTCCACATAACATCAAATGGGATCGTAGTCGCGCACTTGCTTAGAAAGATAAAAAAAAACCCGAAATATTTATGCTATGAATTGATAATATGGGTATTAACTGTACTACGACTTGACCATTAAATAAAACACGACTAGAGTTTAATGAATGGGGGTTGAAAACAGAAATGTGCACCCATAAACGACGACGAAACTTTGGCGACAATATTAGCCCTCTATGAGTTCTGCAGTATCGTGTTTTAGCGCCCTTGAAATCGGCCCTTGCTGTAGCTACTGAAATAAGATGGCTAACGAGACATTTTAATGGCGGAATTAATAATCCGATGGTTGTAGATGCGACCTCTTTAATAATGATAATGTTTGAAAAATTCTTGTAGATGCAATAGATGGAGCTATTGTGCGGGGGAGAGTTTATGATCAAATGATTTCTATTTCCTTGGTTTATTTTAATTGTTTTAAATGATTAAGTTTATAAATATGTACGCAAAATATCACAAAATTATTTACTTACCTCGGGCTCCGGAGGTCTATAGAGCAAAGCATCAAAAACGCTAGTAAAGGTGAACATGGCAAACAGGGTTGCGTCTAGGTAGCAGGAGTTGTGATGGCCCTGGATACCCCGGTTCTTACCGGCCAGGTCGCCTAGTGAGCTCAACGGCGGCACCACTCCGGGAACGACTGGACAGTCGGGCTGCGGAAGAGGGTCCATCTTAAACATGGCTACCAGAATCAGTACGAATTACTCGCGTGAGTTAATCTTAGCAAATCTTAGGTGCTTCAAAATTTTTACCGTCGACGAAACGTCCTTTGTCCTTGTAATAAAAGAAGAAAGGTAAACTTAAAATGACTAGAAGTTTTATTTGTAACAAAAAATCACCTGATCGTAGTGCTGCGCATGGTGTACATCAGCTCGGTCGGGGGGAGGGTGTCACGGAAGCGTGCATCACGCCGACATAGCGGAAGTGGGACGAACAGAGCGCGTCCGGGCGCGCACGTGAACAACTTCATGCCACTACGGCTGCCGTCTCCTAGTCCGCATACGCTCTCTTCTAGTTCCACGCCAGCGGTAGCAGTATCTGATAATAATATCCAAAAATGAATTAAACAACATCAAAATTTTTATTTAAATTCTCGTTTCGAATAGTTTAGCTCAATTTGCAACCGATTTCTAAAAAGGAAGTCTTTATTTCGATTGTACCTATACTTTTAATCTCATAACTCCGTTATTTATAAACCGATTTTGAAAATTTGTTCGGAAGGGTCTTTAAATTAGATCCCATTTTAATTTGATTAGCATTAAACCGTAGATTCGATAAGATTATATAGAAGATATACGAAGGAACTCCTAAAAATCGTATAGAAACACCCTTATTGTATTTCCGAATAACCTTGGGAATAATACGAAATAGAATCAATCAGAACATATATACCCATATGTCATCAAACTACACTTGAAGTACATTTTTACTAATAAAAATAATTGGACCACTAGTTTTCAAATGAAAAATATTCATTCAAATTGATTCACCCAGTCAGTCCAAAGGTTTGATGTGACAAATATAAAAAAAGCATACAGTCGGATTGAGAACCCCCTTTCTTGAAGTCAGTTGATTATATATATGTAAATCCATAATACTATATAATATAAACATACCATCAATAATTCCAATCCACCGTACCACGCCATAGTAGTGTTGATCAACATCAGTAGCGACCTCCACTAAAGAGCCAACGCCTATATCTTCTTGCGCGTGCAGCGGTGATGATTTCGGCGCTATTTGTGCTGCACGCGGTGACCCCAGCACCGGTGAATCGTATAATTCCTCGGGCACATCTCCACCGCATACATCTACAACACATGCGAAATGTGACTTTACAACCCAAAACAATTACACAACAGAACTGCCTAATGCGGCAAATATGTGACAGGACACATACTATCTTCATATTGAAGCACACACAGTGGTATATCATTGATATCTATCTCTTGGTAATAATATGCATGGGACATACTTCACGCTGGCTAGAGCTAACGCCAAACAACCGCTCGCCTACTGCGCCGGTACGACTATTATTAGAAATTGGGGAACTATAATTAGATAGAGCAAAGCTGTATTGAAACAGTGTCTTATTTGACAAGATTGCTATCATTTGATAAATATGATTTAGTGTAGTTATATAGTAAAATTATATAATGTAACGCAATTCTATTACTACAACAATAATAATCTCTTCAAAATGGTGAGTTTAAAACAAATTATATACATATCACGACTCCTATTTAA
Source organism: Meandrusa payeni (assembly GCA_029286785.1). Taxonomy (NCBI): domain Eukaryota; kingdom Metazoa; phylum Arthropoda; class Insecta; order Lepidoptera; family Papilionidae; genus Meandrusa; species Meandrusa payeni. The sequence continues at coordinate 5,207,100 of JAGSMX010000012.1, read as the reverse complement.
TTCTAATAGGCATTTACGAAGCGTGTAGGTAAAAACGCTAAAAAAAATTATTTAACATTAGAACATTTGATTATATGCATTTTAGTTAGATTAGATTAACTTTGACTAGGTATTGCGACTACCATTTACCCTGCCAGCGACTTCGTAATACAATTAAGATTGGATCCGTACCATGAAACAATCTGTGGCACAAAACCTGCTGTTTTAGGGCTAATCCACCTGCAGAACATATTATTGAGATAATTTCAACACAATATTAGTGGGCTGCACAGGGTTGAGATGACCAGGCACCCAACCTCATAAAATACCAGAGTGAAGTGGAGATATAACTTTTATATTTCTACCTGAGAGTGAGGCAACCCTACTCTTAATAACAGGTTATTCTGCAATCCCTTTATTAATTACTAAAAGGCGATGCAATGACGACCGAAATATGTTTAATTTGTAGAATATTTTTATATATTTATAAATTTATTATTATTTTTAATATAAATATATATAATATAAAAATATTTATTAATTTTTATATTAATTATTATTTATAATTATTACTTACCTACTAATATACCTGTCTCAATTTTTTTAGGTTCATGCACCATTTTTGCCTGATGAGATATCTCTTCAGGATTTATAGACTTCACAGTTGTTTCCAATGGTTGTTTGTACCGCTTTTTTTCTGGAGCTAAATGATTAATAAGGTTTACAGATTTATTTCTTTCGTTATGTGATAAACGCTGCATAGTGTGTCTTGACTTTCTGGGCACTGTCCCATAATGGGGGCGTTCAGGCTCACGAGGAGCTGGAGGCCAGCTACCCCCAATTAAAGTAAAGAGGTCCAACTGAAATAATGTTTAAAAAAATTATAGCGAAATATAAATGGTTTGCAGATAGTATTGTACAGTAGAATCACTTTAAAGTTTGAAATTCAAAAGGTTTAAACCTAAAAATCAATTACTTAAAATCTTAAGCCTCATAGAACCAGCTAATCCCCTTCATAATTTAAAAACTCAAAAAATTCTTTTACATTTCTCTTGAAGGTCAACTTAGAGAGTATCTACTGTAGTAGTAAAAAAAGTTTAGTTAAGATTGATAAGCACAAACAAATGCAGTAAAGTCACTTCAGCATGAAACAAAGCCAAATTTATTGATTAGTAATCTAGTTTGATATGAGCATGAATGATTTGTAACTGTGAATTCAGACAAGAAATTAAAGGGTAACTTTCTATGTTGTATTAAAACAAACAAAATCACAATCTTTAGAAAGAACCAAATGGATGACATGTGTACTACCTTAGTTTATTATTATAGCAGCTATAAACTATTTAAAATTTTTAAACATTTAAGTTAATTTTGAATTGTTAGGAACCATTAAAGTATGACATCTACTATTCCTTCTCCAATATAGTGTACAAATATTTGACCCATTATATATATATATTCATTTAGCATGCATTTATAATTTCAATGCAGTAAACTACAATTTTAAATGTATTAATGTCATTTCTTTTCTAGTGTGCTTTGAAAATAAAGGTTTTGACTTTAGTTATTAGTAGTTACCCCACATATAGTTACTCTAGTCCAACACTTCTTTGCTTTACACTCATTTTTTTTAATTGTCAATATTTGTTCCATAGCCCATTTTTAATAAGCCATGAATGAATAAAGAATGAATACATGATGTATTATTTTATTCACTCTTATGGATTTATATTATCATATCTATCCTATTGTCTCATAGCCTAAATGAAAAACTCCTTTCTATTATTTCTCCTTCTATCCCTATAACATACATATATAATCTCTTAAATAAAATATCACTTATCTTATTCACATATGTGTCCATTCCCTTATTGTTATATACTTCTCTTTTAATTAATCATTCATTAAAATTACTATCTTTTGTAATTTATCACCAATATTAAATATCAATGATACAACTTCAGTATACAATAACCATGTAATTTGATTTAATTTTCCATTCTTACAATACTTTCTTATCCTGTCATCCAAGCAATCATTATAATCATAATCATAAACAACCATGAAGATGGTATATTACCTGGCATGCCTTTTTAATTTCAAACTACTGCACAATAATAAAATTTTATCTCTTTTTGAAACTGCTATTCAATAGCTGGCCAATTTAAATGTGGTCAGTGCGAGATATGACCATTATTATTTCCTCATCACTGTGATAGAGACAAATTAATAAAAATTAATTTATGTTAATAATGAATTGAAATGAAAGTTACAAGATAACATTCCTGTAAATTTCGTGAGTCATACACCAAATCCCATTAATAAAAAAAAAACATTTAGTGGTCTTGTGCATAAAAAATCAGTGTGGTTAGTGAAAATGACCATTTTTAAGAGCAACCTGTGTGTCTTGGTCGAGGCTTGTGGAGTCTCGGTCTTGATGAGTTTCATGACTCATTTCGCTTGCTGTGTACTATAACAGGTACATGTGATCAGCTACTTAGCGTGCTAGTGATTGAAAACTAATTTCTTTATCAATACGAGAAATCTGTATTATATTAGTTTTACAAGTTTAAAGACAAACCTGTTTATTTTTGTTTCTGAAAATATTGAATTTTCTTACTTCAATTTTTTTTTAAATTATGAATAATTGATACATTATTTCTCACTCCTAAATGACTGTAAAAACTGTTTGTACCAAGTGTTTACAAAATTTTATGAATCGACAATTGATGTAAACAAAATTGTCTTAAACTGTCACAAAAGCATTTGAAGTTGACATCACATAAATTAAAAAGTTCACGTCGATCAAAAATTAAATAAACAGGAGTTACTATAGTAAAAAAACTTAAATCTATTTTTGGTAACAATAAAAAATAATGAAAATAAATATACAGTTAACAATAATTTATTAAACCCCATTTTCCTGTCTACCTAGTTTCCTACTATTAAAATCTGTAACGTTCAATATTCTTTTAAAGTAATAATGCTTATTTAGTACGTAGTACCTAGGTACCACAGATCTAGCATACCAAACCAGACCATACAATGAATAAGTATTCCAATTTCCAACAAACATACATTACATTACATAATACATATAAATATATAGTAGCTACACAATTTGGCATGTAAATATAAATAATCATAATAGGATTGACGGTGACATAAATGTCCTTGAATCATTTTCTCATACAAGTAGAGGTCGTCTTCATTAATACGCTTATAACAATTAAAAATTATAATATCTGTCTTTGTAATGTAATTTAATTGGACGTGTTATGAATTTTTGAGATAAATTAATTTATGCCTCCGTTGTGTAATGGATTAAAAATATAAACATTTTTAAACAAAGTTTTATAACTTATTTAAATCTTTATATTTATTATTTAATTAGGTGGGTATGGCCTATGTTATCTTGTTTATTGTTTCTAGCTTCGCGAAAAAATAAATGTAGAACATTTATCTTTTCCTCATCTTTTAGTTTTAACCATTTATTTGATTAAGCTTCGTTTTAATAACTTAATTTTACAAGTAAACTGAAAGTTCGCAATTGCAGGATTAGGCGGCGGCTTCAAGTCCGGTGAAGGTCTTAAAAATTACTTTGCTAAAATTTAATTCTATAGAATAGTCATTATGTGTACCTGGCCTAATTACAGCAAATTTGAGTTGTTACAAAAAAATCTAATTCCATTTTGACCAGGAAGTCAAAGAAGAAAGAATTTAGGTAGGGTCATGATTATTTAAAACAAATATTATTTGTTTTAGGTGTTCCCAGATATAATGATCCGCCAAGGAAGCATAGATGATATTAATGCTCAACAATTTCTTAAGATATCTAACTATGAGGACACAGTCCGCCAACTAGATATTTACTATGCAATAGGTATATGGTGATGTTAATTTTACTTTGTATTTGTGTATATGGTACATATGTGGTATAGGTTTATTATTCATAAATAAATTCATAAACATCTTGGTAATTTTTTAGATCAAGTTGGCTTTCTAAAACAAAAGAGCTACTCACCACCGAATTATTCCACCCCCAATTTATCATAATGTACCCCACAATCTGACTTCCTAAGTTTCTGATATTTATGTAACTGGTCAGGGATAGTCAAACCATGAAAGAGTTTATGTTACCAATTTTTTTCCTCATGTGTTAAAAGCATTTTCATCAAAATATATTTTTTAATTAAGTAAAAACTAAGTTTTTTTGATTGCATTAAAAATTATGTTATTGAATTTTACAGTTAAAAGGCAATTACTAAGATTTCAAAGTCCAATAACTGGGCTATTTCCTGTTTTATCTTCAGATCTGCATATAGCTAGTGTGCGATAGTATTTATTGTGCAGCAGCAGTATGGGGATTGTATCAGGCATACAGGTAAAGCATATACATTCATTGACTGATTTATGTTATCAATTATTTTATTACTAAATAAATGCTTTTTTTCTGTAACATATATCCAATTTTGTTCAAGGTGTGATGTATTCTTTCATGCTCTTGCTTTAGAAAGTTTATCCTTAATAAAAATTTGGACAATCGATTTAAAAAAGTTAGAAATGGGGGACCAAAAGAAAATGAATAATATTTCAATAACATAACACTAAATTTTTACATATCTTTCTAATTGTATGTTTTCAATTCCTATGAGATAATGATATGACCATACTTCCTATCCTGATATTATCTGGCCCTCTTGGGCGCCCTCGGATCGGAATGCTTACGCGTAACATAGTAACCATCCAAGCCGAGGTTATCCTCCACCGGGGGGGACCCATGTGTTGAGTTACTAGCGATAGAGGTTCAGGCTAAGCGAACTACGAGCTATGCCACCTCTCAATCCGGTGAAGCAGTCAAGGCCAGCTTCTCTGGCCAATTTGTGTAGTTCATCATTAAAAAAAAATATCTTTTTTTTAAACTTTCACCTTTTTGGGAACAGACATGGCTATAATAAAAAAAATAATAAACTAACAGTACAGAAAATTTGCTTCTCTGAAACTACTTGACCAGTTCTAATTTTGACATTGTCTTAGGGTTTGCACCCAACAATACTGTTTCATACAATATAACGTCTGGAAAAATTACTTAGTGTCCATTGCCTGAAATTCATTAAAGAATTTAGAGATTTCAAAATCATCAATTAAAAACTAGATATTTATAGGTAATAACTTTTAGGCTGGCTTGAAAAATTAATGAAAATAGTACTGGTAATATTTATTTATTGTACAGGATGGGTTAAAGCAAAAATTTAAGGGTACCAGAATTAGGACCTAACCGCAAAACAATAAGATAAGATTATTACTTGGATGTCCTAAGGTTTGCTATTATTAGTATTATTATAGCTGGTATTGTTTGAATTGTTATTTATATTATCCTAATCTCCTATTATCTTATTATTTAATAATCTTCATTGTTGAATTATTGTATTTCATATTATTTTCATATCAACACTTTAATAACTATTATTTACACATATTAGGACTTAATCTTACAGCAATATTTAGTAACTGTAGTCTTTTTATGACATTATATACCTTAGCAGCATAGATATTGGCTCAACATCAGTTTATAATATTTCAGACGCATTGATGATGACCGAGGAAAGTCACATGAGTTAGGACAGAGCACAGTCAAGTGTATGCGGGGTATTTTAGAATGCTGGATAAAACAGTCTGCCCGTGTAGAAGCTTTTAAGACCCGACAAAGTGCTGCTCACGCTCTTCATGTTAAATTCCATCTCACCACTGGGAACCTGTGCTATCTGATGAGGAATATCATCATCTGCAGATAGATGCTGTTTCACTGTATCTTTTGTTTCTTGTGCAAATGATAACTGCGGGTTTGCAAATTATATATACACAGGTATTCACATATACATTTTAAAGCTATTTTTCTTTTATTGGCATTTATTTATGGCAAAGATTTTTTTTAAATTAATAAATAATGATTTCAATAGCAGAAGACATGTTTTTTGGATATAAACAAATAAGCTCTCGTCTTTTTAACACTACTGAGATGTACAGAAATAGCAATCACTGCTTCTTATTAGGTGTGAAATTTAACAGTTGGGGATGAAATTGTTAAACATTGGACACAACTTTTAGTGTTATTACAGTTAAACTGTAAATCGGTGGGACAGGCTCACTGGGATTCAATTTCATTTCAATTGTTTCAACTTTTGAAGTTATTTTTTTTTATGTTTTCAATTGTTTCTTTTCAGGATGAAGTAGCATTTGTGCAGAATTTAGTATACTATGTAGAAAGGGCATATAGAACTCCAGATTATGGTATGTGGGAAAGAGGTTCGAAATACAATGATGGGAAACCAGAAATTCACGCCTCCTCTATAGGTGAAAATAATACTAAAAATCCTTTTCGTTACACTTTAATTGGAATAAACAGTATTTGTTTTGCTGTGAAGTGTGAAAAGAGAGCAAATCTCTTTTCTGTTAAGATTTTATGTGATGAAAATGTAATTCATTCTATTACTAATCAATTATGAATATTTAATAATGAAATATTTACTAACTGACTTCGACTTGTCACACGTTAAACGCTATTACAAACTATATTACGAAATAGAATTAATCAGCACCTATCTAAGCTCTCATCAAATTACTCTCGAAGTACATTCTTTCCAATAAAATAAGAATAATCGAAAACCCTTGGCGTGATATTAAGATATATTGATATTTCATTTGTGGCGCGCATACTGGATGCAAATTTAATGCTTATATGGTTTATTATAACCAGAAAAAGAATCATCGAAATCGGTTCACCCAGTCCAAAGTTATGAGGTAACAAACATAAAAAAAAACACACAGTCGACTTGAGAACCTCTTTCTTTTTGAAGTCGGTTGAGATTACCCATTGCTAATCGCTGTTTAATAATCCAATTAGGTTCCAAGTGTGGTAGGTAAGCGAATTAGCGTTTAGACATAAATCTAGCAAGTGCGTTTTAACAACACAACTCGTTAAAGAACGTCAGACGAGGAAGTACGCTATCACGGGTTGTATATATTTCAAATTCTATTTTATTTATTTATTCCAGGTATGGCCAAAGCTGCATTGGAAGCTATCAATGGATGCAACCTGTTTGGAGACAAAGGTGCGTCGTGGAGTGTTGTCTATGTAGACATTGATGCACATAATCGTAATAGAAGCATTTTCGAGACAATGCTACCGCGAGAATCTAGTTCAAAGGTTAGATAAAAATAAACATTTATAACGAAAGTCTTAAACCACAGACCTTCCAGCTAAGATCTAAGGTGCAGAGAGGTCGCTCTCCCTGCATATGGAGAAAACAAAAATTATGTCATAAAGGTGTTGCCTGATTCGATGTCTTAAATCAGAACTTAAGTTAACTTTTTTTTTGGAGAAAATCTTCAAAAAGGTACCCCGCCTTCTGAGGGGGAAGGTAGCGGTTATGTGGGGTTTCTACCCACTAAAACCCCCCCGTGGCCCTTCCTCTATACATGATGATGGGCTCCAGGATCTCCAGTGGATCACACCGGAGTCCCTCTGCACTGTGCTCTTCGGAGAGCACGTCCTGGGGGGGAGGTCACTCCCTCCCCCCCTGTGCCCTCGCAGTGCCAGCCTTGGGCCAGCCGATGTCGCCTTCTTCCCAGGTCCACATTAGCGGACGATAAAGGCCTCCACTCTTGTAGCCCAGTGAACACGAGGCCCCTTTTTAGTCGCCTTCTACAACAGGCAGGGGATACCGTAGTCTTATCCTACGAGCTCAGAACTACAGGGACTTAAGTTAACTTATTATAACAGTTGTAATGTAGGTCATGATTACCTTGCTTTTTTAGGGTGTTGATGCCGCTTTGCTACCCACTATATCATTCCCTGCTTTTGCTACTCATGAAGAACTTTTAGTCCAATTGACAAAAAATAATATCCTCACACGACTGTCCGGCAAATACGGCTTTAAACGGTTCAGCCGAGATGGCTTCAAATGTGCGCTGGAAGATCCCAACAGAAGATATTACCATGAAGGAGAGTTGAAAGAATTTGAGGGTATTGAGTCGGAGTGGCCGCTATTCTATGTCATGATGATTATCGATGGCGTATTTCGTACTTTGCCTGACCAAGTGGAAGAATATCAGAGATTGTTAAAGTCTCGAATATATATGGATGAATTTGGAGGTAAAACATAATCGTTTTCTTCATTAATGTTATTAATTTAATTGTTATTATATAATTATCTAAAATTGTTTTTTCCAGATCCTGTAATTCCTTGGTATTACTATGTTCCACGAGATGGCGTGGAGAATGAACGCAGCGAGCCCTACTCCGTTCGGAGAGTACCTGCTAGTGAGTAATATATACATTATTTTTTAATATCTGAGCTAAAGAAATAAGCATTACATATGAGAGTTGAGAGATGCTTAGATGTCACGATTATTCGTAAATAGCATAGGAGGCACAAAGGAGATTTATATATCATCTATTCAATATCAGCACCAATATTCTATTATGGGTAAGGTAACGGTTCAAACCGGCCATTAGACTATTGGCGTGAATATTTCCTTAAGCATATTTTAATTTATTACCAACAATGTTAGTTATATTTGTAAAAACCAGTATATTTACGAGTAAAAACAAAAACCAACTTAACTACTACTAAGGTTAAAGTATATATATATGGTCCCATGGCTGGGAACAGGCCTTCTCTGTAAAGAGAGTATAAGAGCGTAGTCCGCCACGCGGCCCTATTACGGATTTGACATAATTCACATGTCTTAGAAAAAAATTTCTAGAACATGTAGGTTTCCTCACGTTGTTTTCCTTCACCGGCGAGCGCGTGGTAAATCAGCACATAAAATTGCAACTACGAATTTTTTGGTGCCGACACCGGGGATCGAACTCTCGTTGGATGGATTTGTACTACGCAATTTGAGGCGACCACTGAGCCACCACGGCTGTCTGAGCTATCACGGCTCTCTGAGTTACCACGGCTCTCTAAGCTACCACAGCTCTTTGTTCGGTTTTTTACTATATTCTATTGTTATCATTATTCTACTTTGTTATAAAAATATAGATTCCAATGTAATTACAGACCAACCGGCCGAAAGTGAGAATAAAGGTAAAATGATTTTGATTGAGAATGACAAAAACTTTCTTCAATAAATTTCTTCAACTATCCAATGTGACTAATTTTCCTAAACTGGCTTTTTATTACTAATTAAAATTGCGTTGCGTATTTAACAGTTTCTTGCTTATTACATGTGCAAATATTTATTCCTCGTAAGAGGTCATATAGCCGCTTATCAATAGTCTGCATTGCTGTAATGCAATGCAATGTTACTATATTCCAGTTTTGTTAACCGCTATACCTAGTGAAATTAGATTCCTCTAGAAACTAAACGTGAGATACGTTTAGTGTAATAATTGAAGTGAAATCTCCAAAAGAGACTCCGCCTTCTGGGCGAATGAGAGGTTCTTCCACAATAGAGTCTTCAAAACTTTTCAAAAATGCAAAATGTACACATGTTGGAATTTGTTTCAAGTATTATCTTTAGTCGTTGAACTAATTGGAGTATTTCTTGCCATTGCATTTTCAAACAAAATAAGCAATGATGGTGTCGTCCACTCGTCTTTTATGCCTCGGGCCTAAAAATCCGGCCCTGTTTCTACAAACTAAAATCCCCCATGTGGCCATCCTCGGTGTGTTTTGAGGTGCTTCGAAATCTCTGCACTAACCCGAAGCACTTCTTCGGGGAGGATTTCCTCCCCTAAAACCCTCGCTAAAAGATCCTTGCCGCTCGTGAACCTAATGGCTCCTTTTTGTCGCCTTTTACGATAACCAGGGCATAGGGGTACCTTCTATCTCAAAGTGATCAATCTTAATTAATCGTCAATAGCCTAATAGTTTAGGGTACGGTCTGCGAATCCACCATTCGACTATTGACGTGAACCATCTCCTAGCACAAGCTTAAGCTTAGTTGGAATGGATAACAATAATGTTATATTTATGAAAAAAAACCTCAAGTTAAGGTTTTCTCACGTGAGAGTGCTAACTCGTAATAAAGGTACGGTTCGAGCCCCCGACTCTCAAACCGTTGAAGTTGTAAAGGCATAGGGACAACAATGACCATAGGAAATTTGATAAAGGTTAACGGATTGAGGTTTCTGGTTTCTTTCATTATTTCTATCCGCTTGTGTGCCCTACTGGTTGTGAGTTCTACTGGTTTCTAAGTATTGGTTTTTAGATACAGGCGGTCTGTTCCTGTGGGCGCAGTCTTTGTTCGTGCTGGCGCAGTTGTTGACTGGCGGGCTGCTTCATGTCAACGAGTTGGATCCTATTAGACGTTATCTGCCGTCTTACAATCGGCCACGGCGCGCGGGCCGTTACTCTGCATTTCAGGTACTTTGTCACTCCTATAGTTAAATAGTAATCTTTATATTTATATGGGCAAATTGTAGTTCTGTATTATATTTTTTATATCGATGCATATTTAAACGTTTCAGCTAACTACAAAAATTTACATTACATTTTTTTTAATGACGAACTACACAGATTGGCCAGAGAAGCTGGCCATGACTGCTTCACCGGATTAAGAGATACCATAGCTCTTAGGACGCTTATTTACATTACATTTCCATTTATTGTTTATAGCATATTGAAATACAGTACAAAGTATTCGATTTTTATAAAATAATAATAGATTTTTTTCTTGCCCGTTTGTATTCAATCCCCACTCTTACAACTGTCAGGTACTATTAACGAATTTAAGGAGTTCTCTAGTATATCTCCGGAACCCAAGGTCCAACAAAATTGATATGAGACCTTATTGAAACCAAATCTTATAAAAAATCGTTTTCTCTCTATTTGAAGTCAGTTAAAAATAATTATAAGATTTAGTTTCAAAATCTGTGCAAGTAGCTTGGTTACTCACGTGTTCAATACTTTGTAAGCAAGTGCTTCCCACTGTGTTAATTTATGAATCTTCTTCTTGAAGTGCCATCACCTACCGGAGGTCGGCTATCGCTAAGGCTATTCAAATTTTTGATGCAGCGCGGAACAAGGATCGTGTGCTCATGTTGAACCATGTCCGGAGATTTCTGAGCCACGAAATACGTTTTCTTCCAGGTGGTCGTTTACCCTGGATTTTTCCTTGGATGATGAGTTGGAGTAGTTTGTATTTGTTATTACGTATTATATGACGAAAGTACTGGAGCTTGCGTTTTTTACGGTATAAAGGACCTCCGCGTTCGCCAATTGCAATACTGTTCCTGTTGCTATCTTATCCGTCCATGATATTTTAAGTTATATATATAGTTTAATTTATGAATTAACAGACATAAATGGAACATTATTTTTTTTCCATGCTCATACCGCAGGCCAAACCAGCATTTGTAAGTACTGGTAACATTTATATGAATGTTGTAGCATGAACCGTAAAATTATTTCAAAATTAGCACGAAATAGCGCAATATTGCATCAAACAGATATACACGCTTCAACTGCAAGCTCTTTCGTACTCTAATTATTACCGTATTAATTGTTCGAAGTAGCACACGCACCTTTGAAATCGGAAGCTCTGAACATATAATATGATAAAAATATATATTACACTATACCACAGGGCACGGCTACAGATCTGGTGGTCCAAGTGGTACTGATTGCCGAGTCCATGCGGTTGCAAGCGATGATGGGCACGTACGGCATACAGACACAGACCCCGCACGAGGTGGAACCGGTACAGGTGAGCTTAAAGTTCTATAAGAGTTCTTCTCGAGCCATTAAAAAGTATTTGTGTATATATATTTACGAACAAAAACAAAAATCGATTCAAACGTTAAACCCTATTACGCTCGAACGCCCTTTTTGTATTTATTTATTTAATAAGATACACCAACAGCATTACAAAAGCATACATTGTTGTAATATTCAAGTTTGCAAACGAAGTCCTGTTGTGTATGCCAATTACAGGTATGTACAACATTCGCTATTAAGAAACGTAACGTTTAATAATTAATAGTTACAAAAATATTTTAAATAATGAAAAAGAAAAAACAGTAATAAATAAATTAAATTGGCCAAATTAAATTATTGCATAATTTTTAACACTAAGCTGGAAATGCTCCTATAAGAAAAATATCAACTGACGTGGACCCAGTATTAAAGAGGTTATATGTAGCGGAAATACTTGGCAATGGCGAGTGTGACAGTAGGTTATGAATTATCGTAGGAATATTACGAAATAGATTTAATCAAATCCTAACCGTCCACCGTCCACCTGGCTAAGCTACACATTAGAGACAGCTCCCTTTGTGAATGTGGACTAGACGAAGGGACTCCTAATCACCTTTTTTTCAATTGCCCCTTATTATCTTCTTCCCTCTACGACCTCCTTCCTAATGATATCCCGCGCCCCATAGACTTCAAATCCCTACTATCTCTTGTTAACTCTCCTTTTGTTTATATTTTATGTTCATTCCTTAACAAAAATAACATTAGACTTGTTGTTTGTCTGTCTTTTAAACAACTCCCCATGCATATATTGTGTTTGTTTCTATTGTTTTATGTCAACAGTGAGCGTCGCGCGGAATTGTCTCAGCAGTAACCACACGTACTTTCTTATAGTTTAGATCCTTGTCCGTCACGAAGTCCGCTTTTTACAGCAGTTTAACGTACACACTTAGACATTTTCGAAATCTATATGGAAGCGAAATAAACAAAAACAATCAATCAATCAAACCTAACCAAACCATCATCAAATAACTCGTTAAAGTACATACTGTCCAATAAAAAAATAATCATTGAAATCGGTTGGCGTGATTTTGAGTTATTCGTTATGTATTTACAAATGGAATCTAATTGTATATCAACTCTGGCAGTATATAATCTAATAATATAGTAACCGTCCAAGCCGAGGTTACCCCCACCGGGGAGACCCTTGTGTCGAGTTACTAGCGATAGAGGTTCAGGCTAAGCGACCTAAGAGCTATGCCACCTCTCAATCCGGTGAAGCAGTCAAGACCAGCTTCTCTGGCCAATCTGTGTAGTTCGTCATTAAAAAAAAATCTAATAATATAAATATTTCTGTATTGATTTTTCTCGTGAATTTCGAGAGTTTTTGAAGATATTTCTCTATCTTTTAGGTAATCTTCTTTTTTTTTTTCATTTTCTCTATCTTGGTAGTTTCTTGTTAACCATTCCAACTAAGCTTAAGCTTGTGCTAGATGGTTCAGGTCAATAGTCGAATGGTGGATTCGGACCTACGACCTTACGACTCGCAGACCGTACCCTAAACTATTAGGGTTGATTCAATTAAATGGTGTTCAAAATACTATTTCAGGTATGTAGTTCCACACAATTGGTGCATGTCTACCGAGAGCTAGGCGTTTGCCCGAAACTGAAGTTAACGGGACGTCCAATTAGACCAGTTGGATCGTTAGGAACAAGTAAGGTAAATAAAAAAATGGTTTTTATTCCTATACTGTCATTATTTTTTTAAGTTCACATAATAAAGTTAAACTAACAGCCTTTGTCTGTCCCACTGTTGGGCATAGGGTTTCTCTTAAAGAGAGTCACACACAGTCCGCCACTGAGCCCTACTGCGGATTGATTTCTTAATCTCATGTCAATCAATGTCTTAGAAAATTTTATAACACATAAGTTCCTTCAGAATGTTTTCCTTCAACACCGCGTACGTGGTAAATTAGTTCTTAAAATTGCAACATACAATTTCATTGGTGCTGGCACAGGGGTACCGAACTCGGGTCGCTAGTACACTGTGCAATTTGAGGCGACCGCACGGATACTGAACTACCATACCCAAGTTTCGGTGCAAGGAGAGCCCTTCGTGCATCTGCGACCCGGAGGTGCACGAGTTCGTATTCCCTATTATAGCTGAATGTCCGGTTTATAATGCAAGAAGTGCGTAAAGCGTAACTTTAGATAATATTAGAAATTTAATTAGTAATATTGAGAAAAAAAGATAGATAGATATTTAAAAGATTTTCTTGTGTTGTAATAAATAGAAATAAAACATAAAAATAAGACAACAAAGTCGATTAGGATAAGTCATAGGAATAATTAGATATAAAATAAGAAAAATTGTATACGTAGAATCATATAATAATAGTAAGAAGTCATCAAAAAAAGAAGAACTACCATAGCTCATTAACCCATTAATATTGTAACATTGAATATTCAAAACCAGTGATTCTCAACCACTGTGCCGCGGCACTTTTGTGTGCCGCCAAATTAGAAAAATTGTGCCGCCAAATTTTGCAAATATATAATAATGTTAATATTGTTGTAGTAAGTAAATAATTTTTATCTTTTTCTTTATGTGCCGACAAATTTTGAAATCGTTAAATAGACATAGACATTTATTTATTGGCATCAAAATACAAAAACAGATCACAGACAGAATATAACACACATTAAAAAAGAATGACAAAACACAGTTAAAGTTACACGGACAAATAATACAAAACATATGATGCCAATAATGGACACCGTCTCAGCATATGCTGCCGCAAGGATGCGACAGCGCTGATTTTCAGCGGTGCTCGGGACTACCTAAAGACGTGCGCGCGCAATACTACTTTTATATGGAATTTATACAGACAATAAGAGTATAATAAATATGATACATAAATAAAACAGTTATGATATTAAAATATTTTATACAATAAAATAATAGATGAAAAATTTCATAAATAAATATATTATTGAGTCAAAAATAAACTAAAATAAATACAATGATAGTTAAACGTATAAAGTTTAAATTATATAATTAAATATTGAAAATATTGGAAACAACAAGCCACTAATATCGCGGGGATATTATCTTTTTGTAACTTTAACATCAGGTGTTTTAATTTATTTTTAAATGCGTTAGCAGATTTACTCTAATATGTGCCGCAACAAAAAAAAAGGTTGAGAATCACTGTTCAAAACTATATATATTTATAGCAATTTAAAAGAAATTATATTATACACGGTTATACAATACAATATTTTTGTATTGACAGATTTATAGAGTATGCGGGATGACAGTATTATGTTATCCACTAATATTTGAAGTTTCCGAGTTCTACCTGTACAGGGACATGGCTTTGTTGATTGACGACATAAAGACAGAATTGCAGTTCGTTGGAAAGTAAGTGGTTTATTTTGTGTTCATAAATTTATATTATACTTTTATAAGTGCTGCAGTTTTCGAAAAGTTTCGGACGGGAATTCAAAATATTAAAAATATTTAAAAAAGAAGCTCTAACGTTATTTTACCCTAGTGGGGTAGACAGAGACAGATTTCGCTGTCCTTATTGCCTAGCGTAGCATAGACTTGACATTCTTCTACCACAAATATAAGCCTAGTTGAATTGAATAACAAAAAATTGTTAAGATTCTTTTTAAAAAATAACAAAGATTTGACTCTTTATATTCTAATATCGTACTAATATTTAGTAATAAGTTTAATTTGTTTGTGTCTCGAGGTGATCGTGAACTGCCACGACAATGTTACAAAATACTGTGGCAATTTACGAACGTTCAGTATTATAGAAGAAACTCCAAAATTAATAAAATATGACAAAAGATGCATAATTTTATTTGTAAAAATATATAATAAGGTTCCAATAGAATTAACAATGTTAAATAGATCTATATTTAAAACAAGATTGTACAAGTGGCTTAATGCTTTAAATATTTATAGTGTTTCCGAATTTCTTTGTTAAAAATGTCTGTTCCCATAATTAGTAGTATTGACATATATTTCACAAGTTATTGACTTTATATTAAAAACTACAATAAATTTTAATTTGCATGCTTAATTATAATAAGCGAAACATGTCATAGCATCAAATAATACCATGATTTCGGCAAATAAATAAATCTTATCTTATCTTATAAAATCAAAACAAAAAAAGACAAACTTTCATTCAATAGTTTATCTGAGATAATTATGTTCGATATTAACGTTGAGGTACTGGCGTCTGTCCGGGCGGCCGACCGTGTGCCTGCTGGTCCGCGAGGAGCACATGCGCGACCCGCACTTCAAGCAGATGCTTGACTTGTTCGCAATGCTGAAAAGGGACACTGTGACGGCGTCAAAGTGAGACTTGGACGTCTGCAGAACTTGATCTCCAGCTCTTGTATAGGTACGGAGAAATTTCGACTGCGATATTTATCATCGTTTCAGCCTCAAAACATCCACTGCTGGACATAGGTCTCACCCAAAGATTTCCAATGGGACTGGTTGTAAGCAGCTCGCATCTATCTGTGACCTTTTTGAGGTCGTTAGATCATCTTGCGGATGGACGTTCTACGCTGCGCTTGCCGGTCCGTGGTCTCCAATCGAGAAGTTTTCGGCCCCATCGGTCATCTGTTCTACGCGCTATGTGCTCTGCCCACTGCCACTTCGACTTGCTTACGCGGTGAGCTATGTCGGTTACCTTCGTTCGTGTACTGAACTCTATGATCTCGCAGAGATACCTCGAGCATGGCTCTGTTCATTGCTTGTTGTGCAACTTTGAGCTTACTTATAAAGCACTTAGTAAGTTTAATAAGTAAATAATAATCATTATATTTAACGTAGAGCAAGAACTTTGTACCCCTTTTAACTTTGTTCTTACGAAAATTGCTTGGTTTATGAAATCTCCCACACTTATCGTTTACATAGACAAGGAGTGCAGAATACTTACATTTTTTAAATTATACATACAAAATGCATTATATTAAAGAAAATACATAACACACAATGCATTTGATATACAGAGGGTATTAGGAGACCGCTTCCGAACATTAAGACAGACGTTAGTACTAATGACACCTTTGATAATGGGACGGAAAAAGTCATATTTAAAAAAAAAAATAATAATAATAATATCTTTATTGTTCACACATACAGCTATGTCACTAAATATATTGTCGTCCTGTCTCCTAAACTAGGAAAACCTGTGTTTTAGGAAACAGTACCCACCCATTATGTTGCAAATTGTGCACATATTACAAGTATACATTAGTTTAACATAATAATTATATATATTATATAGTGTGTGTGTATGTGTTACTTTAACTACTAGCAGTTAATTACTAGCATTATTAACGCTCCATCATGTTAGTATAGCTAACTGAAATGATCAGTTACAATTAACACAAAACAGTCACTTCTAATACCCTGGATCCTAACGAATGTTATATAATAGCTTGGCAACGGTTATGAAACTGTGATAAATATGACTGACAAATTCACCCAATAAGTTACGAGCTGCGAATTATGTGTGATTTCAATACTCGATTTTTTTTTTATTTTCAATTCGCATTCTTCATTGTTATCGTTGACAGAGCACCTGGACTTCATGAGCCAGGGCGAGTTCCCGTCGGAGATGTTCACGCAGTTCAAGCAGCTGGAGCACGACTACATTGGATACCAGTCGCTGACGGACGTGCCGCGGACGCTCACCTACCGCGAGGAGAGCCTCAGCTACGACGCGCACAAACACAAACCCACCCACGACGTGGTGTCCGCGCTCCGCTCCACCGACAACATCTTCGCGCAATGCCAGCTGTGGGGCATCCTGCTGGAGCGGGAGGGGCCTATGTATGAAGTAAGTTTGATTATATGCTGTATGCGTATATGTAGAGAGTGAGTTATACATAGAGGCTTTCTTGGGATATGACTCATGGTGGGTTCCCGCATAGCAGTGTTTCCGACGTGATTCAATCCCTCGAGGCTACTGAGGCCTAGGCTTAGGCGAGTTATTACCGCCCGATACTCGGCGTTGTCTTTTTTACTGGTGGCTGGCCCGTGTCGCCTAGGGCACGTGCTCACCGAAGAGCACAGTGCAGAGGGGCTTCGGTGCGTTCCTCTGGAGATCCCGGAGCCACTCACCATGCACCAAGAAAGGGACACCGGGAGGCCCACATAACCCCACCTTCCGCGGGATAGGCGGCGTATCTTAATAGGGGTATCTCTTGTCTGTTAAAGTCTCAATCCACCATTCGACTACTTACGGGAACCAACTCGAGCACAAGCATGAGCTTATTTTAAATGATTAACAAAATCATTACTAATATTTGTGAATAAAAAATGATAGCTTTTTTTTTTAATATTTTACAGGTTAATGGTAAAACAGCTCTCGAGTCTCTAAAGAGCTTGTATCACAGCGCCGGGGTTTTGCGGCATTGGCGCGCGGTGCGATACTGTTCCTCGCTTCTCAACCACACCGTCGACTCCATCAGCCCCTTCATCACCACTGTGCTCGTTAACGGGAAACAGGTAACTTTCAAGCAACTTGGCACATAGAATAATATCCCTGATTTAACTTAGCACGACGGCTAAAGTTAGTAATAACAATAATACTACACTAGTTTATAATTGTGTTATGTTTTTTTTATACTTTCTAAGCAAGTTCTTCCAATACACCTGGGATAGCCACTTAGGAGTGGGGTGAAATCTGAATAATTATAGATATAGACATATTCTTTATTGGCACGAAATATAAAAAAGACAGAAAAAAAAACAATACAGTAATAAAATAAACGAAAACAATACAGTAAGAAAATTGGACATAAAATATGATGCCAATATTGGACATCGTCTCAGCATATGCCGTCGCAAGGATGCGACATCACTGATTTTCAGCGGTGCCCAAAGTCGTGCACGCGCAATACTACATTTACATGGAATTTATACAGACAACAGACAATAAGAGTACAATAATATAATACGTGTATAAATAGTTATTAAATTTATGTATATTATATATAATAAAATAATCGATGAACAAATTTTCACAAATAAATATTTTAAGTAAAAAAATAGTAATAAGTAAATGAAACGTTTACACAAATATAAATAAGAAACTCGTCGCATATTTATATTCATATGACTTAATATACACCGTGTCTTAATTACTGCCTGTCTCCAGGACTAACTTGTCCAGGAACTTTTCGCTGTCGCGCGCGGTTGGGTTTGTTAATACCATGTCCCTGCACATTGATATATTTTGTTGCACACAGTCGGTTTTTATCGAAGCTGCCTACAAATGCGTAGAAGGTGTTTGACTCTATTATATTTATATATTATTGTCAATACATAAAGCAGCTTTTTATTTATTTTAAATTTAATAATATATATTTAACTAAGTTTTTATAACATCATATTGGATTATCTGTAACAGTGTTATATTTTTTATTGATTCAAATAAATAAATAAATGAAATAATTGTAGTAACGTAATTATTTCAGCTTACCGTGGGCGTCATAGGCCGTAAGGAGACCGTATTCGATAAACCCATGACCCCGGGGGAAATTCAATCTGTAATGTATTCAACTATACAGCCGTATGACGTCATCGGAGCGGTGCTGCAACAGGTACCATGTCTATCCGTATATTAATTAATAGCTTGGAATTTATTCTTACAGTAATCAACTTCATACAGTACACCATTGTCCTGATTTGGTATTACATGTACTCCATACAAAGGTTGCCTGGAAGACCCACACAAACAGACACACGTATACAAATGTATATGGCTTATTATTGTGTCTATAAAATAGGAGAAGACACTGACTACTGAAACACAGGTCCAGTAGTAGCCCAGGAGTCAGGGACCATATTTTTTTCTGTGGTTTGATTTAATGATGCCCATTAAAGATATTATTAATTGTAAAATGTACCTTAGTTCTGTCACTTGTTTCTTGCTTGATTTTCATTTATAATAAAGTTATATCTATCTATCTGCTATATCTGTTTTTAACTGGAGCCAAAAAAGAGTAGGTTTTCAATTTCCTTCTATTTTTTTTGATGTTTGTGCATTCATAGCTGCACTATTTATGAGCTGAATTCATTTATTGCTTCACCTGATTGAGAGGTGGCATAACTTTTAGGTCGCTTAGCCTGAACCTCTATCGCTAGTAACACAAGGCTCCCTCCGGTGAGGGGTAACCTCGGCTTGCACGGTTACTATGTTACGCATAAGCACTCCGATCCGAAGGCGCCCGAAAGGACCGAAGCACGACTCGGTCGGTTGCTATTTTAGAGATAATCTAAGGGACATTCAACATTCCTTTTTTTACGTTGATTTTTAGGTAAAAGTACTTTTGATCAAACAGGAGATAGTGTTGTACTGCGGCCGACTGATCGCCACTAACCCGGACATGTTTCGCGGGATCCTGAAGATCCGCGTGGGTTGGGTGCTGGAGGCGATCCGCACCTACCTCGAGCTGTTCCCCGGCGAGAAGCGCGCCGACGCGCCGCTAGAGAGCCTGTCACCTTACCGGCTGCGCAGCTTGCTCCAGCGGGTGCTCACCGTGTCCGACTGGGCGGACGAGCGCGGGTCAGTACCTACTTCTAACTATAATCCGACTATATAACTAAAATAAAGAACGACGGCTGTAACTTTTAAAAAATGTAACTGTATATATTGTAACGAAGGATGTAATATGTGGAATAAATTTTTATAAAATGCAAAATAAAGTACCGACCCTGAGAACCGGTTGTGTTTCACGGTGCCACCGGTGAATCGAGCATAGCCGGTGAATAAAACTCCCTGAAACGCACGCTGTATATCCCGATGAATTATGTTTGTCGTAATATTATATTTCGTTTAGCCTGACGCCCCAACAGCGTCGTCAACTGGAGGGATGTCTGTGCCGAGTGCCGAAACACTTCTACATACAAGTGTGGGACATTCTCTTGCGTACACCGAAAGGAATTATCGTACAGGTACGTATTTACATATAATATAATTATTTCATTTTGCCATCATAGATATTCAAACAGAATAATTAGGTGGTGACAAGAGAAATATAGATAAATCAAATATCAAACGGATGTTATATTCATATTACTATTCATTAATGACGGCGCTATGACAGCATAGTGCTGACTTGGCAATGGTACAAAACAGCATCATTTAGCGAGGTACTGAATGGACTTTATTCCCATACTATTATAAGTGCGTCAAGAAGTTTTACTACAAAAATTCTTTTAGTAAGGATGCAAAATTTGTTTGGTCAGGGCCACGCAATCCCTGCGCAGCCGACCCTGGTGAACATGTCGCGGTCGGAGCTGTCGTTCGCGCTGCTCGTGGAAGAGGCGCTGGTGCGCATCGAGTCGGCGTCGCGGCGCCAGCTCTGCGTGGAGCTGCTCTGCGTGCTCGCCACCATACTGCGCCGCAACCCCGAGCTGTACTTGCAGCAGCCTCTCGATTTGGACAAGCTATTGGACGACGCACATTATACTTACGCCAAGGTTAGATGTGCAAATAACCACATTTTATTTATATTAAGTGGAAATGCAGTCCTGGATGGTAAGGCGTACTAGCTTAGTAAATGTCTATTCGCTCTACTCTTGAAAATAACCACATTGTAATCGGAGGGAAAGACAGACGCGGGCACAATATTCCAGTCCTTTGCTGTATGAATAATGAAAGACGAAGTAAGGTGCTTCGTTCGGGTTTGAGAGATGTTCATAACAAAAGGATGAAATTCCGCAGTGCCTCTTGAAGTTCGATGGTGGAACGGGGTTGGGGGAATTAGATCATGTAGTTCATACATACATATATAGTCAGCGCGCGTGTGAAATGCAGGGATAAGGAAAGCGATAGTGATGTGAGTAATTATAATTATGGATGACCATAATGAGTGTGTCAATAGATTTAAAAAACGTTTACCATTTTACAGGTACATTGACACGACCTTTTGTTTCTTTTTATTGACACTTGATTAAACTTGATACACTTTACATTTGTTTTAAACACAACAGGACAGCGGCCTTCCCGAGAGCGAGTCTAGATCGGCGTTGAGCGGCGCAGCGCCGGCGGTGACGTTGGGCTACCTGGCGCGGGCAGTCGTCAACAGCGTGCTGCAGGCCGCCGTGGCGCCGCACCTGCATCCTGCCGCCACTGACTCCTGTCTCGTCGCCTAGCTCGTCCTTTGTGCAGACATACCAGAGGCAGACCGAGGCCAAGTCTGAATAGATAGAATGCACTAACAAAAAAACTGGCAGCGGTTCCAAATTCATTGGATTAAATGTCGCTGCCAACAGTCGCGTGCGGTGTTTCCGAAACTGTTCGGTGTTTTTGGGCACCTTCAAGTAAAGAGCCTATTCTTTCTTTCTCTTTTTTATCTCAAAAGAAGACAATGCACCTGCAGTTTTTTGCAGGTGTTCTGGATGTTTTTGGGCGGCGATGATCACTTAAGATCAAGTGAGCCGTTAGACCTTTTGCCCCTTTCTAGGAAGAAAAATGGCAAAAACCTTAGTACTTCAGGCCACTATCTATAGTCAGTAGTGTAGTCATCTGGATACGAGATATCGTTTCTAGAGGATAAAATAGTGTCTTCTTATCATCATATTATTTATAACGACTCACTATTTTATATAACGACTAATTATTAGTAATTATATAACGAAAAGAACACATTTAAGTTTTATGTATATTTATTTATTGCTTTACTGACAACGAAGAGACCTCCGCCAACCAAAACCATCGCTTTTACCTGCACCTGCGCTCCCACGTCTCCCCTCCACCGCATTATTCGCTCCCACATCCGCTCCTCACCATTCCTTCCGTTACAATTATTTCAATTTCCTTTTAAATAAACTAAAAGCCTTCAAGGACTTTTGAAGAAAGAATGGGTAACATTCAAACCCATCCATATGTGAATTGCAATTATAGCATCTCCAATGAATTATGTATAAAAATAAATTAAAAATATTATTATATATAAAATAAATAGAGGGATTAATTTAATCTAAAGGCTGTTTTAGCCCTATGGATGTTTTAGACTTATCAAGGTTCTACTGCAAATGGAGTCTTATCTGTTATCATTTCAATGACGTGCCATTATACAAATACATATGAATGTTGAAATACATATGTTGTTTGACTTGAAGTTGTAATTTTATTTGTGCATTGTTCTTATTATATTTACCAATAAATAAATATTTACAATTTATATATTTATAATATATAAATTGTAAATATTTATAATTTGAGTACAGTTTTACCAACATGAAACTAGCGTATTATTCTACCAACTTAATTGTAACAAGGGCATCTTAACAGATGCATTGTTTCTGCGGACAGATGTGAAAGCTTAAAATAAAATAATGCTAGTAATTTTGTAATAAATATTGCTAACATTCTTGGTAACATACTTGGTGAAGCTTCTCTTATGAGATTGTTTATCTCATTAGTTGAATGGTGGTTTTCAACTTAGAGACTTATGTTTCACATACCATATGTCAATTTACATACGGTATATCCCCAAGTGTTAAAATACACATATACTGACATAGAAGCAAATAGCCAAAGCCCATCAGATAATTATGGTTCTCTATTTGGAACACATTAGGGCTTCGTACATGTAACTTAAATATATGATTGTCACGGGTTTTGTCTTTAAATCATCCTATGCAGAAACAAGTGATTCAAATTTTCTTATATCTAGAATCTCATTATTTTCTTTTGTCAAATGTCTACATTTGAGATTAGAAAATCTCAATGGACGTCTCAATGTTATATCTTTGCTTTGTCTTGACTTGGCTGTTTTGCACATCATCCACTACCCATCGTACTATACACCCACTGTTAACCATTCAAGCTCAGGTTACCCTTCACTGGGGGGAGTGTTGTGTCGAGTTACGAGCGATAGAGGTTTAGGCTAAGCGACCTAAGAGCTTTGCCACCCCTCAATCCAGTGAAGCAGTCAAGGCCAGCTTCTCTGGCCAGTCTGCGTAGTTCGTCATTAAAAAAAAATACACCCACTTTACTTTTGTTTTCCATTCCCGCGTTCACAGAAGTATATGTCAGCATCTGTCATCTGTATGGGTCATTCATAAGATGAGTCCACACTGAAGTTGGTGCTTCACACAACAGTTTTTAGTCATCACAAATTTCGACTTTTAAGAATATCTTATAACGTGGTTAGTTTTATAAAGTGTAAAAACAGAAAAATATATTTATTACATTTATTTTGCAAAATTGACAAATTTCACATGCCACACTAGTAACTGACTTCACGCATTAACTTGGTACACACAATCACATTCAATTCACTACATAAATAAATTATAATATCACTACAGTCCATTATATAGTTTGTTTTTTGGTGACTGCTTAAGTATTTTTCTCAATGCTGAAACAAAATAGATAATGTTAATATATGAAAATTAACATCAATTTAAAACAAAATCTGTATGATTGGAAAACTTGTATAAATGATCTCTGTTTTAGCATGCATAGGATTTTTTACAAGAGTAGCGGCGAACAAGTGGCTAGTGCTCTCCTGGTATAATGTGATTTCTGCCTCTCAATTACATCTACTACTCTTAAGGGGATTACAGGAGATTACTCTAGGTTGTCTAAGGTCTTTAAGTTATATTGGTTCAGAAACAGTGACCCTTGATTTAGACAGAACCATAGTATAGAGTAAAAAACTTAAGGTAAAAGAATTATAATGAAGATTGGTGATTTATGAAACCAACTATTCAGCATTGCAGGTATTGAAATTGCCAAGAATCATGTTTCCTACATAGCAACCTGGATTTAGTCTGTGAGACTACCAGTGTCAGTTTTTCATTTAAACTTATTTATTTTAAGATGTATTGACCTGTTTCAGTTCGGAAGTTAAGCTAACTCGCTAATATTATAGTTATTCAGATAATTCATATGTACAATTCACCTCCTTCACTTTCGTTACACCACAATTGGATTATGAATAGGCAATAAATCAACTCTTTTATTACTTTTTTAGCTATGGTAAAATAAAATTTAAAGCTAGAACTATTGAAAATGTATTATGATGCTTATCTTTGCTTCTGTATTTAATGTTTCAAATATACTGACCTTCCTTATCTTCTTCAGAGAAGTCTTGTTTGGGGAATTCTATATCAAATGTTACATACAAGTTGCCATGAAGATTGTTATTTTCAAAGTTGGGCATGCCTTCTCCCTTCTTGCGTACGCGCGCTCCAGCCCATGTCACCTTGTCACGTGAAACGGTGACTTTGTGTCCATCAAGGTGTAGAAGTTCCATTGTAAAACCAGTTAAGGCATCCTGAGAATTAAATTTTTAGTATGCTTTAAGATTTGTGAACAAATTTGGAAGATTTGTAAAAACAGAATAATCATATACTGGATACTGGACTATTCTAAATCAATAATGTCTGAGGAAGTATTTTGTTTCATTCGGTTTACAATATTATCTTCGGGAATTTGAATCCTATTAAACAAGTGACAGTGAGTTTCTGTTTTTATAGATTCATGCAGGTTAGTTAGACATTGTTCACACATAACAAGTGATGATTGTAAAGATTTAGTTGTAGAGATAGTTGATCGCTACTGTACCAGTGTTAACATATAAAATCAAGTTATGGATTACCCACAGTGTTTATGCTCATATTTAATTATAATTGCTTACCTGCAATGAAATTGTAACATTAGTGTAGAGATCATCTCCCCGTCTAGTAAATTGGTGATGCCTTTCTGTCCTGAAAACTAACATCAAGTCTCCAGGATCTCCATCCATGTGCGGTTCACCCTCCCCTCTTAATCTAGTTTTGTGATTGTCAGGGGCTCCGACTTCCACCTGTAAACATAATATGAAGTAGAAATTGTATTTTAACACTGAAAAGACTTATAAAACCTATACAAATTTATATCCCATAGTGAACAATACAATGTACAGTGTGCATGTATTGTTTTCATGGTCCAATTCCCATGCAAGTTTGAAAAGTGTGACCCCACTGGTGTTTATTAAACAATTAATAGAAATTAAATTTGTCTTAATAATTAATTTGAATGATGCTCATTATAAGCAGAATAAAAACAAATCTGAGATATGCATGCATGTAATGTTGGAGTGCTGCTATTACAATTTTAAAAATAGTTGAGGCTTGATGTGGACAAAAAAGAGCATTACTGTACCAAAGACTATGCTTGACCATAATGATATGATTACATGTTGGTATAATATTGTCAAATTTATTTTCAGATATATTAGTGAAATTGCAAATAGTAAGTCTACATTCTCAACACCTGTTATCATTTAAATTCAATACCAATAGTATTCAAATCAATAAATATATTACATAGTATTACCAATATAAAATAGATGTCATAAAGCTTTTATCACACTTTTATCTTTATTCCAAAACAATATTCTGTAAAATGATAGTCCCCTTATCTCTTTTATTTAAAAACTAGTAATTGATAAAATAATATTATTTTAATACCTCAATTTCTAAAAGCCTTTCTTCATTGACTAACTTCACATTAGGGCACTCATCGCACACTGTTTGCTGCATCATTTGGAATCGACCAGGACCCAAATTCCTGGTCACCATTTCTTGTCGGCAATTACATTTACGTGTCCCCGATGCTGGTTTTATGACAGGCTTATTTCTTGTAATCTGGGAACAATATTAATAATATTACAAAGGGGATATAGGAACAAGTTGGCATTTGTTGTAATGGTTGCTTTTTTACTTAAACATAGATAACTTCTCCAGCAGATTATCATATCTAGAGTATAAATTGGATCTTTTGTGCCCACTGATCGAGTAAACCTTGAAAGTCAAAGATAACATCAGTACTCAATGCCTCAGCAGCTTTAAAAGTATAGATCTGGTCTATCTTGTGGCTATAGAATGAGACTTACAGAAACTGTGAATCTAATTGTGCCTCTCTTAGTTCCATAACAGTAATATGGAAATAAGTGGGCTAATTTATCATTTCCATAATTACAAGTCTTGGCACTCTCACAACTGATCAAGCAGGGATGTTGGATGTGGCATTACACCTCTTGTGGATTTTTGCATCTGACCTGTAGGTTGAAAAATACGAAAAATACTCTATTTTTCGCTAGACGAATCCAACATAATTTCTAATTTTATGAACAAAGAAGATATAAAAATTATAAATGAGCAGAGAAAGCAACAGTGCTTACTTCTATAAAATTCCCATTATAGAGTTCCTCCAAAGACACAGTCAATTCCATAACAACGTCAGCCCCACGGGGAGTTTCATGATGTTGTGTCTCACCTCCGAAGTGAAACCCAAAGTCTCCAAAAAAGCTTGCAAATGGGTCGTTATTATTCATCATACCATCTTTCTTAAGACAATCCTCCCCGCATCTATCGTACAATTCCCGCTTTTCTGGGTCTGAAAGAGCTTCATAAGCTGCTCCTAGGTCTTGAAACTTTTGGGACGCATCCGGATCATCTTGATTCTTATCTGGATGTAAAGCTTTAGCTAGTTTTCTGTAAGCTTTTTTAATTTCATTGGTGGTGGCTGATCGAGACACACCAAGTATTTGATAAAAATCACGACCAGCTAACGCTAACAATATTGATGAAATAAAATAAATTAAACACACATATGTATTACTAACTAACATTTTGAAACGTCCTCCCTAGGAACTGTTGAGAAGAAAAAACTGTTTTAATTGTAACAAACGTTAATATGCCTCATACACATTTTCGTTTTTGACACATACTATTTGACAGCCGAGTAAAGACAATTCGTCTGGCATTGATTGGTTACGATCATATTCAGATGAAAAGGGTTATATCTCACACTAACACCATACTTTTTGGACATCGTGCCACGTAATAAGAGTTATTTATATAACAATTACATTCACCAATCAAATGCAGCCTCGTATTATAAAATGTTGCCAAACGGGGAAATGCCGCTAGCCTCTTGGGCATCCTGCCCTGCGAGCGCAGTGATTTGGGGTAGATTTTTTACATTATTTAGTTTTACCTATTATTCTTAGTTTTTAAATATTAAAACTTATAATGAAATAAAATTGCTTTTACGAATTTTAAATGTTGCCAGGATCACTAGATGTAGATTGTTGAAATCAAATCGAAATTAATTTAAAATACAGATAGTTTTTTTTAACAATGGCATAATTGTAGTTTAAAATTAAGCAAATTAAAAATTATGATTGATTCAAAGGACCACGACATGAAAGGAACGATACAAAAAACTAGTAAGCTTTTAGGAATCGTACTTATCGTGCAAAATAAAGTACTATGACACAGAAATTTGAATAAAGCATATGGATGAATTGAAAAATTTTTGGCAGCGTTTTTCTGGTCAAAGCACACATCACTGTGATTACTGAAAGAATTACTTCATTCTCAAATGTCTAGTATACAATGGTTACACCGTAATTCATTGCAGTTTTAGGGACTTTTTATTTTCTTTGTTCATACATTTCTTTGTATATACTGAGACAACACTACATTTTCACTTTGCTTTGTTGCACTGTCACTTAGGTGCTTATGTCAGTTACAATTGCTGGCTCACGCTGTTATTCTCTGTGGCATTCTGCGGTTGTATGCATGAGTTAGTTAAATTGCAAATTCTGGAAATCATTATTTAAAAAAACTCTTTTGTTGTAATCAACACTAATAAACATGGCTTCAGTTTTATTACCAGAGGTACCGGCACCTGGCTTTTCTTTTGAAAATTTCCAACGGTAAAATAGGTCTAATTCATTCATTTGTTATTTTGATTTACTAACTTGGTATTAACGAAAAATCTTCTGTTTCAGCAATGCCTTTCTTGCTCAAAAAGGATTTCCCGCCCCAAAAGCAACAAAAACTGGCACAACTATAGTGGGTATTATTTACGCAGACGGGGTTATTCTTGGAGCGGATACTAGAGCTACAGAAAATACTGTAGTCTCTGATAAGAATTGCCAAAAAATTCACTACTTGGCGGCTAATATGTATTGTTGCGGAGCAGGTACTGCCGCTGATACAGAGATGACTACGCAGACTGTGGCTTCGCAACTTGAATTGCAGCGTCTTCATACAGGCCGGACTGTACCAGTCGAAACGGCCTCCACTCTTTTGAAACGTATGCTGTTCCGCTATCAGGGCCACATTGGTGCCGCTCTTGTGCTTGGCGGTGTTGACCGTACTGGGCCTCACATTTACTGCATCTATCCCCATGGATCTGTTGATAAGCTACCATATGCTACTATGGGTAAGCTTTTTAAAGTTTATTTGTCTCACTGTTGAGTAGTAACCACAATACTTGGTTTAGTAAATTTAAAATGTAGTATTAATTTACTATTACTAGTTCACATGAAACCTATGCTATAATCCCTACTTCATTTTCTTGACTGGTAAACTCGATGTGAACAAAAAAGCTTCTCCACTGCCATTTTTTAAACTTCTTCACAAGTGCTGACTGTAATCTCAACTGATTTTTGGGAATTGCAATATTTTCTATTTTTAGGTGTTAGGTTCGTTTATATGTATGCTAATCTGATTCTACTGCTAGTTGAAATATCTGGTCAGGTAATATTGATTGCTAACATGCATTTAACTTATAATTTTTCACATAATTTCTTAGCAAATACCAATTTTCAAACTGAGATCATATATCTTTTGACGGTTTGGACTTCTTTTTATGTTCTCTTTTGTTAATACATGTTAAAATCACTTTGGTAAAAAGTAATACATAAATTTTAAATGTAAATTTAAAAAATGTGGTTGAAAGAGTACTTACATTCAGTACAGATTTTGAGAAAAAGATTTAATTTTACAAATAATCTGAAATAAAAAAATTGTAATTTTTAGAAGCTCTAAAAGTTACTATTTATAATAAATATTATATTTTTATGTAATATATTTACCTTGTTTCTTTGTTTTTGCAATAGCACCTAATCGAGAAAATAAATTAAAAACCATCTTTATAAGTGAACCTTCATTAAAGAAGCATTAAGTAACTTTATTTTAAATCTTATTAGTGCAAATTTAGCACTAATGAATATAAAATAAATTAAGTACATAATATGTGTACTTTATTAAAAATATATTTTAATTCAATCATAGGTTCTGGCTCCCTAGCAGCTATGGCAGTGTTTGAATCAGGGTGGAAACCGAATTTGTCTGAGGAAGAAGGCAAGAAGCTTGTCAGAGATGCAATAGCAGCTGGCATTTTTAATGATTTGGGCTCAGGATCCAATGTCGACCTGTGTGTCATTCGCTCCTCAGGTCCGGCTCAGTATTTGAGAACTTATGAAGAAGCTAATATCAAGGTAATCTGTTTAATAAAAGATTTATTTTGAAAGAAGTTTTCATTAAATGATATTTTTCGACAAATTATATTTTGAGCATGCAACACTCTCCTGTTTATGTTAAGTGAAATAAGTAATTGGCAAGTTTTGTAAACAATTTAGCAAATCTCAAAAATAATTTGTTGTTCTGTCATATGAGAAATTGACAGTTGACTACTTTTGTGTTGATGGCCTCATGACGGCCAGTTATGAATACATAACTTACTTGCAAGCTGAAAACTCTTTTAAAATAAAGTGTTGATATTTTAGTTGTTTTCAAAAGTATTGAATACTGAATAATTTTTCGTATTTTATTAAGTACGGAGTACTAGTAGTAACTATTATATATTCCATATATTAATAATATTTTATTTTTATTACAGGGTAAAAAACAGGGCTCTTACAGGTATCCTATTGGAACTACTGCAGTGCTGAAGCAACGTGTAATTCCATTGCAAGTTGAATCTGTTTCTATACACCATGTTCAGCCTATGGAAGTAGAGCCATCCCACAGTCGTTATTAATAAACTTCATTAATGATTTTTAATAAATTTAATTTTAAATAAATATGTCTTATTTTTATTTTAATGGATAGTAAAAACACTTGTATATAAATATATAGTATTTAATAAAGAATCATAATACAATTTAATAAAATTATGGATGGAGTTAGTGTTTACATTAAAGCACTAAATTAAATAATAATAGAAAAATTGTAAAAAGAAATAAAATTGATCATTAAACTTAAGTATTGTACTTAAACATAATATAAATTATAAAAATACTTGAAACAAGCATTGACTAAAAATTGTGATGTAAGATTGAGTATTATAAAAATGTTCCTGTCAACTTATTTAAGAATAAATAGTTATCTTTTAAATGTGAGCAAAATCAAACACGCTTGTGCAATATAAAATCCCATGTGTCCTTCCATCTCAGATTCATGAGGTCATTTTCATTCAAATCAGTGTTGCCATAACTGAGAACACTAAATTTAATAAAAGTAAGCAGAACATACGCCAACCACACAGCTATACCTATTATGAACATATTGGTTAAAGCACGCGTTTTTTCTCTTAATTGTAATACAAAATATACGTGTTCAATTACAAATGCTAATAGTAGTATCTTAAATATATAGGCAGGTAAATAGTGATGCAGGAATAGTGTCCGATCCATAAAGAAATAAGGAAGGTAATGAAGCCAATAACCTAAGAAAAGAATGCAACCAGCATTGTAAAACTTTTGTGATGCATGTGATGGTAAATCTTCGCACGTGCGCCGTTGCCTTACAGCATATAGTGCTAATAAAGCACTAAAAACTACAACCGAAAGAGAGGCCGCGTACCATGTAACAAGATTCCCAATCAGGTGAATTTGTGCCTGTAAAGAAGTAATTTTGTATTAAAAGATAATAAATAAATGTCCATACATACTGCCTATACATATATATCCCACTGCTGGGCACAGGCCTTCTCTACTATTTAAAATAAGGACATAGTCCTCTACATGGCACTAGTGGGGTTTGGCAGACTTCACATACCTTAGAAAATTATTGTACAATATTATAAACTTCAATAGTTTAGGGTCCGGTCTGCCAAACGTAAGGTCGTAGGTTCGAATCCACGATTGGTCTATTAATATAAACCATCTCCTACCGAAACCTTAAGCTTAGTTGGAATGGGTCACGAGAATGTTAGTATTTATGCAAAAATAAAATAGTTTTCATTAAAAAATCTTACATTGGAATGAGGGGATAGCCAATACGCAATAGATCGTGCGAGAAGAGGCCACTCCGTAGGCTCGCTAGCAAACATGTGTCCACTCGGAGCATCGGGTGCGTGCGCCACCATCTTATACTGCAGCTCCATGAACTTGGCCCAAAAGGATAGCTGTGTAGCGGTCGTTGGAATCATCTCCGCTGAAACGAGCTCGCGTTCCCGTTCGCGTCTGTCTTCAGCTGTAATGGAGCTTTTATTTAGTGTTTACCAATGTATTGCAATCACTCGTTAAAAATGTATGCCTTTTTGTTTAATTTGTGGCCTCACCAATATCACATATGGGACCTCATCAGCTTACTGAAAAGGGGAAAGCGATAATTGCTACCCCGCTAGGATTAAAATGACATGACAGGGTTTTTTAACGGACTTCAAACAAGGAAGAGGTTCTGAATTCGTCTAAACTATTTTTATTTGAAAACTGATGCGTCCCGTATGGTCCAGTTTTGACAATGGTATCCATAAAAACCAGTCTTAAATTTTTATTTAATATGCACGACAAATGGACGAATAACTCAATATCACGCTAAGCGATGATTCATTTCCTATTAGATTGATGTTCTGATTCCTACGAATTCCTTCGATAAATTCGGAAATACAAAAAAAAGTGTTCGCGCGCAATAACGTTTGATTCGATTTGAAGTCGGTACCTTTTGTATATCGATGTTCTTCGACATTCCATATTGTGTCTTGATGCGTCAAAACTTTATCAGCTACGACTTCATGCTGGTGGAAGCCCCAGGCAGGTAATTGTCTCCCACTAAAGCGTAGAGCTGAATTGGAGTCCACATGTATGAGTCTCACGAGAGACCTAATACTATCCCACGTCGCATCTTCTTTGTCCCGGTTCACTATCTCCACTCGCCAGAGGTTCTGGGTCGGCATTGATACATTGTAGTCAATGTAGCACGACACTTCCTGTGCTAATAATACACAGTGATTAGGCACTAAAAAAGCTTTAAAGTGTGATTGATAACAAAAAATTCTTAATACTATAAATACATCAGTTCTGTTCAATCCACTGCCGAAAATAGGTCTTGCCCAATGCCTTACACCACATACGATCCTCCGCTTTCCGCATTTAACCACTTCCTGTTAGCCTTATGAGTTCGTCGGTCCTTATGGCAGAAGAGCGCTATATGGCTCTCCGACTCATACGCGGTCTCCATTCCAATACTTTCCTTACTCCAATACACACAATGCCGGCACTATCTGCCGTGACTGTGACGGCAGATGTTGCCGGCCCTCTGCCACGTCAACTTGCCGGCTCACTGCCACATCAACTTGCCGACTTTAAAAGCTACGTGGACTAAATTTCTTCTCCGTCGAATACCTACGTTTCTGATTCTACCCCGTAGTGATATGCCAAGCATAGCCTTTCCACCGCTTGTTATGCGACTTAAAGTTTATAAACCAACTCTACAGTCACAGTCCTAAACTCTGCACCATAGATTCATAGCTGGAAGGATGCGATGGTTGAAGACTTTTGTCTCCAGGCATTGAGGCATTGGCGAATTGTTGAATTCGCCATACGATATTTTTGAATGTCTAAATATCCACATAACATATATTATAATTGCCTGTGATTGGGGTGAGACAGGTGCAGCAACATCATGAGAATTTAACGCCCGACTTGTGATCCCATGCAGAAGTTGCACCACATCGCCTTGTCGGATAGAGTCCGGAGGGCTTGTCACCGCCAACGAAGCCTGCTCAGGTCGTTTCACTATCCACCAATTGTTAACGTCTTTAAAACTGTAGCAGGTGACTTGCTGTTGGTGAGAGGAGCCCCTCCCATCTGTATAACGAACAGGATAAACATGGGCGTGGGAGTGCAGCCAACATGTTCGGCCGTGAGAGTGCCTGTATGAAAAGAAACAATATTAGAATGATAAAATATATAGTTAAGGGTAACAATTTAAAATAAAATCTACCTTAGTGTAATTTGTGATCCATGAGAGACATGCAAGGGCTGTCCTCTCGTTATACTAGCAAGTCCTCCTTGAAGTGATGCTTGAAATGCACTGGTCATTATACTGTCATGAGGCCCGGCTTTTGGAAGCATTGCCAAATGTGCATAAAATACGCCTACATATAATGTCAGGGGTAATGCTATCAAAACAAACAATCTCCAAAACGTAGATAGCACAAGTCGTAAACTTGATTCAGTACAACCAATTCTTCTCCACATTTGTCTTCCAACTAAAAAAATTGCTAGGTAATATGTGTATATGCCTGAATATTTGACTCTGAAAATAAAATGCCATGATACATAGTCTTATATTTATAATACTTGCATACAAACAGCAAAATTTTAATGTAAATATTAGTACTATAATAACTATAGATACTGTGAAATTCTTGAAAAATCACATAAAAATATTAAATTAATTATACTTGTTAAATATAATAAATAAGAAGAGTAAAAAATTATTTTATTTTTTGGGTACAGTTGTCATTTAACTATAGATAATAAATCATTTAATGTGTGTTTTAGGGGCAGTGGGACCACTGAACATAAGAAGAGATGCATGCTTCTCCAATATTTTTTTTTAAATGCATGCATACTTACGAAAAGCAACAGCCAAGAAAAATAGCACCAACACATAGCCACACTACAGTTGAAGGGCCTGTTTTAGATGTGCTTTTTATAACACAATAAATTCCACATAAACCGAACAATATTTGTATGCTTTCTAACAACATAAACCTTGATTGTGCTAGAAAACCATTCTCTGAAATAAGTGCATAATAAATTTATAAATTGTGTGGAAAGTCTATAGGAAGCAATTATTTTGTAAAGCACAAGTATACTAACCAAACAAAACTAAAAGAGCTGCAAGAATAGCAGTCCACTGATATGATGAGATTTCCCGCATAAACTGATAAGTAACACCCACAAGCAGACTACCACTCAAAGCAGGAACCAAACGTAAGGCTTTAATAGGTACAGATTCTGTGTAGGGTGATCCTATTTTATCAAAAGTGAAGTTGCCATTATATCCACCTAGTCTACCAGCCAGATACAATAATTGTTTACCAAGTGGTGGATGTGCATCGAAAAAAAAAACACCCTTAGTATACAGTGATACATATCTGCCATAATGTAATTCATCAAAGCTGAAAATAATTTTAAACATAGGTTATCTATTTATGATAATTATAATTAATACAACATATAGTAAGTTACAAATCTTAATTACAAAAAAGCTTTCATTTCGTTTTATCAGAAAAGAGATAGCTTTTGCTGCTTAGCTTTTTATGTCCCATGTGTGGTGGGCTAACATATATTTTAGTTAAAACAAATTAATAAGATGACCTGTCCTGTAAAGCTATTAAATACATATTTTGCAAGTAGTCCGAGCTGGTTGGCAGGAACCAATGATATGTTCTTCTGACATAAAACGATGTTAATATTATAAAACGATATTAGTTCGTAACTAATATATACTTCATCATATTTTTATCGTAAGTTAAGTAAGAATATATATGATACATACACTATATAACGAGGTTCCTCTAAATTGTATAACCGTGTCCAGAGTGCTAGCGCCATTATTATTAAAAACACAATATCAATTTCCAATTTTAAATTAAGGGCTGTCGGACAGTTTTCATAATTTTTAACTGCAATTAGTTCTGCAGATGTTTCCAGTGCACTGTCTGCAGGTGCCCCATCTCCCTGTCAAGAATTAAAAAACCAGTTGAATGCAGTATTTCAATTAGTTATTTTGTGTTTCATTAAAAAGATATATAAAAATCACTTACAACTTCTCTTTTTAATATTACAGACGAATCTTTATAACACTTTTCTCCGAGTTCGTTGACCTCAATAGGTTTTTTTTTATCTTTACGTTTTCTAACACTTTTCTCTGTATCCATACTGAAGCTTTACTGATTTTCTTTTTAAATGTGTATGTATAGTAATTAAGCTCAGAAATCAAAAAATAAAAGCCATAAATATTCAAAGGAAAACTAAAGTTTAACTGTACATTTAGATGTTTGCATTAAGTTTGGCATTGTTGATTTGTTGATAGTGTCAGGGTTGAGTGTTGACAGGTTACAATACTAATATATGTAGATATCAACTGGTATTGCTCTCATTAGACGAAGTGATAGCTCTCGGAATATACCTGGGTATACTTATTTACGTGGTTTTACGTCAGTTTTTTCTTCCGAGTAATCACCTTCTGGTACTCATACAGAGCAATCTGATTATTAACTTTCCCATTCTTACATCATATTCTTTATCTTTTCTTATATTTTCTAAGTTAATTCTTGGCCACGATCTAGGATTATCGTTCAGATATTCCAAATAACCGCCAATAAACAAATTGCGAGGCATGGAGAATTTGGAGATATATCATAACCTTGTATATGATTTTTTTATATAAAGCCGGAAATGTAGACTTCGATGATCCTTATACAAGTGCAAAAACACCTTAGCGCTTCTATTAGATCATTGTTAAGTTCAAACGCAGTCAGTGTTGACTGCATATCATACCTATCTACCTAAGGCCAGGTGATCTGAGTGAATAAGATACGGGACGACGTTTGTTCGTGTCTAATTGGAAACCAGAGTAATATAATTGATTTAACAATCCGATGAACTAAATCTGTCACTCCTTGTCAATAAAAATATCATAATAAACATTTATTTGTTTAATCTTAAACTAAAATAAATAACAATATATAAATTTAATATAATATTTTACAAATGCACATTATGGTTTACTAATCACTAAAATGAAGATAAAGTAAGACACTGTGTCAGTGCAACCTGCAAACAACGTTTGGTTTGGTTGGCATGGTTTGAATAGGTGCTGCCTGCGTGACGTTTATCATTATCTTGATTAGTATTATTTAAAGTGGATTAAGTAGTATTTTACTTTGATAAAAAATTTAATAATAAAAAATATTTGTTGGTACATTATACTTCATTTTTTCTGTTAGAATGTCTAATAACAATACTGATAATATAACAGCGAGGAGCCCAAACTCTGAGCCGGTGTCGGTATCTTGTCCTGTATGTAATCGAGAATTTGAAAAGGAGGCTATCGAGAACCACGTTAACAAATGTTTGTTTCTTAACACAAGTACAGAAAAAACACCGAAAAGAAATAATTCGTACTTAGAAGAAAGTCTAAGTGCAGGAAAACGACTCAAAGTGGATTCTTGTACACATACAATATTGAAAACCAAAGTAGGAAGTTTTAATTTTAGTCACATATGTTACAAAGGTATAATAATAAAGAAATAATGTGTTCTGATTTATTGTTGTACTAGGAAAAGGCAACAGAATCAAGTTCGTCACGTTTAAAGAACTCTGGAGATATAAAATTACTAGAAGGTACCCCATTAGCTGAACAAATGCGACCAAAGCAGTTATGTGATATAGTAGGTCAGATGGAGGCTTTTGGAGCGGGATCTATGTTGCATTCAATATTAGATCAGAAAAAAATTCCTAATATGATTTTATGGGGTCCTCCTGGCTGTGGAAAGGTGAAATTTCATCCACAATTTTATATAAGAAAATTATAGATTCCAGCAATTTTCAATGGCTTAGTTGGTAAATCAGAACAGAGAATAGTTTGCTTCTTCAGTTGCTCAGAGCTTATATACATACACTACACTAAACCAACATATATGCATCTGTTTTTATTCATATTCATTATAAAATTGTGTTTTCTTTTAATAAAAAATTGTTCTTTCAGACATCAATTGCTAATGTTATTGCTCATATTTGCAAAGAAAGTCACAATCTTAGGTATAACAAACTATCTGCAACCATGGCTGGGGTAAACGATATAAAAGAAATTGTTAAAATTGCTAAAAATGAAGCAAAATTCAAAAGACAGACAGTGCTTTTTGTAGATGAAATACATAGGTATGCCGTTTAGACATTTAACACTATCTGAACAGTAGTATGGGCCACACTTCTAGTATTGTATGAAAATATCAGCCTAATTTGGGAAGCACCACAACCTTGCACAATACTATTATAAAGTGGAGTAGAAATATGTAAAACATTTACTATTTTCATATCCTTTGTATGATTATGCCTCACTTGTCAGATACAGAACCTAATAACTGCAAAATGTAGGTAGAAGCTGTCATTGTTTTTTTAGTTGTATTATAATATGTGAGAGGTTTTTTCAAGTTTCTTCCAGTCTTATTTACATAGAGTAAATATTTATAAGCCCAGACAACACTTTATAAGGATACAATTATAAGAATAGCCATAATACCAATTTATAAGAAATATTACATTTTAAATAGTGATATGTTAAAACATTAATATCCTGTTATTGAATTTGATAACTATATAAACATGGTGGGATGAAATTGTAAATAAACAGAGGCTAGAATACTAACTAATATATACATACTAGAGACTAGGCAAGAATACTAACTAATAAACTAACTTCATCAATGTAAATAATAACAGATGGTTTTATGTTTGCATGGTCTATACCATTATTGTAATGTTTCAGGTTCAACAAACTACAACAAGACAGTTTTCTAGCACATGTTGAGAATGGCACTATAATTTTAATTGGTGCAACTACAGAAAATCCATCTTTCAGTTTAAATAATGCTCTTTTAAGTAGATGCAGGGTTGTTGTCTTGTCTAAATTGACTGTTGATGATATATTACAAATTTTAGAAAGATCTGTTGTACAAAAAAAATTAGCTATATATGTTGATACAGTGAAAGATGTAAAAGAAAATATGAAATCAAAGTATGACATTGAAATTTTATTAAATACTGCTTGTTAAATTTATAAATATGTTAACATGTTCTTTTTATCTAATAATCTACTTTTTAGAGATATGGCAATAATTGAAAAAAGTTCCCTGAAGTGGTTAGCGGAAGTGTGTGATGGTGATGCTCGTATTGCACTTGGTGCTCTTGAACTTGCTCTTACTGCTGTTAAGGCTCAAACAGCTGCAAATAAGAATAGTATACCACAAGTCATCACTTTAACTGACTTGCAAAATGGCATAAAGGTGAATAAACAATACAAAAATTATATACAATAATATTGTGCATACTAAGATATGAACATAATTTACGACGAAATTTATTTCTTTAGAGATCACATGTTTTGTATGACCGTCAAGGGGAAGAGCATTATAACATAATATCAGCAATACACAAATCAATTCGAGCAAGTGATGATAATGCAGCCCTATATTGGACTACCAG
This sequence comes from Meandrusa payeni, assembly GCA_029286785.1. Taxonomy (NCBI): domain Eukaryota; kingdom Metazoa; phylum Arthropoda; class Insecta; order Lepidoptera; family Papilionidae; genus Meandrusa; species Meandrusa payeni. The sequence goes on along the minus strand of JAGSMX010000012.1, from coordinate 5,168,074 downwards.
AGCTCTTCATAGTGGCGAAGATCCCTTATATATTGCACGACGGCTGGTACGGATTGCATGCGAAGACATTGGTAAAGTTAAATAAAAATTTGGCCTGATCTTTGTAGTTGAAGAAAAGTATTGGCACATGGTTGCTTGACCGTTTGTTTATGTACTTTAAAGCAATTAATAGTGCAGTGCTACAAAATTCCCATTAATGCATTCCTTACTTAATGATCTAAGCATTGACAAGAGGAAATCAGTTTAGCGTAAAGAGATACAAAGCAGAAGAAACTTTTTTAAACTATTTTTTATGTATCTTGAATAAACAGAATATATAAAAAGATAGGTTCTTGCATACACAGACAGATTATCTTAGCTTTGTTGGCTAGTAAGTTTGATATGCAGCTATAAGCAGAAGGGCTACTGAGCATGAGATTTAAATATCTGCTTCCACAACCTTCAAGAGTCGCCCAGGCAAATTGAGAACATGTTACAAGGTATTAGTAAGAAGTTTATTTGATTTTAGCAATTCTGTCATTAATTATTTGCGCCGTTAGTAGCGAAACCATTTGATGACGTGGCAACTCACGGGCGGATTATTTATTTTACGTGTATCTTTAATGATAATGTTAATCCTATTACCACTTCGTTCCGAATTCCTGATTTTGGTCATGAAGCTGTGTATTATTCTGTATGAACCTAAATACAATAATGTGTCTATTGGTTGGCGGCAGAAATAGACACTGTGGTCAATACGGCGGCAAAATTTGTTAAGTGGTTTCTAGACCAGTTTCACGCCTATTATTATGATGCGAGTCCTTTTCGACTGATGATCATGTATGGATGTGAAAGAGGGACAAGATGGATCAAGGACCGTACTAAGTGGAATTTCGTGAGTCCAGCCTACCCTTCCGCTCGTGATTTTTTGTATTATATACATATTGTCTTGATTCAGTATTATTTTTAACAGGTTTAGGTGATCAAAACGCAATTGTTGAAGCTGTAGCATGTCTTCAGGGATGTCAACATGTAGGAATGCCAGAATGTGATGTTTTGTTAGTCCAATGTGCTGTAAGCCTGGCCAGAGCGCCTAAAAGTCGAGAGGTGTATGAAGCAATGAAGAGGTGCCAGGCATTTTTAAGAGACACGAAGGGAGCTCTTCCGCCTGTACCATTACATTTACGAAATGCTCCTACGAATCTGATGAAAGCTATAGGTCTGCTTATTTATTTATTATCATTGTTTTACAAGTCTCCAGGCATGAAATGTGACGTAAAAGAAGACCTTATCACCGGGTAACGAACATATGGTTTTGTGTTTGGCATTCCATTAAAACGCTGCGATTCGAACGAATGGAAAATCAGTATAATCCCAGAGATCATGAACATGTGAATATTTTATTTCATTGTAACTTTGAGGCCGTCGGCGCAAATTTCAATAAATTAGGGTTAGGTCACTTTAGCGCTAATAGCCTAATTTCTTTAGTACAGCGTAATATTGTATCTGGCTTGCATCTACAAGGTGGAAATCCATTCCTAAACTTTGGGCCGATAATACCCAGATCGATCGATCTATATGTCCTTCTGATAGCCTTTATTTACGTATCGTTGGAATTCGTGTTTAAAAACCTTTTGACTGACGAAACGAACTCGTTTAGAATCCTTGCGAGGTGTAAGGGTTGAATATAATAATCAGTTAGGCAAATTACATGATTTAATTCCCCTTTTCATAATTTGGCACTTAGCGCACTGCTGGCGCCCGTCGTTGTGCAATGGACATGACTCGGACCCCAACGAACCTTGTTCGTGTTTCTTTATATTATTGGAATAAAAGGTCTTTTCCTCTAATTCAGAAGGGCGATTAGGCATTTAGTAAGCTAGTGCGTCTTACCATCTAGGATTGCATTTCCACTTCTACTGGGACCGTCGTCCAGCATTTACTTAGAAATTATATTAAATAAATTACGAGATAAAAATCCATATTTTTATTAGGTCCTATGTGTGACAGGTGGTGAGGCCATTTCCTTACACAAATATTTAGCAGGTGTTAAGTTGAAAGTGGTTTTATTGTACTTCAAAATGGCAATTCGATGGGCTCGAACTCGCTTTTCGAAAACCGAAACTGTTATTTGGACATAGTTAAGGTTTATTAAGTACTGTGTCGTATAAAATATTAAAAACTTCCCATTTGTAGGTTATGGAAAAGGTTATAATCTGCTGCACAAAAATGAATCCGGCTTAAATTATATGCCCGAGGGTAACGAGGGTGTTAATTTTTTTAAAGATGCCTAAAAACGAGATTTCGGCGGAATAAAGAACGGGATTTGAAGAAATAAAATTTTACAATCCTCATGTGTATTTGAGGGTAAAATAATAAGTAAATGTAAAATTTAAATATTTGTTACAGAGTGAAATACACGATTGTTTCAGCAAGTTTTTCTTTATTACTATCGATGGTAATTCTCAAAAATGAAATAATCCTATTATCAATCTTTTATTTGGGATAATTTCATTTCACAATTCTATGACATGTTAAAATTTAATATATACAACATTTTAAACATTTCATTATTTCTAAATCACCTATAAAATTGTACCTTTTGTTAAACTGTTGGCTTGTGCCACAAATTTCGTTCCTATGAATATATAAAAAATAAAATAACATTATTTTTTACTTTACATCTTTTACTATTTGCACATTGTGCACAATTACTCACAACTCCCCTTACATACTCTGACGACATCTTACGATAATATCAGTAGAAAGGTCATTTTACATGTGTTCACAGTAAAATTTTGCTTATCAATAAATTGCTTAAAGAAGGATTATAACATGATATATGAAAAACAGCTTTCCCTATTATGTACAAATTTTAGGTGATTGCCGTGTTGATTTACGTGAGGCACATTGTAACATTTGTGTCCATTAATAAAAATAAAAGTTTCACAATTCATAAGTCACAAATTCAAACTATATCAATGAAAATTAGGTGCATGATACTGAAGTGGTGTAGGAGCGTGAACAAAAGATTGCACTTTTGCAGGACTTATACAATAGAATAATACTAACTTAACTACACTACAAGCAAATTCAAAAACTATTATAATAAAATTTAATTAGAATCAGACTTCTAATTTAAACCCTAAACATGGAAGGAACATAATAAATTACAGTTATGCTGATCATTTTGTGTCGAAATTTTGCCTACATAAACTAGTAGCACACAACATACTTGCAACATTAAATCAGGTCAAAAGTTCGTAAAATAAATAATTGTTATGTAAAAACATAAAAATGTGTATAAGTGGAACGTTTGCAGATTTAACAAAAATGTAACTGAGTATAGCTAATGCTAAAGGCTAACTTAAAACACATAGTCCGCACCAGCCATATCAATTGCCCAGCGGAACTTATCGCGCTGTGTTTTATTGTAGATCTTTTCTATGGGTACACCATGTTTCTTGCACCTGTAAGTTAACAATGCTGATTACTCATCACTCAATTTAATTATATTTGATTTTATATTTTCTACTTTTGACTACCACAGGAGCTCAACATCTTAAAAATTAATGATAGTACCATAGAACAACAACATCATAATCAGCAAAATCAATTAGCTATTAATTAAATTTTGAAAAGAAAACGACAGATTACAAAATTTGTGTTTTTTAGTTGTAAATGGAACACGGATGTAAAATTAAAGCAACAATAAGGAATGTAAGAACTCACCAAGCAACTGAGATACGCGGGTCAAGATAATTAAGCTTGGAGGTACCCAAAGCAATTGTTTTGTTTTCATCACGATCAGTCTCTTGGACCTCAAGCTTCTTTAGTTGATCTCGCAGTTTCTCCAAGGCCTTTTTCTTTTTATCGCAAGCAATTTTCTCTTTAACGGAGCCACGCTTTGCAGCCTTTGTAGATTCTCTCAAGTCCTCTTCTGCCTCATCAATCTGGTCTCTTTTTACTTGGATTTTTTCTTTCAGAGCCTCCATAGACTTTGAATGACCTTGAAAGTAGAATAAACATTTTTTATTTATTGGCACCTAATACTTAGCCACTAGGTTAATACTGTTTTTTATATTCTATATTAGAAATGTTATAACCTTATTTTGATAAACTCTTATATTATTATAGTACAAGTTAGAAAAGTGGAGTCTACACATGTTACACAAAGGGAGCAATCTTAATAAATCTAATAGTTCCAATGTAATGTTTAACCATTAACAATACATCCTTGCAATCAATAATTTTTTTACCATGAAATGAATATTAACCGCAACACCGAAACTGAAAGTAATGTAAATTTAATTTAAGAAGCTAAGATTGTGTGCCTATAAACATATCTATCATCAATGAATATCCTACATGTTTAAAAATACATACATATACTAATTTAGTGTTATAGTATATATAAATACCTTTAGGCACAGCACGTTGATGGTTACATAGCACTGCAACTGCTCGATTAGCCCGATTGTATGCTAAAATCTTCTCAGGTATAGAAATATCAGGATCTGTAAGCTCATCCAACTGTCTTTGTAATGTTATTGAAGCATTATAAGTACGAAAGACTTTAGCAGTCAATCCTGGCATCAGGTCCTTCAAATGCTCATTAAGTGTTTGGGTATTAAGACGGTCAAACAAATCATCACTATCTTTTTTGTTGTCCATAAACAGCTCGAGATTTTTAAACACTCTCTTTTCAACTGGCACCTCATTGTAATATCTAATAGAATCCTTACCAAGGAAATCAAAAACAACCACATACTCTTTACCATCCTTTTCTTTGTGTAGTTGAATGTGTTCAACTCGTAAAGAACAACAACCCACTGTATCGGCTTGTTCATCATCTTTTTCATTACCAGCTCTCAATGCAAGCCTATCAATAAAGTAAAGGGCTACTGCACGCTGCCTAACACGCATCTCTTTTGCCTTCCAGTCATTCCTATAAGTGTCTCTTATCTTGTCTATGCATTTATGAAGCTTTCTCGCTGTTTCATATTTCTGCCAATCTTTTTCTCCCTTCAACTTTGAACTAGGATTTAACATGACATACTTGGCTTGGCCTTGGACATTCTCTGTCCATGATGCTAACCAAGTCACTGTATTGTCATGCCTTACTTCTTTCCATTTATGTCCTGGTGGAGCTTTCGGTATCTTACTGTCTTTCGAACAATTTATCAAGACATCTTCAGGCATAACACGTCTTTTTAACATTCCCATTTTAGGGTGTTCTCCACGACCTCTGAATAACCCAGGAGGTTCTATTCTGAAGTTTCCAATTTTTTCTTTATGACCATCTATTTTACAAAAGCCATATTCTTTTTGTATTTCTTCATTTTTTGCTTTGAGTGCAGCTTTCTCTTCTTTTGTACGATTACGGTTTTTCTCCGACATACTTATAAAATAGGCATTCATTTCTTTAAAATCACATTTTGAGAGATCCTTAATTATCTTTGCTTCTTCGTGTGTCATAACTTTACGCCAATCACCGAAAAAGTTGTTGTTGAAAGTTGACTTGGTGGTATAATCATGATCCAACATTCGTGCGTAAAATCCAGCTACCTCTTCTGTGTCCTGAGATAATTTTACAATTTTACCATCATACCGGAACTTAACATTTTCAGGTAAAGGCTCGTAGTCGGGCGCAAATAAGGGCCCTTTATGTTCTAGGAAATACCACTTTGTTCCATCATCCTTTTTTTCTTCTTCCCACCTACCGAAACAACAACGTTTAAATAATGTTGTACCACGCTTTAAATAAGAGATAGTTTTAATTATACACATACTTCAACCATTTAGAAAATCGGAGTGTTCTGTTATGAGAAGAAAGGCAAATTATAGATCTTATTTTGAATAACCTTACACCAAAAGTAGCAAACATCTTATTGTCAAAGATAACCTAAACTACTCCTGTCACTTCGAATTGACACTGCCAGCGCCATCTAGTTGTACTGCCATACACCATTAAAAAATTGCTAGCTAAGAAATTTCAACAATACAGTTGTTATTTCAAGCAATAGTGTAGTAATAACCTAAAGGCCAGGCGTTCGTCTTATTCGTCAGTCAATCGTAGTTTAAGTTTTCGGTTCATAAATTTGCATGTTCTTATAATGTTCTGTTGAGGCTGGAGCGGCCGCTACAACTACAAACCTCAAGCGGCGCGAATATTGTAACTTCGATAGAGGTTAAATATTTGAGCAGTTTGGGGATAGAAACTTTGGTTCCGTGGGGTCCTAGTGCAAACCCACTTTTTTAATGTGATAGCTAAGATTGGTCGACACATCTGGTGACCAGAGGGCTGGTTTATACTTTGCACAAAGGCTGAGCATTGCCATACAATGTGGCAATGCTAGCGGCTGCCTTCAGGGCACTTCTTGGCACGGTTAAATTTTTTGTAAATATTTTGTAAAATACCTATATTGTAAAATTTACATGTTAATTTAATATTTTACTACATATCTTTTGGGTAACATTGACATTAGTCTACATAATTGAGAGTATGAAATATGCAGTAGTAAAAAGGAATTGAAACAGTATCCATAATTATGTACATCTTAACTACTTACAAATCAAAATGAACACCTCTCATCCTACTTTATGTTATATCTACTTATACAGATTTATAATTTGAATATAATAGTTCAAAATTGTTTACCATTTCCAAACCTCTTGTTCATCCTCTTGATTTTTCTTGCGTTTATTTGGACTAGGGCCAGTATTTGTTTCAGTTTTTACCTTTGTTGTTTTTGATTTTTCTGATTTCTTTTTCTTCATTTTTGGAATCTCTTCTTCTTCTTCATCATTAAAAGTTGGTTCTAAAACAAAGTGGTATAATAATGAAGAATGAATGCCAGCATAAACACATGTAGAAAATTAAATCAACATGTTATGTCTATACAAATATTTTCTGCAAAAGGTCAAATGGTTTACATAATCCTTTAATTTGCAAATCTTGAATATTTTGGTTTTTAATTATATTTTACAGAATTTCTTTTTTTAAATGCACTCCTTGTCCATTCAAAATAAATAAATTCAATAAATATTAAAAAATACAACAAAATAAAACTTATTGGGAAATATTTACAATAACAAATAGGTCTACAACTAAAACAATAATTTTAATATTTAAAAACTCTAAATAATAAGTAAAACTACTAAATAAACTATAAACCTTTACCAAAACTAAAAATAAAACTAGATAATGTAATTTGTATTTGATTTTGTAATTTTCTTTTTTTAATCTATACTGGACAGCAATGGCCCACAATTATTTCAATTTCACCAATCCTATTGTTGGTGTTTTCGTAATGACACTCAATATTCCACCATTAACTTTCTTGATCATATCTCTGTCCTTACTAATCCAGTGTTTAAGTACAAACCACCCAACTCTTCTCTGTTTACAACATGCCTGAGCCTATATTTTGTATTCTTGCAATAATTTTATCATGCATGCCCTTATAAAGAGTAGAATTCCTGCTGAACATTCACCACACATACGCAGTCTCCTTAACTCAAGAAATTAGTATTCAATATTAAGTCAAATTCCTAATATTTTCATTAAAGTTTAATACAAACCTTTCTTCACTTTTTTCTTTGATTTCTTACGTTGCAGCAAAGGGGTATCCTCTTCACTCTCACTTGCCAAGCGTTTTTTGGCCCCAATTCGCTCCAACTTAGGAAAATGCAGAAAGTTTTTAATTAAGTGTGCAGTGAACAGTACAAATTGTTAGTACGGTTATTGATACAACAGAACACATGACATCATTGAGATTAATATCTGCTGTTAAATAGGAAACAGCTTGAAACATTGAGTCAACCAGTATACAATCACTGAGAAGATTTCCTAGCGAAATATATGGATAAGCGAAATGGATAGATCCAACAATCTTTCAATCCAAAAAAAGTAAAATATTGTCAAATACTTGAATTACACTTTACTCTTACAATGTGTAAGAGTAAAGTCTTATGTATATAAATTCACTAAAATTAGTCATCATTTATTGCTTGGTAGCAATAGGCTTTGGTCCCATTAGGAACAGATATGTTTGTCTATTCCCTGCTTGGATTAATATACAGTAAGACTCCATTTAACATTTGCTTTAAAGAAATTATCTAAAACATGAAATTATTTAACTTTGGTTGGTTTTACCTGTTGTCCTGACAAAGATATACATTTCTATATTTAACTGCATTTCTCAAAATTACCATAAATTGTGCTTTCTCTTGGGTGTCCCTCTATGATTATGTTATGGATTTTAGACTTACCAATGGAGTATCTTCTTCACTATACTCTTCAGGTGGGAGTTCAGATAGTGGTTCATCTTTAAATTGTGATAAAGAGTAGTCACATGATGAGGCAGTTGTGTTTGCTATAGCAAACCCATCTTCACTTTCTTCTTTAATTTCTCTTTTAATTTCAGGATCATCAATCTGAGGGATAAAAATTATCAGCACACATAAATTAAAAAAATTACAAATTGTTAAAGTAACTTTGAATGTGCATTTTACATCAATACTACATATTAACATAAATGTACCTGCATTGGTTCTTCATTTAGTTTGGACTCTTTGAAATCTAGCTCAGATTTTACTTTGTTATGATGATCTGAAGAACTTTTTTCTTTATCCTTAGATCTGTAAATATTCAAAATATTATATGATACATAATAACTATTAAAAAAATTGTGCTAATAATATATTTTTATGTGGAACCTGTGTTTGTCTTTAGAACTAGACTGTTTATCACTGCGATGTTTGTCACTGCGATGGTGATCTTTTTCTAGGTCTCTGTCTTTAGATTTGTAGTCTTTATCTTTGGAAGATGAAGAACTTTTATGATCTCTGTCCCTCTCTTTGTCCTTAGAAGACAACTTCTTCTCTCCATCACTGCTACTATGCTTATGTTTGTCACGATCACTCTTCTCTCTATGTTTTTCTTTGTCATTACGCTGTTTATCTTTGCTGCTACGATCCTTATCTTTATCTGATCGGTCTTTGCTATTTTCACTTCGTTCTTTGTTGTCTCCACGATCCTTATCCTTACTAGATGATTTATGAGAACTGCTATGATTTTTACTGCTTGAATGTTTGTCTCTATCTTTATCCCTATAAAGATATTAATATTATTAAACTTAGCTAAAAGGTAGAATCTAGAAAAATTACTTATTTATAAAGAGGCAGTAACTAATGGAAAATTCTGGAATTTTAACCTGCTTGAGCTGCTACTATGTTTGGATGAGCTTTTGTGGTCACGTTCTTTGTCGCGGTGCTTGTCTTTACTTGAAGACTTGTGACTACTCTTATGCCTATCGGAACTGCTGTATCCATTGTGGACTCCGTTCACGTGTTCATTTTTACTGCCATTTACCTTTCTCTGTGAACAGAATAATTCCAATGACATCTCATCCATAAAAATAATTTTGTAATATTTTTAAATTGAAATAAAATATATAGTTTGTTTAATTAAGAAAAAACGATTTACATGAATTTGTTACATTTAAATTATGCCACCCGACCGACGCTTCTACAAGACTAGAGAATTGTCGTTGACGCCATATTGGGACTTAGAAAATTTTCGCTTCGAATCACTACTGAACACCAGTAAACAATAAAATTCACCAATTATTGAATGCTAAATCACACATAAAAAGAAACTACACACAAAATATAGTTAATATGCATACTTACTGCTTCACAATCATTGTCACTGGCTGGATTTTCTACACTCATTTTGCCCACGTATAATGTCCCTTGTACAAGATTACATGAGGTCGTGGGCCGGTTGAGCGAACGCAAATTCTAAGTGCCGCGATGTGACGAATGCGCATGCGCTACCCGTAGATTTAGACAACTTCAGGTGAATCAGTTCAATGTTCTCATTTGTACAAATTTCAGACCAGTGATAATGTTGCTGTACTAGAAAACAAAAAAATACATGGAATATTTATTTAAAAAATATATTGATTTTCAGTAGATTCTATAGAAAAAATCATCATCAAATAGCGATGGGCTCACCACCTGTATAAGCGCGGATGCCCTCTTTTATTTCCGAAGTGTCATTGTTATATTACGAAGTTTTTACGCTTTTTTCTCTTTATTCTTCCATATCGTTGTCGTTATGGAGTGGTTACATATTCTTGGATTATCGTAAACCGTACGATTTTTAGGAGGTACCTAGTATATCTTCGATATAATAACGAATTCCAATGGAACCATATTAAAACTTATTAAAAATCTATGAACCAAATGAAAAAATAAATAATCATAATAATAAAAAAATACGACAAATAGAGAACCTCCTCTTTATTTGAAGTCGGCTAAAAATATTAAGATCCAAGCGACTTTTGTCTGTTAGTTGTCAAAACGTCAATTTTTTTAAGTCTGCGAATGTGTACAGTCAATGGTGTTTAATTTATGACTGTCGAAGCTGTTCATTGAATCGACTGAATAAAACGGAACAATTTTTATGAATTGCTATTTACTTGTTGAAACAGAAATTGTATATCATGAGTACTGTAGAGGCTGGTGACTTAAATACCAAAAATGACGACAATAATTTTGGTGGCATAAATCGTGAAACCTCTTCTAAATTAAGAAGTAAAAAGAGGGAAGCTGACTGTGATAACAACGAGAAAAATGCTCATAGTAAGGTGGAACATGCAAGTGTAGTTGCTGCACATTATAACCATATTGAAGAGAAGGGCATAAAGGAAAGATTTAATTCCCCAATTTTTTATTTACGGAACTTTAATAATTGGGTTAAGAGTGTATTAATACAGGAATATATAGATAAGATAAGAGAGAAAAACTACGGCAAAGCTTTGAAAGTACTTGATATTTGTTGTGGAAAAGGTGGTGATATAAGTAAATGGCAAAAAGCTCGAGTTGATCATGTTATATTTGCAGATATAGCCGAGGTATCTGTACAGCAGTGTCAAGCACGTTATGAAGACTTAAAACGAAGATGTGGACGATTATTTTCTGCAGAATTTATTGCAGTTGATTGTACTAAAGCACCCCTTAGAGATAAATACAGGGATCCATCTATAAGTTTTGATATAGTCAGTTGCCAGTTTGGCCTACATTACAGCTATGAAAGCTTGGGTCAAGCTCGAAGAATGCTTACTAATATATCAGAGTGTTTAACACCTGGTGGATACTTCTTTGGAACAATACCTAATGCAAATGAAATTGTTTCTAGAGCACAAAAATCAACTGATAATATGTTTGAAAATAGAATATATAAAATAAAGTTATTATTTGATCCTAAAAATGGTTATCCTCTCTTTGGTGGTAAATATGACTTCCACTTAGAGGGAGTAGTGGACTGTCCGGAGTTTTTAGTGAATTTTAATTTATTTGTTAAACTTGCTGCTGAGCATGGCCTTGAATTAGTATACAAAGGTGGATTTTCAGATTTTTATAATGATTATTCAGTAAGCTACAAACAATTGTTGCACAGAATTATGTGCTTTGAAAGTTATCCAGCACCACCTGGCAAAGAGTTGATTGGAGATGAAGCAGATTATGAACATGTAAAAACATATTTAGAAAATAAAGAAGAGACTGAAAATGATCGGCTCGGTACTATGAGTTTTAGTGAGTGGGAAGTAGCAAGTAAGTCAGAGAATTCAAAACTTTAAATTGCTTTGACAATTCTATTATTAATCTGTGATGTTGTTTGTTGCAGCAATATACATGGCTTTTGTATTCAGGAAATGTAAGACAAGGTGGGATACAAATGGAAAGCCAACATATGTCAGTTATTCATCAAAAAATGAACCTGGGAAATAGCATTTACAATATACTAGGTTTAGTAGGGCATTTAGTTGCATGTATTTCCTGTTATTGCCAATTTTCCTTAATATTGAGAATAAATTTGAATCAAGTTTTTGAGTGTCACTGTTCTACATGAATATGTATTTATGAGGCCTTGTAAGAAAATATTTTTAATATGATTAAAATAATATAAAATAGTAAAATAAATTCATTTTCATTTTTATTCTCATTGAATATTGTTTATTAGTATTCTTTTCACATAAATTTTATTTCCTTATTCTGTTGAATAATTAGCTGTCACTGAAAAACCTGCAACCATAGTGAATATTCTCTCTAAAATTTCAAGTGATTCAATTGGAGCACTAACAGATCTGTATGGGAAAGCCCTCAAGCTAGAATGCTTTTGCGTCAAGAGTGACAGTGCAAGCTGCTATGTGTTGTTCTCATAAGCAAGCCACTGTATATATTGAGCAGAAAGAATAAACACTGAGAAAGTATGATTAAGTATGCAATTTTCTCACTACCTGTACCTACCAAGCCAAACATCACACTTGAAAAAGAATTTCATCTATTTACTAGCCTATGCCATTTAAATTACGTCTAATTACTGCACTTAGCAATTTGTGCATGTGTAATTTGAAGAATTTCAAAAAATCCTTTGCTTTCCTTTTTTTTCTTATGGAATGAGCTGAAGAATGCTAACCATTTTTTTTTCACAAATATTACTATCATCCCTTTTAACAATTCCAACTAAGCTTAAGCTTGTGCTAGGAAATGGTTCATAATAGTCGAATGGTGAATTGGAACCTACGACTAATCGATTCGCAGACGGTTAAGAAGGACAGAGGACAGAAGGATAAAACGGTTAGGCTATTGACGCTTGACGCTTCGATAATTGAATTTTAATGCATAACAATGATAGCATACCAACAGACGAAGCGCTATGTCAACATAAACAATTAAATAAAGAAACTAGTACTAAAAAAATGTTGACGCATTTTTTTAATATGTTACTTGTTAATTTCGATACATTTCTTGACGCCTCTCGCTACCTTTATTAAGCCACGTACGCAAATAATATTTGCTTAACTATTCCACTTTTAGGACTGCCATATGTAGTAGTCATTCACTCCGTGGTCCAAAATATTATAATGCCTCTGAAATTATTGCTTCTGAGTATATAGGGTATGTAAGTTGCTTTCTGTCGAGAAAGTTATATAGTTCCTTCACTAAAAGTTCCTTCTACTGTATGATATATTAAATGTGTAAATAACGTTTGCGTAAATGTTGATAAAATAATTAAACCGTGAAATACAAGAACAAATTAAAAAGAACTGTAGTCGCAGATTGTTTTGTGACTTCTGTGTTTTGTTTGAGTAAGCGAGTAGGCAGTTAAGCGCAGGTTCGTGAGCCGGGGCTAGGGGGCGGTGGCGGGGGCCTCAATTCCGTTACGTGTGCGCTCGCGGCGGCCAGCGGTGCGCGGTGCCACGACGCGGACGTGCTTCACTCAGTTCGTGCGCGAAAGTCATTACCTGCGTCACTTTGATCGCATTTCCTATACACGCAAACTTCTACCGGCACGGTTGGGCAGAGCAAAACATTTCAAAAAGCAAGGATGATTAGTATTTGTTCTAAAGTGACCCAGTTATACACGATCGTTGTATAAATGCAATACAACCTTGTGTTGCGAGAAAGCGAGTGACGTCAGAGTGACCGGCCGGGGCGATCATATGTTGTACGCGGATGCAGTGATGGAATGTGGTGTGTTGTTGTGGTGAGGTGCAATGGTGCAGTGTGTATGATTACCTGGTTTAAGGCCGTAGCTTCGCCCGGGCGCAAGTGTTCTGCAGGAACCATGCGTAGAAAACGATGAGCCAAGATGCGGAGAGCTTGGTAATGTCATTTTTATTTTCAGACTTGTTCTTCTAGTTTGTATTGCCTCTAGTATTTTTTTCTGTTGCTGGTTCACTAGTACGGTCACCAAAAAAGAGCGTGTTACTTCTATGAAGGATAACCTATTATTGACAAATTTATACGTCTGCAGAAGGCGATTACAATCCTTCTATTTATAATGATGATTTTATAAAATGTAAACGTTGCCTACGCTCGTTCTAAACAGTGATGTTCAAGGCTACTCAAATGCTTGAAATCTCATTGGTACCAACATATTTTATCGCGAATTTTTTCGTGTAAATGGAATGTGTAAATTTTGTAATTTCCTATCTCGATTGACGTTGGTGAATTACTGGTTTACACACACAATAATGTAATCGAATTTGAATTTGTTGTATATAAATTTTGTGTCTCGTTAAAATATATTGTGTAGGTTTTTTATTTGCTATACTGTTATTGGCAGATCTTACTGTAGTGTGTAAAAAGTGATCGCATTTATAATAATTAATTTACTGTGATTACAAGATTGAAGATTAAAGAACGTTAAGATATTTTGCAACTACACGCGGTATGTTAAATAAAAAATTAAAAAAAAAAAAAATTAAATCTATCGTAGATTAATTTTTAGTTGGTTGGTAGTAGAACTTTAACTGCTATGTACTAAACCATTGGTAAAAATCGTAATAGGTTTTTAGCACATTGTCTGATGTCAATTCGATGATACTCCTGACTTAAACCTGGGGATACCCTGTTCACGTTTCATCTATTCTTTCGTGGCCAATTATACTTAAAAATCAATTTAAACTTTCCAGGGCTAAGAATTTTCACCGAACCGTGATGTTGTTAAAATATTTTTTCGTCAATTAACTTTAAGCTATCGAAATATTTTTGTTTGAACAGCTATCATTTTATTTATTTAGGTGTATGTAATCATTTGGTGCAATACAGAATAGACGTCGTATCTTTAATTGAACATTTTTCGATCTCTGACCATAATTGTTATATTTATAATGAAAAAGCAGTGATAGCATAACGGTTAGCCGGTTGACTTAACGATCTTATAGTTAAGAAATTCTATTCCCAGCCGACTTGTACCAACAAGTTTCAGTTTATCATGTAAATAAAATCACTTGAAATACATATGAGAAGCCCCAATAACGGTGAAGAGCGGACAGCAATTTCGGTTTGTGTCTACCGCACTAAAAACTTTTACAGGACGTGAGAGCTTATTTTAATTTTATAGAATGAACTTGGCACATGTTTATTGCTTATTTTCTGGTTGCTTAAGTGAATGGTCGAAGTCACAGAAATAACAATACCGGCCTGTCGATTTATTGGTATATACCAAACGCCAGTCATCACTGCAACAAGTAGTTAATACAGTCGTATTGCAATATTTATTGTCTTGTTTCAGCAATTTCACTTGTTTCGTAACTGTACGTGGGATCCGTTGTTATTAATGCACAGAGCGTGGCGCAACAAACGTGTATTCTGTAAATAGTAAGGCTTGTTCCAGTAAATATTTTAGCTAAATAGAGAGGAGTTATGGTAATCCTGTCGACAAGCTACAGATCGAGCCGTGGTCCAGGTCTCTTGAGTCAGGATACTATTGCCTTTTGATTTATTTGATTTTGGGCTACCGGTTCTGAGGAAAGGGGGGGTTACTGAGTAAGAACCTCTCATATCCTCAGGTATCTTCTTGAAGATCCTCCCTCTTAACTTGACCTCCCATTAACAAAAAAAGAATACCATTGCGTCTAATGTAACTGCCCAAGCAGAAGTTACCTTCTCTCACTAAGTTGCTCATAATAAAGCTTCAGGTTGAGAGATCAAAGAGTTTGGCCATCTCATAAGTTGGTAAAGTTTTAAAAGCATTCGGGCTAAAGGTGGTAACCCATTACAGAAATAGATGTCCTTAACAACGGGTGAGCCGCATGTTCGTTTACACCTATTCCTATATTGTTTTTTACTTATAGTTGAACCTCATCAAATTATGGTGCACGTGGAAATATTTTGCCTTAAATATACGGATAAATAAATCAGTACTAATTAAGGTAGAACTTTTCCTTGTGATTAATATTGGTAACAGATTAAATTATGCGTTTATTCCATTATATATTGGAATAATCTCGGAAAGTACTGAAACGATTTCAAAAATTCTATTATTGATAGAAATCTACAATATTCCTATCCCGTTTCAAATCGTAATATTTGTGAACTCAGAAATATTAAGATTTGAAACGGGACATTTTATTTTGTTGAAACGTCGCTTTTCTGCTTTATCGGCGTGCATTAACGAAATTGTTGAAAATACTAAAAAATAATGTACTACATGAGTCAGCAATGATCTAACAAAAAGTTAAAATAAAGCTATAAATAATGTTATTTATATTTATACAAGAAAATTGTGAGGTAGTCATAATAAATATAATGCGTAAATAGATACACACCGATAACATGGTATTTATGTTGGTCGCCATTTTATATTTCAATTCACCGGAACTACATTGAACTACTTTCCCTAATCGAAAATAGCTGCGGCGTGGCTACCATGTTATGTCAAATCTTTTTGACTCTTCCGCTTTGAATACTACTGTTCTCTTATCTCTGGTTTGATATCATGTTTTTTGACGTGTAGTAAGCGACAATTATGACTTCATTATGATTAATTCTGCACACATTTCAACAGTGGCAGAGCCATGACTTCTCTAGCTATATTTATAGGCAATGTATTACGAACTCATGGAATACCGGCGTGAACTGATGAATGATTGCCTACATCTTCATTAAAAAGGATGGTATTTCTGCAATTTTGTCAATAAGTGTTTGTGGTCCACGTGTTCGTTTGTCGTCTGTTCCGATTAAAAAACATTAAAAAAAATTGTTATGCATATTCCCATTTAAATGTGTTTTATTATTTTTTAAAGTATTAGCCATTCTATAATTAAACAACCGCATTTTTCTGTAGAAAGTGCGAGTAAGCGGCGCGGACCATAAGCAACAACTACTTCCTGTTTGATGGCGTGTTCTCTTTAGGCATATGGCGTATATATATATATAATACCTGCGCCAGTAATAACAGTGCGAGCGATGTAGGCTGTTATTTTACTTTTGTTAGTAAATATAATTAGACATTATTTTAAGTTAAACAAGTATATTTAGGGGTAACAACAAAACATTCAGTGACTACACGCTTACGCAAGAATGTTCATCTAAATTTGTCCTTGTTTTTTGTTTGTTGACGGGGGAGGGGGTGAGGGCGGCTCTGCACTGTGCTCTCGGAGCACGTAACGGGGTGAGGTTAATCCCCCTTCCCCCATGTGCAAGGCGACACGGGCCAGATGCCGCCATTCTTCCCGGATCCACTTCACCGTACGACAAAGGCCCCCACCCTTGTCTGAACCCTAGGCCCCTTTTTGTGTCGCCTTCTACGACAGGCAGGGGATAACGTAGCTTTCAGCAAGTAAGGACATCAAGCCAGGGACATCAGCCCAGAACTACAGGGCTAATGTCCTTGTTTACGTTAAGGAATACCATGTCTTGGATTGTTATAAACCTACCAAGATGTAAAGCAACAACCAATACAACCTTACAATATCGCAATCGACAAACATCTTTCTACACTATTTTCAATCCTTCCCTGGCATATCTACTGAACTTTTACTTTTGTATTCAATTTTAGCAAGTTTTAATAATAATTTAACGTAAATAAGTCATACGGATAAATTTAGCGTAAGGCCACTTCTGCGCTGATACCCTCAAATTAGGGCGCTATATTGTATATGATATATATATATTAAGAACTCCTTTTTTGAAATCTGGTAATAACTTGCGTAACAGCTGTTAACTAATCAAACAAATCTTGAATTCTCGTGAGATTCTAAATTGAAAAATGATGATTACATTTAGCTCGTATAAAAAAAATTAAATAACTGTTTGGTATGTGTATTATCAGGGTCAAGTTGTGTAACGAGTAGAAAGTCTTAACTTGAATATTTGTGTAAGAAAGGAATGTATAGTATGATGTAAAACGACAAAAAACGTACGAGGTTTCTCTATGGTTGATTAGTGTTGTTAGCTCGAGTTTTCCCACTTTGATTGATCTAGTGTCAGAAATCCAACATTGGTAAGGTCACTATAACGATTTCAGCTGTTGCACGAATGGGTCAGCACTATTGGGGAAGTATCACAACTTCGCAAAATATCGACATGTAGTGGAAAAACTTATACAAATACATTTTTATTGGTAATTATAATAAATTATTAGTCAATCTTTACAATTTACATTCTTAAATTAGATAATTGGGCAAGAAAAACAATAAAAAAATAGTACGTCAAAATAATAAAAACTCCATTTGGAGCACTAGTCGAACCGTTTCCTCCCAAAGCTATCTCATCTAAAGCAACAACTTCAGCCGAAAGTTCTCTCGGTAGGATTCGTGCTAGATTACCTAATAAAGATATGGTTGATTATGGCCTTAGGGTAGGGATGTTCATGCCAAAAATATATCGATATATTTTTCGATACAATATATCGTGAGGTTGTATCGATACTACGCGATATTGTACAAATATATCGATATATTTATTACATATCGAAATTTATTTATAATTAATTAGCGCTTAATATTAAATATTAGAAAAGTTTTGCACTAATAGAGTACTCGCCGCATAACTGAGAGGTTCTCACTTCGGATACCAGTCCAGACTATTTGATTTGATTCTACTAGCAGTACAGACTACATGCATTATAAAATTTATACCTCTATATATAAGTCCTGCCATCGTGAAAAGCAGGAGTGTAGTTACATATTTTTTTTTTTTATAATTTCTAAGCAAGTGCTTGACTACGAAACTATGACATACTACACTACACTCTTAGTGATGGTAGCGCAAGTAAGGGTTGTATTTTATTAAAGTTGTCAACCACAAATAAAAGAAAGAACGGAATGCTTTTTTATTTAATTTCTTACGATACTTCAAATATCGGATGAAATTATCGATATAAATATTGATATTAGATAGAAAGATAGCGATATATTGCTTCCATATATCGATATTTTATGTAATATCGATATCTATCGTACCTTTGGGGTCATCCGATGAAGATGCGAATGACTTCAATTTACTTATTTGAATTTTACTTATATATTTTATTATTATTTTCAACCCACTTTAGGAGGAGGTTCTCAATTTGTCTGTATGTTTTTTTTTATATTTGTTACCTCATAACTTTCGACTGGGTGTACAAATATTGATGTTTCGTTTTTTATTTGAAAGCTGGAATGAAGCACCACTGTGCTCCAATCAATGCAATTTGTTCCAATTCTGAAAATAATTAGTCTTAAATTTACATTAAGTATGTGCTCGACAAATGGACGAATAACTCAATATCACGCCAACCGATTTCGATAATTCATTTTTATTGGAAAGGTTAGGTTCTGATTAATTATATTACGCATTATTTCTACGATAATTACGGGGGTCAGAGATTGCTTGAGCTATTATTATTTATCTTCATATTTTTTAATTATTTATCTTTTGTTGATAACTTCTATGTAAAATAAATAAATACATATATATGTGTATATGTATATATATTTATATATGTATATATATATATATATATATATATGTATGTATAGGTATAATATTATCTGTTTCTTTATTTTTCATTTATACTCAATTTGTCCATTTTTATTTTCTAGAATCACTAATCACAATTATAAATAAATAATAATAATATATATATAGTTTAATCATCTATTGATTGTTTCTTAATTGGTTTTATTGTTATTTATCGCTCTATTCGCTACATATTTACAAAAATCAAGGAACTTATTTCTAATCTTTTTATCTAGTATAATTGTACTTATATTTTCTAAATTTATATTATATTTAATATCTAATTCACAATCATTTCTGGCTCTTCCATTTATCAGGCATTCTGTAATTAGGTGCAAAATCGACTCATTTGTGTTTGGATCACAGGGGCACGCGGGACTCGCTTTTCTCTTGAACTTATGCAAGTACTCCACGTCTGTTTTTCCCTGCGATTACAATGTGGGTATTTTCAAGAGTAGAGTAAATAGCCATTTACTAATCTATTGCGTCTTACCATCCAGGATTTTATTTCCACTTAACATAAGGTCAAGCACTCGCTTAGAAAGTATAAAACAGAACTTTGACATTTAACTGCGCATAGTTGAACGTGTTATACTTAAGTGGTAAACAAGCAAAGCAAGTGAAACATAGTTTCTAACATTATAAATTGTTTTGGCGCCCTCGACGGATAGGTTTGTTGCAAATATAAATATGTTTCATGGTCTTTCCTCGATTGTGGGAGAGTTATCGCACCATCCAGGACGATGAGGACGTGCCTTGTCCATCAGACGTCGCGACACAGAATTGGTTTATAAGAGGTGATAGGAACGAAGTTATAATCTACCGACATACTCGTACCGTTTCATAGATGAGTTACCTTATCATTAAAACTCCTTAATAGTACATTACCGAAGCACAATTGATATATCCTTCACATATTAGTTATAAGTGTTACACACGAGATGCTATACTGTCACAATGTAAGTCCAAACGATAACTAGTACACACATTTCCGAACATATTTCATGTATCAAAAGCATGGGTCATTAATATTAAACAACATCTGTAAATGATTCATAGATGGTACAGGCCGCCAGTTGACATGGCGACGTCACGGACTTAAGCTAGTACTACGTAGTACAGTGACATCAGACCGACGAAGATTAGGAAAAGCCGAGAGGTACGCGCATGCGTAGTTTCCCCGGCAGTTGTCTCTCGTTTACGTGCGACAAATCGGCTCGGGTCGCGGACTGGCTTCTCAGTCACACAACGCCGGTCGTCGTGCGCGGAAGGGCATTTCTGTTTGTTCACGTTCAAAGAGCGAGTACATCGTTGCCCTGTTTTATGTTAACATTTTTGTACTTCAATATAAACTTTTGTACAAAAATATGTGTTTTTAAGACTAAGTGAAATTAGTAAATAGTTATTAAATCGCAATTCCAGTTTAACAAGTTCGTTGAGTTTACGTGTTAATTCTTCACAAGTTATTTGCATGGTAATTAACTGTCAGGTATATCAATTAGGGTCCAGCTATCGCAGGATGTAGTCAATGCCAGGTTTAAATTTTATAGCGTGTTATAACGTATTATTTTTTATTTCCGTTATTGTTTTAAATATTTTAATGACTTTTATTACATGATGAGTGTAAACATGAGAATTGTGTATAACAACTACGTTCGAGTTTATTCTCTATCGAATATAAATTTAAAATGTGTTTAAGATGTTAAAAAAATTTCATAATGCATGAGATTTGACAACGAATTGATAAAAGCAACAAATAATTTTCTCATTATTTTTTATTTCGTATTGTTTAAAGACAACGGTTTATAAAAAAAACTAATATCATGAATTGCCATTAACATTCCTAAAAATGAATTCATAATACAGCGTCACGTAGAATTAATTATTGCCACATAACACGTAATAAATAATAAACTAGAATTAAATGGCTGAAGAGAAATATCTATGGTATTCAATCTGGTAAAGCCATTAAAAATAAAAGAAAGAGAAAGGCCAACAAATGAGGCGAACGTATTGTAAGTCCAAAATATTATTGTTAAAGCTGTGTAATCGTCTTTTACTATTGTGTTAAACTCTGTTTTTTCTAAATAACAAATAAAATAATTTCCAAGGTATAATTTAAATATAACATCATGAATAGAACGTTACTCTCGACATAAAACAATGTGCAGAGAGCAGGTAGAAAGCTTATAGAGTATTTGAATGGTTTGTTGAAATTTTGGTCAGGTGTGTGCGGTTTACACCGCTTGCCATCTGCCGTTCTCATTTTAAAAAAGCTCGAATAACACATGTTACTTGTAGATACAACGAGTTCCGAATATAACATATTTACTTTATCCTATATAACATCCCAAACATACGCGTTAAAATATCCGCTATTTCCACCATCCGTAATATTTATTTATATAAAGCAAGTATATTAAAGAATAAAACAAAATGAAATCAAACGTGACGCTTTTAAGGGTCGACGCTCCGCCGATTTGAAAAAGGTGTAGGTTCTCAACTCGTCTGTATTTTTTAATTATATATGCACGTAGTAAAAAATGTATATAAATTCTAAGTTCAGATTGTCTGTTTGATTCGCTGTAATCAGTTTTGTTCTCTTATTCTTGCGATTTACTCGCTCGTCTTATTTGCGTAGAGATAACACACATCTTAAGACCGATGATAACCCGCGTAAATATTATTTGACAACGTTACGTCAATTTCGTCGAAACAAGTACTTTGTGTGTCGGAACTGACTGTAATATAACAAAAATATTCAAAAATTAAGAAAAGACAATGAGCTGGGAAATATTTAGATTTATTTCATTTAAAGACGGCATAGAAACGTAATTACACAACTAATCCGTCGTCCTTAAATATAGTTTACCTGGATAATATTAACGATAATCGTAGTAATATAGACGATAATGATAATTTTGCGCGATGGGCGTTGTGAAATAATATTAAAAAATACACACTTTGACTACAACTGGTGAACCCTAAACACATTGTTTAGGGTTTACCACGGTATCGACTTATTTGACACAGCAAACTGACAACTTTTCAACCGACTTCAAAAGAGGAGGCGGTTCTCAATTGTTTTTTTTATTTGTTACCTCATAACTTTCGAAAGGATAAACTGATTTGATGATTCATTGTTATAATTTTTTTGGTCCAATTGTGACAATGGTATCCACGAGAAAACCATGTCTTAAATTTGCATTAAGTATGTGCCCCACAAATGTAACTCAATATCATGCCAACCAATTTCGAAGATTCATTTTTTATTGGAAAGTATGTACTTCTAGAGTCGGTTGACGAGAGTTTAGTTAGGTTCTTATTAATTATTTTTCGTTATATTCCTACCATAATTCGTTGATATAAAGAGGGCATCTGCGCGCAATAACCTTTAACCTTTGATTCGATTTGAACTCGTTTTTTTTTGCCCACAAATATACTTGTTTATCTTCATATCTTTAACAGATTTGATGTCATCAAGATGGAGTGGAATAAAATTATTCAATACCAGCGTAAACTCTTTGACCTAAAGATGGCCACGTTGCTGGATATCTATAAAGATTGATCAGATCAGAATGAATGGATTGTATTTGTGTCAACGTATTTTCTGGTCGGATGCTCTTTCCCCGTACGTTTGCGCTCTTCGTACTCATAAGTGTGTCACGGGAGACTCTCAATGAGGATATCCCTCTTAATATCGGATATTAGTGTGTGTACGTGCGCCTGTATAGAGTATACGTACTTTCTATTAGTGGATAAGGCGATGGAATGATGATGGATGGATGGAAAGATCGTAATATTAATTACATTATACATTAATTATATCGTTTTTCGATTATCATTAACATGCTCAAGGTATTTAAGTAGCCTAGTTAAGCGGCATTAAAGACAAATGTGAGCCTATTTTATATTAAAAAAATGTACTATACATTTTAACACACGAGGTTTTCAATTAGTTTTATTTTTTTAATGTTTGTTACATAATTGCGCCGTTATTTGTAAATAGATTTAGATTTTTTTGTTTGATAGTTTCAGTTGGGTCGTGTATAAATTTTAATGGGGAAACCCCAATGTTCCAAAGACAAACCAGGGAACTCTTAAAATCTTATGAGAGATTTCTTGTTAATTGTGATATTGGTAGTTTTATGATTAGGGAATACAGGCGCCAGAACTTCCAAGAATAACTATGTTGTTTCGGATATAAAAGAGAATGTCCGCGGGTAGTAGCATTTGGAGTTTGATCATCCAAGTTTGATTTAAATCGTTTTTCGTTATCCGTGAAATAGCTACCGACCGAGTCGAGGGTCGGCCCTCTCGGGTGCTCTCGGATCGGATTGCTTACGCGTAACATAGTAACCGTCAAAGCCTAGGTTACCCCTCACCGGGGGGACCCATGTGTCGAGTTACTAGCGGTAGAGGTTCAGGCTAAGCGACCTAAGAGCTATGCCACCTCTCAATCCGGTGAGTCAAGACCAGCTTCTCTGGCCAATCTATGTAGTCGTTAATCGTAGTCGTAAATTTATAGTACAGCGAGTAATGCAACGTTGCATTAATCGGGTATAAATAGCATCACTTTACCTTTAAACTTGTCCCCCGACCCAGACCCTGACTAATTGAGTAGTCGGGACGGTAATGTAGTAAACGTTGCCCAGTGACATCATCATTTGATGACGCACGGCTTCGATCAATCGAAATGTAAACTATTTATTCTATTTAGACATTTAAACATGGCATTGACTGTTACCAACCTGTGATACCAGGTTTAACATAGGGTTAGACATGAATGATACAGTGCGAAAAGAAACGGTGTTGGGAAAGGAATTTGGGGGTGGATGAGAAGGTATGTTGGTGCGCGGTTGCGCCGGGGGCGAGCTTCGGCATTCGCTGGCTGAGAGGACTAAGGCTCTGGCGGCGAAATATCATGCCCTGTGCTCGCCGGCGCGGGAAGAATCACGCAGCGTCGAGCGCAACCGCACGAAGCATCGCAAGTCTCAGACGCGATGGTATGTCAAGGTTAGTGGAGTTCTTGGATTTGGGCAAGGGAATCGATATTAGTATCTATAAATAAAATATAGTTAAGTGTCAAAAAAACATCTTATGACTCAACTAATTTTAAATCGCTTGCTGAGGTGGATTCCTAGTGGAGATTATTTGTTCCAACCACAGGTTTTGATCTCAGTTTGGGTAAATTGTATGTAATTTTGTGTACTTTATTATTAGAATGAGCCTTGATGTTGGATTTTAAGTTTCCTCTTCTTGCGTAGAGTTATTAAAGTTTCAAGCATAGCGGCTTAGAGTAGACTGTACCAGCCATACGTCAGCCTTGTAGTTCTGGGCTCGTAGAATAATACTACGGTGTCCCCTGCATGTCGTAGAAAGCGACTAAAAGGGGCGACAAGGACATACTTAGAGCTGGAATTGTCATATATATCTCAGCAGGGTTATCAATCGTACTTATTTGACGTTTTTATCTAATCGAATCTGACTTCGGTGTAAGGTGATAAATAATATTTATAATAATTTATTTATTCGGAACTTACTCCGTGTCGTTTTATTCACTTCCGTTTGGTTCTCAGTTGATGAATCAGTGAGTGAATCGAGTTCTGATTAGCATTATACACAAGTAGCCTCTAAATATTGACTCATTCATAAATCATACAAACTCGTTGTAGTTGGTCATTATTGGCAGCAACTTGATATACAATGTGTGTGTATCGTCACATAGAATTATTTTACTGATCTTAGAGATGACGTCTGACTTTGACGTCATACAATCCTAAAAGAATTGCAGGTGCATTTCCGATCTACTAAAGAGGAGTTAAGCTGCCTCCATCGTGGAGCAATGTAAATATAAATAATGCTTCTCCTTCGTATCATGAGAGTCATGGTACTGTCATGATACATGATGAGGAAACTATCTGAGTTACATTGACTTAGATTCCAGTCAAGAATGTTGCGAATACTTCTGCGGTTCCAAATTCAGAACGCGTTCATCACATTCCAAACGTTGTACGTATAATTGTGTAGTGTTATGTATTCAGGTTATTTTAGTTTCCAATTGCACGTAACAATTGTTACCAATATAGAATTTGTTTAACAATTTTTTGTATATTTTTCGACTCGAATTGTTATGATATAGACTGTACATAGACATAGATAGACATAGTTAATAGTAGTTTTATTGGTATCCAAATTTTTAAGTAGTAATTTCTTATTAAATCTTTATTTTCTATTGGAAAACGAGCATTGCTCAAGTAATAGCCCACAAACATCTATTAAAGAGATTGCAGATGCGTTGCCGAATTTTTATAATGACTTGAGTCACCGCTACCTGGCTCACCAGCCGAGACGCAGAAGTTGTATCTTAGATAAGTTGGGTTCGTCTTCATTCTAATAATCTACATCGAAGAGTGTGTAAATACCTTCACAAACACATCAGATGTATGCTATGTCTTTCATTGGTCGAACCGATCATTCTTTCAAGTCGGGTATTAGCGCGCAACCACCACATTCTTTGAATAACCAATTCAATTTGAAATTGATTTAACAACGATATTTTACCGTCGTTAGAGTTTATATAACTTTATAAAGCTTTAGCTATTAAATGATGCACGAGATTGTGTAATAAAATTAGAAAAATCCGAGATATGAATATTTATGATTTGAAGACATTTGCATTAAAAACCCCGGAACATTCGACGGGAAGCGAAAATAGGCCGCCCCTATTTTAAATGAAGACTTTTGACATAGTTCACATTCTGTCCGAGGTATGAATGGTGTTTTTATTTTAGAACTTGCGCGGAAAGATAACAAATATGTGTCGAACGTTAGTATAAAATCGAAATATATGGTTCAAATGTTTATGACACTGGTTTGTCCAGAACACGTGGTATGTAATGTTGATGATCCAAATTGGAAAAAAAATTACACTAGCCACGGAAAATTCGCATTTCGGAACCACTAGTAAGAAATTGAACCAGTATATCTCTTAGCTCGAATTTTATGGCGTTGATGATTCATTATTGACGTGTCTTCTACGGTACACACGCCGTTGTCCGCTTAAGTATGTATCAGCGTTATCGACCGGCCCTGGCATACAATATTCCTAACCACGTATTTACTATGTTTACACCTCTTATTCATTTACCAGTTAGTACGTGTAAATGATATTTTGTTATACGAGTCGATTAGACATTCATATTACGTATGATCAGAAATTGAGTGGTACATACAGGGCGTTGCGCATGCATTGCTGGTCTTTGGTATGGGATGGAATTAAATCTAAAAGCCGTTCACCCCCATTTGAAAATTATCGAAGTCAGTCTGACTAATTGAGTAATTTTGTACTATGTACAGCCGTTCTGTTATGTTTTTATACCAATATGATTTAGGGACATTAAAAAAAAACAAACAATCCTTTCTCAATAGCCACCAACTCAACGCAAACGGTGTTGTAGTTGTTCATATTAGGCGATCGCTTAACACCAAATGCACCAAATAAATGTTTAATAATTTCTTATACATAAAGCGTCAATAGCCTAATGGTTTAGGATACAATCTGCGAAACGTTTAAGTTGGAATAGTTATCAAGATTGTTAGTAATATTTGTGAAAAAAAAAAATTAGCTTTCTTTGTATAAAGAATATTTTCCTTGATTAGCCATCGGTACGAACGTAAATAATTTAAAACTCCAGTTTGACTCGAGTCATGATTCAGCATTACCTACTTGCTAATTGGCGGTACTGTACTGCCACATTGATAGCCATTGTTGTATATTAGCTTCAGACCGCATTACTAATACCAATTACGTTAGCTTATTCCATGTATTGTGATTTTTGTTAGTGAACATCACGAAACTTGCTCGTAAATAAATACGTGTTATAAGATAACAAGTATATTTACATGTAAAAACAAAAACCGATCAACCAACGATTCAAATAACAATGTGCGTCAAAAATCAATGTAGATCTCTCTTCTATCATTTTTTGTCAATGATAAACTAGACTCTATTCTGGCGTCTTCATTGACAATTGTGCTTGTTGTCACTAAGGAGTATCCGCCTAGTCTTTCAATATCAGAAACCATATAAAGTATTATATTATATTAATTTTTAAGAGTTCCCTGGTACTTATTCAGAATCCCAGGATCAATACCAATAAATTTTCATAGGACATAATTAAAAGTAAATATTTCACACACATAGAGATCTAAGTCCGTTCATAAGTTACGGAGCTACGAGTGCACAAAAATACTGAGGAATATTTTGAAGTCTGTATTTAAAATAAGCGTTCAAGTTCTTTTTTACGAACGAACTACAGAGATTGGCCAGTGAAGTTGCTTAACCGGATTGAGAGGTGGCATAGCTCCTAGGTCGCTTAGCCTGACCTCTATCGCTAGTAACTTAGAGATTAGTTATCAGATTAGTTAGTAGATTCTTTTTTTTATTTGAAAGTTGGTGCTTCCCGTGTGGTCCAATTCTGACAGTGGTATCTATATGAAAACCATAAGTCTTAAATTTGCATCATTTATGTGAGCCACAAATGGACGAATAACTCAATATCACGCCAACTAATTTCGATGATACATTTTTTATTGGCAAGGATGCACTTTAAGAGTAGTTTAATGACAGTTTGGTTAGATTCTGATTACTTCTAAGAATAAGACTACGGTATCCCGTGCCTGTCGTAGAAGGCGACTAAAAGGGGCCTAGGGTTCACTGGGCGACAAGGGTGGGAGCCTTTGTCGTCCGCCAAGGTGGACCCAGGAAGAAGGCGACATCGGCTGGCCCGTGTCGCCTTGCACTGCGAGGGCAGAGGGGGGGAGGGAGTAACCTCCCCCCGGGAAGTGCTCTCCTTGAGTACAGTGCAGAGGGGCTCCGGTGCGTTCCACTGGAGATCCCGGAGCCCCTCACCATGCACCGAGGAAGGGCCACCGGGGAGGTTTTAGTGGGTAAAAACCCCACATAACTGCCGCCTTCTGGGGAACGAGGAGGAAATCTTCAAATCTTTTTGAAGGTTTCCTTCAAAAAAAAAAGTTCTGATTACTTCTATTTCGTAATAATCCTACAACAATTAGGAAATACAAAGAGAGCGTCCGCGCGTATTAGCGTTTAACGTTTGATTCGATTTGAAGTCGTTTGTAATTGCTCGTAAGTATACTTGGTACTAAGCTAATATACGGAGAAATTTTACCATACACACAGCATAATAATTGCCTGCCAGCTGGGATTAGTTGCATCAGTAGTAATTCAATGATACACATATCATTGTATAACTGGCAATTTATAAATCTTTTTCGTACAATAAAGACTCCTTGGTTAAACGATCCAATTAAAATTTGAATAATTTAAGTGGTAATTGTAAATAATAAACGGACCGATAGGAATTAATAGATCATCGTATAATCAAGGTCTACGACTGAACGAGAGGCCATCGAGACTCACTTTGATGCCTTGTACTATCGATTGCGGAGGTACAGGGGGCGACGAACTCGTAACACTTCGACGCTCTCACTTATTTTAGCGCCTAAGTAATGAAAATATACATGTGTCATATTATTATATTTAAACGAAGTCGGTTAAGTAATTAAAACAAATAGAATTTGTATATAGAGAGAATATAAATATAGATTATGTATTATAGAGATAAAGACAATAAGATCAAGTGCCTCGTTCTCAGCGATACCAACCCTTAGGCAATGAGCCCAATGAGATTGCTCGTTGGGCTAATTTTTTCTTTATTTTAGGCTTTTATTGCGATAAAACTTGACCCGGTCATGTTCATAGCGAACGCTTCACGTACTTTTGCCTAACGTAGCAGCAGATATAATAGATCTAATCATGATAGATAGTAACAAATTATATGAGAACTTATTTCTTTATTTTTGTGTTATTAGTGTACAATAATACACAATATCCGAAATTTCAAAAACATAAATGCTAAGCTATCTTAGTTTTTTATCGTCATATCTTATTCTTTTAACCATAAATTCTAAATACGCGACGAATTTCTTTTTTTTCACAGCCAATATTATTGCTTAATGCGTAAATTGAAATTAAAAAGTTATACAAAACGATTACTTTGTAGTACGCATAGTTTATTTATACATTTAAACTGAAGGTTTGTCCGTTCCCTGGTATATTGCAATTAAATGGCAATATTTAAGTTTATAATACTATATTAAAATTCGCGATTTCCATCATGACATCTCGAGAACGCATTGATAATAAAAAAAGTTAAAGTTATAGCTTAATATACATATAATATCTCATTGATGGGCGTCAATTCTTTATAAAGAGTATTAGGGCATAGTCTGCCACCCCGAAGTGGCACTCAAAGTTAGTTTAGCTTTTGAATGTCCCTTAGATTATCCGTGAAATAGCAACCGACCGAGTCATGATTCGGCCCTCTCGGGCACCCTCGGATTAAGGGTTACCCCTCACCGGGGGGACCCTAGTGTCGAGTTACTAGCAATAGAGATTCAGGCTAAGCGACTTAAGAGCTGTGCCACCTCTCAATCCGGTGAAGCAGTCAAGGCCAGCCTCTCTGGCCAATCTGTGTAGTTCGTCATAAAAAAAAAATAGTCTGCCACGTGGCCCCAGTGCGTACACATACATAAAGTTAACACGCTGATGTTAACATAACTTGATACTTCACAAGAATAAATTCAAAAGAATAAATAGAAAGCGCTTATTTGAATGTAACGCTTATATAGTAAATAAAGCAGTTGCAATGTTAGAAAGCTAGAAAACGTAGTCGTTTTAATATTTATGGCGCGTTGGCTGGCAACTTCCCAGAGAAATCTTTTACATCACATATATCAGTTAAATGTACTGGTTCGTAATAAATAAATTATGGAAACGAATAAATCAACAAAAAACCCGTCAATAGTCTAACAGTTTGGAATGCGGTCTGCGAACCTTGAGGTCGTAGGTTCACATCTACCATTCGACTATTGTCGTGCAACGTTTTGGATTCGGTGAAAAGAATGTTGGTAGCTGCTTTTACTATTTCAGTATTGCCATTATAGCTTTCCGATGGCGTGCTACTGACTCTCTCTAATATTGTTTCAATTGTTGGTAATTTGTTGTCTTGTACATAGTGACATATCCCAAAATAATCTGTTATATTTCCGCCAGCTAATATATATCAAATAATCGTGAAATAATATAGAAATACAATTGAAATTATATATCAAAAAATGAAATTAGTAGATTACGGATTTTGACACAATGACAATATGATGTTTCACAGTGAAACGTCATTGGCAAATAGTAGATGCGCCCGGGTGAGCCGCATGCTCGTTTGCCTCCCCTAATCCAATAAAATAATATAAGGCCACTAAAAGCGTTATGTGTATCCTCGTAGCGGATAAACATTTATAGGTATAACTGATGGACTCTAATTCTTTCTGTAACCTTGCTCGTATGTCAAATTGCTCGTATCTCAGAGCAATTTTCTTCAAATGTTTGGAAAATGTACAAAATGCAAGAAACGCGAACCCAACTTATCAGAAATGCTTTGAAAACGAGGGAAGCTTCGTACACAAACTGAGGTCTAGTCTTAGGTGGGAGAAACTGTTACAGCGGTGTAGTGTGCGATTCCTCTTATCTCAAATCTTGCTCTCACTTCAAAGCAAAACATCGCTCACGCGGCAGCTACTGTCTCAAAACACTCGTATATCGAGGTATCCCTGTATTTAAGTAAGTAAGGACAGTCATTGTTTGGCAATTGCTGGTAGTTCTGTTTCCGGGCGTGAGCGTTAGGTAGGGCGCGCGGCGACGGAGCGAGTCCGTCACGCGTATTGCGCGCCGCCCAATGGGCTCCTGCGCTAATGCAACTCACTTCACACGCTGTCTACGAATTGAGCGAGAGTTTATTCTGAAGCGGCTGTTTTGTTTTCAATTTAAACGGCTATTAACTTTTACACTTTCCCTAAAATTATTTGTAGCAAAATCCACGAATGTTCTTCTGCGTTTTAATAAATAAAAATAATAAGCTAAACCTAGTCTTTAAATTCAATCTGATTGAGATTTCAAGAAGCTGTGTTTCAGGGTTAGATGCAAAAAGCAGTGCTGCTCGATATAGCGTATATTGTCCGATTTCTCTCCCATTTTCCCTGACGCTCGGAAAAAAAGGATATTAATGATTCGAAAATCCCAATGTATTTTTAAAGATTTCTTTTTATATTGTTCTAATGAAAGAAATAGAATGAATGAATGAATGACGTAAATGTATCACGAATGCGCTGAGATCCATTAGGTGCACGATAGTAGAAATGATTGACTAGTTCTGTGCAATCGAATTTATTACGTCAGATTTTATACAGAAGAAATTATGTCCAGTCTCCTGAACTAGGAATCTCCATTAAGATATTAATAAAAAAATCCCTTAGAACTCTGTATTTCACAATACTGTACTCGGCCATTCGGTGCCATACTGTACAATATTATGTAATATCTTGTCTCGTAAAATCACACATGATTATACAAAATACAGTTGTGCCAACTACCATATTTTACATGCACACATAGCACATGTAAATTAAAAACATTACGAGTAAGCAATACCGTTTTGTAAACGACTGTACCTTAATATTTTAATGACTAAGGGAGGGGGTTGTCTTCGTAGTTGTGTTGAACGTAAAGTGCACCCTACAAGCTAACAGCTGCTTTTAATACATCACATGAAGTCTGTAATTATCGCTTGAGTTTTTACGTACTTTTTTATACAGCGCTTTTTTTGGTTTTAAAGAGAAACGTTTACAATTTTTTTAAAGCGTTTTTAACGATTATACGTTATACGTGTTTATACATGTTGTTTATACTACGCTTTGCTTTGTTTTTTGTTATTCGTTAAGCAAAGGATTCTAATAATTAGCCCACGTCTGACCGAATTTAATGAAGGTATTATCTTGAGTCAATAGACGTTTACTAAGCTAGATTAACATCAGGACGGTGGAAAAACACTTTCTTTGTAAGAAAAATAAAGGCAACACTCAATGCTAGTAGGTTTTCATATGGAAGGACACAAGGAAACAAGCTCACCGATACATTGATAAACATTTGTCTATCTGATTGGGCGTATACGAAGACGATACAATCATTTCTTGTAGGTTCATAAGTGATAGTAATAGTTGATTCCACAAAGATGTGCAAAGAACATAATTACGCGGGAAATATATAGTTGCGAATAAATGGAATTTTTGGATCTGTTAATTAAGCTAAAGCTTTGTGGTTGGGGTTTGAATCCCAGTATTGCGAGCTCATAACCGTTATGAAAAGCGGACAGTGATTGTTACTCCGCTAAAAAAGGGTTAATAGAACGAAGGACTTTACTAATTTAATTATATTTAGCGCCTATATCCAACGTTCGTGTCTGCAAAGTCTCCAAAGCCATGATTCCTAAAAGGAATTCCCTTAGACTCATAATTAGTAGTCATAATAATAAAAGACCAGTCCTAGAGTAAGTTGGAACATCCATAGAAACAATTCACACGCTTCCACTTAAGAGCGGCATGGAAAAGTCGGAAAGTATGGCGAAAACAGTTTTCTCTGCCGTTATTTTTAGAACTTCAGGGTATCGCTGCATGTCTATGGCTCGATCGATACTAGAACTTACCGCTACAAATTTTCCACCCTGCTTGTTTACTTGCCGTAAAAGCCACGTTGTTGGACGTCTATACCATCTATTTAGAAATGAACTTTCTTATATAAGTGTAGTAAAGATATTCTTAATCTATAAAATATGTATAAATGTAACTTGTAATAAATCGGCTTAATGAAATCATTGGCCGAGATTGTTCATGCCTTTTAAACTCATAACTCTATTCACTATTGTATATTATATGGCTTTTTATTTATTTATTTTTTATTTATTTATTACACCAACACAATGAACATTTTTAACAAACAATACATAAAACAGTGAAAAGTTGTGAAGTTAATACCATCGCAGTTATAGGCGTAGACTGCAAGCAATTAATTGGCGAGTGACAATGTAAGACAAAAATAAAAAGAATACAAAAGTAAAAGTAATAAATTTGAAATTAAAAATTAACTAATAAAAAAACTATTTGTAGATTAGTGAATGTTTATACATACTTATACTAGGAAAAAAAATTTTTTTCTATTTAATGTGGACTCTGAGTATAAATAATAAAAAAATGAAGCTTCAGCAGCTCATATGTAATGTTTACTATGATATAATGTATATCTTTTGTTGTTTTAATCCCTTCCGATATACAATCTGAAACAGAACAAAAATATATTAACCTAATAACATATCGTCTTTTTTGAATCCCTCGAACTATTAATTTATTAGTCCTAATTGCTTTGTTACTGTAAACGTTGTAAATTGGGATTTAGTCGTTTTCTATAGCTACCCTTATATTTTAGAGTCTTGTTTCGAAAATAATATTCCCAGAAATTTCTTGTTTATCACTACAGACACGTTCCATAATTAATTCCTGGAATTTATAAAGTAGAAATTCAAGGATCATACGCCAATAGAAATCAATGAGTATATCGAAAATAGAAATGGATTTCGAGGAAAATCTGAATGGATTCAAAATTTGATAATTTATGACAATGTTACAGAAGAAGATAACATGATCGTTATTTTTTAAATTTAAATCTCTGTATCTAAATAAATATTATGTTAGCTAGCAACACAAGGCAGCCAGCGCTTGTCACTTATAATAACTACTTCCGATGATATCTTTGTGGTTTATCTGTACTTTGTTGTATCTTTAATCCATAATTAAGTTAATTTATAATATTAATTTGGCGTTATACACAACAATTTAACTTGATTAGTTCGTAATCTGACTTAGAAGTCGAAGTTAATTTTGTATAAAGATTGTAAGGACGCGCCGTTGTGACGGTATTCGTTAAAATAATTCCTTGTGCAATGTTACGCAGTCTGAATAAAATGCCAGTGTATAATTTATTGGACTGTTTATTCCACAAGACTCACAAGTGATTACAATTACACAAAATATATATGCACGTTTTTGGACCTAGAAATATAGTGTTTTAATTGTTCCCTACTGCTGTTAATATTATTAAGTAGTATTAAATATACGTATAAGCAAATTTATTCATACTTTTAAGAAAATTCTTAGAAAACAACCTTTACTGAGAACGAGTAGTTTACAAATTAAAGCGATTTAAGAGTTAACCGTGGGAAATTTATTTAAATTTTAATTATACAAGATCGTATAATGATTTAAGGAAATTAAACTTGAGAATATTAAATTTAATAATTGAATAAACAAAATTTCAAGCTCCCATGGCCGTACAATGCCAATATATGTTTACGTAACGGATGTTCAAGGTTTTTTCGTTTTTTTATATATCACAATAAAATAAAATGATAGATATAGGGCAAATTTAGGAAAATCCTGTGTAGATTAATTAAAATGTAACGGATCATTTGGACTTGAGTATACATAAATAACCAGCTTAGATAACGCTTATTATAATGCATATTATACTAACATCTGTCTGCGTACAGTGCTTCAGTGAACATAAGTTTTAAATATTAAAAACATTTTAAGTAAATGAGAACCACAAACGTATGATATAGCCCAAAATTGTGACCCCGACACGAAGTTAAGAGACAGTATCGTTAGCTGTTTGATCCCTGGTTACAGATTTCGTAGAGAATTCAATCACGGGACAACATATGTGTTTGACTTCTACACAATAGAGTAAAAAAGATAATTCTACTACTCTGCTGTCTACTCTGTTTTGGGTTAAAAGAATGGGAGATGTGATGAAAAATGTCAGCCATCACCTGAATACGATTATTAGTCATTAAATACGTAGCCGCGTTTGATTACAAAATTTCTATATCCTTATGTAACTAAGGATGTTGTACACTGTGATATGAGATACTTGTAATATGGCTGGCCATTTATATAATACATACCGCTGTTATTGTTGGAATATTTTGATTAATACGGTCACGTGCAGACTTATTTTCGTTCACAAAATAATTCTAATGACAATTTTTAATTTATTCATTTAATCATTTAATGCTTTTTCGAAAATTCTTCAAGTTCTAAGTCTAGGAAGTACTAATGGGAAAGCGAATTCGCATAATATGCATTGATGGTGGGAACAGGAAGGGGAAATGTTTTATAAATTCTGCTGGTACTTGTAATATGTTCTTTGTTTAAATAATTAATTTACCTTTATGTGAAGCTCAATGATGATGCTGATTTATTTGGTCAGCAAGGAAAATGGGGAACCAATAAAGACGACCATGAGAGTTCGTGTGATTCTCAGGATTCGCTTCACTATCGAATGAACTGTAATGTATGTCGTGTAATAATCTTGTTATGTGTTAACTACGTAAATTATTGGATTTCCAGTACTGTAATGTGTTATTTTATCATTAATATCCTACACTTTCTGATCCACATGCCACCAGGCTGATTCGAATAATGGAATGTTGTCAGGATTTTTACTGTTATATCCAATTTCAAATTATTTAAAGATAGACTGTGATAACGAAACTCGTTCATCTCCACAAATCTTTGTACAAGGATAAATAATAGGTACATTAGGTATATTACTACGCGTACTTCATCTAAGAATAGTTTATTAAATAAGAAATCAATGTAATTTGGCAAGAAAAGGTATGTATTATGTTAAATTTCACTACCGCAAATAATACAATCTCTGTGATAAAACCTAGTACTTTTGTAGGGCTGTTCTATGCAGTCTTTTAATTCTACTCTTAAAAAAGAAAATTAATAATAAAATATTAGACACATAGATTATACACGTCATTTTGTACAGTTCTCTCTCTTTTCTATCAAATCAATAATTTTCGCATATTTAGTTGTAATGCAATGTGTTTAAACCTACACAATAGACTGATCGGACCGCTGTATCGTCATACAGTTTTATAACTAGTACGGAGGGTAGCTCTATAAAACTAGCAACAAATAACCAAAAATGCCTGCATATTACCTTTTGTTCCATGACAATTTGTTGTATGTTATGTTAGATAAGTAAAATTTAAAATGGAAGAGAAATATTTATTTATTAATTATAGCATAGCTTTGGAAATACTGTATGCATATATTATAGACGGTTGAAAGGCCAAGTAACTTACAAGCCATTTCGGCTGAGTGTACTCCTAACATCGTATTTTCATTCTGCGTCGGATGGAATTGGTCTCATCTAGAGTTTCCTTAGATTCCTTTTTAAAACTTTAAATTGCTTTTCTGTAAAACAGCCAAATGTTTGTTAATCACTTTTCCTTTTAACCGTCGATGTGTTATATGTTTTAACATTTAAGGCAGATTTAAAAACGTTATAAAAAGAAACGAAATAAGCAGGATAAGAAACGAACGAAATAAGAATTGTAATTTTGTGCCTACCGCTGTGGCTGTAATGATGTCTAAGAGTATTTTTATTTTATTACTAGGTATACTTCCAGGCAGTGTACTAGATAAATAATTTCGTGTCATTATTTTTGATGGTGCCATAGTAACACTTTCCTCTTCGCCGTAAAAATTGTTTCTAAATGCTCGTTATTCCGGGCCGGTGATTTCGTAAATGGCAACCCTATATTTGTGAAAGGTCACGAGAGGTCACGTGGCGCCCAGCCGGCTCCGGACGCGTGGAACAAACTACGTCTTGCACAACGTTTTCTTCGTATTATTTTAACTGTGACAAATTGTTGGTACTCGTATATTTCTTTACTATTCATATACCGTATTCTTATTGAAATTGCTTACCCTGAATAACAATTGACTTTTTAGGGTGCTGTCAACTTTGTAATACATAGTTTATAAAGCCCACGTCATTTTTAATCACAGATAAATGATGTTGACTATATTTACGACATCTTAATTTTTCTCTCATTTATATCGGCGTCGTGATACAGAAAACATTTTTGGAGAGTATGCTCAAGAATTACATGATCTGAAATGAAATGAAAACGCACTGCTGGCTTACTTGCTTTTGTTGTGGATATCCAGTAGGAATGAATCGATGTATGTGTTTTCGAGAGAAGTGCGAATAGGCATTTACTAAGCTAGAGCGCATTATTATCCAGGATTACACTTCCATTTAAAATCAGGCGGGATCATCGACAAGTACTTGTTCATAAATTATAATAAATAAGTCGACACGATCGGGAAATACTACGACTTTGCACAGTACTGTCTCTATGTTTGTCGGCGGTGGAAGATCACAATATCACATAAACATCAGTTACGTGATTCATCGTCGTAGTAAATTGTCACTCGAAAACGCAATACATAATGATAATTAGTGCTTGCACAGGGCACATAAAGAAACTTAATTAACGATAACAGGTGTGCCCCACTGTCCCCGACACTTTCTGACGATTTGGGTACGAATCTGTGCTAATTTCTACCAACAAATTTGTTTTTTCCGATTATACAAGGAATCACGAGTTAAAATTTGTGCGCGGTTTTCGGTGATGGGACCACCCCCTTTTATATATGTAAGCTGTTTACTCGTCTCGGGTTAAATAGACGTAAGAGCTTATTATTTAATTAAACAACATTTTTACTAGAATGTAGAGATTTTATAACTGTATCTCAAAGAATGTGTGGTGTTCAAATATATAATATAAAGGCGAAACATTGGTGATAAACGAATGCATGAAAACTCGATTAGTATATTATGTAACATATTACGATGTAGATATTACGAGATAATAAATACATTAGTAAACGGAGCTAATCACATTCAAAATTAAGCGGAAGGAAATAGTTTATGTTTATACATCTAACTAAAATATAATTTATTGACTTTACTGTTTTGTTATAAGGAAAGAAAGATGAGAAAACATACTCTTTCATACAAACTATAAAGATAAAAATATATTTAAGTACAAAAGCTTGTGTGTACCATAATGAATAAAATAAAATAAACTTCGTTATTGTACAAAAGTTGTTTTTGTTATCATGTATTTATTATCTTTGTACAAAACAGAACAAAAAAGTTAAAAGCGTTTCACATAGAAAAAATCGAGTAGGTTATTTAGGGTGGGGGCCTTTGTCGTCCGCCAAGGTGAACCCGGGAAGAAGGCGACATCGGCTGGCCCGTGTCGCCTTGCACTGCGAGGGCACAGGGGGGGAGGGAGTAACCTCCCCCGGGAAGTGCTCTCTATGAGCACAGTGCAGAGGGGCTCCGGTGCGTTCCACTGGAGATCCCGGAGCCCCTCACCATGCACCGAGGAAGGGCCACCGGGGAGGTTTTAGTGCGTAAAACCCCACATAACCGCCGCCTTCCCCCCAGAAGGCGGGGTATCTTTCTGAAGATTTTCTCCTCGTTAACAAAAAAAAAAAAGGTTATTTAGCAGAATTGAATGTGTTAATAACTAAGGAATTGTAAACCGTTTCTGTACCGTAGAAACGTTTCCTTGTAATAATACGCTTTAAAACAATTATTACTGGATTTCAAAAACATTGGTCAAGTTATGAACTATTCCTAAATTATAACACGGGTTCGAAATTTAGTTAGTTCAAAATTTCTTACGTTTATTGCTAGTAATCTAGTCGCCATAGTGACAACCATTTGCGTCCAAGAAGGAGTAGACATATATAAAATCCTACCAACCCACCGTGCGCGCATCTTGCAGATTTTTTTAGCGTTTTTCTACGAAAAAACCGAAGGCTTAATGGTAAAGCCGTTTATAATTTGCCTTATCTATTATTGGAAAAATAATCTAGTACTGCGTAATGATTACTAATCAACAAAGGTAACTTCAGATGACGCAATTTACTTGTATATTTTGGTTTAAATAGAGCAATAGAGTCGTGAGACCTAGATTTCTTTCTTTTGTGTAGACATTTGTTTTCCAAACCTATAAACACGTGTGTAAAATATTTAATTGAGCTCAAGATCACATGGTCTACATGTATGTGTGTTCTTGTGATGATTAAGAAGCACATCACGGCATCACTGACGTGTTCGGTCGGAGTTTTTCACGCGATCTCTCCGCTCGAGAGCAGTCGTGTTGCGTCCGCGCCTCTACCATCGCGTCTCTATTCCCCTATTAAGTATTTTACTTGTGGCAGCGTGGTAAACTATACTCCTAGTCATTATATATACTTACATTTGTGTTATATTATGCATACGAAATAGTATCGGGACATTGCACCGATACAAATTCAGTCTTTAATATGCAAAATTGTGATTTCGCAGCAGAAGTGAAAATTTTACTATATTCTTGTGTGACTGAAGTTAGGTAAACCTGGGAAAGTAATTTGTTGTCAGCCTCAGCAACGAGAGTTAACTTGAAAATCGAGTATTCTAATTAGTATTTGTATCGATTAATTAGAATTTAGATCGCGTAATCGTTGGGCTGGGGTAGCAGTCGTGCCGGATAACGGATACTCACGTTTACAAGTGTGTCGCCAGCGATTTCACCAGCGTCACGCACGTTTGCGCGTCTCTCGTACTCGTTCGAAATTCGCGTAGATCTCGATTGAGGCAATTGGTATCGGATTTGTGTGATACGGCGGTAGTACTGAGAAGAGCGGCAGTGAAAGTGTTCGTGATGCTCGGCTCAGCTGGGCATCCGTGACGTTACAATATGGGCCAGTGGCCATGTGGAGAATATGCGGCGTCAGCAAGGCTGAGCCCCTACTATTTGCTGATGCTGTTGACGATGATTATGTAAGCGAACAACAATGAACAAACCAAGACAATAATATTTATCATTTATAAAATATTCTTCTTCTTGCAAAGTTTATTTCTAGTTTATCTTTATTTACATGGCTAGTACTGGATCGCCAATAGACCCGGTGTTAAGTGGTGATGCAGTTTTACATTGTAAAGCAAAGTGGTCTAAATTAGCGAACTCCTTTTCATAATTTTCTTGAAGAAAAACATTAAAATGGTGGTAATATTAGATTGCTGTTGTCAAGGCAAAACCTTAGAGCGATAAAATCTGATATACAAGTATTAGCATGTTTCCTGTTAATCAACAAATTATTCATAAAAATCCGCCAGTGTCATAAAGGTGGAGAAGGACAGTGGTTCTAAAATTTATTGATTACATAATCGTTTCAATCATACATTAACAGAATAACAAAAGGTAATAGAAATTACTACCTTTAAAGAGGAAAGCCACTACGTCTAATACGGAGTCCCTCCCTGAACTTGACTGTTATTTTTTATATCCTATTGGCCCTACTGATATCGTTAGTGCAATATCCATGTTTTACTATATTCAAATTGTTATTGCATCTTGGTTATTGCGTACACTGGATCTGTTGCAACGATGAGACTTATTGTTACCTTATTTTATTTATCCATGAATCCCAACCAGGCTTATAGCCTTAATATAAGAATATTATTAGATACCCTCATATAATACTAAAGGTGTATATTATTTTTGCATTAATCTCTGGTACCAACGTTATAAAAATAGATACTATAGGAAGTGGTGTATTGTGTGTAGTTATGATAGTGTGTACAGTGCCTCGGTTGCCTGTAATTATATTCCTCTGATATCATTACAGTTCAAACGATCGAAGACCAAGATCGTAACTGACGTATTATGTTAAAATAACACAAGTTGCTGGATGTCTTTTCACATAGAGACCAATTGGTTGACGAAACTGGATTCTAGTTCACGGTTTTAGGGTATTTATTCTTAACAATCTGCGTATTACCAGTATGATTTTATTGACAGGTTAGTTCAATGCATCTTCATCATTTGCATTAAGGCAGTCTATGGTAATTAAAAGTAAAAGGGTAGTATAGAAGTTTTAACTTTGGCACCCTCGAGTTAGAATGCTATTCTCTATAACAGTGGTTCTAACCGATTGTTCGTGATAGTTTTCCGTTAAGGCCTTAGGCTTCGGTTAGTTTTTAGCCTGTGGCATGACTATACCACATAACTATTGGCTGCTCCACACTACAACGATTGTAATGTAGTTTCTTGTTAAAAAATCAACTTACTAACACTTAACATTTGAAATGTTGGATTAAACCGTGTTAATATATTAATTGGGAGGAAGATGATAAGGTAAGGGTAAACCTTTCCGAGTGATAACCATTGGATGCACAATACAGCAGATAGTTGAATTCACTAAAGGAGTTCATCTGATTACATAAACGGTCAAAACAAAAGTCGATCATGTAATCTATATATATATATATATATATATATATATATAAAGGAGAAAGTGTGCGGGTATGTTCAATATAGACTCCGAAACGGCTGGACTGATTTCAATGAAACTTTCAGGGAATCTTCAGATTGACCTGGCGAGTAATCCTGTAAAGTTTGGTGACGATCGGAGCACTCCTCTTTTTGAACTGTCAAATACAGCTTTTATTTACTATGATGATATTGTATTGTTTTATAACCCAAATTTGTTTTGACACATGCGTTGTGTAAATTTATGTCATTATGATGAGTACAATTGAGTATATTGAAGCATAATAAACTATACTGAAGTATATGAAAGATAATAATTAAGGATCAAGGAGTTTCAAGGTAACTTATAGCATCGCGAATGTATACGTTTACTGATGCTGCTGTTATGAACATAGATGTAGGTAATGATCTTCACCCGCTCGAGAAGAGAATAGAAAATAATGAATACAGAGAGAAATGACTAATTTAATATATTGTGAGAGTTAAATTAAATATTTAATGATGTAAGTTTAATGTTTAAATAAAATAAAGCAAAATCTAGGCCGGTGAAGCGGGCTGGGTTCGATAGTATCATCTAAAACATCTTGATTTTTTTTTATGACGAACTACACAGATTGGCCAGAGAAGCTGGCCTTGACTGCTTCACCGGATTGAGAGGTGGCAGAGCTCTTAGGTCGTTTAGCCTGAACATCACTAGTAACTCGACACAAGGGTCCCCCCGGTGAGGGGTAACCTCGGCTTGGACGGTACCTTGATGCATAGTAAGCCATTACTGTAACATACGTACATAATTACTTACTACTTACAAATCTATTTTATTCTCTAGTCAACGGATTTTCCTAACCGATACTATATATAAGAAAATTACTCCTTACTCCAAGGTTGTAATCTTTTGGTGAAGATGTTCGTGCCTGGCGGTAATCACTTAACGTTAGGTAGCTTGCTCGTTTGCCCCATAAAAGAAATTGGTTTATTATTCTTTGTTGTATACATTAATACAAATTGTCTATGTTAACATAATTTATATTTTACTGTTTATTATTTATTATACGCTTTTAGAATACTACTAAGTCTACTATGTCTAGTAGTGGATGTCATACGCCTGAAATTATATATTTTCCTTAAAAGTTTTAACACATTGATGCTTAATTTAAAGGTTAACGGTTTTGACATTTGTTGAGCAACTTCTAATGTGTTCCAGCAGCCGACATGGCGGTTGTGGGGCGAGGAGCGCGTGGACGGCGCCATTTACACCGTGTATCTGAAGAAAGTTCGCTACCATCGGCCTACTAGAAGTGCCTCCAGTGTAAGCATTGACCTCTTGATTTCGTTAGAGGTTAAAATGATAGAAAAAAAACACACACACACTGAAAGGTAGTCATGGATCACATCACAAAAACATCATTCCATCAAAAAGATTCATTCTTTGAGAATTTCTCATTCATGAGAAAACCATATAAGCCCTTAAATTTACATTAACTATGTGCGCGACAAATGGACGTATAACTCAATATCACGCTAATCGATTTCGATGTTTAATTTTTATTGGAAAGGATGTACTTCCAGGATAGTTTGATGAGTAATATTCCTACGATAATTCGGAAACAAAAAGAGCGTCTTCGCATAATAGCGTTAAACGTCGAGTCGTGAGATCAATCACTCTATATCTACAATCAATTTATGTGCGTAATGTAATGAAGAGAGAGAAGCTTAGAACATGATGACAAATACCTTAGTAAGATTTGATATTGTATGATAGAGCACCTATACATTGATGGTACAATGATTAACATTAATAGTTGTATAGTTGTAAAGGTTGCTTGCCTGACCGGTAGCGAACA
This sequence comes from Meandrusa payeni, assembly GCA_029286785.1. Classification (NCBI taxonomy): domain Eukaryota; kingdom Metazoa; phylum Arthropoda; class Insecta; order Lepidoptera; family Papilionidae; genus Meandrusa; species Meandrusa payeni. Next base: position 5,124,783 of record JAGSMX010000012.1, on the reverse strand, counting down.
CTAAGTATTGGGTTGATCGCCTAGTTTCCCTTTAAGGTTGTTGAACCCTAAAATCTAGAAACATAATGTGTCACGGGTCACATAGTATTTTACAATCGATACCATGTTAACAATGTTATATTCCTTCTGTGTTGGATTGAGGCAAGAAATAGTTAAAATATCTCAGTTTATGAACATTTTTCTTAAAGATAATTTAATTAATTCTTGATAAAAAGTCTCTGCTATTGCTGACTTACAACGTTAAATGGGAAAAAAATACTGTAAAAACGCAAAACAAAGGAAAAAATAGCAATAATAATAACATTATTTAAAGAGCCAGTAATATGAAGCTCTGCCAATCTCGTACAGGAATGTAAACTTAGTTTATAATAGAGAATTTGCATTAACATTGTACCATCAGAGAATGGACCGGAATTGCGAGTGGCACCCGTTTGTTACGCCTTTCAAGTGGCAGAAGGAAATATGGTCAATTTACTGTCAACTTCACTAGCCGGGTGACCTTTAATAAAAAGAAAAAGTTAAAACATTTATTAATATTTGTTTGCAGTTTTACGAAGAAACGGCCAAGAAAACAATCGTCCCATTTTGCACGCTAATATTTTACATAACAATGCAGATAACTCATCGCTGTCCCATCAAGGTGTTTTGACGATTACTAGTGAATTTTATAAAGATCTTTTTTGGGCCTCTAACTATTAACACTGCTGAAAATATGGTTGAGGCTATAATTAAGGAAACTTTTTCCTTAATGTTATGGGTTCTAGAAGTTTCGAGGACGGCCCATTGACGCCTAGAACTACGTAGACTGCGCCTGTAACTTAATACTATTTGCGAATAAGAACAGACAACGCAGGGAACACCATAGCCTTTTTAAGTTGAATGAGCGTTCAGCCTCATCTATAAAGCCTCCAGTAAGCCATTTTAAAAGCCACTCAAATATGTTAATAAATATAATAGTTCATACATTATTACACTACTTAATAACAATACTCTGTGTGTATATATAATATATTCCGTACAAAAGGCCAGTCATCAGGTACTACTATACTATAATATCATGATCGGTTTTGTCGTGACTCATGACCAAAAATAATTCGTACTGGCAATGTCATCAATTGTTTGTTTTTAGTCAAGTTCATATCTTATTACGTGTATATTCTCATATTTAAAGCATATCATTTTTTTATTATTCTTCGTAATATAATAAAAGTAAACATTCACGTCCTTTTAACCCTGAGTTACAGACGGCAACTACTATCACTTTTTGCAGAGTTCATTGGGTCTTGAAGGTGACAGAGTGAGATCTTATCGCCTGTAATGTCCAGTTTTATTTAACTTGGCACTATGGCACTTAATTACTGTATCCAAGCGAACGAACATTAAACACGTGAAAACTTTATGTTTTTTTGACGAACTACACAGATTGGCCAAAGAAGCTGGCCTTGACTGTTTCATTGGATTGAGAGATGGCATAGCTCTTAGGTCGCTTAGCTTAACTAGTAGCTCGACACAAGGGTACCCCCGGTGAGGAGTAACCTCGGTTTGGACGGTTACGTGTAAGCATTCCGGTCCGAGGGCGCCCGAGAGGGCCACACATGATAGTGATACACAGTATTTAGTACACATCTTAATTAATTTTGTTTAAACAACATAATTATGGAAAACATTTTAAAATCGATTTATAAATGACAGCTCTACGAGTGGACCAACATTAAAGTTGATAAACATCTCCTTTTATGATGTCAATTAAGAGCTAGTCTCGTAACACACATCTGTGAATCATATAAATATTTGTCCCAAGTAAAAATGGAGCATTTAATTGAGATTTAAATAGCAGGTAGTCGGCCACGCGGTCGTCATGCTATACAACGTTTACTAGATTGTTCGCGTTGTCTGTTTTCATTGGTCACAATTGTAGTCGCACGCAATTCAGTATTTCAACAATGCAACAACAAACATCCAGTCTATCTGCTAACATTGAATATTAATCAACACTTTCCTACTTCCGTTTTCAGGAATCAGATGACGAGATCTCACACTTAGAGTGGGAAACTGTCCGAGTACGCTTCGTGAAGGCCGGGACGGTGGAGAGGCTAGTGGAGGCACTCGCTACTGACGACGGCGAGCTCGAGTCCACCTACGTCAACGTTTTCCTCGCCACATACCGGTATAGTATTTTGTCTCTGGGTGCAATTATATTTAATTATTTCAAAAGAAATCTTCCACTTGGATCGTTGCTCTAATTGCGATAGCCGAACCACTACATAACCAGAGATTTCAATCAGGTGATTATTATTGTAATACGACTTTAATGCTACAGTGGTCGACGTGTGGAATATTCCGTCAGTTAATGTCTATCAACACAAAACTGGGATCTGGTGTTCTTATATCAAAATATTTATAAAACGATCGCTTATGCTTTTAAACTCGAAATATCGAACACAAGTTTTGAAATATGACTGGTTTTTTAACCGAATTCATTATGGAAGGTTCTCAATGTTTTCTTTGTTTCTTACCTCAAACTTTCAACTGGGTGAACCGATTTTGATGGTTCTTTATTATTTAAAAGCTGCCCCTTAACCTTGGTCCCTTTGAAATGGCCCAATCCTGACAATGGAATATATGAGAAAACCATATGTCTTAAATTTGCATTAGGTATATGCGCGACAAATGGACGGATAACTCAATATCAAGCTAATCGATTTTGATGATTAATTTTTAATGGAAAGAATGTATTTCAAGGGTAGGTAAATCTCATCGAACCTTAACTATGGACGATTCATCGAGTCTTAGGCTATAGCTGCAAAAACTTGGGATCTTGGTCAAAGTGCAACCGTACTTCGCTCCGGGACAGCTTTTAACACTTTATAAAGCTCAAGTCCGGTCGTGTGTAGAATACTGCTGTCACATTTGGGCAGGCGCAGCTAAATGCCATCTCGCAGCTTTGGATTCGGTGGAGAGGCGGGCTAAGAGGCTATTTGGTGACGCAGCTGAAACCAATCTGCTCAGTCTTGAGCACAGTCGTAAGGTAGCTAGCCTTTCGGTTTTCTACAGATTGCATTTTGGAGAGTGTGCTCAGGAACTACATGATTTAATTCCCCCATCCCCTTTCCACCATCAGACTTCCAGACGCACTGCGGCATTTCATCCTTTTGTTGTGAACATCCCTCAAAACCGAACGAAGCGATTTGCTTCGTCTTTCATTCTTCGTACAGCAAAGGACTGGAATAGTTTGCCCGCGTCTGTCTTTCCTTCCGATTGCAATGTGGGTATTTTCAAGAGTAGAGTGAATAGGCATTTACTAAGTTAGTGCGCCTTACCATCCAGGCCTAAATTTCCACTTAACATCAGGTGGGATCGTAGTCAAGCACTTGCTTAGAAATTATTAAAAAAAGTTTGTTAAGAATTTGGTTAGGTTCGGATTAATTCTATTTCGTAATATTCTTACAATAATTATGAAGTAGTTAAAGTAGTTATCTACAATTCCCTAGTAAAATCACACTTAGAATATTTAATAGAAATATGGGTTTCAGCTGCTGTCACTCATCTAGCTCCCCTGCAAAGAACACAAAATAGAATAATAAAAGTTTTGTTTCACTATAACTACCTAACGCGAACAGATGAATTGTGTAAAAGAACACAATTATTTAACATCACACAACTACACACTTACTGTACTTACACTCTAATTAGGAAAATTATAACAAATTAAATTCACACAAATATAAAATTGCATAAAAAGAAAGAACTCGTAACTTAAGGAACAAAGATAAGCTCGACCTAATCACCCCACGTACCAATTACTGAAAGAAAACGATATTGTACGTAGGAGCACAGTTATACAATAGCCTGCCAAATAAAGTGAAGGAGTGCAACACTTTCCAGCAATTTAAAACAAGCTAAAAGATTTGATGATACATACACATGTGACGACACCTACCTGCGACCCAGAGGCACATCATTAATTATATTATTTAAGTACCTTATATCTCATTTTAAGTGAACTTTGTAAAATGTTGTTATGAGAAATAAATTCTTTAAACCCAAGTACTAAGTAAGCGTTTAACGTTTGATTCGATTTGAAGTGGGTTTTTTCTACTCGTAAATATACTTGTTGGATTCAAAAATGCATAGTTGAATGCAATTTATGATAATAATTAGTGCTACCCAAAGCCAGTTCGCTAGGAATTTATATTCAAGGAATATAGTCCACTGTTTTCCTATATAAATTTCATACGTAACTATAATATACGTAGTATAAGTAACTAGCAACTAGGGGTTAGGTAGATTTTTTTATTGCGCACGGTTCTGACAGACTTCTCTTGTTTTATCCACATCCATGTCGACTCGACGATTGACGTTGTAGATAACAGTAGTAAACATTTGTTAACATGCTATACAATGCTAATAAAAGCATTTATATCGTCTGTGACAATCGGCTGATAAGCACGATCTGTCATGCATAAAGATTAGCGATTACTGTACGCTGTATATATTCTTATTTACGGTCAAGGCGAATCGAAAGTTCATATTCTTAATAATTTTGGTAAAAAATTAGTTATAAAGATACCAGGTTATGTAGGAATAATCATCAATTATCAGGAAAGAACCAGCTCGAAAGTAGGATTGGATTTCAATCTTATTTAGGTTCATCAATTTCAAAATTCAAAAACGACCGTTTATAAACCACGTGAAGCGGAGACCCAATAGATAAAGTTAAAGGATAAAAACGATGAACTTACTTCTAAGAATAGCTCACTATAAATCTGTTACAGTCTTACAAATAAAAATGAGTTATAACATATTTATTCCACCCTTATATAAATTTAGTTAAACCAGGAATAAATTAAGAATAAGCCGAGAATAGTTTACGACAAATAAACCGTCAAAATGCACGAGTTGGCAACAGCGCAATCAAAGAGAAACCATACTAAAAAAATAATTCCTGTCTATGTAGTAGTGTAGTAATGTATCTGTCAATGTGTGGCGGTTATAAAAATATTCTATACTCTATATATAGATAGAAGATAATCCACTTCCACGCTTGTCCATAGTAAGAGACCTTACAAATAAATGGTCTAGAAATATTATACCACTTTTAGAAAACTTATATTTTAATCGAAACTAATCATCGACATATAAATCAAAAGGGTTTTCCCATCTTTTAAATATTTTTACTTTTTTTGGAGTCTGAATGATATTTATTAAGTCATTTACTGTTTCTACTTCCTCCATGGCCATTAATTCCATAATAAGTTAATTTGAATGAGCGAACACAAACACAAATCGTGGTGTTTTAAATGTTATACTGGACTTAAACAATGGTGTACGTCGTTATAACTTCGGAATAACGATTGTATGAACACAAACGTCAACGTTATACCAGGTATAACGTATTCTTGGTATATTAGTACAAATTTTGCTTATTTTTAATTTATTCCTAAATTTATCTTTATACCACGTTTATTTGTAAGGCTGTTAATGTTTGTTACGTCATGTGTAGGAGTTAATTCATCAGACTTTTGTGTAGTTGTTGGTATTATATGAGATTTTAGACATATATCCACATTACATAAAATATAGCAAAAGAAAAGAAAGAAAAATAAACACAATACAATTATAGGAAGGAACAGACAAATAGGATATGATGCCAATATTGGACACCGTCTCAGTATGTGCTTGTGGCAAGGATGCGACAGCGCTGATCTTCAGCGGTGCCCAAGACTACCCAAATTTGTGCGCGCACAATACGACCTTCACATGGAATTTATACAGAGCCTAAATACATAATTGGCATTTAGATGAACAGTGAGAGGGTAGAATAAAGATTAATTCTTCATTTCAAGTCGTAATCGATGTCAATCTTGTCTACGCCACAATTTATAGAATTAGTATTTGCTTCATGGTAAACCATAGGATTTTTTATTTTGTTAAAGACTTCAGTGCAATCAAGTCAAATAAATGATATGATGAAATATATTATATTAGTATCCTTTTGACTGAGTGTCGAGTTGGAGGTTCGACTCGTAGACATTGTATCATTGACAATTCATTTTTTCTGTTTCTTAAGCTCAAAAAATTACAATTAATATTTGTGAATTGTGCGTAGTGGTGTTTGGCGATAGAAACGTAATAAGCTTCGATATAAATTGGATAGCGCTAGCTTCCTGTCTACCCCTGTAGTTTTATAAGGTTACAGCGTTTATATTTCTTTAAAATAATTTTAGTTTATTATTTGTTTCCAATTTTGTATGTTAACTTAGTTACTTGGAAACATTTCTTAATGAGATTATAAATAAACAAATAAAAAATATGCTTTTTTTACAGGTCATTCGCAGAATGCAGCCGAGTTTTGGATCTTCTCCTACGGCGATATGAAGCCCTTGCTTCGGAGGAGGTCCTGCCGACAGGCACCGATAATTCCCCACCAACATCGAAAGTGAGTAATGTTGGGCTAGAGAATGAGTTTTAACCCTTGCTAATGCTTCATTTTATTTTAATATAACCTTAATTCTCTTCTTTACCTTATGCATGGAAATGTTTCACCCAATACATGTTTTAGTATCATCACAGTTTTCTTCTTTTAATATTCTGATTTCGTTGTTAGGACTCTGGTGGCATGTCTCCACGTATGGTTGGATACCTACCCGGAGGACTTTCGACAACCTCCGCACCATCCCGCACTGCAGCAGCTACTCGCCTTCACTCAGCTTCATCTGCCTGGCTCGGAGCTACATTTGAAGGTGTTTTTCTAATACGCACACTCAAATTCGATAGATTTACATGACTACTAACTTGTTAACTTTGCAGGTATTACAGAAGTTAGCTGTATTCAGTGCAGAGCGCAATGGCGGTCCACACTCTGGCGGAGCTGGAGTGTGTTTAGCGCCGGGGATGCGAGTTCCAGCACACCACACCAGCACGTACCGCTTGCCGCACGTGCCCCACCGACACTTCGCCGAACAACTCACCCGAATGGACATGGAGCTGTTCAAAAAACTGGTGCCACATCAATGTCTCGGTGCTATCTGGTCAAGAAGGGATAAAGATCGGTCACACGACGCCGTCACCGTCCTAGCTACCGTCAACCAGTTTAATGCGGTATCTTTTAGAGTTATATCGACAGTTCTAGTCGAGCCAAATCTAAGGCCACTCGATCGTGCAGACATATTGTCCGCGTGGTTGGACATCGCGCGTGAATTGAGGGTGCTAAAAAACTTTTCATCGTTAAAAGCTATTATATCTGGTTTACAAAGTAATCCAGTTTACAGACTCAGAAAAACGTGGGCGCTTTTGCCTAAAGAAAAATCAGAATTGTTCGAAGAATTAGCTCGAATTTTTAGCGAAGACAACAACCGTTGGGCACAAAGAGAACTTTTGATGCGAGAAGGAACTGCCAAATTCGCCGACACGGTGGGTGAGAATGATCGCCAATTACAGAAGCTGTTGCACGAGCGAGGTTCTCCGGGAGTCAGTCACGGCACCATACCTTATCTGGGAACATTTCTCACCGACCTTACAATGATCGATACTGCCATACCAGATACAGTGGCTGACGGTTTAATTAATTTCGACAAACGTCGAAAAGAATTTGAAGTACTGGCTCAAATAAAACTGTTACAAGGTGCCGCCAATGCTTATCATCTGCCATCTGACGCCATGTTCGACAGATGGTTCGATTCCGTTATAATTCTTGACGATCGGGAGGCGTACCAGCTCTCGTGTCAAATAGAACCACCGACAAACCCGCCTAAAGACAGGCGACCGAGGAAAATCAACGACAACAACAATCAATGTCATAAAAAAAATGACTCCATCGCTAGCACGAGCTCGAGCAACAGTTCGCAGTTTTACTGTGAAACAGACGGCGCGGGTAATGCTTGGAAGCGAGACAGTTTAGAGAGGCGGACATCGCCAACGAGGCTTTCGCATGGATCATCGTCCTCGTCCTTACCTTCTCTGGACATGTCACTGTCGAGTGCGAACAGTGGCCAGAAGCCGGCCAATGGGAAAGTCCCTGCCATGAGCCCAGCGTACGCGAATACGCGCAACGGTCCGGATTTTTATATAATCCGCGTGACGTATGAGACCGATTGCGTGGAGACAGACGGCGTGGTACTGTACAAGTCTATAATGTTGAGCAACAACGAGCGCACCCCACAAGTCATCCGCAACGCTATGCTTAAGTTAAATCTCGATGGCGATCCGGATGCTTACACGCTGTCCCAAGTTCTACCCGAACGAGGTTAGTTGACATAAAAGTAATGCTACATCTGGAGTCTAGACGTGACATGTATATTTATTTGCATACGATAAAAAGAGTATAAAGGGGCGGACTTAATGCTGTACTCAACTAGTTTACCTTGGGGTGGTGCAGAGACATAGTAACGGGTACAAGCTTGATAAGATAAATAACAAATAATAAAACTTTAGAAACATAAACACTCTGAAATCATCGTTTTTAGAACACTAGCGTTCCCAGCCCGCTTCGCCGGACTAGATTTTGCTTTATTTTGATTAAACAATAAACTCACATCATTAAATATTTAATTTACATCTCACAATATATTAAATTATTCATATCTCTCCGTATTCATTATCTTCTCGAGCGGACATTACCTACACCCATGTACATATGAGTATTATTGTCCCATGTACCCAAGTACTTATCATTTAGGGATTTATTACACTTCATGGAGTATGTCCATTGTACTTCAATATGATTCATAATGACATAAATATACACAACGCATGTGTCAATATAAATTTGGGTTATAAAACAATAAAATATAATCCTAGTAAATAAAAGCTGTATTTGACAGTTCAAAAAGAGGAATGCTCCGATCGTCGCCAAACTTTTCAGGATTACTCGCCAGGTCAATCTGAAGATTCCCTGAAAGTTTCATTGAGATCAGTCCAGCCGTTTCGGAGTCTATATTGAACATACCCACACTCTTTCTCTTTTATATATAGATTTTATCAATTCCGTCTATAAATAATATTAGTACTGATGTAATAATAAAGAAAATTATTATCGTTTCAGAGATGGAACTTCCAGCCAATGCAAACGTATACTATGCAGTGAACACTGCATATAACCTCAACTTTATACTACGTCCGCGGAAACTACAACAAACGGAGCCTATGGTTAACGGGAAAGCGCGTAACAAACGTACTTGAATGCGTGCAATGCAAATTATCCGAACATTTATTACACGAATGTATTTATTCTTCAACGTTCTAAAATCTGTTTCACCATATACTTGCATGTTTTAGTGGTGATGTAATACTAGTCTGTATAGCCCATTGATAATAGTGGTAACGACGTGCAGGAATATACCAAACAAATCTCGTTACCATTACAAGCAGTTTTAGAGGAGTGGAGAGATATATTTTCACTTATCAGAATCGTGCGGATTGCGTCGGATTATTTAAGAAAAATAACACGTTAACTTTTTCAGTCTTTAGTCTCTTGTTGTAACGAAAGCTTCGGAAAATGCCGTCACTGCCGTTTCGAGAGAATATTATATCGTTGTACATACATAACGATAGATTCGACAAGCACTGTTTTGTCCATCTTTACTTAAATGGTGCATTTTGTTATAAAACAAATGTGTTCTTATAGTGTACTTAAATGCGATGCGCATGAATGTTATATATATGCTGTTAATTTGAACATTTGTATATATTATATTTAAACGTAACACCACCTTTAGATCTTACAATATTACCTCCGGTGTGATATTATCCAATGTTTAAATATAGAATGAATTTAATGATTTTTGTATATATTGAATATGTAACACTATTATACGAATCTCATATAGTTAAGTAAATGTAGCCAAAGGCAAACGTATGTCCTAGGAAGGTGCTGTCTCATGTTTTAAATCTGGATATGTTAGAAGCTTTAAAATAAATACACTTAATAAACCGAATTTCCTAAGTGATGCACCGTGGTATTGACGTGTTTCTACAGAGATGACGTGTACTTATGTAACGTAGGTGCTTACTATTTAAGGTACTAAATTATGGCTTCAATAAAATTTACAATTAAACTTTTACTCACCGACGGTTTAATACCTAGGCACAATGGTAATAGTTATAAAATACGGTACTTCGTAATAAATTATATAGTCAATTGGAACAATAAAAATGGTAATTTAACTATGTAATTGAAATAAATTGAACAATGCGGTGAAAAGGGTTCCGTACTAAAAATTGGTACACCTACTAAATTTAATAGAATTGGGAAATGATTCATTTCTTGTTTCATATAATCTGCTAATTTACGGAAATAGACTACTAAGTCCAATGTAATAATCGTCATTGTCTTCTGACAGTGTTATAACGCGTCCAACTCTTGAAAGTGTCCACTAAAGGTTAGCTGGATCAAAATGCTAAATAGCATTAAGTTCGCCTTTGTACATTTTGGTGGAATACAGAATTTATCATCTATCTGACGCTAAAATTACTTTTTGTTAAAAAAATTGGTCAAAGTCATTAAATCCATTAGAAATAGAGTAATAATATATAATTAAAATAAAGACTCGTTTAAATTTATAATATATCGCCGGTATACTGTCTTATCTATACAATAAATAAAGTTCAATCATACTTTTAAAACATATATTTCTTTTAAATTTATCGATACATTAGTATAAATTTGATCACCTGTATGTACGGGACCCTAATAATAATAATCTGATGATATTTAAAGATAAATTTACCTTATTAGGCTAACGATTGGTGTCTATAACTTATTACTACAAAATAATGTGTTCTATAACTTTTTAGATACATAGTTAGAAACGGATTAAGAATGGTCTGATCTGATGAAATTTGATGAAAGGAACGAAACGGCTGCGTATACTCAGACGGTTTTGGAAACACAACGTGCCTCCTAAATGTTAATACTATGTTAATATTGTACATTTTTGTGGTCTGTATGTTAGGCACTGGTTTTTGTAATATATTATTCCATTGTAAAAGGGCTTGTATATTTTAATGTCGTAACTTTTAATATTTGAATGTACTTTTTAATGATTTTCGGTATTTATACTCTCTACTCTTTATTTGTAAATAAACGTACTTTAGCTGTGTAATTTTCTAGTTTTCCACCAGTGTCAACTGAATATCGTGTCTTAGTTGTGTAATAAAATGTAATAATTATCTGTCTTTCTTTTATTTCTTAGAATTAAAAGTGCTTAGACATCTGATTCACTTAAGACCCAAGTAAAAAAAGATTCATAACTTATTTGTTAACGTGAAGAATAGTAATTATCATATTATCTGCAATCCATCTCCACATCTACAAATAACATAGAGTTTGATGTATTTAAAAGAATAGGAAACTGTTTCACGTAATGCATCTTGTAATTTTTTGCATTTTTATAAGGCGCAAGTACGGCTTTAAATGGAATACTGATCGAATCGTTGATGATCAAGTTCGACCGACTTGATCACACATCTCACAAAAACTTTCTTTAAGGTGTCTGATCAAGTATTAGTTGTAAATATCGTTGTACCCACATCGCATAATACACCGCTTTAACAGTTTCTTCCACCTCAAACTAGACCTCTGTCTGTGTGCTTGTTACCCTCGTTTTCTAAGTATATTTTTTAATAAGTTGGGTTCACATTGTGAACTTTTTGAAACATTTGTGGCAATTGCATTTCAATTCATTTCAATGGGGAAAATTGTTTTGAGATTGCAATTTGACGTACGAGCAAGGTACGGAACAAATTAAACTCGTTTGTCGAGATACCACTGTATTTAACCTCCTTCCCCGGACGTGCTCTTCTTGAGCACAGTGCAGAGGGGCTCCGGTGCGTTCTACTGGAGATCCCGGAGCCCCTCGTCATGCATCGAGGAAAGGGCCACCGGGGAAGGTTTAAGTGGGTAAAAACCCCACATAACCGCCGCCTTCCCCCAAGAAGGCGGGGTATCTTTTGAATATTTCCTCCTCGTTAACAAAAAAAAAGGTGCGCGTGCTGCTATGACCTGCGTGCCGCCACCGGTTGACAGCTCGGGTGAAAATTTCATGGTCATTGTATCGAGCGGGAGGGCCGCAGAGCGCGCAGTCGCGCTTCGCCGCCCGCCCGAGCGCCGCGCTCTGTCCTCACTCGCGCCCTCAGCACCCCGCTGTTCACAACAACAACACACGCGCCCTGCGTCAGTGCTCTGCGCTCGTACGTTCGCACCTCAGTGCCGGTTGCGTGTTGTGCACCACGTGAGCTCTACCCGGGACCATTGATATGTGTATTTTTCCTCGTGCCTAAATGCCTCGCGATGGGGTCACCCGCGAAATGTAACAGTAAGGTAAGTAAGATAGAATTAATAATGAGAATGAAATAAGACTTTGTGTGGGTTTAAAATGTATTTCGTAAATTAAACGAGCAAATTTTCAGGTGAGTTTCAGTGATAAACTTTTCACCGGCGGAAGGTGGTCGCTTGAAAATAACGTAAACCTATTGTGCTGTCCTATATTTATGATTACGGTCAGTTGGGTGGTGGGAGCGGCCGAAGTGAACACCGAAGCTCTATGACTGCCGCAATCTGATTATGGCACACCTACTAAGCCGCGGAAGTTATACTTTCATTTAACTGTAATACGTTATTTACACGCTAACACACAATGAAAGGATTATCAATGAAATAAGCCAATTGAACGTTCAATATGACAACAGCTTGCTGTCAGAATATCAATGAAACTAATATCTACATTAGGTCTTAATTGTGTATTGTTATTATGATTTCCGGAATTCAATTGATGAGAGAAGAGCACATCGGTCGCCGAACCATTTAGGTAATCAGGTTGTTAAATCTAAATAGCTATCCGTAGCTCGTAATAGAAAGTTGTTAAGAGTTAATACAGAAACACAGAGTAAAAGTCCACTTTTTGGGAACCATTGCGTTAAGTTACACATAATAGAGAGTCAGACACAGCCCTGTAAGAGATCCGCCATCTCTCAAAAACCTTCAAGTTTTCAACGTTAATCGGCCTAAAAAAATAAAAGCTGTCCGCATTCATTATCGTCATCAGAATGAACTTCCTTTATTAAATTTTTATTTCTCCGCAAGCTTTCATACACCACTTGCCATTAGATTATTTATGAATTACTTGATCTATACAGACCAACAAAGGGATTTACATTTTTAAATAACACCTACCTCGACCACTAATTATTTAATTATTAGTTGACAGTTTGCATTCATTCCATTAAAAGACACACGTTATTTAATAAATATATTTTAGTAATTTGTTTCTTTGCATTAACCGAATCAATTAATCAAATGAACTATTTAATACAAATAATACATCAGTTTCATTCATTGCCATTTTGAACATAATATTGTACCAAAACCTATTTACTCTAAAAAAATATCCTAACAATTAGCTTCGTCTCGGAAGGAATAATAAATACCCTTTGACGTGACATAAGTTCGCGTGATATAGGGGTGGTTGGAATACGCACCTCGAACTAAATAACACAATGCCTCTGATCACTAGCATTTGTGTGTTATCGGTTCCGGCAATCGGAGATTTGAAATGGCAGTAGAGGAATTAGTTAATCGGTCACGGAGGACAAAGGATACAATTACAGTAATGAAGCATTGTATCACTGTTTTCGCTTGTTAATACAATATAACTGACAGTCTGTAATAATTTTACAGAGACGAATGACGAAACGACTGTCGCCCAGGCTTGATCTAAACAAAAAGATAAAGGTGTCCAGCCGTGACCGTCAGAGGTTGCGAGTAATCTTATTGCGATACCGCCGTTTTATGGATAGACCCCACCCGTTAGATATTATGAACGTTGCTGGTTTCTTCATCCATTTCTCTCATCGCCAACGCTTCCCAAAGTGTTATTTAAAGTTGACAATTAGGATGTCTTGATAGTCTTCGCATTAAAGTTACCGTCCGAGTGGTTCGGTCCTCTGGGATGCCCTCAGTTCGGAAGGCTGAAGTCCCATTTCGGGGGCCCTTGCACCGTATTGCTCCCAATACGGTGCAAGGGCAAACGGTTGCGGTCAGCTTCACTGGCTAATCCGTGGGTTCGTGAAAAAAAAACTGCATTAATATTTGATGATTGATTACACCTGTACATGTCAATATGGGACTCATAGAGAATGCGATTAAGGCCTTAACTAGGCTTTTATAAACCTTAGTTAAAAACCTTTTTCTGGATAATTTTTATAACAATTATTTTAAACACAACATGCTTGTGCCGTTGCACAGGAATATACCCGACCTGGTACAGTATTGACGTGAAGTAAAGATGTTTACATATTCTTTACGCACGAGGAGTAGAGTGGCCGTAATCCTGATATTTCTTAAAAAGACTGGCAACACATCTGCAAATCTTCTGGGGTTGTGGCTATTTGTGCCACGGTGATCACTTAACGTCAGATGAACCATAATACTCGTTGCTTTTTGTTTTCGGAAAAAATAATTGTAAATCAGCATGGAAAACAAAAGACACGCAATTTTTTTTAAATTTAAAAAAAATTATTGCAGCAGTGACATAAAGACAATTGCAAAAACAAAACAACCGACCGACAACTGGTATTAAACATCTAACCAATATTTTTGTCGGTTTTTAAAGTGCAAAGCGGTTTTTAAAAATAACTGCGCATTCATTCATTTTTTTGGAATAGAAACGTCAAGCTTTTCCAATCAAAACTCTATGTCGCCGTTGTCGAAACAGCAAATCGGTACAATCAAACACTTTTCGGTTTAGTTTGTACTTTTCTCGGATTTAAATTTTTTCTAAATTCTAAAATTGCAAAGAGTACTAAGAAAATTATTTTATTAATAACGAAATAACACAAGTGCTGTAGAAAATGTTGATTTTGGTTAAACAATGTTTCATATAGACCTCAGTAATAAGAAAGTTGGCGGAAGAATTATCAATGCATGGAAAAAGTTTTGATATGGGAAATAAATTCTGGAAGCAAAAGAATTCCGATATATAAATATTCATGTAACCATTTATGTCATCAATCATAATTTATTGTCCTAGTATTAAAATTTACTTTAAAATAAACATCTATACAAAAAATTGTAGGATGTTAATTAAATATAAAAACGAAACATAAGGCGAATACAAAACAATTATCGGGCGTTAAAATATTTTAAAATACATTTAAATATTTCACAAAATGTGAAAACCAAAACACTTAAGATCTTAATTTATAGGGAACTTGTCAGACCTGGGTTGAAAGAGGATCAGTCTTCATCTGTTCAAAGCCTAGAACATTGGCTTTGAGCCAGTCTTGTTTTACAAAAATGGTTTCTGGATAAATTTTTTGCCGTTCTCATTTATATTTAAAAAATAAGCCCTGTGACTTGTAATATCTAAGGCATGGGTGACGTCGGATGATAACCATTTTGCAACTTTCAGATCACTTGCGAAGCTTAGAGCTTAAAATTTTGGATCTCTCAGTGTAATTTTCCTATTTTTATTATCTGTGAAGAAGATATTTTTGTCTTTTCTCCTCGCATAGGAACAGCGTTTTGATCGATCCACTCGCTGTGTTGGTAGGAATAGAGTTAGGGCATGTACGACGGTAAAATCGAGTTCAACCCGCTTTGTATAAGCCAGCCACTGACATTAATTTTTACACCCCTTTTAATATTGGTTAAAATGAAATGGGATAAAGTGGATCGAATCGAAGTCATAATATGGCGTTCCAAATTCGTAAATTGGTTCGTACCAAAGAATAAAAGTTTTTTAGTTGTCTGTTACAAGTTATAAACTTGTCATTTTTGTTGTTTTCTTTCATCTCCTTACCTTTCCATTTATGAAGGCCAGTGGTCACGGAAATTTTAAATTTTGGCTCTTAAATTTTGTTACATTCTTCAAATATAACATTCTAAAATGTTATAAATTCTTTCACGCTTATGTACACACTCGCACGTACACCTTAGGATGAACCCACGCACACTATTCACTCCACAAATACACTCACATAAATTATTAATATTTAGTTCCTAAGATAATAGAAGAAAACTCGGAGTTCGGCGTCTAGCAGGGAGAAGTGTACCGAAAATTTGAAAAAGAAAAATGTTTTAAAAATAATATGTATGTATTAAATTTGTGTAAGTACATCATGTGTGCAAAATGTGTGTGTTTGTGTAAAAAAATATAAACAGAAATACGATCGATATGCACACTATAACTACTTGGAATATAGCAAAATATACCCACCTACTGTATTCACTAATCCGCTTTACTGGTTCCCCCATATAGGCTATTAAAGCGCAATGTTGTTGTAGTGCCTTTCTTTACTCCTTGTCTCTTAGGTTTAGTAACTATCTTATTACTGTATATTATTATTCCTTTTTCAACCGACTTCAAGAAGAGGAGGTTCTCAATTCGACTGTATTTTTTATGTATGTTACCGCATAACTTTCGAATGGGTGAACCGATTTTGATGATTCTTTTTTTATTTGTAAGCTGGCTGGTCTACTTTCCGTGTGGTCCCATTTTAATTTATTCCAATTCTGACGATTGGATCCATGATAAAACCATATGTCTTAAATTTTAATCAAGTATGTGCGTCACAAATGGTCGAATAACTCTGTACTTTAAGAGAAGTATGATGAAAGTTCTGATTAAGTTTGATTTAGTAACATGCCTACGATAATTCGGTAATACAAAACGTAACAACGTAATAGTGTTCCTCATTTTCGGGATAAATTACTAATATTATTATTTATTACTATCACACCACAATTGCAGACTTTACACACACAATATTTTTTTTTTTTTTTTTTTTTGACGAACTATCACAGTTGGCACAGAGAAGCTGGCCTTTACTGCTTCACCGGATTTGAGAGGTGGCATAGCTCTTAGATCGCTTAGCCTGAACCTCTAAACACACAATAATTGGGCCAATTGTATATATACTTTCACGACAAAAAAGGACTTTCCTAAAACATGCCTACGGGATATTACATAGACATAATGTATATAAAATTTGTCTGAATTGATCGCGAATAATACCGATTTTAAATCGATCTTATTCGCTCAACTTTGAGCTTCAAGGCTCAAGATTCAAACTTTAATATTCCCAGAACTTTTGATATTATGATTGATGTGTGTTCCTTTTACAGTACGTGATATTAACTGAGCTCTTCTATTTCTTTGGCTCCTCTACGAGTATAACCTATGTTTTAGTTCATTAAATATATGATATCTCTATCTTATTAGCATTACATCTATATGGTTTCTCATATCATTTTATTACTCAACCTAGTGCAATATATTTATATGTACATTGAAGATATTATTTAATACGAGTATAAAAGAATATTTCATTACGTAATTTCCGACCGGCCGTCCCGTTTCGGATACAAATGTAATTAGTCCCTTAGCAGAACCAATTAATCTTTTCACTTCACTCTCCGTAGTATGCCAAATATTACGTAGGTAGTAATTTTATTATGTGAATTGGCAACCATGTCCAACTTTATAAACTCTTTGGTTTTTGCGGTTTTGGATTGTATTATCAAATATTATTATATAATTTCGTGGAAAATATACAATTAAAAATGTAAAGACCACAGTATTTTGAAACATTGGAATTATGTATATGTGTTCATCACCATTTGCTAATCTGGTAAAACAGGGTTCTGGTTAAGTCAACAGGAGGATGAAGTCCGGTCTTTGCCGGGACCGGCCGGTCGTTGGGGTGTCCTGTCGCTGACAGATCCGGGGCACCCCGCTCATAACGGCTGATGGTTTAGTCGGTAGGGGCTGTCCAGGCCGAGTCCCACACATCCCTCCGGGCCCACCCAGGGTACCGGAGGATGGTCTATAAAAAGATTCCCCCGCGTGAACAAAAAAACAAAAGTCAGCAGGAAATCGCTTGAAAAGTCTGTTGATTACCGATTATGTGTCGTTTAATTTTTTTCGCCAATTGGAAACTTCTAGCCTGGCCAAATCCTATGATGTAGTCCTAGATCATGGTGCTGAGAGAATGTAATAAGTCAACAGATTGGAAAGAGATTCAAACAAATTGAATGAAATACCGCATCTCTGTGTTTCCTTTCCAAAGATCTGACGAGTTCGCCGGATAACAAAATCAAGGAATTGCGACTATTCGTGGAGTACCATCCCCCACTTAAATCACACATCAGTGACCCGGTGAACCAAAAACTGAAAAAATGAAATCAAAATTTGCCTAACAAAATGAATCCAAGGGAAATCATTCGTTGCAAATAATGTCGTAATCATAGTTTGATAGAAAAAAGTCCTTAACCCAGCTTGTTTAATGATTTTTTTTCGCCATCCAGTCAAAGTCCTGAATAAAAAGAATTACAATGTATTAAAATTCACAACGTAACTAGCAATTGGTTAAACCATTATTAAACGAACTTCTTCACTGACGAGGATGATCTTGGTGGATTGAATTTATATTTACTTGCATAAAAAGTTTTGTGTTGTAGTAATTTCGTAAAAGGGCAAACTTGCAAATGTTACCTACGTTTTCTTAATTAAATTATTAGTTAAACTAAGCAGAGCAGAGAGTAATTGCTAACTGGAACTGTACTATGACTTATAACTTCAGATTGCCAACATTAATTTTACAGTCGGAACGTTTCAAGTTCGCTCACGAATGCAATTAGTCTGTTAGCAAATGCAATTAATCTCTGCTCTTCACTTAACGCAGAATACATGACCTACACTATGTACCTAGGTAAAGTTGTTTTATTATGCAGTAAAATAACTTTTCGGTGTAGAATTCGGTTCATAAGAACAAAAATTCACGCTAAAATTTGTGCCTGGTGTATAGCGATGAGCTTACGCTCTTTTACATTAAGATCTGATAAGGTCGATGGATAGTAAAAAAAAATATATAGTATATATATATAAAATTTATATACATATATATTACAATTATAAAACGACATTAAAATAGAAAAAATAATAAAAAAACTTTGAATATTGTTCTTGAGCCACATCCAGTAGCGCATTATCCACAGCGCTTACTGTTTGTATTTATGCCAGTTTTTTGTCAACTGCCGGCAATAGATACTACAGATTTTGTTTAGTTTTAACGATTTCTGTAACTTGATATAAATATTTTAGACTCGTAAGTGAATTGTATAATTCTTGAGTTCTTAATAAAGTTTCTTTAACCCCATACAAGTAATAAAAATTTATAAGATGCAGTGTAATCCATTAGATTGGATTAAGACATCGCCATAGACAGGCGGATTACATGAAAAGTTTTCCTAAATTTTCACTGCAACATGATCATTAATCCGTAAGTAACTAGGATTACTTCGTTTTCACAAGGCAATGACCAGAATTTAAATTTAAATTTTAGTATTAGGTAATGCAAAATTTTATTACGGCAAAAATATTTAATTTTATTACACAAAAAAATAAATGTAGTGAAAGCTAAGAGTTGTATTTTACTTTTTGGACAGGGTTTATTACAGGCCTCCGAGTTTGATATAAAGTAAAAAAAAACAATTGATAATTGCATATTAATGAGTTAAATTAGCAGATCACGTATTTCGACTCAATGACAATAGAATTGATAGTGAAATGACATTGACAAATAGAAGAATCGAGACCCAGGTCGTCTTGTCACTAGTGTTGCTAGTTAATAGTTACTAGTAAAGTAGGTCTACCACAATACTATGAATAAATAAGTTCAAAGTATATATGTACGTATAGTGAAAAAAATTCCAATATGCTTTTTTACGTAGTGAATTTGTTATTAATGAATATATTTTTTGCTTTCTATGACATAATGCGACAGTTACAGTGTGTAGCGGAATGTTACGGTAACTGTTATGACATCTCCTTATTTTCCTCTCCTTTGGATTGTTCTAGTTCCGTAATGGAATTGACTTATAATTTTACTGCGCTCCCCAATTATTGTTTTCCTAATTTCAGAGTAAGGCGAAAATTCCGGTCTTGAATCGTAGCATGTTTTCCAGACAAACTAAGTAATTAAGTAATTAAAATGAGGGAAAATATAATATTTTGCTTTCTCATGGTTTACATTTGAAACAATAATTAATTTGTCTGGCATGTAACTTTAATTTCGAAAAAAGGCGGGAAGAACGAAACTTTTCATCTTCACGGTCTGCAATAGTTTGCGTTATTAATTATTTTCGACTACAAAAGGTTCTCAATTCGTCTGTATTTTTTATGTATGTTATCGCATAACTTTTTTTAAGAAATCTTTTGAAATATTACTGGCATTCTTGTCAACCATTCCAACTAAGCTTATGCTTGGGCTAGGAGATGGTTAATGTCAATAGTCGGATGGCGCATTCGAATCCCTTACGAACGACCTTACGATTCGCAGACCGTACCCTAAACCATTAGGCTATTGACACTTGAACCATGGAGAACCGATTTTGTAACCGATACTTTTTTTATTTGAAAGTTACTTCCCATGTGGTACCATTTTGGTCCAATTCTGACGATGGGATCCATGAGAAAACCATGTCTTAAATTTCCATCAAGTATCTGCGCCACAAATGGACGAACAATTGAACATCACGCCAACGGATTTCGATGATTCATATTTTATTGTATAGTATGTACTCTAAGCATGTACTTTAAGATTAGTTTGATGAAAGTTTGGTTAGGTTCTAATTTTTTTTCATTTAATTTAAATTTTTTTCATTAAATTAAAAATTTGATTTCGTAATAAAAATTAATAATTTTGAAAAACAAAAAGGGCGTCCGCGCGTTATATAACGTTTAACGTTTGATTCGATTCGAAATATTCTAGATATATTATGTTTGTATATTATTTAAGAAATCGATAATTTAAATAAAATTAGGGGTAGGCAAAGGTTTTTTCTTTCGTAATAATACTACTTCACCATAAACAGCTTTAGTATTATGTAAATACAACTTCTTGCGTTTCATAGTTAACATATAATCTTTTGTTTCTTTGTCCGTTAGGTTCCCCTTTCGTAATAAAAGGTTGGTTAATGATCTTAAAAGTCTTTTAACACGCAAAGTGGTTTGCCATAGTTTGTGATTTGTTATAATTATAGGTTAAGTTGGAAGGGAAAAGTGGAAAATTGCGTTTCCTTGGCAAGGTTTCAATTTGAATTATGCGTGCAAAAATAAATAAGTTATATTAATGTTAACTTAATTCCTTTTGCATTTTACCGTTTCCGTCCGTTAAGTTGACAAAAATGTAGAAATCATAATAATGTAAAAATTATTGGATATTGCGAACCACTGTCATTTCGCTGGTCAAAGTCAATTGTATTTATTTACGTCAATGGAAATATGCTCTTGAAATGGCAGGCAATATCAAGAGTAGTAATAAAAAAACCAAGTCTGGCAAACATGTGTATTTTCTTCCGTTGAGCGATTTGCTCTTTACAATTGCATCTCAGGCACAAAAAAAATCAAGTTAGTTTAGCTTTTGAATGTCTCTTAGATTATCCGTGAAATAGCAACCGACCGAGTCGTGGTTTGGCCCTCTCGGGCGCCCTCGATCGGCATGCTTACGCGTAACATAGTAACCGTCCAAGCCGAGGTTACCCCTCACCGGGGGGACCCTTGTGTCGAGTTACCAGCAATAGAGGTTCAGGCTAAGCGACCTAAGAGCTATGCCACCTCTCAATCCGGTGAAGCAGTCAAGGCCAGCTTCTCTGGCCAATCTGTGTAGTTCGTCATAAAAAAAAAGCTCAAAAAAACGCTGTTACTTCATATAATGTAACTGATCCCACTTTATATATTTATTACTCGAGAGCTGGCCCTTTACTTTAGACACGGTTGCATTTTGACTAAAGGGTGGCCGGGAAGTCGAACCAAGCCAAGAATCATACTCTTGCAGCTCTCACAAAGAGCTCGGCTACGTTTTAACGTAGGCTTGTGAAGTTGTGAAATCGTTCAGGCTCACACATTACAAACTGAAATGTTTATGGAACCTCTAATTACGTTGAATTAAAATGGCTTTGAAAATAATAACTATGTAATATAGGTTAAATATAAATATTAGTAATATCCTAATAAAACACCTACCAAATATTAGTAATCTCGCGTAAAATATTAGATATTTTTGTTTGCATGTTATATATCTGTTGTGGTATATAATGTGCACATGTTCTGTAATAAATCCCAGGTATGTTGTCATTAAAACATACTTGAACAATATAACTTGTTATGAATATTAGCCGGAATACAATTTATTTTGAAATATACCAGGTAACGGAATTACCGACACAAATAACTCTCGTGAATCGAATACGAGATGAATGCCGGTAATGTTGTATAATACTCTTAAAAATTCAGCTTTATACGTTCACGGAAAACATTTGAAATGTTTTCTAGGAAAAAGAATTCTTAGGGATTTTTCATTTGTATTTGTCGGACAGAAATAATAAATAGAGGATCTATTTATTATTTTTCTTTGACACAATTTATCGGTTGGTCTTTGCATCGATCTAGGTTAAGCAAAATAATATAATAGATGGCGATGGTAATGGTATTAGATTAGAAACAAAATTACAAATTAAAATTACATCTCTCAAAGGAAAAAACTTCATACACATAAAAGACACGTCTAAAAGGTGTGACGTTTAATATTTAAAAAATAATATCTAAAGATATAAAATTACTTATAGAGCGCGCGAACCAGCATCTTAACGTCGCTCTTGAACGAAGAGGGACGGAGATACTCGAGAATAAATGCCACAAAAGTGGTCATCTATCCAATTGTTAACCGGGCGGAAATTGTTTGACTGCGATGAATTAACCGATCAACTAGTAGTGCCACAAAGACAAGAAGTGAGTGAATCTGGTGTGAAATATAGACAATATAGTTTCTTTTTTTAATAATAATATAGCTCTACCGTCCTTTTAACCCTAGTGGAGTAGACAGAGACTGCTTTTGCTATCAACTTTTCATTAAACTTATTGGGTCCCAATTGTTACAGATGGAGAGCTCGTCGTTATACACATCAATTTGATAAAATTTATGCTCGGTGAATAGTGAAAAGCCGATAGTGCTATAACTGTGTTACTTTCTAGGGTTAAAACGAACTAGTCTATTTTTGATTTTTTAATTAAATGAATGTGCTATAGTTATACTTAGGACTTAGCGTTCGTTTTCTTAGTTGACGTGGGTACGAATCCTAGTTTTCATTCTTTATTCGCCTAAAAAAATTACTTGTTAACACTTTTTCCATTTAGTCATTAGGATATCACAGCCTAATAAGATAAGCATAATATGCATGTAAAGTAAAGACATACAGTCTCTTTACTTAAACTTATTCTTTAATTGTATTTTATAATAATTATTCAAATGTTTAATGTCACAATTGTCAGTGTCAATGACATTTATTTAAAAGAGATAGAGTTGGAATAAGGACATTAAATGTTGTTTCTCTAAATATTCTACAGAAACGCAGTCTTTCATTTCATGTATACATATACATGGAAGACTATGTGGACTTCATTATATACATTCCTAAAAATGCGATACTCACTGTACGTGTAGCACTCTATAGAATAGTGTACATCTTGGTTTTCCAAAATATGTCTATTCATATCACGATTTTTTTTAACTTTTCTTCAAAATACACTCTTGCCACAATAAGGGTTAAATATGCATGTATATACACATACAATAATAAATCAGTCATAATCACGGAAACTAATTTACCGGATTTATACATAATTTAATTCGGTATATTTTCTTTTATGATCGCTTCGCATGTTTCAACAGTTGCGTGATGGTACATCTCGTGAGTGACACTTCCATTCAAATCGACCATACCGTCGAGCTCTTCATTACCTATTCGGGTAGCCAAGGTTGTACCGAAAAAGAAACGGTGAATTTATTTCTCCCCTTACAATATTTACTTGCTCTGAGACAGCTTTTATACCTTGAAAGCATTTGCTGGCTGCTCATCGGACTGAGTGATAACTTTGCACTTGACACATTATGCATAATCTTTTCACTTAATACTAAATAGTGTTTCTTAAATTAAATTACAGACCTAGATTACATTTCTTCCACCTCGTCACATAGTTAATCTTCTAAGACTACTGAGGCTTCTTGTTCTAGTATCCGATGCCCAAGCGTAAGTATTGTGTGATTTAAAGGTATTTCTTCTTCTGAGTCTATGTGTACGTAATGTAATTTTTTTTTATGCGTGTAAACTAGCACTGGACCATGATCCCACCTGGTGTTAGGTGGTGATATAGTCGAAACGACTTTGGGTAGTCCTTCCGCCCACCCCTTAGATGTTAGGAGCGTTGCTGGAGTTTCTTCGGCCACTTCTTCCAGCGCCAATGCTTCCCGAAGTTAGTTTAGCTTTTGAATGTCTCTTAGATTATCCGTAAAATAGCAACCGACCGAGTCGTGGTTCGGCCCTATCGGGCGCCCTCGGATCGGAATGCTTACGCGTAACATAGTAACCGTCCAGGCCGAGGTTACCCCTTACCGTACTTGTATCGAGTTACTAGCGATAGAGGTTCAAGCTAAGCGACCTAAGAGCTATGCCACCTCTGAATCCGGTGAAGCAGTCAGGGCCAACTTCTTTGGCCAATCTGTGTAATTCGTCATAAAAAAAAATTGAGTAGTCCTGGGCACCGCTGAAAATCAGCGCTGTCGCATCCTTGCGACGGCATATGCTAAGATGGTGTCCAATATTGGCATCATATCTTATGTCCTATTTTTCCGTTTTTTTCTATAACAGTTTTTTTTCTGTCTTTTGATGTGTGTCATATTTTATGCCAATAAAGAATATGTCTAAGTAAGCGTGTCACAGGCGTATTTATAGGTAAAAGCACGAATGATGGTAAACTGGAGGGATTGCCTTCATTTGTGAGACTACACGTTCCGTAGTAACTCGCGTGCCCAACTACGCCCGTGTCCCAATGACCTAGATTCTCGGCCTTGAACCCCTACTCCCCTCTGCCTCTGGGCCGTTCCCGTGACGTCATAAAAACCCTTCGCATCGCAATCTTTTACTGTGTGCTTAGCTCCTAATGAATGTACTACTGTGTGCCAATTTTATTATACTCTATACGGCACTTCTGTTTTAGACAAGTGACAACTGTAAAGATTTCATGGTACAAGTTCAACTTGTTGTTGAATTTCTGCTAAAGTAAAATTAAACCGTGAATTTGAATTAAACTGACGCCTGTATGGTTGCAGGCATGCGATATAATATACTTTATTTTATGTATTTTAATGTTTATGGTTGCATTTACAGTCCATTCACAGCCCATGAGAAACAAATTTTCCATCCGGTGATCTCCGGTGACCACCGGCTTTTAACGATACACTACTTAAGAGTCACACACACAGTACACAAACACTATTTTACTATGAAAGAATTAAACATAAAACGAAAGTTCAGTTTTCAAATTTCATATCTTTATCAATATTTATACAGGATTTTTTTCATTAAACGTCCCTTACGTATATTTATTAGGGAAAAACTTACTCAGGCTATAATTTATTTTTATTTCGTAACTTAAGCCGCCCCAGCTTCCCTTGGTAAATAATATTTATGAAGGCACTTTCGTCGTAACTCAATCTAAGAGGTTTTTTTGCGAAATAATATCTATACCGAAAACGAAATAGAACACAAACATAACAGGATTACGAATATTATTTGTTATTAAGAGCGACGGCTTTTTTAACAATTTTTATATTGAGTTTGTTTTGCTATTAAAATTATATAGGAATTTCGATAACGAAAATCAAGTACGCTTTTAGTACTTACGGGAACTAATTTAAACACAATAATTAATAATTTTCCTGTTTTATGTACAAAAATATATTTATTTGACTTTATATGTTATACGAATACAAATCAAACTGGTTCTGAATACTTCTCTTTCGTAATATTCTTATTCTATTTGAAGTCGGTTTTTATTTTTACTCGTAAATACACTATGTTGAAATATGAATAATAATTTTCAATCTTACCGACCAGTCACATATTTTTTTCATCAATAGTAGTTTAGTAAACTATTTAATTTCTTGATAACCTCAAACTAAACACTAATTGGCTTAGTGTAAGCAACACTATCAACGCCATCTAGCTTATCACTGTGTCGTAAAGCAGTTAGTTATTCCCAATAAAAAAATATTACTCGCCAATCAGCCAATCGCTAATCAGGAAAAGACATATTTTTAGTTTATTTTTTAGTTGATTATCGATATGACGTCAATTTGAAAAATGAATCCTTGCTACATCGATTCCTTCGAAAACATCTGCATACTAAATTTCATCAAAATCGTTGGAGCCGTTTTCTAGATTCAGATAATGTATACACAAGAATTGCTCCTTTAAAGGTATTAGATTGAGAGGAAATCATATCCACTTTTCTTATTCATGCCAATATTCGCATAACATTGCTAATAAGCGATAAAACGGAAAATTTAACGAATTTCGTTGAACATGGCAGTATGAATAGCTTTTCTATTAAGATTGTGCTCGTACGTATCTCCTACGTCATGTTTCGGTAGTGATGCGTCACGATGGTTAAAACGATAAAATTAGGATGCGAGTTGGCCGTTGGGAGGCCGAGTCAGTTTGGCGCCCCGCCAGTGGAGCCGCGCAACCTGCGAGCTTATCATAACAATGTATTATTCGATGGAAATAGCTTCTCAATAAATTCAACATAGAATTTCGATTTCGTTTTAGATTGTATTTGTTATCTTATCTGAACAATCTGAAAATAATAGCAATACGACCAAGAACTTTTTCTTTTTATTTTAGTTGTATAAACAAAGCATAGCATTTATAGTAATTGAGCTGAGGATTTTATTAGCTTTAAATTTTTTTGTAAATAATATATAAAATTTTCTTGCTAAAATTTGTTTAGATTGGTTTGTTCATATTGTTAGTCAGGAGTAGGTTTTTAGTAGGCTTATATTTTTTGACAATAATAGTGCGTAGTTATATAAACAGCAATCAGATTGAGATAAAAGTCGTAAAGCGATAATTAAATATCTTTTCAAATATTAAAAGATCCTTTCGGAATCGTTCCAGTCGGCTACTTCAAATTACTGTTTTTTCGTTTTTTAAGTACAAAACATTACTTGTGAAAAATTTGTGCCCGATACTTGACTATGACTGACCAAGTCACATGTGGGAGAAAATTGAAAGCTGTTTTTTTTACCCATATCCGACTACACCTTTACGGTTAAAGGACTGAATTTTTTTATAAGGTTTTCAACGTTTTAATTGTGCGTGACTTAACCTTTCAATAATGACCTATTGATTGCCTACCGTCACTGATTGCCGTGTCCTTGATACATTTAGCTTCAGGCCGGATTATCAAGCGTTAATTCCAAAACAAATATGCCACTGCCTTGCTGACTGGCGGCAATTTATGCGTTCTGGGCCAGAATTCCAGCATAAATTAGTATTTGTGCGTGTTCAAAATCAATGATTGTGTTACGAAGGTACCATTTCGTATAATTATTTCGGAAGAAACGCACAAATACACTATGTATACGACATAATAATTTTATGGTTGAATTTTAATGCAAAAATTTACCACCTATATATATATATCATCCTATGGGTAGGTGGGGCAGATGCCGTCCACAGTGATCCTCCATCGTTCGATCTTGGGCTTCATTCTCGCTCCATGTCTTCCCGATGTTCTTCGCCTCGTCTGCAACTGTGCGGCGCTAAGTCTGTTTAGGACGGCCGCGCTTGCGCTTCCCTTGCGGATTCTAATCGAGTCCCTGCTTGGGAATGTGATCGCCATCTCTTCGGAGGGTGTGGCCAATCCAGTTCCATTTGCGGCGCCTTATTTGGAGGTCGGTCGGACTTTCACGGCAACGCTCCAGAAGATTCATATATTCATATATCATATATTCAGATCATTGAAAATTTTCTCGGGCCAGTAGATACCGAGGATTCGGCGAAGACATCGGTTGACAAAAACTTGGAGCTGATGGGAGGTGATTTTGGAAACCTTGCACGTGCCTCAATCTATAAAATTATTATGACACATACATATTCATGAATTTGATCGAAATTAGAATAACATTTGTTTATATGTACTCGTAGTATTGTCTACAGTACAATATAAAAACCATCTATATGTCTGATTGCGGTAAAAGAAGTGTTTCAATATTAAATTATATTTTTATTAATGAACACCAGCCATGTTAGACTGACGACTAAGGAATAAAATACAGTGGTTTCTCGTTGCCATCTGCATTTTTGAAAGTTATTTAAACTTCAAAGTGAGCAAGCAGAAGCTGAGTAGCAAATCTAAGTTTAAGCAATTCTGATATCATATAAAATTTTTTGTCTAGTTTTGTTTTGTCCATTTTATCTTTTTCTTTTTTAGACCCAACTGTTATAAAATGATGAAAAATATTTCAGCAAATGAAGCGCTTCGCAAGACACTTGAAGGGCATTACCTAGGTCACGGCCAGATTTGTCTATTAAACCCGTCTTTGAAACTTTCGCACACAAGAATAAATGCACCATTCTATTCATCTGCCTAATCTTTTATTAATGAAATTTATTTTCAAATATCATTTATAAAGGAAAAGTTTAGTACTTAAGGACCGATTTAGACTATAAAATCGTGCAGAATTAATAATGGCCTAGCGTTTTTCTTGATGTTCCGTAATGTCTAATAATTTTAAATCCGACTTCCTATCAAGCTACCTTTTTGGTAACGGAGAGGAAATCTTCAAAAAAAACCCCGCCCTCTGGTGGGGAAGGCGGTGGTTATTTACCGGGCGGGATTTTACCCCTAAAACCTTCTCGGTGGCCCTTTCCTCGTTGCATGACGAGGGGCTCTGGGATCTCCAGTGGAACGCTCCGGAGCCCCTGTGCACTGTGCTCAAGGAGAGCACGTCTCGGGGGGGTGGGGAGGTTACTCCTCCCCCCTGTGCCCTCGCAGTGCAAGGTGACACGGCCCAGCCGATGTCACCCTCTTCCCGGGTCCACCTTAGCGGACGACAAAGGCCCCCACCCTTGTCGCCCAGTGAACCCGAGGCCCTTTTTAGTCGCCTTCTACGGCAGGCAGGGGATACCGTAGTCTTATTCTTGAGAGTCCAGAACTACAGGGCTGATCAAGCTACCCTAGGCTATCTATACTCTATCAGTATAATAATAATATTCTATAACAATATAATTATATCTTCTCCTGTACGTACTTTTATGTTGCCCTACGGATAATATGAATAAATAGAATTGAATGTAAGATTTTCTTTCCAAATATATTTTACACGAGGAATTATTCCTTACAATAAAAATAATGCAGCATGACATACGACATAGACGTTATTATTTTGGTATTAAAAGTTAGAATGGCATCTTAATATCTGACCATACGTGCTGTCCCTGCAAGTGATGGCAGGCTTGTTAATATTAAATGACACAATGTACTGTTTGACCGCACTGCGGCGACGCCACGGGGTGTCGATATTCGTCAATAATTCATTGATGGTCTACTGCGTCACTACGTTTGGACGAATCATTCACCTGCAATATGTCATGTTAGAGATTGCTCTAAAAAGAAAAAAAAGTATCGATGAAACTAATGTCTCAGTATAAAAATATTACAAAAATATTAATTAATTACTATAACATGCAGCGTGTTTTGAAAAATGTTTTAGTATATATAATCTATATTTTTTTGCTTATAATTTCTACTACAAATATGTCACATTTGTCGCATTTTACAAATTCCGCTACACCGATCTGCTGCGTTCCGCGGCAGTTTCAGATTCTTGGCCACCAAGTGTTGGAATAATTTGCCACCGCCCATAAGAGACAGTAAATCTGTAAACGTTTTTAAAAATAAATTAAAACACCTGATGTTAAAGTTACAAAAAGATAATACCCCCTTGATATCGGTGGCTTGTTGTTTCCAATATTTTCAATATTTCATTATATAATTTAAACTTTATACGTTTAATTATCATATTATTTATTTTAGTTTATTTTTGACTCAATAATATATTTATTTATGAAATTTTTTCATCTATTATTTTATTGTATAAAATATATTTTAATCTCATAACTGTTTTATTTATGTATCATATTTATTATACTCTTATTGTCTGTATAAATTCCATATAAAAGTAGTATTGCGCGCGCACGTCTTTAGGTAATCCCGGGCACCGCTGAAAATCAGCGCTGTCGCATCCTTGCGACTGCATATGCTGAGACGGTGTCCGATATTGGCATCATATGTTTTGTATTATTTGTCCGTGTAACTTTAACTGTGTTTTTTCTATTTTTCATTCTTTTTTAATGTGTGTTATATTCTGTCTGTGATGTGTTTTTATATTGTGATGCCAATAAATAAATGTCTATGTCTATTTGAATAACATATTATTTTAAAAGCATGCATGGGTATGTTATCATTTTAATGAACAAAAGATGTGTCAGGACCGCGCATAATGGAAACCCCTGATCATTGCTTCCATCTGCAACGAATGACGTAAAAGCTTCTAAAGCTAAAAAAATATATTTTATATTTGTGAACATAGTATGGAATAATGTGTTACAATAAAATAATACTATATGATTTTATTGTCAATACATGTATTCAGATGCAATAAAAACGAAAATGGGACGATATTTCATACTGAAACTTTATCGCTTATTGATGGTCTGGGCGGAAACTTTAAGCGTCGTGAATGTGAAATAACATTTTACTCTCCGAAATGGGCCAATTTTATAACAATCATGTAATGGTTTCTATAATAGCGTACTGGTAGCGTAGCTTAATATAGGTTTGGGATGCGGTCTATTAAAAGATAAAGTAGCCCAAGTTACTATCGACGTCAACTATTTACTGGTTTTGATGAAACAGCGTCTGCTGCTGTTTCACGAACGACAATTCACGAACAAAAAGTCGTCAACGCACCTAGAATGTTTAATAGGTGTATGTTGACGACGGTGATGACTTAACAGCGGAAATTCATTTGATGTTAACTTTAACATCAAATGAAGAAAACAAATAATTATCGCCAAACGCCGATTTCTAATGTGGTCACAACGACGAAGAAAGATTTTTCTATACACTAACCCTAGATAAGTCGCCCGCTTGTTTAATTGTTTTTACCTTAAAAAAATATTGTAGCTTATTCTATACGTATTATAGATTTTAAATCATTAGGCTATTGACGTCTTAAAAACACAGTTTCTCCGTGGATTCAGAAGATTATGTATTTTCATATTTCACAGTTATGGCACTCCTTTCTCGCCATGTTTTTCGGTTTGGAGTACTTCTACCGTCGCTATTCTTTAGTATGTCATCAATCTGATATACAACCAATATAATCCCACTCCCTTCTGTATTACATATTCCTTAGGTACAAAAAATATCATCCTATTGTCTATAATTTCAAAGATATATCTACTTATTTCACATGTTTAAACCTTTTCAATGCAATCTTCATAAAGGATCAAGAACAATCACACGACAACCACAGATACTCGTAAGAACTGAAAGCTTCTTAATCTTAGGTATGGCATTACGAGCGCTCCTAGTTATATGGAAGGTGGATACGATATCATGAGCCGACGTAATCCATTGTGGCCGCAATCGGGGCTCAACTCTGCTCTCACATAAATCGGACTGGGCTCAGGTGTTACGATTTCCCTCGCAAAATTGCTTGCCGCCCGCACCAACTGTTTAGTGGCGAATTATTCCAAATTCTTTTTCTCGCAATATTTTTTTAAGTGTTGGTTTGATCTGGTATTTGTTTGAATTTCCTTCTTTTCAATGTGTACCATATTGAACCATGTCTTAGCCAGTCTTAAGCCACGAAATACGTCTTCTTCCAGGCGGTCGTTTTATCTAGGTTTTTCCTTAGATAATGTGTTGGGGCAGGTCGTATTTGTCATTGTTATTTCGTTACATATTAAGAATATTTTTCAAACTCTCCTTCAAAGCTTACTTGAGCTATTGCCACTTGTTGAACATTATTGCATAGGTATAGGAAGGGATAGTTGTCTTAACGTATATTTTTAATTGCCACCGAACGACATTGTTTGATGCGCAATCGCTCG
The DNA here is from genome assembly GCA_029286785.1 of Meandrusa payeni. Lineage (NCBI taxonomy): Eukaryota > Metazoa > Arthropoda > Insecta > Lepidoptera > Papilionidae > Meandrusa > Meandrusa payeni. The sequence goes on along the minus strand of JAGSMX010000012.1, from coordinate 5,092,763 downwards.
GAACGGGAAGACTAAATCACTCTCTTAAAAACAGCATTTTTAAAAGGTAAAATTGTCTCCAACATTTTAAAATTACCATTCGAAGTTTTTATTTCAGAAAGGTAGCAGGAAATATGCCAAGGATTTTTTGTACGAAGTTAATTACAAAAGTTCTCGGTGTCATAGTAGTGCACTCTCTCAAAGGAATCACTGGGAGAACTTGTAACGACCGGGAGCTCGCTTCAAACAAACTTTTTCTTAATTTTGCTATTTTACACTTTGTGAGAGCTCGCTTAGGCAGTGGATCCTTTTTATGTTCTCTTCTCAATTCCTTTACATCTCTTACTACTAATCGAAAATATAAATACTATGGGCAATTCTTAAATTCGTTGTATTAAGAAATTTTAAGAGAGATAAACAAGTAAATTTTGTAACAATAACTTTGACCCTGTCCTAATTTTTCTTCCTCTTCGCTTATAAACATTCTCAGATGTCTCGGTTTGACTGTAAAGTTATATAAACAGAGTGGATATATAATAATTATTATGACAAGAATTTTAATTTCTGAAATAGAATCAGGCGCTTATTACGCCGTACATTCAACGCATTTCTTTTTTATTTTTTTATTACAAATACAATTTTACAATAAAGATATATATATATATATATATACATATAATTATATAAATGTATATATAATTTAATGCTATATAAACCGCAGTGGTTTGTCACTAGCGCTCAAGTGTCCGTCTTGCGTACCTAAATAATATGTGTAATTTTTTAATATGTGCTTTATGTTTTTTTGAATTATACATATAACTGTATATGTAAAAATTTGATTCTGAAAGATCATTTCTACTACCTCTTATTTTGTTTGTTAATTTGATTTGAATTGCCCTAATTTATCAAAGCTCCAAGACCAAACGATTACAACGGTTATCAGTCTTAGAAACAAAAAAGGCAAGACCATACTCATTTAAGATAATTAACGTTTATCGTAGCTTATTTTTAATTCAAGTAGCAGCTGTGGATGTTGAGGGGACGATAGAAATTATGAGAGTGAAACAAAAGACTACATTATAAGAAATTTCACCTGAACCCACTTTTATCTTATTTGCTATTCCCGGAAGTTAAGCGTCTAAGGGGATTTTATTTTATTCAAACAAACGTTTGAGAATTATTAATAGAACGCATTCTCGTATGCTATTTTTTAACTGTCTTTTTAGTCCTTCTGATCAAACATGTGTAAAAAACCACCATATTTTTTCGTATACGCTAGGTCGAGGTACTTCGATTGTGCCAGACCATACATGCAAAAGTGCTGCATTGATTCTGCCATTGCTGTTTTTCATTAAATATTTATGATGAGATGGATGCGTGCACTAACGCCGACTTTGATTGGCGCTGTTTATTTTGAAATGAAACAACTTGCAGAATTTAAGACGGTTCGCTAAGTCTTAAGACTGATTCTCGCACACAACTAAAATGTCAATCATATATGATATGTTACGACAATGGGTTTAGTTCGGTTCAAATCCCAACTGGCATTAATAAAGATTTTTAAGTTTTTGTAATTACAAAAAAGAATTTGTATTCACACCAACATGTTGACCCCGTCGCCAAACACTGGACAATAGTTTTTGCGGAGTGTTTTTTTTTGTATTTAAGGAAACACAATACAGGAAACTCCTTGGTTTCTATTTCTTTAGCACTAGAAATAAGATGTACAATTAAATTGATGAGGTCTTTGGACTGCAATTTATAGTTAAAGACCTTAAGTAAAAAGAATCGAATATATTTTTATCAGAACGCAATAGCTTGAATTGAGAATAAGTTATTTCATATTGAAGGTTCTGGAAATAAATATATTTTATGACCTGTATACAACGAGACTATCAAAACTTCGTTAGTAATATTATGAAATTTGTTAAGCAATGTTTGTTTGTTACAGAGGGATCGGCCCCCGGCATGAGGTCGGGGGAGGCGGGCGAGGGCTCTGAGCTGGCGGAGTTCGGCGCGCGCTGGCCACCGCCGGGGGCGCAGGGCTACGGCTGGCCGCGCTCCGCGACGCCGCAGCACCCGCCCGCGCACCACCTCGCGCGACACTCGCGCTCTCACCAGGTACACATACATATGTTATCCTCCTCCTCCCTTTTGGCTAATGAAATAAAGATTCATCCGGTTTTGTGAGGTGACCGAGCTCTTAGGACGCTACATCTTGATCAAAAGTAACTGCACAAAGGTCCCCGAAAATCCCTTTAAATCTACCCAAACCAAATTAAATTATTGTATATGGAATAACAGATCAAATAAATTATAGAAAGAGAATTACGAGACGATTACTCGCATTACCAAGGATAAACATTTACGTGTATTAATACGAAATAAATTTCTTTAACAAAAAAATTCAATACAGCTACGCTAAATAGCTAGCTACGCAAGGAAGTCGAGAAATATTGTTGCAGAACTGGCAGCAGTAACAAATATTGCAAAAGAAATTCATCCTACAGGCATCTGTGCGGCCTTGTCTTTAAGCAATATCGGGGTGTATAGTATTCAAAGAAAGAGTCTGATGAACAGTGGTCGCAGGACAACCGGCACACGAGCTACGAGGCGGAGGACGCTCGGGGGCGCGCGCGTGGCGGCGTTTACTACTCACCGCCGGGGACTTCCTACACCATCGTGGAGCGGCCAGCCTCCTCGCACGGCCATCATGCGCCCTACTCACACCACCATTACCCCGGGAAACTGTCGAGAGCACCGTACCTAGGATCCTCTACGATTGCAAACAGTGCAGGTATTAATAGCAATTACACATACACACTTTCTTCCACGTATTAACTTGTTATATCCACTTGGGAAACCTTCAAAACGAACCTACTCCTTCAAAGGCCGACAACGCACCTGCAGGTCTCCTGGTGTTGTGGGTGTACATGGGCGACAGGGATCGCTTAAGATCAGGTCAGGTTTTTAATAAACTATTTTGAAAATTAAGGGCAGAGCGTGCTATTTACAGTATCATTAGAGGTCAACCTGTGCCCCGATCAAAAACACACGCCATATAAAGTTTATAAATTAGTGATAAATATATTATTCTAAATGATTTGCATTTATTTTATAAATTACTAGCGTACTCAACCTCGCTTCGCCGGTCTTGATTTTGCTTTATTTTTTATTTAAACAATAAATTTACATCATTAAAAACTTAATTTAACTCTCACGATATATTAAATTATTCATTTCTCTCCGTATTCATTCTCTTCTCGAGCGGGTGAAGGTCATTACTACCCATGTACATATCAGCGGCATCAGTAAATGGATACATTCCCGGCGCTATAACTTACCTTGAATACTTCATAATCCTTAATTATTATCTTTAATATACTTCAGTATACTTTATTATAATTCATTATACTTCAAAATACTCCATTGTACTTCAATATGGTTCATAAAGACATAAATATACACAACGCATGTATCAATGCAAATCTGTGTTATAAAACAATAAAATATCATCATAGTAAATAAAAGCTGTGTTTGACAGCTCAAAAAGAGGAGTCACCAAACTTCACAGGAGCACTCGCCAGGTCAATGTGAAGATTCCCTGAAAGTTTCATTGGAATCGGTCCAGCCGTTTTGGAGCCTATAAGGATCAAACCCACAAACTTTCTCTTTTATATATATAGATTACGATGTAATTATTATTTGGTAATAAATTCAGTATCTATTTTTTTTATGATACCTACTCGTGTGGTTGTAATAATAACTAATAACTAAGATACTTTAATTATTTTTTTAATTCTAATCTTATTGATTCTAATTTATTCGTAACTAATTATAAGGAAAAAGTAATAAAAAGGAAGGAAAAAGAAGAGATTAAATGTAATAATGTCGATAAATTTTGTTTACCAAGTATGATATATGATAAGATGCTTGTGATGCACACACATACTCACACACACACGCGCACACACACATATGCACAATAATGTATCTATATCTTTTTTCTTCTAATATTATGTACATAATTATAAGTTTAATTTGTATTTATATTGTTTGTGTCTCGAGGTGGGCGTAAACTGCTGCGACACAGTTGCCAACTACCTCTTTTGTCCAAATAAAATTTTATTATTTATTATTTTATTATTATTTGTAGGATTAAAGTTATTAAATACCGCATAAACTACGTTCACTATTTCGACTCAGGTAAATTTCGCAATCAGCTCGCAAATATTTACTGTTGCTTGCTGCTGGCAGCTGAGATCACACTCGCTTGTTTAGTAACGAAACAATGTTGTCTCATTAAGATAAGACCACAATATCACGTACCTGTATACTAAGGGTTTACCTTCGTTTATGGATGTATTTTGTATACCTAATGACCAGATTAATAATATAATGGTGGTGGCTTTGAATCCTATATTGTCTTTTTAATACGTAATAAGTTTAATTAGAGTTAAAAATAAAAACGAACTTTAGATTACATCAAACGCGACGGGTCTAACATTAAATGCTACGCGTGGTCTCTTCTTTTTATTTCCGAGGTCTCATAGTTATATTGCCAAGTTGTACTTATATTTTCTTTCTACCAAGTCTTCGATTATTATATATGAATCAAACGCATTCTTCCATACAATTTTAGGAGTTTCCTGGTATTTTTTTCGTATCCAAAGTTCAGAGCCAACAAAATTTACTTCACACCTACGTTATTTAATCAAAATTTGTTTTCTAAATTACATTATGAAGGCACATACATAAAAAAACATATAAATTAAGAACCTTTTTTGAAGTTGGTTAAAAAAATAATACATTCAGCTAATCGGATGTTTGAAAAGATTATAGATAACGAACGTATCTCTATACATAAAAAAAGAGTACACGTATAAGACCTACCCCTCACCGGGGACCCTTGTGTCGAGTTACTAGCAATAGAGGTTCAGGCTAAGCGATCTAAGAGCTATGCCACCTCTCAATCCGGTGAAGCAGTCAAGGCCAGCTTCTCTGGCCAATCTGTGCAGTTCGTTATAAAAACAAAAACGTATAAGACACGGGATAAGAAAAAACAAGAATAACTTCATGTTACTCTGTAATCCAAGTAAGATTATTCCTGCTTTTGCTAAACTGTACAAATTAAATTATGACGACAACGTTATGGAATCTATGGAGGTTTCATAGAAAGAAATAAATTCTTATTTTTTTACATATGTATTTTTATCTGTGAGCTTATGGAGCGGTCCAGCGTTGTGGTATTGAATATACTCGTAGATGTAAAGCACTCTCTAAAATTTGCCTTTGATGTACGGCAAAGGAGTAACCGCTTTTGGGACGTAGTAGCGCGATGAGTTATAGCTTAGCTCGCTATTTCTGTCTATAGTTTTTGACTAGACATATGGTAGTACCAATATGTGATATAGTTCCGTTCGTTCCTTTTCATTTCAATACACCGAACTCAAATTTCAGCAAGTGATATTTCGTACCCCGGGATTTGAACTGTCAAAGTTGTAAGCGCAGCGAATTATCACTTTATAGCGGTACAAAAAATACTAAAACATCATTCTTAAATTATATCAACATTTATTGTCGGAGTATATGTCATATAGAATCTTAAAATAGTACAAAATTAAAGAAATTTTGTACTATTTTAAGATTATTGATTTTAGAAAGAAATTTTTAATTAAAGAATAAAAAGAATTAGGTTCTTTATAAGGCGGACATCGATTGCAATCTATTTCTATTCCGCCAGGATATAACAATAAATCATGATTTTTGCCAACTTTTTTTTAAATACGGTATAGCTTCTACTGCCAGCATCAACTCTTTATAGTCGGTTGACCTGCAATTCCATTAGTGTAGGTGTTTCATTTGCCCTTTCTCAAATATAAAAACCCTTTTTGACATATTTATATATACTATTACTATATTACTATATTATTTTATTAAAAATTTAGCCTAAATGTACAAATCTAATCTAACAAAAACAGGCAACAATTTGTCTTAGAAAAAGAAACAATATTTTGTAAGATTTTTTTACATTCACTAATGTGTGACTCTAGTTTTGCAATATCAATTTAACTACCCTCCGTACTAGTTACGAGAAATGTATAACGACTGAGTACAGCGGCCAGTTTATTGTTTACGTGTAAATAAGTCGCAGTATAAGCAAAATCAACAGATTAAAGTCCTAATTTTTTTTTTTTCGTCTTACGTTTGTAAGAAGAAATAGGTACCGGCGTTACTCAGAGTTATTTCAGTAGGACATCGCTGATGTCGTTGTATTTGTTTTGGTACCCGAGGCCGTTTGGCACGTACCCTAACTTTTTATGTATACCCATAAAAACTTTATCAGCACATACAATATAGAGAACGCGAACCCGTTGTATAACATGCATGTAACAGCAATTGTATCACACGAAATGAACAACAGCACCACATCGGAGCGTTTATTTTATTATACGATATACTCGTATATATTATTGCGACGAATATTCTTGGTAACACGATATGAAACCTATGTAATTTTTATTATTTCTAAGCCACTATATGATGAGTGAAAACACTGTCTTCGAGGTTAAGCGCACTAGCTTAGTAGATGCCTATTCACCCTTGTTTTGAAAAGAACATTAAAAATCGAAGAGAAAGACAGACGGTAGTCATTTATTCCAATTGGTACGAATTTAAATCTTATATACTCAATACCCATATCTCAGTCTTCATGTTCAATGGTAACGAATTGTATGGTACAAAGGTCAGGAATTGCGTATCTGTTTCCTTAAAAGCCGTGATGGTTTGTTGGAGTTACAATCAAAGATTGATTAAAAACTAAAGAATGAAAAGAAATTGATTAGAATATTATTTTTAAGTTAACCTAACATAATGGTAGAAGTCTGATAAAGCATTGATAGCCTTATGGTTTAGGTTACGGTCTACGATACGTTAAGTCCTTAGTTCGATTCTACCGTAGGACTATTGACGTGAACCATTTCCTAGTACAAGCTTAAGCTTAGTTGTAACGTAGAAATTTAAAAAAATCAATATAATCTGTTGTGTTTTTTTGACAGGCGCAACTAGCTTAAGAAACAGCACAAATCACTTAAGCGCAACAAATGGCAAGAAGCGACCGATATCGCCTGAGCAGGTGCTGCGCCTTTTTGGGCAGGGCGGGGCCGCGGCACTGGGCAAGGCGCTGCCACCGTCGCATCCCCCCGCGCCGCTGCCTGCACCCCTGCCAGCCCGGCGGCACTCGCCCGCCAGCAGCCCCAGTAGCACAACACATCATGTGAGTAAATCCAAGTACACTAATCATCCCCAGCGACGTTGGACCGAAACAGTGTAAATTTGACGCTCTGATAGATCCTTCGTTATCGTCGTTGTTACTCTTGACACGGTCAGTCGGTCATGGTCACCATGTCAGGTGTCAGTGGCATGCCCCACAACAAGCCGCCACACCTCCCTGATAGCCGCTTTCCTCGTGCACTCATGCACTGGTGATGAGCCATTTATTGCCACTTGTACTTGGTCAGTCGACCGCATAGGCGATTTTCCGCATGACCTGATACCCTCAACGTTTTCTTTGACCACAAGTCGCTCATTAGCTACCTTGCCCTCGGCGGCATATGTGACTGTAAACGATGCCGTGTTTTCGAAGGTCTCGATAGATAGATAAACTCTTTATTTATTTTATATTACAATATTAAAATAGGTACAAACAATTTGTTGCTCTGTTTAAAATTTCCCTATTTTGACCGACTACAAATAAGTAGATGGTTCTCAATCGTCTGTATTTTCTTAAATGTTCGTGCACTCATATCGCCGTGGTTGATGAACCGATTCCAATTTTTATTTGTAAGGATTTGGTTTTTTCAGTTTGTTCACGAAATCCGATAAGCTCCATGAAATATTACTCTATGTAGAAAATGCAATAACCCTCGACGGGCAGTCCGTGCATGCGCTAAGTATTCCAATAGCACGTGTTCTACTTCGTGCGGCTCTCAGGTAGAGCTGTTCTCTGGCACGTTCTCAATGCATTCGTAATTGAAATACCTTTGGTAGTTATCACGGCTCAAATAGTAGATGTTAAAGTATTTTATTCACTCGATTGATATTATAGCTAATGGTTAACTTACAAGTATCTGTTGTAATGACAATTTCAAAATTCTACATTATAGAAAAATAAAATTTGGTATATAATATTAGCTCTTGCGTCCTTTTTTTAATCTAGAGGATAGAAAGAAAGAGCTTTGTGTGTTTTGAAAGTTTGTTTTCGGTACTTAATAAACCCTAAAATGGCAGTGAATTGGTGTAAGTCGAAATTGATTCGAAATTCAGAACGAATGAACGATCTTCGCACCATCAGATCATAAGTTAAATCGATAAGCTGTTAGGCTATCACATCTATTGTTTAAATAAATACGTTAAAAGAATATAAACCATATATTGCTTTGCGTATATTAAAGGCGTAGGCGTGAAGATACGAGTACAACTTTAACGTATTGAGCGGTAGCGTGCCTCAACTGAATCTTTATTACAAGTAAATCTTGTGTGAGGGATCGCATTGGTCCGTTACGTTGGTATTCTTTGTGTTAAATTTAATTTTATTAATCATAAGATCACAAGGACGCGGTAACGTTTACCCACATTCCATACTTCTTCCCGTAAATATGAGATATCCGTTCGATACTTGGAAAATCGGAGTATTTCAAGTTGTAAAATCATAATTAAACTTGCTACTGTTCCTTTCGGGATCCTTTTAGCTCGGTGGATCGCTATCACTTGGTAAATTGGGCAATTAACAATAGAATGAAACGAATTTGTTTCAGAAAATTATAAACCAAGCCATGTAGGTTTCAGATGAGTAATCAACAATACGTTATTTACTAAAACCTTCGATGGAACATGCTACATCTTTTAGTACACTCGTAAAAGTTTTAGAGGTTCAGGCTAAGCGACCTAAGAGCTATGCCACCTCTCAATCCGGTGAAGCAGTCAAGGCCAGCTTCTCTGGCCAATCTGTGTAGTTCGTCAAAAAAAATATCGTAAAAGTAAGTAAAGGGTCGGAATAAAGGGTCGGTTAAGAAAGTTTGAATATCTCAGAAGATAAAGACGCTAGCTAATTGTGCATGATAGATTAATTAATATCCTTAAAATAAAATAAAATATTTTTTAATTTCAGTACTTAGTGTACTTAGTACTAAATAAAATTACTAGTACCACACTAAGTACTAAAATTAAAATTAAAATAAAATTTAATGAAAAATACTGTATTACCTAAGTTTACGTAAGATATCCTTTTTCGTTTGTTTATGTTTTTTAATGAAATATAAATAAATTTAAAAAATAAATTATTTTAGTTTAGGGTAATTTAATTGTCTATCATGCACAATTTATTTCAGTTAGCTAGCGTCTTTATCTTCCGGGATATTCAGACTTCACCGTTCATTCTTAACCGAAAGGGTCGGTTAAGAATGAACCGTCGATTTATGCTCACGGCTATATAAATATCATTTCTATCTTCAATAGTTTTCCCAGAAAAAGCTGACAAAAAGGAACGTGTCTGCATTTATTATTAAAGATTCCACGATAAATTCTCTTTGATATAAGAAATCGCTATAAATATTAGATGCAACGTCGCTTAGGATAACAAATACCTGATGAAAAATTTGCAAGGAAACAAAACAAAAACATTTACATACGAAAGTAGCACGTGTGAACAGTAGAGTGCACCTCCGGTGGGGCCTGTCATCCGCGTTAATAATTCTAGGGCGAGGCGCTGTCTGCCAATATCACTACATTATTCATGACCATTGCGGTAAGCGTTTACTAACCGAGGGAGTGGACACGACCGCCATTATTTGTTGATCTTTGTTGCCTTAGATCGGGGAAGTGGGTTAACGACGATGAAATCATTTTTACTTTCACAAAGAAAATCACTGGCTTGTATATTTTACAAATAAAAACAAACACCGGCTTAAATCTTGACGGATCTAACATTGAACACTACTACGCGCACAGGCTCTATTTTATACAGTAAATATTATAAGTTTTCCGAACATTTGTGCTCGTTAGATTGTCACAATTTTTTTGTTAACGGGGAAGAAATCTTCAAAAAGATACCCCACATTCTGGGGAAAGGCGGCGGTTATGTGGGGTTTGACCCCCTAAAACCTGGCGGTGGCCTTTCCTCGGTGCATGGTGAGGGGCTCCGGGATCTCCAGAGGAACGCATCGGTGCCCCTCTGCACTGTGCTTACTCCCTCCCCCCCTGTGCCCTCGCAGTGCAAGGCGACACAGGCCAGCCGATGTCTAAACCCAATGTCTTGGCCAAGAAAATTTGGACCTAATCGAAACTAAACAAAGGGAAAAAAATTCAAAACTAGTTTATTAATGACCGCGCTATGCATTAATATGACGAGAAAATCGAAACGAATTGAAAACTTTCTTTTTTTCTTAGTCGGTTAAAAATAGTTTTGTAATTAAAATGCCAGACTTGACTATATTGTATTCAATGATTCACGATCGCATGTGGAGAATGTAACGTTGTCAGTCGTCATAGGATTACGCCACGGAAAACCGCGTTATATTTTAATTTTATAAGCAATGAAACTTTAAATATGACTTTGAATAATATTTTATCGTGGCAGTGTTATTTCGTTACAAGCACAATATATATATTAGAATTTTGAGGTCTAAATTTTCCGAGTAGACCTATAAATATCACCGGCGTGTATTTCCCACGGTGGCTGTGATAAAGGCTGTTTTACGACCTCCGGTTTTTTTCATTTCGACACCCTTCTGCCGGTCTGCGACGATCAATAATATGTTATGTATTTCTTTGTAAAGCAATATCCATATCGATGTTTTCCTTAATAAAATAAAATCTAATGTTTAAAATTAAATCTATATTGTGGGTTGTATTTACGTTTACGTGTTTAGTTTTTTGGCAAATTGGATTCCGTTACGAAATAATAAATTTGTTATCTTCTAATAATAAACTTGAATTTGTTTTCGTGTATTTATTTTAACATTATTTTTCAGACTGTTTTGCAATATAAAATCATAAAAAATCGAGACATGTCTGGGATGTTGAAATAAAGTTGCCTGATATTTGATTAAACTTCTTCATTACGTACCCTATGTAATTATAAATATTAAAGGCAAGGAAGAACAAACTTAAAGGGAAAAAGTACCTATTAAAAGACATACAAAATATTCCGCATAACCATTAAATCGTCAGCATTCTTATACAAAGAAGCGTACCCTTTTGTTCTCATTTTGCTTTGTTCAATGACCCGTTTAATGATATGTAAAGACAATACGTACGATCTGTATCAGAAAGAACTTTGGAAAGAATTTTAATGACGTTAGTGTCAAATGCAAAGTGTCTCTTGAATATAAGTTGTTAAAATCCATTGCATATATTAGTTAGCTAGTTAGTAACAGCCTTTGTATATGTCCCACTGCTGGGAACAGGCTTTCTCTGTAACGAGAGTATAAGGCAAAGTCCACGCGGCCCTAGAAAAAGCTTAGCCCTTGGAAAAATTTTCTAGGACATGTATGTTTCCTCACGATGTTTTCTTTCACTGCCGAGTGCGTGGTAGATCAGCACATAAAATTGCAACAACAAATTTATTAGTGCCGGCACCGAGGTCGAACTCGGATTGCTAGCGTACTAGGCAACATGAGGCGACCGCACGGACACTGAACTATCACAGCTCTTGCATATATTGCGTATATTTAATATATGGATAAGTAAATAGGCAACCCAGCTACTTCGACGCCCTTTTTCTTCAAATAGCAACTTCTTATCAATCATTCCTTTGTTGTATAAGCGATTATCAGATCGTAACTACTTTTTGGGCGATCTTTAGAATAAAATAGCAAATTACATATATATAATATTTTAACCACTTACTATACGAGAGAGTCGCAGTAGAGCAGTATCCGGCCGGTTCAAGTTGCGTAGTACGCAGACAAAGTTCTGAATCATGTGAAGTCCGCCAATCTGCACTAGGGCCACATGGCGGACTGTGCCCTTATACTCTTTGAACAGAGAAGGCTTTTTTTATTTCTAAGCGGCTTTTTGTTGCCATTTTATTTTGACTTATGCTATAATACAAGATTCAAATATAAGAGCAAGCTTTTGGGAATTATTAGAAAAGTGTTTAGCAGTTCTTTTGTTATTTTTTATGGGTTATCAGCTTGGAAGTAGTTATATATTGTTAATTTTTTTCAAATTTTTGAATATTTTTTTTATGTGCGTTGTAAATGTATTGATTGTTGTTTCGTTTTGTATAATTTCTGATAGATTATATGGTTGAAGTTAAAGTTGTTTGCATTTATTTGGTGGTTATTTCCTGTGTTGCCGAATTTCGGGTATTCTTTTATCAGGTGGTCGATAGTTCGGGGGGGACAGAGAAGGCTTGAAGGCAAATATATGGGCTGTTACTTCAACATTTTTTACCGGCTTCAAAAGGAGGAGGTTCTCAATTCTGTCAATGGGATTCATTAGAAAACCATATTAGTAATTAATTTGCATTAAGTCTGTGCGACACAAATGGTCGAATAACTCAATATCAAGGATGTACTCTAAGAGTAGTTTGATAAAATTTGGTTAGGTTCTAATTAAGTTTGATTTCGTAATATTTCTACTACATCGTCGGATCGGCCGTACATATAAATCATACCTCGAACAAATATACAGACTACAAGTTAAAATACTTAAAAAAATTATACCACCTAAAATTAAAGAACAATTTCATAACCACAAAAAAATATATACCTTACCTATTTATACAATAATAAAATCATGTTAAAAAAATATAAAAAAAATATTTCTTTAATGAAAATTTTTTAACCAAAATGGAACATATATGCACACGGTCGATATCGTCAAACTAGTTTAATACGATAGGCGCAAAAAATGTGTACGGCGAGCGCACGGCAAGATACATCGTGCCTAGATTAATTAATGAACTACCCTCAGATATAAGGAATTGTATAACTAACAAAAACATTAAGAGTATATTAAAAAGTTATTTAGGAACGCAAAACGGACACTTTGGCGCTAGTGACAAACCATTGCGTTTGATTCAATTCGAAGTCAAGTTTTGTTTTTACACATAGCCTGTATCATCCCAAAAATAGTATGGTTGAATTTCTGCCTCACGTCGGACATTCCATTTCTTGTAGTTTTTATTTATTTTCTTGTAGCGGAAATAAAAAGGCAGCATCTACTCGTATATAAGTCGAGGGGAAAAAGAAATAACAAGTCACATATGGAAAGTATTCGTTGCGAGCGACATTGTAACCCAGTGTTTCTATCTCGGAGACTTTAATTTGTATAACAATACATTGCAAATCTCACAACCGTGTGTCCTATATTGGATGTACTTTATTTCTAGTCATCAAAGAGATACAGGCCTTTGCTTGGAGTGGAAACGTTTTCATTTACAAATGGATCTTTGAGGGAAAGGGAAATGTTAGATAGTATACGTTTGGAAATTTTTAAGTTTTAGAAAAGCGAACACGAACGGTCCAGTTGAAGATAACTTGGGTCGTCTGAAACGTTCCTTCGACGGGGATTGTTTGGATCATTAGAGCAGTTTAACCGTCCACAAAGAAATATTGCAAATTTACCTACTTATTTAACAACTTATTAAAATGCGCTCGTACCAACCGTTACATACGGGACTAATAACTTGGTAGTGTGGTGGTGGTGAAAAGCGGATAGCGCAACTATCTGCGTCTACCCCGGTGTCTAAAAGGACGTTAGAGCTTTTTGTAAAAATATATATTTTGAAGTTCTTCTTTTCGCATGCTTGACTTAGGAGTAAACTGATGAATGCGTTACGAGAAGTGTGATCAGGCGAAAGTTGAGAGTTACGTTTCGTATATCTAAGACGCAATTTCTAAGTGGAGGCACATTGTATCACACTGTAGGAGCAAGAGAGCAGTGCACACGTTCTTTCCCTATTTATACATAACCGAATAATGTCGCCTTTCGTTAGTTCTCACAGGTTTTTAGGCTGAAAATCAGCGATGTGCTACATGTTTGAAGCACATACTGAGCCAATCCCTCTTCGGCATAAGGTTCATTTTTAATTTTAATTACTTCTGTTAATGTTGTTTTTGTCTTGAATACCTGTTATGTTTTTGTAATATTGCGTCGAAAATGTTTTTTCTGCTCTATTCTTGAACGAACGTGTACATATTATATTTTCTGTATTTATAATACGTATATTTACATATAGATGGAGCTAAAGAAATTTATTTCAGTCGTATGGTTGTTTTTTTTTATGCAGGCGATTTACCGTGGTGGGGAGCGTGAAAGGCCGTACTCGTCGGGCGGTGCGCCGGCGCCGGCCGAGCCCGCCACGCGCACCCTCACGATGAGCCGCGACCCGGCGGACTCGCACGGCTTCGGCATATGCGTCAAGGGCGGTAAGGAAGCAGGTCAGTTAATTAGCATTTTTGTTGCAATAACTTCGTGCGAAAGCACTCACCACCTTTTCGCTTGCTTTTTCTATTTGGAATAATCCTAATCTTTTTTTTAAGAATGCTAACATTTTTTTTCACAAATATTATATATCTTTGATTGGTGGATTTGAACCTACGACCTTACGTTTCGCAGACAGTACCCTAAACTAGGGGCTTAAAATCTCTATTTATGATATGAAAGACGATCCGGTTTCTACCCGCTCTCTACTTGGATGATGGCACTTTTCAGTTCGCAACGGTATATGCTTGCATCTTGTTATCAAAATTATAATTTACACTATATAAATTATTTTAATGACTACCTGTCCCTGCGGTGTTACCCGCGGTTAAAAAATATTTATTTATATGTTTTTTAAAATGAAGTTAGTTAGCCTAACTAACCTATTACATTAACTATCTTCCAGTGAAAGTCCCGTCAAAATCTATCCCGTCCAGAGATAAGCCGGATAGACAAAAATTGTAAAAAAGTTACATGTACATTCATATACATGTAGTACAAATGTTATTTTAATATAATATTACAACCAAACACTCTCGTTTAATTTGTTTGTAGATAGGGAAACAATATTAAAAATGTAATCTACCTACTTTGCTACCAATTTAACTTTTTTTTTCTTTTATATAGTAAAAGGGAGAAACATGCTCAACTCTCACCTGATTTTAAGTGACAGGTCGGGCTTTAAGAAAGAGGTGCCTGGTTTCTTGAAGACAATGTTAATGTTCTGTTAACATAAGTTGGTAGCGCGTGGAACGTGTCGTTAAAAACGTACGATGCAGTGTAATTTGGCACCTAGAATAGTTCCAAGTCCTCGTGGTAAATGCGATAGCGAATGCAAAGAGGCCGGATATCTCTTTGCAGACCCCGAAAGTCAAGTCAAAAAGCCCTTGATGTTCTGACCTACACCTAGCACTTTCGGATCTGATCTACGTGGTGCATATCTACACATTTATATTTAGATGTATTATATGTTTCAAGTTTTATTGTGTGATTTTCATTTCGTGAGACAGAGCAGGCAAAACAGAGGCTTATCGATTTCCAAATGGATGTTATATAAATAGACTGCGGGGCGATCAAACAAAGCCATATAATCAATGAATTGTACTCTTCAGTGAGCACGATTAATTCATTCTCTTTGTGTATTTTCTACTTCATTTATTACGAAGAATGTTATATTTGCGAAGCTTTTATTCACAAACCAATGGAGAGAAAAGGAATTAATTGGATGAAAAAACAAATTTTCGTATGACGTTAATGTTTTATGATTTTTAAATAAATGATATTATGTTTATGTTGAAATTGGACACCATGTTATTGATAACACAATAATAATGTTAGTTGACATTGTAATATTCAGCCACATAATTATGGTTTATGTAAATTAATTAAATATTAACTATAAATTTTGTTATCGTCGTATAAAAATTGAAAGTATATCTAACTTTTTAATTTTTATAAAAAATAACAAATAAAATTAGCCTAACGTAGGGATTTATTATTATTTATGACACAGTTTTCGTTTCTCCCTTGAAGGGGTGAGCAGGTTTCTAGTAGCACGGGCTACTGGCCAAGTGTTACTAGAAGAAGAGATATATATATAAGAATGAATATAAAAAAAAAAAATTAACTGTCAGCTAGAAATTTGCGGACTATGCGGCAGGTATTAAGTAGTACCGCTTTCTGCATTGTTATGTATGCGTTGGGGGATAGCTGAAGGGTTCTAAGACTGTGGTGGAGATGTTTGGGTATAACGCCAGTTGTGGAGAGTACTATTGGTACTATGTACTTATTATTATTATTATTATTCAGTTATTCAACTAAGTAACTAAGACTCATAATTATTTTAAATAACTATTAAATAACAACCTTAGACTAAATTATAAGATTATAATATAAAATGATTATTATAATTATTTGATTATTAAATAATATAAAAAATATAATATAATATTATACTAACTAACTAAACCTTATCGCATTCAGTACGGGTTGTGTTTCAAGGAATTATTTCATGAATTTTGAGTTCGTAAAACGTTACAATTCCATCTATACCAAAAGCCGGCTTTTATCTAGTGTGAGTTTTTCACGTAATTTCTTTTCACATACGGGACCTTCAATAGAATATTTTTTAGCTTCTATTTTGTTACCACTTAGTGATTGTCAAGAGGAGAGTTTATTACCTATACCTCTGCGGTGTTGTAGGTATTCATATTCGAAGGCAATTATATAACATCTTAATGACTCTCCATTAAAATAGTGTCATTAAATGAAACCTCTATATGTAAATTTATTGTGCAAAACATCTTTATTTCAAGATATTTTTATTTGTTTTCATTAAACTGTATCAAAGTGTACCAGCTGATATATTTATCGAAGTCAGCCGTGTTATTAACGTAAGCTATATGGATTTGTATTTGTTGTTTGTGTAGGTGTCGGAGTGTACATATCTCGAGTGGAAGAAGGATCTGTCGCGGAGAGGGCGGGCCTTCGTCCCGGCGATTCCATCCTGCAGGTCAATGGCACGCCTTTCTCCGGGATCTCCCACGAGGACGCCCTTAAGGTCAGTAATTGTGTTATGTTAATGCTTATAACATGAACGTTTTTTTAAATGGGCAGGCCATCCAGCAAGACTGGGAGACGACCGTTGGGTCAGTAGAGTGACTTCGTGGAGAGGTCCAACTGGAAAACGCTACCAATAAATTTGTTGTAGCAATTTAATGCGCTAATTTACCACGTGCTCGGTGGTGAAGGAAAACATCGTGAGGAAACCTACATGTCTTAGAAATTTTCTAAGACATGTGAAGTCTGCCAATCCGCACTACGTCCGCGTGGCGGACGATGCCCTTATACTCTCTTTATAGAGAAGGCCTGAGCCCAACATTGGGACATATATATTATATATTTAAAGGCTGTAATTTAGCTAATAAAGTTTGCACTACACTTCCTTATGTCGATCGATATTCACGTGTTAATAATGCACAAAGGAAGATTTTAACATGCGGACGTTATTATCTACGTTAAGGTTGACATAGACGCGTAGCGACAGTTTCTATTTCCGTTTTCTATTTCCGTTCAATGGAAGGCGCTGGTCTCCTTCTGCGAGTCAGTAATGACCCAGAAGGAGACCGCAGAACGGGATCGGGAGAGGGCCGATCCCGTTCGGAGATGGCGCAGGCGGGCCGGTGGCAGACCGGCCCGCAGCCCTGTAGTTCTGGGCTCTCAAGAATAAGACTACGGTATCCCCTGCCTGTCGTATAAGGCGACTAAAGGGGCCTCAGGTTCACTGGGCGACAAGGGTGGGGGCCTTTGTCGTCCGCTAAGGTGGACTCCGGGAAGAAGGCGACATCGGCTGGCCCGTGTAGCCTTGCACTATGAGGGCACAGGGGAGGGAGAATCCTCCCCGGGACGTGCTCTCCTTGAGCACAGTGCAGAGGGGCTCCGGTGCGTTCCACTGGAGATCCCGGAGCCCTCGTCATGCACCGAGGAAAGGGCCACTGGGAGGTTTTAGTGGGTATAAACCCCACATAACCGCCGCCTTCCCCAGAAGGCGGGGTATCTTTTGAAGATTTCCTCCCCGTTAACAAAAAAAAAAAAAAAAAGTTTCTATTTCCCTTCGCTTGCATATTTCCTTGCGATACCAATGAAAACGGTTAATCAATACGTTTAACGGTTATCATTATTATCTTTGATTATATACATGTTTATTATTATTATCAAAATAACGTAAAAGAATGGCATCAATTACTTTAATTACTAAATTTACTTATTCGACCGAAATTAAATTTTGTAGTACGTGCTAATGCCATGCTATGAGATTCCGGTAGAGTAAAACACTACCCTAACTCATCCAGTGGGTATTGTAGAATGAGATAAAGGGAGTGTGAGTAGGATTCTATTTTTTGTATCTAATATATATATATATGTATTTTGTATATATATATATAGGCTACTATATTAATTTCAGAGCTGTCTAATAAAAGACACAGCTTCATAGCGAAGCCTTTTTTTTATTTTAAATCTCGAGATTGAAAATTAGTTTTTCATTCGAAACTCCTTTGTCATGCCGGCATTGTGTAACTCTGTTGTTCGACCAAGATGATGGAGCAGTCTCCATTGTCTGTTGAGAAATTTTACAAAAATTTAAGATATGTGTATATTAAGTTACTAGTTATCTGTTTAAAAAGTATTAAAAAAAATGTTTATGTGCTGTACTGACTGTATACAAATTTTTTGTTCTCGTTTTCTGCACTTATAAGTACATAATTTTTAATTATATTATTTGTTTATTCTAAATACTTCATTTTATTTTGAATAATATTAGAATTTCAAATACAGTGGTATTCGTTTATACTGGTATTTATACTAAACAAAATGTATCATCAGTCATATTCTTTCTATTTATTTCAATTGATATTTGAGTAATAAGTATTTATTAATTCATATTTCATTATATTCATATTTAATTAATAAAATTTATTATTGTATTTATTTCCGTATTCTTTTCTATAATTTAAATTAGGTTGATAAAGTGTTTTTAAAGTGTTGCACGTTAAAATAATATAATAATGGTAATAATTTGCGGATAATGTAGTTGGTAATGCAGTTACATATTTTATTTCCATTATGTCTTTTATAATTTCATTTGTGCTGTTGTTTATTGTCCCAAATAAAGAGAAAAAAAATAACTAAGTTTTTATCGAAAATATGGAATAATTTTAGGGGGTGGGCTTAAAATGAATTTTTAACACCTTTATCGAAAGCAGAATAAAAACTCCTTTAATAAAGATGTATATTATTTTTAAAAAAGTTTATTTCAATCAAAGGAGATGTTTTACACGCGTTTTATCATTTCGCATTCGCACCGCACGGTAGTGCCACAATCGTCCAGTCAAACAATCCTCTGGTTATTATATGTTAACTCCAACAATGGGCTCTGTTTGTATATTTATCACTATTATGCACTGTACGACCAAAGTTAGCACAGTTACGCTACAAAGGGTGCAAATTATTAAAAAAAATATGGTTTTATATTAATCAAACTGAAAAGTAAAAAAAAAAATCTTCATCTATACAAATAAATAAAAGTGGAGTTTTTGATAGCATAATAACTACTTCCAATGATATCTTAGTGATTTTCCTAAACCTTCTTGTATCTTCAATTCATAATTAATAGTATAGTTGAACATCACATAAACTTGGCATTGTAAACAATAGTTTAACTTTATTAGTTTGTAATCTGACTTTTAATTAATTTTGTATAACGATTGTGAGGACGCGCAGTTGTGACGGTATTCGTTAAACCAACCGTCCAAGCCGAGGTTACCCCCCACCAGGGGGACCCTTGTGTCGAGTTACTAGCGATAGAGGTTTTGTTAACGGGGAGGAAATCTTCAAAAGATACCCCGCCTTCTGGGGAAGGCGGCGGTTATGTGGGGTTTTACCCACTACAACCTCCCAGTGGCCCTTTCCTCGGTGCATGACGAGGGGCTCCGGGATCTCCAGTGGAACGCACCGGAGCAGCGATAGAGGTTTAGGCTAAGCGACCTAAGAGCTATGCCACCTCTCAATCCGATGAAGCAGTCAAGGCCAGCTTCTCTGGCAAATCTGTGTAGTTCGTCATTAAAAAAAAATCGTTAAGATAATTCTTTGTACAACGTTACGCTGTCTCAATAAAGCGAGTGTACTAGTCTTTGGACTATTTTATTCTACAAAACCTACAATTACAACAAATATTAAAATAACCATTGTACACGCATATGAAAACGGTACATATACCAAAATAACATTTTCTACAATTTTGTCTGTGTGTTTGTTCCGGTTAATCTCTGGAACGGCAAGACCTATTTTGACGAGACGTTTGCTGGCAGATAGCTGATGTAATAAAGAGTAACTTAGGCTACTTTATTTTGGAAACATTTATATTTGTCGTTTTTAATCACGACTTACACCGCGGGGCGCAGCAATGTTTAACGAGAAATCGATTTTAATTCTATCTCTCCATATCCATTCACATTACGATCAAAAGGGTTGGATCGTAAATAAGAAGTCTAGCCAACGGTTCGAAATTCAAACGTGAATACTCAATAACGAGAAGCGAATTCGAAAATTGCGCGCTGTCACGACAGCGACATTTTCTATTTCCGTCCCAGCTCTGACCTTTATACGGGCACAATGAAATTGTACTTTAACAGGTGAATCCTCGATTCGAAATGCATTTCCCCGAAGTAAATATTATTAAGTGGTTTCCGGCGTTCTGACCGGACGCCGTATTGTCGTGACGTAATATAGTTAAAGCGCTTCCGTTTCGTGTCGAAGGTTATTAGTGGGTTGATGGACACTATTATCACCTAAGGAATATGGTATAACTGACAATTCGTATAATATTGTGATTAATGTTATATAACGATAATGACTGACAATATAATATTTGCTCAAAAGAAATAGGTTACAAATAGGTTCGCATTAGGGATAACAAGCACAGGAAGATAGCCTTCAGATAAAAAGTTTTTAGGTCAACAAAGGCATTTAACCTTTAAAAATGTTTGGGAAGTTTATTATTTACGACATTACACAATACTTGATCCTCTTGTTGGTACCTTATAACATCGTCGTTGACGGAAATATCCGACATCTTAAAAAGGACTGACTTCTGACAATAGCATCTAGGAGAAAACCATACAAGTCTTCAATTTGCATTACCCATGTACTCGACAAATGGACGAATAACACAATAACACGTCAAACTATTTCGATGATTGGGTGTAGTTTAAGAGTAGAAGAGCTTGGTTAGGTTTTTTGTAACAATAGGCATAACTACTGACTTATGTACTAAATTCAGAGTTTTATTGCCCCTTGTCCTTTTTAATCTAAGTATAGTATGCCTATGCTATATCTAGTTCCCCCAACGTGGTTAGGTTAGGGCAGTTTTCTCCCATCCTCCTCGTCATGCACCGAGGAAAGGGCCACCGGGGAGGTTTTAGTGGGTAAGAACCCCACATAACCGCCGCCTTCTCCCAGAAGGCGGGGTATCTTTCGAAGATTTCCTCCCGTCAACAAAAAAAGTTTTTCTCCCATCAGCCCTGTAGTTCTGGGCTCTCAAGAATAAGACTACGGTATCCCCTGCCTGTCGTAGAAGGCGACTAAAAGGGGCCTCGGGTTCACTGGGCGACAAGGGTGGGGACCTGAGTCGTCCACCAAAGTGGACCCGGGAAGAAGGCGACATCGGCTGGCCCGTGTCGCCTTGCGCTGCGAGGGCACAGGGGAGGGAGTAACCTCCCCCCACCGGGACGTGCTCTCCTTGAGCACAGTGCAGAGGGGCTCCGGTGCGTTCCACTGGAGATCCCGGAGCCCCTCGTCATGCACCGAGGAAAGGGCCACCGGGGAGGTTTTAGTGGGTAAGAACCCCACATAACCGCCGCCTTCCCCCCAGACAGGGTATCTTTATGAAGATTTCCTCCCGTCAACAAAAAAAAAAAAAGTTTTTCTCCCATCAGCCCTGTAGTTGTGGGCTCTCGAGAATAAGACTACGGTATCCCCTGCCTGTCGTAGAAGGCGACTAAAAGGGCCTCGGGTTCACTGGGCGACAAGGGTGGGGCCTGAGTCGTCCACCAAAGTGGACCCGGGAAGAAGGCGACATCGGCTGGCCCGTGTCGCCTTGCGCTGCGAGGGCACAGGGGAGGGAGTAACCTCCCCCCCCCGGGACGTGCTCTCCTTGAACACAGTGCAGAGGGGCTCCGGTGCGTTCCACTGGAGATCCCGGAGCCCCTCGTCATGCACCGAGGAAAGGGCCACCGGGGAGGTTCTAGTGGGTAAGAACCCCACATAACCGCCGGGGTATCTTTCTGAAGATTTCGTCCCCGTCAACAAAAAAAAAAGTTTTTCTCCCATGCCTTTCCTCTCATTCTTTCATCATTCTTGTTAGTAGCTTGGTTAGGTTGTGATTAATTCTATTTCGTAATATTTCTACGATAATTCGGAAACACAAAGAAGTCTGCGCGTATATGGTTTAATGTTTGATTCGATTTGAAGTTGACTTTTGTTTTTGCTCGTAAATATACTTGTATCCTTACTCTATATTGACAGTAAATATTGTGCATTATTGTTCGTTATCGTAGCTAGAAGTAATCTAGCCTGCTAGCGTTAATTAATGAAAGGTTTGTAATGAGCTCAGCGCCTCAAGTGAATCCGAACTAAGTTATCGACTTCATCCCGTATGATCAAACATTTCATATTAGATGTTCGTTGGACCAAGTTTTCTTTATACTGATTACTTGGAACCAAAGTTTCGATTGAGTTTCTCTAGGCTCAGGGCCATTAAGTGTGTATTTTCTGGGAAACTATGTAACGTTTTCAATTGTGCCATATGTATATTTCATGAATTGC
The DNA here is from genome assembly GCA_029286785.1 of Meandrusa payeni. Classification (NCBI taxonomy): domain Eukaryota; kingdom Metazoa; phylum Arthropoda; class Insecta; order Lepidoptera; family Papilionidae; genus Meandrusa; species Meandrusa payeni. The sequence continues at coordinate 5,069,912 of JAGSMX010000012.1, read as the reverse complement.
TAAAATAATTAATTAAAATAATAACCGTGTATCAATCGTAAAGGTTGAGTCATAAATTTAAACACGTAGCAAATTACGATTTCTACGTGCTTTTAATAGGCTTGCTAAGTCTGTCGAATTCTAATTAGCTTCTTTCTTCCTCTGTGGAAATAATATATAGATTCTGGCATCGTTAAGTTATTATTTGATTGCTAAAAAAAAATAAAAGCATCTGGTTTTCTATGTCTGTCTGATATTAGAGAAGCTGGCCTTGACTGCTTCACCGGATTGAGAGGTGGCAGAGCTCTTAGGTCGCTTAGCTTGAACCTCTATCGCTAGTAACTCGACACAAGGGTCACCCTGGTGGGGGGTAACCTCGGCTTGGACGGTTACTATGTTACGCGTAAGCATTCCGATCCGAGGGCGCCCGAGAGGGCCGAACCACGACTCGGTCGGTTGCTATTTCACGGATAATCTAAGGGACATTCGAAAGCTAAACTAACTTTGAGTGCCACTTCGGGAAGCGTTGGCGCTGGGAGAAGAAGTGGCTGAAGAAACTCCAGCAACGCTCCTAGCATCTAAGGGATGAGGCCTGCCCATAAAATAGCGGTAACGCGCAATGATTATTCGCAACCTCCGACGGTCGCGAATGGACGCTTTGTGGTTATGTAGAGATCTAGCCTGTGCAATGGTAACGGAGGCCGAGACACGTTCTTAACGATCCGGACGACGCGACGGAATGAATTAGAGACGCGAAGTCACTTGCTGTTAAAGTCTAAGCAGCATATCCATTTTGTCAGCAGAATAGCTAGCTAAAATGATTTTTTCCCTTATCTATATATGTACATAAATAACTTATGTATATTTATCCTGGGTTAGCGATGGGCTCAAGACATGTCAAATATGGGACCTAATAAGTTTGGTGATAGCGATTGCTGTCTCTTAGTGTAAAAACGATTTGAGAGCTTGATTTTATCATAAGACATTTTCTAACGAATACAATTAATCCTTAGTAACTTTTAATAAAATTAATTTACCCTACTGTAAAAGAGCTAAAAAATCCCCATTCAACAACTATATTATTCATTAATATCCCTCTCAGACAACACTCTCAGAAAAGATTTATTTGAAAATCCACTACATTTTCCTAGGCAGTAATTTAAATTCAATCGAACCTCATATTTATTTTATCGCACAACGTTTATTATAAAGAGCTTTCTATCATACATTATTATATATTAAAGAGATTTGACATGTAGACTAGCTCGACTTAATTGACGACTAACTTGACTCAACTCGAGTCTAATCGTAAACGATAGCCAAAACCAATCTTAAGGATTCGGTCATCCAGTGATTCTGTAAAGTTTGTTAGCGACTGGGCATATTTTTTTGTCTACTGTATATTATATACTTATTTCCTATATATAGTTCAATATTACTCATTGAAAAAAAGAATATTTTACACCTAACTTATTTGTCAAAAATAAGTAGGGGTAAAATTATTAATGTCTTTAAAAAGGTTAACTGATTTTCGGTCGCAAATGAGTCTCGAGAACTTTAACCTGTAATTTTAATTAAATTACAGGTTAAAGTTCAAAACTTTCAAAAGCAGACGTACCTGTGGGAGTAGTTAATTTGTGCTATAAAGGGATATAAACATTCAAAGTTGGATGAGTTTAATGTGTGAATTTTATTCATGCGGTCGTTTGACGAACTTAAAACGTAAAAAGAACGTTTTATAAAAGTTAAATTGGTAGTAATATTCAGGTGGTACATGTAGTAGCCTGGTAGTATTTACTTCAGTCAGAAACCAAAAACCAATTGTACTAATTGTACCAATGACTTTCCACTGAGTCAATGAGTCGACTGGGATTATTAGTCGATAGACCATCATTCCTTTTAATAATACTGATTGGTAGAAATAGACCGTGTTTCATAGACCTATTTCTGTCGACGCCAAGGCCACGGCCAAAAACGCCCAAGTTGTAAATAAATAAAAAGCCTAATAGCCTAATATTTGTTGTGTAAATTGATATTAAATTTTACTTTTTCACTATACTTACTGAAATATAATAAATAATGAATTACCAATCCATTATTTATAAAAACTTAGATATATAGAATTTTCTTACAATCACCTGTCGAAATATATTTAAATAATTTTTAATACAGATGCTGAAGTCATGCAGACAACTGACGATGACGGTGCGCACGGCGGGCGCGCTGGTGGGGCGCGCTTCCTGCTCCTGGATGGACAGATACGGTCGACCCGCTTCGCCGCCGCCGCTACGCCCTCTCAGATCTGCCAGCAAGGACCGCTCCATACGCAGGGTAACTTTTTATCGTAATAATTTACTTTCAGAAGTGATCAAATAATGAAAATATGAAAACTTAACGAACTACACCTATCAGATGATAGGCAGAAATATGAAATAACTGCTAATATAAATGTGTGATATTTGATTAATTTTCCGTAACCTTCCGTCAAAGGTCTCTTACGCGACTCTGTTATTTTCAGTGTTACCCATACCAAAGGATAAACGAGTCGTGTTTGGAATAGTTCTTACATACGCGAGTTCTTTTATCTCCCAATTATATTGTGTAGTTCTAGTTTATTACAACACCGCACACAACAAAGGGTTGCGATAACTAGGCGGCTTAATGTTCACATGCTATTACACCAAAATGTGACACTGGTACATGATACATGACACATATGAAAATATTATAAGTATCGCTACATATAGACTTCATTTTCGTTGGCCAAACTATTTACATTACCATATCTATCTTACATATCTCTGTCCTGATATCCATTTACAGACGTTTTACATCAATCATAAACCTATCGACGAAACCTAGATCTTAGCTGTCAAAGACCAGGTATCTGTATTGTGTATCGTGATATATCGTAAGAAAAAAGCTCCGTTGAGCTTTTTCTCTACGCTGCAAATCTTTTAACCCGATTTTCCCCGATAGTAGCTCTAATCAATGGAGCTAATCATCATCAATCAATTGCATGGTGTAAACAACACGTGTAAACAATGTTACGTGATAGATTGTGTGATCAATTAATCATATTAATTATAAAGCCATCGTTCAAACAGTAATTGACAATTACAGAGGTCGTATTTCATGCCTCATAAACACTTGAATGCACAATTTAAGCACCCTAAAATGGCTGGAACTGAAAATGGCGGAACGCGATGGCATGCAAATCGTTGTCCATTGGCCATTAAATGACAACGTTAGCGGTTGTAATCGCAAGCTCGGGGCTGGCCATCGATCCGTGTGACGTCACTAGGACGCTCCGCGCTATTAATAGTATACAGTGAATGAAGCTATCCGTTACAATTTCCAACAATGTTTTAAATCGCACGGTTGTTAGAGTGATTGTAGTTGGGATCTATTCAGAAGTCTATTCTGTCAGATCTCTTTTCAATTAGCTATCAAATAGAAACATCTTCTTATCTTCATTTACTGCTTTAAGCGTCTTTTCAACTAGCAAGATTAATTCTTTCTAGGACTAACATTTCTTACGCCAGCGATTTTGGTCATTGAGATAAGCATTGAGAGGACCTCCGGGAAGCAACTTGTGTATTTAGGATATCTTAATCGTGACCATTCCATTTCTCACAACGTGGCGAATAGCGGTAGATATTTTAAGGCATATTAAATTCCTTTTCCTTAGTATTAACTTAAAACAATAAACATTTTGTTAGTCCATGCTATTTTAGGTAGTTATCCGATTATACTTCATGTTATACAATTTCAAAAATAATTGGAGGCATTCACTGACAAGATCTGGGAGATTCGTCTCGTTTCTTTTGGGGCCGGTGAAATACGTAAATTAATAAAAAGATGGTTAAACAATTTTAAATCGAATAAAGTTGTAATTAATATTAATGTAATACAGGTGGACCTGTGCATCGAGCCAGGTCAATCATTGGGGCTGATGATCCGGGGTGGTTTGGAGTACAACCTGGGCATCTACATCACGGGCGTTGACAAGGACTCAGTGGCCGACAGAGCAGGCCTTATGGTAATATTATTAATTTTATTTATTTATATTTGTTTCGGTCTCTTAGTGTTAGCAAATTCTCAAGACCCGATGACATAAAAAAAGGAATTCAAAACAATTTTTTAATTTTTTTTTCTAAGTTATCCTTCGAAAGCAACCGCTTAAGCCGAGGTTATGCCGGGGGACCCTTGCGTCGAGTTACCACCCATAGAGTTATATATTATATGAAGTTTATAAAAATCGTTGCACTTCTATTACTTTTTATTTTTGTGTAAATTCGGTCTTATGTAGACGCAAATTTAAAAACGTTCATTGCGATTTATTTACAAAGAATTTCTTTTATGAAAGACCCACTGTGATAGGCTAGGAGGTCACTACAATTTCACTGGGTTTTCGGGAGATCGTCGAGCTATTAGGGCACTTCGACCTTAACACAACGGTGTCCGAGGGTAACGTCGATGTTACACTAATCGCTATAGCATTTCAACCCTGTGCACCCGAAAGGGCCGAACCACTGCTCGGTCTGTTGTTTCGGACGTATTAAAGCGGTTTGCACTCTATTCGCTTCATTGTAGGTAGGTGATCAGATCCTAGAGGTGAACGGGCAATCGTTCGTGGACGTGACTCACGACGAGGCGGTCGCACAGCTCAAGTACCACAAACGGATGTCGCTGTTGGTGCGTGACGTGGGCAAAGTGCCGCACGCGTGCACCGCGTACGGAGAGCGAGACGCAGCACCTAGGTTAGTCCACTCAAAAACTACACAATCTCACTTTTATCGTTGTTATTTACGCAACATCTGATATTCATCTCATCGCCAGCATACGACACTAATGTTACTAACATTTAAGCGTTATCAGACGCATTCTCTGTAAAGAGACTAGGGTACAGACTTCACACGGTAAAGTCCAGCTGTGTCACCATGTTACATCATTGTCCCTGTCGTTCTAAAAAAGTAACTCTAGATATTCTTAAAATGCGTATGAAGTATCTTATCTTTATGATGATAGAATGCTCTATCTATAGTAACGGACCAAAACGAGCTCCCTCTCGAGAACTATTGATATCAGCCACTTCTCAATTAATTGTCGTTGAGCAAACAAAATATCACTCAAAAATAAATTTCACTTCACTAACGTTGTTAACCACTATATTCTACGCTGCTCGCTTCGCTTCAAAACACAAAGTACACTCAAATAAAACAGTGTTAATAAATGTATCTAAGAATATTAGATAGTTGACATTACATTTTGTTATGTATTATTATATGTTGAACAGGATAAATGGATGGGGGAAAAGGCGCGGTGCCGCAGCGGTGGCGGTAGAGCAGAAAGCCAAGTCGCTACTTCCGGCGAGTGATCTCCCGGCGCTCGCGTACTACATGGAGGAGTACGCAGCCAGACGTCTCACGCCTGACGCCTTCCTGACAGTACTGCGGGACTTGCTCGACACGCCGCAAAAAGTAACCAATCACTTGAAATCATACAGATATAAGTATAAAGTCTATATTTAAGATAGTAAGTAGATGATAGTAGATAGTGAAAATGTAATTTCTTGTATAATGTCCTGAAGAGCCGTGGTAGCTCAGTGCCCGGGCGGACGCCTCAAGTTGCATAGTACGCTAGCAACCCGAGTTCGATACCCGGTGCCGGCACCAATAAATCTGTTGTTGCAATTTTATGAGCTGATTTACCACGCCCTCAGCGGTGAAGGAAAACATCGTGAGGAAACCTACATGTCTTAAAAAAATTCTAAGGCATGTGAAGTCGGATTGGCACTAGATCCGCGTGGTGGACTGTGTCCTTATACTCTCTTTACAGAGAAAACCTGCATCCAACAGTGGGACATATATATTATGTATCTAAAAGCTTTAACTTAACTTAATGTCCTTGAAGTATTTATCTGTAACTTATTATTACTAATACATCGCCATACGTTGAACAGTAATTTTTGCGTTGATATTGTCACGTAAGAAACTGTAAAACGGAAATTCATTGACATAAGCCGTAGGATTCGAATCCCAACCGTCAGATTCTAAGTCCAAAACCCCAGCAAACATAATAATAATGTGATTTATATCCTTACAATGAGTTAATGATTAAGTTAATACGAAACGGAAGATAATTCTACAGGTTTAGGCCTTTATTACGCCCTAAGCAGGGCGGAACAGTTTACGCGCCTATAAACAAGGCTTTTCAAATAAATCGTATACGTTTGTCTTAACGTGCTACTTAATGGAACTTTGATGTTTTTAAACAAGATATATTCAAGTACGCGAGTGACTTTTCGGCATTTTATTTTTCCATGCAATACAAAAGAGTTAGCAGTAGAGTTAACAACAAATATTTACGAGATAGCGTCGTAATTTTTTTTTAATGTGTAAAATGGCGTTTTTTATGGTTCATTACGTCCTATACATATGGCCTTATAATCATTTACATCTTATATAACCACCTTGAAATCATGTCACGATACTGTCATACATGAGACCTAATAGAAATATTTAAAAGGACTTTAGATTTTTTTCAATGTTGATTTATGTTAGTGATAATAAAGAACGATTACAACTTTTAACATAGAACATTATTGAGTGGAGAGCACTTCCTTAGAAAGTATATAAAAAACAAAATGCTTGACCACGATCCCACCTGAAGTTAAGGGGAAATAGGCTTAGTAAATGCCTATTCACTTTACTCTTGCAGTCTTGAGCACAGGCGAAAAGTAGCTAACCTTTCGGTTTTCTAGAGATTGCATTTTAGACAGTGTGCTCAGGAACTACATGATTTAATTCCCCCATCGCCGTTCCACCATCGGACTTCTACACGCACTGCAGGATTTCATCCTTTTGTTGTGAGCATACCTCAAACCCGAACGAAGCGCTTTGCTTCGTCTTTCATTATTCGTACAGAAAAGGACTGGAATAGTTTGCCCGCGTCTGTCTTTCCCTCCGATTACAAAGTGGGTATTTTCAAGAGTAGAGTGCCTATTCACTCTACTCTTTACTAAGCTCCACGTAACATCAGGTGGTATCGTAGTCAAGCACTTGCTTAGAAAATATATTTTAAAAAAACACCCACATTGTAATCCACATTTATATACATTATTTACAATTACTACACCAAATTTACGATTTTTTTTAAAGAAAGCTAGCACTATTTCTTTTTATTATTTATTTTTTCAGAAATATTACTAACAATCTTGTTAACCATTCCAACTAAGCTTAAGCTTGTGCTAGGACATGGTTCACGGCAATAGTCGAATGGTGGATTCGAACCCACGACCTTACGATTCGCTGGCCGTACCCTAAACCATTAGGCTATTGACGCTTCATTTAATTTATTATTACAAATGTATTGTTATTGACCAAAAACTTTTATGTGCAAATAAAATCAATTTTAATTCTACCTTTATTTTGACAGTACACTCTGCTTACCGAAATTCGAGAATTCATGCTCCCAGAAGACCGACCGAGATTTGATGAACTCGTCTATAGGCGGGGTGAGGAAACTACTGACCATCATATTAAGGTATAAATTAAATTAAAACTTAATTACTTATTTCACTTATGCTGTTTACTTAAGCTTTTGCTTAAGCTGTTACGAGAACTGTGCTTATTAAAAAAAGATCAGACCGTTAACTTAATTAGGATTAGATTAAATACGTTTCTCAGGTCTTCACGGAAATATAAAAAAACAACAATTGTCGTTGCCTAATAGAAAATCAAATTTAAAACAAGCAAGTAAGTACAAGCCTGTGTATTTATGTGTATGGGGTTGTGACTTAATATAACAAAAGTTGGGATATACTAATTTTAAAATATTCAAAACAGTGATAGAATATATTGTGTAGTAACAATTTCACTGTACTTCATTATGTTTGTAAATAGACCATAGTATTAAGGAGTTCCCGCACAAAGAAGTTTCTATTCATTAAGCCACAAAAGGATAGAGAACACACCTAGATAAAGCCTTGCTAGCGAGAAAAACTCACACAGTTCATTAGACCGAGATTCTGGCGCTATCTCTTAATCCGCTCCCCTTCTGAAAGCACTAATTAGAATTTTTCGCCACGTTAAGCACGCTCCTGTCCGACGAAGCTTGATAGTGTATTTGCTCAGCAGTTCTGAATTAACTTATCGAGTTGCCATGAACGTGATTGATTAACACTTTTCGAAATTTTATTTCAACAAAATTTATTAGAATAGTAAAAGAATATATATAATCAAATCGAAATAAAATTCAAAAAGTAATTACTTATCATCTTATTAGTTATTGTAACAAGAGAAAATATACAAGCAAATCGAATTAGGAACTGAAAAGTAATTATCGTGTGGTAATTAATATTTGTAAACAATATTAAGAGAAAATTTACAAACAAATCGAATTAAAATGTAAAGAGTAATTATAATTTGCTAATTAGTTTTTGCAACAAGAGAAAATATACAAGCAAATCCAATTAGTAACTGAAAAGTAATTTCCGTTTGCTTATTAATTTTCTAAGTAATATTAAAAGAAAATATACAAACAAATCTAAATTAAGTTTTAAAAAGTAATTAGGATTTGATTATTAGTTTTTGTTATTCTATTCAACGATTATGAAAGAATTACGATCACACGGAGTGATATCGAACGGTAGCATTTGTATTACGATCTGATGCTGGGATGGACAGAACACACCCATTTACGTTACAGTCGTTATCCGATGCCGGATGCATCGGATTTATTAAATAAAAAACATCGAGTGTAAATTCACACTATTCAAATTAAATTTCAATTTTGATTCATCATCATCAGCCTGTGTCTATCCACCATATAGGAACCTCAGCTTTCCGCATCCAGCCACTTTCGGCTATCCTTACAAGGTCGTCGGTCCATCTGGAGGAAAGCGCCCTACGCTTCTCCGACCCACGCGCGGCCTCCATTCAAAGACTTTCCTCCCTCATCTGCCGTCACTGACTCGTCCCGCTGCTACTTCAACTTGCTGACTTTATTATTTTTTTTTCTATTGATTAAAATGAATAAATCATCGAAATCAGTTGACGTGATATTGAGTTATACGTCCATTTGCCGCGCACGTACTTAATGCAAATGTAAGACTTATATGGTTTATGTCATAGTTGGCAATGTCAGAATTGGACCAAATTGAAATGGGACCACACTAGAAGCAGCAAGCTTTCAAATAAAAAAGAATTATCAAAACCACCCCGTTCACTTAGTACAAAGTTATGAGGTAACATACAATAATACGGAGTAAAAAACATACAGACAAATTGAGACCTGTTTTGAAGTCCGTTGAAAGTAAATGTGAATTTGAGGCGGTTACAAGTAAATGTAATCGTAAATTTTATAATTATTTTATTCCTCAATTCGCTTCTATCACGTTTCTGACAAAATAAATCGTCATCATAAACTGCAAAGCTATAATACTGTCGATGATATAATATGAAGTTTCACGTTTCCCCGTAGCGCGGAGGCGAGCGTCACATGTTGCCTTCCTCCACCATGCACGAGCTACACGACCCGGTGAGTCACGCGTCCATACTATCGCATGCTACCCGTACATGTTACATTTTCGTTTGTTTGTGCTTTCAATGTCTTCGATGTATTCAGTGTTGCCAATGCTTTACGTAATATTTGTGATGTATCTTATAGTAAAAGTAATTAAAAAAATAATTACCGTATAAAATAGATGTCATTGAACAATGTTGCATTTAGATACTTTGTTTCGTTATTGTTCTTCATTTGTTACTGAGTACCAGTGGCTGTTGTTTTATATGCTGCCAGGGACATTTATTTTATTTAAGATTACGATAGATATTTTATTATCAAAACTCGTATATAAAGCGTCATTAAACAACATGTAAGCCAGTATTTTACAAAAAAAATGAACACGATATAAATAAATAAAAAACTGTATTTTGTCAAAATAACTGTGGCAAAATATAAGGTCCAGTGAGTAGAGAGCTATTGTTGTAGGAGGTGCCGCCCGAGGCACCGCTAGTGGTGGAGCACCGCTCTCCCTCCGAGGACTCCGGTCTGGGTCTACCACCACACGACCACGCATACAGGTGACACTCGTCTATTACAACTTATTTCGTCAATACCTAATATAAAGAAAGCCAGATAAGAGCTTTCCTTATATTTAATATTTTCTTGTAAACTTGTATTTATTATTATTTTTCCAAATATCGTGATATTTGTAACAAGTTATTCGGAAGAATTATTATACGGAATACGGACATTAAATGTTCTGTAAAATTATTCAGAAACGCAGCCACGTTTTTCATTTCAAAAAAGATGTTTGTGACAAAAATAGTAACCCTAATTATTTTAAGCAATTAAAAAACTGTACTGTGTGTTTCGGTAGGAGTTACACATTTATCTCATTTGTATGAGAACATTTATCGTGTAAGCGTAAATCTTTCGCTTGATGACACTTACAAAGCGCTAAGTATAAAAGTACCCTTGTAAGTGCGAAACCAAAGGGTGAGTCCTTATCATGCTTTTGCCTTCGTACCCCTCTTTTACATTTTGCAGCAAAAATAACCTTACATTTTTTTGTAAGTCCTTTTTACAACGGTCTCTTGCAAACGTTTCATTGGCTTATTGCCAACACTCCCACTTTTATTCGACATCGAGGTCGATTGTTTTATTGCAGCGTAAACGTTTGAATCCACCATCATCGTCAGTTTTATGACGCGATCCAGCATCCGTAAGGGTTCTTTTAAATTTACTGCCTGTTAAAACGGTTCTCGATCGGCCATTAAACATATAATTTAGACTTCAATACTCAAACACAGATTAAAATTAATTATATCATATTGTTTTATGTTATCACAACAACTTTTTGGTAATTTATAATTTATGTACATATACAACAAATTGTTTTAAACAAAAATCAGCCGCATTATTTGTTAACATAACAAATAATCAGAAATCGCACACATCTGAAGCAGAAATGAGCTGACTTTATATAAAAAATCTAGACAGCTATATACATAAAAAATCTTTAAAGAAAAATACATTTGTCAACTTCTTGAGACACCAGGAAACAACACGAAAAAATTTTAAGTAAAATAAAAGGAAACACATATTGTACCTTAACCTAGGACCAGTGCAAGAAAGAAAAAAAAGCTTTTCTGTCGTCATTATACGTATGTTATAACGATCACACTAAGAAAATATTGTTTGCATATATCAATGATGCAACGTGGTCGGTGAAAGTGACTTGGTGTTGCGTAGGAGCGGCAGGACGTGGAGGGCGGCCGACGCGCAGCCGCCCGAAGACGACCTGGACCCACCGCACGAGGTGATTTTGCCAGAATTACCTACTTACACTTGATAATCTTTGTCGACCACCTTCACATCTGTGCGCCTTTTCTCTAGCTGTGTTCTCTCAATCGAACAATTCTCATCACGAGGACGATGCGCTAGCACTTCTCTTCTAGACTCTTCTAGAATTCTTTAGTTTGTAGCACATTAGAATAGTTCCTATAATGTTAATATCATTGTTAACATATTTTTTATTAAATATTTTCCTTTATACATCAATAATAAAACAATACACGTATTAGTAGTAGATTCTAACTAGTTTTCCTAATCTCCCGCCAGTGGACAAACATGAGCTGGTAGACAGAGTGCCTTAGCACACACTTAATGTATCTAATTCACGTTTCTTGCATGTTCGATAGCGGCTAGTGAATAGCACACGAATTACACTAATATGGCCGTTACTTCCTTTGGATTTAGTACGAGCGGTGAATCTGGCAAAATTAGAACGACCACTTCTACTACTAGTCGCAAACACATGGAAAAACTAATGGCATTACGTTTGGTCAATAATATATATTATTATTCGGCCGATATATGGTTCACTTTGGGGCCGTCCATAAATTACGTCATCGATTTTTTCAGACTTTAGACCTCCCCCTACAATCATCCTATCGTCATTTCTTAATAACCCCTCCACCTTCTCCCAAAATTGACGTCATTACCAGTTTGACGAAATTAAAACATTGCAGATTTGAGAAAATATTATCAAATATATTTTTTACTTTTATTAATTATATAATGTTGTAGTTATTATTTAATTATTGTGTTTATTATCAATACATGGTATATAAAACAAAGTGGCTTTCGCTGTCTGTCCCTATGTATGCTTAGATCTTTAAAACTACGCAACGGATTTTGATGCGGTTTTTTTAATAGATAGAGTGATTCATAAGGAAGGTTTATATGTATAATACATGTAAGTACCACGGGCGAAGCCGGGGCTGGCAGCTAGTATTATATGTAATATTATTGTTAGAGTATTTTATCTGTAGTTATTACTGTATTTGTGTACATCTATGTTGCATTATGTATGTTTATTATAAGTTATTTTAGTATTGTACGCGCCTTAGCCGCCTCTCACATTTGCAGTCTCACTTACTAGGTGTGCTGGAAGAAATTTCTTTTCAGAAATAATCTTTTTGTACGTGAACAATAAACTATAAATAAATAAATAAGAATGACGTCAATTTCGAAACACCCCCTCCTATCAATCATTTACCGTCATCCGCATACCAACCCCCCTCCCCCCCTAATTTAGAATGACGTAATATATGGACGGCCCCTTTGTTTTGAAACCTCTGATTAGTATTTCGTGCGTAAATAGTCCTAAAGCTAGAAAAAAAATTATTTAAAACTTTTTTTATTATGTTTATTAACTTTTGATATTGTTTTAAAAAGAACATACAAACCAAATACATACAAAGGAAATGTTTATAAAATGCTTTACTGGTGTAGGCGTTGATAATAGCCGTGACGTCATAAAACCATCATTCGTTATGGGCGCCTCTTTTACTACGACAATTTAACAATTAAGAATATCGGCTCGTTGGTCTAGGGGTATGATTCTCGCTTCGGGTGCGAGAGGTCCCGGGTTCAAATCCCGGACGAGCCCAATTTGTCGTTTTTGATTGTTTGAATCTTCATAAAACGTTCTACAATTATTTTTGTTAAATGTTTTAGCTATTGTTTTTCACTTTTTTTTCAATATACCTTTTTATAGTTTTCCCATTGATGACAACAAAAAATAGTTTATTTGAATTATGAAAAATCACAAATAGTCATGTTTTTTATAAAATTTTTATATATATTATATATGCGTTGGGATTTTTGAATTTAATTACTTATTTTATAAGTATATTAATAAAAAAATTACAGGATATGACTATATACTTTTCAAGTTGGGAGAAGATTAATGAAATTCAAAATAGAAATATATAACAAAAATATCATTTAAATTACAGTTTACCAATATTTCAAACCAAATTGAAAAAGAACTACTGTAACACTTTGGCTTGGAGATCTTGTTACCAAGCCATAAAATCATAAAAAAAATCACGGTGACTTTTCTGTGAATATTCTTTGTTACTAATCTAAAACAATCTGTGTAGATTGTTTTAGATTGGCTTCCAATTAAAATTAATACTGGCATCCTTATTTATCCTTTCGAGAACCACGGGGAGTGTTCTGTAGTATTGTTCACAATCATCGCAGCAATTGATTTCCATTACCGCACATTTGCACAAACATCCAAAAAATTATACAGATGAATTTAGAAAATCTTTCGTCTTTAATGCTGTTTATTTTGTAAATTGTTACAATCGCAAGAACGCGGTAAAGCACCTCCAATTCTTCTGGTGTTATTTGTATCAAATAACACGTGACTCGTATACTCGATTACCATCTTCTATAAAATAAAATCTATTTTAGACATTTTTAAGAGGCATTGTTTCACACATTTTCAACGCGACATTCACGTGAGATTAGTAGCTGTTCTCTTTCTCTACATGCCACAGGATTGAAGTAAGGATAAATTTAACAGGAGAAAATATATTTTGCAGTATTTTCTTAACGAAAATATCGAGTTAAAAATGTCTTACATTAGAAAACGGTCGCCCGAGTACCTTTTATTAATAGTTGGGAATGCTGCAGTTTAGGTCGAGAAATCGCTTACACAATAGAAAATATAAAGTGACATATGATCCAATTTCGTGTTGCAAATGTTGAGTCTTCCTAAATATCATTTAATTTTGAAGATTTTTACAAAAAATGGTAATTAATACTTACAGTCGATGATCGGTGCAAGGAGTTTTTATTAACAATTTCAACTGATTGAGAGGTAGCCGAGCTCTTATGGCGATATCTTTACTATGATACTATGATTATCATACTCATAGTATCATAACACAAAGGAAAGAGACCCACGGTTTGGTCCGTGGCCCTTTACCGGTGCATGGTGCATGGCATTATGCTCGAAGCGCACGTCCTGGGAAGGTTAATCTGTCCTCCAGCGCCCTTGCAGTGCAAGGCGACACGGACCAGCCCATGTCACCTTCTTCTCGGGTCCACTTTAGTGGGCGAAAAAGGCCCCTTGTGGCCCCGTGAACCCGAGGCCCCTTTAGTCGCCTTCTACGACAGGCAGGTGATACCGTAGCCTTATTCTAGTTGGTAATCAAATATTTGTCGATTTAGCATCGGAGACGAATATAGATAAAGTCTACAAATCTTCATAGTTCCCATGTACTATGAAAAAGGTAAACTTATTTTATCTTCCTTGAAAAAGAGCGACGAAGAGAACAGTAGTAAAACCGCAATAAAATCTGTAAAACGAGTTCTATTTACATCCTTTAACATACGCATATTTTTCCTTACAATTTTGTGTAGTCGGTTGAATTCTATTATTATAAAATTATAAAGCACGCAAGCCTCTTCTACAGTTAAGAGACCTCAGACAATATACAACCGTACGGACTCCCGGCGGATTCTATGAGAAAATGAATGAAAAATCTCTCATGCTAATTTTTTTTCTCTCTGAAATTCTTTTATAAAACTTATTTGCATTCTGATGTTAATTAATGAATGTAAGATAGAAAAAACCACGTCAGAACCATCAAACATAATCTTTTAAAGGGTAAAGTGAAAAATTCGCGTGTACATATAACGTAATAAATATGATTACAAATGAACCCTGTACCGATCTATTTCCAATATAAAATAATAAAAAAAGGAAAAACGCATTTAAAGGTGACGAAACAAACGCGTTAAATATAGACGTTATTTTAAGACGTCAACAAATATTGTTCACTTTGCACAGTCATAGCAATAATGTAATTTTGAAGTCGGCCTCTTAGGGTGAACGAACTTTCTAGAACCGCCTTCCTTACTTGGATTCAATTTAGCCCTAAGTACCAAGACTAAGTCCCACGTGGTTATAATTTAATTGTTATATTACTAACATTATATATAACCCGTTTTACATTACCTAAATTAAAGTACGTATGTTGAAACCGTTTATATTTTGATTATAATGAAATTATATTATTATTTGATTGAAGTTAAAGTTAAAGTTACAGCCTTTATATATATAATATATATGTCCCACTGTTGGGCGCGGGCCTTCTCTGTAAAGAGAGTATAAGGGCATAGTCCACCACGCGGCCCTAGTGCGGATTGGTAGACTTCACATGCCTTAGAAAAATTTTCTAAGACATGTAGGTTTCCTCACGATGTTTTCCTTCACCACCGAGCGCGTGGTTAATCAGCACATAAAATTGCAACAGCAAATTTATTGGTGCCGGCACCGGGGATCGAACTCGGGTTGCTAGCGTACTATGCAACAAGAGCCAACCGCCTGGACACTGAGCTACCACGGCTCTGATTATTTGATTAGTAATAAAAATTTCTATTTAGTTAACAAGCTCGTTGAATGGCCAATAGCGATTTATATATTCACCTCATAGTTAACCAGATTGGCTTAAAAACATGTTTATTCCATTATTGATTTTGATAAATGGTCGCTTAAATACTTTTAATTCGACCACATTAATTAATAAAAGGATTTTCTGGTCTAAAGTATATAACAGAATTGTCAAAACGATCACTAATCCTAAAAAAAAACCGTGGGACACCAGATAGGACCAAAGTTCCTTATAAAAATATTTATTTCAACTTCTATTCGAGGTATAATGAAAATAATTATTCAGATATACATTTTTTTATATACAACGATTTATAAATATAAATAATAATAATATACAAAGAAACAGCTATTTACATTAATAATAATAGCAGTCATCAGGTAGATTATACATTAGACACCGTATACCTATCATACATGACTATACATAAAAATCTTACGTTTTTTTTAACATTACGGAAGTTTTTTGCCGGCAAGCGATCCCTCCGCAACGCCCCCTAAGGAACTTCGTTCCAAAAATACGCATGTTCAATGTTATGTTTTCCTTAAATGGCGGCAAAACAACGTCACATATATAAAGAGTACTTCCATGAAACATTATTGGGCGGAATTTGGATAGGCGGATGCGTGTTTAGTAGAAGTTTGGGCAACGTACTCGCTGTAGTTATGCCTCAGTGTTCAGCAGTGTTCAGTAAGCGGCAACTCGCACCGCGCGCCACACGTATGGTCGGCGGTATTATGTCGCGTCGCCGACGTCGTGTCGCCTTCCGCGACTACATGCCTATGGATGTTCGCGCCATGGCAAAGGTATTGTGAATAAACCTAAAAATATTTACGTGATATCTTATAAATAGATACGCTTGAAACGATTTAAATTATTTCGTTATTACATCTGAAGGCCAAACTTGATTTGTTTTTTACTTTTTGATAATAGAAGTCAAATCTTAAATTTTACACTTAATTTTTTTTTATTGTTACTTCAATTAAAAGTATAAAATGAATCAACATTAAATTCGAAATATTTTCATTCTTTAATTACCATCGGAATAATGAATATCGTCAGAGTATTAGTAAGCATTAGCGCCTGTTAAAATAGTACTGCAATTAATTAGTTCGTCGTTTCATAAATGTGAGTGCGGGCAGGTGTTTTTCCACGCCTTGACATTTTAAATAATTGCCATTTTATGTTACTAATTCAAAATTAGTTATGTTATTTTCCAATACTGATGCTACTGGATGTTACAAGAATAAACATAGCGCATAATTCCAAATTATTTATCTTGTAATAGATACAATATTTATATACTTAACCATAATAGTTTCTGTGGTTAAGACACTGTACATCTTCCACAGAACAGAGGCTAGAAAAAAAAAACGCATTTGAAACTTATGAAACGTTCTCAAAGAATCTTGACACAATTTCTGTTCTGCAGCTTGTTAATTTTGTTTTAAATTCTAAAACAGTTCTTAACGGTTTTTCATCGGCATAAACATTTCTATAATTTAAATGAGCATAACATTATTTCAAATTAATGACTATAAAGTTTTGTCGATAATTTCTTTAAATTGTATATTTTTTCTTCTTCGCCATACTTCAAAAAAAATATTAACGAATTTTGGAATATGTATGTGTATGTAATACACATGTATTTAATACACTGTAGACTAAGTGTTAACCAGAACGGACGTGAGGTTTTTCACTGAAAGAATGGAATGGTGGTAGCCTATTGGGTATATGACCTTACTTACGGTCGTAAGTTCTATTCATATTTAGTACCATACAATAAAAACTAAAAATAATTACATTTTGAAAAATTGAATTGCGAATGGTAGTTCCTATTAAAGAAAAGATAAATAATGTTAAATTTATAATTTAAATTAAATCGTAAATTTTTTTATTTGCACAAATTAAATGTTCTACAAACTGAGGAACTTAATGCCGAAAGGCATTCTCTGCCAGTCGATTATCTGCCAGCCTCTCAACATCACTGTTATATTATTATACCAAAGGCACACGTTAAAATTTGAACTCACTATAATTTAATTAATTTAATTGATACGTTTAACTGGTAAACTAAAAACCTCAAAAACCAAGGTTAAAGTTCTTTGTAATAATTTTAAATAGGTATTTTCCAATAACAATCGCGTGACTATGTAGTTAATGAACATAATAAATAAAAAGCAATTTTTAACAAGCTCGGCTATAGCACGAACAAGAATTTCTAGAAATTATAACACGCAAGAACTAATGATACAATAGGTGCGGTGTGCAGCTATCCAACGAGTCATGCCTTTGTCTTGTTGGTTTATTTTTAAATCAATAATTACATGCGGAGTATGTTATTGATTTAATAACATGGGTAAATGAACACGTGTATTATCTGTATGTAATACAATCCGTTTCTTCTGCATATTAATGACATGGTACAAATCGATGAAATACATTACTACGCAGACGATGTGCTATGCTAAGGCCGCGCCAATGTCTCGGCACTGCCTTGAAGTGTGCCGGAATAAAATTCTGTCTGAAGTCAAGACTTTGTTGAACAACTAGGATCGAGTTCAACTGAATCTAGTATAATTGAATGCCCGAAAATACACGAGTTTGCACGTTTGAAACCTCCATTTAAAGACACGCCATTCCTTGGCATTAATACATCGAGCTTCGTTTAATTACGCGTAAGGAACTTGGGCGGTAAAGCTAAATTGATCTAACAAACCCATCCAAATTCTGCCGTTCTGTGGAATCAGTTGTCTTCAACGGTTTACCCGATTTGGTACAACATAAAGATCTTAGAAAAACAATGCATTCCAAAGACTCTCTATTCTTTATTCTTAGTTTTACCTTACCTTTTGCATGTGAGGCTTCTACTTACTAATGCTAATAAACTTCTGCCTCCCGATGGCACTCCTCGGTGCACTAGGAGGGCCTATTATTAAATTGTTTCTAAAAACTGTTAGTACTATTAACACCTACACTCTTATCAAATTAGGATTCAGTGTTCCAATTAGGATCAATAATAGATTTTTTCCTAGTATAAAATAGTTGAAAAAAGAATGATAATATCTATTCCTTGTTTTTGGATTATTTATTTAGGGATTTTAGCCCGTTGCGGGCATGTGTTCGCTATCTTAACCTAAAGTTAGTAAATAAACAAAGACAAAAAGGATCACATGATGCGAAACTGAAAGTCAATGTTGAATTTCAATGGCCGCCTTTTTTGTCTCCCCTTGAGATCGGGACGGATTGCAACATAAAAAAAGCACCCACATATTGCTCGCTCAGAGAGTATATAGGTTCAGGCTAAGCGATCTAAGAGCTGTGCCACCTCTCAAATCCGGTGAAGCAGTAAAGGCCAGCTTCTCTGTGCCAACTGTGTTGTTCGTCAAAAAAAAAAATGCTCGCTCAGAGTCCTTACGTTATTTAATTAGATAAAAAATTTAATTGCTATTTCACAACAATATAGATTAAGTGTAGTAAAATATGTTGGGTAATAAATGGAATCGTCGAGACAGGGCAATCGCCGCCCTGCAGTCTACTTATGGCATCTGTCTGCCACGAATCTTTCTTATAAGATTATAATACTAGGACCTTTCCGTCTATGCGAGGCTATTGTAGCTTGACATGAATACGTAATAGAAAAGGTGTTTTAACTTACGTGACACGTCGTTTCTTTCCTGTTAGCTTTTTTAAATTTTGATTTTGCTGCATGTTGAATGACGTTTGCATGCATTATTATTTGCTTTATCATAACGTGGTCTTCAGTGCTCTTGAATGTGTATAAATAGGTTAAGAATTGTTTTTAACCTTTCACTTTTTTTATGCAAATTACTGAAATATTAATTATCAGTGTGCGTAGCTATATATTAAAGTGCTATTTTTTTATTAATGAATTTATTATTAACTTAAAAGACTAAGATTACGGACCAAAATATTATTAATAGACGTTTATTAATAAACGTAGGAGTACGAGGAAGAAGGCCGTCGATCGAGAAGACATTCTTCACCATGCAATTCTAGAGAGGGCAGCACCACCGCATTACACACTCAACATTACGATGATACTGTGAGTATATAAATTTAAGATAAATTTTACATTCTTTCTACAGTCTGTTATCTGTATCCGGTTATACTTTGGTACACGAAGAAAATTGACCGAGAGAGATTTCAAGTCTTATAGCTTCCCCTTAAACCTTAGCTTAGCTTACCTTTAAATCTTCATAGATATTTATCTTTACATTAAGAGAGAGATGTATTTACAAACCTAATCTGCTCATAAGTTCTTTCACAAATGAAAATGCATTTATAATGTAGTCTTAGTAAAATCTATTTGTTCACATGTAGTTTTAAATTAATAGATTTTTTCCCAAAGCTGGGCACACAAACCTTTCCTCTAAATACAAGATAAGAATGTAAGATCATTGGCCCACTGCCGATTGGCAGACTTCACTCAATTTCGTTCAAATTCAAATTTCTCAGCCTTACAAAAGTCTTTTCGGCGTTTTTGTATCCCTGAGCACATGGTTAATCAGTTTGCTACCACCACTGTTCAAAGAAGCCATTTTTTTTATTCTTAGCCGAAAGTTATCAAAAAAAAATTCGTATCTAAAAGGCACTTTTAAGAAGAAAACCAGTAGAGTTTCCAATTCACTAACATTAAAAGACTATACAAGTATTTATCACAATTTATCTGTCACCGTAAAGAGCAGAATAAATGTAACTTTAACATATTCGTACGTGATATAAGAACCATTGGTAATTCTTGTTGAAAGCGTAGTACGCCAGTAGTGAGGTACGCTATGTGCTCTAAGATGCGGGCAACTTTTCTCATCTTTGGTGAAACATCTTGGCCCGGGGCCAACAATGTGACACAAACGTCCAGTTTGTAGTTGTAGCTTCATCTACGATTGTATAAATCAGATAACGTCGGCTGACTTTTATTAAGAAGTCGTTTTGATATATTCACTCTTTCCGTCTGTTTCAATGTACGTTCCAAAATTTTAGACAGATTATAAATGAAATCAAGACGTTCTTCTTCATGAATTCAATTTAATATAGATAGAAAAAATTCTTAAGGTAATATATCTGGTTTTTCGTAGTCAAGGACGGCGGTGATCTCTTAACATGTGCTGAGCACTAAGCTTATTTCCTTCAGCGTGAGACAATCATATGGGTCATAGGTGCGTTACCGACCTTTGAGAAAAGTGGAGCTCTTTTATTTAAGGTTCCTAAATAGAATATTCATTATTAGCACTTGATCGAAATATCGAAGTAATCATACAATAATAAAAAACACATGTTAAATTACAATTTATTTGATATCTTTTAGAGATTCAAACACAATATTCTATACTACATTTTGTCAGTCACGGAAACTAATCTAAGTGTGTTTTATTATAACTACATTAATACTGTACATATTGGAACTAAGAACTAAAATATTACTGATGGAAAGGTTTTTAAATAGTACTGGATGATGAAAAATGTTCTAATTTAGAAAGCTTATTATAAAACACAGCATAATATTGATAACAAGAACGAATGAGAACAAGTTGGATAATCGCTTCCTGGTTGCGAAATGGTTAATTTGTAATGTTTTTGTGATATTGTCTAATTGTATTAAATTACTTAATTTATACGTGAGTGCTCCATTGGAGTCTTTATGAATAAATTTATTTTGATTTGATTTGATGATTCATCACATTAATTATAATGATAATTTGTCAATAAGCGATAATTAAATATGAATATATAAATTTATTATTTAAAACATCTTCTAGTATGGAATATGTCCATAATGTGTCTGTTATAAAACGGCCTTAATAATCTCAAGTTACAACATTACACTGTAAGTTATATTGCACAGATTGTACATGATTACATGGAAAGAAATACTAGTTTGACTGGAGCGGTTCGTGAGATAATCTATCAACAAACTTAATAGTTGTTATGCCATGTAAACTTTTGAAATGCAAACGACATATCCTAGAAATGTTACAAACATAACGACAACTATCGTTATGTTTTAAATTGATGTATTTGACATCACGGTCAACTTGACGTTCGTAAGGTAAGGAAGATCCGAAATTTTAAATCAAAATAAACCGTGATAAACTAGATAAAATAGTTTTATTTCAAAATACATTCGCGTGAATAAAAGAAATCAATAGTAAAATTGTCTTTCTGTTTTAAAGACTCCAATTATGCGTTTGGAAATTTTGATTATTGAGACTATGTTCAGATTAGACAGAATATATTCTGAATTGATTATAATTATCTATCTAATTCTAATTATCTTTAATCCTGTCAGTACGCTTTAAATATATATCTTAATACTTATAAAACTTATTTTACCCCAAGCCTATTCGTCTTTAGGCTTTCGTGCAGATGTTTTGAATTGTATATCAATAGGTCATAAAGCTTTAACGCTAAGGATACATTAATTAGGTCATAGTTTTTCTTGGAGCGCTCTACGTAGTTCCTCGGTGGCCTTGGTAAAGTCTTTGTTGCTATGGTGCCGTGGCTTGCCACTAAGGTCGCTGCAGTCGTCCAAGTAGTCTTTAGGGGGCTCCACTGGATATTTGCTGCCGAACTTAGGCCGGGGGATCCTTACTCGTTTAACGTCGTTCAACCAACTCTCCATTGTTGTAAGATTTAACTTCTTTTTCGAAAGTCACTTCGGCACACCTGTAATAATTGTAACATGTAATTAAGTTGATTGTTGTTTCACAAATACAAGACTACTTAAATTAAAAGAGGTTGTGTAGCTTAATAAATAAAAAATACATTACGTTACTAAAAAAATTGGTATTATGCCAGAATTGGAAACTCAATTTTCTTATCACCTTTATAAAACAAATTTAAACAAATTTGAGAATTCTTATTTATTCTGGACGTAATCATGTTATAATGGACAAAGGATTAAGCAACCCAGCAAACAATGTAAGGTTAAGAAAATATTCACAAAGCAGTTGGAAAATGTTACGAGCGCATTCAGCGCTGCTGTCTGTACAATGCTACGAGCGCCAATGACAAGTCACAATGGCAGAAAAACACGTTCGATTGTCTCGCAACTCGACTAACTGTGTCAGCAGCACACAATCTATGCCACCAATTAATTACCATTGATGTTGAAAAGCAAAAATCGCATAGTGAAGGGTTTCCAACCTTTTCTTCCGCATACCGAATTATAAATGTTATTTTCATGCATCCCTTAAATTTTTTTCACTACAAATTTTTTTAAAAAAATTTTAAATATATTTTTGAAAGTAGTTCACAGCGGCCATATGTTCTAATTCCATTCGACTTAAGCCTATGTGTTTCAATTGTTTGTTTGTTAACTGCAGTAATAGCACGCCGTAATATTTGTGTCCGATGTCCGGACCACTACCTGTCACAATCTATCTCGTTAGGGTTAACATCATACGTCCATTCTCATCTTATAACTGAAAACTAAACGCAGTACTTGCTTTTAAAAAATTATAATTCAATATTTGTGTATTACTTAAATTCTATAAATTTAAAAATATATATATATATATTTTAAATAAACATTTTAGATGTTTTCATAAAAAATATGATCTATTAATTTTAAAAGTTTCTATTATGATGAAATAATTCAGAGAAACTTTTTGTATAAAAAAGACACAAACCAGCAAAAGCCAGCTGAGGTATTCGTAATAACATCAACTGTCAGATCGTCAGTGTAAATGTTTAGCCACTGGGTAACCACTGCATTGTTTTTATCAATTTGATATACGGCATAAATTATATCCTATGCTTCCAGGCGTATCATAAACACGTAAAAAGTTAATGCACCATTTACTTTCGCCGGGGAAAGTGTTACTAAACCCGATAACGTATTAGCTACGCTTTCGAAGTTTGCAAACATTGTTTTTTTGTGTTTTAATTCTAAAATAAGGGATTAAGAATCAAATATCTCTTAAGGTATATGATAGACAGATATTTGTCTATTAATAGTATCTATGAATAGTAGTAGATATAATAGTATTTCTCTTTTCTAAAGTAATAAAGATGATGGCTGACAGAGATAAACCGGGGTCACATAATAATGTTTATCTTTGGTTTTATATGGTTGGTATTATATGCTTAACCCTAACAAATCATTCCTTCTTGAACCGAATCAGGACAATCTAAGATAATAAATAATACGCACCAACTTTATATAGATAATAAAATCACATTTGTAAATAAATCTGTGTATTTTAGAGCCATTTGGAGCACCCTTCGTCTTCATCTACCTTTGATGGTTCTATTTTATTGCAAACGTAAATGCGATTTTATCCATACAATATGCATAGACTTTAAAAGCCAATTTAGAAAGAAGCCGTTAAGTATTCCAATTACAATGTGAGTGCCTTTAAGTGGATAGTCAATAGGCTATCACTGGGATAGAGCATTTAATCAAATAACTATGGTAATATTTAATCTGTGAGTAGCAAAAACAACGTGACCACATCTGAGATAAAACAGTCTTTAAAAGAGTTATTAAATTGTTTTTTATTGCGCTTTTCACCAGTAGCATACATAAAAGTAGTAGTAAACATCGTTCGTATTTTAGCCGCCAAATAGAAGAAACAAAATGTGCTAAACAAAACAATATAACCGTCATATCTCTCCTATTTATCATAGAAGAGTTGCTGTAGTTCCTTCTACTATTTCTTCTTTTCTATATTTGCCTTTTGTTTCAAAATATAGCGCGTAAAAACGATATTAAGCCGGGTAACACCATATTTATGCTCCTGTCAAATAAACTAAAATCGTGAGCCAAAATAAAGGGTCGGTTAAGAAAGTTTGAATATCTCGAAAGATAAAGACGCTAGCTAACTGAAATCAAATTAATTAATTCTTAAAATAAAATAAAACATTTTTATTAATTTATTTATATTTCATAAATATTAATCGCCTCTGGTGGCAACACTGAGTACTAAAATTTAAAAAAAAAATTTTGTATGAAAAATACAGTATTATCCAAGTTTACGTAAGATATACTTTTTCGTAAGTTTATGTTTTTTTCTTCTTCTTGAAGTACCTCTACGACTAGAGAAGGTTGGCAGTCAGTACACCATATCTCTTTCGAGGCGAAACAGTTGGGCGGCAC
Organism: Meandrusa payeni; assembly: GCA_029286785.1. NCBI lineage: Eukaryota > Metazoa > Arthropoda > Insecta > Lepidoptera > Papilionidae > Meandrusa > Meandrusa payeni. The sequence continues at coordinate 5,045,045 of JAGSMX010000012.1, read as the reverse complement.
TCGCAATTCGTTTATGTTTTATTCGTCGGTCATGTTTTTTAATTAACCTTAACCGACCCTTGTCACGGTTGTAAATAAAGTGCACTAGTGACGTATGGCAACAGCATACTAAAGTTTATGCCATAGATAATAAATAAAGAAAACTTTCGTTATTAATTAAAACACGTTTAAGGGAGTATGTAAATTTATGATGATTGTTTTGCTCGAGAAAGCTTATACGGTTTATATTGTGTTCAGTAGAATCGATCGTGAGTAAAGCGACGTGGGAGCCATATGTAAAAACAGATGACGAAGCTTTTAAAGGATCGAAACGAACTGGTTATCATTGAGCAACATTATTATATATATGCTATTATTTGGACCCGTCGGTTTAATTTGTAACACTTACGTAATGCTTTATTCTAACTGTCGTGCCAATAAGATTTCTCTTGCTTCTCAACCGACTTCAAAAAAAGAAGAAAGTTCTCAATTCGTCTATATGTTTTTTTTTCCTCCTGAGAAATCCATATAAGTCTTAAATTTACATTAAGTATGTGTGCGACAAATGGACGAATAACTCAATATTTTACCAAACGATTTTTAAAGATTCGATTTCGATAGTTTTTTGAGTTTGTTTAGGTTCTGATAAATTTTATTTAGTAATTTTACTATTCTATATTCAAGTTAGTTATTGCTTTTACACGTTAATATACTTGTTTATTTTCAATAAATCACTTGCTTAAATTTATGTCTGGTAATATTTTTAGGAATTTACAGCCTGTCACATGAGGGATCTAATAACGCATAATGACATAGGATTTTTATAATCATTTCAAAATAAGTGGTGAGACACCTCATCATAATCTATCACTTAGTCTCCAAGATTTATATAAATGATAGACTTGTGTGATAGCTTTTTGTTACAAGGTGCATAATAAAGAAAATAATACAATAGATTTAGCGGATCTCGCATTAACATTCATAATTTAGCAGCTCGGGACCCGGGCAAATAGAAAGTGCTGTACAAGAGCCATTGTCTCTCTTCACAAAGACAAAGCGTTCTATTCGATGTAGATAGACTTGTTTTGTGTACTTCATGCATGTCAGAGCAGGAATTGTTCGTTGCATCACACGAATATTTCTTTTTAATACTTCGTCAGGTTACTTACATCGAGCAGTGACATGCTTTACACTAAGCTTCTGACTTCACCATATTGTCTTACCATACCGGTTGGTTTGTAATAATATCCGTTTTTTTTTCTTTTTGGGAGGAGTAAAATCCTCATGGATACTGCCTGGGATGTAATGGTCCAAGGTTATTGTCCAAAACCAGCAGGACGATACAAAGAGTTCAGAATGCGTGTGCTCGCTTCATTTATAAAATACCTTTTCGACATCATGTTCACCCTTACTTAAACAATTCCAACAAGTTAAGAATGTCCCTCAGAAAAGACTTGCATTTTGCAACACTTCTGTTTGGAATCATAAACACGGAACAGCCTAAATATCTGTATGAAAAGTTGAAATGGCGGAATGAAGATACTAGCTGTTTAATTAGAGCTAAAAACTGCATTTTACAAATTCCGCCACACCGATCTGCTGCGTTCCGGGGCAGTTTCAGATACTTGGCCACCAAGTGTTGGAATAATTTACCACCGCCCATAAGAGAGAGTAAATCTGTAAACGCATTTAAAAATAAATTAAAACACCTGATGTTAAAGATACAAAAAGATAATATCCCCGCGACATCGGTGGCTTGTTGTTTCCAATATTTTCAATATTTAATTATATAATTTAAACTTTATACATTTAATTATCATATTATTTATTTTTGACTCAATAATATTTATATATATTTTTTTCATCTATTATTTTATTGTATAAAATATATTTTTATCTCATAACTGTTTTATTTATGTATCATATTTATTATACTCTTACTGTCTTTATAATAATATTCCATATAAAAGTAGTATTGCGCGCGCACGTCTTTAGGTAGTCCCGGGCACCGCTGAAAATCAGCGCTGTCGCATCCTTGTGACAGCATATGCTGAGACGGTGTCCGATATTGGCATCATATGTTTTGTATTATTTGTCCGTGTAACTTTAACTGTGTTTTGTCTATTTTTCATTCTTTTAATGTGTGTTATATTCAGTTTGTGATGTGTTTTGTATTGTGATGCCAATAAATAAATGTCTATGTCTATGTCTATGTCTATGTCTAATAGGCGGTAAGTCCGACTCCACAAGAATAGGTTCCTGTGGCCTACGGACTAAAAACCTCTTCGCGCTCCGGCAGCTCTCCCTGTAACCGCTTTCGCATTACTTCAGGAAGGGGCCTGTTTATGTGGAGACATTTATGGACTGCCTGTCCATTACGTCTCTTTCGCGTGTCCTCATTACTTCGCGGAGAAACGTACTGATTCGATCCCAGTCTTTTTCGCTTTTTAGCATTGTTGCTATAAGGTTGCTGGTGCTGAGGTCGTCACAATACGCATCTTTTCGCTCTTTAGCAAACCCTGAGCATTCAAAAAGCGCATGCTCAGGGGTGTGTGACAATAATATCCGTCAATTCGTTCTTTACGTACAAAAAAGACTTGCTAAATTTTGTGCTAAATGTTGTAAATAGGATATAATTAGCTGGGTGACAAGCTTTCACCTATTGCTGTTATCTACCCTGCTAAGACATAGGACGTGAGAGTTTTTTTGTTATAATTTCGAAAATAATCAATAAAAAAAATTGTTCTTTATTATTTAAATATTAAAAACGAACATAGTTTATATTGTACCTAATATTTCTGCATTGTTTTGTTTATTGTTGATTCACGTTTTTTGTAATCATTTCAAAGGAAATTTTTGATTGTGTCCAACGTTTGGGTCAAGTCACGCGAGAAAATCAGCCCAGTGGCTCTATATTTTCCAACATTATTGCCATATTGAAAATAGAAATGTACAGTATTACTTATCAAAATGAAAAATCTGTTTAAGATATGGCGTAGCTTTCATGAATTTTTTTTTTTAAATCCGTTTAGTACCTTACGATTGCTCATTACATCTAGTCTGAATTATGTTTATACGTGATCCGTCTGGTGAACGGGACACAGCTACGAGGAAGTTTCGCGACGTAAGAAAAAATATCATCATAAGGGTACAAGGAATTCATTCCCGCTTTTCCCGTCCGTGCCTATAAATCGACCGCAAACCAATTATTTGATATTGGCCAAACGCAATAGTACTTCTAGCAATTGGTATTTTAAAAAGTTGTTATGATATACGTTATAACTAATCATATTATTTGCATTAATAATATAGTTGTTTGCTGTATGGTTTTTTCATGTTTTAACCGAACATTTATAAAGTTATACACCCTGACCTTATTTCATAGCTTCCAGAACCTCCCTAGGGAAATACATGAAGCCAATAGCGCAGTCTAAAGAGCTGTAGAACTTAAGCCATGAATAAGTAGACAGAATATGTGACCTACGCGATCTTTGTGAGGTGAGCGTTATTTAAAATAAAAACAATGTATTTTCCAAAGAATTAAAATTTTGCATATTTTTAAAGTTTTTTCACTTTTTACCATTATTAATTTTCTTACTGTCGAGTTCACATGTATCTTGAGGTAAGCTTATCACAGTACACAATTTTCTATTTATAAAACTGTAAAAATATTGTGTCTGTTTCAAAGAAAAATTTAAAAAATTGAATTTGTGATCACCGCTGACAATGAATGTCCATATTCGTTGCAACATTTGCGTCAATATTATTTTTAACCATTCCAAAACAAGTTACGAGATGAATCATGTCGGTAGTGGGCTTCAATCCTATATTTTGTTGACCGTACTCCAAACCATTAGGCTATTGACACTGTACCTTTACGTTTAATAGAATAGAATAAACATTTATTCGACACAATAGGAGAATACAAAACAAGTATAAAAATGTAACTCAAAAACAGAACAAAATAAAAAAACTAAATTAACAAAAATGAAAAAAATGCCTATGCCGAAAAGAGTTTATATTAATTTTGTGCTGATTTTCAGTCAAAAATCCTATTGAAAGGCGGACGCTGCTGACCTTAATAACATATCAAGATGATCTTATACTTTTATGCGCATTGCAATACTCTAATACATCGTATCTAATATTGGCAGTGTAATGGAATAGAGGTAATGTAAACACTTACAAGGAACACATCGTTAGGAATTATAATATCCCTGCTTTCTAATAACACGATTCAATCAAAGTCGCCGAAGAATCGATTAGAGACGAGGTTGCATTTAGACAAGAAATATTTATAATTTCGCTTCTCTGTACATGACACCATTAGATTGGTTAATGTGGCACACAACACTATTTCAACCGCCTTACGCACGTGACATCGTAAGTGGATCCCAATCAGTACTAACAGTTTCCACTTCAATCGCTTTCTCTCTTGACGGCTGTACAGGTGATATAAAGTTGATGTTTTTACTGTTTGATTTGATGACATTATAAATCTTTAGAGGAATCAAAAAATGAATGTGTTGCCATGCTATCATAATAAAGTTACAGCCTATATACTGTGCACTGTTGGGCACAGGCTTTGTCTTGAACGGAGTATGAGAGAATAGTCCGCCACGCGGCCCTAACGCGGATTGGCAGACTTTACAATTCCTAGAACATTTTCAAACACACGTATGTTTCCTCACGATGTTTTCCTTCAACGCCAAGCACGTGGTAAATCAGCTTAGAATTGCAACAAACAAATTCGTTGGTGCCGCCACCGGGATCGAACTCGGATTGCTAGCGTACTATGCAACTTAGGCGACCGCCCGGAAACTGAGCTATCGTGGCTCTTGAACTATTATCGCTTCAGAATATTAGGATAGATTTATTCACATAAAATATTTTTTGTTTATTTTAAAAGCTACAATAGTCTGTTTATAATCACACCATGCACAAAAGAAGCAATTGTTAGTTTAAAACTCATGCCGTTTTTATTTCGATCACGACGCCAAATATCTATTTGAAACTTCGCCTAAATGGCACATCAAAACTGCTATTTACAAAGCTTCGAAAAATGTAAAGTACGCTATTAGGTCCATTTTTAAAGTCATTCTATTCCAGTGCCATTAGAAAAAGTATAGACCGGTCCGCTTGGAAATCTATGTCCAACAGTGGATATTTACGGCTGCAATTATGATTTTTATCATAGGCCATATGAAGAGAAAAAGCTTTTCGCTACTGAAATTTGTGATTATTCTTGCTATCATTTATGCTCCATGGTAAATGGTGATGGGCTAACCATCTTTTTTTAAAAGAAAAGGGGGCAAACGAGCTTACGGCTCTGTTACGTGGGTGACTTAATAGGCTTTTTAGATATTTTTAGCGATGTTATAAAAACCAAACAGACATTTTAAAGCTATCTATTTCCACTCCAAATATTATATATAATATATATGTTAATAACTAATTTACCTTAATGTCACAATTGCTTCCAATCAGGGTTACAGCTTGTTCAACATTGTAAATATTTAATAACTAACTGTAGTACAAAGACTAAGCGACGATTGTAAAACAACGAGGTGACGTGATGTGGATCGAGCTATCACAATAATTGTATACCGTTTTAAATGATAACAAACACAAGCTCCAGTTCACATTTATATCTAACATAATGACGTCCCATGGCCCACTCTCTCCACCTATATGTCAATTGTGATAATGTCTGACAATCACAAATTGTTATCTAGTCATGTCTGACTGATATAAAAAGAGACATTACTGTATTCTTCTTTGATGTTTGAGCATGTAGATTCAAGAAATGTACTTTATCATCATTTTCAACCGACATTAAAAGAGGAGGTTCACAATTCGGCTGTATGTTTTTATGTCTGTTACCGCAAAACTGGGTGAACCGATTTTAATGATTCTTAATTTATTTAAAGCTAGTGCTTTCCGTGTGGTTCCATGTAAATTTGGACCAATTCTGACAATGGGCGCATTTCATCCGTCGGGCTCTTTCCAACGCTAATGTTCCATCTACTTTAGAGACCAGACGATACGACTCTTATAGCCAGGAAGATAGGACGGCCTTTAGCATGTGGCATACATGAATCGATACTTTAGCAACGCCACATCTTCCAGAATCTTCTGTTGAGGCTGGAGCGGCCGCTGCTACTGCAGAAAACCTTAAGCGGCGCAAATATAGTAACCTCAATAGAGGATTCATATTTGGGCCGTTTGAGGAAGAAACTTGGGGTCCGTGGAGTCCTAGTACATACCACCTTTTTAAATGTGATAGCAAAGATCGACATTGGTCGACACATCTGGCGACCAAAGGGCTGGCTTATACCTTGCAAAGAGGTTAAGCCATCTGGGCACGCTACCAAGCGACGACGGTTTGGCACAATTATATTTTTGTAAATAGCTATTGTACTGCAAATATTTCTCTTTTTAGTTACGTTGTATTATATTATGTATATTTTATTATTACCTATAATTAAAATTAATTCTCTAAATTAAATCAATATCTCCTCGCTAACTTTGAAATGGTTATGAAATAGTGTTTCGCTCTTTTTGAAAATTGTTACAATATTGAAATAAAATAAATGGTTCAGAGATGTATGCAGTAAACCTGATTGTATTGAAAGGCGTTACAGAATATTTCCTGCGATTATCCACTTCCCGTGCGCCATTCACGACAGGGCACTTTCTTTTTCTATACTTGTGTATAATCAATTGTAATACCAAGCAACTATGACAGGTTCCAATCGTTAAATAACGTGACAATTATACAATTATCCATTATTTTATCATCGAAATTACATATGATTTGCACAAGTCATCGAAATTCGTCGAAAAATTAAATCGATAATGTTACAACATTTATCGTAACATCAATAAAATATGGACATAAAATATTTGATTGCGGTCTAATATTCGACACATCTTTTGAGTAATGCGTTAGGATTTGTTAATATTTAGAAAGGTTGGTCAGGAGAATACACGTTCTGTGTTAACAGTTGATTCAAACTTTGGTTCGGTGAATGGCCGCTGTGTTTGGCTAGCGGGACTGCAGCCGCCGTGTGCAAGCGTCTCGCCTGACAACTCTCTCACGCCACTACGCTAATTGTCATATTTAAGGTGCTTCCTCATTAGAGTGAAGAAACAAGTATATTTAGGAGTAAAAACAAAGACCGATTTCAAATAAACTTATTATTTTAAATGTTTTACGAGATTCATATTGTTTTGCATGCATGGCCGTAGTCTTTAGGGATTACACTACATCCGAAGTAAATTCTAGTAATTTTAAGAATAAGTTACCTTTTATCATTTTTAACCGACTTCAAAAGGAGGAGATTCTCACTTCGTCTGACATATTTCGATGATTCTTTTTTATTTAAAAGCTGATGCTTCTATATTTGACAATGGCTTCCATGAGAAAACCTTATAGATCTTAAATTTGTATTGAGTATGTGCGCGACAAATGGAATAACTTAATATGATGGCAACCGATTTAGATGATTAATTTGTTATTGGAAAGGATGTCCAAGGGTAGTTTGATGAGAGTCTGGTTAGGTTCTAATTAATTGTATTACTTAATGTTCTTACGATAATTTGGAAATATAAAAAGGGCGCCCGCGCATCGTAACGTCGATATAAAGCCAGGTGTCGTTTTAACTTGGAAGCAGTTCGCACGAACGGGCGAGTCTGTGGAATGTATTTCTCATTTTTAATGTCATGTTCTCCTACGCTTACGCTTTGATGAATGCCCACCTTCAACCGATAGAAACTCACGTTCCACTCGACACTCACTTCACCAGTCGGCACTTCAAGACGTCCGATATTGGTTTCCTTTCCTCATTGTCTACTTTGCCTATACAATTAAAATGTAAGTGGTTAAAGATATGAAACATGATCGAGGTTATTTCACCGCGATCCAGTACGTTGTCGGAATAGTAATTGACTTTTAGTAAATATAGCGTGTTGCATCATAAAATATCTGAATATCTATCAGTGATTGTAGTTTAGTTGGGTTTGCAATCGTTCGCTTTTTTTTTATTTCTAAGCGAAACTTTAGATTTATCATTCGATTAGATATATTGATATCAAGAGTTGATTGTTTTGTCATAGATATAATACAATTTACGGTTTCAAATAGCATTTTTTATCTTCTTGCCGTTTATAACTTCCTTGAGTTAATAGAGCGCGGAGTCTGAACCCCTATTATGAGTAATTTAGGAAACCCTGGGACGTTACTTCAGGCTGTCATGAAGGTTAACAACGGCTCAGTCAGATGCTTAAATCGGCTTATTATCAATGATGTATTTGTCGACAATATAAACCAATGGAATTTTAATAATCACCTCTTATACTCGTAATTTATGGGAAACACAGTTTCTGAATCAACGAAAAATGTTAATTATGACTGTAGAAATTACAAAAATTTACCGTTTCTGTGTTGAACTTCACAGCGCTATGCTATGTATAACGTTAGTACAAAAACTCCCCATGTCTATTTGTGTACAACCAGTTTCGATAAGTATAAGAGCGTACAGCCAGCTGTCTGTTTTCGCAAAGTGGAGATCATTAGTGAGCTCCGATATAATCTCTTGTTGGTCGTGCGCTTACTGACCCTTGGGTCAGAATTAATCTCCACGATAAACCGCTTTCGCGGACCTATTGAGGCATGGTACTATAGTGTTATTTGACATCAATTCCTTTTTCAAAAGACAATTTTATACACAATACTAGTGAACATATGCGAACTACCGCGCTCGAGGTCTTTTAACAAAAAAAATCTAATTTTAAAAAAGTAAGAAAAATATTATACTGTTCTATAGTCCTGTATAAACAGATTTAGGAAAACACAATACGTATTTTAAATGATTAACGAAGTTTGAAATAAATGCTAACAATAGGATATAGACTCATAGAAAGCCCTAAAATAATCCTTTAAGATCCAACAATTTCTCCGAAATGTTATAAAACTCAATAAAAGTCATCAATAATTCAATAAAAAAATCAATAATTTTTGATTTTTTTAACAGTACTGTTAGTAGATAGTACTATTTTCTGGTTGCAGAAATTTCTATATAAATGTTGTGAGCGTCAGAAATTTATAAACAGTACATTTATATCGTCATGATAAATATACTATATAATATAGTTAAATAGACAAACTAATCTATTCTTTTTTATTCTGTACAAATGAAAATTTAACAGTTATTTTGTGTTAGTCTAATTAAGAATAAAAACTCAGATATTTGATTTTTACTAGAGCTCACAATGTGTGTGATGCGTCCTAATTCTGGAAACACTTGAAGACTTATATGGTCTGATGGTGAATGCAAACTAAAACAGCTATATACGTCAGGGTTACACAGCTGACTTGAAACATGACGTTCTAAGAAATCTACAGTCTGCAATCATGTTTTGTACAATCCTTGTCGATACATCAGATTTCATAAACGACAAATCTTCGCAAAAGATCACCGATTCGTAGCAACGATGAAGGGTAATAAAAAATATTGATTTTTGAATATATTATGCTACTATCTGATTGGAATCTTGATAATCAAATTAATAATAATACTGAATATAAAATCAACTATACCAGTAAAAAAACTTAGTAAAAAATAATAACAAGCTTCTATCCTTTGACCTTATCGGGACGGATTGAAACACCAGCTGCTATGTGCTTTCTACCGCTCTCATTTGATCTTTACATACCAGATACGATTGATGCGGCAATTTTTTTTTTTTTTTTTTTGGACTAACTAACACAATCTGCCAGAGAAGCTGGCCTTTACTGCTTCACCAGATTGAGAGGTGGCATAGCTCTTAGGTCCCTTAGCCTGAACCTCTATTAGGTGGTAACTCGACCATTATTACGCGTTAGCAGTCCGATCTGAGGGCGCCCGAGAGGGCCGAAGCACGACTAGGTCGGTAGCTATTCTTTCTAAATAATTGCTAAAGCTAATTTAAATCTATTGGGACAATCTAAGCTAAACTAACTTATATGCCACTTCGGGAAGCATTGTGATCCGGCAAGTGATTTTTTTGTATTTATAAGACTGAAAAATGGAATCTCATTAGTATAAACCAACCAGTATTCTACCGCTTTTTCAATAGTCATCAAAAAATAAACAAGATAAATAATTTTTGTATTTGTTTGTTGTATTTGATTCAAAGGTAGAAAGCCAAATCATGGTTATCGTACGAAAACCACACGTTTACATGGAGGTTCAGCTAAGAGATTTAAAGCACGGACACCTTTCCATCCGGGGAATATGAAAATATTCTCGGATTATTATGTTAAACAACAAACTTGATATTGTGAATAATAAATCGATTTAGAAAGTTCATAATGGACAGATATGTGTTACAAGACCTTAACCGTATTATGTGCGCAATAAAATAAGTATGAAATTACGTTAGCATCGGTAAATAACAACAAAAAACAAAATCTGATCACAAAGCCATTGTTGAAGCAAAAATCCGTATTTTAATGTCTTGTTTATTCTTGATATGACCATTGGTTATATTTACTGAATGTTTTACTTACCACTAAACCTTTCTTGAATACAAAAGTAGCACTTATATGTAGTTGTAAACAATTGGATGTGTGATTTGAAAAGTGACAACACAACGTGCGTTTCCAATGACTCTCGGAGCCAGACTGACTGACCGCGAGTGAGTAGTAACGCGCCGAGCGGAGATCGGGTCCTGAGCGAATCGAGTTCATCGTGATATACAAAACCAAGGTTCTTAATGCGAGATACGTGGACCATATCCATCTCAAAGCATGGCTTCTTTTACGTTAGATAATGTTGTATAAACCTCTGTATACGTAGGGCAGATTTACGTGATAGCCTAGTGGCGGTCCGAATCCCAATCGGCTTTTAACAATGAATTGCGATTTATTTGGTTTTAAAGTACAAGAATCATTGATAAAATAAGCGTCCGGTGTATGGTGATGGGTTCACCACTTGTCACATAATAAAACAGTTCATAAAATAATCACAGGAAACTCAATATCATCATAATTATAGTTAGGGATCCTACAAGGACCATTACTAAGACCTATATTCCATTTTCTCTGTAAGTCGTCGTAGTCGTTCTTTCATAAGATTAGAACCACAAAACATCACGGAGAAATGTTTTCTTGTATTGTATTATGTATATACTCGTATAATTCTAAACTCCTTGCTGCTTTATACAGTATTATTGGCGAAGGATTTACAATTTCAACATCGAGTAAACATCATTAAAATGATATCTAGTTGAAATTTTATACGAAATCAAAACAGATATATGTTCGAATATCCAAAACCGTAAAAAGATAGATTTATTCTACTTTGGAGAAAGTTGCTACACAGGTCCAAGCACTGTCTGAGGCCTTTTAAATTTTGCGTATTTATAAACGGTAAGTATTGACTGTGAAAGCAAGCGTTATGTAAACAGTTTGCGGTCCCAGTCAGATGGCAGATTTGCAACTGGCCTAGTATTATTACCGAGCGTGTGGTACCTCTATAAATGCGTTCAACGCTATCTACAAACCATTTTCGTTCCTGTTTTCTTCAATAACAGGTTGTAATTGCTTGCACTTACGTTAGTTTACTCTGTTAAGGCGACTTGAAATGTATGAAACATATCTACCGTTCGATCAAAAGTAACGAGTCACGAGAAATAAATTTAATTCGTTTACAACAGAGACAGAAATCACATAGAAGCGAACAAAGATGGGCATTGCACAGAGTTAATAACTCGAACCCGTTAGTTCCCACGGTTCGGGTGGACACATCTGTCTCGAACTGGATAAACCGGAAATAAAACGCATACAACCAAAAACAAGCTCTTTGGTTTTATCAAATTGACACAACAACCTCGGCGTCTGTGCCACTTTAGTTTTATTCTGTTAATTTATTGTATGTAAGAAAAAAACAGTACTTTTGCCTACTTTTCAGAAACTTGCGTTCTATCTTTATTCTGTACTAGCTGCGCCCCGCGGTGTTACCTGTCATTAATAACTATTTACTTAAATTTTTCTACAATAGTCTAAATTACTCCTTAACAGCTATCTGTCAGTGATAGTCCCGTCAAAATTGGTTCAGCCGTACCAGAGATTAGCCGGAACAAACAGAAAGACAGACAGACGGACGGACAAAATTTTGAAAAAGTATTATTTTGGTATATGTACCGTATTCATATGCATGTTGTAAAAAGCGATTATTTTAATATTACAAACAGACTCTCCAAACTTATTTAGTTGTATATATTTAATTACAAATACAAACTAATGTCAAACAATAAGGTTTTGATATTATATAACATGAACTACTTTACAAAATCGTGTAGTAGAAATTGGTTAATGTGCTCTTTACGTAATAGTTGCATAAATTCACTTAAGGATCATTGTCCGAAAGCGAGAAGTATTGTGTGTCACGTCAACGCGATGCTGTAAGCATTTTGAGGCATGTTCCAAATAATAATTCTCTATAACGACATTGTTGGAAAACTAACTAGTATTTTGTAGGTTATTTAAAAATAAGTATGCGTATATAATATTCTATATATATAATAAAATGATGAAAAATCAAATATTTTATTTGAATATTTCGAACACTGGTCTGTATAGATGTTATAACTGATCCATTAATTTACAATACTTCGAATATTTGCAAAAAAGGTTATATTTTTCATTTTTTGGGTAAGTATGGCCAGTCACGATGTTTCGCTTAACGGAAAGTAGGTGATTAATTTGTAATTTTACAGCGATTAGTAAGGCGTGCGTACACCACGCGATTGTCGGTAAAAGTGAAACCGTTATTGAGTCCGGCAATCTAGCTATTTGTCAGTCAGCCATTTCTTTCCTTTCTGAAACTTTCACGTCTAAAGAACTACACGGATGAAACAATCATGCAAACGATTTGAAAGCTTTCACATACGAGTACGATACGTGTGGCGTGGGACAGGTGTCACGCTATCCTTAACAACTTCGTGCTGAATAAAAGATTCCATTTAAAATTTATCAATGGTTCTCACTAATTGGAAATATAGTAGCAATATGTTATCTTATTATTTAATGGTACTGAATAGCAATTTAATGTCTAAGACACCACATATTATGTTTTATGTCGTTATGTAACTAACATCAAACTTTATCACTTTTTAATATACCGGTGATTAGCATTCGGTACACTTTGTTTTATATGATAATTTTTATTATAGTTACAGCCTATATCTATATGTTCCAATGTTTGAAGGAAGCCTTCTCTAAAACATATTATAAGTCACGCGACCCTATTGAGGATTGACGAACTACACGTGTTTTAGAAATTTTCTAACATGTAGGTTTTCTCACGATGTTTTCCTTCACTGGCGTGGTAAATCATAACTTTTTTCTTTGTTGTGGGGGCGAAATCATCAAGAAGATACCCCTTCTTCTGTGGTGAATGCGGGTTTATGTGGGATTTTTACCCACTAAAACCCCTCCGGTGGTTCTTCCTCGGTGCATAGTGAGGGGTTCCGGGATGTCCAGCAGGCCGCACCGGAGCCCCTCTCCACTCTTCTCTTCGGAGAGCTTAATAACAAAGACATGGACTGCGACATCGGATGGTCCATGACCAACCGATGTCACCTTCTTCGCCTCGGGTCCACTGTCGGGACGACAAAGGCTTCCACCCTTGTCGCCCAGTGCCCGAGGCCCCTTTTGGTCGCCTTCTACAACAGGCAGGGAATACCATAGTCTTATTCTTCGAGCCCAGAACTTCAGGGTTGCCACCGACCCAACTTAACTTACATCAACTAAATTCGTTGGCGCCATCACCGAGGACCGAATCCGGGCTGCTAGGGTACTGCATGCATCTTGAGGAAACCTCCCGGACACTGAGGTATTAAGTTATGTGCATTTGGCTCGTAGATTTTGGTATATTACTTTTCTCTTACGACTTATGTTTTTTAGTACATTATTTTCAATTATTTTTAACTAACTTGGCTAGCATAGTTCAACGCATGACGCAGGCGATTTATTTTTGTTTTATGGGTCTATTTAATCGTAAACATTTTTTTTTAATAAAACGTGAGTTCGAAAAAAGATCTCATCTGAAATAGTTATGTACAAAGTGACATTGACAAAAATGTTTTTTATGAGAGACTCAGACGGGCCCCGAAGGGCATCTCGACTTGGTTGTAAGACTCTAGAGGTTCTTGAGAACCGCGCTAGGGCTTGTTCAATTGCTTTAATGGTTTCATTGGTACGATTGATTATGAAATAAAAAAAACCGTATTATACGATTAGTAGTTATTTTTATTCTAAGCATATTTTGTGAAATAATTTTACATCTGTAATGAAAGTGCCTTTAATGTTATTTCTAGTTTAGCAAAGAATAATTTAACATTGTTGATGATGATGGTCGCTAAATTATTATTCAATTCTTGTCTTTAATTTAAAATTAAAAATAATTTAAGTACCGTCTTCGTTTATCATCCATTCGAATAAATTGATTCATGGATGATAAAATGGAATCTTAGATTACTACGAAAGAAACGCTTTAGTGGAACTTAGTTGGATCGCCCTTTGTTCAGTTTTATAAATAACCATTCAAAACTAGAAGTATTTTAAATGTTAAGTATGCGCGCTTTCATAACGTTATAAATGAAGCATTATGATAATATTATATATTTACAATACACATATATATAACTTGAGCATAAACGAACAAAGCGCTTTGTTTCGTCTTTCATTATTCGTACAGCAAAGGACTGGAATAGTTTGCATGTCTGGTCTTTCCCTCCGATTACAATGTCGGTGTCTTGAATTTTTTTTTTATTGACGAACTACACAGATTGGCCAGAGAGCTGGCCATGACTGCTTCACCGGATTGAGAGGTGGCATAGCTCTTAGGTCGCTTAGCCTGAACCTCTATTGCTAGTAACTCGACACGAGGGTCCCCCCGGAGAGGGGTAACCTCGGCTTGGACGGTTACTATGTTACGCGTAAGCATGCCGAACCGAGGGCGCCCGAGAGGGCCGAACCGCGACTCAGTCGGTTGCTATTTCACGGATAATCTAAGATCAGGATAAAGGAAATCATTCAAAAGCTAAACTATCTTTGAGTGCCACTTCGGGAAGCGTTGGCGCTGGGAGAAGAAGTGGCCGAAGAAAATCCAGCAACGCTCCTAACACCTAAGGGGTGGGGACTGCCCATAAAATAGCGGTAACGCGCAAGGATTATTCGCAACCTCCGACGGTCGCAAATGGAAAAAAGTGTCTTGAATGGTACAGTGAATATACATTGAGCTAGCTGCTAGCCAGCTGAGCTAGTACGCCTTACTATCCAGTACTGTTACACTTAACATCAGGTGCGATATTGGTCAAGCACTTGTTTAAAAAGTATAATAAAATCTCTGATCTCAATTCCTAAATTAAAATCTAATAGAGTAAGCGATAAAATAAATGGGAGTAAATTTCACGTGCCAGAAATTTTCAATATGGAATTTTCGCACAGTCGTCACGGGCATTTGTCATGTGTTACAAAGCATAACGTCTTGTGAATGAAGATTCTGCCCACGCTCACTTACAGACATTTATGTTAACTGCTATGTCATAATCATAACGGAACAATGAATCATTTTAAACATAAGTTACTTAAATAATAAATCGTTGCATTCGTTATTACTGTCGTTTATTCCGTGTAGTCATGATTTGATTACTTATTTTGATTTTATAAGGATAAAACTGTCTGACTTGTTTTATTTTAGAAATTGAAGTGAAGAACAAGGACAAAAACTACCTCGCTCTTTCGCTTTTCTGACATCCGACGTCTATAGTAAGATACGGTGACGCCCTATCATTACGGGATTTTGGAAGTCAGATGGTTCTCTAGCGCCTTTGAAGGTCTTTCATTTCAAGAGGCGGTTTGATATCAAAAATTTCCGGCGGTGGTTGTCCGTTGCTGGTGCCTGCGTGCAGCAATCTTTAACACCACGCCTTTCTCATAATAGGAACTACAGAAACCTTCGAAGGGAAAAAGAGTATGCACGATAGTCTTGGTGCTAAATCATTATAAACATAACAGACCTAAAGCAGACAGCAATAAACAACTATAGCCTTCTGCACTGAAATTTTCAGTTTAGATTCACAATAATTATTACAAAAAAATATGTAAAAAATTTACGGCTAAACTAAGTTTTCGAGAGTTATAATGGTGAAGACATAGCTTGTAGCTGTTGTTTACTACCATCGTTGCGATTGTTCGCCCGACCGTCAGTATATCAAGGGTCGGAGCGTGTACGATAACTGTGATTATCTATTTATTTATAGAAGACTAACAAGACACTCGGGAGGCGGGACGCTCTTGATGCTGTCTCAAGATTATCGCTCCAGAATAGGAAGGAATAATGGCCATTCCGAAGCACTAGGGTACTTTAATGTACTTGTGCAACGTATTTTCAGAAATACGTTTCTGTTTTAAGGCTAAATTATAAATTTTAAACGATAATCGTGGGAATTTTATACTTCACTCAGGGTCGAGTGGATTTCACTCCAAAATACATTATAACGATCATATATGTTCGTATGACCCCTAAAATCAATAAAATTAAGTAATTAAAAACCGACGGAAACACAAACAAGAGTTTTAATGTGTGATATATTTCAACGTTAAAAAATAGCTTTGAAAATTTTATCAATTCGTATATATTTGTCTTACGTCTAAAAGGAATAGTTAAGGAAGACGTTAGAAAGTATATGATATAACATGAAATATAAATGGCCTGGCCATAAATAGTAGTACAATTTAAAAAGTTGTTTTTTTTCTTCATTTCGCAAATTAAATTTGGAACACGCTTATCGTATAAGAAAGAAACATTGATACATTTTTCGACACATCAAATGTTTAGTTGTATAATTCTTTTATTTAAATTTTTATTTATTATTTTGTTACATGCCTACTTTCACTTTACATAGGATCAGGTATGTATGCGTTACAGTATTCAAAATTTTTACATTTTGCGTGAGCGTGAATATATGAATCCCTTAATCTAGATTAGTAATTATTTTACTGTAGTTAAGATTATTGTAAGTAAAAAACATAGAATGTTTTATAAAAAGCTTTGCAACTATCTAAGAGAATTAGCTAGAAAGCTAGCTTTAGTTATTGCTACTTCCCATACTCATAAATAACCTTATCTAACTAAAAATCAGATCTTCGAAATGTTATCAATTAAATTTTAATAGTTTTTTTTAATTAAATTTTACATGTGCGTCTAGTAGTATATTGATTGTTTAACAGAATCATTGGCTTGTATTGGCAAAGTATTTGGCAAGTGGAGTTAGGAGAGTGCGATGCCGGGCACTGCCTAGTGGCGAAGTTGTTTCGGTGCTGAGTGAGAGTGATGTTTCAGTGCGGCTATCTCGAGGGCCTGCGCTCATCACTCGGTGGCTGGACGCAGAAAGTAAAGTCGTGGTACTGGGGACGACCTCTAGTAAGTGGCCCGGACTCACGCCGACGGATCGAGCGAACTGTCCTAGCACATTGACGATTCTTACTTATGCACGATGTTTTAAAAAAAATCAGTTTTATTAATTACAAGTTTTTTTTTGTTAATTGGAATTTTTTACGCTTCAAACGAAATGATTGCTTGGTGTTTGTTTCAATAGTCGATATTTTAATTATTGTATGTTTTCTCACAATTACGGTTGCACATTAATTTCCATGTTTTGTTTTGGACGGCTTGATACTTTTCAAAATTTCTCCTTTCATTGTGTTAAGAGTAGATAGCACATGTCAAAATTTAGACATACCGGTTACTTCATTAGTTTGTAGAAGTAAAATGTCTTGAGTCGAGCTAACGTGTTGCATGACGGATTTAGTAAATTTCATTTCTGTATACGTAACATCTTTACAATCATGTAATTCATCGCGATCTTTTCTTCCAATATCCCAAGCAATTACTGTAAGATATTGAAAAGTTAGTGCATGTTGACTTACAAGAAGTTAAATTTAATTTTAAAAAGTTATATTTGTTTGTTTTATATATGAAAGTATTTCGTTTGTAAAAATTTGATTTGCGTCATATTTTCTGTTATTTTTTTTTTAAATTGTATAATCTGTATAGGTTTTCAAAATAAAATGGGTCAACGACTCTTCATAACATTTTGTACACTTGTATCGAATACCTTTGTACCACGCCACCGAGTGATCGATACGCATGATTCCAAGCCTCCAGCTCACATCTCACTTACAGCTTCTCGACACATTTGTGTATTCAGATCACTTACATGATGTAACTGAGAGGCACGAGGTTGTACCGGCCGTGTCCCGTCCCCCGTCGTTTGCGTTCCGATTTACTGCCCTCTGCCACCCAGATACACTGTCCGCAATTATTTTTAGAGCACTCAATTGTAATACTATAATTAGCGGCTGAATCAAAATTTGCTATAATTTAGAGTTGTAGCTTTACAATTCTTAGTATGAATGTGGCATAGTTAGTTCCTAGGAAATAGGCATATTTCTTCATCCAAGGTAATCTAACACTGAAATAAGTTACACTTTAAGTTTTTTATTCATTTAAACACTATTAGATGCTACTTGCAGTAAGATCATCCATTTATGTATTTGTGAATGTTACAGGAGTTGGCCCATAAGTTATCTCGAAGCTTCGACATGAAGGAAGATGGCGGAGCTCTGTTGGACGAGCGGGGAGGGATGCGACGGCATCAGTCTATGCAACGCCTCCAGCACGGTGAGACGCAAGTCGACGAGAACCGGGCTGCGCGTGTAGTCCCCGATCACCACGGCAACCTCCACATCACCGTTAAGAAGACCAAACCGATACTCGGCATCGCCATCGAAGGCGGCGCCAATACAAAACATCCGCTGCCGAGAATTATCAATATACATGTGGGTTTGAAATGTAAAACTTTTCAAAAACGTTCTCGTAGAGGCGTTGACCTTTCGATGGTAAATCAGTAATAAGTTATCCGAACGCTCAATTGATAATCAAAAATCTTTACCCTTTTGATTGTTATTGACTGACTGATTAATATTTAATCTTTTTTGATGGTTTTAGTATAAACAATTTTTAAGTAAAACCGACTATTTCAGGAACAATAACGATTATATACAACCTTAAGCAAATCATATTTTCGAAATATTGCAGTATTTGTATGTAAATCACAATGACGATAACTTTTTCAGTTTATTAACGCCAATATTAATGTATTTTTTACCAACACAAAATCTTTGTCACGCGCTGAAAATTCACTCTGTTCTCTTCCCTGATCTGATGCTCCCAAAAGAAGTATCACTTAAAATTTTAGCTAAATTAACTATAAATAAATCATGTTAAACATTTCAATAGCGTTGTAACTAATATATGTACATAATAAATGCTAACAGTATTGATTTTCGAGGACAACTCAAGTTTAAAGAATAGGTTTTCTGCCATCAAAATTTACAATGATTTTTCAGGAGCACGGTGCGGCTTACGAGGCTGGGGGCCTGGAGGTGGGCCAGCTGATCCTGGCTGTGGATGGGCACCGAGTGGAA
The DNA here is from genome assembly GCA_029286785.1 of Meandrusa payeni. Classification (NCBI taxonomy): domain Eukaryota; kingdom Metazoa; phylum Arthropoda; class Insecta; order Lepidoptera; family Papilionidae; genus Meandrusa; species Meandrusa payeni. The sequence goes on along the minus strand of JAGSMX010000012.1, from coordinate 5,025,526 downwards.
GGCTTACAACACCAAGACGTGGCCAGACTCATAGCGGAATCATTCGCTCAGAGGGAGAAACCGGTCAGTATGTCACATGCTTGTTCTCTCGTCGATGGGAAACAAGTATATCTATATATAGTTTCCATTTCTCACAGTTGGGTACAGCATCGTCGTATAAATACTTTGAGAGAGGTACATGCAGGTTTCTCGTTCCAATGTGTCACCGCTGACTAAAGACAAAAAAAACACAAAATAGTCACGTACCGTTTGAATTAAGTCTTTGTATTTGTATTGAGTTTCTCAACATGAGTTGAGTAACTTTCATTGATATGTTTTATTCATATCTTTTTGAGTAAACAGTATTTTTTAAAAAATTATGTATATTTATTATAAAATCGTCATTCACTGCCCTCAGATCGAAATGTTTTCACAATTAGGCTAGCTGCCCAAGCCGAGGCAAACCCAAGGTGCAAGGGTTACCCCCGAAAGAGATTCAGGCTAAGCGACCTAAGAGCTGTGCCACCTCTCAAAATCCCAGCGAACCTATAGAGGAATCGGGCATGAGCAAAAGCTGGGCATGGGAAAATTATGGTTTAAGACTGGATTTTAATTAAAAGGAAGGTCATGATAAAGTGCAAAACTTAATTTTCACTAATGTGTTACTAAAATATAAGATTTATCTACTGTTTTAATAGAATGCTGGAATAATCTTATTTATCTATTTACAGGACATCGAGTTTTTAGTCGTCGAAGCGAAGAAATCCAACCTAGAACCAAAGCCAACAGCGCTAATTTTTCTGGAGGCCTAACATCTACTTTCCCTCCCCGCCAGCGACCCACCGGCCGCGCTGGGCAGCGCGACGCCGGCGGTCGACCTCACCGCGCACACCACGGAATAGCCAACTCCAACCTGCGCTGTCACATGCTCTTCTAAGCCTACTATCTCTTACATTCCGCGCCGCTGACAAACGACGTATATTATACGTACATATATATGTCTCTTTTAACACATCTGAGAGAAACTGTCCGGCGGCACCGGATTAGTAAGCGGCGGAAGTACGCTCTACACGTAAGATTCGACCGACGATGTACAATGTTAACAACTATTCTAACCTGACGTTGCAACGGACTGAAATGAGAAAACGTAATGGCAATTTAAAGCAGGCATAACAGACGGCTACAAAATTAATGGCACAAGGGAGGCAATTAAATTTGATATAATTCGACGATTTGTCTTAAAAATTATAAAACGTAAATTGTAAAATACACTGCCCAAGAACAAAACAATCAAGAAATAAAACATCACTATTGTAAAACAAGTTACGTAAATCCTATTTGGGTAGTGTTAAAAGTTTTTGAACATTTTTTCCTAGTTGTAGCAATCAAATTGAACAGTAGTCGATGACTGAATTTTATAAAATCTCATACGATACCAATTGTAATTAATCAATCAGAATCACTTTAAAAATCACAAGTTAAAAAAAATCAATTTGTAGAAATGAATCAGCACCTAATGAAATAGGTCTAGAGTTATAAAAAAATGACGATAAAATAAATCTTACGAAGTTCGGTTTTGAAATGAAGTGTGCTGATATCTGATAGATTGGCATTGGTGCTATGAAATGTTAATAAAATTTCGGGACATTTCAATTCTCAGATCATTTTCGTAGTTTTCACGAAGAATCAATTCGTGCTTCTTGTGGCGCGCGGTAACGTGTTCATAATCCAATTCACTTGCGATCGTCATCCATGTGCCATAAAAATTGCGTCGAATATAGAGTTCATCGTGGGGCTCATGCCAGCTCGTTGTATCGGCGGTAGAAGTAGATAAAAGCCTCATCATTGTCGTCATCAGTAGAGCAGAGCTTGTAGCACGCGGCGCGCTCCTAAGCGGGCTGTTTTTTAATTTATTTTACTTTATTAATGGCCAACCATAATGATTTTTTGTGTTAATAAAATAATATCCAATACTGTCAATATTTAAAATTTAGTTTTTATTTAAAAAAAATACACGAAATTACTAAAATATATAAATTGCAAATTACGAAATCAACAAGAGTTTAATAGTATCACAGTAGACAGATTTAGAGAATTAGATTTTATTTTTTGTTACATAGCAACACTTGAATCGGCAATCGTGAAATCAAATAGAACACGAAGTAATTTTGAAATAGATGAATCAGTCAGCTTAGAGAGTTTCTTCAACATCGGATCGGTGCGCTAAACATGTCATTCCATTGGTAGGTATGCGGTGAGTTAACGAAATTATGGCGGAGAGGGATTTTAGCCCACTCTTATAGTAGTAAAACATAATTAATTGAATGTGTGCAATATAATCAATGTTATGTTAGATTTTAGGCGATGCGATATCGATATTGTAGACAATAAAATCGTGATAATCGTCTAATGAGACAGCTGTGGCAGTTTATTGGTTGTCTGCAATATTCGTACGCACAAATGTATCTTCAAATTCAATATATAAATATAATTGTCGCTAAAGCTTACTAATAATACATACAGCTGTAGATATTGTACACGTTCCAGCAATTGTAACTTATACATTTTAAGATATATTTAACCCACTGTCAATCATTTATCTAGAATAATCGTTTGTAGCGATGTAAATATACCATAAATTGTCTGTTTGCTACGTCTCGTAAGCTGTAAATAATCAACCTGTTTGTATTGTAAACTAGAATTTATACAAATATTTAATAAAGTTAGTGCCAAACAGCATTTAACACTCCCTCGACTATTATATTTAAAACGTGATTGTATTAAAGTAATGGTATCATAATGGCGTTGATATTTCTGAAATTAGATATGTATATTAACTGTATACCTATGACATCACGGAATGCGCTTCTAAAATTAGGATTTGATACTGATTATTTTCGAGTTATAAACAAACTGTCAAATACACGTCATTTTTAGGTACTTTCTCTGTATTCCAGATTTAAGTTGAACGCGTTCTAGTGCTGGTATAACATTATATTGTGAATTGTACAGTATGCTAAAACTTGTTTGGAGAATATAGTGCACTGTTATTAGTATATAGTATAATGGAACAAAGGCCGAATTAGCCGTTTAAACATCTCATAACACAGATGGTTTCTAATATAAAACAAATATCCTACAACTGCAAGATTTAGCGATTTTAACGAGATTAATTTTACAGATTTAAAATCCTTTTCGCTCAGTTCCTGTGAATAAATAAACCAAACATACACGGACAACATAACGATTAAAATCCCGTAAGCTCGTTTGCTTCTTTTCCTATAAAAATAAAAAAAACATATTTGAAAATGTTGCAAAATCAATCTAGATTAAAATAAAGCTTAAAGTTAGTAATGTTCAGCGCTGCGAACGTTGGCAATTATAATCTGTAAAAATTAACGCGATAAAACGCGAAAAATTTGTTTGTTTCAGTGTCATAATGAAGTTGAATCGAGGAAAATATTCATAGTATATCATATTTTATCTCTTTATAAAGATATAATATTTTATATCTTTGCGAAAATATAAATACTTAATCTTTCTTGAACTAAAATGTAACATTTCAAAAAAAGATTAAACTTACTTTAGTAAAGGTCTACGTTCGCGTATCCTCATTTGAGTCAATTCTTTTCTACTTATCAATCACAATTTAAAACAATTTTAATGTAGGATTAAAATAATAATTATGTTAATCGTAATGCAAGAATATATTTACCTATTTACTTAACATGTATATAGAGTACCAACAAGAGAAACGACTGTTTTATCTTCAGGGACTTTTTAAACATATTCTATGGGCAGCTTTATCCTAGTGTTTCCAAGCCGTCCATTACTTTTTTGCTTTTAGTTGGTCTCTATGCGATGCATGTCGTAGATATTTTATGTACGCAATGTGTTGGTAAACATTTCGAAATATTTGAATTTTATCGCGAAGTTTATAGTTCGCGCCGGGGTTCCGTTGATAAGATCTATGTTGTAGTCTGTTGTTAAGTTTGTCGTAGATGACAAAAATATATTGTTATCTAGATAATTTGTTGTTTCATTCACTAGTCTCAATATTTTATGTTTCTATATAACAGCAATCTAAATAACTTAACTAAAATATCACCCGTTGTTAAATTACTACGCCTGTGCAGTGGTTTGGTTGCTTCTTCTTTTTCTAATAGGAAATGCGTAATATGATTTCGATCCCCGATCCCAGCAACAAACCGCGTCTACCACGTCCAATAAAAACATGAGTGTGGCGGATGTGTGACGGTTTTGCACATCTGAGAATATTTAGTTTTCCCAATCCTCATTAAAGCCCCGCGATGGACTAAATCTTAAAAGCTATTGGGCTGCTTAACTTAATCTATTAAGTCAATTTAAAGTACCAAATTACCTGTTGTAAGGTTACCGCAGTATTTTTAAGTAAAATAATTTAAAGTTGAAAAAAAAAATATTAATAAGTAAATATTCCCGCCAGTGCTCCAAAAGCAGGTCAATTTAAATGTAAAATAAAATGCTTTCAAGAATTTCAAGTAATCTGCTAATATATAATTTTAATCAAATATAATATATAATTGTACATCAGGTTAAATTTGTTTTTAGTTCTGCAACAGTAAAAAACTGCTGAAGAACTTTTGCTATTTTTTTTTTAATTTTAAGTACATAAGCAGTGATAGCTTATTGGCTGACCGTCCGAGTTTCCTATGTCATAGTAGGGAGAATCTCGAATCCCAGCTGTTAGGTTTCTTACTAAATAAAAATTCTGGCCATATGAGACCTGATGTGCTTGATGAAAAACCGACAGCGTTTATTGTCTCTACTCTAACGAGACAGTCGTTATAAAAATTATTGAAGTGAGAGCTTATTTACACATTAATTGAAAATCAACTGTACCAAGAATTGGTCAAATTCGGGGTATATACCGGACCTTTAAGAATGCTATTAGAAATTACAGTTCATGCTGTATTCTGGAAACAAATTCTACTTGTCTTCCAACTTAATCATTCGCGGAAGCAACTATCTATATTGTGTTTTTTCTGTACCCAACAGATAGATCACAATTAGGGGTCCGTATAGTCTGAGAAGCAATCTTAGAATAATTTACCAGCTGAAAGCAGCAGTGCGAGAAGGATCACGACGTGAGTGCCTTCAAGAGAAGAGCGAGCAGGCATATACTAGCCTAGTACGTTTTACCATGAAAGAGTGTGACTTAATAATAGGATAATTTGTGGTCAAGCACTAGCATAGATAGAAGGAGGGGACTGAACTCGGGTTTGTCACCCGCTTGCGGAGGCCTACGGAGGAAGGCGCGCCTTAGGTGTTCGGGTGCGCCTTGCATGAAGGGCAGTGAAGGAGACGCCGAAAGGCGTCAAGTCGTGGGCGGGGCCGCGGATGTCTCTCAGTTCCCGTGGCTCTGCCACCATACGCGACCAACGTGGAACACCCTGTGGGGTTTAGTCGGTGAGGGCCCGACATAAATCGTCCTTCCCCCGGGGGGCGTATACGCGGCTAGGTACGTTCCCCACAGGCTAAAAAAAAAAGGGGACTGAATTCGCGGCACTGAACGACACACGGACCTAGTCTTTTCCATGCTGGCAATCTGTAATTATTCGAACCAATTTATTCATTTCCAGTCCGTTCTTTTTGTTAGCATGATCACTTTCACCGGATTTTGTTAAGGTGGCCGAGTAGCTTGAACCTCTATTTAAATATCATAAGTGCAAGGGTCTCCGAGATAGATCCACAGTCAAAGTGGATCCACGAACAACACAGATTAATAACAAAATATATAGAAATCAAATGTTGATATTGGTATAGTCTCCAGCTAACACATTTGAGATAAAAAAAATATACTGCTGCAAGATTTGTAACGCTTATGTTATATTAAGTCTGCATACGTGCATGACGTGGAATTATATTTCTCGTATGATTTTATCACCAAGACAATATTTTCCATAACAATGATTGACGTAGAAGTCGTAAGAGAACTTATCTTGAGAAACAATAATTATTGTCATAAGATTGTTAATGTATATATAAAGATTTTAAAAACAATATGATAAACTCAGTGGATTTTTCCTTCCTCGCCGAATTTACGTGTAAACTTTCTATGCGCTTGGGAATATTCTTTATCTCGGTGTTGTACAAACCCGCGGTTAAGTATCTTACTCAGGTGAAAATAACAAACAACCATTAATTAAGAAACAAAAATAATTAACTGTTGCCTTTTTAGAATTATTGATGTCACTTTTTCTTAAAACTTCATTAATAAAGTGTACGCAGAATACATAATTATGGACATAGTAATATTCTGTGGATAACGGTTGAGCAGTAGTTTTATTTAATATATTATTTTTAATATATTTAAGCTAATCATCTATTACTCCAAAAAAATTGGGTATCAATCTCTCTACTTATAACCTCTCTTAATTGGCTTCATATACGATACGAGGAGAGCCCATCAGCGCAGTCTGCCATCGGTGGTGTAGACCTGCCGCTACCGAGCCTCGCTCTTGCGATGGTCTCGAGCGACAGGTCTTGGACGGCGGTCGCCTCCTTCTGTGAGACGGTCATGTCCCAGAAGAAGGCTAAGGAGCGGGACAGGGAGGGGAGCGCAGATGCTCCCCCCTTCCGCAGGCGACGTATCGGGGTGCGCAGGAGGCGTTGCGAACGCCTCCTCTTGCCGCCCCCGTAATCCGAAGCGGGGCCAGGATGGGTACCTGGCCCCAGTATCCTTCGGCGTCGTCGGGACTTCTCTGAGTGCCGGAGAAGTCCCCTTTTGAGGATGAAGTCCGGTCTCTGCCGGGACCGGCTGGTCGTTGGGGCGTCCTGTCGCTGACAGATCCGGGGCACCCCGCTCATAACGGCTGATGGCATTCGCGGAAGGTTTAGTGGGTAGGGGCTGCCCAGGCCGGGTCCCACACATCCCTCCGGGCCCACCCAGGGTACCGGAGGATGGTCTATAAAAAGATTCCCTCGTGTTAACAAAAAAAAAAAGGAGGAGAGCCCATCGCACTACACCATATTAAACAAGTAAGTTTTTGTACGTACGAAGCCGAAAATCGAACCTTTGTACATGAGGTCTAGAGTTTGAACCTTAGCCGGTCAGACCGTTATTTAATAGCCTGTCCTTTTCTTTAAACGAAGAATAATTTGCAATGATAATAATGTGTAATGCTATTGGCTTGTGCCAGGCGTTATATTGTAAATTAAAAAAAAATCGGATAACATAATTAATTTAATAATTTGTTTCGAAAAAGGTTTCTATACATAACCAAACTATGCTTTCAGTCATTTTGTTTAATATAATTAAGTTTATCGGCTTAATGTGACCGAAGACACGCATCAAATGTTATCATTAAATTTTATCGAACATTTTTCTCGAAGCACAATTACAGATTGTATACAATTAATTTGATCGCAAAACATAAATAACTAACGTAGCAGATATAGAATGAATGAAGTACTATGCACAATCAGGGGTAGGCAGAATGTGTCTACTGAGCATTTAATAATTATCCTCGATAGTATACGATGTTACTGTAGTGCCTGTATTTTGTGAGTGTGGTGAATGGCGGAACAAGCATGAGAGCGTAATCAAAGTGGCAAAGATTTAGTTAATAAGGCTGATGCCAAAGTTATGGTTCAAATGAAGACGCTTTCACTAGCGAAAAGTATGCTACGATGGTTTGGGAATGTAGAAAAGATGATTGGGAAAAGTCCATATGAATCAAGATTGAATTGAATCGGTTAATTTGTATGTTTTGACGATCTTACGCTGTTAGGTACTCGTAGAAGCTAAGTAGCTTCCGCCGATAATAATTTTCCCGAATTTTCAGAAGCGGAAATGCCTCAGGAGAGAGACTGAGCCGGAAACTCTATTGTATATACTCTATATGTGTTTGTATGTGTAGTAAGCCAAAGAAGTGTGTCGGCACTGTGGACTGGCGAGCAATATAGAAATCTGTAATCTATGTCTATGCATGAGGTGTTATTGTTTTCGTGTAAACAGATGATAATGACAACAATAACAAATTTTTGTCATTACACACAGATTTTTCCGGCATAAATACCAACCGCATTTTTCCTATAACAAATAATTATAACTTGGTTAATCAACCAGTTAGAAGCGAAAAGGGACAAAAAATATTATTGCGTAATTACACGTCATTCGTCGTAATTGATTGCGGACAATTTGTTTAGTCTTCGAGGTAATTTTGTTTAAATAATAAATATCAAAATGGATCATTATCTGTATATTAAAAAAAAAAAACGACCTCTTTGATAGATTCGCTTCGGAGAAAAACGATAAAGCGAAACAAAAGTAAACGGCTATAACCGCTAATTACGTTAATAATTTCATCAATGTTATACAATTTTATTTTATGTTAAAACTTAAAATAAAATTCTCATGCTATATAAGTTGTTCTGATTGGCTAGAGAAGCTGACCGCAACAATTTTCAGGATTTCACGATGGCACAGCTTTCATGACTATCCTCGGGTTCACTGGGCGACAAGGGTGGGGGCCTTTGTCGTCCGCTAAGGTGGACCCGGGAAGAAGGCGACATCGGCTGGCCCGTGTAGCCTTGCACTGCGAGGTCACAGGGGGGGAGGGAGTAACCTCCCCCCCGGGACGTGCTCTCCTTGAGCACAGTGCAGAGGGGCTCCGGTGCGTTCCACTGGAGATCCCTAGCCCCTCGTCATGCACCGAGGAAAGAGCCACCGGGGAGGTTTTAGTGGGTAAAAACCCCGCATAACCGCCGCCTTCCCCCCAGAAGGCGGGTTATCTTTTTGAAGATTTCCTCCCCGTTAACAAAAATAAAAGCTTTCATGACTATATTACATTGCGGTTTTTGACAATTAAATTGTAGTAGGTCGGTTTCATATTGGAGATTCAGTGACAATAGCTGGCTTGGGAGACCTGAGAAGTTTCTAGACTATCTCTTGACATTATACAATTCCGACATAATATTGATTCCATGAAAAATCCAAGGCTGTTGTGACATTATTAGAAGTAGATTAATTGTTAGCTCCAATCATGCTAGTTCTCCGTAAATTGTTTAGTTGATCGACTTCTATGGAACAACTAATTTTCATTAAGTCAATTTTATACGCAGTTCATGGGAACCAGGATTAATCAATACGTCGTTTTTAAACATTCTCGTGAATACGTTTCTCAAAGTACTACGGTCCTATCAATTTCTTTCTGTGAGTAAGGATTACAGTTTTGTGTTACAAGGTTTCAACTAAGTGCACATTTATGAGAAAACTTCATTCCTCATGTTGAGTAAACTTTAAAAATTATGAAATAAAAAAATCTACATTAATTATAAAATAGAATCTATGATATCATTGTACTAAGATTGGTATTATTAATAAGTGAAAAAATTGTAAATTAATTTATTCGTAAATATTTTTTATGCTAAGTTGAAAGTCTCTGAATATTTTCCAAATAAATTTTGTGATGAATTTACGTTTGTAAGATATTTAGGTGGGTGGTCATTTATGTACACTGATAATTGAGTAATAAATGAGTTTTTTTAGGTTTTGGGATAGACATACAACAGGGAAAGTTAGGGAAAGTTACAGCCTTTAAATATATAATATATATGTCCCACTGTTGGGCGCAGGCCTTCTCTCTAAAGAGAGTATAAGGGCATAGTCCGCCACGCGGCCCTAATGCGGATTGGCAGACTTCACATGTCGTAGAAAAATTTTCTAAGACATGTAGGTTTCCTCACGATGTTTTCCTTCACCGCCGAGCGCGTGGTTAATCAGCACATAAAATTGCAACAGCAAATTTATTGGTGCCGGCACCGGGGATCGAACTCGGGTTGCTAGCGTACTTATGCACTTTGAGCCAACCGCCCGGACACTGAGCTACCACGGCTCATTACAACAGGAGATACGCTGTTTTTTTGTAGGTTTTATATATGTTATATTATTGTTGCTGTATTTGGTATTATTGATTACTTACGTATATTATTTTGGTTTAAAAATTTTATCATTAATAAAGGTGCGGTATGATGCTGTTTTGCGAAACAGAACTTTCCGAACCTATGCCAGAATTTCCGTCGACCGGAACGTCGAATTGCAGGGCGTGGCTTGTGAGTTGAGATGGGATTGTAAATTCCAGAGTCGTATAAAGCAAAATAAAGTTACATACATACCTTTGGTTCTGATCTCATCAGTTATCTATGTTTATCGATAATAAGTCGTAACACTTGACATTAACCCCTAAAATCAGAAAATATCTGTTCGAACTGCTTCTATATCAGCCAAAAGTGTAAACTTGTGCTACTTTAACTTATTTCTTAATTACGATTAAAAATTGATTAATTCCAATTAAATTTAAAAGTAAATTTGTGATATACGAGTTCTTTTTTAATGAGAAACTACACAGATTGGCCAGAGAAGCTGGCCTTGACTGGCTTCACCGGATTTTTTTTTTAAAGAAAGCTAGCAATATTTCTTTTTTTTCAGGAATATTACTAACCACTTTGTTAACCATTCCAACTAAGCTTAACCTTGTGCTAGGACATGGTTCACGGCAATAGTCGAATGGCGGATTCGAACCCACGACCTTACGATTCGCAGGCCGTACCCTAAACCATTAGGCTATTGACGCTTCAAATTGAGATTGAGAGATTGATTGGATTGAGAGGAGGCATAGCTCTTAGGTCGCTTAGCCTGAACCTCTATTGCAGTATAGTAACTCGACAAGTGTCCCCCTCGGTGAGGGTAACCTCAGCTTGGACGGTTACTATGGTACACGTAAGCATTCCGATCCGAGGGTGCCCGAGAGGGCCTAACCACGGCCCCGTCGGTTGCTATTTCACGGACGAATCTAAGGGACATTCTAAAGCTAAACTAACTTTGAGTTAACGTTTGAATGAAATCTGAAATAACGTAATAATATGTAAGTAGTATATTATATTAAGATTTTTCCATCGGTATAGCAAAACATCTCCATTTTAATGGTATATTAAAATGTTCGTACTTGTCAAGTGTCAACATTTTATTCTACAACTTTATAACATTACAATGTCGATATAATTCGTAATTTTTTGTATTATAGTAAATTGATTTAAAAAAACTGTGTCCGGACGGTCGCCTCAAGTTGCATAGTACGCTGGCAACCCTGGTTCGATCCCCGTTGAGGAAATATGCACGACTTTTGAAAATATCCAAGGCTGCGTGGTGGACTATGCCCTTATCTTTACAGAGAAGACCTGTCTCTAAAAATGGGACATATAAATTAAAATATAAAATAATCTACTTTATGGTAAATTGTGTTATTCAATACATTTTATTAACTATTGTACACCAATACGAGTACAATATACAATATAAGCGACACAAAACATACACAGACTTTGTTCTCCCAAAGCATTTTAGAATTCCACCGAATGATCCATGAGTTCTTAGAGCGCTGCCTGACCCACTAATATGATAATACTATTTACATATTTTACTATAGAATCACTTTAAGCGTGTAATTTTCTTATTGTACGTCCGTTCCTGTTGACTCGTTAAAGTTGTCAAAACATTCGTGCTGACAAAGGCTGCACAGACAGGCCTGATTGTATTCGACTGGTTAACAGAATGTTAATTATTTCTTATAGAATGTAAGTCAATAATAATAATCAGTAGGGAATACGCTAAATGTTGCGTCACTTTTGTTATTCTGCAAACATCACAATGTTCAATAAAAACGCAACAATGGCGTTAATACATAATTGTAGTTTGTACGAAACTAGCATATTTTCGTTGAGAATGCAAACAAACAAACATTTTTATTGTCCAACAATAATTTCAATAGCTTACTTAAATTACAATTAGAGGCGGGGGACTGGGGCCCAAACTAGGAACAAACCTGTGTGATGGATCACCAGGCCTAAACCCCCGTGGATGTGCAAAAAACTTTTAAAACTATTGGAGAGAGAAGGAGAAGGTATATATAAATTGATATTTATAAATAAATAAAGGTATACATATATATAAATATATGTATACATATAATTGTTAGGTGTCTTATATGTTATAGAATAGCGAATTGGACTAAATAGCTTCCAATATACATTTGTAAAATTGTTTACAAGCGCAAAATGGAGTTCTCTACCTCAGTTACGTCTGTGAATTGGACCCCAGTCAGTGTATTAATTTTTATCGTTGAAATATATGTATCAACTTAACTACTGAATAACAGACTTTGGTTTTTAGTGATCGTGACAAGATCAGTTTGTATTTTAGTTAATTTATTTTTTGGGTACTGAAGGAGTAATGTAACTATGTTTCATTACGTTAACATGTTTCCTACATCTTACGACGTTAACGTAACGACATAAACGGTTAAGTAAATACGTTTGTTTAAAAAAAATAAATGTTGCTAAGCGCAAAACTCGATAATGGCTCGACCAGTTCTGCATGTTTTTTTCGTATCTAAAATATATCTAGCAATTCCTGTATATATATATATATTACATAAATATATAAATCTCGAAAACGGCTACAACGATTTAGTTAGGTTTCATTTTGATGAATCAATAAGGTAGTCGATATTCACGTCAAAAAAAATATAGCGCCTGGATTAGGTTTTTATTGGGTTGCAACAATGGTAGTACTTACAGAAGAAATAGGTCACAGATATTATTATATTCATTTTTCATCATTATGTAATACGTATCTAAATATATTACCAAAACACATGATTTACAAAAATAAAGAAAATATAATATAACTATTAAAAAACAGTTATACAAGTCCTGTTCCTTAAGTCACACGGAAGAAGGAAAAATTAATAATAAAAAAAACAAATTGCGTGGACAATAGTTTTTTCTTCATTTAATCCTTTAGACTTCATGGTCCAAGTAGAAATCTTAATCCAAACTCATCGTGTTTGGAATTAGTAGGATGAAATAATTACCGGGAACGATGGCTACCCGCTATATCGTCACCAATAGACTGCAGATAATAGAAGATCAACGGTTGCAAAAGTAAATCAACAAAATATTGAAATTGATAATCGTTGTATTCCTTATTCAACAATAGTTGCTTAAAAATTACTTAAAAATGATAAGTAACTTAAGTACCTTTTACTTACAATTAAACAAGGTCTACAAGTTGTGAAAACTAGCAGCTATGTAAATCCACTACAGTCTTCTAATAATGGTATGTGTAAGTGGTCTAATGAGCCGTGATAGCTCAGTGTCCGGGCGGTTGGCTCAAGTTGCATAGTACGCTAGCAACCCGAGTTCGTTCCCCGGTGCCGGCACCAATAAATTTGTTGTTGCAATTTTATGTGCTGATTAACCACGCGCTCGGCGGTTAAGGAAAACATCGTGAGAAAACCTAGATGTCTTAGAAAATTTTTCTACGGCATGTGAAGTCTGCCAATTCGCATTAGGGCCGCGTGGCGGACTATGCCCTTATACTCTCTTTACAGAGAAGGCCTCTGCCCAGCAGTGGGACATATATATTATATATATAAAGGCTGTAACTTTTAACTTTAACTTTAACTTCTAATAATTAAAATGATGACCAAATGTAGCAAAAAAAATATACCAAAAGATATAAGTCGTCAACGTGTAAAAATTTATATGCGATCACTTCCGCCTGACGCAATGAACTTCAAATCGAAGTCACCTAAACGTAGTTCGTAAAAATATGGTAACCATAAAACAAATGATATGCAAAATTTGGATTGTTTTCCTACTATTTTTTTATTAATTTCCCCTAATAGCAGAACAAGTTGCATCAAATTTCAGTACCATTTTAATTGTTGAAATGTTACACTGATATTGGAAAAATGTGAGAGAAGAAATACAAATAATAAATTGGTTTTATTTGTCAACATAAATTTTGTTGATTAAATTCAACAAAAAATTGGTTGGTAAAGTGGATACTAGAAAGCTTATTTTATTTATTTATTTTATAGCATATTTTATATTATTCATGTACGCACTTAAATAATACAGTAATTTGGAATCACACTTCAACGGTAAGCGTCTATACTGATCTGATCTTGGATAACCTACATGGCCTAGTTTCTTTGCAGACGTTATGCATTCGCACAGTATGCGTTTCATTATCCCAACGACCTTCAGCAGTGTGTACATTGTGATTTTGGCTTCTATTTTTTGTCGTAGGTGAATCCTGCTAAAGTGTAACCGACACTCTCTTAGCGCGTAAGGCGTTCCAAATACGTAGAGATTAACCTCATTAACCTTCCTTCAAATATAACAAATTATCGGTTGGTAAATATTTTATCAACGCGAAGAGCTACAACAATAAAAGACTAGACTTCTTTGACATATTCTTATGAGTTTCGTGTCATTGCTGTGCACACATAAAATCCCGACTATAGAGAATGTCATGGTGACCCTAGGCACATGAATGAACCTCCCACGAGCGGCTGCTTGGGGTGCCGTCACAGAAGCACGTGCTCACGTCAACACATTACGCCGTCAGGTACTAGTAGCGCACACGTTACAATATCGAACGGTTGCGTCAGCCGAGACTCCGACCGCATTATTACACATGATTGCCAAAATCATCATATTAGGTGTATGCGAAGCGAGATTCCTAACCTCAATTAGCATTTTTGAATATCTAGTATATTTTAATAGTCCATTAATTTATATATACATGACGCATTCATTCTATTCAATGTCACAATATTTTTATTTGGTTAAATTATTCAAACGAATTTAATTCTACGTATTTAAAAACAGTATAGTATTTAAATGTAAAACGTAATATCAATTACGTATTACATTCAATTAAATGTAAATGTACTAGGAAATATGCTTCAGAGTAAAATTAATACCGTATAAATACCCATCGTTAGGAAGTACAAGGCAGTACGGATAGGTATGACTGAGCGACAGGGTTAGAAGCAACTAAACCTATGAAACTTTTTACAAAAATATAGCACATATTTTTCATTTTTCGTAGCTTTTTTTTTTTTGACGAACTACACAGATTGGCCAGAGAAGCTGGCCTTGATTGCTTCACCGGATTGAGAGATGGCACAGCTCTTAGGTCGCTTAGCCTGAAACTTTTTGTCCTAGCGTTTATACTATTTGTAGGTACAAGAGACGAATAAAATTTACAATGCAAATGAGTATGATGCAAAAAACTAATTGGTGACACAAGTCGCTACCGGCGTTACCTACGTTTACACATATTTCGTATACAAACTATGTACATCGTTGTTTCGTATGAATGTGGTAAGAGTAGGTGGTAGTTTCATAAAATATACATGAATTTACTATAAAAACAAACAGCAATGAAACACGAAATCAAAACATCAGTTGTTTTTGATTTCGTGTTGCTCAAGATCAACGAACGCCGGAGCGCGGAGGGGCGGCGGCGCGTCCCTAATACCACGCCATAAAAGACGCGGGAGGAATTCTTTTATGGCGCGCTGTTTGAAATGCAAATAAAATGTTTTAAAATTTTTTTCCGTCCCATCATAAAATGTGTCATTAGTAGTACTATCGTCTGTCTTAATTTTCGGAATCGGCATATACACTAATAGTTACTTATTTGTAAAATTAAATGTAGTATATATTAGATACTATACTTATAATTTCTCCATCCTTTTACCACTTGCGAGGTAGACAGAAGTAGTTTCACATCTTATCATCTTAACTTTTTATTACTCAAGAAACAGTTTATTATAAATAAAATAATAGGCTTCATGCAAAAAATATATTGCAATGCAAATATATTTTTTATTTATAAATAAAATAATAGGCTTCAAATACAAATTATAAGCTTACTCGTGATCAGCTTTAGTTAAGTTTCCTTTATATACGTCTGGGAATGACGATATATTTGTTTCTATATTACAAAATCCAATAGTGCTGAATTTGACAGAACGCGCGTGCACAGTATAATGCAAGGTCTGCTTTTAAGGCAGGTGTGAAGCTAACGTTAGAAGCGCGTCTAGTTGCGTCAGCCACCTGCATGTTTTTTAAAACGGAATTTTGCCAATGTTATTATGTTAGTCGAGTCGTTCACCTCTAATCTTTTTTTACAAGATAAAGTAACGAAACCTACTGAAAGTTCACTTGCATATATTTATTTTTAAACGTAAATAAGCTCTCACGTTCTTTTAACAAGTGGTTGAGACTATATATATATATATATATATATATAATATATATATCTCTAAAAGTAAAGATGTCGCACCTCTTTACTTAAATTTATTTATTTTTTGTATATTTTTTACAATAATAATTGAAATGAAAAATGTCACTGTAATGTCATGTCATGACATTTATAAATAATAGATAGATTTGGAATACGGACATTAAATGTTGTTTTGTAAGTGTAATAAAAAACATTAGACGATTGGACTTACTAGATTAATTCTCTGACAAAGAAAAGCTATAAATTAATTTACGACGTACGTTTCTGTAGACATTTACCTTCGTAGACGATGTAGTTGTTGTTGTTGTATCGTAGTTCAAAATCTATTCATATTTCTCACGCTAAAAGAACACAAAACGTTGCCGGAATCACTTTATCTTGTTAAAACTATTTAAAAGGATCGAAGTTGATGTTCAAACAATAACAGCAAGACCAACAGGATCCCAAATAGGATATTAACAAAAAACTTATAATAATATATAATATTTACTTAAAATAACTTTAAATTTTAGAGTAATAATTTATTTAATTATATATACTTTTAATTCAGCGCACAGTAATAATTACACTGATAGTTGAAATGACAATAATAATTGAAATAGTTAAGTATTAAGTTTTTTTTTGTTGTATACCTTTTTTTGGTAGGTGTAGTTAAGTTGATATTTTCACAGAAGACTCGTAAGCAACATTAGTTATTAATTATTACAGCATGTGACTTTTGAAACTGCTTTATACGAGACAATAGTTAATGACCCGTATTAAAATCTAATCACTGTTACAAAACTGTACATATACATCCTGTATAACACTCATAACACTCATATTTATTATGCATCTTGTTCAAACTGGTTTAGTTCAGATAAGTTCATGTAGCCCATATCACAATGTATACATTAGCATTATTGCTAATGGGAATGATAGAAGTATTACAAAAATAACTTTTTACTCATAACCTTTATTTGATGAGGAATAGTCATCTAAACTAAGCCGGGCTTAACCACATAACAAATCGCTTAACGATAGTCAAATAAACACATCGAAATTTGCGCCTAAAATTCACCTTTTGCTCAAAGCATCTTGCTAAGTTCACATTTTTTCCTTGCGCGTTACCGCTATTTTATGGGCAGGCCCCACCCCTTAGATGTTAGGAGCGTTGCTGGAGTTTCTTCGGCCACTTCTTCTCCCAGCGCCAACGCTTCCCGAAGTGGCACTCAAAGTTAGTTTAGCTTTTGAATGTCTCTTAGATTATCCGTGAAATAGCAACCGACCGAGTCGTGGTTCGGCCCTCTCGGGCGCCCTCGGATCGGCATGCTTACGCGTAACATAGAAACCGTCCAAGCCGAGGTTACCCCTCACCGGGGGGACCCTTGTGTCGAGTTACTAGCAATAGAGGTTCAGGCTAAGCGACCTAAGAGCTATGCCACCTCTCAATCCGGTGAAGCAGTCAAGGCCAGCTCCTCTGGCCAATCTGTGTAGTTCGTCATAAAAAAAAAAAAAAAATTCACATTTTTTTTATACCGTTCTCCCAACATGTTTGGTTAGGTACTTTTGTCTTCCTTTAGTTTTTTATTTCTTTTCAGTTTATTTACATTTTAATTTTTCATTAATTCTTTCTTATTTCTATTTGTTACAAAATGTCTTACTACTTAACTATTATGTTACAATTTTGAGTGCAGTCCGAAACAAGAAACTTATTTCTACAATTAAAACTAA
Source organism: Meandrusa payeni (assembly GCA_029286785.1). Taxonomy (NCBI): domain Eukaryota; kingdom Metazoa; phylum Arthropoda; class Insecta; order Lepidoptera; family Papilionidae; genus Meandrusa; species Meandrusa payeni. Next base: position 5,007,687 of record JAGSMX010000012.1, on the reverse strand, counting down.
TCTCACAGGTCTGTTTTATATATTCTTATATAAACTTATTTACATTTTTACTTATATGTGCACGTTATGTGAACGTGTAATAAACTAATAGTTACTTCTGCAAATCCGCAATATCAACTGATATGCAAACGAAAGAATAGTAACACGGGTAAATACAATAGAGCGGGAACTAACTTGGGTATGATCTGAAATCATTTCCGCTACCGCACTTTTCGCCAGCATTCGAAACGCCATCGACAACATCTTGTTGGTAAATATTACATAACTGTACGTTTTTCAAGTAATTTCCTCTCATTCGGAATAAACTAGTGGAATCAGTTAGCAATACATGTTGCCGAAGCGATACGACTTAGGGATCTTCAAGAATAGAGTAAATGATATATCCCAAAGCAGAAAAAAAATCACACATATAATATTTTAAAAAGTATTACAATATAAGAATAAAAGACAAGTCCGTGTAATACACTAATTGCTTATCGTCTTTAAGAAACATAATATTCACTATTCCTCAAGTTACTAGAGTAAGGTCAAGTTACTCTTTACATGACCTTGATCGATGACAACTGAGACTTACCTCATATTACGTAAATATTATATGAGGATATAGGATACAGTAACCGTAAATGATGAACCTCTATTAAGAGAAGTTATCATAATAAGAAATTGACTTTTATGAAAAAATAGATCAATCCTTTATTGCACTAAAATACATGTACAAAGGCGAATGCTATTTAGCTTTTTCTACCAGCTAACCTTTAGTGGTTGAGAGCAGGCTAAGGGTAGGAGCCGCTAAAAAAATATATAGATATATTGCATAGATAAATAAATATACATTTACATATAAATACATAGATACGTTAATATATATAAATAATAATATACATATATGTGAAATAAATAAACGATAATATATATATATATCAGTTTGTACTTTTCATTGTTTGAGAAGAAAGTATTCAGATACACGCCAGATTTAAAGAAATTAGTTGACGAAGCCTCCCTAATCTCAATTGGCAAGCATTCCAGAGTTTTTTTGCTGTACAGGTAAATGAATTGCCATAAAAAATCGCGTGAAAAATATGTTACCATTATTGATTATTAAGGCTTAGCTTAAAGGTTCTCCTTCTACTTTAAGCTTAATCATAATGCCATTGGTAAAATACATGCCAAGATTGTTTAAACTCATCATACATGAAACAGAATCAATTCATTTATCAGAAAATGAAATAGCCTACATGAAAAATGAAATAACCGTGACGTGTGTAAATGTGTTATTATTGTCACTTGTATTTCATAAGATTCTATTCGTTAATATTTGACGCATGTTTTTGTTTATTGAAGCTTATTCGCACAATTCTAGATGACGTTTATAATGCCTTGTTTGTAGTTGTCTTATTTTCCTCTCAACATACGCAATGGAATTATTTATGATAATAAAAATGTTACAATCGATTGATATAGATTTCTAAGCTCGCGCTCTCTTTAAACTGTAACAGGGTAGACAGATATAACAATTAAAAATCGTCTTTAAACAAGCTTGTGAGAGGTTTACGACGTTGTATATCTGAAATTCCAACCCTAACCGTTCATAAAGTCGAATGCATATCCAGTAGGCTATCATTGTTATGATAAGTAATACAAATACGTGAAATAGGTAAAAATGAATTTACTTTTTTATTGTCAAATTAATAGAAAAAATCAAAACCCGATAAAATATGTAAAATTAATTTAATATAACTGGCTTGCAACAGAGTAAACACAGAAAAAGTAAATGAGAGCTAATTTGTTCTTTTTTTATGGTTTAAGATTCAACCACTAAGTAATAGGATTCATTAATTGTATTTATTATGAACCATTCGCATGATTACAGGAAATCATTAAGCGATAATTATAAATATATTTCATAATTGTAAGTTTTTGCTGATTACATTTTCTTGTTCCGCCATATTACTTATTACACAACATTATAGCTTTTATATTATCACCTGTAAGGAGTAGGTATTACATTAATCCGCCAAGATTTTATAAAATTTAAAAGTTAATGTTTATAGAGAGGTCACTGATGCAGCGATAGTTATGAGAGCTCAACGATAAACTTTATATTTCGCGAACGAACTACTTCGTGTTGATTCTTGGCTGTTAAATTTTGAAACAGAGAAAAAATAGCCAACATTAGAAATAAAAAATAAAGTGTTATATGTGATATGATATAAGACTACGTGTAAAACAAGATCAAATCAAAAAATACGGGTTGCAGATAAGTAATCAACAATACATTATAAATTAAAACTTTCTCTGACATTTCTGACAACATTATTTATCGTCTAAGTATCATTCAATCTAAGGCTAAGAACTGTGCTTCCTGGACTATCTGGGTAGTCCATTAAATCGTAAATTTTGAGGATGCGAAACTTATTTAACTGGCACTTAATTTACTAAATTATTATTCCGTCTAGTGTAACATGAGGTATACAATATTGAAGGGTGTACAAGCACGATTGTAAATCTAGAATCCGGGTAAAAAAAGATATAGACCTGAAACATCATCAGGTAATAATCCGCCAGCCATAAATGTAACGATAATTGTCATATCTATTTAATGAGCGGTCACGTTCTCACTACTTACGCGTGCCACGCAACATGTTATCTGGTAAAATCCGGTAATTATTATTTGAGACAATTAGAATTTATGCAATGAAAGAACCAATTGAGAATTCCGTTCGTATATAGATTTATGCATATTAGAGCCATGATAGCTGTGTCGCGTACAACAATTTTAGGTGGTGATTTACCATGCACTCGGCGATGAAGGAAAACATCGTGAAACCTACATGTCCTAGAAATGTTCTAAGACATGGTAAGTCTGCTAATCCGCATTAGGGCGGCATGACGGACTATGTCCTTATACTCTTTTTACAGAGAAAGCCTGTTCCCAACAGTGGGACATATATGTAGGCTGTAACTTTAACTTCATGTCAAATCCTAATTAGACAATTTGTGATACTATCGAAAAAATCTATAACATTTATCTGCTTTGACGCATACGGAACAAAAATTGTAACGTTCACTTGGCGATTATGAGTCACTATATTAGTTTAGCCGTATGATGAATGAAACGCTATTGGCAGTACATAATACACATACTAACAGAAACACTGTTTTCCGATAAAAGTTACTGCCCGAGTCTTGGTTCGGCTCTCTGAGACGCACTCGGAACAGAATGCTATCGCGATTAGTAACTACCTTAGTATGCGGTCCTTCCGCCATCTCGTCCCCGTAGGTCTCAGGGGCCCTTGCACCGAGTGACTCCCTAAATTAGTCCAGGCTAAGGATAGGTCACTTAACAGCTGTACCACCTCGTGGTGAAATCGGACCAACCATTCACCAGACCAATAAATACCAAAAGGCTACGATATATTTACGAGTATTTGGGTAATTTTCCATTCGCTTCTTCTATCTTCGGTAAATATATTATTTCGTTTGTGCCAAAAAGTCAGGCAATTTTAAAGTACATATATTATATAATATGTTGCTGTGATATGAAAACTTTTTATATGAAAAAAAATTAAACGACCTTTTGCACAATTTTGTGCGTGTGTTATTACAAAATGAAATCGACTTTCGAAAAAATGTGTAAGTAGTTAATAATAAGCAACTAAAATGCCGTGCTTCAATAAAACCCTTACAAATGAGTTCATACCTTCACCTTTCCTTACTCTTACGCGTTTTGATAATTGGATAAATGCATTGATAAATAAAATATTTAACACTGCTTAATTCGTAGAATATCGCAAGTTATTTCATAGTACGAACAACCATTTTGTGGAATCTGATATCAGCGGTTTTCCCAAACTGCTGCGACTTAAGGACCGGTAAGGACGAAGAGATCCTCCTTAAAGCCGGCAGTGCACAAATCTTCCAGTGAAATAGAAAAATACAGCACATATAGGTAAGTCCAAGGCCAAGCGCATCGAGCCTGTCGTAGAGCGCGACCTAAAGGAGCCTCGGGTACACGGGTGACAAAGGTGGGGCCTGTCTCACCGCGCCTGTTTTACAGTGGACCCGGGAAGAAGTCGCCATGAGCTGGAGGAATGAACCTGCCCCAGGACGTGCTGTATAGCATAGTGCAGAAGGCGGGGTAGCTTGTTGAAGGATAAAAATAAGTTAAAATGAAAAACAAAAAGGTTCCTGAGTAACTTAACATAAGGGTCCACGAAAGGGAACGCCTGCTTAAACTGTCACCCTGGGTGCCCGACATGGTCGAACCACGGCTCGGTTATTTGTTTTTCAATAAGATTAGTCAAACCATAACACAGCAACATTTACATAGAGATAACCACACCTAGATGGGATTCTCGACCTGACCGTTGGGGTTCTAAGTTGTATCCGGTGTATTGCTGCGAGCTACCTGTGACATACGGGTCGTAATAAGCTTTGTGAAAAATAGGCACTTACTAGAGAGATAGCAAGTACATTTGTTGGGGGTTGAAAAAGAGTTGAAAGGTCGTGAGAGCCTATTTTTTTTTTAATTCTTCAAAGTAAAATACGTTGTCCGAAAAAACTATAAAATTTTTGGTATATGTACATGATTAAGCGTTTCGACTTTACTACCTTATGGCCGGGATTTCGAATCTTAACCGGCTTATACAAATGAGTTTCCGTTTTCTGGATTCTTACGCACATAAGAATCTTGTGCTAAAATGTGTGCCCGTTGTATGGCAATAGGCTGACTACCTGGCGTTAAAGGACCTAATAGGCGTAGTGAACAACGATTGCTCTCTCTGAAAACTCCATTTAAATATAGCCATTTTTTATAATGCGTGTATGACGCAAAAAGTTTTAGATTTTTCAATAGACCGTAGCCATCAATAGGTGTGTTAGACGGCGCGCGCGAACGGACGGCAAGATAAGCGATGGGTTACATCAGATCGTTTGGCGCGTGCCCAACCGGCTATATAAGAAGCGGTGCGGCGCCTCGCTACTCATTCACAAACCACAAGTTATAGATGTCAAGTCAACATTAATTTGTGGCAATGTTCTACTCTCTCATGCATTATTCTATAAACCTATATAATTTACTCAATTGCGAACAGTGGTGGCTTAGTGACAATCTGTGCGACAGCCATTCCCCGCGTTTCGAACATCAACAAAGATAACGCAAGCTTCACCGATCAAGTGATTAGAGGGTAAATATTATTTGTTTTCGTTAAATCCGATTTAATGACCTTATATATTAATTATATAAACATAATTTGTTTACAAACATCGACGGAAAGTACGAACGTGTCACGTCTTTGAATTCCATTTGAATATACGAGTGTTCAATTTTTTAAGCGACTCTAATCCACTTGGATACAAGACGACCGAACAATTGCGGGGTCAGTTGGTGTCAACGAATTATCTTTTTCGACATTTCATTTACGTCAACAAGTGATAACTGTGGTGCTCGTAAGACAGTGAGATTCGCAAATTAGTGTTGATAAAAGTGTATGCCGACAACTGATAAAACAGCAACAAAGTCTCGATTTTTTTTTCGGTAACGATGACCGCTTGTCAGCATCAACATGACTGGCCGTTTAGAGACCAGTTATTACTCTTAATATTTGAATAAAATTACATAATACAATTTATCATTGTTTTAAAAGCTGCCTTATGATAACAATACTTTAAGCTGATTACATTTTATCCATTTAGTGTAGGCATTACGGTAAAAATTATGAAATTAAAGAAATCTTGTCAATTTTAAAATTCTAACAACATCATATATCTTATTACAGAAACAAACCTAGTTCCCGGAACGCTGTATTGAAATAGAAAGCGTTCTCAGCTATCTGAGATATTGGAAGGATTAGACAAGGTTGAAGATATTATTGAAAGTCCAACTAAATCAACTGCGACGTAATGGCTACTGTGCAAACGCCGCCTGAGCTGAATCTGCCGTCGCCGCTGCCTGTCGCTCAAACCTCATCAGAGTTTGATTTCATGGCACTGACAATGACAGCTCTACGCCTTGTAAATCCCTGGACTGTGGAGACTAAACAGGCCCAATGGGAAGCCTCGATTGAACCCGGAACTCCGGAAGCTAAAGATCGTGTTTTGACCTTAGCCGAAGTGTCCCAACACGATACACCCCGTGACTGCTGGGTCGTTATCTACGACCGCGTGTACGATATCACAACATTTCTAGATGCGGTAAGTGAAATATTTTTTCTCTCTCGATCTCTCTCAATATCGCAAAATCTCAATAGACAACAATCTCTTTTTTGATTGCTAGCAATTTTTTTCACAAATATTATTACCCTTTCTGTTAAGCTTTCCAACTAAGCTTTAGCCTGTGCAGGGATATGGTTTACGTCAATAACCAAACGGTCGATTTGAATCTATGACCTTACGTATCGCAGACCGTTCCCTTAACCATCAGGCTATTGACGCTTATAATCAAACTTGTCAGTTTTAAGCTGATACTTAGAATTTGAGACCTGTTTACGCCTATTAACTTAATTAAATTTACTCTTAACAATTTATTTCACGACTCTAGAGAGCAGCGTTCTTAATATACAATACTTTTTAGCATCCTGGTGGTGGTGATATAATGCTGGAGTACGCAGGAGGAGACGCCAGCACCGCTTTCAGAAGTTCAGGTCATTCCAAAACTGCTGCAAAGGCTCTCGAACGTTTCTTGGTAGGAGAGCTCCCCATGCACGAGCGGATGTACCGGCGACCGGGCGGGATGCGTCTGAGTGATATACCTGAATGATGTCTTTTTGACAATCGTTATGAAGTCGTCGTAACAAAGAAGCCGACCAATCTATTTCTTAGTCTAGAATAAATTGAAAAGGTGTTCACTTTAATTTTTAAGACAGTGCTTTAATACTTTGTTTATAGTAAAATATTTGTAATTTAGATGTATTGTCTTATCGTGTTTAAATATCTTTATTACTGATAAGAATATTGTTCATAAGAGACGTACTTAATAGTATTAATATGTTACGTTGTATTTCTGCATTTAGTTCGATTTGCATTTCTAATATCTTCTATTTCAGTATTAAACTGACTTTTCGGTTTTAACTGATTTTCGTACTAGATAGCGACATAACACAAAGTTCCTAATATTTTCTTATATGTACATAAATATACAATAATTTTTAAGTAATTCAAATTGTATTATTTCCTTTATCTTTACTTCTACATAATAAGGACCTTACAAATTATAAAACTTAACTCAGGGACCACCGGCATCGAAACCAAAATCGGGCCCGAGCAACCGGTAGGCGACATAGAGAGATATAATAATAATCATAATTTATTCCTCACCATAATCCGCAGTAGTTACTTAAGATAATTATATAATTAAATACACATACACATTTGGAACAAGAACAATCTTCTAACAATGCGTGCTGTATCCAGGATACCGCCTTCTATACCTCACCCTTAATCCAGGCATCTAGCGAAAGTTTCTTGGTGTGTGTTAGAGACTTTTCACTATAAGATCGTTTGCAGTAACAACTATCGGGACGGCGATCGTCGATCCTTACGGCACATTAGTGATCATGACGGCCACCAAGGTGAGATACTCGGTGATTTTTTCCTTCCCGGCATTGACGATACAATTTTGACCAGAACGGTCAGGAGCCTAGTATATTTTCACTAAATTTTCACTTTCACAAAACTGTAATCAATTGCTTTACTGATATCATTAGGCATTAAATTACTGACTTTCGTAAGAAAATGGAAAAACCATAGTAGCACAAATTAATTCTCGAGTAAAATAACGAACCATAGTGACAATCAAATAACATTTATGAACAACTTTGATGACTTTTTCGAGTAATTAAACGTTGGCCATTATCATAAATAGCTGTTAATTAATGACACACAAATTCTTGAAGTTTCAGCTACTAAAGGAATGTTATAAAAGAAAAACGAAAGATTTTGTTATAATCATATATTCAGTATTCCATAAAAGCGTTTAAAAAAATTCAACTTATCCATTTGCCATTTTATTAGTGGTTCGCCAGACTTTTCTTGGCATTAAGAAATAATTAATCTCTTCCGTCCATTTATTCCTAGCGGTGTGGACAGAGACTTCGCACTATCTTTCCCTGTACGATTTTCACCATGCTTATAAGATCCCACTTTCTACCAAAATTTATTCAACAACAATCCCTGGCCTTGAAACGTTGCAACAACTCATATAAAATTTCTCGGTAGTAAGTGTCGATCAACAAAAATTTCTCCGGAAATTTGGACTTGTGAAATCTGCAGGTTCTTCTGCTGATTCTTACAGCGTCAACAGCGAAATGACAATATCGACGGTATTTCCAGAATGTCATCATGGTTCAATCTGAACGTTGAAAGAAGTCCGCCATGTCTTAATAAGATGAAACCACCAGCGTAACAACGGTCTTCAGTCATAAAAAAAAATTAAAATCTTTGTCCCTACTTCATCATTTACACCTTTTTTCCGGTTCTGAAATAAATCGTTAAATTAATAAAAATATTTATAATCAAAATATAGTACAGATAACAATAATAGACTCCATACTCGATGAGGTCCACTCAAATAGAAAGCGGATCACAAAAAGTTTAATGAGGTCTATTGGGGTAGAGATAGCAATAGCTATCCGCTTAAAAGCTTTGTGGTCAATATGTCACAGGTGATAAATGCCTTGCCATACAGACAAATTTCATTTTTTAAGTAATTTGTTTGTGTGTAACTGAATAAGGGGGACCTTAACATTGTCGAAAGCTTAGCCATTAGGATAGTTTGTTTTAAAAGAGAATTATAGCAAAATAAATGTTACTCACATTCTTGTTACCCATTACAATTAAGCTCAAGCTTAAGCTACTAAGAGATAGTTAACGCCAATAGTCGAATGGGAGGTTTGAACCTATGACTTTACGCTTTGCAGATATAAGGGCACTATATTGAGGCTATTGAGGATTCGGTGTCACTGATTTTCAGTGTGTGTTTCAGTAGTAGTGATATACGATTTCTTGGAATTTAGAATTTTTACAACTAAACTTAATGTAATTCTTGCATTAATAATTTATAGTTATAATAGATAAATATCTATGAACTTTTGCCACAAATCCTTGCCACCCTTTATCATAAATGTCAAGTTATAATCAATCGTCGATTCTATTCACACTTGGTTGAAGCGGTTCGTTCGACATTGACTCGATTACTGGCAAATTTTAACGATATAAGTGATAAATTAAATGAACTACAAATACATTGTACTTGCTTACTAATAAACGGACGCAAATAGTGCAGTGTCACGGATGTGGAGCCCGTGAGATGCTGGTTCAGAGAATTAGGCGTAACCTCTCTGCCAGTCAGTACAACACAACAACAAACAGATTACAAGACATACTCCTTTGAAACCGACATGGTCCAAAAGCCGCTCTAACTCTGTAGACTTGGCCTCTAGTATTAAGCTACAGTATCCCCTACCTGTCGCAAAAGGCAACTAATAATGTAATAGACGTAGAAAAGATAATGTTTGCGACCGTGTTATTTCTAATCTAGCTATTGCAAATAGAAATTACTATTATTTAAGTCCATCTATTTATAATAGGGTAAACAAAGATTTAGATATTTACTCACTGTCTCAACGAGAATGTAAAATAAAAGTAAGAAAGTGGCTTCTCAGTCTAAACTACGAATATACTGAAAAAATATTTAAACACTAAATTTTATACACTTGTCTAAATTTTTAACATCAACTCAGCAGACGCGCGCACAAACCCACACATACGCACAGACACACACATGCGAACACACATACACACAAACACATACACACGCACACGCTCATACAATTTCAAAGGTATTTTATTCAAAAGAAAAAAAAAATTACTTATTTCAAATCTTAGTATGTAATCTAAATTTGTTTGGAGGGTGGGCGTCAATAGCGGCGACACAATATCCTTTTTATTAATGTTGCTATTATCTTACACTATAACTTTACTGTAGAAACTTGTTATGGTTTTAAATAAAGATTTTTATTATTAAAAAAAAAAATAAAAAAAATAACTAAATACCATCGGATTAATGGTCAATGGCAAAAGTGATTTAGATTGCCGTCGTAAATATAAAACCATACTGTAACCATAACCGCCGTAAAACAAAACTATAGCAAGGCAAAAAGTTCCCATGTTACCTTAGCACCTTAGGCCCCAGCCCTGTAGTTCTGGGCTCTCAAGAATAAGACTACGGTATCCACTGCCTGTCGTATAAGGCGACTAAAAGGGGCCTCTGGTTCACTGGGCAACAAGGGTGGGGGCCTTTGTCGTCCGCTAAGGTGGACCCGGGAAGAAGGCGACATCGGCTGGCCCGTGTAGCCTTGCACTATGAGGGCACAGGGGGGGAGGGAGTAACCTCCCCCCCCCCCGGACGTGCTCTCCTTGAGCACAGTGCAGAGGGGCTCCGGTGCGTTCCACTGGAGATCCCGGAGCCGTCATGCACCGAGGAAAGGGCCACTGGGGAGGTTTTAGTGGGTAAAAACCCCACATAACCGCCGCCTTCCCCACAGAAGGCGGGGTATCTTTTTGAAGATTTCCTCCACGTTAACAAAAAAAAAAAGCACCTTAGGCCTTCGTCTTAAGAAACGAGATATCTTTTGGAAATTTACTCCTCGTGAGTAAAAGTAAAAGAGAGTGAAATCATCTTGAAAACTTTAAATGATTGCAGTTAGGAAACTTGGAATTTGGAATACTTTCAAAATTACAAGAGTACTTCACATTATGTCAGCTTGTGTGTCCGTGCATCCGGATGGATGTGGATTTCTATTACTTCCTTTGTGAAAGTGCTACCTAATATTAACTAGTAGCTTTAAATCCTAAAATATAACCTGTTAACTAACTTTACTAATGCTAGGAATTGCATAACATTCGTATCTCTTCCTCATCACCTTTCTACCCTTTTAACCGTCAGACGCGCTACTGGTAGTTATAAATTTGGATATATGTCATTTTCATATTGTAATGAAGAGTTTTACTCAACTATACATTTAAAAAGGACCACGCCTTCACAAAGAGTCGCCCTAAACTATATCGGTTTTACATTATTATATAATAGAATAAATCTGAATCACTGAAGGTAACCGGGAATTTCAAAAACTCAAGTTAGTCGTGTGCTCGTTTGTTCACCCATATTTCATTAAAAAACCAAAAGTTTTTGTTTTATATTGCAATGCATCGTAAATAACACGAAGACGCTTGTTATTTTAGAGTTCAATGAATACATATTCTCGATAGCGTGTCTCGTAAATAGCAAATGATTGTTTGTTGAAGATTGGCCTGGTAACAAGACTTTTTTAAAACACACTTAATTCTTACGTCTAAGATGATCCCCTATGAGTCCCCCTGATGACCAATTGCAAATGAAAACATAAGCTGCCACAGATTATTTTACCATTCCACATTTCGTGCATTTGTCGAATGTCGACAAGTTAACGTGACCAGCAAAACTGGTCCCCTGACCGTGAAACTTTCGGATTATAAACAGTTAGATATGGTGTTGAATGATAAAAAAAAGTGTAACTTGCCTCTTTAGTTGTGCCAATATGGTTTACCGATTGCGTGACAGACCAACATTGGTTTTATTTTTATTATTTGGTATTGATATTTATTTTAGTATATGGTAATCTCGTACATGGATGTTGCGTATTCCATGGACCGAACCAACGTATCCATTCTTAGGACACTCGGAATAACGACAAGGATGTCAACTGTATACTTTCAGGGCATATTCCAATATTTTGGACACGTTGCTTGCAGAAATCCCGATAGCCTGGAAAAGCTAATGGTTGTTGGCTAGGAGGACGGAAACAGAGCACGCGGTCGCTCACCTAGACGGTGGGCAGACGCAGTTAAGACGCTCACATGCCTGCCAATAAACAATGCCATGAAGAACGCCGAGAACACTTTGTGCTAGACAGCCTTCAGCAATGAAGGAGACGACTAAGAAGAAGAATCTCGTACATACATCTACATCTTCCAAATATCAAATTATCATAAAATAAAGTTTAGTAAAAGTAGTGAGAAATCATATACAAATGCCACATCCACCGTCCACATGCCCGTCACCATTTCCGTTACATTCGCAACCATAGGTTTCTATATGGATAACGTCAATCAATAATTAGACACTGACAATTTCGAAAATAACAGTTCCCTTGGTCGGTTGCAGTGGTGAAAACTGAGTGAGACTAGCAGTATTGGCGCCCAGGTTTAAGACTCGATAAACAAAGCTTCATTTCAATGCAAATTTGCCTTAGGGTTAGAAATTTTCTTTTCAAAATTCTGAAAGAAATTCAAACATTGATTTTGTACAAAAGGAAAATTGTATAAATTTTCTTTATAATAAAATGTCTCTCGTCTATTGTCACTCAAGCAGTAATTCTATTGTATTATATATAGAAACATAACAGATAATGACCTTCGGAGTTAGAATTCTGTTCGTTCCAGTGTCCGTTACCCTTTTTTATCGACAGGGGAGAAATCTTCAACAAGATACCCCGATTTCTCTCCAGAAAGCAAGAAGAAGAAGGGTTCTTACCCACTAACCCCTCTGGTGGCACTTCCTAAGTGCATGTCTTCCTCTTTGTGGTCGCTTTTTTTCAGTTTGTTTGGAATAAGTTCCTTGTTATTATGCATTATTGGAAAGCTAAGAAAAAGGGTTGTTTTTAAAATAATCTGCCAGCCATCTTTCATAGATTTTTTTGGCTATAAGGCATTTTAGTGGAAATAAATATCAAAAAAATATTGAAATAGTATCGGTTTTCATCTCGCATTTTTGAATTTAGTCAGATAATTGTTGTTTTAATATTGATAACCAGTGATTAATCGTTTTTATAAATCAGAAGAAAAATGATATTTAAATTGATACTTTTAAAAAATAAATTATGGCTTATTTCAATTGCTTGTGTTGGGATGGCCTCACATTTCCCTAAGCCAGATATAATTAAATAATAACAATTTTTATACTCACAATAACTTGTAGTTGGTGGAGATCGGGCGTGAAATGCAATATTTACAGTAGATAAGCAGAGCTAGCAACATCACCACTGCCGTGACCTGCATGGTCCATTCGCGAGGCACCCCACATTTCGTCACTTTCACTTCATCCGGACTCACCGCCAACTGTTCAACCAAATAGTACACTGATTAAGACAAGTGTATGAAATAACACAGAGCAATATCTTCGAACATAATCTTAGTATCTATTAAACGCTCTGACGCGCCCTCTTTGTATTTCCAGTGGCAATCTCTGCCAGTCAATCCTGGAAGAACCCAAAAACATGTCGGCAGGTGTAATTATCAAGATATGAGAAATAACGATATATTAAAATACACTAACATATATAAACACAATACATATTCTTATCATCAGACAGCATCAGAAACACGAACGTCAATGGTACGCAGTAAGATGGGATTTGAAACTTGAACATTAGTCAAGTGACCAACAACACAAAAATAAGTGACAAATGACAGTAAGCTTTATTTTGAATCAAACATCAATTTACAGTAAATAAATCACCAATTTTACGAGTAGCCCGTATGTTTTAATCAGGGCAATTTTTATTTTAAAAAAGTTCCCAATGCTAAGAACTGGTTAATCATGTTCCTCGTTTTGAGTTCGAAATTCAAAAATTGTGTAATTCGACTTGTAAGGTTTGGCGAAAATTACATAAATTTACTTTCGAGAATTTGCACATTAATAAAGGATACATAATTTATACGTATCAATCATGCAATGATTTATTGTATAATATTTATTTTACGAAATTTTTTTAATAGTCGTAGGGATTCACGACATTTTTTTCCATTGCATGCGGTCTTGTTGATGATTATACTACCAAATATCGAAATGCACAATGCCCGGCTCATAGAATAGAAGTAAGGTATACCCTGCCACTTTGATAAACACACAAAATAATTATATCTTTTTATAGGCATACGGGAGCGAGCCCGCTTTTAAAAGCCACCATTAAATGAAAGTACTGGCCACTGAGATTTAACATAATCTAACATAAATTTCCGATCTATACTTTACAACTTGGTTTACTTTCACTAGAACGTCGCTAGTGCTGATTGGCGGATAGCATATCATATATTACATAGCTTGTTATATGTATTAGTTAAATGCAAAATAAATCATCTAACTTTGTATGGCTTTTACTGCTATCCACTGCTATATTTTAAAATATCTGTTAGTATCAATCAATGTATTATTATAGCATTTTATACTTAAACCATTAAGACCTTTCCATAATTATGAGCTGCATGTGGAAGTACATTTTTAAGTAACCTCCTGTTACGACTATTGCCGATCCAGAGAAAGCGCAAATCTTAAGGTACAAATCACCCAATGAATGGCAATGTTGCATTGATTTAGCTAATTACTCTACCAGCCCTGTAGTTCTGGGCTCTCAAGAATAAGACTACGGTATCACCTGCCTGTTGTATAAGGCGACTAAAAGGGGCCTCGGGTTCACTGGGCGACAAGGGGGCCTTTGTTGTCCGCTAAGGTGGACCCGGGAAGAAGGCGACATCGGCTGGCCCGTGTAGCCTTGCACTGCGAGGGCACAGAGGGGGAGGGAGTAACCTCCCTCCCCGGGACGTGCTCTCCTTGAGCACAGTGCAAAGGGGCTCCGGTGCGTTCCACTGAACATCCCGGAGCCCCTCGTCATGCACCGAGGAAAGGGCCACCGGGGAGGTTTTAGTGGGTAAAAACTCCACATAACCGCCGCCTTCCCCCCAGAAGGCGGGGTATCTTTTTGAAGATTTCCTCCCCGTTAACAAAAAAAAAGCTAATTACTCTACAGCTGTTCTGCAGTTGACAATGTCTAGGACGGCTGATCCATGGCTTGATTGATTACTAATGAGGCATTTATACTGTAAGTTAAACCTATAAAACTCAGCATATAAAATGACAGATGATATGTATGTAATGATATGTAACTAATATGTATGATTATAAATACTAGTTAAATGCAAAATAAATCATTCGTGACCATGAAAAGACACCGATCAAGGGGCGATGCCCTTGATACCCGATGATGCGTAATAGAAAAGGAGACCGAGAAGGTTAAAATAGCGCTACAGAGTATAAATAACTCTACTTCACGCTAATTTGCTGTGTGTTTTTGATAGCTCCTGGATTAAGTCTGCTCTTTAATAGCAAAAATACATGTGCACGCGTGTTTATGTGTGTAACACAAGAGATACAACAATTCATCATAATGACCACAATCGTAATCATTTCGATATAGGTTCGTTCATTGTGAATTGGATTTTGGAATTGAAACTATATGGAACTGTCATTGGTGTGCCATCAGAAAGCCATAAATAACCACAACTGTACTAGGAAAAACATCTATGACATCACTGAGCGGCCATTTTGACAGACTTACGACTAGAAGAGGGTGAGTCGCGTGCTCAATTGCCGTCAGTTTCCCATGAAACAATATTAAACAAGAGTGCATACCAAATAATATTTTGGGTCCAATCTGTTACGCCAAGAGAATGATGGAAGGGTGTACTCGACGAACTCAATCTTGTGATCTATTGTTGGCACAAAGCTGTGTCTCACGACACAGCTGTGATGTGTGTGAGCACCGAATGCGGCCCGTGGGTACAAGCTCTCCACCAAGTACTCCGTGGACTCTTTGGAAATACAATCCCAGCGCTCCTCGAATAGATTGTTCCTCTCTGGCAAGGGCGCGGCGTCGGGTTCTGTGCACACACTGTCCGACTCTCTGTACAATGGATAGTGCTGAAATAACATACTATAATATCAACAAGGAAATTCATAAAAGTTGAAACTAATCATTTTGTAAAAACACAAGTTTATTAACAAGTAAAACGCGCGAGTTTCCACTCGCCTGATCAGAAGTGATCATCAACACTCATTGATAACATCGACATTAGAAAAGTTGAGGTATCGAAGATCTACATCTCGCTTAACATCATGTGGGATTACGGACACTTGCTTAGAAAATTAAGACTGATAAAGGAGAGATCGTAACACAAACACAGTGCAGCTGCGTTGCTGCCCTTTCGGGACTCATCGGGCGGAACACAGTAGTATAATAGACCTCCACATCACGTCGGCATTTTGCGACACTCCTGGCACTCATCCGATCATGCCGACTCATTTATGGAACAGCAGAATCCGTCTAAGCTTCTGCTAGGCGGACTCTCAATGTCTACCGACTTTACCGCTCATTCCGTAGCAATAATTAATTAATTACTATAATTAATTGACATTTAAAATACACTGTCCAAAATGTTAAAAATAGTATGTTACAACATAATAAAGTTAAAAATATAAAAGCATACAACATTATTATGACGCAGTCAATTTAAAAACTTATGATTCAATTAAACTTTAAAGGCTAGCTAACAGAAATAGAACCACTATATACCGGCGGCATGACTTGTAGAACTTTCATTACTTAAAAATAACCAAAACTATTGGCAAAAAAATTAAAAGGTAAAGGTATTAACGTCACGACGTTATTACGGCAATTTGACCTTGTATAATGTTAATACTGCGTATAATTAACGTTCCTAACTGGGCAATACTTAATTGAAGCAAATTACATATATTATAGAGCTATAATAGCTCAGTATCTGGGTTGCCTCAATTTACTTAGTATGCTAGCAACTCGAGTTTGATCCCCGGTTCCGCATCAATAAAATTGTGTTGTAATTTTAAGTGCTGATTTAACACGCACTCGGCGGTGAAGGAAAACATCGTGAGGAAACATTTATAAAGTGTGAAGACCAATGTGAATGATGAACATTATAATGACCTTTTCATTGCCAAATTTATTGGCAATAAAGGTATTGCAATAAAACAGTTTCTTATATACTTCTTCTAAAAGACATGTATGAAACCAACAATTGGGGTTTGCAATAAAGCCAAGACGTGTCAAATTATAAGACTTATTATAGATGGAAAATGGATGTAAAGATATTGCTGTAGATATATAAAGGAGTTGGCATAAACTTAACATTAATATATACTATACATGTATATATATATATATATATATACTTTACCAAAGTCCGTACCTGCATCACTATAGGTCTACTATACCTATCTAACTTTGTATGGCTTTTACACAGCGTTGATCCACTGCTACATTTTAAAATATCTGCAAGTATCAGTTAATGTATTATTATAATGTTTAATACTTAAACCATCAAGACCTTTTCGTAATTATGAGCTGCACTTTGGAAGCAAATCATCTTTAAGAATCCTTGTGTTACGTACGACTATTGCCGATCCAGAGAAGGTGCAAATCTTAAGTTACAAATCACCCAAGGACTGGAAATATTGCATTGATTTGGCTAATTACGAGTACTTACAGCTTTTCAGCACTTGACAATGCCTAAGAAGGCCCGTGCATGTTCCATGGCTTGATTTACTAGTGAAGCATCTATACTGTAACTTAAAGCTATAAAACTTAGCATATAACATGGCAGATGACTAAGAACTTTAACTGACCGGCAATTTTATCAATTTCTTCTACAGCACGGGAACATAATGAACAGCCATCACCCTCCATTGCCATAGAATTGACTAGGATAAAATGATTCCCTCGAAGACTTATAAGGCTGACAGGAGGTGAATTCAACTTCTTTTCAAATCTACTTGCAATCTGTGGTGTAATACTTGAAACAAAATTGTTAAGGACAAAGTAAAGAATGGTTCTATCTTCCCATATCAGTAACAATTTATAAGGAAGCATATCAACAAACTATACCCTGCTATGTTAGTTAAAGCTTTTATCCCAAAGAAGGTAGATAATGATTTTAAATTTGCTTTTTGCTCATCATCCAGCATAGTCCAATGTATGAGGGAACATCTATACCCATACAGCACTTTTCTTTTAAATAGGTCTAAATTCATTGACCCAAACGAGCAATAAGCAACCTGAATGTTGGGTCTTTAACATGGCTACTACTTTTCCACTACTCCGGGATCTCTTGTGGAACGCACCGGAGCCCTTCTGCACTGTGCTGAAGGAGAGCATGTCCCGGGGGAGGTTACTCCCTCCCCCCCTGTGCCCTCGCAGCGCAAGGCGACAAGGGCCAGCCGATGTCAATGAAAATATAGAATTTATTTTTATTACCTGTAATGATACCCAATATCATGATTGCCAGCTACTGAATACATCCTTGTTCCTTCTGGAACTTTAAATAGATTGAGGAAAGTTTCTACATTGTCATCAAACTCATTCTGTGAACACCTTTTACCCTCATCAAATAAATCTCCTGTAATCATTATTTTGTTAGTTTCAAAAAATATTTACATTTTCAAACACAAATTATATTAAAACCGATTTGTAATTATCCAAAATACCACATATTTAAATAATATTAAGTAATATAAGGTAAGTTATGTTATTAAACAAACATGAAAGACATACCTACCTAAAACAAAAACAATTTCAGGATTATGTATAGACATAGCTGTTTGAAAGGCTCTATGCATTTGCCACTCTTTTCTCCATTTATCAAACCAGTGTCCATTTCGAGAACCAATTAAGTGGGTGTCAGCTAGAACCATTGCATGTACTGGCTTTAGGCCATCTATAGGCTTATTTGTAAGAGTTGGCCATCCACACTTAAAAACGTAATTAGAAATAAATTATAACATAGATTCGTTAGTACGTTACGTCAGTTAATTCGATCTTATTTACCTGAATTTGTGTTACGTAGTAAATAATATAGTCACAGTAAATATAAACAAAACATAAACCAAAAACCAAACGAGGGACTACAGTAACTAATATTTTTTTACGCCAGTTTCTCAAAATAAATACCATAATTTTATTATTAACTGTAAAAGACCTTAACACATATTAGAGTTCTTAAGTAATATTTATTTCATAAAAAACTTATGCGACGTAAGTTTACGATTTTAAAATGCTAGTTACACTTAAAAATAAACAGTTTAGTTTAGTCAGTTTTATTTTTTATATTTGTTACGGGAGCATGACATTTCACACATAAACATCGGTTATAAATTAGACTAATATATTAGCAAAAAAATGAATTAGAAAGCTTAGTAAATGTCTTCCTTTTAAACAATTACTAATTTTATTTGTATCGCCAATAAAATTATACATTAGTATTAATACAGCTTATTTTAAACTTTCTTTAATACATAACTCTTCTTAGCCGTGCGTTACACGAAACCACCAAACAGCTGATTGTCATTATGAAGTTCAACTTCAATTTGAACACATTGTTTTGAAATCGTCATAAACATATAAAATAAATACCTTTTTATACTTATTTCATGTCATTTACGAATGCTTTTCTCTAATTTAGTTCGCTAATACTCAATATGTCGGTGCATTGGAGTTCAGAAGTCATGAAATGGGAGTACAGAGAATTGCAGGCAACCGCTATGTCTGTTGATTATACAGGCAATAATGTATTGTTGGCAGGACGAAGGTGGCTGGCCATTAAACATATTAATCTAGAAGAAGATACAGTAGGCGATATTGTTAAAAAGTACCCACGTCACAGTAAATACGATGCTGCTGGAGCAGAATGGTGCCAAAATTATCACGGAAAAAATCTCTGTGCTATTGCTGTAATCTTTTTAAATTGTTATAATAGTATTTTTATTAGCGTCATTTTGTTTTATATGTCGATGTTTGTAGAACAATCAGCGAGTTGATGTGTATGAATGGCGTGAAGGTAATGATCTCACATGCATATGCTCCTTGCGTGGCCACACTCGAGTTGTCAGTGATACACATTTCCATAGGCAGGACCACAATCTCCTTGCTACCTGCTCCATCGATACTTTCACACATTTGTGGGATTTAAGAGATGCTAGGAAACCTATCATATCATTATGTGCTGTGGGTGAGTTCTGTACTTCTTATTATTGAATCAAATATTTCATTGGTTGGCATGATGGACAAACTCAATACAGCCCTGAAGTTGTATCATAATAATATCTTCTTAAAATATTAATATTATTTAAATCTTAACTAATTGAAAGTCCGAAAAAGTCACTGCTGAAATTGTGCATAATAATCTTGTTTTTAAATACAGCAAGTAACAGTAAAAATATTTCAGCTGGAGCCTCTCAAGTACAATGGAACAAGGTAGCCTCACACATTGTGGCTACAGCACATGATGGAGATATAAAAATTTGGGATTACCGAAAAACGGCTTCACCAATACATTATATTTCAGCACATTTGTGTAAAATTCATGGTGTTGACTGGAGCCCTCATCATGAATATCAGTTGGTAACCTCTAGTCATGATGGAAGTATAAAATACTTTGATATTAACAATGCTAGAAGACCTGAGAATGTTATAACTACCAATTTTCCAGTTTGGAGGGCAATTTATACACCCTTTGGAAGTGGATTATTAACTATTGGTGTGGGATGGGGAGGTTTACCTAGAGTTGAACAAGCAGGGGTTATTGGTATATGGGTAGGGGGTACATTAACAAATAGATTAGTAGGACACACAGACACAGTGCAAACAATGGTGTGGAGACCGAATACTTCTCCATCTAACTACCAGTTGATAACATGGGGAAGAGATCAGTCTTTGAGGGTATGGACAATGCACCCATCTTTGTTAAAAATGTGCTCACATTACTTACCTGATGATGCATACAATGAGGAAGACAATAATAGTGATAGTAAGTTTGATAATTTGTTTATTTTATAAAATATTAAGTAATGGTAAAGCGGCTAAAAAGTATAGGTATCTCAATCAGGTTATCTTTATTTGGGGATGTTCACATAATACCATTTTTTTTGTTTACGCGGGGGAATCCTTTTACGGAACATCCTCCGGTGCCCTGGGTCAGCCCGGAGGGATGAGTGGGACTCGGTCTGGGCGACCCCTACCCACTAAACCTTCTGCGAATGCCATCAGCTGTTATAAGTGGAGTGCCCTGGATCTGCCAGCAACAGGGCACTTCACATAATACCATAGCTCAAATAACATTAACAAGAAATTTCGCTTTACCCCTCAGCGGTTGCAATGTATCATCATTCTGTTTCTAAGATATATGTAGCCATATTAGGTAGCAATAGTCAAATTAAGAAGTCAACTTGTTTATTGAGTTTAATTTTTATTGCCTTCCAGCTAATAGCTATGCTTCAACAATTGGCTCCAATAATGATCTATCACAAAGCGATAAAGGTCAAGATATTCAAATGGTATGTAACAATTTATATGGCCACACTCAATTTTACATTGCCATTATCTCATTTATAATTCTATACAATTTCAGAACAAATTATCACACAAAGTCACAACATCCATTGATGAAGAATTTGAATCTATCCGTGAAATGGCTAACATAGAGGTGACAGATATGAATATAGAAACACGGACTTGCCAGATACATTCTGAACGTAATGGATATGTGGCCAACTTACAAGTTACATTCCCTAGAAATGTTACTGAACAAACCATTCCAAAGTTTTCATGGCTATCAGGAACTAACGTTGACAGTGTAACTACAATAAAAATATTGCAAGCCATCAACAAAACAGCATACCGAAAAAAAAAGGAAGGACATAGATGTTTGTTGCACTGCCTTAAAACTTTGGCTACATCTATTGATGAGGTAACACAATGGTCATCATTTTCAAAACCCTTTCTATTGTAAACAGGGGCTAAGCATTCGACTTTACAGAATTGTGGTCGTGGGTTCAAATCCCGGCCGACGTACACTGAAATTATTACCTAAACATGTGCTACTTGGCTACCTTGCTAACTGTGACATATCAAACTTTAAGTTTTTGGTGAAAGGACTTCAATTACTTCATTATTTATTATGATAATTGATGTGGCTCAAAGATAAGAGCTTTTATCAGTTCCTAATAACTTCAGCATTAGACAATCGATCACTCTGTCTCATCATCATATAAAATATTTAAAACTAAGTACCTAAGCGACGAAGCACTAAAATTCTCCTGGCAAATATAAAATAATATCTTTCAAAGAATACGTAACTTGCGTTTGTGGAACATAAATTAAAGTTCGTAAAATAAAAGAATTATTAGATTATTATTTATTTTTTGTGCTTATAGATTCCAGTGAAGTCCAGTGATGATTCAGACTCCATGAAGTCAAGTCAAAGAAGTCAATCAGAAAGTGAAAATGCCGGAGACTCGTGCATACCTTTTCCACGCACTTGCGGTGCCAAGTGGTGTGGTGTTAGCACTCTCGTAGTTTTCAACCGACCACCTAACGCGAGGCGTTTGTCGTTAAAACACGAAACTGGTACTCCCAGGTCGATGTCCTCGTTATCGTTGACACCTGGTATATTCAGCGGTGGTTATAGTTCGGTGTCACCGCATGCGACTACCACGCCATCCCTACCAATGCGTCCGGTTTCCCGCAACTTCATCATAGACATCCGTCAAATTCCATAACCACGTTTTATTTTCAAGATCGATGGGTGAGTTGGTTTTTTATAATAAACTATCCTAAACAAAATATTTCATGGTCGCAATAATATAATATTTTGTATAGAATATAGATTTACCCCGTTAGTTTAAATCAGTGATTCTCAACCACTGTGCCGCGGCACTTTTGTGTGCCGCCATATTTCAAAAGTGTGCCGCCAAATTTTGCAAATATATAATATTATTAATATTATTAAATTATATCATTTAAGAAGAAAAATATTTTTAACATGAATATATATTATTATTTCGTATATTTAAAATTTTTATCATAAACTATTTATGCAGTGTGTTGTAGTAAGTAAATAATTTTTATCTTTTTCTTTGTGTGCCGCCAAATTTTGAAATCGTTAAATATGTGCCGCAACAAAAAAAAGGTTGAGAATCACTGGTTTAAGTAATTCTTAAAGTCTATGTACTTTCACGTCGACTTGAGGCGAATGTGTCTTCTGAGATAGTTCTTAAGAGATGACGGACAAAACATAAATGCAAGTAGTGACCCGTACAATATCGTACTTTGAAGTTATTTCAAATTCAACTCTGAATAAAGAGGACTAAAGACATGCACGGAGGGGATTTCCCCTCCATGAATAGTGTTAAAGATAGAAAAGAATATGTGGCAGGAAAAGCTTATGCTTTTCGCAGTTACATCTGTCACTTTTTCTTCCAGTGCCGTTGTTGACTGTTGACCAAATCGGCAATAATAAGCAGTTTAAGAATATCTAGTTCTATTGAACCATATGATAGAACCGTTGATCTGTCCTATCAAGCGTCTTTGAGTAAAAATGCTATCAGGGCACCGTTTGTCCAAATTACTCCAAAAAAGATAATCAACAAAAAAAACAGTGCAGTTTACACACTGTAAAAGTGAAATATAGAGAAAACTAAACATCGTAGAAGAGAGTAGAGAGAGAGAAATGCAGTATCAGAACTTGGTCTCAGTTATACTATACTTCATTTTAAGACATGCCATGTGACATTACCACATAATGAAACAGGTTATGTATGTCATTGTTGTTGTTGGTAACTATATGGTTTCAGAAAGCTCAAAGTCGCCGGGCAGGCAACATGCGCAGTCGAGGCAGCATATCTGGCTGCACTTCGCCACGAGTTGTGTTGTATGCTGCCAACAATCTATTCCCGCTTAATCGATCCCTTGCAGAAAAATATATTATCAACGCCGATGATCCTATTGGTAATTTACATTACCGTTATTACTGTTAATATTAGATTTATCGATATTATTTTGATTCAAAAATTTATCGAATGTAAAAAAATGTTGATTTATTTTTACTTAATATCGCCGCCGAAAATTTTTATCTCTGAGTAAAATGATTACTGCCTTGTTTCCTATGACATTTGGAAATTAATACTAACTTTACTATAAACTTTTTTTTGGGGGAGGTGGGGGTTCAACAAGGTACGAAAGAATTAAAGGCGGGGTTATGTCGAATTCTTACCTACTAAAACCCCCCCGATGGCCCTTTCGCGGTGCATGGTGAGGGGCTCCGGCATCTCCAGTGGAACGCACCGACCCTGTGCCCTGTGATCGTCTATCAACCTAATTATAAACACTCACATTGTTTATAATTAGGTTAGTAGGGTAGGGTTACATGCCTGTCTCCCAAGTTAAAGAAGAATACCTTTATTTTATTTGCTTAAATGTCAGTGTCCGCCTTGATTCTGCTATGTATGTGCTTAATATTTTGTGCTATTGATTTATTAAATTATGTCTTGGCAGACAATTTATCAGTAAAATGTAAAAAAACGCATCTGGCTTATGAAAAATCTTATTATGCAGGAATCTTCAGTAGAAAGAAGTAAAGAACTAAGTATAGACTACTTAAGATAGTTTTATGTTTTACGATTTTCCATATTGTAGCAATGTGTGAGAAAAATGCAAAAATAGCCACGGAGGAGGGCGAGGGCGACCTTGCGCATGCGTGGGGCTTGGCAGCCCTAGCCGCCCGGGCCTTAGCCGCGCGCCTCTCCGACCACTTGGTGTCCAGCGAGGAGAGCATGGGCTGGGTCGGACACCCGCTCTGCTCCAACCTCGTTCAGACATTGTAAGAAGTGAACATTATTAAATTTTTGATCTTTTTTATATGGCATAAACATATGGTCGAGCGCGTCGCAAATCAGCAAATAAAATTGCAACAAACAAACTTTACCAGCGTACTACGCAACTTGAGGCGACCGCTCAGACTATATCATTACCTCCCTATTGATTTAAAGTTACAGCCTTTATATATATAATATATATGTCCCACTGCTGGGCACAGGCCTTCTCTGTAAAGAGAGTATATAGTAGACTATTGATTTACCAACTGTCAAATGACAACCAAATAAACATAACTAATGAAACGTATTTGTAATAGACAATTTTTCTTTTTTAAACAAAAAAAATAACTTCTATATGAGCAATACAACAATAAACAATTTATTATACACTAAAACCTTCATAACACTGCATCTTGCGCAGTAAATAATATGGACAGGCCATTTGGTAGTTCTTGCAGTTAAAGCGAATAAAAAACATTTAAAATATATACTTCGTAAAAACGTTCAACATTAATAATGATTTTTGGATAAAGATAAAGTAAATACATTTCGATTGATGCACGTGATAAATATATGATAAAGAATTAACGTTGAAATGTTTACACTTGTTCTGTGTTCGACTTATTTTGTACATTTACGTTTTTTCTTTATAATTCCAGAATAGCACACTACGCTAAAGCTTCAGATCTGCAAATGGCTGCCATGTTGGCCAGTGCTTTTGCAGTTTTCAATTATTCAAACAGTTGTTCTCAATCTACTATTAGTACGTCAAGTTGCGTAAGTTTAATAACACCTATTTGAAACTTTACCTATATAAAATTAACCTATTAAAGTTCAAATTTCTCGACGCTAATTAGTCTATAATAAATTTGATACTTGGTAAATCAAAATAAGTTTACGTTTGTTATATTTTAAGTCGTTTTTTGTGTTTACTCGTAAATATACTTGTAATTTTTAACAGGGCAATAGAACCTCGCCATATAGCACAGTTAACCAATACAGCGAGATAAGCGCAGACGGATGGACCCTGCCTATCATACTGCGTAGCAATTCTTGCTCAGAAGCCGAGAACTTCCATACAGACTCAACGTTGTCCAAATCAGAGCGAGCTTCTGCATGCGTGCTGGATGAGCACACCGTCCACCTGTACAACTGTTTCAAGCGTGCTTATGCGGATGTATTGCATCGATGGCAGCTTTTATATAGAAGAACTGAGGTAAGTTATTAAGCTATACTTTGAGATCTGTCAATCTAATATTATCATTTAAATAAGCTACATATTGGTTCTGAGCTACTTTAAGCTTGTTTCATAATTATGACCTGGACTGTTAATTCGTTTATTCGAATTCGCGAAAAATTGCCTCGATGAACCTGCGGTCAAGTGTTGACTTAAAAATTTCAACTGTTTTGCCTGTCGCGTTGTCATAAAATTTATGTCTTAATCACAACTTTTATAGATTGTATTTCTTAGGTCGTAAAGAGCCGTGGTAGCTCAGTGTCCGGGCGGTTGGCTCAAGTTGCATCGCTATGGCGGAGCGGCCAACAGAGGACCTGTGCAATCGCATCAGGGCCTCCATGTTGGCCGTGGAAGATCTCCGACAGGTCGAAGAACCTCAAGGGCACGTACGTGCAGTATTTGCGCGTGGCGGCCCCGCTTGAGGCAGGCGGCGAGCTCCGAGCTAGCTCGGAGGGTCTCACAGCCGCCGACTGTGGACGCACTGCAGCGCGAAAACGCGCAGTTGCGTTCGCAGCTCTTCGACCTGACGGCCAGGCTGGAGCGGCTGACAGAGGAGCTGAGCGCCTTGCGCAACCGCGAGGCGCCTCAACCTCCGTCGGTCGCGGGCCCGAGCCAGACCGCGGGTCCCAGTGGGGAGCGGGGCCGAGCAAGGCCGCTGGTGACAAACCAGCGGCCTTCAAGCCGCTGCCGCCAGCACTGCTGGAAAGGGCGTCGTCGGAGAGCCGGTTGATGGAGCGCATCAGCGCTCTAATCGACCGGAAGCTCTCCGAGTACATGGCGCCCGCACCAGCAGCTGCTGGCAGGGATGGGGCCGCTCAAGCACCACCGGCCCGACGACCGCAGCCGAAGGCCACCGCGCCTTCGGCGTTACAGGCGGAGGCCCAGCCGTCTCCCGTAGTGGAGACCTGGGCAACGGTCGTCGGCCGAAAGGCGAAAAAGGCTTCGGGCAAGGCCGCCAAAAAGGCGGCCCCTGCATCGAAGCCCCAGGCGAAAAAAGCGGCTCCTAGGGCAGCGGCGAAGCCGAAGCCGGCAAAGCCGGGTAGACTGCCAAATTCGGCGGCCATCACTGTGACCGTGCCGGACGGCAGTGGTGTCACATACGCTGCAGCCATGGCATCTGCTAAGCAGAAGATCAGGCTCGCGGACTGTGGCATCGACACCGTCCGGCAACGAAGAGCGGTGACGGGGGCCCTGATACTGGAGGTATCGGGCCCCGACTGCTCTTCAAAGGCAGATGTATTGGCCGCCAAAATGCGGGAGGCGCTGGCTGACATGGACGTGCACATCGCACGTCCGATGAAAACTGGCGAGCTGCGAGTGATGGACCTCGACGACTCCATTACTCCAACGGAGGTGGCAGCCGCGGTAGCCCAGCAAGGGGGCTGCCAGGTCACGGACGTAAAGGTGGGCGAGATTCGTCGCTCACCTTTGCGTCTGGGATCGCTGTGGGTGCGGTGTCCACTCGCTGCGGTGCGAAAGCTGGCATCAGCAAATCGCATCTGCATCGGGTGGACGGCCGCCAAGGTCGAGATTTTAGCCGCAAGACCACTTCAGTGTTTCCGGTGCCTTGAGCTGGGGCATGTGCGTAGCACATGCTCCTGCAGGACCGGAGCACGCAGTGCTACTCTTGCGGCGAACCCGGCCACAAAGCCAGGCAATGTACGGCCAGCGCCTTTAAGTGCCCGCTGTGCGCAGACCTTGGTCGCCCGGCCAACCATCGGTTGGGGACCAAGGGCTGCGCGCCGAAGAGAGGGAAGAAAGGGAGAGGGAGTAGGCAGGCTCCCCTCCCAAGGCCACACCCAGTGCGCCGGAGGCCATGAGGCCTCACCTTCAATGTAAAGGTGAGGATCCTCCAGGGCAACCTGAACCACTGCCGAGGGTCGCAGGACCTGCTTATGCAGACCCTCGCGCAGTGGTCAGTGTCTCTGGCTGTGGTGGCAGAGCCTTACCAAGTCCCGGACCATCCTCGCTGGTTCGGCGACGACGGAGGCTCTGTCGCCATTTACTGGTGGTGGCGCAGGGGACCCGCCCTGTTCCTTACTCGTTAAGGACAGGGCTACATTGCGGTGCAATGGGGTCCCCTGGCAGTTGTGGGCTGCTACGTCTCTCCCAACTGTACCCTCGCCGCTTACGAGGCGTACATGGATGCGGTGGGCGACTGCGTTCGCAGATGCTCGCCGCGTCCAGCGCTAGTCCTGGTGACTTTAACGCTCATTCCAGAGCGTGGGGGTGTGCCCGGGACAGCGCGCGAGAACCGTGCAGAGTGGGCGGCGGGACTGGACCTCCGGCTTCTAAACCGGGGTCCGTCAGCACCTCCGTGCGTTGGCAGGAGAGTCGGTCGTCGACTTGTCGTGGGCGACTTCCTCTGCCGTACGCATGGTGTCGGGATGGAGAGTGGCGGAGGAGGTGGTCACACTATCTGACCACCTCCACATCATGTTTGATGTGGCCCTCCGTCCTCCCGCAGGTGCTGCCCGCCGGCACGGTAGCAGCCAACCGCGGCGATGGTCCCTCAAGTGGCTCGATGCTGACATGCTCGAGTCCGCTGCCATCGTCGCAGCATGGACAGATGGGGTCTTGCCCGATCCCGAACAAGAGGCGACCTGGTTCCGGAGCACAATGACGTCGATTTGCGACGTCGCGATGCCCCGGGCCGGGTCCCCCAAGCTCCGGGCGGTGTACTGGTGGTCGGAGGCCATAGAGCAGCTATGCGAGGACTGCTCACGGGCCCGACGCCGGTACACCAGAGCCCGTAGAAGAAGGCGAGCCACAGCCGACGAAACGGCGAGAGCTTATGCGGGGTATAGAGGCGCCACGATCGCGCTCCAAAGCAAGGAAGCGAAGGCTCGATCCTGGAGCGAACTCCTCGAGGGGCTGGAGAGGGACCCATGGGGGCGCCCGTACAAGGTTGTACTGGGCAAGCTCAGACCTTGGGTCCCCCCGGTGACGGAAACCCTGGATCCTACATTCGTGGAGAGTGTGGTAGACACACTCTTCCCAAGGATCCAGGGACCCAGCCCTGCACCCCCAGCGATACCGTCGGACCGTACCATCTGGTCCGTCAACGGTCGGGGCAGGCAGTGACCCGGGGTGGCGTGGCGTTGGCCGTCAACCTTGACGTTGTCAACGCCTTCAACACGCTGCCCTGGGGAGCGATTAGGGAGGCACTGGTGTACCACCATGTGCCTCCCTACCTGCAGCGCATCGTCGGGGCGTACCTGCATGGCAGGTGCATCCAGTATATGGGTCGGGACGTGTTCCATCGGAGGGAGGTGAATTGCGGGGTTCCGCAGGGGTCTGTGTTGGGGCCCCTGCTATGGAACCTCGCATATGACGCGGTCCTTAGGGTGGGTCTCCCCGCCGGCGTGAGTGTCGTCTGCTATGCAGACGACACGCTAGTATTGTCGGACGGGGAGGATTTCGATAGCACCATCCGGCTCGCCGAGCTTGGGGTGGCATGCGTCGTGGACAAAATCCACGAGCTGGGTCTACGGGTAGCGCCTCACAAGACTGAGGCGCTATGGTTCCACAAGCTCCCAGAGCTAGGAACCGCCCAGCCGGTCGGTTCGCGTAGGTGACGTGCAGGTCCGGGTGGGGTCGACGATGAAATATCTCGGCCTCACCCTGGACAGTCGCTGGGGCTTCGAAGTGCACTTCGACCGCTTGGTCCCCAAGATCGATAGGGTAGTGGGTGCTCTGCATAAACTGCTACCTAATCTTGGGGGCCCCAGGGAAGGAGTCCGCCGCCTCTACGGAGGTCTCGTGCGATCCATGGCCCTCTATGGGGCGCCCGTGTGGTGTAACCGCTTCACGGGCGTCCGGCGCTGCAGAGCTAAGCTCCTTAGCCTGCAGCGCAAGATGGCCATTCGATCGCACGAGGATACCGTACGGTATCTTACGAGGCGGCCGCTATCCTGGCTCGGTTCCCGCCGCTCGACATTTTGGCGGAGCTGGACGCGCGCGTTTACACGCGCGTCCGCCGTCGACGGCGGGCCCGGGCCGACCCTGGATGCGGGAGAGGTGCGTCGGCAGGAGCACAGGCGGGCGATAGAGGTGTGGCGCGAGCGGCTCTCGGAGCGACGTTGCTCGCGCCAACGCATCGTCTGTGCCTTCCTGCCGAACTTCGAAGCCTGGCTACGTAGGAGGAATGACGCGCACGTCACCTACCGCCTGACACAGGTACTCACCGGGCACGGGTGCTTCGGTGAGTACCTGAACAGGATAGGGCGCGAACCGACCGCGCAATGCCACCATTGTGGCTGTGACCGGGATTCCGCGCAGCACACGCTTGCCGTGTGCCCCGCGTGGGAGGCGGAGCGGCGGATCCTGGTCCAGCAGATCGGGCAAGACCTCTCCCCGCCGGCGGCAGTAGCGGCTGCGCTGGCGGGGAGATCTAAATGGAAGGCGCTGGTCTCCTTCTGCGAGTCAGTAATGGCCCAGAAGGAGACCGCAGAACGGGATCGGGAGAGGGCCGATCCCGTTCGGAAGAGAAATGGCGCAGGCGGGCCGGTGGCAGACCGGCCCGCAGCCCTGTAGTTCTGGGCTCTCAAGAATAAGACTACGGTATCCCCTGCCTGTCGTATAAGGCGACTAAAAGGGCCTCGGGTTCACTGGGGCGACAAGGGTGGGGCCTGAGTCGTCCACCAAAGTGGACCCGGGAAGAAGGCGACATCGGCTGGCCCGTGCCGCCTTGCGCTGCGAGGGCACAGGGGGGGAGGGAGTAACCTCCCCCCCCGGGACGTGCTCTCCTTGAGCACAGTGCAGAGGGGCTCCGGTGCGTTCCACTGGAGATCCCGGAGCCCCTCGTCATGCACCGAGGAAAGGGCCACCGGGGAGGTTTTAGTGGGTAAGAACCCCACATAACCGCCGCCTTCCCCCCAGAAGGCGGGGTATCTTCTGAAGATTTCCTCCCCGTAAACGCTAAGTAAAGTAAAAGTTGCATCGCTAGAAACCCGAGTTCCGATCCCCAGTACCGGCACCAATAAATTTGTTGTTGAAATTTTATGTCGTGATTAACCACGCATTCGGCGAGTCTTAGAACATTTTTCTAAGACATTCACATGTCTGTCAATCCGCACTAGGGCCGCGTGGCGGACTACGCCCTTATACTCTCTTTACAGAGAAGGCCTGCGCGTAGCACTGGGACACAATTATTATAAAAAAAGGCTCGAAACCGTTTGTCTCATTATTAATTCAGCGTCTTTTGTGCAATGTCAACGACGTTCAAAACGCCAGGTGATGAAGCTGGTGCGTAACCGTACGGAGCGCGCTACTTCGCCGTCGGGGCCCGAGGCGGTGTGGGAGTGCGCGTGGTGTGGTCGCCTCTGCCGTGGTGGTGGGTGCGCGACGTGCCGGCGGCCTGCGTTGCGGTGCGCAGTCTGCGCGCTCGGCGTGCGCGGCCTGGCCGTCGCGTGCGCCCTCTGCGGACATGCTGGCCACGCCCACCATCTACTCAAGTGGTTAGTACCTATCTAGTACGTAGCCTAACCTATAATATACACGTTCACTAGCACCTCGATGTACGAGAGATTTGAGATACGAGTTTCACCCATCTAACCAAACTAGACCTCTGTCTGTGTGGTTGTTTCATTCATTTTCGATACTTTTTTGGAGATACGGTTACGGAAGTAATTAAACTCGTATGGCGAGGTACCAATGTAACTTCTAAGTGTATACAGAAGTTATATATCAAAGTGGCAGTAATCTGATATATCGACGGTCGATCGATTGATCGATGGCCGATCTGGCGATATTGGTATATATAAAACTGGTCACTGGTCTCGATCCATATAGGGCCTTTTTATGTATGTTAGTCAAAATGTCACTGCTTTTGCTAAAATTAATACCGTCTACGAACTGTTTTTAAAATTTTAAATTGCTCTACAGTAAAACAACCTAATGGATTGTTAACAGAGACTAAGCTCATTTATAGTAAAAATTCAATTGCCTGCAGAACGCACAGAACGTATGTTAACTGTTTCTCTGAGATTGATTTTTTATAGAAAGTAAAAATCAGTTTGAAAGAAAATTAATACAGATCTGAGGTAAAAAATAGGCCACTTTTGTTTTTAAAGAAGATATATGTATTTAGTTTAGTTGAAGACACATATTTCAAACGTCTTTTAAAAACTTATTATAAAGAATTGAACAAGATTGTAAATTTAACATTTAAGTGCTGTGTGACTTTGTAAATAAATAAATTAATAAATATCTAATATCGAACTGATCATAGACCTTAGAAAATTGTAATATGTTTTTTTTAGGTTTGCACATCACGACAATTGTCCTACAGGATGCGGCTGCAAATGTGTCATTGAAGGCACGTCCGTGTGGAAAGGAATTAAATATGCATAAATTAGAATAGATTAATCAATTAAAAATACTGACACGATCAATACATATTTATAAGTAAATTGGTTACTTTTATTAAATTTCCTGTTACAAAATAGGGAAGACATGAACATTTGTATGGCTGATTGCCTCTTCGCATGGCACCTCCATTGCAATGTCATCTGCACAAAGTAAAACGTCAACCCAACGTCATCGTAGTAATCAGCTACTATTTATTTTGAATAAGTTTATTAGTCATTTATACAGGCCATACGTATTCATCAAAATTAATTAAAAATATTTTTATTGAAACCAAATAAAATACTTACATTACTCATAATATAATGTAATTATAAAAAAATGAAAATGAACCTATTTTTTCTTGTTTTCTAAAGTCTAAACTAGGCCGAGACTGTATCTTAGACGTTGCCTCTTCCAGAAAAATGATCCATACAGATTCAAGTGGTGGACGTGTGTTAAAATTTGTGAAGGAATATTATAAAAAGTTTATAAGTACCGTCACTCTCTTGACATCGAGTACGTAGACTGGGTGACCACTGTACGTACGGACTTAAGGAATATTATGTTGTTTTTAATATACCAATATAACAATTTATTCCATCATAAGTAATCATTTAG
This sequence comes from Meandrusa payeni, assembly GCA_029286785.1. Taxonomy (NCBI): domain Eukaryota; kingdom Metazoa; phylum Arthropoda; class Insecta; order Lepidoptera; family Papilionidae; genus Meandrusa; species Meandrusa payeni. The sequence continues at coordinate 4,974,931 of JAGSMX010000012.1, read as the reverse complement.
ACTTTAGGAATGTGCATTATTGACGTATAAGTTAGTAAAGAGTAGACCTTTGTTATTATCATAAATAATTCATTTTGTACCTTTGTATGAGAGAGAGACAGAGGATTTTCACATGACTTACGCATTCTCATCACCTACTACGGTCTTCAAATTGGAACACGGTGATACATTACGACTATGCGATCAGATGGTAACCACGGTCTTTAAAAATATAGTGAACCGACGTTAATATTGTAATCCTGAACTTTCTAAAATAAAACGATTCGTTCACTTTTGTGCACTTTACTTTTCAATTTTTCAAAATAATAAAAATGTGCCAGTGCTTATATAGATGTGTTAATTTTACAATTTCAAAAAAATGTTTACATAATTACCTACATTTTAAATGCTGTCTAGATTTTAAAGCAACACGAAAAAGCATTTATAAGAAAATATAAGAATAAATAAATTCAGTTTTAAGTATTTACAAAATTCTTAAAGTTAACATTTGTTTATGGTTAAGAAATCAACCATAGATTAGCTATTGGTCTCCGCTCCGCTGTTGCCGTTATACTGCTACTTCACCCCCGAAGTGGCACTCAAAGTTAGTTTAGCTTTTGAATGTCTCTTAGATTATCCGTGAAATAGCAACCGACCGAGTCGTGGTTCGGCCCTCTCGGGCGCCCTCGGATCGGCATGCTTACGCGTTACATAGTAACCGTCCAAGCCGAGGTTACCCCTCACCGGGAGGACCCTTGTGTCGAGTTACTAGCAATAGAGGTTCAGGCTAAGCGACCTAAGAGCTATGCCACCTCTCAATCCGGTGAAGCAGTCAAGGCCAGCTTCTCTGGCCAATCTGTGTAGTTCGTCATAAAATAAAATAAAAAGCTACTTCACAAGTATGTTGGTTTTACTTAGTGCTTAATTCATGCATAATTAGCAACCACCGTCACTTCATTTTATCTTGCAATAAGAATCTATAACGCTATAGAGCGGAGAGTACTAAATCATAAGCATAAGAGATATTAATATACGTAGGATTCAATTATAAACCCGTTGTCATACTGTAAACAACCTTACTACAAAGAAATAATATTTAGTGGGCGTTTTTCCTTTCTTAAGTACAACAATAGCCATAGTGATAGAATTAAGAAATCGAATGAGCGATTTGAGGCGTAGATTTTTAGACTTTCCAAATATTTGAGTTGATTTAAAAATATTTTAATCCTTACATCATTGCTTAGGGCTAATCTTTAAATATGTTTGAAAGTCTATAGACAACACATCAATCTTTCAAATGATAATTTATACAATATTTCTTATATTATTATTTGTACGTTTGTTTTAACATAATAATTTATGCGTTCTTACAAACAAGGCCGGTTGAAAAGAATTTTACAGTATTGTTATATTATTAAAAAAAATATTTTACATATAAAGCTGTATCTCCATTCAAAATATATATTATTATAGTATATATATATCTGAGCAGTAGATAAGATTGTATTAATAACAATAGCCTTATTAAATTTATTAAAATACGATAAGATTAATAAATAACAGTTAATCTGTAATAATATTTAATTGTGCCTTGATTTCCCAATGTACATAGCTACATACTTATTTCATATACAGGGATATTAAAAATAATAAAAAAGTATCGACAAAATAGGTATTGAATTAACCAAAAACAAGCTCTCATTCAACGTTCTTGGAACAGGGTATATTTAGAATTTTGATAATATTTACCATTGTTATAATGAGTTTGATTCCTAATTTCGCATTACATATAACTATGATGGATGTAAGCTTTTACATACTAATTTACCATAGCTATAAAATAAGTTAAACACATAAAATTACGCTAAAAATAAAATTACGTAAAGGCACCCCGTTTATTTAAGCAAACTACTTCTAAAAAATGAAACTTATCCATTTACTAGATTATAAAAATATTGACACTGTTATTAAGTATTCATTGTAGTTGAATAATTAGACTCTAGAAATCTAGACAATTTAGCTGACGTAAGGGCTATAAGCCTTTGTTGTAAAACAAGTATCTATACTGTACCTTATATCGACAGCGTAATTGTAATTTTCCATCTATATTTTATAAAAAAGTCTGTCGTTAACGTAAGATTTAATACTATTATGTTGTTTTTGTAAAGAAATGTCGGAATAACGGTTCTGAAACAACCCAGCCGACTTCACAAGAAGGCAGATACATGAATAATAATCGTCAAATTGTTTTGTCACTGGTTGAATACATTGGAACTTAAAGGTTGTAATAATTAGAAAAAAATTGCTTGGTAACTTCCCAAAGAAAGATAAAAAATATACAAACGGACACACCATCTCTATGCAAAGCCAGATCAAACGTAATTAATTACGCCACTCTCTATTTTTGTAGTATTCGTGAAACTGAATATTGAATACTCGATATAACAATGCCAAAAATTACGATAGACATTAACTAAAGGAGTTTTATCGTAGAATAAAGACGAAGAAGCTGGTTTCGACACTCTGGCGGCCGGATTATATGCAGAAGAAACAAGGTAGGCGATAGTCTGCAATCTTTGGGGACACCTATTACTTAAAACTAGAGCTAGTAAATATGAAATCAATGATTTTTTTCTTCCTTTCCTTTATGATGTATTTAAAATCAATGTTACAAGTACTTCGATTGAAGCACCTAATCAAGGCGTGTTTTTTCTTCTCGAGCACACTCAATTCGAAACTCTTGCATTTAAAATAAAGGCGAAGTTCCCTCCAAGGATCCTTTATACTTACATGAGTATAGGTTCAGGCTAAGCGCCCTAATAGCTTGGCATCTCTCGATTCTGTGAAATTGAAAGTGTCCAGGCTAACACTGGCCTAAGCTTAGCCACAGTGAAAAATCATGTATCATAGAATACATTGAAGGAAAAAAGTATCTTAAGATCATGCGCAAACCGCCAAAATATTTCTACTAGAGCCGCACAGCCCGATATGCAAATGTATTTTCTTAGAGGCTAATACTCTGCAATGAAATATACTACTCGTTGATTATTTTCTTACTAGCAACTAAACAAACGTACTACACAAAACTCATCTATTTTCTTAAAAGACAATGTGCTATTCTATTCTCCATATTTAAAACACTACTGGCGTATTTTTACACTCTTTTTACATTTAAAGTACTAGCGTACACAAAGAACACATACATTGTACATCACTATCGATATAAGGAACAGTCACACACATGGACATTATATTTTGGCCAGATCAGACTGTCTCAGTTGCTTCTATTGAACTACGTTTTAAAAATATTTCGACTCATGCACGACGCAACGGGACGATATTTTTGATCTCAAAGTCGAGTTGTTCTATTGTAGCAGCTAAAACAATGAAATAAGTCAATTAGTTTCTACGAACATCACGACAAATAAAAACAACTATGGAAAATCTATATAATGGTAATATGTAACTATCTATTCTTAAATAATATAAACATATCTACTTCAAAATGGTGTGTCAAATTCAACACGTGTCCCAAAATATACTTATAATCAATAATACGATAAATTCATCATTATAAACTGTTATGTTCTAATTATATTATGGTATACGATTAATTAATTTATTTTAATTATAATTAATGGGATTATTTATGACTATGAATATGGACTTAACATAATAGCAAAATAGCTAATTACTTATTTTAACTGAATCAATACCTTTTTATGTAGACAATGTTTTGCTTTTACAATGAGACTGTTATTTATATGTAAAATGAACTGTTTTTTTTATTATTATTAAAGTAAAATTATCTTAATTAACGTTTAGTGTATGGACACTTTACACTAACGAAGATTTCCTCTGCTCCTGAAGCTCAACTAATATTTCTAGAAAGATCTAATCGTTCGGTCAGTCCTCATTTAAAAGTGCCCTTTACGTTTTTACTTTTCGACTAGAACTTAGATGTGGCGGATTTGCAGTCTTGGTCGCCCTAGGCCCCAGGGCGTGTAGTAACTATCAGTCACCCGTTTCTCAGCACCTATTCTATTGTGCGCGAACCTTTAGAATATTTATATACATTGAGTTATCTCTTGTCATCATCATCGTCGTTATCATCAGTGATATTTTTGTCACGACGGCCGCTCGTAATATCTGGCCGTTCTAGGGCCGGGCATTCTGGGCCACTGGGACTTAGTCATTATGTCTTGAGTAAATTCAAGTCACACATGACGTGTGTGTATAAAACCTAGTCTATTGATGAAATTAGTCAACACGAGTCTGGCGCAGGAATGGTGTTAGTATGATAAGCGTTATGCGGTTGTTGGCGTACCTCTCCAGCAGGCGGCGCTTTAGCTCTGGTGGGTAGGTGACATAGATGTAGTGGTCGTCATGGTCGTCATCCAGCGTGTCTTCGCCCACCAGTCGCTCGCCGCGCGTCGGCGACGAGTGCGTCGTCATGGAAACCGACGCGCTCCCTGCCACGCTACCCTCTTCAGAACTGAGGAGTATTATGATTTAATTGTCTGTCGATGTGTAACATCCATCTGTATAGTAATTTCCTCTAACTTTGTCAGTAATTGTGAAAAATAATTACATAAGCATATCAACTATATTCGATTTAGAATTTAAGTATGATAATAGAAACATAAAAATAGCGTTAATAACTTTAATGGGATAGTCCATTTAAAATATGAATGGTAGTTTTATCAGGCTAGAAAAATTAAAATAAGCATAAAATAAGTTGTAAGCAAAAAATTTAAATTTTTATGTAACTCAATAATAATGGATCAAGTCGGAACTCAGTAAGAGTTCAAAATTCCATCACAAAATGTTAATGGGTTCGAATTCAAGTTGAAGAAATGAAAAATAATAAGCTGGACAAATTGATTGCCGCCTTAGCCTTAATAAAAAAGCCTATGAACAACCCATTGGTTTTAGTCTATGTTAGAAATTTCAGGAATTGATCTCCAACCTTAAGAGATCAAGTGACATCTACAATTTCACTGAGACGGCAACTTACTAACAAGAATAATTTCAACAGACAGTTGTAGTATAATTTTCGGTCTGCGGGAGGCCAATGGGAAAATAATTGACTTGTGTGTCGAGGACACCTTTAGAAATTAAAATGCCGATTTATAAAAAATGAAAATTTTAAGGCATCCCAAAATAATGTACTTAATTTACAAAAATAGCATGCACATGATATTTAAAAGAATCAGTCGTTACATCTCAAAATTTTGCAACCAATAAAATTAATAAATCCTCTTTTCAAAGACCCTTCATACTAATTCACCATAACTAATATGCAGTATCTCGTTTGTTTAGGCTCTGATATGTATATGAAATTCTTTGATGATGCACGGTAAGCTACAAATATACTTTTATTTATGACGTTAGCAATAAGCTGAGTATAAAAACAATGGCGAATCTAATCCAATTTATTTAATAATTAGGTTAATTCAATATAAATTCATGTACTCGAAAACGATCCAAATGATGTAGTAGCACATGCAGAGAGCGAGCGCTAGGCCGGTAGCCAGCGCCAGGAGCAGAGGCCAGGGGAAGGCGCGCGCGGCCGGGGCAGCGTCCTCCCAGTAGCGGTCACAGCTCAGGTACCAACACACCGCGCGCTGCATCTCCTCTGCACACACAGACCATTTAAAAGTTAACAACTAAATACATAGAAAGGCTACTTGTAAGTGGAAAAATTGACGGGACAAGACCGCGGGGTTGAAGCCCGACACGCTGGACTGACCAGATCCGCACCACTCTCGGCACGTCGCTTAACGATGCTCTGCGCACGACTGCAGAGGAAAATGGCCAGGTGGTTTTCAAGTAATTCAACCGCATGAAGGTGTAAAAAAACATAAGCATACTGACCTTCTAATTCTGTAAACTGGTGTTGAGTTAGATGCAAAAGCAGCGTAGCGATGCAAGAATGTACTACTCTTTCACACCGCACCTTGTAAAAACATATTAAAAACAAGATAATACTCAGATACAATAAATATTATTAACCCTGAAAATTATTAATAATGATGTCAAATTTATTAATACTGCCCTCGTCACAGAGAGCAAGTGAACTATTGTATCGTAGCCCTATTCCTCCCTATTAATTTTATTGTACGAACTATTATGATTTCTTCTACCACGTCTTCCACGCATTATTTACACATAACGCACTCGATTGCAGCTAAATCGACTCCCCCTAAGTAAAAGGCTTGATCTTTTTAACCATAGCGGGGTAGACAGTGACAGTTGCTGTCATTTTTAAACTAGTTAGGTCCCATACGTGACAGATGGTAAGTCCTTTGCCATACACCGGGCACAAACCTTTAAGTAAGTGATTTTTTTTTTACTTAAAAACCGAGGAACAGCACTCAATTCAAATTACCATCACAATAAAATAATGTCTACTCTGTCTGCTGTCGCCACCGACCAATATACAAATTAATATCACATAATTTGTCATAAAAGTTAAATAAATATGGGGTTAGTTTTTTGTTTAAATTTAAATTAGTTTTCATTTTTTATCATCCACAATCACGTTTCTCACTACTTTTATTGCTACATAAATTGTTCACTTTAAATAAAATGCTACACAGATTGGCCAGAGAAGCTAGCCTGGACTGCTTCACCGGATTGAGAGGTGGTATAACTCTTAGGTAGCTTAGCCTGAACGTCTGTAACTCGACATAAGGGTCCCCCCGGTGAGGGGTAACCTCGGCTTGGACGGTTACTATGTTACCGAACTTATTTTTAAGTAACGCAAAATTTACATTAGTCAGCCGAATTTGTGTAATAACATAGATGCTGACTATATCGTAGCGTAGAAGAGTAATTATAGTTCTTTGGCTTACTTTAAGAGCCTGTAGCCTCGTTGGATCACACGCCGCACGTTCTGCTTGCAAGTCCGCTAACCTCTTCTGTCTGCTATCAGGTGGCAATGAGGACTCCACAGTATCAGCGTCGCATAATTCCGCCGTTTGATTTGTTTCGCCATCGTTCTCTTCTCTTTTTGTCTCCTCTGATTCTGTTAATGGAGCCATTGTCTAATTGTTTATTACATATTTACTAAAAAATATTATAATTTAATTAGTACTTCCACTGGTAGACATAGGTCTTCCTTCGATTTCCAAACCGACCGGTTGTAAGCGGCTGGCATCCAGCTTTATCATGCGGCCCCTATTAGGTCGCCGGACCTTGTTTTAAAAAACGATGGTCTTATTACCAAAATATTTAAAACCATAATACGTCAAACATAAATACTAGTAATTGAGGAGTTTTAATTGTAGTTTACTCATGTGGAACTTGTGTTATTTGGTTTAAAAAAATAATAATTTTCTGTCACAAAATTATTCGTATCGATTGACGTGTAAATCTATAGTTTACTAGCGTACTAAGCCCGCTTCGCCGGGCTAGTATTTGCTTTATTTTATTTAAACAATAAACTTACATCATTCAATATTTAATTTAACTCGCATAATATATTCTTCTTCTTCTATGCCTTTTCCCTTTATTTGGGGTCGGCCCTCCTCGTGTTGCGGCGCCAAGACAGACGGTCTTGGGTTGTCCGTACCTCTAATTGGGCTCGCTGCATATCATTGGCAACGGTTGTCCACCACGTGGCCTGCGGTCGTCCTCTGCCTTTCTTCGTATCTGGTATAGCAAGGGCCCTATGCACAACGTGCTCCTGATCACGCCTCATCACATGCCCATACCACCGCAAACGACTTTTCACCATTTTCTCCACAACTCGCATAATATATTAAATTATTAATTTCTCTCCGTATTCATTCTCTTCTCGAGCGGGTGAAGATCATTACCTACGCCCATGTACATATCAGTAATTACAATTTCATTCCTATCATTTATACAAAAACATATCGGGCTCAAGTTAATGTCAGAAATAAAACGAACAAGAAATTCGCTTTCGTTTCACTACCAATTATTTTACCTTATAATTGATTTACCACGTGGAGAATAAATAAAATCGAGGACCAAATGGAACGAATTTGTAATAGAATTTTTTTTTATTATTTACACCTAAAAATATGAGAACACGATATGAAATACAGCTATATATTATATAGGACCTGAGAGACCTCGTCCAAAAAACCCGCATCTTATGGCTTAAGTATCCAGTCCATCCCTCATAAAAAACATCTCCCCTTTAAACTTCGTAAATGAATGATAAAGTAAATTCTGTTCTAATTAAAGTACAATACTTAATGTTATTAAATTGGTGTGTTATTGTGGTAGTTAACACGAAGGAACTATACCTAACCTAAGAGTTATATCGTATAATATAATGTTAAATTATTAATATAGTTAAATAAATTGTGAATTTTCTGATCCATGTAACTATATTATTTTAGTAATATTCAATATATAAAAACAAAATTAACGTAAAAATTGTAATCTGTCATAATATGTGTAAGCTGACAAATCAAAGTACAAACCAACTATAAGCAATACCAGTGGAATCAGTAGGATCACTGCCAAAATCAATGCAAAAAAACTTGAGTAATTTCAAATTAAAACCCTATGCTCTTAATACTAACCAAGGACAAAGTAATCTTTGAACGCCACATACCTGGGTCATCATTCCCCGGATCAATTCGCGGACAATCAGGTGCCGGCGAGGTGCCACGAGAGCGTTGGCGACGTCGCTGAGGAGCCCTCGCCAATCCTCTAGCGCCCGTCGGTGCCAAGGCGCGCCGCGCTGCCTCCAAATCCTTCCACACTTCCACATCCGTGACCGGTTTCCCAGCACCGCTTAACAGTCCGTGCGCCACCAACACCTGGCATCGCATGATGTCGCAGTAATCTGCCAGGCACACTGCATCCTCTGCCTAAAAAATAAATATTTTCCTTAATATAAATGATCAGACTTCTGTTCCGACCGCCAAAGCTCCCCGAAGTAGCATCTAAAACGAGTTAGCGATTTCATCTATCTATCTACATGGTGTTCCGAAAAAGCTTTCGATCGAGTCGAGGTTCGGCCTTGGACCGTAATGCTAACGCGGCTAGAGTGACTGAGTCGCTCCTAACAGATGTTCGAATTTAGTTCTACCACCTCTCAAATCTGGTTAAGCTTATGCAGTCTTCTTTGACTAATGTCCAAATATACCACAATAATAAAATATCCGAAAGTTGACACGCCATACCTTGTTGATCTGGTGCTTGTGTCGTTGGTCGAAGTGCGTGTCCAGGTGACGCTCCTCGTAGAAGGACTTGCCGCAGAAGGCGCAAGTCCACTGCGAGGAGCGGTGCTGAAGCTTTGCTGCGTGCTGCGGCGCGAAGATATCTCGAGCGGGGTGAAAAGGACATTCTAATGGCAGCTTTACCTGAACAGAAACATGATTTATAATAAAAAAATCAAATCAACTTTCTATTTCTACTTCTCTTAGCTAGATAGGTCATTGTTGGTTGGTAGACGAAGTATCCAAAGATCTTTTGAAAAAAAACGAATTAAATCAATGAATTTTAAATTGAATATTTTTTTCTCTAGTAGACGTAGGGTTATCACGTTTAATAACTAAACTCCCTTTGCTAATATGGGGTGTGTAAGGAAGTACGGTTCCTGAGGTAGCGAGCGAGTTATGTCTGGATACTACTACAAACAAAAATATCCTTGTGAGCCGTTCTTCGCCAAAGTGGGGTTGGCCTAGTTCGAGGCATGCAAGTGAAATCGCCACACACACGACGGAAAGTTCTCCACCAGTGACCCCAGTGGCTGCCGAGGATAGAGAGGCAGACGAAAAAGGGTTATTGACAAACATTGTCCTATATCCTTTTTTTTTGAAGGAGGAAATCTTCAACAAGAAAGGCTGCCTTCCCGGGAAGGCGGGGTTATGTGGGGTTCTTGCCCACTAAAACCCCCTCGGTGGCCCTTCCTCGGTGCGTGGTGATGGGCTCCGGGATCTCCAGTGGAACGCACAGGAGCCCCTTCGCACTGTACTCTCGGACATTTTTGCGACATTTTTGCTCTTAGGAATTGAAGATTTATCCTAGAACTTCGTAGTAACTCAACAAACTAAGATTTTTTAAACATAAACCTTAAAAGATGCGTAGGCGAGTTTAAAGTTTAAGCTCAATAGGATTTAATATCCTTTAGAAATTTACAGTACCTTTAACTTTTTTTATTGTTAGATTGCAACCACAGACCTGTGGCCGTGCTTTTTTTCAATACACTTAAATTGTTCACTCTGCATTTATAAAAAGAGTGCCACTTCTACGGTTACTATTTTCTTTTTTATACCTATGTACCTTTAACTTTACAATACCTTACTCGTTAAATTACTATTTACATTTTCTTATCACATGCATATTATTTCAACATACAATTTAGCCATAAATGATAATTTCCTAGCTCTAATTAAGTAATTCGATTTAACTCACTTGAAATCTTTCTAGTACTGGCATCCATTTGTTTTGTATTACTTTTCTCACAATTTTCGAATTGTCACGAGAGCAAGTGATCTTGAAAACCGACGGCCCCGGCCAAGGGATCAGGGTGAGACACAGAAGGGCCAGGACCTGAAATAAAGTTATTATTGATGATCATTTTATATAACATTTTGTTTGAATTAAATTATATGCAAATGTTTATTTCGTAAACAACTGCACATAACAAATACGAAACAGGCATGCGATATGATAATACTTGTATCAGCTTTTTGCTTTGAGCTCAAGGCTTCATTTACGATTAGATGACGTGTATAATTGGCACATACTATTTCACATATCAGAATAAAAAAAATTACACGACTATTACACAGTGTTTAAGATCTTTAAGCTCATAATTAGTGATTCCAAAACAACTGTAACGGAAAATTAAAATTGGATAAGGTTTTTTTTAATGTGATAATTAACGCATCCATGCGGAACAGTTTAGTAATAAAAGATAGGTTATACCTATATTATTACGTTATTGATTTTTCTACAAAACACTTCCTGATTGTTCACTTCTTCACGGATCTAACTCACTGCACTCACCTCGAGGGAGAACGACGTGGTCCTCATTCATATCTTGTAAAAGACTTGCAATTAATGAAAGTTTTTCAATGGAAATATTATGTAGACACTAGGGTTAGTTTACAACGTGAGACGAATTATAAGGGTTGACAGGGGTTGGCAGGCGCATGCGCCAACACTTCCCGTGCTTATTCACCCCTCACGCCAATGAACCAACCTAAAGAAAATTGTTTTGGTGCCCGTGCAAACGATGGGCAGGTATAACCAATTACTAAGCGATTTATTAATATAAATAAATGATAATATACTTGCCTTAATGAATATCACATCCTTTTAAGTAATCTTGGACACTTGGGGACCCTTGTGTTTTGTTACAACGAATAGAGATTTAGGCTAAGCGACCCAAGAGCTATGTCACATCTCAATCCAGTTAAACACCCGAAGTCTGCGTCTCTGGCTAATCTGTGCAGGTTCATAAAAACAAAAGACATTTTGTAGCAGTTTTAACGACGATACCAGCATTTTATTATTATTTATTTATTTATTTACTAAGATACACCAACAGCATTACACAAGCATACATTGTTGTAATAATCAAGTTTACAAACTAAGTCCTGTTGTGTATGCCAATTACAGGTGTACATAACATTCGCTATAAAGAAACGTAACGATTTTATTATTAATACTTACAAAAATATTTTATTAAATGATAAAGTAATAGGAATATACCTACTAAATTAATTAAATTAGCCAAAATCACTGCACAATTTTTAACACTAAGGTGCGGAAGACCTTGCGTGAATTATTATGTGTAAAATCCTCTCCCTCTCCCCCCAGAAGCAGACTGTAAGAGTATGACTTAATTTCTTATAAGGAAAATAGAAAGACGCTCGGTCTAGTAGCTAAGCGTTCGTTGTGCAATTGAGTTTACGTACTAATTCAGTTTCATACGTACTAAAGAATAACGTGCTAAAATTTGTAGCTCATCCAGGGCGTTTTTATATATTCTACTTACGATCTGATCGTTACGACTTTAAATCCCAGTCGGCTTGTAGCAATGAATTGCCGTTTTCGGCTTTTTAAAGTTCAAAAAATTACTTGCTACAAATTTGTGCCTGGTGTAATGAGTACTTGGCATTTATGGGACCTTAATAAGCTTGTCGAAGAGAGCACCTCGAACATGAGAGCGTATATTTTTTTTCCTACCTAACAAGCATGTTGAAAAACAGACAGCAATTAAAATATGTTATATGTTACATTTATTAATCACGACATATTTCAAGAATTTTGCCTGCAAATATAAGTCATTTAAGCCTTTCGTGCGCGCCATTCGGTTATCCGTTAAGACAGCACGTACGGACCGATATATTTTATCACGGACGGAAACGGAAAGGCGGAATTTTCACGAAAAGAGTGTATATGTGAACACGGTCCCTAAATGCTAACAAGGCTATAAACAGAGCAATTAGCCCGACCAAACAATACTGTTCGATAACACGTTGTCGAACCGTACAAGTGTAACAACCTATACCTGAAGCAAACTAAACTTTGATTGCAATTTTCTAGCTCAATCATTTCAAGGTCAGTTGCTTTTATCGATATATATATGTGTATATGTAACTAAATTACTTTTTTTTTAATAAATATAAAAAGTTTAACGTCTTCATCGTAAACGGGATGACATATCGTTCTTTTTCGACATTAACATAAGCTCTCACGTCTTTTTCAAACCATTTTTAGCGGGGTTGACAGAAACAGTAAACGCTGTCTGCGTTTTACACAAGTTATTAGTCCCATATTTCTATATATGAGAGAGGTGGTAACCATCACCATGCACCAGGCACAAATGGGAAGTGATTGATACAATAAGTTAGTGGCTGGTATACTATAATGATGATAGTGGATTCGATCAATTGTATCCTATTAAAAGTGTACGACAATAGAATTTTAATCCTATACTTTCTTATCGTTGCCATATTTAGGGCCCAATGAAAGCGGATGTCAGTCTATCTCCTTTAGTTTAATAATACGAATGTTTGTTTTTCGACTGTTTAAACACGTACTCGGTCCCCGTCTGGTATTTGTTATAGACGTTTCGTGAAACCAATCATTTACAGTCATGTCTTCAACACCATAATAATCGTTATCAAATACCAACGCAACCAACGCATTGGCGTGCCAGTGGTACGCCATCGATAAATCATAGTGCCATCAATGAACTAAAAGGCTACTAAAACTTGCAAATATCGACTACTACGATGCCAATGAACGTTCATTATGTACACAATTGGTTTAGCAGACTCGAAGAACTGTGTACTCATTCGCATTGCAATCGTTTCGAATTATTATTATTTTTTTAAAGAAAAAGTTAACAATGTGTTTTTTATAAACATTACTAGCGTTCTTGTTATTCATTTCAACTAAGTTGATGCTAGTGCTAGGAGATGGTTCACGTCGTTACTCGATATGGAGGATACTAACATACCTTACGTTTCGCAGACCGTACCCTGAACCATTAAGCTATTGATGTGTCGCGTGTATGTAAGCTACAAAACGACACTTATGTCAGATTAGTGAGATCAATACAATGCTTAATAAATAGACCATAAACTTATTTTAAAAACAAAGCAAGTAGCAGTATTCCTTAAAATATTTTCGGTACGTATTTATAAGTATTTTAAGAAAAGTTACTAGTTATGATTTTTTTTAAGCTGTAAACGATTATTTTATTATTAATGACGAACTACACAGATTGGCCAGATACGCTGGCCTTGACTGCTTCACAGGGTTGAGGTGGCATAGCTCTTAGGACGCTTAGCCTGAACCTCTATCACTAGTAACTTAGAATGTTTGGTTGCAGTCTCGAAAAACCGTCGAAATGCCTGCTTAAAGAATCGATCCACTAGATTGATTAACAATTTTAATGATCAAACGTGTTTAATTCCTGTGACTGTAATCTGAACAGATTTTACAATCGTTAAATTACGATCTACAATCCCTCTACCCGAATAGGTCGAAGGCTTGATTTTTAAATATAATACACATAAACTCGTATTCACACTTATTGCCTCGGTACATTCCACGTCAGAGAATGTTAAAAATGGCAGGTCAGACTTAAATTAGCTTTCGTGACGTCGACACACGGTCAGCATACAAAAAGAAATCAATGCTAATGGAAATTGTCAAAGTGGTTTGTGCATTTCTTTTCTTTAATATTCACATTTGCTTTGTAATCCAAAGTTAAGCTTCTAATGGTCACGAGATTGCATGTTCTAGTGAGCACAAAGTAATTACAGTATATGGTAATACACTCGTGAGCAAAACTAAAGGGTCGGTGGAAAGTTTAAATATCTCGGAAGATAAAGACGCTTGCTAACTGAAATAAATTGTGCGTGATAGACTATTAAATATCCTTAACATAAAATAAAATATATTTATATTAATTTAATTCATTAAAAAACATAAACTTAAACGAAAAAGGATATCTCACGTAAACTCGGATATTACAGTATTTTTCATTAAATTTCATTTGGATTTTATTATTTTGCCACATTGAGGCAAGACTAAGTACTAAAATTTAAATAATTTTAATTATTTCAGTTATCTATTATAATAATTATTAAGCTTTATCTTCCGAGATATTCAAACTTTCTTAACTGACCCTTTATTTTTGCTCACGGCTATATTACATTATTACGAATGTGTTTTTCCTGAAAACAATTTTTTTTTTATTTATTTCATAGTATATATTAAATAACATGATTTCATTACATCTATTTTAATATTGACAGCCAGGAATGAAGGAAAAAGAAAAACTTCCTAGAACATACGTCCTACATTATGGCTGATATCTCTATCGCAAATCGCAAAGGACATTGCACAAGTCAATACATTTACATTTCTCTACACGATAGCCGCTTGTAGCTTCGAAGCGTGTATAGAACAACTTCGCCAGGTTGAGATGAGCTCTTAGAACACGCAGCCTGAAACTATATAATGACAAAACAAACACGAGGGCTTCCGACATAGAACCTTAGCGTTGGCTGTTACTCCGTTCCCACGTTCTTTTGACCATAATGGCATAGATAGAGACACCAATTATTACCAGCATTAAAACGAGCTTTTTAAGTCCCGTATATGGCTAAGTGTGTGTACATGATTGTAAAGTCATTAATATTGCTCATTGGATCGAATCACCAACTAGATTATAAGGCAAAGACATAACCTAGGATTCTTAAAAAAAAGACAATCAACGATAAAAAGACTGAAACAATATATAAACTTAAAACCCGAAGAATACATCTGAGAATTACAGGTAGGGTAAAAAATATATGGTATACTTTAAGAGCAGCGGTTCCAATTTCCATTGGCAGAACGGATACGACAAAAAAACTTAATTTTGCTATAAACTGTATCGTCTTAAATGTCTCTACCGGGGAGGGTATTTTATAACAGTGTACAGATATGTAATTAACCTTCAAAAAATGTACTTAAGGGCTAACTACATATACTTGTAGGTGGTATCTACATAATTTGACATATTGCCTCTGTTGTCATGACTACGAGAAAAAATACTTTTATCTTATATCTGTCAAGGTGTCAATGTCAAGTGTCAAACCTTAATATGTAAAAATTTACTTTGTTTACTTAATAGTACTCTGTCATCTATTCAAATAAATAAAATTGGAGTGTCTGTTTTTAACATAGAAATAACCTTTTTTACATGCATATGAATGTATATTTGAATTACATGTACGAGTATATAGGTTACATAAACAAAAATAACTCTAGAACTAAAAATATTCATTGTAGTAGTCAGACCGGTGGTGCGACGGGGCAATTTGGGGTTGACGCAAGGATTGTATTTTTTTTTAATCACGAACTACACAGATTGGCCAGAGAAGCTAGCCTTGACTGCTTCACCGGATTGAGAGGTGGCATAGCTCTTGCATCGCTTAGCCTGAACCTCTATCGCTAGTAACTCGACACAAGGGTCCCCCCGGTGGGGGGTAACCTCGGCTTGGACGGTTAACGGATTGTATGGATTTACAAAAATGTATGAGAGAAAAGTCTTTTTTTGTTATTTTATATCTGAGACCTATTTCACTGAATCCGCTGCCATGGATTAAGCAGCGCCCTATGAATAATAATATAATTATATAATATCGCGGGCCAAGTACGCGAAGCAGCGGGCACAGCTATTCCCTAATAAAAATAGAACGAGATGTCGTGCCGAATCAAACAATGAAAACAATTTGAAGAGTAGCGATCGCGCATGCCCGCAGCTTCTGGTCCAAGCGCCCCCCGCTCGGAACTCCGTAGTATCGGCCCTGCCATGTACCGCGACGACCTCTCCACTGTATTTGTTATATATCTAAATATTATATTAACCTCTATTTACAAACCGAGTTCACATCATATTTATACTCCATTAAAATAATCCGTTGGTATATCCGTAAAGTGTTGTGTTAACATTAACATGACAGGTAAGTTTACTGTCAAAATGTTCAGTCAAGTAGCAAATAAATCAGTAAATTATATGGTATTTTTAATGCCATAAGTATTGTTTAATAATTTAATATTTCAAATAGTCAAACATTTTATAAAATTTCTGATTTTTTTGATTTTACTAACAGTAACTGGTTTTGTAATAAAAATGTATACTAATTGTATTATACCATATGATTTATGTTTCAGTAGTGTTGTTTATTTTATATTGAATGCTGCATTGAGTTAATGTTATTTCAGGATGGTGAAGGCCATAAAGAGAGTCATTGGGCGAGTGACTGCGATCAGGTTTCGCTACATATTTCTTTTTGCATCAATTTTCGGCGGGAGCTTTCTAATTCGTGTCATAAATAACAACACGGACATATTTGGTTTTAAGAACGAAGTTAGCTCTGTATGGTACTCCACGCATCGATATGACCCTTACGATTCTGGGGCGAGTTTTACAATTAAAACTGAAGGTTGCACTATACCGGGCTTAAATCCCTTCGACGAAAGCGTACGGAAATTTATAGAGCGTCCGCAACATTTGAAACCATGTCACGATATAAATGCGTCACTTCTAAAAAATAATGACACTCATATTTGGTTAGCGCCTGAAAATTATAATTACCCTGCGAAAGCAAATATAACCTGCTGTTATCAACCATTTTACAGACCTTTAGCTGTAAATGACATATCATCAGCCGATATTGACGACAGGGTTAAATATGACGAATGCGTTTACTTCTATGATTACATAGAGGTTACAAATGAGTTTGTAAAAGTCTCGTGTACCTATCAGGATAAAGTTGTTTATGAACAGTTTTATTTGTTCGCAACAAATAAGCCTTTCTTGTCCTACAAGGAAGATTCAACCGAGGCTCCTATAAATCAATCCGGTTACAATGTAATAGTAATGGGCATCGATGCGATTTCGAGGTTAAATTTCTATAGAACAATGCCTAAGACTTTATCTTTTTTGAAAAAGAAAGGTGGGATCGAGTTATTTGGTTACAATAAAGTTGGTGACAATACTTTTCCCAATCTAATACCAATGCTACTTGGCGTTAAGGACACAGATTTGAAGAGAACTTGCTGGCCGCACTTAAGAGCTACTTTTGATAACTGCCCTTTTATATGGGATTGGTATAAGGAGGTTGGTTATTTTACCGCATTAGGCGAAGATAGTGCTAGCTTGGGTACATTCAACTTTGAAAAATCTGGATTTAGTGGCACACCAACGGACTATTACATACGTACCTTCATGCACGAGGCCGAGTCCCAAGTGGGTAACAACAAAGATTTTAACTCATTTATATGCATGGGAAATAGATATTTTTATCAAGTTTTGCTTGACTATGTCAAAGATTTAACGAAAACTTTAAAATCATCTAAATTATTCGGTTTCTTTTGGGAAGTTACTATGAGTCATGATTATTTAAATTATCCAACTATAATGGACGAAAGCTATGAAAAGTTTTTAAAACACTTGGACAGTACAAAATATTTAGAGAATACAATTTTCATTTTGCTGAGTGACCACGGCATACGCTGGGGCGATATAAGACTCACTAAACAGGGACGACTGGAAGAGAGGTTACCGCTTGTGCACATCTTGCTACCGACATCGTTTCGAGATAATTATCTGACAGCTTACAATAATTTAAATTTGAATAGCAGACGCCTCACCACACCTTTCGACTTGTACGCTACTCTATCAGATCTTGTTAACATGGATACCATAAAAAATGACAGGATCGAACTCCGTAGTTCTTCGAATTACGCACATGATCGAAGCATTAGTCTATTCTTACCAATACCGAGTAATCGAACATGTTCCATTGCTGGTATCGACGATCATTGGTGCACATGTAACACAGGGAAAAAGATATCAACAGCTACAAAAGAAGCGTCAGAGGCTGCTGAATTCTTAGTGAGGCAGTTAAACATAATGCTGCGTCCCCACTGGCAGTGCCAACGTCTCTTGCTTGCTAAGCTATTAGAGATAACTGAGATGGAAGTCGGAACTCCGGATGACAATGAAGTGGGGTGGCGTGAGTTAATGGTGACATTGCGCACCGCTCCCGGCGATGGTCTTTTCGAGGCTACCGTACGCCAAGGAAACGGTGGTTGGTCGCTGGCCGGAACAGTCAGCCGTCTTAACCTTTACGGCGATCAAAGTCACTGTGTTCACGATTACAAGCTAAAGTTATATTGCTACTGTAAATAAATGTTAGAATTGCAAAAAAACAAAGTGCAAAATCTGTGATATTGTTACCTGTTATGTATGTATAGCTAGAGTATATAGGTATAGAGGTTGTCGCATTGTTTTTTAATATGCTCAAGTCGTGGCCCTTAAGTATTCCAAGTATTTGAAGTATATTTTATTTTTAATCAATTATATTGTAGATACGACATTGTTGGGCATATCGGTAGAATAAAATAGAAAGCATATATTGGAGATTTACGATTATATCATATCACTTGCGAGGCCTGTCACTGAACATATTATAACTTGTTAATACTTACATGTGCCAAACTGAAATTACGTTAAGATAACATCATTTTTATAGTATTCATAATACTTAAGGCGATGTGTTAAATGTTAATTATATTTCTTATATAATATAATAGTAATATTTTTTATTCGTTTTGAACGAAAAATTGTAAAAAAAAAACTAGTTTTGTAGGTTTATACGTAGACTGTAGACAAAATATAACAATCGAATAACTTTTTTTTTGCATCAAATTTATGGCCTAATATTTTAGGAATACATGAAATACATAATATAAGTGCATTTCAATTATATTATATATTATTTTTGAAATGTAACGAATTTTAATTATTTTATCGTGTTTTACTATTTATTTTAAATTCCTGACATATCGAGCGCATTACAACAAAATGGTCACTTACTGAGGTACTCGTCTGTGAAGTCAGCGTCATAATTTTTGCAGGATACCGTTCGATTTTATTTCTCAATGTAATTATATTTTTTCCGATCTACGCAGATTGAGTCACATTATCTTGATCACTCACCGAGCATTCACCATTTGCCTAAATATAAAAAAAATATTAATTGATTATAAAAACATTATCCAGACACATCGTTTAAAAATAAATAGTTTCGTTCTCATAATTTCATATTACAAAAACCTTTATGTACACTTATGTTATGGAAAACTAGATTCAACACCTTATATTTCAACCGATCAAAAATAATTCAGAATTAACACTAGTATAAAAGGACTTGCTTTAGTTTTGTATATCAGTGTTTTGTTTAAAAATGTAACACAGTAATAAATTGTCTTGCTTAGACTTGTCGCCCCAATAGAAGAGTTTTTAATGTGTAACTAGGATATATACACTTGTCAGCTTTAATAAGAAACTTGGTAGAGCTTTATAACTTTGCTGCTAATCAACATTTTGTTAATTTTCAATTATTAATTACTCGACCTTACTTCAAATGACCGTAGTTAATGTAATTACTTTTTTGGATCTAGGAAAACTAACACGAGTTGCTCTGAGGCATTTAAAAGCATCAATAGACTAAAAAAAATATAGGATCGTAGGTACACACCATCCATTAGACTATTGACGTAATCTATCTTCTAATTGTTTTGAAATGGTTTAATAAAGTTCGTAAAAAACTCTTAGCATTTTAATTTATAAAAAAATTAAAGTACCTGGGCCTTCACAGAGGCTTCTATTTAATGCATGAATGTGTCGACACGATCTAGAACATACCATGACCTCGCAGAATATCGCTATTAAGTGGAAACCAGGTGAGACGGGTGCCGACAAACTTACTCTTCATTATATAAATTGATCTACAATCTCTTCTGTAGGTTTAGCAACGTCTTGTAGTTCTGGGCTCTCAAGAATAAGACTGCGGTATCCCCTGTCGTAGAAGACGACTAAAAGGGGTCTTGGGTTCAATGGGGGACAAGGGTGGAGACCTTTGTCGTCCGCCAAGGCGGACCCGGTAAGAAGGCGAAATCAGCTGGCCCGTGTCGCCTTGCACTGCGAGGGCACAGGGATGGAGGGAATAACCTCCCCCCTGGGAAGCGCTCTCCTTGAGCACAGTGCAGAGGGGCTCCGGTGCATTCCTCTGGAGATCCCGGAGCTTCTCACCATGAACCGAGGAAGGGCCACCGGGAGGTTTTAGTGGGTAAAACCTACATAACAGCCGCCTTCCCCCTAGAAGGCGGGGTATCTTTTTGAAGATTTCCTCCCCGTTAACAAAAAAAAAGGTTTAGCAACGTTGCATGATTAATTGTAGCTCTATAGGACTCCTCACAAACATCTGCCGTCCCGTCTGCTGATTTATTATGTGTTGGACTCCTCTGTTTATGGTTAATTTACAGCCTGCCACCAATCAGACCTGCTTATTTGACAGAAGGGTAAGGGATACGCGGAATCAGTTTATGTAAAATTTAACACCCATGTTGCCACACTATCGCAATATTTTGACTCCCTCTTTTAGTACAGGCAGGGCTTAGTGTTCCTTGAACTCGACTGTTTGAAACAAAATGGGATAGAATGGAATTTATTCAGACTGCGCGTGACGTACTATGGAGACATGATGAGACGTTCGACACACTTTTTGTATTTCCGGATTATCGTAGGAATATTATGAAATAGAATTGATCAGAACCTTAACAAACTTGTATCACTACCCTTCAAGTAGATCCTTTCTAATAAAAAATTAATTATCGAAATCGGTTCGTGTGATATTGAGTTATTCGTCCATTTGTCGCGCACATACTTAATGCAAAATTTAAGACTTATATGGTTTTCTCATTCATGTCATCGTCAGAATTGCACCAAATTTAAATGGGACCACACGGGAAGCACTAGCTATCAAACAAAAAAAGAATCATCAAAATAGTTTCACCCAGTTATGCGGTACCAAACATATAAAAAGACCATACGGATGAAATAAGAACCTCCTCATTTTTGAAGTCACCATATTTTATTAAATGCAAAATATGAAATGTAAAGTTGTTTCAAATCTTTACGTCGTACACAATAAGACGGCAGAGGCGTTAAAAATCCACGGTCACTTATTATAATTTAAATTTTTCCTAACGCAACAGTTGTATTGTTTTCGAAGAAGAATCGACTTTTGAAATTCACATGTGTGTATATCCGTGAAATATTATGTCGTGGATAAGTGGCAATGCATTACACTAAACCACATTTATATAACACAAATTCAATGCTGTAATAACGATCAGACTCTTCTACCTCTCCGATGCGATAATTGTAAGCGGGGAAACGTATAGTAATTAGCTTGATGACTATAACCCTAATTCCTTTTTAGTCCAGTGAAGTTCTAACTGCAATAGTAATAGTAATAAAGTAATAAATATCATCATACGTCAAGAGTCATTTTATATTCAAAACAAAACAAACTTTAAACCAAATCTACGCTAAAAATAAAAATAAATATAAAGTACAAATGGTGCCTTTCTTGTTCCACTTTCGTGAGCATTGTTGATGGAAGAAGTAGAACTTAGCTTTGGATTTCCATTAACCTACCAATATATGTATCAACAAACATTTTACCGTACGATTTTCAGGAATTGCCTGGTATATCTTCTGAATCCAAGGTCCAATGTAAACAAAATTCACATGGTGGTCCTTATTAATTCAATTGACAGGAAAACTTAAAAAGACTCCCCCCACTTTTTGGGGTAGTATAGATATTTTTAAATACAATTTACTACTGTTAATTAATCTTAGTAAAGAATGTAAAATAATTTAAATTAACATATCTTCTGAAATATCGCTTAGTCGCGAAATAAATTGTGTAAGAGAGAGATTGACAATGTATGTAAAATACAGAGAAAAACTCCATTGTACGTTTTTAATCTTATTTCCTGCTATATATAGCTGGTCTCTAAAAACAAAATTCAACAGTTTTTATCTCATCATCATCAGCTAGGGAACATCCACTGCTGGATATAGGCTTACCCTAACGATTTCCAAAAGGACCAGTTGTAAGCGGCTTGCATCCAGCTGCGTCCTGCGGCCTTTATGAGGTCGTCAGACCACACCACCAAAGTATATGTCTTCATGTCCTTACCACGCGGTCCACTTTGCCTATGAACGCAACCAACAGAGGCTACTTACACGTGATCCTAAGCAGAGAATAGGGAAGAAGGAACGTGGAAGAAGAAGACTTAGTGAGAGTGAGAAGAGTTACCTTTACAAAAAAATACATTGTCATAGTGCGACAACGTGTTTGCATTTTCTACGTTTTTGTAGATGTTTCTTCGATAAGTACATAAATGCTGTGATCATATGAGACGATGACATTAAGTTAATGGTTGAGACAATCGCTCGTTTTCCCTAATTGCTATACAAAAAGTATCAAAATTAATTTTTAATGAAAAATATAGCATAATTTTTGTCCAAAAACGATGTTTAATATACAAAGCTGAAGCATAATATTTTCACACGTAACCATGAAGAACAATTGAAATTTAATTTTACACGTAACTTATTGACAAGAGATTTCATAATCAAAAAGCGTAACAAACACTCGCGTATGTGTAAATACGTTACAAGGCGAATGGTTTATTTTTCAGTATGGGTCGGTTCGCAGCTGGAGCTGGAGGTAGCGGTGGCCTAAAGCAAATTATCAATATTGGTGCCCTATATATAGTTCGCTTGCGATATATTTTCCTAGTCGCCATCATATTTGGAGGAAGCTATATTATCATATCACTAAGTACATATATAAACATTTTATTTGTACATAATGAAGCACAGCTTGCATTTCCAGGCTCTTCCTGGGATTCAAGCAATGATCAAAAAGAGACTTTCAGTGAGAGATTTACAATTAGAACTAAAGGCTGCAGTATACCAGCTCTTAATCCCTATGATGAAGACATCAAAAGATTTGTAGAATTTCCAAGTGATATGGAAGCATGTCCTGATAACAATAAACCGTTATTAGACAACAACAGGACTCACATATGGGTGTTGCAAAAAAATAAGAAATATTATAATGTGAGCCATGATCAAGTTTTGTCTTGTTGCTACAAGGCATTTAATCGACCATCAGCTGTTGGTGACATTGCATCGCCTGAAATCGACGATCGAGTACAATATAAAGATTGTGTATATTTCGATGATTTAATAAAAGTAAATGATGAATTTGTACGAGTTTTATGTGATTCAAATGGAGTGGAAGCCTACCAACAGTTCTTTCTGTTTGCACAAAAGAAAAAGTTCATGTCTCATAATGCCAAGGAAATCGCAAGTAACAAGCAAGCCTACAACATTTTAGTCATGGGAATAGATGCGGTTTCCAGAATGAACTTTCACAGGACGATGCCAAAAACATTAGAATTTTTGAAAAACAAAGGAGCTGTTGAATTACTTGGTTATAACAAGGTTGGTGATAACACATTCCCGAATTTAATACCATTGCTGCTTGGCATCAAAGAAAAGGAATTGAAAACTACATGTCTACCATTTGATAAATTAACATTTGACAACTGTCCATTTGTGTGGGAGTGGTTTAAGCAGGCCGGTTATTATACAGCTCTTGGAGAGGACTCATCGAGCATTGGCAGCTTTAATTATTTAAAGTCCGGTTTTGGCAACACCCCGACAGATTATTACCTCCATACATTTATAAATGAAGCTGAATTAAATTCTGGAAGAGTTAAAGATTTTAACTCATATCTCTGCATGCACGATAAATTCTTTTTTCAGGTATTATTAGACTATATAGAAAATTTGACAATAACACTCATGTCTTCAAAACTATTTGGATTTTTTTGGGAAATTACCATGAGCCATGATTATCTTAATTATCCAATGGTGATGGACTCAAGCTACGAGTTGTTTTTCAACAAACTAAAGAAATCGAAGTATCTGGAAGAAACAATTGTTATACTTCTAAGTGACCACGGCATTAGATGGGGCGACATAAGATCCACAAAACAAGGACGGTTAGAAGAAAGACTACCTTTTGTGCATATTTTATTGCCACAATCGTTTCGTGAAACATACCCTGCTGCATTTAGCAACTTACGATTGAACAGTCGACGACTTACCACTCCATTCGATTTACATGAGACATTAAATGATCTTGTAGATTTAATACATATCAAAGATGAAAGTATAAAATTTCGAAGTAACGAACTCTACGCTTTTAAGAGAGGTATTAGTTTATTTTTACCCATCCCGGATAACAGAACCTGCGAAATAGCAAGCATTGATGATCATTGGTGTACTTGTCATAAGGGTAAAAAGATATCCATAAATAATAATGAAGCATTCGAAGGGGCTACGCATTTGGTTCACCAGTTAAATTTTCTACTTCACGATCACATTCAGTGTGCTAATCTCGCCCTTGCCCAAATAATTGATGTGACAGAAATGGAAGTGGGAACGCCAAATGAAGCCGAAATAGGTTGGCGCGAGTTTATGGTGACAGTACGCACTACACCAGGAAATGGAATATTTGAAGCGACACTCCGGCAATATAAACACGATTGGACACTCACTGGAACCATCAGTAGACTCAATCTTTATGGGGAGCAAAGCCACTGCATACATAACTATCAATTGAAATTATACTGCTATTGCCAATAATATTTTTAACTATACAGTTAAATGTTTTTGTAAACATGTAAAATACGTGTAGGCCTTATTTCATAGCAATTCCAGACGTAGTATAAAAACTGCCGTTTCATCTGGATATCCTAAATCTGTTTTTAGATCGTTTTTATTATTTTAATTTATATTCAATTACGAACCATCAAAATTAAATAAAATATTAAGCTAGATTCATAACATGCGTGTCATAAATAGTTGAATAAACAAATGCAATGATAATGTTTAACTATTAGTATATTATTTGGGTACTTCATAGAATTGTTAAATGAAATGTTTTTAAGTTAGCTAGAGTATATTCGTTCTATTCTATGTTAAAAAAATATTATGTGACGCAATGTACCTTTTAGGTTTGTTGTTGTTATCGGTAACCGTCTGGTCTTAATTATTTGAATTTGATGTCGAAAAAATTGGATTAAAACATGATAAATTCCGTAAAAAATGTTTTATTCAATACATAATTTTAGCGCAATATCAGTTAGAGAAATCAGTATACATCTTTCTCGTTCAAATAACTTGTGCTCCATGCACTTAATGTGCATCCATGCTGGCAACCCTACTGCACATTGCAGTTGTCAATGTTTCAATTTTGACATCTTTACAATCGCCTTATTACAAAAATAGTTGTTAGGAGTGTCGTACTTAAAGTATTTCTGAGAAATGCGTTAAATTTAAATAGTTATCTTAGATTTTGTCAAAATGGCCCTTATTTTTAGAATTTTATACAGAAACAATCGATATATTAACAACACAGCGATAACCACGAAATGGTGTTTTAAAACCCCGAATCCTGCAAGAATTTTAGCTAGCGGTATATGTTATCAAAATACTTTAGTAAAATCCTTTCCTGAGAATAATCAGATTAGATTATTTACTCCAGTAAGATCATGTACAACACAAGACAAAAGCTCGAAACCGTTGTCAAATGCAGAACCAAAAAAAGGACTGGTCCAAAGGTTTAAGGAAATGTATAGGAACTATTGGTATGTTGTGTTACCTGTGCACATGACTACATCCGCGATATGGTTCGGAAGTTTTTACTATGCTGTTCGTAGGTGAGATAATTTAATATATTTTTATTTTGTTATTTAAATAATTTAATTGCCCTGCATTGCATTTGTCTGTATTTTGAAATAAAAGGTGACATAAACATCGCATTGAAAGTAATGCTAACAGCTAAGCACAATGTAAATAAATATTAAATTAACTTAACTGTCACAAATATTAAAAATGGTAATGTGTTTTATACACAAATATTTTACATTCCTCTAAATTTGTCCACAACTATAAATATACAATAGTCAATTTATGTTAGCCACTAGCTTGTTAACACTAATAACTGGGTTTTTAGCCTTTGATTCTCCATAAATCCTGATCAATTTAATATTGCAAAATCTGTTTAATTTAAGAAGAGATACATAGTGAAAATAAAGTTTCTTCCTTTAACCATTGATGTTGTTAATTATTAACCAACCAAATTCATAAATAAATATTAATTTTGTCAATTGGCAAAGTCATTGTTAAAATTGTTATGATATATTAGTAATTTTATGAAATATCAAGTACAAAGAATTTTTGTTAAGATAATTATTTAAATCATTAAACATAAATTATGGAAGACATTGATGAAGTCATTAGTACATTAACATTGACCTGTTTCTTGTTAATGAATATGAATCTTATGCTGTAAGATTCATTTCAATTAATTTATTTCAATGTTTTTAGTCAAAGTTAAAAACATTTAATCTTTCACTTTGCTTTATTTTATTTAACATAATAAAAGTTTATTAAAAATTAATTGTGTAACTAGTGGAACATGCATCAACCAAATACCTATTTATTCATTTATAGGATGCAAAAAATATAGACAGTGGGAGTATAGCATATAGATATTACTGTTCTGTTATTAAACTTTTTTCAGTGGTGTCGACATCATTGGTTTCCTGGAGTATTTGAATGTCAGTGAAAAACTATTATCACCATTAAGAGATTCAAGTGCAGGTTATTTTGCCCTTGCATTTGCTTGTTACAAATTGATTACACCTTTACGATATGCAGTCACTGTTGGTAAGAATTTATTATTATTTTTATAGTACTCATAATGAAAATTACTAATTGAGTACAAAATTATAAAATTTTCATATTACTCAGGTGGGACTACTTATGCCATCAGGAGGTTACAATCTCTTGGCTGGATAAAACCAGTACCTTCAAGAGAACGGATAAAGGAGATGATTCAAGAAAAAAAGGAAAACCTTCAGGGTCGTATTCATGAAAGCAAACAACATTATCAAATTCAAATGAGAGAGAGGTACCCAGGTTATGGAAGAGATGAAAAGGTACAAAAAAGAAATGCGCAGTATTAAACACAAAATGAAGAAGATGTAATTTATAAATATCCTTAATACTTTCCAATGCTCCTGCAGTTTTATCCTAAAGATAAAAATGTAATTGACTTATTTAAAGAGGGACGATGGATCATAAAATACTGTTATAATTTTGAATAGTTTATTGTTCATAATATAAATATAAAAGTAATCCTTAACAAATTGTATCTATTTTTTTAATTTTTAGAAAAACAATTACATCAAAATTTACAGATATAAAACAATGCTAACTAAATTAAGTACCTACACAACAAGACAGCACAAAACTGGAATGTTTTTGTGGTGCAGGTTTCACAGTGAAATGACAATTGTCTGACAAACTGGACCCAGGTGTGCTGCCATGTCTACTAACATTAAATTAGTAAATGCATTTAAATAGAAATTACAATGTCATTGATGTTTTTGTGACCCATATGAACTTTAATATCACTTTTTACCTGTATATACCTAAAATTTGACATATTTTAAATAATTCAACTGTTTCTGAATTTTTCTATTTCCACTCCTTATTATAAAGAACTTAATTAACCAACCCTTACCCTTAAAATTTGCACTAAACCCATGACTGAAGGTAAAATCATCAGTTCTATCCATTTTACAGGAAATTAAAGCAAAGTAAGAAAAATATTGTCTAATACTATCACAAAGCATCATAGGCAATCATAATAATTGATAGTCAATGAATCACAATTATAATACAACTGCATTATCCATGCAAATACCCTTACCAATAAACATGAAACTTTATCACCTATTTATTATTGATAACAATTTTTTCCAGGAACAGTATGATGTCTTAATGATTCCTGTAAGTTATAAGATACCCTTGTTATGTCAGTGGTATATAAGTTTTTATCAAAATCTGCATGCTAAGTAATATCCAACTAACAAGTAAATAATTATAGCTAACAGTATTATCCAAATAAGCCCTACATTAAAGCCTTTCTTTAACATAAACATAATTTGTTCTTGTACAATATCAATGATGTGGATCAACTCTCTCTGTAAATAAATAAGCAGTCTTAACCCATATACTTGTATGAGGCGGGAGACAAATGTGGTGCTGGAGGCATTCCAGGGCCTGTAGCAGCACCAATAGTAGCCAAGTGACAGGCACGGCACATTAATTTTCCTAAAGATATAATAATAATTAATAAAATAGTGATGAAAATTGATAGCCAGTGCTTAAACAGTTCAACTTATAATCTAATTGTCATTACATTATACCATTTGCCATTTTAAATACAAAAAATTGTGCCCTATGTACAGCTAAAATCTTCATTTATATATTTAAAATAGTTCTAGTGCCAATATTTCCCACAGCATGGAAAAAAAATTGTAATTGTAGTAATTATTAATTCTATAGGACCTGGATGACCGACTTTTGCTTGGTATTTTTTTAGAAAACATGTTTTTTATTAATTATATTTAGATACGAATAAGAAATAGCATGGACATAATAATAAAAAATAACTGCCATAAGTCTTGTAAAGTTCAAAAAGTTAAGTTATCTCAAGATTGTAAAGCTCGTCTAACCCTAGATTCAACTCTCTCTTCGATCCTGTTACTGATTCCTCCCACCATCATTTTGTTTCAAACTGTGTGATTTGTGTCTTCTGTATGTTCTATCATTGTCTGTAGAAACCTAATAAAACCTATCTCCACGCGCTATATTTTTTTTTTTCTGATGCGAATATAGGCTTTATTGATTAAAGCAACCATGACACACATATATTATAAATAAATTTGATTGAAATTGATTTTTTGGTCTAAGGTCAAACTCATTTGTCTTATTGTTTGTTGCTTAGCAACGCCATCTACTGCAGCATACTTTGTATAACCGGCATTTTCAAAGATGAAACCTAACTAGATCGATTTATCGCCCCCAAAACCCTCTGCATGTAAAATTTCATAAATATTGTTGGAAACATTTCCGAGATTTTCATAATATATATACAATAATTGCTTGTTTAAACATATTAGATATATGTTATCAGTACTAAACAGGTAGTCCACTCTTCACCAACCTTATTAGGTCCAATATGTGACGGTATAGGCCCATAACAACACAAAGGGCTTTTTGCTGTTTATTAAATATAAATTGAAATGTGCAAATCTCACCAGCCAGTGGGTAACAGCGTTTATCTGGTTCATCGGTCAGTTGCATCCCACACACGCAGCACATATAGCAATCTACATGGAAATCCCGATCCATCGATACAACACGCACTGTTTCATCGGTACCCTCTACTGGTGTGATACCTGCAATATATGATGTATATGCAACATATTTATTTTAACTCAATCATTTTATAAAATAATCATCAAATCTGTTATATTATCGAAGATTCTGCATAAAAAAATTAATCTTATTGGTAAAGATCATATAAGCAAAATATCTTTAGCTTATCTAAGCTGTCAGGACAGCTTTTAAAGAGGTGCAAATAAACAAAATAAGATTTTATTCTTTGTCTAATAGACTCGTTAAAATTATAATAAAATTTAGTGTGTTTAAACCTGTATACATATATTTATCACCAACTAATAATATGTTGAACGTGAAGATTATTTTTATACCTTTGCCACAACTAGCACATTTTGGTGCAAACATACGATGATAGTCATTGACACAGTAAATTTTGTTATCCACATCAACAGTAAATGGTACACCATCCAAACATTCATTGCAAATACAGCAGCGGAAACATCCCGGGTGATAAGATTTGCCCATTGCTTGCAAAATCTGCAAAAAAATAATATCATTTACACAAATCTATGTTACAATTGATTACATCGTCGTAAATGCTGTTTAATCTTACTATCAATGATTGATTGATTACACATGACACTTTCTTTTATTCTGAAATATAATAGTGATACTGCAAACACATGCATTTTGTTTCATTAAGTTCTACATTTGCACTAATTGTCTTGTTAAGGAGTACCTAGTCTTACCAATAACTTTGACTAACGTAACAAACTTTCCTTTCAAATTATGAGTTTCCTGGTACATTATATGGAAAAATAGTATATTATATATAAAAAGGATTGATCTAGCATGAATTATCATTCTATATGTAATTACAAATGTACTAAGCAAAGTCCTTACCTTTGGTTGGTTAAAAAGAATAACTTATGTTCTAAGATCTTACCATTTCCATTATCAAATGGCCACAGATTGCACATTTCTCAGCAGTTTGTTGAAATCCAGAATACTAAAAAGAAACACAAATTTTATAATAAGACTTAAGAATAAAAGTTTTTGTGCAAATCATTTGAGTTTAAAAGAAATACCAACCAAGTAATCTTCCTCGCAGTAGACTTTTCCATGCACATTGTAAAAAGCCTTCCCACGTAATGCACGACCACAGGAGCAGCAAATAAAACAGTTGGTATGATACAAATTGCCCATCGCTTGACATGCCTGTCCAGCTCCTGTCACTCCCCCCCGACATGTGTGGCATATTCCTAAAGAAATATATATATGCTGTACAATTATAAAAATTGAAAATCAATATAAAAGCAGCATGGCTAGTTTATGTAGCTCCGTGTTGCCCTTGTCTGATACAAATAGTATGAAAGATATTGTTCCTGGGTTCCTTACATATTCATTCAAAATTGTAACATATACAATAAGACAATGTAAATAATATTTTTTTTTGTCTTATTGTGAATGTTACTTTTAAAACACAATTTAATGTAAATAAATTTATTAGAGTCTTGGCTCTAATATCTTGTAAAAATCTTTGAAACTTGTTTGATAAAGATGAAAGATGGGCCAAATGCATTTTTATAAAAAAAATTATTTAAGAATAATAGGGAGAGGCAAATGAACATGTGGCTTTCTTGATATCAAGAGATCACTATTGCTCTAGAAAATTTAAAACATTGCATGAATAACAGGTGTGTCATTATACAATATTTTGTTAGTATTTCTTTTATCATAATATTCAAAACATACCAAAATATTCCCCATCTTCATCCTGCCTTTCCATTTCCTCTTCAAGCTGCCGTGTAAGTTCTTCAATTTTCCGCTGAGCCTCACTAGGGCCAGGAGGCCGAGGTGGAGTAATACTATAAGGCAGGAGACTTTTTCCTCTTCCGCCAGAACCTCTGGAACCAGCTGATACTTGGGATACAGAACTTGGAGTAGGGCTGGGTGCTGGAGATTGTGCTGGGGAACAAAGGGATGTTAGCCCAGATACTAAATTTCTAGATGCAATTGATTCAGAGGCAAGAGAAACATTGTCCCTTGTGGCTGCGGCCACTGCTGCTGCTGAAGCCCCACCAGTCATGCACACATAATCAGAGCCGTTGGTGTCATCAACTATTTGCATCCTATTGTTAAGAGGAGACTTTATATACCCTTCATTAACTGATGCTAAAATTGGTGGTTTGTCTTTAACTAGACCATTCCCAATATTGGGTTTAGGATGAAAGAATTTTGGGGCAGGTGTTAATGTTTGCACTTCTGTAGCAATGTTTGCTTTAGGTCTTTGAGCACTTGGTGCAATTGATGCATATATAGCTGTTGAAGGAATTGTGACCACTTTGTCATCAAAACTAACTGTATTATCACTCTTTAAAAGGGCACTGACATCTGTGTACTTAGGTGGTGCAGACTTCATTATGGTGTAATCTCCACTGTGATTGTTTTGAGGTTTATTGTAAGAGGAAGAAACTTTTTCAACCTTTGTTTTGTCATTAGTCATATGTAACATATTTCTGTTTAAGGTGGAATTTGGTACTTGAGGGCCAGGGATGGATCCTTGTTGAACAAATTGCTGTTCTTGACTTTGTTGTATCTTATAATCACCTTTTTTATCATTATCAGAACAAAGCATGTTTTCATACACAGATGGATTTAACTTTGTCTTGGAGTTTACTGGCACTTGAGGTTGAGCTTTGCTATATCTGGTGTCATAATATCCGTCGGAAACAGGAAGTGGTGGTCCTTGTTGGTATATTTGATGGTAATAAGGCGGCTGAGGTGATCGTTGCTCTCCGTAATAATCTATGTTTTCGTAAACAGGTGGAGGATACTGCGTGTTAGTATTTCCCGGTATTTCATACAAATCTTCAGTTTGGTAACTTAAGGACCTCTGTGAAATACTGTCGATTGATCGCGTCGGACTAGAAGGTAGAGCTGCTGTATTAATATCACATTTATTGATCGAGGCAATTGTCTCCACACGTTTCGGTGTCGCAAATTTTGACGCCGCTATCACATTTGATCGTTCGTAAAAACTGTAGTCTTGACGATTTATTGGGGCGCTGTTCAACGTAAAACTCTCTATAGCCCCAACAGGCCTGGCTTTACCGACAGTACTTGTATTGGAAGTAGTAGCATTGTGCGCTTGCTCAGTATCGTTCTCATTTTTGTTCGATATTTTTAAATCTTGCAATCCCAGAATACAGCGTTGTTCTTCAGCGTTGCTTCTTCGCGATGAATCCATAATAAAAAAAACGAATGTAATCTTATCTCAACTGAATAATTAATAATCGCTAGAAGAAACAAAAATGAATCATGATTGTGATCTAATGAGATATTCAACAAAACAACAACCGAACGTATGAAAGATTAAAAAAAAAACAAAAAATAGTGACGTACTTGGTAAATTTAAATCTCGGTGCTCGACGACTAAAAGGAGTCAAAAGTTCAAAGTAGCGTTTACAAGCGAATTGCAGTAAAATCGGACTGAATTATCAATGTTTTTAACAATTAATATCTTTTTGTATTATAAAACCTGTATCTGTATATATAAGTAAGTAATTTACTTTAGTAAGTATGTTATATTTTTACATATTCTTCAAAGAAATATGCAGTTTGTCTAATACATTTAGATTGGATTGGCAAGAAAAAAATTATGACGTAACGTTTTATGGTATCAGTGGTTAATAACTATTGTTATAACTATATACCCAGACAACACAATGACTTTCGTAGGCCAGGATGTACATGAGCAAATTAAATTCGTGTAAAGTGTCCGTGTCGTGAGAGAATCTTGGCGGATTGCTACCAACACCAACCATTAAATTTATTTTTTTTATCACAAGCACTACCGATGTCCATCTCTAGAATTGTTTTGAGGATTTTCATTTTCATTATTTTTTTGTTTCTTATTTTTTAACCATGTAATTTTAGGTATTTTTAAATTGTATCGCAAATTTAACAAACTATTAAACACGCACAATTTTCAAAAATTATAAGTAAATAATGTATTTAAGTTAAGTTACAGCGATAATCACCCGATATTATTTCTTTTGTTCTTTGTCACCAAGTAACAAACTTAGTCAGTAATACTGGGTTAATATATATTGACTTTTGCAAAACTCAGTCCATATACTATTTACTCTAACAACACTCAAAGAATATATAATCATTTTTAACTTTTGACAACACTTACATAAATATATGCATACGCCATTTTGTCACATTGCTTACAAGCGTTTGATAATAGGTGTGAAAAATAAAACTATTTTGTTATAAATTGTTTCATGATCCTTAGTGCAAACTAAGTAATAGTTGTATATTTTATTAAATATCTGTCATAATGTACGACACTGAAGATGATCAATTTGAGGAGGAAGATAACGAAGAAATTTCATCGGAACTGTGGCAAGAGGCTTGTTGGATTGTTATCAATGCTTATTTTGATGAAAAAGGCTTAGTACGGCAACAACTAGACAGTTTTGACGAGTTCATACAGATGTCCGTGCAACGTATAGTAGAAGATTCTCCTCCTATAGAACTGCAAGCTGAAGCTCAACATTCTTCCGGGGAAATAGAAACACCACCGAAATATCTGTTAAAATTCGATCAGATATATCTGTCAAAACCTACCCACTGGGAAAAAGATGGTGCACCATCTCCTATGATGCCTAATGAGGCTCGGCTTCGCAACTTAACCTATTCTGCGCCCTTGTATGTCGATATCACGAAAACGATTGTAAAAGAAAATGAAGATCCGATTGAGACACAACATCAAAAAACATTCATAGGTAAAATTCCTATAATGCTGCGGTCCACTTATTGTTTATTAAGCAATTTAACTGACAGAGATTTAACTGAACTAAACGAGTGTCCACTGGATCCTGGAGGTTATTTTATTATTAATGGATCTGAAAAGGTTTTGATTGCTCAGGAAAAAATGGCCACAAATACAGTGTATGTTTTTAGTATGAAAGATGGCAAGTATGCTTATAAAACTGAAATTCGATCTTGTTTGGAACACAGTTCAAGGCCTACATCAACTTTGTGGGTAAACATGATGGCTCGAGGTGGCCAGAGCATCAAAAAGTCTGCAATTGGTCAAAGAATTATTGCTATTGTACCATACATTAAACAAGAGATACCTATTATGATAGTTTTCAGAGCTCTAGGATTTGTGGCTGACAGAGATATATTAGAGCATATTATATATGATTTTGATGACCCTGAAATGATGGAAATGGTCAAACCATCTCTTGATGAGGCCTTTGTGATTCAGGAACAAAATGTTGCCCTAAACTTCATTGGAGCTCGTGGGGCACGTCCCGGAGTGACAAAAGAAAGGCGTATAAAGTATGCTCGTGAAATTTTGCAAAAAGAAATGTTACCTCATGTTGGTGTTTCTGATTTTTGTGAAACTAAAAAAGCCTATTTTCTTGGATATATGGTACATAGACTTCTGTTAGCTGCCCTTGGGCGCCGTGAATTGGATGACAGAGATCACTATGGAAATAAAAGATTAGATCTCGCCGGACCCCTGCTAGCATTTCTATTTAGAGGACTGTTCAAGAACTTACTAAAGGAAGTAAGGATGTATGCACAAAAATTCATTGATAGAGGGAAAGATTTCAATCTTGAATTGGCTATTAAAACAAAGATTATAACTGATGGCTTACGTTATTCACTTGCTACTGGCAATTGGGGGGATCAAAAGAAAGCTCATCAA
This sequence comes from Meandrusa payeni, assembly GCA_029286785.1. Taxonomy (NCBI): domain Eukaryota; kingdom Metazoa; phylum Arthropoda; class Insecta; order Lepidoptera; family Papilionidae; genus Meandrusa; species Meandrusa payeni. The sequence goes on along the minus strand of JAGSMX010000012.1, from coordinate 4,939,523 downwards.
GCTAGAGCAGGAGTATCACAAGTATTGAATAGATTGACCTTTGCTTCCACTTTGTCACATTTGAGACGTGTCAATTCACCAATTGGTAGAGATGGCAAACTTGCAAAGCCCCGTCAATTACATAACACACTATGGGGTATGATTTGTCCTGCTGAAACTCCAGAGGGTGCTGCTGTAGGTTTGGTTAAAAACTTAGCACTAATGGCTTATATTTCAGTAGGAAGTCAACCATCTCCAATTTTAGAGTTCTTGGAGGAGTGGTCCATGGAAAACTTGGAAGAAATTGCTCCATCTGCTATTGCAGATGCAACAAAAATATTTGTAAATGGCTGCTGGGTTGGTATTCACAGGGATCCTGAGCAGCTGATGGCTACTTTGAGAAAACTAAGACGTCAGATGGACATCATAGTATCTGAAGTCAGCATGATCCGTGATATCAGGGATCGTGAAATTAGAATTTATACTGATGCTGGAAGAATTTGCAGACCTTTATTGATTGTTGAAAATGGAGCTTTACTGCTGAAAAAAAAACATATAGATCATCTTAAAGAAAGAGATTATAACAATTATGGTTGGCAAAATTTAGTAGCTAGTGGTGTCGTTGAATACATTGATACATTAGAAGAAGAAACTGTAATGATTGCTATGAGCCCCGATGATCTTGCACAAGTTAAAGAATATGCTTATTGTACAACATATACGCATTGTGAAATTCATCCAGCTATGATTTTGGGTGTCTGTGCATCTATTATTCCATTCCCAGATCACAACCAAAGCCCAAGAAATACATATCAAAGTGCTATGGGTAAACAAGCCATGGGTGTCTACATTACTAATTTCCATGTAAGAATGGATACTTTAGCACATGTTTTGTACTATCCACATAAGCCACTTGTAACCACACGGTCCATGGAATATTTGCGTTTTAGAGAATTGCCAGCAGGTATTAATTCCATTGTTGCTATTCTTTGTTACACTGGATATAACCAAGAGGACAGTGTTATTTTAAATGCATCAGCAGTGGAAAGAGGATTCTTTAGATCCGTGTTTTACCGATCATACAAAGATTCAGAATCAAAAAGAATTGGTGATCAAGAAGAACAATTTGAGAAACCTACAAGACAAACTTGTCAAGGAATGAGAAATGCTTTATATGACAAGTTAGATGACGATGGCATCATTGCTCCAGGCATACGTGTTTCAGGTGACGATGTTGTAATTGGTAAAACAATCACTCTGCCAGAAAATGATGATGAGTTGGAAGGCACAACAAAACGTTACACCAAACGGGATGCATCAACATTTTTGCGTAACAGTGAAACTGGAATTGTTGATCAAGTTATGCTAACATTGAACAGCGAGGGATATAAATTTTGCAAAATACGCGTCCGGTCTGTTCGTATTCCCCAAATAGGAGATAAATTCGCTTCTCGTCATGGTCAAAAAGGAACTTGTGGAATTCAGTACAGGCAAGAAGATATGCCTTTTACTTGTGAAGGCATTACTCCTGACATTATTATTAATCCACACGCTATTCCATCACGTATGACAATTGGTCACTTGATTGAATGCATTCAAGGTAAGGTATCATCTAACAAAGGAGAAATTGGTGATGCAACTCCTTTTAATGATGCTGTTAATGTGCAGAAAATATCATCTCTACTACAAGAATATGGGTACCACTTACGTGGAAATGAAGTTATGTACAATGGTCATACTGGTCGTAAAATAAATGCTCAAGTGTTCTTAGGTCCCACATATTACCAAAGACTTAAGCACATGGTAGACGACAAAATCCATTCCAGAGCCAGAGGACCTGTTCAAATTTTGGTAAGACAACCGATGGAAGGGAGAGCTCGAGATGGAGGTTTACGTTTTGGAGAGATGGAGCGCGATTGTCAAATTGCACATGGCGCCGCTCAGTTCCTGAGAGAGCGACTGTTCGAAGTATCCGATCCTTACCGTATACATGTTTGCAATTTTTGTGGTTTGATAGCAATTGCAAATTTGAGAAATAACACATTTGAATGTAAAGGTTGCAAAAACAAGACTCAAATCTCCCAAGTGAGATTGCCGTACGCAGCGAAGTTACTTTTCCAGGAGCTTATGTCAATGAACATAGCGCCGAGATTGATGGTGGTAAACTAATTATGGTAATAAAAAGTTTGATGTAAGTTTTATGAATAATTTTCGAAAATAAAGTCTAAAAAAAGTTTATCATGATTTTTATTATTACAAACTGACAACATTAAATGCAGCTTAATACAACGATTACACTACAAAATTGTACAATAAACTTCATACTTAATTAATTTATGATATATCTATATACTCTGCAGGTGTTATCTGCACCAATTGAGGTATATGAATTTAAAAAAAGCACAATTTTAGCAACAATGAATAAATACATTTAGAGATGTTAACATGAATAAACTCTATATATAATTTTATATAATCAATAATAAAACTCACATTATAATAGGAATTATGTGTAAAACTTGCCTATTTGAGTTCATTAAATCACCTATAGATATATCAAAAACTTTTTCCTTGGAATAAATAGCAAGTAATCAAAATATATGGTTACTTTAATCTTAGAATAGAAAATCATAATTTAATATGTACTTCATTCAATGACCATACAACATTCATAAACATGCTAATAAATACCTAGCTTGATAGTGACTAAAATGTATTTCTTTTGCCTTGTTCTTGTGCAAGATAATAAATAATTGACTAAGCACATCTGTAGAAATTATTAACATTACAATATAAAAAATGCCACTAAGTCCATTTCATAAGTTATAGCAATATATTCATAAATATCCCTATTTTAATTTAATATTACATAAGAGAGCATATAAAATGTTAAAGAAATTAAACATATAAAAATTATGACGTGCACCATAGAAGGAAAGTGCTGGTAACGAAGAAACAATTTATTGTGCTGTAACTAATTGCTGATATTATTCCATATTATTGTTTAATATGATTATTCCACAATAATTTGTAGAAGAGGTTGGGACTTTGAAGCACCGCTATTACTCTTAAGTTACCTAATTATCCGTTACTGTACAACTTACGTATCTATCCAAACGAGGCATAAGTGCAATTTATTAAGGTTTCACGTTTTGTAGTCTATTTGTAATCTCTTATAGTTTTTAGAATATTGGATGGCAGCACAGACTGGTGTCGGAGACACTATCAATAATGATTAATATGCATTCCCCTTAATTAACTATTTTCCATAGCTTCTTTTTATCTATAAAATAATCCTTAAGAATTTTATCCTCTGAGTTTATACTCATTCCGGTGCGGGCAACGCTCTTTGTTCCTCGGGCTCTTCCTTCGGCCTGGTCCATTTTATCATGGTCTCTGGCGAGCGGTACAGGAACACCAGTTTCGCGAATAAGTCCTCCTCGAGCGCCAGTTCGAACGCCTCCCGCACCTAGATAATACACATCGTTAATACGAAAGTCAAAAAATGGTGTATGTTTTAGATCGTCTTTCCTTATAAAAGAACTGTCTTTATTACTGCATATTTTCGGTCATGTCTGTTAAGTTTAATTATTGTAACAATAATATTAAATACATAAAATCGACTACATAATGAGATATGTATATATAAAATTATTGATAATCTGTGGAGTAAACAGAATTAAAATATTGCTATTTTAATGAATATTTGAGGGGAAGGTAGGAGGAGAGCTCTCTCCGTCTGTATTTCACAAAGTTGCTGTATGCCTACTACCTAAAAAATGATAAAAAGGAAGTGAGAACCTATTTTATAAGTGAACGTGAGTTATGTTCAACTCTCGTTATTGAATCTTAGTAAAATTTATAACTGACAAAAAAATTTCGCCCCGTTTTATTTGATTGGAGATTGGTTTGTGATTTGAGTTGTGAGTATATTAATACGTATGGTGTGGTACGCACGAGATATATGTCGAGGCAGAGCTGCAACACGCGATCCACATTGGGCAGGTCGTCGAACATGATCTTGGTGTAGATGCCGGAGAAGAAGCCGCGCAGCACGCGCGACGCCAGGAATACGAACGTCGTGTACAGCCCGATGATACTGAGCACAAACATTGATTATAATTTTACTTCTTTTGAAGGATTTCACCATCATATAACATAAGTGTAAAATGAAATTGGTGATGGTGAAATTGAAATCACTGAAAAATTATTAGTAGATTTTATAAATTATTTCTTCGCAATATATTAAAAGATTGCATTCTGTGTGCTCAGGAATTACATAACCTAATTTCCCAATCTACTATATCCCGTTCTACCTTTGAACTACAAAATGCAGTAATGAGGGATATCCCCCAAACCCGAATTAAGCACTGGAATAGTTTGCCCGCGTCTGTCTTTCACTCCGATTACAATATGGATGTTTTAAAGAGTAGAGTGAATAGGCATTTACTAAGTTAGGCGGCTTTACTAACCGGGATTACATTTCCACATATCATCCATCAGGTGGGGTCGTGGTTAAATAGTTGCTTATAAGTATATAAAAGATAATATTCTGATATAATAGAGCTCAAAATGCGCCGCTTATCAGATGATCAGCTGGTTTTAAATACTCACCCTCCAGCAGAGATAAAATTGAGTGTCTCCGGAAACAACTTATCGTTGAATGTGTACATGACAAGCATGTCACAGTTGTTCATCGGTATCGATGCCATCGGATCCTGGAGGTGAACAAAGTTATTTATATCTGGCAAAATCTATATACACATATAAACAACACAATGTAGCTAAATAAAAACTAACCTATAATAAAATACAAAATGTTTAATTTGGTATAAAAACATCAATTATCGCTTATTTATTTAATTTTTCATCTCTCAAAATCCCTAAAGTTTTTGTCCGTTTCACAGAGACATAAAAGGTGTTGTTTAATAGCTTTTTATAGCTTATCTAAGGTGATTTTTATGTGTAAAGTCACATCGTAAATAATAATTTTGTTCTTTATTTTTATATTAAGGAAATAAGGTATAGGAGAATCTTTTTACCCTGGTCTCGCAGCCTTCGCGCACTCTCCAGTACATTGAGCCGTCTTCCCTTTCCAGACGAAGCTCCACGTTGCGGTACAGACGGCTGTTCTCATCTAAATGTTTAAGCGGATATTTTACAACAGGAACGGGGTCAGTTCTCATTTAACAACTTCTTGAAGGACACCGAGACGGAATGATTTGACAACCTTAACTTCGTCGTAACCTTAACCACGTTTAATATTTAATATCATGATGAATTATGAAAATGAAGGTTACAGAATGTTAACAATTCAAATCAAAATGTGTACATGTTCACGATAGGAAAATTGAATATTGTTCTATCGTAGCGTATACATTTTTATGCTATGGGATAAAACGGGTTTGAAATATAATAAGAACAAAGATAACTGGCACAAGACAGACTTTAAAGGAGGCGTGTAGTAGAGATATATTATGCCGTTCTTCACGCCAGGGCTGTGCATTTGATTTTTTTATTAAAAATTTTACAATTTTTTTTAAACATTCCATAACAAGAGATGGTACACGTCATTACTGGTAGGTTTCAGTCATCAACGTTATGTTTCACACTCATGTTTGTAAATGATCCCGCAACATAGATCTACATCTATGCCATATAACTTCCCACTTAAGTTATGTGAAGTCTGCCAATCCGCACTAGGGCCGCGTGGTGGACTTTGCCCTTATACTCTCCTTACAGAGAAGGCCTGCGCCCAATAGTGGGACATATATATTATATATATAAAGGCTGTAACTTAACTATTGAAACAAATTACAAAATTGATTTGTTGTTTAATATTGTTGTGTTGTGTATTGATTAACAATTTATTAGCAAATATATTTACCTTCATCTGTGGTGAGTGGCATCAGCTGGTAAGCGGGCTTCGCTGCTCCTTTATTGAACACTTTTACGAATTTGGGGAAAAGCGTCTTCACGTGTAACCTAAAATAAAAAAAAAAGTTATTACAGAAAACGGTAACTATGGTCTTATTGCTTATGGCCATACCATTGCAGGGAAAAAATCACAAAAGAAATTCTTAAAAGGATAAACAATTAAGACAGATTAAGACATACAAACAACGATCCACACAAACCCATATGCAAATATTCTCCGATTCCTGAGTATGAGGTCTAATTACTAATTCAGGAGTCAGGGACTTCATATATTTATGTTAAGAAACATTTGAATAAATTCTTCCATATTTTTTTTTATAAAAAAAACATAAGTACCAAGTGTCGGGGGAGGAGGTCCCGGTAAGCAGCTTTAGTAAGGTCTCGCGCTCGGGGTTGGGCTTGCCGTCCGCGAAAGCATGCAGCTCCACTTCGCGGTGGTCTTCCATTGTGGGCGGGTTCTGTGCGTTGTTGCTCGGGTGCGTGATCACGTACGTAAATTTCACCGTCAGCGACGAGTCTACATATTTGGAACAATATTATACATATTATAAATTATAGCATTAAGTATATGCGGGTAAAATTGTCGAATAACTCAATGTCACGCCATCCTCTTTTAATAATTTATCTTTTATTGGAGAGGATGTACATCAAAGATAATTTGATAAGAGTTTGGTAGCGTTTAACGTTTGATTCGATTTGAAGTCAGTCATAGTCTTTACTCGTAAATAAGTTTACTAGTACTTATGGTTAGTTATACGTATAAGTAATATTATAAAAAAGATGTAAGAAATATAAAAAGCCATGCCTAACGTTTGAAGCAATTAAATACCAAACATACACAATGAATGTTATATTTCAAGATTTCACTAATATATCTAGCAAGGTAGATAGATACAGCAATTCTCTATAGCTTTCCTCCAAGCATATTAGGGTTCCACAAGAATTTTTTAAATTTATAACAAACTAGCGTACACAGCCAAAGGCTAGAATTGAAGAAGCCAAGGGCTAGTTTGGGTTTATTTTATTTAAACAATAATATAAATACATCATTAAATATTTATATTAATTTAACTCTCACAATATATTAAATTATTAATTTCTCTCCGTATTCATTCTCTTCTCGAACGGATGAAGATTACCTACAGCCATGTACATATCAGTAAATACAATGTCATTCTTATCATAAGGGATTTATTTTACTTCAATATGGTTCATAATGACGTAAATATACACAACGCATGTGTCAATACAAATTTGGGTTATAAAACAATAGAATATCATGATTAGTAAATAAAAGCTGTATTCGACTAAGAGCTCAAAAAGAGGAGTGCTCTGATCGTCACCAAACTTTACAGGATTATTCGCCAGGTCAATCTGAAGATACCCTGAAAGTTTCATTGAAATCGGTCCTATCGTTTCGGAGCCTAAATGGAACATACCAATACAATTTCTCTTTAATATATATAGATACTGACTGGAGGATGCCTCCCGCTCGAGACGCGCCAGCTCGGGCGGCGAGATCTCCCACTTCATAGTGGAGTTGGGGTTGATGGTAATGACGGCCACGTCATTGTACATGTAGTTGGAGAGGAAGGTCTGCGCCGTGCGGTCGCGGGCGTACAGGTTGCTCAGCTGCGTGTAGTCCTGCTCCGTGTAGCTGGCAACACAAAAAAATATTGTAATTATTGTATAAAAACTTTTTGTACGTAACTATAATGGATAAACTACACTATTACTATCGATACATATTTTATTTGTAGGCCTTTTACACATATTTATTTTTATATTTCTTATATCTTAATTTTGTAAATAAATATAATAGAATAAAGCGTACCGTTGACCAAGAGTTAGACATATTACGGATGTCCATTTTGTAACGGTGCTCGCACAATTCTTTCACTTCTAAGCGTCAATAGCCTAATGGTTTAGGGTACGGCCTGCGAATCGTAAGGTCGTGGGTTCGAATCCACCATTCGACTAATACCGTGAACCATGTCCTAGCACAAGCTTAAGCTTAGTTGGAATGGTTGACAAGATTGTTAGTAATATTTAAAAAAAAAGGAAATATTGCTAGCTTTCTTTTTTTCAACAAATTATAAATTATACATGCATGTTTGTAAGTTTCGACTTATGACGTCACTCTCTTCTTTTTTATATCGCTATCTGGTTTATTTACATTCCCCTCAGTATTCCAAAAAGTATCTCCATACCTACCCCCACTCTCACTTTTGCGTCATAATTTTTCTACAAATGTTAACATCCTATATATCTTCTTGCTATCGAAAAGCGAAAGCTGGAATACCTAGGGCATATAATGCGCAATCCCAAATACGATTTGTTACAGCTTATAATCCAGGGAAAGAAACAAGGGAAAAGAAATTCGGGAAGGAGAAGAACATCTTGGCTTAAAAATCTACGCCAATGGTACAATAAGAGCACACGTTGTTTATTTCGTGCTGCTGTGTCGAGGGTCCAAATCGACATGATGGTCGCCAACCTTCCATAGAAGATGGCACCAAAAGAAGAAGAAGCTATCGAAAACTGAATATTACTAAATATTTAGTGCAGTTTCCATAAAGAAAGTATTCTTTCACATTATTAAATAAGTGTACTTTGCATGAATATGATATTGAATAATGAATATATGATAATAATATTCTATTAAAAAGATATAACAGACGAATTGCCCTCACATATCGATGTTGTGCGACTGCGCTGACATCTGGTACACTGGAAGGAACGGACCGATCCGAATTTTGACAGTGACGTCGGTGGGCGGGTTAGGTTGACCAACCTAGAAAAATACAAAATAAATAAATATTTTAATACTAGGACTCTGATCCAATCTATTTTGTCATTATGTAGTTGTATTATACTCTAGTTATATATTCATAGTGTATACATTATGCTCATTTATTACATGTTAGTGGCCGAAGAAATAGCCATGTTAGCCATACCAATCACAATATTAAAAAAAAAAAAAAAAGCCAGTCTGCGCTAAGACAACGTGATGGACTATGCTTGAAATATATTCTTTAGAGAGAAGTCTTGCCGTGGAACATGTTAATTTGCTGTTAATTTACACACACAAGTACACACTTTTTTTTGTAGTTTCTAAGCAAGTGCTTGTCTACGATCCCACCTGATGTTAAATGGAAATATAGTCCTGGATGGTAAGACGCACTAGCTTACCGTGTTACCGAATGCGAAGAAAACTAGCGGGAACCAGATGATCGCAATAACGAAAGCGAGAACCCCTCCGCCCAGGATGTACTTCGACGTGCTGGACTTCTTGATGCCCCGCGGCTGCGGGAACTCGTCCTCCACGTACCGGGAGCACTACACGCAAATGTTTAATTTAGAATTAATGTTGAGCACCAAATAAATTTATTTAAATAGCTCCTTTATCTTGAAATTCCTTAGTTTGTTTTCGTTAGGATTTTATAGAATGTCTCGGAGTTCAGAGTGCTTCTTGGCAAAGGCCTAAAGATTCACCAGTTTGAACATGCTGTGAGTTTTAGCTCGTCCTCCGATGTTATTCGTTGTCGACCTTTCCTTCGTTTGCTATCTCTACCATTCCTTCAAGATTTTGCTCTATTTGTCCGAAAGATAAAAACCAAAAGACGGAATTCAACAACTAGAAAGAAAACAAGGAACTAACATACTAAAACATTAAGCGTCAATAGCCTAATGGTTTAGGGTACGGCCTGCGAATCGTAAGGTCGTGGGTTCGAATCCACCATTCGACTAATGCCGTGAACCATGTCCTAGCACAAGCTTAAGCTTAGTTGGAATGGTTTACACGATTGTTAGTAATATTTCTGAAAAAAAAAATATTGCTAGCTTTCTTTTTTTTAAAAAAAAAGGGAATCTTTCTAATATGAAGCTTACATTTGTACGTTATTAGCGCATATCTATCATTGCCACATAAATCAAAATACCCGAGAGTATAATATTTTCTATTATAGATAATTATTTATAAATGAATTACATGTAGCTTACTTTAAGTAGAAAAACGCTTGCAAATATATCTTCCATTTTAAGCCAATCTAGAAGTGTCATGGAGGTGTCCGTCCAAATCCAGTCCATTAGAGTACGCAGCTCGAATACAAATGGCACCGCCATGAATCTGAATAACAAATACACATTAGCTATGATTTTAAAATAATTGTTGTAAGGAACACTATCTACTATAAAATTATATGACATTAGTACAAATACATTTTTCTCCAATTTTCTACAAATTTTATACTTTTATGTCATATTAAGTGTGATGAAGTCCAAAATCGTCTCACTGAACTAACCAATAGCCTGCATTAAGAAGACTCAGTCAGTCACCCGACTTAATTGACAATCATTTTATGTTTGATATGCGTTATTTGCGTACTCGAGCGTACATGCGTGTGTATATGACAAGAAATAAATATATACTCAGATATATTTACATTCTAGATATGTACAGCTGACCTATTTCAAAAGTTAATTCCTGGTGCGTAAGACGGACAATGTTCCAGATGAATGGAAACACCGATTGGTAAACATTATTCGATAAATTAAATTTTAAAGTTAAATTTTTATGTTATTAATTGATATAAATATTTACATTTATATATGAATGCTAAAATTTTTAAATTGTGACGGGATATATTGGCACTGACCCCCTGAAGAAGATCATGTTGAGGAAGTGGTAGGACTTGCAGAGGAAGTTGCCGATAATGCGACGCGGATAGCCGCAGCGGATCTGGTAAGCTGACAGCAACAGATAGACGCATTTCACCATGTACCACATGGGAGGTGGCACCAAAGCGTTGAAAGTCCTGTGAAGGCAAAGAAAATTGTTAAGCAGTAGAAAATTGTTAAATACAGTTTAATCTTTGTAGTGTGTTGTTTGCTAGACAATAAAAGTATGACAATAAAAGTAAGCGTCATTAGTTGGTCCGAATCCGCCATACGACTTTCAACGTGAACACAAGCTTAAGCTTAGTTGAAATAGTTAACAACAATGTTAGTAATGTCAGTGAAAAAAAAAAGAAAAATTTCATTGTAACTGTTATTGCACTACAAAGATATATATTTTAAGTTATATGTATTGTAAAACTTGGTAGAATCAAAAGTATTGTGCGGCAACGTACCGCTCAGTGATAAACGGCAACACAAAGAACATCCATATGTGCACGCCGATGATGAGCGCGTATTGGAACAGGATCTTGCCGAGCATGAACTTGCGCAGGTAGAGTGCGCGGTCGATCACGATCAGGGCGAACTGCAGGATCAGCATTACCAAGAACGGGATTGGCACTTTGTTCTCCTCCAGGTAAGCCTGCACACCACCATCGCCTTGGTGTGTCTGAAAGATTGCTAACATTAATAAAGTGGTAGTTTTCAGCAGATCAATAAACATACGGACAGATATGAATATACTGTTTTAAACAGAAGTATTTTATTACGTGTTTATGAATTTCCGTACAATGGAATTGTGATTGCTTATATTTATTTGAACAATACTCATTGAATAAAACTGAGAGCATATTTTTCCAATTAAGAGCCCTTCCGCTTGTCTTAGAGGCTGTGGAAATTTATAACTACAAAAAGGCCTAAAGTTGTTATAAGAACTCACCCCGAATGCGGCAAAGCCAAATATGACGACGAGGAAATTGAGAAAGTCACATAGGAACATGTACGCGTACACGTCGGCAGTGACGCGCGCGCCCGGCGCCAGCATGCGCCTGAAGAAACGTTGCGTGGGGCGCAGGTACCGCTTGAACCTGCAAAGCCGTGATAAAATATAAATAAAAATAATAAGCTCTCACGTCCTTTTTATTTTATCGGGGTAGACATAAAAGATATAAAACGTTACGAAAATGGCTGTCGTGATTTACACATACTATGAGGCCCAAAAGAATTGTTTTTGTAATATTACGCAAGAAATCAATTTGTACGTTGTACTGAAGACTGCCAACTTCCAATGCTGTGACGTTAGTTACGTGAGTTTTAGGGAAAAATCCCACAATTTAACCCCACTTTCGCCTAAGAAGCAAAGTAATGTCTAAACCTTGAAATTAAACGACAGGAGGTGAGTCTATCACCAAATGAAATAGATAATGAAGTCATTTTTATTAACATAAAAATCCCAGAAACGGACAACACTTGAATAAGCAGCTTTTACTGTTATTATCTTATTTTGTTTTTACAAATATAATAACAAATAGAATATGCGAGTATAATTTAAGAAGATACATACGACAACAACAACACTTGCGGGTAATGTTTGTACGTTTCTTCTAGTGTCGTGGTGACAGCAATAATTGGTTCCTGGTCATCGTTCACTCTGGAAATAAAAACTCTATGTATTGCCCACTTGGGTATACTTATTAAATAAAATTAAAGATACATTTGCTTATAACGAAAGCTTTAATCATTTTTTACAAATTAAGCGTTATCACAAAAACATCAACAATGTGGGGTTTTGTTGATAATGTTTATATTTGGGGTATGAAAACAGAAAGCGCTTCTTTATTTCGTAATAGTAGATGAACATACATACAAATATGAACATGCCATCGTCTGTTTCAATTTTATGTCCGGTTAAGGAAGACCCAATATAAGTCCGGCCCTGTAGTTCTGGGCTCTCAAGAGTAAGACTATGGTATCCCCTGCCTGTCGCTGAAGGCGACTAAAAGGACCTCGGGTTCACTGGGCGATAAGGACGAGGGCCTTTGTCGTCCGCTATGATGGACCCGGGAAGAAGGCGACATCGGCTGGTCCGTGTCGCCTTGCACTACGAGGGCACAGAGGGGGAGGGAGTAACCTCCCTCTCCTGGAGCACAGTGCAGAGGGGCTCCGGTGCGTTCCACTGGAGATCCCGGAGCCCCTAGTCATGCACCGAGGAAAGGGGCACCGGGGAGGTTTTAGTGGGTAAAAACCTCATATAACCGCCGAATTCCCCAGAGAAGGAGGGGTATTTTTCTGAAGATTTCCTCCCCATTAACAAAAAAAAGACCCAGTATAAGTTGTAACATTAAAACCAACAAAATATATTATATTTGTTACAAGACTTCCTGAAGATTCCCTGAAGGTTGCATTGAAATCGGCCCAGCCGTTTCGGAGCCTATATGGAAGATACCAACACACTTCCTCTTTTATATATAAAGAAAGATAGTAGGTAAATATATTACTTGTAGTGGTCATCGTCATTCTGTTTTGAGGGACCAGCTTCATCTTGTTCTGCCGTCTCGTCAAACTCGGGCACCGCTGTTATACTCATTGTAGTGCCCTGCCTCAATTCCATGTTTGTATCGGAATCGATTTGCCTAAAATTAAAGATATTTTAGTATTAATAACCCGAACGCAAAAAGATCTGCAGAATAAGTAGATCTAAAGTAGATAGATGGTTAGTAGATACTATTTTTATCTCCAAAGCGACTGCTAAATGTGTTTAAAAACAATAAAAAAATATAAACATTAAATATGAAAGACTAATATGAAGATTAAATATAACACAATTACATGTTTGACCGGTCAAAATTTGCTATCAACTTATGTCATTAACTATGTATAATTTTACCTACTAGAATATCAAAAACAAATATACCCAACGAATTATACAATTATGATTTAGATTCTAAATACACAAAATAATTTACGTAATAAGAAGAGAATTATACATTTCAAGTGACTAGACTTAAAATAAAACAACTTTGACAGATTTTAACGCGTTGTAATATTATTCTTGGATTTCCGCTGTTCTCAACACTTTACAGCGGTCATTTTCACTGAGGCGATTAAGGCGTTTGAAAACCCGTAAAATGTAGTTTTATTCAATAAGTAACATTCTCATAATTTGCGTAATGGGGTAAGAGAAGTCTGACTATATCTGTTCGACGTCTACTTAAAGAGCCACAATATACAGGAATACGTTTGTAGTACAATCGTGAGGTGTTGCGCCGGCTGCGGAGCGCGCGCAGGACACGCGAGCGCAGGTACGAGAGGCCTGTCGCGTGCGACTCAAAGTCGACCTGCGTGCCGCGCGACACGCGCTCTCGGTGCGCGCTGCGTGCGGCGCTTAGCGACGCGAGCAACGCCCACAGTCGTGTCGCGCGCACACCACTGTCTGGTCCGCAAAATATGCATGTACTGCTGTCTACTAAGCGCTAAATATGCATATACGTACATACATAAATACGACGTTTCACTTAAAAGTTCCCTTTTGAAGTAAATCTTCTTTACGTAAGACTTGGGCAGTAACTTGGTGAATTCGTGATGAGAGCTCTATGAAAAGTGTGATCGGGCGAGACGGCCGGAATTTTAAAGGGAGAAATGAGATAGAAAGAGAGCGAGTTACGTTTCGTATATTATCGTAGGAGCAAGAGAGTTTAGGAGTAAGAGAAGTTATCAGTTATTATCTCGTTTTTTCATTTAGACACAATTTACATTAGAAAAAGGGTTTATATGTGAAAAAAACGAAATAACGAATAATTTCCTTCTTTTTTTACACAGTAGCTTATAGTATCGCGGTAGCATAAACCTAACAAAATCCATTATATAAAAAACTAAGTAGTAAGGACACTAACGGGGCGTTGTGCTCGTGCAGGCGGAGGTACTTGCGGCCCACTTCCGCACCTCGGCCCTCCACGATGAGGCGCGTGTCGTCGCCGGACAGCTCGTACTCCGCGTCCTCACGCAGCTCTATTTCGGGAGTGGACTCCTTCCACAGTCCCAGTGATTTTAACATGAACCTGCACAATTCCATAGATAATTTGACAACTATACATGTCACCGTATAAATATATCACACACTCAATTCTATTCACTTGCGATTATTAGGTCGTATGTCGCCGCTCAGTAACTAGGTTAAATATATAAAATTAAGATAGCATTTATTAGGCCATATAGATGGCGACACCAATTACATTGGTTCAAATGAGCTTTAGTAAAAAGTGAATACAAAATACTTTTTGTGCTACCATGCTGCAGTCGTTCGTACTTGGTTATATAAGAGACGAAGGTAAGTATTATAGGAACCAATATAGAAATAATTCAATACCTGTGTAAAAATATAATAAGCAGAAGCAATAAGTCGTAGAGAGCGTAGTTGTATTTTCGTTCGATGCCGATGATCCTCGGAGCCGTGAATGGCATATTGGCCGGTATCGCTTTCTGGTTCCAGGGTAGGATCTCGAATTGGAACATACTCTTTATGAGTACGATCACCTAGGAAGAGATACATTTGGATTAAATATAATATTTTTTTTAAATATTTTGATGATGATGATTTTTATATGAATGATTATAAAATAAATCGATAACATTTCGAGTAGCATCAAGCGATGTCTGAAATACGATTTCTAAAGATATTAGAAGTAAAAAACAAATAAACGTAATTCAACAATTACATTTTCTAGATTTAGTTAGAATAACTTAGTACATATTATACTTGAAGGCTAACTTTTGAACTATATTTAAATAAAAGTAATTTTATTCAACAATTTAAGTAAAATATAGCAATGGTTACCTCTGTGTAGGCTATCAACGTGACCCAGAAAGTTTTGGTTGGGCGTGGTATGGTCACTGTGCCCCACAAGAAGACCATAAGCGGCAGCGGTATTGACAGAATCGTCGCAGACTGAATCTATATAAAACAATAAAATATTATGCATATATTTACTATGTATAATTTAGACAAGAAGGTAAATTATATTTACTTAAATATTGTAATAACATGGAGTGCCAGTTTATTCTGTAATTAAATTTTCAATGATACTATCCTAAAGTTAGCACAATTTAATTCTCCTTATTTTTTTTTCATTTTATTTTGAATTCATGATGTTTTGAATTCGGCTCTAGCCGTATAGGTATGTCTAATATCCATATTATTTTAAATCTTTACTAATAACTTTGACACTGGCATGTGGTGTACCACAGACCCATTGAAGTGTTGATAATTAAAAAAAAAATAAACTGTGAAATAATCCGTAACATTATAATGGTAAACCAACTAAGTTAGGACATAGAAAGGATGAATGAACAGAGAAGGAAAAATGTATAAAGTGACAACCAGTTGTAGGTCGATAGAGGGCGCTCTTAAATGACGTATGACGACCAGAGTGCCGACGTTCTGAAAAATGGGCTGTTATAATAAGCAATTGTGTGCGTAAATGTATGAATTAGGACTTGTTATGTTATAATGTCAACGAAAGAATATTTTCAGATACCTGGTTGATAAAAACCATAATGTAGCAGACAATGTCAGTATGTGCCAGCACGGCGTACCACAGCGCATAGGCAAGGTGCACCACGGGCGACTTGTCCTGCTTGAACATGGAATCATCTTGCTCTTCCAATGTGGTCACGTCTTTACTGTAACATCATGCATATGCGTTTAGTAACACTTGAACATAAAACGCATGCAAACATAAAATGCAAAACGTGCAAAATACATACAATAATTCGAACAAATGCCGCTAGAAGTTGCTGTAAAAGTATATTAAATTTGTGGGAAACAAAAAGGAAATGTAAATAATACAGAAACAACATTTATTCCGCAAAGGTAAGAGAGTGCTAAAACATTAAGGCAAGTAAGAATACTTAGGATATGGTCTTACGTTAGCCTTACTGTAATTTAATACAGTGTAGGTCTGCCTGAAACTGAAATTCTTGTACACTTTGACATAAACATTCTCTCTTAACACATCAGGGTTTTAAAGTCAATAGAATACTTACATTTCGGCGGCACTAAATGTAAGAAGGTTGTAACATAAAGGAAAAAATATATAGAAAAAATGAGAAGAAGAGAGTAAAATAAGCCAAGCCCATCCCAAGCGACGACATTTATTGTATATAATGGAATTTAGGAAGTAATAATATTTTAAAAGTAAATATATGATCGAAAGACAGATTTCGCTAAGAGATAACTTTAGGTAAATTACAGAAAACTCAATCTTATAAAAAATGTTTTGATGAAAGCAATATATATTGTTGTAATAGATAATTGATTAATTCTATAGAGATAGCTTAAAATATCATATATTGTTTAAATTTCTTTTACAGAATAAAATAAAAACATACACCAAAAGCAATGTATATATATAAAAAAAATCTAAGTCCAAAGATATTAACGAAATCTATCCCATAGATATAAATAATAACAAAGCCTAAATTCCATCAAGACAAAGTCCAACTCCACCTTTCGGTAGTCTGTAAGCTAAACGCGCTCTCGTGTTCGGAGGTGTCGTCGGAGGGCGCGGGGGAGGGCGCGGGGGAGGCGGCGTCCAGCCCGCGCTCCATGCTCGGCGCCAGGATGCGGATCTCCGGCACGCTTATTTCGCTTAACTTACGGCTGCAAATACCCCCCCTTTTGTGTCAAACCGCGAATTGTTACTTAATTAATTCAGTGCTTGTTTATAAAACCAGCAGCATTGTATTATTTTGATTAAAGTCATGTGAATAGTTTGTCAGAAGAAAAAAACAAGGGGAACAAAAATTTCGCTGGTGCAACGGTTAGACTCGTCAGTAGCGAAGGCGTGTTCAATTTAGCACAAGGTTAAGGCTGTTTTTACCAATCAGGAGATCGTTGTACAGTGGAGGATTCAGCTCATATTATAACAGTTCACCCGTAACGTCAACGTGGACAAAAATGCGAAAAATTTCAAAACAAAATGAAAAATAAACGCATTTATTACCAATAGTAAGTATTGGTTAAACTTGTTTTGGGCCTTATGTGCAAGCACTACTTGTATTAAAAATCTAATTAATTTTAATCTAGACTTGGCGTACCTAATGAAAATAGATGATGTACATTATAGAATTCGTATTAATGCATAAAACATGTAGACACGTTGGTAACGTATCTACTTATATGTTTTGTAAGGTCTATCTAGTTTCTGAAGATAAATTAAATGCGATATTAAAAGCAGAATACAAACCCCATCTCAACAGAAGACACTTGAAGATGCTGTTCAGATTGTTCTGTCTCTCCTTGCATACTAGGCAGCATGCGAAAATATAATTACTAGCTACAACGTTACTCTACAAACACTATAACATGTCTAAATGCCGTACAATCTACATCTATCCTTTCAACATGCAAATGATCTTGATGCAAAAATGTTCTACAAATCAATGAAAATTCAAAGCATTACATAGAAGATAAATCATTCTATAATTCTCTACATTCTTGTTGAAATCGTTCTATTGTTCAGAAAATAAAGTTATTGGCTAAGTAATTAGTAATTCCTACAGATAAAAAATTACCAAGAAATCTAAATTCAATAGATCTAAACATGCAATTCTATATCTGTAATATGTATATAATAATAAGTCAATTTACTATCGTATTATCAAACTTACTGGTGCGCTAAAGTTTCCGGTAATGGCTCCCAGATCATTTGAGATCCTTCCCGCAGTCCAATTCCGAATCCATCCTTTTCCTATAATAGATCATCTAATTATCATATAAGTTTTTTTGGTAAAATATCATGAAAAACTTTTTACACTACAAATTGTAAATATTACCTTAAGTATTTTCTTCTCTACGGACAGCGTTTTGGAAACGTAACGATAGTCGCGAGAGTACTTCATTAGGTGTCGCGTTAACGACACGAGGAAACTTGAAATGAAAGCCCACGCCGTCCTCGCGAAGCAATAGATCTTTTCGAGCACCGACTCTTTCTCTGTCAAAAGGATAAAAACATACATTAGTTACAGATATTTTTATAGAATTGAAATGAGAAAGACGTGGAAGAATTTAGATTTAGATTAGACAAAACCATCAAACAGCTAAAGATCTCGTACGTATCTGTAGGTCATATCCTACTACATAATAAGTACCGCCTCCTGCAACTATTATAATTACAATAAAATAGCAAGAAAAATGTAGAAGTCCTGGCTAAGAAGAGAGTTTGAAGTAAGAGTTTAGAAGACTGACTGCCGAAGAAGATAAAGAAAATAATAAACATTTTCAGCACCTTTTGTGTTATATATTTATGTTTATGCATGATATTATATTGGTGAGGAAACCTACATGTCTTAAAACAATTTTCTAAGTCATATGAAGTCTTGCAATCCGCACTAGGGCGGCGTGGCGGACTGTGCCCTTATACTTTCTTTCCAGAGAAGGCCTGTGCCCAGCAGTGGGACATATAAAAGGCTGTAACTAAGTAAGTAAAGTAATTATTGGATTATTGTGTTTGATTTGGATGTGACGAATGAAGGCTTCAGTATGGCGTAAAATAAAAAATCATTTCATATTAATGTACTCATATTTAAAAGCCATTCTTACCGGGTTCTGGCGCATAGTCGTCGATGTCAGAAGGTTGACGATCCCGCTCTGAGAGCTCCACGTCGCGGTCTTGGGTCACGTCTGCTGCCGACGGCGACGTAGATTGAAGCTGTATTATAATATTAACGTTTATCATTTTTAATAATAAAAAATTAAAATGTATGATAATATGGTATTCCTAAATTTGGAAAAATAATTTAAAAGCCTGGCCGCAAACTATTATTTACAAAATTCAAGCACGAAGTAACATCACTATTATTGTTCTATTTTTAAATATCCAAATTTACTTTGCCACCATCTCATTCGATATTAAAGTTGAAATATCAGTCTCAAGTGAAAACACAAGAACTTCTCAAATTCTTATTTACTCTTCTTTTGAAGACTGTTATAGTATAAATCAATGGAAGGGTTCAACCAAGGCAATTGCAATTGTGTTTAAAAACAACTACATTATGACTCCTTAATGTAGTAAAACAAAAACTTGTTTCTCACCCAGGGTTGACTTATGCATTAGTGGCATTCTCTACGTGTCCGCCTTTGTGAACTTAAGTTTTAGGTGTTACAAGTAAATTACAGTGGTACATGTGTATAGTGATGTTTCTGATAATGATATAAAAATACATTACACACATATGGTAAATAATCATTTTTTATTAAAACAAAGACAAAGTATTGCAGTAATAGAAACAAACAGAACAAACAAAAAATTCATGCATACCATGCACCATTAAACAACTTTTTAAATTTCTACTTACCTTATTGTTGGTCGAAATACTATTTTATGATAGATATACGAATTTTCAAGGGCGAGGGGTAAGCAAATAACTGTATCTCCAAACCATACCGTTAATTAATAAATTGGCTAATGAGTTACACTAATAAAAAGATGAAATGTGTTCTTATTTGTATTTCTACTTGTATTTTGTAAAAAAAAAACAGAATTAGAAAAACAAGTTAGGTTTCTACTTTTCAATTAATTTGAAAAAATCTATATGTAGAAAAGAGGAAGTGTGTGGATATGTTCCATATAGGCTCTGAAAAACGGCTGGACTGATTTCAATGAAACTTTCGGTTCAGATTGACCGGGCGAGTAATCCTGTAAAGTTTGGAGCACTCCTCTTTTTGAACTGTCAAACAAGCCATACGTCGTACTTTTATTTCTGACATTAACTTGAGCCCGATATGTTTTTGTATAAATGATAAGTATTATATTGTATTTACTGATATGTACATGGGTTTAGGTAATGATCTTCACCAGCTCGAGAAGGGAATAGAAGAGAATGAATACGGAGAGAAATGAATAATTTCTCTAAAATATGTTGTGAGAGTTAAATTAAATATTTAATGATGTAAGTTTATTGTTTAAATAAAATAAAGCAAAATCTAGCCCGTCGAAGCGGGCTGGGTACACTAGTATTACATAAAACGAATAAATACAGGTACTATTCTATTTCAGTCTATCACTAATTATTTTAATAGTTATGTACCTGATAAATAAACTTTAGTAACTAACCCCCAGAAATGTGTTTTAAGGACATGTGAGGCAAATATAAAAGGCAAAACTATATTAGTGTCGTTTACGAAGACATACAGAAGATAGCCTACTACAACCATACACAATGATAGTAAACTAAATAAAAATGTTTCTGCTTCTGTATCTGTAAAATAATTTAAACTAATAAATGGAAAAACATTTGTTACTGAAAATCTACAAATTAGATTGGATAGACATGATGAGATTCAGAAAAGATTATATTACAATATTGTTGCATTCAACTGGAAACTATATCTTTTAGGTTTAAATTAAAGTTCGTTCTGTTGAATTGACCATGAAATTCTATTTTTCATTATCCTTTTTGACACAAGTGTGTGACCATGGTCAAAAGTGTGTGATCGCTACTTTTTAAATAATTTATAAAAGGTCCTTTTAAGTTTGTAATTCATATAGCACATAATTGATGTTGCCTAACGAAATCTAAAACTGCATTTGAAGCGTTTACGTGCAATTAAGTTCGGCGTCGTTCCCCTAGTTACCTGATGCGGATACGAGTGCGGGTAGCTGCCGAGCGAGAAGTGTCGCGTGGCGCGCACGGCGGGCGCAGAGGAGCGGCGCGCAGACACCGCCCGCCGCAGGTCCGTCTTGATCGCCGTGGACAGTAGCTGCCGTGCCAACGCAACCGCGCTAAGCGCTAACCAACAACTATTGCTTCCAGAATTATATTCTACTCTACCTAATCATAGGCAGTGTAAGAAAACAAGGACAATTTAATCGGAAGCGGTACGCAGGACATATTGCCATTAGTCCTTTTGGGGCCACTAGAACGGAAATTTACGACCGACAAAAAACTTAGTTCAGCCGGTACGACTGGTGAATAAGATAATATAAATCCCACGAAGAAATTATTATTAACTTTGTATGTTTTTAGGACCGGTATATAATATGATGTGACGCAAGCGGCAGGAATCACTTTCGGCTTTGAGTTGATAATTGTGTTCTGAAGAGTATCTTAGTTCGTAAACGTACCGCAAATCAAGAGACCGTCTCATTGGTGTAACAACGCCGGCACAGAAGTAATTATGCCCTTTTATTATGTGAATACTTGACCAATATTCAACAAATTTAATTTAGTTAGCTGTCATTCTAGAGAAGGCAACCATTATTGTATAATAAAATTATAGGTTGTTTTTATGGGTGTAATTTTGTTACAGTAGCAGTTTCCAAGATTGTCTCTGTATATAATCGTAGAAATAAAATGAATTTTCTGGAAGCAATATGTGTTTGCTACAATAGAAAGGCAGTGCAAATTACTTCAGACATTATGTTAGTCACCTTAAGCATCCCGAAGCTAAAGCCCCGATGCCTCTTAATAAAAATATCTGCTATTATATCCCATCACTAATTAATAATATAACATTTTTTTAAAACATTTTATCCACGTTATAAGTATGACCAATTAGAACAGAGCATGCTGGATTCGTTAATCACATGGGACGACACTACAACAAACTCCGTTATCGTCACATTTATATTATTGATTCATAAATACCACAACCAATTACACCTCCAAATATAACAGACACAAATATTGTATATACTTTTAACTGGTTACCTTGCCGAAGCCCATTTCTTTAGGCGCTTCTTCATCAGAGCTGGAGTCGTCGTCTTTCAAATGCAAGTCGGTGTCATCGAACTCATCAAACATGTAGTAGTCCCCGGACCGGACAGCTGTGTACAGTTAAGTTCGTTCTAGCATACCATAGACAAAAAAATAGATGTGTCAATTGTGTTTCAAAGTTAAATATTAGCGTAACTGCTAGTTTCTTTTTAGTTATAGTTAAATATTATTTAAAAAATTGTCTATTTCGTATGTATTCAACCACGCTAATATTTTGTTAAAATGTGCAGTGTAAACTATTTTTAATTAATTAAATAAGAAATGTAATAATTTCAATATATATGGGAATTATAAGCTTATACGAATTAGCATATTTAACATAAAATACTACTATCAAGTATTTTCCAAATTAAATAGTGTATAGGTAGTGATTTAAAGTGTTTTTGATAATGTGAAATGTCTAGTAAACATGCAAAGAAACACACAACATGCCATGCGACGGTGCACAAAAGCCCAGAGCAGCATTCAAAGCAGTTATAACGCAGCGAGTGCTTAGGCGTGTTCTGTCTTGAGTTTGACACACGTGACATTAAAACTATTTACAATTTTTACATATATTTCGAACCAAGGAGTTCATATCACGATAAGACAGCTCCCGCCAAAACAATGCAACCAACTTGCCTACATACCATGACCTAGAAGCTCGACAGTTAGTAATACAATGTTAGAGCGATTATGTGTTCGAGACTGAACGTTACCCTTCTGATGGCTGGCGGGCGGCTTATACGGCGGTCTGTCTCGGGCTACAAGAAAAATGCACAGCTCAACACTACAGTCTCACACCTTAAGATAAAGCCCGCGTATCATTTAGCTTACAGATAAGACAAAACTAACAGCAGGCGTGCCTCAGGTTCCGGCTTGATCCACGCGGCGACGTACAAAAGTTATTACAAGCGGCGGTAACTGATTCGGGATTAGTAAAACCATTTGAACGGAATCGTTAATTCTTGCAGAGAAATTTAGGTGCTCCCATAAGGAATATGGACCTCGAAAACATGAAAACGTCTGTTCTCTAATTTTCCTAGGTTCATAAGGACTATAAATTCCACTTCCTTATTACTCAGAAGAGCGATTTTTCATAAGAGACGATTATTTGAACACAAAATAGATATAGTACGTTATGAGAAATGTTCCCACACCAGCCTTTTGTTAATATCGACCATACCTTCATGTCGCTTAGTGTATACACGTCTTCTAGGCGTACTAGCAGTCTCACTTCCTATATATAAAGAAACAATATTTTAAGATATGCACAAAGAGACCATCTGGACTATGCTTTACATTATTTACAATGAGAAACATTAAACGAGGTGTCCGTATTTATCGATGCAACTAAATCACATCTAAATTAAAGTGCACAATAGTTATTCAATTACACGTATGATGAGAGTTCGGTTCGGCGCGACTCGATTGCGATATGATAGAGGTCCGCTGCAAGATGCTCGGGCTGGCCACCGTATGTCTGCGACGTATGGGTGGGGGGGAGAAGACGGGATAAGACTCCTCCGGGCTCTGCGCCCGCGGCAGGAGATCGGATGACGGTGGAGATTCAAAGGAGATGCGCCTTGGTTCGAGATAGGCATCGAGGGAGACCGTCATCAGAGCGGAGGAAGGAGAGGGAGGACCACCTTGGGATACAGGAGCGGAGAGAGTGGGAAGTGTCTGTGGTGGGACTCGGGAAGGTGAGGGCGGTGGGGAGGCCTCGCTGACGGGCGTGTGGTAGCCACGTGGTGAGGCCGCGCTGTCTGGCGTGTGGTAGCCGCGCGAGGCTTCAGAGTCCCCGTGCACCAGCGGCACCTCCGACTCCCCTCCCTGTTGTGTTTCTTCATCTTCGTCCTCTTCTGGCACTTTTTGTTAGCAACGTAGGTTAACAGAAATATGACTTCCAGCTTATCAGTAATAAAGAATGTGATGCAAATTTGATAAACGTAATGTCAGTATTAATGTCAAGGATCTGTGGCTCATTTCATGTATACAAATATTTAAATGGTGACAGATAGACAATATAAACTTTTCCTGTTAGAATTTTACTTATTATTATCGTTTATCTATTGATAGATATGTCTGCATGTCACTATATGGCCACAGAGTTTTTTAATATAATATAAAACGCTATACAAATATTTATTTTAACTAATTTATGTAATCTTTAAAATTAAAGACTTCTTCAAATTTTTTAAGGTCATACAGGCTTTCAACACTTAACCATAAGAGTTTTATAGAATATATTCAAAATAGTAGCCAAACTTTTATAAGTCGTTATTTTTAATGTATTTTTTTTTTAATATATTGATAAAAGTAATTAGTTTACCAGCGTCATGCTGCAATGGCTCCTTGGACATCGCGCCTTGTATCTTCTTTTGATTAGCTTTGATCCTTTCCATTTTTACTTTGATTTTTTCCAATATCTTTATTTCTTGTTCCTCTTGCACTTGCATTTGCTTTTGTCGTAACTCTTCAATTAGCTCTGCTCCCCTGGTAAGTTCTTAAATGTTAATATTTACTTTAGTTATCCTTATATACTTTACATATCAAGAATAAATGGTACCTCGAGGCGAGTACTGTCGTAGCTTTACTCTCATCTATAACTCTATAGAAGTAATAACTGTGGAACAGTCGTCGTTGAAGAATAAGAAAAGCGAAGCACACGCCATCCCAGGCGAGCCCGATATCTTCTTGAGGTACTGAACACGCAGACTCCTGAAAATTTAATTTGCCAGGACCTTACAAAGTAATGAACAGAAAATTGCTTATTGATATTTAGAGCAAATAGTTACAAAAGTGCTTGCTGCATATGTAGTATTAATGATTATTATGATAACGGACATAGCAGAAAGTTCTCGAAGTGGCACTCAAAGTTAGGTTAGTTTTTAAATGTCCCTTAGATTATCTGTGAAATAGAAACCGATCGAGTCGTAGTTCGTCTTATCACCCCTCGGATCGGAATGCTTACGCGTAACATAGTAACCGACCAAGCTGAGGTAACCCTCACCGGGGGACCTAAGTGTCGAGTTACTAGCGATAGAGGTTAGGTCAGGCTAAGCAACCTAAGAGCTATGCCACTTCTCAATCCGGTGAAGCAGTCAAGGCCAGCTTCAGCCAATCTGTGTAGCTCGTCAAAATAAAATCGAAAAATATTTGTCTTGTTGTTGGTAAAGTTTAGAAAGTTTTTCAGAAATCCACTTAATGGTAACGAGGCATCCCAATTTATCCTCCGGTATATCTATGCATCTGTTTTCCTGATCATTTCAAACTTATAACAATATCAAAAAAATTTGACTTCAGTATCTTTTAAGACCACACCCCTTTCAAATGTCATGGTGAACCCTTGTCTGTCGTCGAGAAACTTTTTGAAAAATTGAACAAAAATACACCCAGGCAACGGTGCGTATTTGAATAGAGGCATGTCGAGTGTACCTTATCGTACTGCATCTTGAGAAATCGCGCGATGTTCCCTCCTGCAAACTTGTCAACGCACCCAATGCCGAGCAGCTGCACGAGCCAGCACGCGTGTTCCTGCATCACGCCGCTGAACATGCAGCCTGGGATCTGCAGCAACGTCTTCACCACCACCACGCACACGTTGTAGCGGAGCAACCATGACCACCTAGAGTACATTTATTAGATTATTTACATATAAGCATGAAAACTTTTAAACTATTCCCGGGGTGCAGGAATTATTTAGATGAAAAAAAAAATAGATTAATATATAATAATATTAAATAACCAGATGACATAAATTGTTTCTATCAATACAATAACAAAAACAAATAAAAGGCAAACGTTTGTCTGTTGCGAAAGAAGCAATAATTGAATATAATTGACATTTATGATGACGTATGGTCTGTTTGAAGTTGTCATTCGCTGGCAGAATAACTGAACGTCATTCCGATCAACCGAGGTTTTATAAAATCGGATTTTAATAACAATAAAATCTTTTATTTTATTTTACATACAAACATCTGTCAGTACCAACTCAGAGACCTACGTAGATTCATGCACAACACTTTGGTAAAGATCGTCATATGATCAAATGCAGAGTTTACAATTCCAGAAAGAACTTAAGACAAACATTTTTATATATATAAAAGATTAAAATAAAACTAAATATGGTACATACCATTGCAATATAGCCTCTTTTGGACGGAGATAAAAGTCAGTCCCTTGCCATAGGAAAATGAACGAGCCTATTAGGTAGCCCATTGAGAATAAATTCACGCGGTTCGTGCCCGTCATGAACATGATGGCCAAGGTCACCCATAGCATGCCTAAGAACACCATTCGTTTTATGACGTCTAACCACGACCTGCAATTCAGAACATTTGGTCATAATGGGAGCTACTGAGAGTTCATGTCCAACGTGTATATTGAATAAAACAATGCAATGATAGCTTTATAACAGGAGGCATGTGTTTGATATACATAAGTACGTAGTAACTACTGTACCAGATATTTCAGTCATTTTCATTACGATATAAAAATGGAGTAAAGTATATTACACTTTTATATGATGTAAAAAATCATTTTACAATTTAATTATCACCATCCAGTTGTTAATACAGACTGTTGACAAAAGTTAGTTAAAAAAAAATTAAAAAGACGAATTAAAAGTTTTCTATTGAAGATTAAAATATCACTACCGATCGTTTTAAACCGAGTGGTATATGGATCAAACGCTATCACTTTTTATTGAATTTATACATGAGCACATGTATGATAGGTAGGCAGGGTAGGTGAATCACACAAACCGACATAAATTGCAGACAGTGATTTTTTGAAAAGAAGTAATAATGTTATTTATAAAAAAGATGTGACGTACGTATCTACTTGTCTTTAAACAAATCTTATAATAAAAATTAATGCAATGTATGCAAAGCTAAATAAATTATTAATAATATTTGAAGCGTCAATAGCCTAATTTTAGGTTTAGGGTACGGACTGCGAATCGTAAGGTCGTGGGTTCGAATCCACCATTCGACTATTGCCGTGAACCATGTCCTAGCACAAGCTTAAGCTTAGTTGGAATGGTTAACAAGATTGTTAGTAATATTTCTGAAAAAAAAAGAAATATTGCTAGCTTTCTTTAAAAAAAAAAAGAAAAAAAAATACGACGAATGATATTTAACAATGATCGTATTACAACCCCTGTTAATAGTAATTAATAATGGCCTTTAGTCGTCAGGCATTGAGGTTTGTTATCGATAGCAAACTTGCAAAACACCTATTTTACAGTATACCACAAAGTTACATAAATCATAACATTCTCTCACCCAACATATCCAAGGAAATCAGGGACAGGGTTAACAAAGTTGGGTGTCTCCCAGTCCTTTCCAATGTTCTCGCAGTTAGAGCCGCCCGGGTACACATCGCCGTGCGTTTTCTCCAACCCGAACACGCGCAGTTGTCGCGCAGCGAACATCAGTAGTAAGTAATCGAAGATCAGTTTTACAGCATGCGGAGGCTCTGCCGGGTATGGCAGGTACAACCAAGAACGGACGTGTTTCATTTGCTAAAATATAAATGTTATTTAATTCTAATGAAATGAAAAGAGAGACGCTAGAGTCGCTATGAAAAAAAGACATCTGGAAAAATACTGTTCATACAATTCAATCGCCCAAAGTCACAAGTTCAGTCGTAAAGTGCTCAAAACGTCGGGATTTAAAAATAAGATGATATCAGTGATAAAATCCGGAAATATAGTTTTATTCAACATATATATTCCACTGCGTACATTAATGCCTACCCCAATGCCTTCCACCGTACACCACCGATTTTTCATTATTCACATATTCCTTATGATGACGTCGGTTTATCTCAAGTAACAACTTAGGTTCGTGTTTTGAAGGCTTTGTCGACTAGATTCCTTCGCTACATGACAAAACTGCGCAGAGATTCCCATTTAAAAATATTAATGATATTTAAATATTAAAGTAAAACGTGAAACTATTAAGTTGTAAAATAAATTTCTAAACAATCAGACCTGCGTATCACCGTTCCATGGGTACGTGATGCAGAGCTGCGGCAGGAAGCCCAGCGCGAGCATGTACTGCAGCGGCACGAGCACCGTGAGGCAGGCGGTGAAGGCAGGCCACACGCGTGCGAGTAACACGCGCCCGCACGACACCAGCACCAGCAGCCAGCCGGCGTACACCACGGCGTACAAGTCCATGCGCGAACCGATCACGCCCATCAGGCAGATAAGGCATATCTGTACACAGTATTAAACAATTTTAAACACTAATCACAACATATATTTTTAATTTATTATAAATACAATTTTACAATAAAGAATATATATAGAAAAACCGCAGTGGTTTGTCAGTAGCGTTAAAGTATCCGTCTTGCGTACCTAAATATTGTTTTAAAATGTGCTTAACGTTTTTAGGAGATATGCATTTTATTATATCTTGTGGTAGTTGGTTAATTAACGTAGGCACGATGTATGTATAACGCTCGCCGTACACATTTTTTGCGCCTATCGTATTAAACTGGTTTAGCGAAATCGACCATGTGCATATAGGTGTTACATTTTTGTTATTTACGCGTACAAACAAAATTAGGGCATGTATCAGTATATAGCTCACCATAATAATGCTAAATTTGAACCCATGGTTTTATTGATTTCTTATCTATCTATATATCTAAAGAGAAAGTGTGTGTGTTTGTTCCATATAGGCTCCGAAACGGCTGGACCGATTTCAATGAAACTTTCAGGGATTCTTCAGATCAACCTGACGAGTAAAGTTTGGTGGCGATCGGAGCACTCGTCTTTTTGAACTGTCAAACAAGCCATACGTCGTACTTTTATCTGTGACATTAACTTTAGCCCGATATGTTTTTTCTATAAATGATAAGTATGATATTGTATTTTCTGATATTTTCATGGGTCTCGGTAATGATCTTCACCCGCTCGAGAAGAGAATGAATACGGAGAGAAATGTATGATTTAATATATTGTGAGAGTTAAATTAAATATTTAATTATGTAAGTTTATGGTTGAAATAAAATAAGGCAAAATCTAGCCTGACGAAGCGGACTGGCTACGTTAGTATTGAATAAATAATCACACATTCGTCTATGTTATCACTGTTTCAGTCTTTGAGTAATTAGTTTTGTGCAATACCAAGAATATTTACATTTCGTGTAGCACTCTGGGGTGTATATGTACGTATTCTACCATTCCATCGACGTACAGACCAAGTACACAAACATGCACCTGATCTATGATTTCCACCTTTTTTATTTATGATAAAGCGTAGGTATGGATTGTATTATGCAACCAATATGTAACGGCATTTAATTATCGTTGCTAGTTCTATGCAAGTTATAATTTACAATGAAATAATAAATTATAGCCTTAGATATGATATCAGTAGGCTGGTAAAAAGGTACACAAGTGGACGTTAAAAGATATATAGAAAGATTTACCTCGACACCAAATTTGTAGAAACCGTAGTTGACAAAGTACTTAAAGCAATGCATTAAGTCTTTATCGGCCTCTTTACGCGTAATTTCCGGGAACATTAACTTATCTGCGCTGCGTGGTAAAAGATCTCGATCTCTACAAAAAAAAAAATAATGTATAAAAAATACATAACTAAATTGATCCTACATTCTTAGCTTCATTAATAAAAACGAAAGTGCTTTTGTAACAAACCTGATGTTTTTCTGTCGATACGTGACCAAGGAGTAAAACGTAAAGACGGCAATAAGCCCGATGTATCCTTTAAGCAAGACGGCCAGGGGGCGGTCGCGAGACGCTTTGTAGAAGCCAACCCACTCCGCGTTGTTGTACGTTGTTTCGTTTATAACATCGTTTTCTCCGATCTAAAATATTGAAAAGGAATTATTTTCTATAATTTTACATAATAAAAAAGTCTCCAAAAAGGTTCCAAAACCATTATTGGCACAAGTTTTTTCACAAAAATCCGAAACTCTTTAATATAAGCTAGGCAGTAAAGAAAAACATATATGACTATCAGTACTTATTATATATTTTAATAAATAATGATGTATAATGATATATTGTAATACTTACTGTAGTACAATTAACGTCAAACATGGAGTGCTTGATGTATTCAATTTGATATACCATCTTTGCCATTAGGTATATGCTAGTAAGAGTGGATATAAGAAGTATGCAGAAACGTTGCTTCCGAGAATTGAACAACAGAGCTGGAGAAATTATTAACATGATTGGTACATGCATGGCACACACCTGAAACGAAAATACATATCTAAGTAAACTATTATTTATGATAACGTACAAGCACATAGCTCTAATGAGCTAGGCAAACATCAAATTGTGACAACTTACGTTCATGACGCAGAGCAGCATGAGTGAGAAGAAGATGACCTTGACTAGGTGTAGGTCGAGGAAGAGAAAGACGCGTTCGGTGACGCGTCGTAGCAGGACACGCAAGCGCCCCAACATGGCCAGCATCCACGGTTGCAACGTGCTGCGGCCACGTGAAGCACGCGAACCACGATCAGTTGCGTACGAGCGACTGCGTGAAGCTTTCCTATTGGATGGTGATATTTAGTAGCCGTGGGAGCCAGAGAGTAGAGTGAATATGCACTTACTAAACTAGCGCGTACCATCTTTCAACTAAATCACCACTTAACCTTAAGGCAAGGACATCAGGTGGGATCGTGGTCAAGCACTAGTTTATACCCCATAAAAAAAATAGTAGTCTCTATAGCATAGTAGAAAATGTGAAAGAAAAAATATTTTAATAGAAAATAACCATTTTATGAGAGTTTATATACAGTATAACATCCATAACTCGAAAAAATGTTCTGTTCCTATCCTTTCCAAGGCGGGGCTAAAATCTCAACCACGATAAGTCGACATAATCAGTTAGGCCCTAAAACACTTTTGGGTAGAAACTGTCTATGTATAACTTAACTATAAACCTCTGTAACATGATTTTTGTATCTTCGTTAAAGTTCGACTTACCAGGGTTCTATAATGGGGGCCATAGGCTACAACGAAAGGTTTTTAATATTACCTGCGCAACGAGCGATCGGTAGGAGAGTCGTTCTTAGGATCTTCTACACTCGGCTCCGAGGCTGCATGCTCTTCTTCTAAAGGCAACGCTGGGAACTACCGACAGTTCATTTTTAAAAAGTTAGTAAAGTAACATTCTAGACAGATCTCTGTAAAGGGAGTATAAGAGTCTATGCCTCGGCCACGCGGCCCTAGTGCGGATTGGCGGAATTCCTGTGTCTTTTCTGTGATATTGTAATGAAAATTTTGTCGTGGTAGCCGTGGTAGCCCGGTGCCGGCACTAAGAAATTTGTTGTTGCAATTTTATGTGCTGATTTACCACGCCACGTCGCGACGAAACCTACATGTGTTAGTAAATTTTTCTAAGACATGCCAAGTCTGCCAATCCGCACTAGGGCCGCGTGGCAGACTTTTCCCCTTTACCTGTCTTTACAGAGAAGGCCTGTGTCCAACAGGGGCGACATGTACAAATAAAGACTGTAACTTTTACAACCGTGTTGCCGTGTCTTGAACAGTTCTATTTCGCAAGCCCGGTTTCGAAACGTAGTCAAAACGAAATGTTTAGACCTATTAATCTATTATACTATGTTCCCGAGCGTTCCTAAAGTCTGCCATTTAGTCGGTCTCCATCATACCGCGTTATTAATTCTTTTAAGTGGAGGTTCAAAAAGCAGATATCGATTGTTTAACTCTCTAATTGGGCCGAGTATAAAAGAAACTTATTTATAGTAGACGTTAAATATTTTGATAGTAATTTTCATACATCCTTCATTGTAGAAGCACCAGCTTGGCTCGGGCGACTGGACTCTCTAGCAGCACTAGTATTTGTTCTGTAAAATTGTAAACAGATTAAATTATTTGTGTGTAAGAAGAATGGTCTTACCACCAGCATTTTGTTTAAGGATGTGTAATTCTGCACCGGCATGCTGGTAAATAGTACTGTGCATATTTAAATGGTATCTAACGTACGCCAAAAGCATATGTTCGGTGCATAGCAACGCTATTTTGGGCGGTGCGTGTGTCTTACTATCCGGTGGGAGTCCTACGTTCTGTTCCTTTATTTCAAACTGGCACTTAATGAATATATTGCACCATATTTAAAAAAAAAAAGATATTTTGTGGTCGCTACAATGAGAAAGGTATTAAAAACAAGAACGGAACAACGGCACTCACCTAGTGTTAGGATCAGATAGCGCCAGAAAGTCTTTGTGAAAATAGTGAACCTGCATTATTGTGATAATGAGAAATAATGTAGGCGTTAACAACTTGACGAACAAGTCCGCGGGGTGATAAGGTTCTAGACCCAAATCATGCTGCCTG
Source organism: Meandrusa payeni (assembly GCA_029286785.1). Classification (NCBI taxonomy): domain Eukaryota; kingdom Metazoa; phylum Arthropoda; class Insecta; order Lepidoptera; family Papilionidae; genus Meandrusa; species Meandrusa payeni. The sequence goes on along the minus strand of JAGSMX010000012.1, from coordinate 4,906,825 downwards.
AAATGCAAAATACACCATTAATAAACATATTTACACTCTATATAGAGTATTTATGTATATATCTACATTATATACATAAATACTCTTACGTACGTACGTATTACTGCTCAGCATTTATATACAATAGTTATATACAGATATTTAAACATCTCCGTTTCGCACAGTGAACTAGTGTTAACCTTATGTTTAAGGGCGTTCGTCTTACGATCTATTGGTTGCGAGTTCGAATCCCAGTCAGTCGGCTTGTAGTAATGAAATGCCGTGTTTACGGTTTTGTAAGAAAAAAAATCACTAGCTATAAGTTTGTGCCTGGTGAGCGATAGACTAACGACCTGTCATATTGATTATGTTACCTCAATTGGCAATTGTAATAAAGGTCAATACAATGTGTTTGGGCAATGTAATAACATAATTTAGTTAAATCATATTGAATAAACTTACAATCTCTGGTTGATCAACAAGTACTTCTCTATCATTTTGGAGAAGTTATCGAACTGGTATACATATATGAGTATGAGGTTAATCATCGAGTATATGATGACAGTTATCCAAAACATATACATTAAGCGCCGCCACCAATACCAACTTATCTGTAAAGGAAAAAAACTTAATTGACCTTAGAAATTACCTAGACCTAAGAAAAGTACAGCCCTGTAGTTCTGGGCTCTCAAGAATGAGACTACGGTATCCCCTGCCTGTCGTAGAAGGCGACTAAAAGGGACCTCGGGTTCACTGGGCGACAAGGGTGGGGGCCTTTGTCGTCTGCCAAGGTGGACCCGGGAAGAAGGCGACATCGGCTGACCCGTGTCGCCTTGCACTGCAAGGGCACAGGAGGGGAGGGAGAAATCTCCCCCCCGGGAAGTGCTCTCCTTGACCACAGTGCAGAGGGGCTCCGGTGCGTTCCACTGGATATCCCGGAGCCCCTCACCATGCAGCGAGGAAGGGCCACCGGGGAGGTTTTAGTGGGTAAAAATCCCACATAACCGCCGCCTTCCCCCCAGAAGAATCTTTTTGAAGATTTCCTCCTCGTTAACAAAAAAAAAAGACCTAAGAAAAGTAACCATTTATATTTCTCTTCGGATACCTATCGTATAGTCATTGGCATATAATTTGGCAAGATTATAGCGTAGTGAGAGTAAGTAGTAAATACTCGGGAGCATGAACGCGTTGCGAAAGATTGCGATTGGTTGTTCATTCGGCCCTTTGCCCTTTGATTTATGAACCAATAGAGGAAAGAGACCTAAAAAAGGACTTCTGTGCATCTAACGACTCTTGCCAAGTAAGCTGCCGACAGTTTGGCATCTTAATCGGGAAAATACCAAAATATACCGATAGTCATAATCTCAGATTAATTGGAATAAGCTGCCAGGGATTTAAACCTCCAGGCAAATACATAACAACTAGGTGAACCCTTGACCTTGATTTAAAGCAAGTGTAATATATATTTTTTATACTAAATAGGCTCACGTTTGGCTTCTATCTCGCTTGATGGAAGGCGAAGAGAAGCTTAGGATGGAGCACGTGAACCTTTAAGGTGTCTGTTCACGTTGGACTTAAAAGTGTCCAGATTGTACCCGTATGGATAGACTGATCGCGGCAGAGTTTCATTCCTTAGCCGTCCGCATAAGGAAGTTGGGGGCAACCTGCTTCGTGCGTATTGATGGAAAGTGGGCTCAAGACGGTCATTAATCGAAATGATTCCGATGAATGATCGTCTTGAGCAAATTTAATTGGACAAATATAATAAGTACCTAAGGATGATAATTACGTACACAATTATTTCTGCGGTATGGATTTTCCTACGTCACTAATAATCAAAGTGATGCTAATAGATAACCAACATCTTACTTGGAACATAAGAATGAAAGCGAGGAATAGGAACATGTAGATAACGCGGAAGATGGTCATGCGGTCCCCGGTCACACCGATGACGAACAGCATGATGACGACCACGTAGATCCAGTAACGTGCGCAGGCCGCTCGCAGCCACGCCCCCAGCGCGCGCAGTAGGCGCGAGCGCGGCTGTTCTCTGTCAACTGCTGCCGGTATATACTTTTATTTAAAACAATTTTTTACGTCTTTCAAGCAAAAGTCACAGGTAGATGATAATAAGACACAGTAAAGATTCCTATCATTTAGATTCATGGCATCGAAAATATCGTGAAATTAGTTTTGCTGCCACATGTAAGCCGATATTTTTAAGAATAAAATGAAATTGTGAATTCATTTTAAGAAAAGACATACGTAAATTTCGATGTGCTCGGTGGCTTCGAACTAAACATAAATTGGCCATTTATATTCAAAAACTCATATTGTAAAAATTATAAAAAATACAATATCATTATTATCATTTATACAAAAACATATAGCACTCAAGTTAATATCAGAAATAAAAGTACGATGTATGGCTTGTTTGTCAGTCCAAAATTAGGAGTGCACCGATCGTCACCAAACTTTACAGGATTATTCGCCAGGTCAATCTGAAGATTCCCTGAAAGTTAATGGACTGGATTCCCTTCTATGCTTTATATATTTTTAATTATAGGAAGTACGAGGTGTACCAGTTGGGCCCGGGGATGTGGTGACGTGCAGTGGCGCGGCGAGATCGGCGGCGGCGGCGGAGCTCCGACGCTGGCGCAGCTCTTGCACGCGCTGCCGCAGCGTCACCCAGAACATGCACGTGAACAGCGACTTGATGAGCAGGGCGAGGCACGGCTCGCCCTCCGTGCGGCCCAAACCGATTTGACGGAGATTCACCTCCTGCGACATGTGACCAAACTAATTACATTGAAAAGCAAACATTGTCAATGACGGATCCTATCCATTTAAAATTTTTAAAGAGGCGATAGAGCCGTGGTAAGTCAGTGCCCAGGCGGTCGAGCCTCAAGTTGCGTAATACACTAGCAACCGGAGATCGATCCCCGATAACGGCACCAATGAAATTGTTTGTTGCAATTTTAAGTGCTGATTTACCATATGCTCGACGTGAAATAAAACATTGTAAGGAAACCTAGATAGATCGATAAATTGTTTAACGCACAAATACATGTACAAAGGCAAACTTAATGCTATCTAGCATTTCCATCCAGCTAACCTTATGTGGTGAAGAGAAGGCTAGGGGTAGTGCCGCTAAAAATAGTGTTATGAGAAGACTGATCTATATGAGACAAATAAATATAAAACGTCTATATAATTATAATAATACACATAGAAAACTTGACATGTGAAGTCTGCCAATCCGCACTAGGGCCGCGTGGCGGTCTGTGCCATTATAATCCACTAAGAAAGCTTGTGCCCAGCAGTGGGACATGATTATATAGGCTGGAAATTTCTTTTAGCTTTACGAAGCGACATGTCTTTCCCTCCGATTACAATGTGGGTATTTTGAAGAGTGGAGTGAATAGACTTTTACTAAGCTAGTGGGCCTTGCCATCCAGGTCTTTATTTACACTTAATTTCAAGTGAGATCGTGGTCTAGCACTTGCTTAGAAAATATTAATAAAACATATATAGTATTATTATAATGTCTTCTCAAAGTGTAAGGTCTAGACTTTTTATATGTTTCATATACATATTTCTATGCTTATTTCTGGAATAATTGGTGGTTGCCGGCTACTTCCTTAGGCGGATAAAAAGCAATTTAATCTTCATATGACAAAATATTGTTAAATTAGTTACTTCATCGATACATAGTAATATCAATGGAAAGGTCGAAGAATACTAACGGTAATATTGGAAGGCAGTTCGCTTTCGTACAAATTCATGCCGTATATGTACTGTGCGAGGAGAAGCAGCATAGCGTAGAAGACCAGCACGGGACTGGTCTTGAGCATGAAGGAGCGCTGGTTGTGACACAACCACACCACGTTCGCCCACATCAGGAACACGAAGGTGAGCCACGAGTGGAACATTATGCTCCAAGCCATCATCGTGATCGTTGTCGCTATGTATGACGACCTGATACAAATAGGTTTAAACAAGTTACTCAACAAAATTTACAACAACATCATTACACAGCAAAGAACATTAACAAGAACTAGCAAGGTGTATACATTCACCGTCATATAATTTTCCTTTTTAATTTTGTGGGGTAAACATAAAATTAATTAAAATTGTTTCACTTTTTTTTATTTGGAATAACGAACGAGTACATATTGAGAAATTATGGTCAACAAATATGTAAACTACACCGTTATCCACATAATAAATATGTCCACAATATATCTATTGGACTACACACTTATTTGTAATTTAAGCACATCACACATTTAAAATATCCAAACTATTTTAAAGTTTTTTTTTTTTATAAGAGTAAATGGAAAGAAATACTTTAAATAAATTAAGTATTTAATTACAAGTTGAAAAAATTAAAAAAAGTTGTACCATTAGGGTATTAATTGTTTTAACAAGCGGTAACTTTCTACCCCGCTAGGGTTAAAAGGCCCTTCAGCCCTGTAGTTCTGGGCTCGCAAGAATAAGACTACGGTATCCTCTGCCTGTCGTAGAAGGCGACTAAAAGGGGCCTCGGGTTCTAGGCGACAAGGGTCGGGGCCTTTGTCGTACGCCAAGGTGGACCCGGGAATCACTCTCATGCACCGAGGAAGGGCCACCGGGGAGGTTTTAGTGGGTAAAAACCCCATATAACCGCCAGAAATCTTCTGGGGGGAAGGCGGGGTATCTTTCTAAAGATTTCCTCCTCGTTAACAAAAAAAAGGGTTAAAAGGCCCAGTGTTGGATTTGGGCAGTCCGACGCATTGCACGCAGGTCCGAGACGGAACGCGACGTATAGAATTATATTTGTACTTGCTGCACGGCCAAATGTGAAATAGTTGAGCACACAACAACCTGTTATGATATTTTTATGTGTTGGTCAGTAATTGGTATATTTTTATTAATTAAATAATTTAGTCATCGATAGATATTAATAACCAGACGACGCAATTTTAACGCTAGCTTGTTGAAACATGGAACATATGTCACTGACCGTGTTAAAACAAATAAGGAAGACCTCGCATGACCACACGAAACTTGCATACAAATGTGGTACATTACCAACACGTTTATTTCAAAACTATGCAGAAGTGCTTCACGTATATAATACATGTGAAGTCTGCAAGTCGCACTAAAGCCGCGGGGTGGACTGTGCTGCCTTTTTGCTTTCTTTACAAGGCAGATCTGTCATATATACAATCTGTAGCTTTTATTTAAATAAATGATAATTTACATTAAGTATTAAAATTATTTTGCTTACTATAAACATTAAGTATCTGTATTTTTTTTATAAGATTGATTAATCTTACCTGATCAATACTTGGAAAAAGTCTATAACAGCTGCCAAAATATCATCCATTAAAGTTGGCTCTTCGTCGTCGATCATTGATTCTGACAAAATAAATAAAATAATTAGTCTTAAAAGTTAAACTAAAATGTAAGGGCGTAAGTGAACATCACTTGGGAAAAAGAGCTCTCAAGAATAAGACTACGGTATCCCCTGCCTGTCATAGAAGGCGACTAAAAGAGGCCTTGGGTTCACTGGGCGACAAGATGGACCCGGGAAGAAGGCGAGATCGGCTGGCCCGTGTCGCCTTGCACTGCGAAAGGGGGGATGGGAGTAACCTCCCCCCCCCGAAAGTGCTCTCCTTGAGCACAGTGCAGAGGGGCTTCGGTGAGTTCCACTGGAGATCCTGGAGCCCCTCACCATGCACCGAGGAAGGGCCACCGGGAAGGTTTTAGTGGGTAAAAACCCCACATAACCGCCGCCTTCCCCCCAGAAGGCGGGGTATCTTTATGAAGATTTCCTCCTCGTTAACAAAAAAAAGGGAAAAAAAGTGCTCAGAGTTTTATAAAAAGTAAGTACTTAATTTTTATAAAACTCTGAGCTGTTATTTGCACGATCTTGACACTCCTTATTATCTTAATTCGAAAATACATAACTATGTACACATTTTCTGATTTCCTTAATAGTAGTAGAATGCACCATTCTCGACTAGAGTAACTCCACCAGTCGAAGTTCCCCAACTAGGACTAATTTAAGCATGATAGCAATTCCAGGCAGAACGCTTCACGAGCTTGGCCACCTTTCAATCTGATAAAGTTGTAAAATGTTCGGGCTAACAGCGGTAACCGGTTAAATAAAAAGTAGTGATCATTTTACAACGAGAAACATTCAAGTCCAGTGGTGTGCAAACTTTTTGATTGGCGGGCCACAAATTGTAAGAAATACTTTAAAAGGGGCCAAAATTTTACCGAAAAAAAATATTTTGATTTATAAAATCAACTTAACAAAATAATTAAAAGCTAATTAAGCAAATTACACAAATTGTTGATGGCAATTATTTTTTTGGCTTTTTATGTAAAAATTTACGACGTTATAATATTTTTTTTTTAAACAAACCGAGAATTTTTAATGGTTTTAAACCTTATAAACACTACTGATATAAATAAAACAGAAACAATTTTACAATAACACATCAAAAATATTAACAAAACAAAGTCTTGGCGGGCCGGATGAAATGCTTTAACGAGCCAGATTTGGCCCGCGGGCCGTAGTTTGCCCACCACTGTTCTAGTCATTGGACACTTTTAAAATGGTTAATAGGGACAAGTTGGAAACAGCAAGGCCTATTTTGCCTTTTATTTTAAATTAAACGTAAATTTATGATAATTGCAATGGCAACCCTAGTTGGTTGTCTTTTCATATAAATGTAATCTGTGTATGCATAAGATTAAGGTCCATATGTATTTTGTATTCCTATAATGTACACATAATGTTAATGCTGTTGGTTGACCAATTATAAATAAAAAAACAAGTGTACTTTAGACCACACGACTACTTATATATAAGTATGTATATAAATATATAATAAAACACAAAATATATTATAATTACGATACGAACAACCATGTATATAACATTCACGACTGTTCCTGAGGGAAAGAAAATGCGCACACTACTTTCTTGACCCTACAGTAATATACGATACGTAACTCTCTCTCTTTCTATCTTTACTAACTTAAATCTCTAACTAAACTTCCATTCGCTTCACCCGATCACACTTTTCTTAACGCAATCACCAGCTTAGTCTGCAAATCAAGCGTGCGTAAAGAAGTTTTACAATACTTCAATAAATTCGAATAAGATTTATTAGGTATTACCATCGTCGGGTACCACGACGGAGCCGGTGGAGTCCTGCTGCAGGCGGGAGGCGGAGCGCGATCGCACGCTGGGCCACCGCTTGCTCGGCGAAGTGGCGCTTACCAGCTGTGGATATAGGTAACACTGGTCTACACTTTTGTTACTTACTGGAGTTTAGAAATAAGCATTTCACGAGAACTCAGAGTTTAAGCCCTAACATTTCCAAAAATTTAATATTAGTTACAATCGGGTTCTAAAACGTTTGACAATAACACGTAAGTTTAAGTCGATTGATAAACGTGATATTTTTGCCAATGGTAATAGGGTCATTTAATGGCGATTGCCTTTCGCATATCCCTATGCTATATATTATTTAAAGCCCATACAAATACAAAATGTAGATCTTAACCCTTGATTACTAAAATAAAATGCCTCATTGCTAACCAGTTAAATTAGTAGTAGTCGCTATATACTTACTTGGTAAGGGCCCATAATATAAAGAATTGTTTTGCCATAATGTTATAAATCTAATATACGATATCATAATATAAAACAATTACAATGCAACGACAAACATCAAATGAAGTTAATGGGGTGCTTCGTGACAAAAGACAACAATGTGCATTGCGCGTTGGATGGCCTTATACATGATTATAGACATATAAATTAGCAAAAGAAGCAGACAATATCGATGTTCCGAAATCGTTTATAAGACATTTAGCAAGTGAGAAAACGAAAAAGAAATAAGAAATACATACAGGTGTGTTCTCACCGACGTCCCGGCGCAGTGCTTGGGAATTTATGTATGTATATGCAACCTACAAAAGAATTAAAGCTGGTTGCAAAAACAACATACAAAGTTACTCAAATAATGCCATAGAAAAAAAATTCATTGCCATAAAGGTTAGCACATGACATGCCATCTCAATATCACGTTTATATGCATGAGGTGCGAATATTATTAGTGCATTCAAATGTTGCTTACAAAACTAATAAAAAAATTTATATAAATATAAAACTAATAAACGAATAGTAGTAATATGACGTTATATACCGCTACGAATGGAAAAAGTGCGTCGCTCAATGAACCTACGACTTTACATGTGGTTAAATAAAAGTAAATAATACACCGAAACTAATGAGTTCGCGCGAGCTTACTCGAACTTTTTTAGTGCTCTTCCATTTGTCCCTTGTGAGTCGACGGCTGCGGTGGAACGAGACGCCGCGCACCAGAGAGCCGTTCTCTTTCCCCGCCTCTACACCGGTTAAGGCGGACTTTCTCTTCGGCTACATTCCCCCAGTTAAATTGCACAAAAACAAAATTACTATGACATACAGTGACATATCGAACCATCTACGGCAGCGGTACGGAGGCATTTCAGCTTTAACGGCGTCAGTGTTACAGCCAAGTCGAAAAATGAGACTAGAAGCGTATGTTTTAATCATGTTAGTAGAGACAAAAATATATTAATCATATCAGAACACATTCCATTATATAGAAGCGGGGACGTACCTTTGGCTTGAAGAGTTCGCGGCTCTCAATTGCGAGGAAGTAGTAAGTAAAAAGTATCACTAAGGGACTTGCTAGGGTTGCCCACATGTGGTTGTCTACCACTTCGTACATGAAGCTCACAGATTCTGTGTCGTTTAAGATTACCAGTTTTGTTAAACCGAAATATCTGTAACAATATTTAAAATAACTATTAAATTATAACTCTCTCATTTTTCGAGTGATTTCAAACTACATGCAAACTATTTGTGGTACTAATTATTGCCAGAGATGCTGTTAACACGGCTACTCTCCACAAAAATAATAGCAGATATTTAAGTACTCTTAAAATAACAGCGTAGAATAAAAATGCTTTTCGTCATTTGGTAAAAAAGTTTACCGACCCCTGTCCCAGCTCAACATCCTTATTACTATTAGTAGCTAAATGCTACACGACGAACATTTACATAAATCTATGCTGTAGCATGTTACCACTTACCTAGCAAAGTTTTCATCCGGCGGGTACATGTCGATGATCCAAGTGCACTGGTAAACGAGCAGTACGGCGATGTGGACGGCCATGATCGCCATGAGACAGCGGCTCACAACCGCGAAAGCGCGCTCCAGCGGCCTGCCCAGCGACCACGCGGTGGCCGCACCCATGAACACCAGGAAGTAGATGCCGGACGTCACGCTCGGCCGCATTATCCCGGAGAACATTATCAGAAACAACGCTATGTATTTGCCTATGAATTAAAAAAAAAATTAAAGAAATGGGGCTTTTCATTTTATTATTAGGCTAATGAAACCGATTTTTGCTAGTCTTTTCGAACTAGTCGATGACCATGCAAAGCGCTCGAAATCTCGACAATTTCAAATCATAATTGGAACGTATATTATAACGTATAAAATTATGCAATATTTTTTGCAACACAATTTACAAAAAATATTTCTAGATTAAGCAATATTTATTGTCGATATATAATCTGCTAAATCTATATAATTTTGAAATAACGTCGTTCCTACCCGGTGTCCCATGATACCACATCATTTTAAATCATGATAAAATTGGTAAAAATTGGCTAACTTGGATTTTACAACATAATTTAGACGTCCATCGATTGACTAGGCTATGACTATGTCACGCGTGTCATAGCAATAGCAAGAATCGCACTTAGCATATTTTATTTAATGTAAATTATATATAATTGGTACATAGAAACAATTGTAGGACTCTTATGGGCCAGGAGCTCGAAATCAAAAATGAGTGGAAGTCTTTGAAGGAGGTCTATGCCCAAAACAAGCTGATAAGAAGAAAAATGATTGGAAAAAGATGGCCGATTTAATTAAATTAACATTAATCTTTATCACTCTTAACGGGCACAATAATTTTATATTATGTATTTTACCGTTGAAACAATGATGTTCATGGTGCCAATATTGATTTCCCAAGTTTCTGAATAATTTTCTTACATCGCTATAAGACAGTAGTGAGTCATGCATTTTATATTTAGCTACTAAAATAAACAGGTCTGCTATCGCAGAGCGCAACAGTTATCATTTGCTTACATTCAGGTTGCCATTTACGCGGGAACGCGTGAAGGGGATCCCGATTTTTTTCAATTCGAAGCTCACAAAAAGAATTTGTTGCGTATGTACGATATAGTTAATGTTTAAAAGGAATATTTAACTTAATATTAGGTCCATATGAAATTGGCGTTTTGTCGTACTGGCCACTTTGATCTCAAATATCTTCTCTTTGGTTAGAAATTCCAATTTCAAATTTATACAGCTATTTACTCATGCATTTGTTTTTCGAAAACCAATATCCATATGTTTTTTCCATCTTTAGTTCTTTCTCTTCGTTTTTAGCATACAAAATGGAAAACTTAAAATATCGCGTTATTAACGAGTGCTAGTTCTGCCGTGGCACCTGTACTGCAGAAACGGCTCGAAGGATTAATGGTGTGTATGGCGGTGGTGTCGCAAAAGAAAACACAGTGTGTTTTTGGTTCCAACGTTTTCAATCTGGAAAAGTCGACCTTCGATATTCTTGTAAAAATGAAACTTCGTAAACAGATACTACTAACAGTTACTGAATACTATAAAAAACTACATGAAAAGAAAAAATAGAAAAACCATGCCAACTTATGTATAAAAGTTTTGTATAATATGTAAGTTTATGTTTCTTTATGTATTGTTTATTTCTAATATAAATAGAGCTCTGCCCTTATTATAAATAATTCTTGCTATTATTTATTTATTCCTGACTTTTCTCATTACCCTATGTATCTTAATGTATCACCTGCGCTGGTGAGCAATGGGAACCGCTGATGTTTCGAGTCTTTTCTTGGCAGTTCCTCTGGATTACGATCAGTGAGGAGTCTGCGCACCACCAGGACCACCGTCAGCGATGTTAGAGTAGACACTAGCTGAAATCACGAGTATAGTGTAATAAAGAATCACAACAAGAAATCAACTAAGTTATTGTGTCATCAAGATATTGTTTTGTTACTCTTACATGATTCAGATTTGGATTAATAAACAAAATTGATAATGTGTCAAAAAATTACTAAATAAATCATATGTAAAAATGCATATACATATATATTCATTACCATACTGCTACATCGTTTTCAAAAGACCCATTAGATGTTTCGAACCGTCCATCGGAAGTCGGATGCCCAGCCTCTAGACAAGCATTTAATACAGGTCCATATAATTTCTAAATGTACCAAACTACTCTAAATATAGTTCCACTCAGATTAGTAGATTAATGTCTTTCTATAAATACCTCTACCAATTAATTTGTAATTTTGTGATTTTCGTTTGTCTACCATATACCAACAACGAATCTTGGCGTATTTCGGACACACAATGCACCGAGGCGACGAAACTCTAGAAAAACTTATCGTAGATGGGAATACCGCAGGTAAAAGATCTCGCGGCCGTTCACCTACGTGTTCCGATCAGATAAGAGACTCGTCGTCCTCCAAATTTTACTCTATTGTAAGAGACGCGCTGGAAAGAAGCCGGCAGATCATCCGCTCCAGGTGCAACCCTGATGGCGACCACGATCCTCAGACACGAGGGACCGACACTAGAGAGAGAGAGAGAGAGATAAATACCTCAGGAGCTAAATATTGCACGGCCATAAGTGGCTCTATCCCGGCGTAGGAAACGAGGCCGAGGTTGTAGCCGATCTTCTTCAGGAGTGGAAGGTCGTCCAGCAACGAGCCATAGGCACCGAAAGCTGCCAGCACGCTGTGCCATGCTGCGTGTGTCAGCAGCAACAGCAACGATACAAAAAAGTTCAGCACCAGGTACCGGCCCTGCCATCCTTAAAGTAAACGTTATTTTCATTAATAATGCATACATAGTAATAAACTCACCTTTACAACATTGGCATATCAACCGCACATCTGTTCGTAGCCGTGCAAGCAAGTCGTATTGAAAGCTTTCAGTGATTTTAGACTGAATGCGCAAGACAAGTATCTTTACGTGTAAAGACAGAAGCTTCAAATGGAAGCAAACGTGACGGAACAAGAATTAGGCGCTAGTATGCGCGGACGCTTTTATGTGTAAAGTAGTTATATATTACGCAGTTCTGGCACGCTACATGTCATTAAGCTACCAATATTACAATCAAAAGGCTTTTTCACTATCTACAAGGATGGGTATAATGTAATCCATCCATTAGATTTTCGAAAGTTCCCTGGTATATTTTCGTAAATCAAGGTCCTATGCCCACATAATTCATATGGGACCTGAATTAAACTAAATCCTTTCGGTCAGCCACTCCTCCGGAATTCGTATAATACAAATATTTTGATTAGAGCCGCAACCGAGGGTCGAACTCAGTTAACCACCACTCTGTTATCCCTCTCACGTACAAAATGCTTGTTATTAGATATAAATAGAAAAACGAGCAATGAAACGATAGTGGCTCGTTAGTGTAATCATTCCAACGATCTCCTACATGTTTATAGAAAGTGCCGTAATTTGACATTAAACAATACTCTAACGTCTTGATTATCAACTTACCGGAAAAGGTCTTCGAGTCCGGCACCTGCGGAAGGGGTGCTATTAAGTACAGCAGCAGATAAATCAACGACAGCCCGAACGGTCGCAGGGCTATAGCTGTAACAGAAGAAAAAGTTATTTTACTATCACGTAAAAATTATATCAACTGATACACTTTACGGTTTAAAGCGGTGGCGGTGAAGGAAAACATCGTGAGGAAACCTACATGCTTTAGAAAATTTTTCTACGGCATGTGAAGTCTGCCAATCCGCATTAGGGCCGCGTGGCGGACTATGCCCTTATACTCTCTTTACAGAGAAGGCCTGCGCCCAACAGTGGGACATATGTAAAGGCTGTAACTTTAAAGCGGTGGCATTCAACCTTTTTTCAAAAAGGCCACAACGTGTTAGTCAAGGTGTCTAGGGACGCAAAAGAAAAAAATTAGGTAGCTTTTATCGGAAAATTATCATCGACCGCGTGAAATTTGAAAATACATTTATAATTACACCTAACGTTATCGTAGACACAGGTGTGGCCATTCAATGTTTGAAGTTGTTCATAATTCCTTGTCACTTTCCACGGCAATTTTTAATTCCCTCGGCAATAGTTTTGTTATCGGACGCGTTATTTTTGTAATAAACTTATTTAACACATGTTTTACAATACAAACAATTTTGACAAAATGTGAAAATTGATAATAAGCTCTAACGTCCTTTTTACCCTTGCAGTGTAGACGGAGATAGCAGTCGTCGAGTAACACCGAATTTATCTGATCCCATATTTGACATGGCATAACTACGTGATAGGGCTCATCGTTTTCGTTATCGTTCACCGGGCACAAATGTTAAAAAAAAACCGAGAAACGGAAATCATACAATACAAGCCTTAAGTTAAAGTTACAGTCTTAATATATATAATAAATATGTCCCACTGTTGGGCATAGGCCATCTCTGTAAAGAGAATATAAGGGCATAGTCCGCCACGCGGCCCTAGTGCGGATTGACAGACTTCAATTCTCTTAGAAAAAAATTCTAAGACATAGGTTTCCTCAAGATGTTTTCCTTCACCGCTGAGCGCGTGGTAAATCAGCACATAATATTGAAACAAAAAATTCGAACTCGAGTTGCTAGCGTACTATGCAACTTGAGCCAACCGCCCGGACACTGAGCTACTACGGCTCGTGTCGAGTCGCTTCAGGTGGGATTATGGTCAAGCACCAGCACTTAGAAATTATAAAAAATGAAACACTGAATGAATTTGTCCCTGTATAAGATTGAACCTACTAGTGTGTATGATACTTTTTTTTTGTTGCCGGGAGTGGTGCGCATCTTCAAGACGAATCCTAAGAAATACGTAATAATATTTGCGATCATAGCGTTACCCTACTATTTCAATGGTGGACATTAACCTCACCATTTTCGTACACGAACACCTGCTATGATAATACCTTTTACATTATTGTACAAAATCTTGATAGTGTCATTTTCAGATCATAAATAATGTTATTTTTATTTAAAAAAATTAAAGTGAAAATAAAACCTTAAAAAGGTTGAGCCATTATTAAATTAGATATATTTTATCAAATCTCGCGTGCCATGTGAAATATAGAAACTATAAAGTAAAATAAATAAGCACACAATTGTTTTTTTTTAATTTAAAATGGCATTAACTTCTTAACGTTGTTGTCCTTTAAAACTAAAACTACAACGTGACAAAAGTCGATATGCTGGCATGAAAAATTATGAATAAAAGAACACATAAAAGAGACGAAATAAATCAGGGAACCGACGGGCGCCGCCGTCTCGAGTCGATAGCGAGTTTACGTAAAGCGAACTCCTCTTTCGGCTGTCTGACTATCAGACCTTGACCGGATTGAGTTAACGCACACGAAATGGTGAAGGTATGTTTAAGCTATAGCTACTGTATATTTGTCGAGTTCGTTAAAACTATGCGTTAAATGTCTGTAAGTATTCAGCACATCGCATTTAATTTTATTCTGATAATTCCTACCGAATTAAAATGGCCGCTTCAGAAACATCAGACTAAAATATCGTTTAATCTACATATTGATGCAGATTAAACGATATTTTAGTCTTAAGACTTCAGACACGAATGACTATTTGCGATAATTATAAACCTCAAATGCATAATGCAAAATTGAACCTTTTTGAGTTATCATGTTTTTAACTTTTTCAAGGTCAGTAAAAATGTAACATCAAAAATTTATTAAAAGTATCATTCTCTTTCTTTTTCTGCATTGGTGTCCGTTGTCGTTATGGAATACAAATCCATCCCATATTAACAAAGTTTTAATAAAAGTAATTGAAAACAAATCCTTTTGTTGGTCGATATAACACATCCTTGTCCCCATCAAGGAATGTTAGAGTGAAAGAAAAAAATATGATAATGCATACTTTATTTAACGCTATCACAGCAATTAAATTCTTGTCACAAGTCCATTTCAATTATAAATCACAAGGATATATAGAAATAATATTGGCACAAAATGGAGAAAACACAATGCGAGAAAGACAGGTTCTAAGTTCAAATGTAATATTATTTTTTTACTGTACATTGTTTGTTGCCAGAATTAGTGTATTGTTATTAATTTTATCAAAGAATATAGCATTATTAGCTATGTAGTAGCTTTTCCTGTGTAAATGAGTCAAAGCTGTGCCATCTCTCAAAATCCTGAGAAAATGTACAGGGATGACTGCCTCATCAGCATAGTCAGTAATTATAAAAAATAATGAGTCTGTTCAAACGGGTGGTATTATAAGTGTTGTTAGTAGAGTAAGTAGAGTTTACACGGAGATTTATAATTGACAAATAATCCTCTATTATTTTTAACCGACTTTAAAAAGAGGGAGATTCTCATTTTGTCTTTTTAATATCTGTGCACATAAAGCGTTGTCACTTTGAGCCGATTTCGATGTTGTCGATGTCGATGTTTTTGTTTGAAAGCATTTAGTTTCAATTGCGTTCCAATATGAACTTTCATCCGACTTCAAAAATGGAGGAGGTTCTCAAATCATCTGTATGTTTTTGTTTGTTACCTCATAACTATGGACTGTAGGAACCGATTTTGATGATTCTTTTTTCATTTGAAAGGGGAGCTTCCCTTGTGGTCCGATCTGTAACTTGGTCTAATTCTGGCAATGACGTCCATGAGAAAATCATACAAATATGTTATATATACTTAAATTTGCATCAAGTATGTGCGCCACAAATGGACGAATAAATCAATATCAACCGATTTCGATGATTATTTTTATTACAAATACATCCTGTATTTCAAGATTCGTTTCAGGAGAATTTGGTTAGGTTCTGATTAATTCCATTTCCTAACATTCCTACGACAATTCGTAAATACAGAGCGGACGTCTACGTGTAACAGCGTTTAACGTTTGATTCGATTTGTAGTCGGTTTTGTTTTGCTTGGAAATATACTTACGTTACTTCTAGGGACTTAGTAAGTTTTAGGAAATTATTAAAGTGACGAAATGATAAATAATGAGAGTGCTGTCCGAGTCGAAACTTTTCAACGCATTATTCGTAAGTTATGTACGATTAACGTTGGTTTAATTTATAAGACACCGCGAAACCGACGTTGGTGAAGCTCCAGAAAATATCTGGTTCAGAGATAAATTTGCATGTACCTTAGTGGGGTTTTCCATTAAGGTCATAAAGACATGAGAGACTGTTTTATAATGAAGAATTAATTTAGCTATTATAGAAAATTGGAGGTAACGTGTTTACCGCAGTGTTGTATAATAATTTATGGCAAACATCCGTCCATTTTGATTAAAAAGGATATTTATGCAAATGATCCTTCAAGTTGTTTTATAATTTATTACAAACGGATTCATATTAAAAATATTCTTACTAATTTTTGTCCGTCATTATTTCGGTTCCAAAAATATTAATTAAATTTTTCATTAAAAAAACTAAACTATCACCCAATCACGGACAACTAATTCCTCTGATTGAAAGGCATTGCGCGACTTTTAGGTCAAATTGTATTATAGGCCCTTTGTAGCGAATAGACATCTAATGCCGAATCACGCTGCTATCGTGGTTATGGAGTATATTATGCAACTTCAGAAAAGTCATTAACACGAACTCCGCGGCAATGTACATACTTTGTTAAAAATTAAAGTTACAGCCTTTATATATATAATATATATGTCCCACTTTTGGGCGCAGTCCTTCACTATAAAGAGAGTATAAGGCATAGTCCACCACGCGGCCCCAGTGCGGATTGGCAGACTTCATATGCCTTAGAAAATTTTTCTAAGACATATAGGTTTCCTCACGATGTTTCCTTCACCGCCGAGCGCGTGTTTAATCAGCACATAAAATTGCAACAGCAAATTTATTCGTGCGGGCACCGGAGATCGAACTCGGGTTGTTAACGTACTATGCAACTTGAGCCAACCGCCCGGACACTAAGCTACCACGGCTCCCTACATACTTAGTATCATTACTCAAATACTTTTAATTATATTTATACCTTTTAACAACAAAGCTGTATTCAAAACAAAACAAAATTAATGCTATTTATGTTGCTCTCGAGTTGAATGTCAGAAATTACATCGCGTTCCGCTAAATTTGAATTTACTTCCACATTTATTCGGTGCCAAATGAGTTAATACATTCAAGGAGGAAAGAAAACATCGTAGGAAGCACAATAACATTAGAATTGGGGACCAGAATGTCAGCGTAACATTTCGACAGCGGCGGAATTTGTTTTGCACCGTCTTACATTCGCTTCGACCTATATTGCAGTTCTGAAATGTTTTGAAATAACACAATATCAAAACAAATATCAATAAACAATTCTTATGCTCTTTGAAGTTCACTTTAATCGCTATGCCGTACTTCAGTGCAAAAGAATTACGGTCAGACACTCGCCTTCAACATAACAAAGCCATAAATTTTAATTGCTCTTAAAGATTAAGTGTGGGTCATGTTTCCTAATTGAATTATTACACGTATATTCGCCCATTGTCAAATGTCGGATATTAGATACAATTTTGAATAACTATATTCACACGCCAATTAACATCATCTTCTTAAAAGGAAATAATACAACTATGGCATTTCATATGATAAGTCGCGTTCATTCTCAGTTATCGCTTGGCTCAGCCAATGAGTCATTGTTGTTAGAGTAATAATCGGTTACTCATTCATGAATTATAAATTCCCTAGTATTTAGCAAGTATCAGTTGTATATGCTTCTGAACGACACTGGGTTCGATTTCCATACGTAGAAAAATATTTCATACATTTACAGAAACTGTCTGCGAAACCAATCGTTTCCAAAACTAAAATTCATTGGCTTCATAGTTGTATGTTGGTGTAACGATGGCGTATCACTGGCACCTGAATCGTATAGTTAGTATTTGAACTATTTGGTAATGATGGAATGATAAGTCATTTCATAATGAAACATCACCAGCAAATAGCAGACTCAGGGCTCTGGTGTGTGCATTTCACTTCGTTCATTAATCGATTATTCAATTAATAACTTCTTTAATCTCAGATTTTAATAAGTTATGTAAATACACTCGTGAGCAAAAATAAAGGGTCGCTTAGGAAAATTTGAATAACTCGGAAAAAAAACGCTAACTGAAATAAATTGTGTTTGATAGACAATTTAACAATCTTACGTAAAAATAATCAATTTTTTGGTTGTAATTAAATTATGTCATCAAATGTATCAAAATAAAAAAATGACATCTTCGGAAAAGGAACTTCGATTTTATTTATCTGTTCTATCGATTGTCCTGTCAACTTGAAATGTATTTAAGCAACATCACTGTAAAACATAAAATTAAATACACTATAATACATAAAACATTCATAAAGCTGTTATACTGTCTGTTACAACACAATATACGAGAATTAATTTCAGTTAGCGTCTTCATTCAAATTTTCTTAACCGACCCTTTATTCTTGCACACGGCTATATATAATAGATTTGTAACAAAATGTGGCTTACTCGTATTATAATACAACTTGGAACAGTTTCTCCTAATAGGAAAATGAATATTGTAGAATTATTAAAGTTAAAATTTTGTCTAGGCAGAAAATAATCGTATACTTTTATGTTTGCCAATAAAATGTGTGCTGTTTACGTTAAGAATGCCAAGGGTCCCTCGAAAAGTAGTTCGGATGCAATTAACTTTCTACCGCAGAACTCTTTCTTTATAACTTTACGACTATTCACGTGAAAACTATCAAATTTTATTTGTTAATGGTTTCCGTTTATATTCGTCGATTACAATACATTTAATCATTAGTATAAATACCTGCTTGTTAATTAATCATCTGAAAATTATGATTTATTATGGTATGACTGTAAGATTTCCTGAAATAAGTAAATATCGCTTATAAGATTCCCTTCAACAATCTAACAATATAACCTAATGCTGGTTTTAAAAGACTTGTTGGTAGTCTGATATCACAATAGCAAATGAAGACTTGTTTTTTAATGGGAAAACAGAGAAACGAGCATGCGGTTCGCCCCACTCTAAGTGATTATTACCGACCGCAATCAATGGTGTTCTGAGCGTTTCCGAACTATTCGTTGCAGAGTTCGATCTCACCTCACTCAAAAACCGTACATTAGGCGAAATGCAGATATTCTGCGATACAATGGCCCTTCTATAGACAACTATAGCATTGTATTTAACACTCTTTTAACTATTCCAAATACGGTAACCTAGTGCGCCTTACCAGGCAGGACTGCATCTCCACTTACCATCAAGTGGCATCGTGGTCAAGCACTAGCTTAGAAAGTATAAAAAAAGGTACAAGTTTGACGTCAATAGTCGAATGGTGGATTTCACGCACACAGACTTGAACGCTTAAAATCTTGTATTTTGTTTCTTTACACAAAAACGATTAAGTGTTGTATGACACATAAATTTTAATACCATTTGTAAGTCACGTAGCTCCGAAACGTTTAACTTTATTAATCGTAAGTGGTGCGTGTTAATACAATGAGTTAACGTACACTATCACAAATAAAACAGACATCTTGAGTTTCTAGATCATTTTTAGGCATATGAATTACTCAAAAAGAGTATTTATATCAAAAAAATATTTTTTTTGAGATATAAATACAAGTAGAAGCTAAAATCAGGTACAAATAAATTACTGAAGTTGTGAATATTCTTCTACTAGCAATAAACGTTATTAACTCAGTGAACTATGTGGGCGGCGCGCACATTAAAAATACATCCCACAGCCGAAGCTCCCATACCTATCAGCTTGCACAACGCCAGTGCAGATATACGAAACAGAGAAAGTATAAAAATATAAAACGAATGGATCCTGGCGAACATTTAAATGGCCCAGATGATTGAAGATTATGCGGAATATTACGATAGCAATGAATGTTGAGAATAGGGCGAATAATAGTCGATTTTTACCACACAACTTAATAATCGTTTTATTTTTACGACTTCCTGTTAGTAATGGTTACCATTCAATTACTCACCACGGACTTAAAAGTGTTGCCATTACAAAAAACTAACCTAACTGGCCATATAATAGAGATGTTCATGCAAAAAACATATCAGTATATTTTTCGATATAATATATCTTTACGTTGTATCGATACTATGCAATATCCTTACATAGTATAAAATATCGCTTCCCGCTGTCTATCTGTGTTCGCGATAAACTCAAAAACTACTACACTGATTGTCATGCCTTGCTAACCAATGGGTAGAGCGGTTCTCAAGGAATGTTTTAGTATATAATTAAAATATATTTATATTATTTATATATATGATATTTTATATAACTAGTACTACCATTGCGGAGAGTAGTGAGTATAGTAACATACGCACATAACGTTCATGTACCCATATTTGATGTAATATCGATTTATAAGCACTCTTACCATATAAACAATCTTTTTTTAGTTGATAAACTCTGAAACTACTGAAGCGTTTTGAGTAATTCTTCCACCATTTGAAAGATATACTACAGGTTTCAGCCTGAAATATGACATGATATATGAAAATCAAGCTAGAAGATAAAGAGCCGTCATAAATAAAACCGTTCCATAAATATTATATCCGACACAAACTATATACCGCATAATGACGCATTTTATGTCGAAACTTATAAATGTATGTAAAGTAAAGATATGAAACCTCTTTACTTAAATTTATTTCTTTTTGTATTTTTATAATTTTAAATGTAAAATGTCAATGAAATGTGAATATCCAAACGTGCAATATTGAAAGTCAACGGGCAACGTTAAGGACGAATGGCTAGTATTATACGCTTAGAAGCTTTCCTATGTCTATAGAGATAAATACCCTTTAGCAAAAATCAATAAATTTGTTTAGTTACTAAATATGGAGAATGCCTTCACGTTTATTTTAAACGTTTATTACTTTACTTGGTAAAATAACTTAACACTTGATAAAAATATTAAGTTGGTTGTTAAAATACGCATACGGTAAAAAAATCGGTGATCACCTTACACCATTTTTCTGCTTCGGAAATTTAAATAATAAAGTCGGTCATGTCTATCTGTTGTTTGGCACATGGTAAATAGTGGCTTTCTTCTTACAGGTAATCGATTGAAAATTTGTCTTTATTCTTAACGGCGGGAAAAGGGAGGTTTCTTCACGATCGGGGCTGCGGAAGAACTGCTCGATTATCCCGTGACCCTCGTGCATACTGTCGAACGTGACTGGAATACCTTGTGAAGATTTTTGGTCGGTTGGAGTCCGACACTACCCCTTCGCCGGGGTTGTGCGTACCGTTAGCAATTTGTTACACACGGTAATAAAAGCTTCCGATCGGAAAAGCTACAAGTTCCATTCTTTAGATACAACTCTGTAGTATACAGGGTGTACTTAATAGGTCGTCCGAATAATGTCTGATTGAATGAGCATAATTATTATAGAATGTACAGTTAAATTTAACTCTATCTGTATATTCTACCATAAAAAACGTAACCGATTCGTAGGCCATCACAAAAACTTTGGTGCCAATAAAAGCGTGATTGGGGCCCACGGACGCAATAACAAGAGCATCGGAACTTCAGAACCGTTATAGAGAACAGTTTCTAGCCTGCAATCAGATAGGAGCGTGAAAGGGCGTCTTATAACCGGCTCTCGCTGGAGCTACATCGTGACCCATTTAATATAACTATACGGTTTACACAATACCGTATTGTATGCGTATAAATATAACAAAAGAAAAAAATATAACAAACTTTTCCGATCCCAGGTGTATATGATGTGTTACAACTGGTTAGTTCGCCTACGTGATTTCAGACGTGGGAACTCACATTTCCGATTTTTAAAGCATAGAAGCGGCTAACTTTTGTAAGATCATAAGTACTGCATATGAACATCTCTACCATCAAAGGAGTTGTAAGTGCGTTGTTTCAGAAAGGAGCTAAGCTGATAATATATACATGAAAAATATGAAATTACTGAAACGAAAGTAAAAAAACCATAAAACACGTGTAGTTGGAATTTGAAGGACAACGAAATCGATAATTAGAAATCATTCTTCATAACACCACTCTTAGTAAATGCGTCCTCGAAAAGGACTTTGCTTGTTGTTTGGCACATGGTAAATAGTGGCTTTCTTCTTACAGGTAATCGATTGAAAATTTGTCTTTATTCTTAACGGCGGGAAAAGGGAGGTTTCTTCACGATCGGGGCTGCGGAAGAACTGCTCGATTATCCCGTGACCCTCGTGCATACTGTCGAACGTGACTGGAATACCTTGTGAAGATTTTTGGTCGGTTGGAGTCCGACACTACCCCTTCGCCGGGGTTGTGCGTACCGTTAGCAATTTGTTACACACGGTAATAAAAGCTTCCGATCGGAAAAGCTACAAGTTCCATTCTTTAGATACAACTCTGTAGTATACAGGGGTGTACTTAATAGGTCGTCCGAATAATGTCTGATTGAATGAGCATAATTATTATAGAATGAGGATAATTATTATAGAATGAGGATAATTATTATAGAATGAGGATAATTATTATAGAATGAGGATAATTATTATAGAATGAGGATAATTATTATAGAATGAGGATAATTATTATAGAATGAGGATAATTATTATAGAATGAGGATAATTATTATAGAATGAGGATAATTATTATAGAATGAGGATAATTATTATAGAATGAGGATAATTATTATAGAATGAGGATAATTATTATAGAATGAGGATAATTATTATAGAATGAGGATAATTATTATAGAATGAGGATAATTATTATAGAATGAGGATAATTATTATAGAATGAGGATAATTATTATAGAATGAGGATAATTATTATAGAATGAGGATAATTATTATAGAATGAGGATAATTATTATAGAATGAGGATAATTATTATAGAATGAGGATAATTATTATAGAATGAGGATAATTATTATAGAATGAGGATAATTATTATAGAATGTACAGTTAAATTTAACTCTATCTGTATATTCTACCATAAAAAACGTAACCGATTCGTAGGCCATCACAAAAACTTTGGTGCCAATAAAAGCGTGATTGGGGCCCACGGACGCAATAACAAGAGCATCGGAACTTCAGAACCGTTATAGAGAACAGTTTCTAGCCTGCAATCAGATAGGAGCGTGAAAGGGCGTCTTATAACCGGCTCTCGCTGGAGCTACATCGTGACCCATTTAATATAACTATACGGTTTACACAATACCGTATTGTATGCGTATAAATATAACAAAAGAAAAAAATATAACAAACTTTTCCGATCCCAGGTGTATATGATGTGTTACAACTGGTTAGTTCGCCTACGTGATTTCAGACGTGGGAACTCACATTTCCGATTTTTAAAGCATAGAAGCGGCTAACTTTTGTAAGATCATAAGTACTGCATATGAACATCTCTACCATCAAAGGAGTTGTAAGTGCGTTGTTTCGGAAAGGAGCTAAGCTGATAATATATACATGAAAACTATGAAATTACTGAAACGAAAGTAAAAAAACCATAAAACAGGTGTAGTTGGAATTTGAAGGAAAACGAAATCGATAATTAGAAATCATTCTTCATAACACCACTCTTAGTAAATGCGTCCTCGAAAAGGACTTTGCTTGAGTTTGGCACATGGTAAATAGTGGCTTTCTTCTTACGGGTAATCGATTGAAAATTTGTGTTTATTCTTAACGACGGGGAGAGGGAGGTTTCTTCACGATCGGGGTTGCAGAACTGCTCGATTATCCCGTATACTGTCGAACGTGACTGGAATACCTTGTGAAGAATTTTGGTCGGTTGGAGTCCGACACTACCCCTTCGCCGGGGTTATGCGTGCCGTTAGCAATTTGTTACACACAATAATAAAAGCTTCCGATCAGAAAAGGTACACGATCCAATCTTTAGATACACCTCTGTAGTATACAGGGTGTACTTAATAGGTCGTCCGAATAATGTCTGATTGAATGAGCATAATTATTATAGAATGAGGATAATTATTATAGAATGAGGATAATTATTATAGAATGAGGATAATTATTATAGAATGAGGATAATTATTATAGAATGAGGATAATTATTATAGAATGAGGATAATTATTATAGAATGAGGATAATTATTATAGAATGAGGATAATTATTATAGAATGAGGATAATTATTATAGAATGAGGATAATTATTATAGAATGAGGATAATTATTATAGAATGAGGATAATTATTATAGAATGAGGATAATTATTATAGAATGAGGATAATTATTATAGAATGAGGATAATTATTATAGAATGAGGATAATTATTATAGAATGAGGATAATTATTATAGAATGAGGATAATTATTATAGAATGAGGATAATTATTATAGAATGAGGATAATTATTATAGAATGAGGATAATTATTATAGAATGAGGATAATTATTATAGAATGAGGATAATTATTATAGAATGAGGATAATTATTATAGAATGAGCATAATTATTATAGAATGAGGATAATTATTATAGAAAAGAATTAGTTATAACTTAACATTGTCACTCGCCATTTAATTGCTTGTAGTCTATATTCAACTTTTCACTATTTTATGTATTGTTTGTTAAAAATGTTCATTGTGTTGGTGTTCAATAAATAAGTAAATAAGTAAATAATCAATACAAGTTTTTAAATTTAATCTCACAAAGCACTCTTTTTCAAGATCCAAAAGTATTCAATTGTTACAAATGGTGCATTAAGAGTCTAGGCTAACACTGCTTCATTATTACTGATGTCTTGAATTATGTTATTAATAAAAATAATAAGTTGTTTGTTAAAATGTTCATTGTGTTGGTGTTCAATAAATAAGTAAATAAGTAAATAAGTAAATAAGTAAATAAGTAAATAATCAATACAAGTTTTAAATTTAATCTCACAAAGCACTCTTTTCAAGATCCAAAAGTATTCAATTGTTACAAATGGTGCATTAAGAGTCTAGGCTAACACTGCTTCATTATTACTGATGTCTTGAATTATGTTATTAATAAAAATAATAAGTTGTTTGTTAAAATGTTCATTGTGTTGGTGTTCAATAAATAAGTAAATAAGTAAATAAGTAAATAAGTAAATAAGTAAATAATCAATACAAGTTTTAAATTTAATCTCACAAAGCACTCTTTTCAAGATCCAAAAGTATTCAATTGTTACAAATGGTGCATTAAGAGTCTAGGCTAACACTGCTTCATTATTACTGATGTCTTGAATTATGTTATTAATAAAAATAATAAGTTGTTTGTTAAAATGTTCATTGTGTTGGTGTTCAATAAATAAGTAAATAAGTAAATAAGTAAATAAGTAAATAAGTAAATAAGTAAATAAGTAAATAAGTAAATAAGTAAATAAGTAAATAAGTAAATAAGTAAATAATCAATACAAGTTTTAAATTTAATCTCACAAAGCACTCTTTTCAAGATCCAAAAGTATTCAATTGTTACAAATGGTGCATTAAGAGTCTAGGCTAACACTGCTTCATTATTACTGATGTCTTGAATTATGTTATTAATAAAAATAATGTTTTATACAAAACAAATATGTAAGACCTTTTGGCAAGTACAGTTCGTTCATTTTTACGAATCGACCTCCGTGATACCTATTTTATGTTTTAAACGCAAATCGTTTTACGATGACAAATAGTATAACAATTTACGACTTGTCGACGATGCGTATCTGGACTGCTCTGTAATTCTTAAAACCAGGTGGAGGGCACTTGAATAATATCTCAGTACTATTGCTGCCCCTCCAGGGCTAATGGGTTACCACTCTAGTTCTGATAATCTACACAAACGCGCTATAAATACTTCTCCACGGTTATTTTGTATTCCTAATACCGTGACTGGAACAATACAATAAATAACGCGCTGCTTTTACGATTGTATACAATGTTATCTTTACAGAGACTATTGCGACGAAAAACTTTGGCGACCAGGAGGTATGTAGTACTACTGCAACGATTATTTCTGTTGCGCGAATGGGTCGCCACAATCGGGGAAGTAATACGTGGATGTCATCATCATTTCAGCCGCAGAACATCTCCTGCTGAACATAGCTGCTAATATATACTATATACTTCTGCGTTTCGCACGTTCGTTCGTTCACCTCCATATAAACTCCCGCTATGCCAAATATCATGCCTGCGTGTGCGCTAGGATATTTAAAAAGAGATTCATATTTTTCTCTTCAAACATTAATATATGTTTATATGATTACAAGTGATCATACAGATACATTTGGTCTATGTATGTGTTCATGATTCCACACCTAAATGCCCATTTACCTCACAATTGTCAAATGCCTCATCCCACAAATCCTAGGTAACGCTATACAGTAGCTGAACCATTATTGGACCTTTATTTGACCCATGTGACAGGTAGAAATCACAAAATATCCTCATCTTTAATATCCCCATGTGTTCATATTTGATATAGTTTATTTATTTTTTATTTCATAGCAAAATTTTTATTTTTTTATTTGTGCAAATGTGCTAGACATTACTAAGTGGTACATGCGAATGACTCCTAAAAATAGTTATCTTTCAACACTATTTATACGAAACATACGGGTAATTAATCTGCTTACAGTATAAGGTAAATAGCATTGAGCATTTATCAAAGAGGCGGAATACAAACTTCACGTGTAACAGAACGGTGATTTGGACAAGGGACATTATTCCTTTATGTTTCAACTACTACTTTTTTTTAAAATAGCCGTGGAAGCTTATTTAAAAAAAAACCCTCCCTGAAAATTTTAACCCTCACAGGGTAGACCGACATTGCAATCGAAATCCTATTTTCACCAAGCTTATAAGGCACATAGCCACACACGAAAAAATGTTGGCAAGTGATTCTTTTGTATGGATTGAAAATTATGTTCTGTTTTTCAAATAAGTATAAGGAATTAGACACGCGTCTTTTTTAATAAATAATAAAAATTATATCAAATGTAATGGTATGTCCATAATATAAAATAATAGTATATAATTTCATTATATTATATTCAGATTGTATCAAAAAAGATTTCGATTTTTCGAGAGTAAAATGACTATCACATATGGGGTTGTAATAAGTTTAGGTCAAAAGCAGTCAGCGAAAGCTATCTCTGCCTACCTCGCTAGGGTAAGACGTGAGAGCGTGAGTATTTATTATTTGCAAAAAACACAATGCACATATGCATTCCTTTAGTAATCGGACATCATTTTATCAGGGTTCCTTATCGAACTGTTTATCTTTGGGCGCGACGCCTTCACAACACATATTATGTATTTAAAGATATTATACAACTGCGCTGACCCATAACAGAGTGCGGCCAAAAACGAGCATGTTCCACGTGATGAGGTCATATTTAATGTTGGCTGCCGGTTAACCAGTTGAACTGTGATGTGACCTTGTGAATCAGGCGTCCGATAAGACGGCGGAGTTCGGTGCCGAAAGTTGCCCAATGCGCCGCGCATCACTAACTTGTACTTAAAGCAATTTACATTTGCAGTTCTGTGAAACAACGATACCTTTGTTGTAGCAATTGGCGTGTAATTAACGCATTTGAACATATTTCTGCAAACCAGTATATTTTCAACCGACTTCAAAAAAGGAGGCGGTTCTCCATTTGTATATATTTTTGTTTTTCATGTTTCTTACCTTGTCACATTTGACTGGATGAATAGATTTTGATTATTCTTTGTTTTTCGAAGTGCTTCCCGTGCGGTACCATTTCAATTTGGTCGAATTCGCACACTGGCATCGGTGAGAAAACCATATGTCTTACATTTGTATTAAGTATGTTAGCAACCGAGTTCGATGATTCATTTTTTTATTTGATTGGATGTACATCAAACTAGATGAGATTTTTGTTAGGTTAGGTTAGAAATATAAAGAGCGGCAGCCCTGTAGTCCTGGGCTCTCAAGAATAAGACTACGGTATCCCCTGCCTGTCGAAAAGGGGCTTCAAGTTCAATAGGCGACAAGGGTGGGAGCCTTTTTCGTCCGCCAAGGTGGACACGGGAAGAAGGCGACATCGGCTGTCTCGGGGAGAGGGAGTAACCTCCTGACTCCTTGACGGGCTCCGGTGCGTTCCACTGGAGATCCCGGAGCCCCTCGTCATGCACCGAGGAAAGGGCCACCGGGGAGGTTTTAGTGGGTAAAAACCCCACATAACCGCCGCCTTCCCCTTAGGAGGCGGGGTATCTTCTTGACGTTCTTCGTCAACAAAAAATACAAAGAGGGCGTCCGCGCGTAATAACGTTTAATTACTCATAAATATTCTTGCCTTTTACAAGCATGCCGTATTTGCACAGGTGGCGGTGAATCGATATAAGGGTAACAGGTTAAGTGAATGTGATTGTTAATCATCATAGTTTAGATGACAATTAAAAAATGTTTTGCACGTTTCTTTTTCGTGAATCTACGCTTACTGGCAAAAGATTACTGCAACAGTTTCACCGGTTTGGAGAGGTGGCAGAGGTACGTCGCGTAGCCTGAACCTCTACTGCTTCCGTGACAAGCAACCGACCTAGTCAAGTTTCGGCCTTCGGAATTCTTATGAAAAGTAACCGCCTAAGCTGAGGTTATCCCTCACCGGGGAACCCTTGTGACGGGTTATTAAGTTTGGAGGTTCAGACTAAGATCCAGGAGCTATGCCACCTCTCAATACGGTGGAACAGTGGCTCGGCTTCTCTACTCGTCACTTCACTGCACGATTTTATTTGACACTAAAGTATTAAAATTGTTGTTCCTTTAAGTAATACATAAATAATCTAAAAACTTTACAAAGTGAAAATATCCTACGCAGAATTTGATATCAGCAAATCAAAAAGACAAGATGAAAGTGTCCATTAGCTAATATATGTCGCGGCGTGTAGACACGTAAGTAATCAATTTGAGTAACATCATCTACCTAATGCTTTTTAATCACAATTATAAAAGGACCACACCCGTCATCCGTGCCCTGGATGACTGCATCACTGTTACCTTAGTGTAAATGAATGTTGATTTCATTTCGCGGGAAAGGTTTCGCGTGTATAATAATTAAACTAGACGTATATACACACACATTTGTACGTAATTGTAAGAGTGGATGTTGTTAATGTGATTGAAGGCATGTATACACATAGATATAGTCACGTAGTTGTGTGCGTGTTATGCGCGATTACAACAGGGAGTGTTCGCGACTCCCCCACCCCATTCAACATGTATATAGGAAAAAGTATACAATGCGAAACATTGCGAGGTAGTATTTTTTTATTTTAATAATATTTACCAAATCAGAATATTATATATAGATAGATAACTTTGAAACTATGGCTTATCACCATCGAAAAGTAATTTTGCAATTGTTAGCTGTAATTTATGAAGCGTCAATAGCCTAATGTTTATGGGTACGGTCTAGGTCATAGGTTCGAATCCAACATTCGTATTGGCGTGAACCAACTCCTAGCACAAGCTTAAGCTTATTTGGAATGGTTAACAAGAATGTTAGAATATTTGTGAAAAAAATAACATTGTTAGTCTTCTTTAAATAAAAATTAACCAACTTCAAAAAAAGGAAGGTTCTTTCTCAAATCTTCTACATTTTGTAATGATAGTGCATTGTCATTTATTAACCGTTTTCGTTTTCTTTTTCGTTTGAAAATATATGATTACAAAGAGGTCCTAAATGTTGTTCGCATAGGATCATAGATTCCGAAGATATATCAGGGAACCCCTAAAAATCGTAAGGAAGATGATACTTCTTAAAGGTGATATTGGTAGGTTTGTGATACTTCAAGACTAAGTTAGTACTCCAATTACAATGAGCACGAATGTTGAAAGGGGAAGAAAATATAGTTAGAACTTCGTAATATAACCATGATACTTTGGAAATATTATAGGGCGTCCGCATGTTATTTTTAGCCCTAAATATACTTTACGTGTTATTTCTTGACGGACTGTACAAAAACCTGAATATTAGAGACATAATTCGAAAACTTTCACTGCCAATCTATACCAGGGCCAAGTGGCATCTTATTTATTTAAAACAACAAAAATTATAACACCGTTACCGACTGAGTGCAACAAAATATATCTATCTGCAGTGAGATGGTATTAACAAACCCAACCGCGCGCGAGTTCCTGGACAAGTTAGTCCTGGAGACAGACAGGAGGAAAAATGGCGGACGACGGCGCATGTACACGTAACTGTCAGACGTCCGCAGCTGTTGCGCGGCTAGTACTTCTGGTTAATGAACGCAGCTCCGCAACACCCTACACACATATTTGACCAGTGCGACGTCTCTCCTCCCCTGCAGCCTGCTGTACTCAACCATGCTCAGTACAACCATGCTCGGGTACATCAGTGGAAAGCAAGGATACACGCCGTACTGATTATAATATAGAAATGTGTGCTAATACTGTTCCTAGAGAAAACGCTGGTGTCCAACAGTAGGATATTTTTTTATAAAAGAAGTGGGAAAACTGGCATGAACTCAATTAATAACACAAAACACGGCAGGCCCGGTCCATTAACAAGGCAAACAATTTTAATTTGAGCTAGCGACCTTTTGGAAAAAGAAAGAAAACCTATTTTTACTAAAATAATAATTGACACAAATAGTCGATTTACGCGAATAAATTAACTTATTTGTACAATATTATTTTTATCGACATGATCATTTCAATGTATTATATACAGACGTATTGAACACCTCATTTTATCGATATCGATTAATTATTATTGTACCATCAATATTTTTTCAATTGAATCCAGACATAACAAATACAAATTGTAGTTTAACTCAACATTCAAGAATGTTAGCCGGGGGAATAGAATTTGTCGACCGCCACTGGTTCTACTCTTTTCGCTCTTGTAATAATTGTTTACTTTAAATTATATCGCTGTCTTACTAGTATGTTGTCTGGTCTGTCAATCTGGTGTATCTTTCTTGGGTCGATATACACTGACGTCCTTAATTTTGCAAGGATATTTAGAGTTGTTCAGAAGTAGGTCAGTGCTACCGGTGCATTGGGTTTCATACTATTGTGAAATTGTCGTGCTCTGTTAGCACGTGTTCCTGACAGTTTTGCTCCAACCATTCAATAATCTGAGTTAAAATTCAAATTACTAACAGACATCTCAGACTCTATTTCTAGCAATGGTGATCGTTACACAAGTTACTCTAAGGTTAAAAGGTTCCACGTGCGACATGATTTTGGGGAACGTTTAAACTGCAAATCTCTGTCGCTACTGAACATGGCGGGTGTTTGTGCTTATTGTCGTGCGTCATCTACTCGTATTTACGGCTGGTTACTACGAGTACTTCGCTGTGACGGAAACATACCTGAATTCTATGTACCGAATAATTTCTATATACCGCATATCTGCATTTTTTTGTCAGAATAATTACATTTACGTACGAATATAGTATAATTTAAAGGGTAAAGTACAAAATCCTACAAGCCAGTAAAACAGCATTATGTATGTATTTGCATACATTTTATTTTAAAACCCATGAATTAAGAAAGACCTTTACAATCCTCTAACGATGTCTTCACACGCTGGTGTTTGTTTGACGTTTCATACCAAAGTTGACCCATGCATATTTACACTAAGGCCAACGACATATTTGAATATATTTTATTTTAATAATATTTACCAAATCAGAATATTATATATAGATAGATAACTTTGAAACTATGGCTTATCACCATCGAAAAGTAATTTTGCAATTGTTAGCTGTAATTTATGAAGCGTCAATAGCCTAATGTTTATGGGTACGGTCTAGGTCGTAGGTTCGAATCCAACATTCGTATTGGCGTGAACCATCTCCTAGCACAAGCTTAAGCTTATTTGGAATGGTTAACAAGAATGTTAGTAATATTTGTGAAAAAAAAATATTGTTAGTAATCTTTAAATAAAAATTAAGTCTTATTTTTAACCAACTTCAAAAAAGGAAGGTTCTTTCTCAAATCTTCTACATTTTGTAATGATAATGCGTTGTCATTTATTAACCGTTTTCGTTTAAAAGGATATGATTACAAAGAGGTCCTAAATGTTGTTCGCATAGGATCATAGATTCCGAAGATATATCAGGGAACTCCTAAAAATCGTAAGGAAGATGATACTTCTTAAAGGTGATATTATTGGTAGGTTTGTGATACGTCAAGACTAAGTTAGTACTCCAATTACAATGAGCACGAATGTTGAAAGGGGAAGAAAATATAGTTAGAACTTCGTAATATAACCATGATACTTTGGAAATATTATAGGGCGTCCGCATGTTATTTTTAGCCCTAAATACACTTTACGTGTTCTTTCTTGACGGACTGTACAAAACCTGAATATTAGAGACATAATTCGAAAACTTTCACTGCCAATCTATACCAGGCCAAGTGGCATCTTATTTATTTGAAACAACAAAATTATAACATCATTACCGACTGAGTGCAACAAAATATAACCATCTGCAGTGAGATGGTATTAACAAACTCAACCGCGCGCGAATTCCTGGACAAGTTAGTATTGGAGACAGACAGGAGGAACAATGGCGGCCGACGGCGCATGTACACGTAACTGTCAGGCGTCCGCATCTGTTGCGCGGCCAGTACTTCTGGGTAAAGAACGCAGCTCACACACCGTACACACATATTTGACCAGTGCGACGTCCTTCCCTGCAGCCTGCTGTACTCGACCATGCTCAGTACAACCATGCTCGGGTAGATTAGTGGAAAGCAAGGGTACACGCCGTACTGCTTATGATATAGAAATGTGTGCTAATACTGTTCCTAGAGAAAACGCTGGTGTCCAACAGTAGGATATTTTTTTATAAAAGAAGTGGGAAAACTGGCATGAACTCAATTAATAACACAAAACACGGCAGGCCCGGTCCATTAACAAGGCAAACAATTTTAATTTGAGCTAGCGACCTTTTGGAAATACAAAAAAAACCTATTTTACTAAAATAATAATTGACACAAATAGTCGATTTACGCGAAAAAATTCAACTTATTTGTACAATATTATTTTTATCGACATGATCATTTCAATGTATTATATACAGACGTATTGAACACCTCATTTTTATCGATATCGATTAATAATTATTGTACAATCAATAATTTTTTTTCAATTGAATCCAGACATAACAAATACAAATTGTAGTTTAACTCAACATTCAAGAATGTTAGCCGGGGGAATAGAATTTGTCGACCGCCACTGGTTCTACTCTTTTCGCTCTTGTAATAATTGTTTACTTTTAAATTATATCGCTGTCTTACTAGTATGTTCACTTTGTCTGTTTTAATTGAGCAATCTGGTGTATCTTTCTTTGGTCGATATACATTCTGATTCCCCCATTTGCAAGGATATTTAGAGTTGTTCAGAAGTAAGTCAGTGCTACCGGTGCATTGAATTTCATACTATTGTGAAATTGTCGTGCTCTGTTAGCACGTGTTCCTGACAGTTTTGCTCCAACCACTCCATGATCTGAGTTAAAATTAAAATTACTAACAGACATCTCAGACTCTATTTCTAGCAAATCGTTACACAAGTTACTCTAAGGTTAAAAGGTTCAACGTGCGACATGATTTTGGGGAACGTTTAAACTGCAAATCTCTGTCGCTACTGAACATGGCGGGTGTTTGTGCTTATTGTCGTGCGTCATCTACTCGTATTTACGGCTGGTTACTACGAGTACTTCGCTGTGACGGAAACATACCTGAATTCTATGTACCGAATAATTTCTATATACCGCATATCTGCATTTTTTTGTCAGAATAATTACATTTACGTACGAATATAGTATAATTTAAAGGGTAAAGTACAAAATCCTACAAGCCAGTAAAACAGCATTATGTATGTATTTGCATACATTTTATTTTAAAACCCATGCATTAAGAAAGACCTTTACAATCCTCTAACGATGTCTTCACACGCTGGTGTTTGTTTGACGTTTCATACCAAAGTTGACCCATGCATATTTACACTAAGGCCAACGACATATTTGAATATATTTTATTTTTAATTAGGGTGGAATTTGACTGGAAAAGTACGCAACTTATTTCTTTTTTCCTTTACGAGTGTTTTGTGTACAATATTAATATCATGTCCGCTCAGGAAACAAATGACAATAAGTTATATATTTTTAAGATATTATTAAATATGTGAAACAAAAGAAGGGTATTAATAACCCGCCATTAGGCTGATGACGTCGTATAGATCACGATGCTAGATGATATTCTGCAGTGCCGACCCAAAACATGTGTACAGTGTTCCATATACCGACCGGACGTGCTCTTTATAGTGTAAAAGCCGTGATAACTTACACATACGTAACCGTTCATATGTAAATACCACCATAATAAACATTTAAACGGATGTCAGTGTGTCCTACAAATACATATAGAAGCCAAAACGTGGACACTAACGGTACGGTTGGTCCACAAATGAGCAATGGATAGCACTATGCTCGGAGTCTCTCTGAAGAATCGGATTCAGAAGTAGGTGATCAGATAGAGAACTAAGGTGATAAGCATACCTTACCGAATTAGCAAATTGAAGCGGCAATGGGCCGGCCATATTAGCCGTAAAACGGATAACCGTTGGTTGAAACAGGTTCTTGAGTGGAGACCGCTAGGAGGCAAACGCAGATCAAATGCCTTAAGACTAGGTGGAGTAACAATCTTCGCAGGACTGCTGGCAGGAGCTCAATGAGAGTGGCCGACGATCGTGCTCAGTGGCATGCTTTTGGAGAGACCTATGACCCGCAGTGGACTGTTGCACGCTATACGATTCAGACGTATAGAAAGGATGAATAGGGAAAGAGTACCGAAGAAAATTTTTACCGCGAAAGTGTGAGGTCGGTAGAGGGCGTCTTAGACGACAGATTGGCGACGTTTTAAAAAGGGGCGGGTTAATTAAAATGTGTGAAAGTCGGTTATCTCAGTCCTACCTACTACTATGGGTGACGGCGTGAGAATTTCCTTTTGTTGTATAAACGTCATATGATGGTTTATGGAAATAGCACTAGCATTAGAAATAGCTTTATAACTCACGAAACGGGCAGCTAGGTATGGCTGTAAACAAAGGGCCGGCCCAAGTAGTTCCCTAAATTGTTGGCTTTATGAGCCGTAGGGGAATTAGGGTCAGAGAACGAGTTCTTTACGAGTATAGCGCGTTATAAGCCATTCAATTTTATAATGCGAAATATAAAACGAACCGAATTATAGCCGAATTCTTTTGTTAGTCGTTTTGAAAGTTTCAACTTTGTTTACATATGTATTAGTGGAAGCCTAATGGCTAAGCATTCTATAAAACTATCTTTTGGTTGTGGTTCGAAGCAGCCAAATGGTACAGGATATAAATATTTCAATTTTGATTTTGTTATTATTATATTAACAAAATGACTGGCATAAATTTATGCCTGTATGGTGAATGAATATAAGGTCACCTCTTGTTAAATATGACTTAAACAGTTGTTGTTTCTAGCAGGCAGAAAAATTCTATCAGGCCTGGGTTTTGCGCTCTCTGTGCTCTCCACAGCTCTATCCGGTGAACTTATAAGAAGATAGAGGCCCTCAGGGTAACTAAATCAAAAAGTCTCCTTGGCCAGCTGTGGGACATAGTATTTAGATTGACAATTTATTTTTCTTCTCAATTTGATATTTTAAATCAATTTGTTAATGTAACAGCTGGGGCGGTCAGGTTGTCACGAATTTGTTAGAATCACGGAATCATGATTGCATTCATGATTTGTGGCGATTACGTCACGCTCTTTTTTGTTTATATTAGTGTCCGCTGAAACTTTGCGCCGTGGTCGCTATTAATCATGACACAATACTATGAGACAGACGTTTTTAATTTATTAATTCCCAAATTTCAAAATTTTATTTATATTAGAAAAAAATATTATATTATTAGCTACATATATTGTTTGGATACACAACAACAATAATTACACAAATATTATTTGTATTTGTAATGAAGAAATATAATAATTATATTGTAAATGTTTCTCACATTTGTTAGAAAAGGAATTGTACCTAGAAAAATAGACAGAATTGAAAAACGCTTTGCTTCGTCATATTATCATTACAGCAAAGGAATGGAATAGCTTGCCCGCGTCTACCTTTCCTTCCGATCTTAATATGGAATGTTTTTCAAGGGAAGGCATTTACTAAGCTAGTGCGCCTTGCCTTTCTGGATTTCATTTCCACTTAATCGGATAGATATATCAATCATGTGACGTCGGTCAGACATAAATCAGACACAGAAAATATTAAAAAAAAGAACATTCTAACTGAGCCATAATTCGGCCCTGTTGGGCGTCATCGCGTCAACATGCTATATATATCGCCTAAAGTAACGGTGGGATCCGTTACTGGAGCCTAAATTACTCAGAGTAGTCAAATTGAACGCCTAAAGATCTTCTAAAATGTTCAGCCCAAACCACAAATCCCAGTATCGCGCAGTCTCCCTCGAGGGAATCGCAATTTCGGCTGTTTCTCTCGGCGCGTTAGTAATCTAACGGATCGAACGACGACTTATTCAAATGCTTAATACACAATGAAATTTAATTGTAAGTAACAAGTGAAACTGTCGAACAATTCATTATCGTGATTTTTCTCCTTTCACGAATTTTAGTATGAAAAGATAGACCTGTTTTTTGAACATTTGTTGTAAATAGATTTAAACACGACACGAAGACGTAAACATCGCATGTTAAGACATGCAAATTTGGTAGCAATCAAAGGGCTCCCCGGCAAGGCCAGGGCATATCGGTCAACGGGTCAAACGACGAATCGCAAGGCGCACCCTGAAACTGGCGCGCCCAGAGGGATACTCCTACCTATATTATACTCTTCGACCGCAATGCGACGACATTAAATAAAGCCGACGGGGTTGTCTTATTACCAAAATAAAATCTATGAGCGCATATGATTGTGTATGGAGTTCTTCAATGGAGACATCGTTGACAGTTAATTTAAAATTCTTAGGCCGCTAAACGGCCGGCGTTTAAAATTTAAATTTACTTTGGAAGAATTTTCGTTATTTTTTTGCCATAGTATAAATATGCCTCATTTTAGTTCTATTTGAATTAAGTTTATACTATTTTAACAACAAAAAAAAATAGGTAAGGTAACGCGATGTATTCGACCGACGCGTGACGTAATCTATATTTTAGTATGCTTGAAGATGTGGTGGGAATTTATTTAGGCTATAACAATAGCATGACGTATGATATAAGCGTAGGCGTTTATTATTTACATAAATTTGTTCAGAATTTATTATGCTAAAGAAATTACAATGTTTTGATTCAAAATTACATTTTTAACAAAAATTATTAAAGCTACTACATACAGGTTCAAATGGAATAAAAATAAGGTTTTTGGCTATATTAATTTGTATAATAAATAAGAATTTACAAACCATTAAAAATCAACATCTCCTAAACTTTATATAAAATACAATAGTTTTTGAAATATTTTTACTGTTAAATATTTGAACAAAAATAAAATTAAATAGGTATAGTAAATAATTACATAAAAATATAATTAAAATTCTATGATTATATAAAAATATTATAAATAAATGTATCTTACTTACCTTTGAGTTATATATATATATATATATATATGTGTGTAAAAAATTCAAGGTACTAACCTAGCAAGAGCCCTGCAGGCAACACCACTCGCACAAGAATCAATGAGAGGTAGTACTGGTGCATATTGTTTGGCTGCGAAAAACAAAAATATGTCTTAAAATAAATTTATTTTGAATAGAAGATATATGCCGTGATATAAAATCTTTTCAAAAATTTTAAAAATGTACATTATAAATCTCTAAAGGTATGCTACTACTTAAGAAAAAAATTATGCAAAACTGTTTTTGAAGTATTTATTACTCTCATGATAACTTGCCTAATGTAGGTTGATGTTGGGTTAATGGTCCTGGGTTCAAAATGGTAGAGGCTGTTACTATTGAATTTCTGTTTTTATATAATTTAGGTAAAACAGATATACACATACTTCAATAAATATAAAGCTAGGATTATATAAATAATTTTTGGAATTTCTTAAAGTTCTGTAGAACGATAAGCCAGATCTATGCTATGCATCCTAATTTACTTTATGCAACTTTTTATCATTATTTAATGATAGAAATTTTAACAGACAATTATCTACGGTTAAGATATCCGCAATAGAATGTTTTCCATGTTAATGAGTCTATTTTGCACAACGAAAAAAAATAACCCGGCATTCAAATATTATGATCTTGAAAATACGTACCTTTCCCGTCAAATAAAAATTAAATCGACAGGAAGTTCAGTTCACTTTAATTGTAAATAACCACTTTAAGCTTTGAAAAGTTATTGATGTCATATTTTGGCATGGTTTAAACACATTTTACGGTACACCATAATATAATTGATAAACCAAAACACACGCCTCCGTACACTCGGTCTTCACGTACAATATACAATGTGACAATCAAATGACACTGACATTTAAATATAATTTGACAAAATTGACGTTTTCAAAATGCTGCCAGCTTTTCTTATTATTCAAATTACTACTACCCATTAATAGATTTATTGAAGACAATTCAAAAACTTTCACTATTTACAAATCAAGGACAATCTTCTCTTCTCTAATTCGTACACACTTGCTGAGCTTGGGTTTTGGAACCCCCTAATATGATCGTCAGATCAACTCCAATACTAAGATATTAGCTACATCTAGTACCATTTGAATTTTTTAATTCGTACCGATACGTTTATTTTCCCTTGCTTAGCAACACTGAAAACTGCGTTAGGGTCGGTCTTGTATACGATTAAAAACTTATACCGGTTGAAATTATAACTTTTCGTTTTATATTTAAATAAATTATAATTTTTTTATATTTTATTTTGACTACAAATAAAATAATTAAATTTTTCATTACAATTTAGCATAAAAAATATTTTAACATAATGTTTGTTTCTATAGGACATCTCTAAGTAGAATTTATTTTTATTGCGAATTAATGGCGTAGCCAGGTGAGTGTTCTTGTTTATTTCTTATTTCGTTGTGTTCCATGGTTTTCAATTGTTTTCTCCAAATGTTTTTTGACGAGCAAAGTATTTATCCTCTTCAAAGTCAAAATTTTTCCAGCTAATCCGTTTTAATTATACGAAAAACCAATCTTACGAGTAATGAACACGTATTGGATTTGTTCCGAATTTATTCTCTAGTATCATTGTCATCACTTTCACTTTTCACGCATTTTGCTCTATTAGTGGTTTTAGTGTGCATATACTGCATAGGCGCTGTCGCCATGGATGAGTGAGTTACCCATTTTGTTGATAGTTCTGTTCCTGTTTCATTGTTTCACATGAATAAATTATGACAAGGTTACTAACATCTTCAACAGAGATTTTAAGTATCATTGTTTCACGTCACCGCTTACTTAAATTAATCGCTCCAGTCATAAACGCCGCCTATTATACATAATGTTTATAATTTACAGCACCATGTCGACCCTAACGAAAATGACCCGCACGGTTAAAAAATTGGAGGTGCCCAGACCCCTGAAATCGACGACCAGTTCCGCACATAACCGCAACTCTGTATTAGATGTGAAAATTAATTCTGGTAAGAATCTTACTAGAATTATTATTTTTATATTGTATATAACTTAATTTACAATTGGTCAAAAAGTAAACAAGAATATTTATAGGTGGTCCAGTTATTGTCATTTTTATATTACTTCGTTTCTAAACCCCTTATTTCTATATAAATATCTATCTCTTTTACAGTTGATGATCTAATAGTGTTGACGGAAGGTGTGGCATACCAAATGATGCAGGGTAATTTTGACCGTGCACTCCAAAGCAATGTTTCTACCATGTATTCTAACCTTAAACTCTATGGTGCTCAGCTTGAAGCACTCTACAAGGAATTTCTTGATAGGTATGTTATTGTATTTCTATTTAAAAACAATACAATTTGTAATTATGCTAGTAATGGCCATATAATTAGTATAACATTGCCTTATATTATTATAAGTGTACCTTGTTTGTTATTTTGAAATGGGGACAAAACATAGGGTTTTAATATAAATAACTATATGTTAATTCCAAAATACTATTCTAATATATTTTTATTACAGATATTTTGTTGTATTTCGCAATGGTTCCCAAGATGAAAGATTGGACAAAAAGACTCGACTCCATCTTCTCGAGTTAATAGAATTACGTGCAAAACATTGGCAGGGATCTGATTACATGAGTCAATATTATAGACACCGTGGCACGCATGCAGAGGTAAGTCAGCCTTTCTGTAATTTATTACAAATTTGACAATATTTGTTTCTTAATTTTATTCCACTATTCAGCCACTTCTAGTTCCAACAATGGAAGGGTCAGGGTCAGGTGGGTCGGTCTCCCCGACGCTAGCTGCGCCTGCCGAGCCCCCTACTTTACTTGGCCCTGGCGAGGTCATCAAGCCATCTGGTAAATTTCCCAAGCCTACAAAAATACCTGGCAAAAACTATTCTAAGGATGAAGTGGTCATAAGAAATGCTGATTCAGGAAAAGGTGATACATCATTTTATATTAACAACTTATGGAAATAGTATTATATATAGTATTATTGTGTATCAATGCATGATAATTGTGTAATGTCATTAAATAGGTGTAAACAATGGAATGGCATGAATGGAGTCAATATTCTTATCAAGTAGCAATTATTTAAATAATTAAGTAGACATTTACGTGCATGTAATTAGAATTTGTTTTATATCATAAAGTCAATTGTTCACAATTTTGTGAAAATCAAGTTGCAGTTTTTTTCAATTCTAATTCGGGATTATATGAATCTAAATATACCTTATTGATCCTTTTTCATCATATATTTATTTTTTAGTATAGTATAGGCTGTGAGTTGAACTTGTGTTGTGGTGTTGCAGTGATGGGTATCAAGGGCAGGCGGGTGCACATGATCGAGGAGATAAGTGACACGATTATATCGTTTCAGCGAGGTACGAATGCACAGTGCGGTCTGAGAGGTGCTTACGCATGGTGTGGCGGACTCTATCCTTGCCTCTTACAACTTCACGCTTAACCTACCCTTTTAACATTTTGTACATTTTTATAAAATATTAATAATATTATAACATGTTTCCATTTTAGGTGTAACTCTGTGCATTAATGCAGGTTTCATTACGGAATGTATACATTTATTCAGTTTTTTATATATGAAAAAAAAGCACTACTAATAAATAAATAAGTGATGTTATCATAATCACTGTCTATTAATTGCATTCAGCTTTCAGCTATCTTAAATATTAACAAACTAAACTCTTTATAAAATTTCTAATTATCCATAATGAGCAAATGCTTTTCTTTTTCAGTGAGCCCTGGTGCCAAGGAGAGGCTTGTACAAATCACAGGTCCTAATGAAGAAAATGTTAAGTGAGTACAATTTTGTGTAATTACCAGTAAAACATTGTATATGAACGTTTTTATTCCGCTCCTATTTTAAAAAAGACCTTTAATTATTTATTACGGTCAGCACACATAGGTAACATTAGAAAATAATGTTTATATGCAGACGGCTTGTGAACAATACTTAATATTTAATTTCACCAACATTAAATCGTGAGGTAAATTATTCACCAGCATGTGTAATATGATTTTGTGTGTGGCTTACATAATTTAATTGTGGGGTATGGGCCTATTTTCTAGAGAATTACCACCGCTTCATTCAATCACCTCATTAGATTGCAATAAACAACTCAACTCTGCACCTCTCAACTGAGTTATCACATCTCTATAAAGATATATACTTATTTGTAAATATATATGGGTTATGTACTTAAAGTTAATATTGTTGTAGCCATGCAAAGCACTTGATCGGGGACACAATCAGACGCAACGCGTCGCCGGTGAGGCTGGAGGGCGTGCTGGACGGTGCGCTGGCTGGCTCCCGCGCCTCGCTCGACTCCAACGGCTCCGACGACGCGCCGCGCGCTCCACAACGCGAGGTGATCTTATTGTTACACTCGATTGTTGTTTTAAGTTCAAGTTAGGAGTCAAATGCATGGTGCTCCAAATAGTTAATAGAGGTGCCACCAATACCTAAAAATCCATTTAACATCAGATCTCATCTGGTCCAGAAATTAGAAAATGTAAAAAATAAAAGTAGAATAGAATTGCTGCCCCAGGCTAAGGTCCTTTACAGTATATAGGGAGAAAGTTCGTATTTATCGTGCTCTTTCAAATAACTCCATATTAATGGATATAGAAATGTCACTTATTTAATATGATCATTCATTATCACTACGGGTAGCATCTTATTCCAATAAAGATCTGAGTTTTCCTGAAGGAAAATAATTTCTCGCTACATCTGCAGCAGATATTAGTTATTATTTCTATGTATGTAGTATGGTTTTCGAATTAGTGAATTCATTCTGATTGACTAGACTTTGCAGACATGTTGTATTTACTGCAAGTAGTGTTCCTAAAGGGGGTTGTTCCTATAATTTATGAAATTTTGAATGAAGTTAGTTTACCATAGTTAAATAATCTGAATTCCATCTGCGTCACCACTATCACACATGTAGGATAAGATTTTATTGTATTTAACATGTGACATTTATTTTCCAGAAATCTCCACACAACAACACTCGCGCTTTGCTTCATAGCTTCTCGACGAATGACGCCGCGCTTGGAGAGTATAAGCACACTGTGACTTTTGGTCAACATTCCATTAAGATCACGGGCAACAATTTGGATCTTGTTAAAGTAAAACCTTTTCACAATCTTTTAAGATTTTCATTTAATTTTACTAGATAATTTATTTTT
The DNA here is from genome assembly GCA_029286785.1 of Meandrusa payeni. Classification (NCBI taxonomy): domain Eukaryota; kingdom Metazoa; phylum Arthropoda; class Insecta; order Lepidoptera; family Papilionidae; genus Meandrusa; species Meandrusa payeni. Next base: position 4,863,847 of record JAGSMX010000012.1, on the reverse strand, counting down.
ATTAAAGATATTATAATTTAGTTTTAATATTATAAATGAATTATAATTATTATTTACTGTAGTTCCTTCCATAAAGCAGCATTTTCATTAGTATATTCTACTAACATGCAAGGATTTGTCGACAACTTATAAAAGTGTTTGTCATACAACCCATCTACAAACCCAAGTAATTAGTCATTTTTAGTGTAAGAGAAGTCTCCAGGTGGTTTTAACGTTAAATATCCCAGGGGCAGGGCTGACCTATCTGATAAGAGGAATGTATTGTGTTGTCTCTATGTTTGTGTGTCAGACCGCGAAGCTGGTGTTGGACGAGTACTTCGAGAGCGCGGGCGCACTGGAGGCGCTCGGGGCGGGCTCGGGCGACTTCTTCACTCTGTCGCAGCGTCCCGGCGCCGCACTGCTCCTGCGCGACGACGCACTCAATGGCGACGACGATGTGTTCGCGCCCACTCACAGTGCTGACGACGCGCAAGGTAACGGCTTTCTCTTATTAAGCCTACGCGTACCTACTTTCGCGGCCTGAGTCCGGCCCTCTCGGGCGCCCTCTGATCGGAATGCGTACGCGTAACATATTAACCGTCCAAGATGAGGTTACCCCTCACCAAAATAAGCGACCTAAGAGATATGCCACCTCTTATTCTGATGAGGCAGTCAAGGCCAGCTTCTTTGGACAATCTGTATAAAAAAAAACTGAGGTGAGGCCGACTAAAACGCTATGGGTTCTCGACGCCTTTAGATGGAACCACAGGAACGCTTACGCACACTACCGTGGTACCAACAGCGCTGGCTCTGTAGGTGAGCCTGGTCGCACGGAAACACTGCGCCCTCCTCGAGTCCTTGTAACTATGCGGTGAATGACCTCCATGTCCGCCGCCTAAGCTTCAGTTATGGGGATGGAGAAAGGCACGATGTGCCCTCCGAACTAGATGGCACTTGATGTCAACACTTTGGTGATTTTAATCAAAGAAAATTTAAATATGTTTATTAGTTTCTTACAAATTATTATATTACCAAGTAAATAATTTGCATGAAGAGTTTGATGAGAACAAGAAGTTGCGTACTTTTCAGTATTTAGTAGTGACGTATGACATTCTTCAATTTGAAATAGTCCATGCATCCTATATAATTGCATGTGCGTAGAATCAACACTCGTCAGACAGCATGAAGGTGTGAAGATCAAAAATGGTTGTGCGGTTTTATAATATTGACGGTTTATTTTCTTATTAATAGCAATAGACTGACTGAAGCATGTAGCTTATAAATTGTACAATTTGACAGTTTAATGATATTGTATTTGGTAGAAGCATATCATTATCGAGATACGAAACCATCATCGAAATATTGTTAACTGAAAATTAAGGTCATTTTATATTTATGTATCGATACTTATTTGTTTCATGTATTGTATTAATATATTTAAAATTCATTGACATTCCGATACACGGCTATGGCTGGGTGGTTTTCCAAATTTTTTTTCTGGACATCTTCATTTTTAATAACCATTCATTAATCTTTCTCGCCCGCCTATATTAACTCTGGTGACCCAATTTCTATATTGTCTCATAACTAACTGCCAGGATTTTATTTCATTTTGTGAGAACATGCAACATATTTTGTTATTTTAATGCTAAACAATACCTTTACCACGCGCTGGATGATGAAGGAAATTTTTTATTTTTTGAAATTCGGTTAATAAATAAGCACCAGTTCTTATATTTTTTTTTAAATTGTAAACAAGCAAAGTCGAGTCATCCAGGTAAACGTCTACAATTCGTTTGGTCGAATTTTCTTCCCTAAAAGGTCTCTTTCCCTAAGTTTGTCGCTCACAATATCGGTTCAATCTCAACGTTCTAAGAGCTATCCAACCACCTCTCTCAATCCAGTAAAATTGTAAAAGGTTATCAACGGCAATTAGCCCAAAAAAAATTAATATCCTAAATAATGAAACAATTATTTTTTTTTTCCCAAATTTCCTTAATAACCGAAAGAAGGTTGTACCTCGTGGGTCATTAATTGATTTCTATAACTCGAGCACGACATATCTTTCCCGCACAGACTTTCAAAATATAATTAGTCATAATGAAAGCTAACTTCGAGTAGGAAATGACACCCCAAAAATTATTATTGTACTAAAACACATAACTATGTTTGTACCAAATAGTGTCTTATTTGGATCAGAAATTAGAGGAAATCCATTATTACATTTTTTTTAAATTTTGCATTATTATGTTTTCTACGTCAAAAGTGTTTTGGAAATCGAACAAGTTTCCGGTGGTTAGTTGTGAATAGAGATTGGGTGGCAAAACACGGCCGTGGTATCGTTTGGTGACGTGACGTCACATTGCGTGACGTGCCGTGACGTTGTGTTACGTAACGTGACGTGGCGCCGTGCGTGTGTGCAGCGGCGGGGGAGGGCGAGTCAGCGCCACGCCGCCCACGTTTCTCGCGTGCCACCAGCACTGACAAGAACCAAGGTAAGGAGACCCACCACCTATGACACATTCTACAGTATTACGTTCACAATGGACTGAGAATAATCATATGACTTGACTCAATATATTAGGTATACAAATAAGTTTCTGCCGTTTTGATAGCGTGGCATGAGGTTTACGTTAGAATTTGCAGACGCTGAGAGAGTTTTGGTAACCGACTTGAAAGCTAGTTTGTTCATTCCAGAAAAACATAACCCTATAATATTATTAAGTTCGCATTACCATCATACGAACTGTTTAATTTGAAAGTGGTGAAGTCCATATTCTCTTGTTTCGAGAAAATTAGAGGTTAAGGTTATTTGTTAATTCAAAAATTTAGGCAAATTGTATGAAGTCTGGCAATGTCTCTATTGATTTATAAATATTTAATTTCATTATATAGATTTGGTTTTAGGCGAACTAGACTACAAAATACATATTTATAGGCTGTAAATGGACTTGCACCACTTTCAAAAGAAACGGTCCCCGCTAAAAATGTCTACATTTGAGCCAACTAAGTGTCTAAGCGGGAACTTACAATTTAAAGAATCTGCCGCCGAGATGCATAGATTGCTCGTAGAAGCATATTATGTGGATCCCTCGAGTGGTTTCAAACGTTAAAGATCGCAGTGAAAGGCCAAAACACAAAAGGAAATTGCTCTTTAAGTCATCAAGCAGTCTCACATCGTTTAAAATCACACTTTCGTAAAAATTTTTTTTTTGACAAAAAACGACGGAACCTTATTTGTACAGCTATTACTATTTTTATTAACATTTAAAATTGTCACCATGGCATATTTCGTATATACATTATATTGGTTTAAGTATCATCTTAGTAAAGTAACATCTCTGGCATGGTAACATTTGCATAATCCATCTGTGTTCTTAACATGCATATTTTAATCATGTATATAGTATGCAGAAGTCAGTCATTAACAGTTTGAGTGAATTAATTGTCCTGCTTAGGTGGTATGTTAAAGGTAATATAGACAACGGAAACTGCATAGAACATACGTGGCGATAGCATCGTGATGATTGATTTGCAACCTTTAACAAATAAGCCATACCATAAATAAATTATTTATGGTATGGCTACATAAATCGGGTCGCGGGTCGCTGGAGAGCAACATCGCTGAGCTTGTCCGCTGTTCTTACTTTATGTAGCTAACTTACGCAAGCATGTCTAACAGCGCTCAAGTTTTGTGTTTCAAATGAAACCTAATCTGACGTCACATAAATTTGCTTCGGCTCATTAAGTTGCTTGGAACTGCATACTTCGCGTGCTATTAAGTATTTTATTTTGCACTATTCATTTACTGGTAATTACTATTCAATCTGAATCCAGTCACAGTATAGTCTTTGAGTATGGACGGACGGGGGATGCGGAATTCATTTCCCAATTAATGAATCTGGTTCCGTGTCTTTTTTATAGAACTTTGGCAAGTAACAACTAAAATCTCTTTCGATTGTAAGGATTAATAAGGGCTTAATACTTATAGTTACTTAATGAACATCACAGAGGAAAGTACTACCGTATTAATTACTAACTTAGTAAGGTGCATAATAAGTTGTGTAACTGTAAATGGGGGTGTAAAAGAAAGTCGATAGCGCATGGGTGGTGTCCGCGCATGCTCGAGTGGGCCAGTGAGTACAGTGTGCGCGTGTCGGCAGGTGCGGCTGGCGCGCGGCAGACGTACACGTACGAGACGCTGGTGCAGTACGCGGACTCGCCGCTGAGCAAGCTGCCGCCCGCCGGCCTGGCCGGCTTCCCGCCCGAGCTGGTGCGCAAGGTAACGCCGCGCCGCGAGCCGCGCCCCCCGCACTCCGCCCACCCGCCGTTCGCCCCCCACGCGCCCGTTTCGCAGCGCCTGCTTGCGCCCTTCCGCGTCTGGCCCCGCTCCACCACCCCAACTACCTCGCCGCGCTGCTGTGCCGCAACTTCTACTGATCTCGTTCTACTAACAATCACATTTACGACGCGTCTCGCCTAGGTGTCTTGTGCTTCGTCTCTAGCTACGGTTGCTATTGCGTCAGATGAAGGGGGCCCGGCCCGACTTAACTGTACTTAACGTAGGGAGTCGCTTTTGCGCTGTAATATTAAGCTCAATGGTTCGATGTTTATTGCGAGGCAACAGCGCGGTATGCAGATTAATTCCGGATCTTTGCCGAATCCTTTCCTTCCCCAGCACTACAGCGAGGCGCCGGCGGGCGGTCGGGGCGTCGCCGACCAACTGTAGAGCACCGCTGCGATCTTCCCGCCTCTCTCGACCCGCTCCACCTCGACGACCACGCGGGCTTTTGAACTCGGATCAAAGTGACTTTCGCCCGATATTTCTAAAAGATCCCGACGTGGTCGCCCGATGAAACTTAAATCGAGCTGATTCGAATGTGCTTTCATTGCTGGAATAAATTTTCCAGGTATTAAATTTGGTCAGTTTTCCGGTTCAGTGAATGAAACCGCGACTAACTTACCCCCCGTTTGTTTTGGATCGAGCACATTCGAATCGGCTGCGACACCATCACGCGCATTCGCACTGACTGCCTCGCTCCTGCACCGTGTACCTGCATCCAATACTAACTGAAACTTTAACTTTAAAGGTAATCCGTTCGAAATATTTTGATAAAAATTTATATTATATATAATTAGCTTATCGACTATAAAATTGACGTAAAACCCCGGGGATCAAAAGTTTCTCGTCAAACTTTACTATCTAAGCTTTTCCTATACTAAGGGTACCTGATTTAATTACTATAAGATTATTTGTTTAAAATAAGACTGATTTTAATAATTTTAAATAGAAATGAGCCCGAGGGGTTAAAGTACGAATATATGAAAGATATTGTTCTGAACTTCACTACTGATTTTTAGGGAGACGCCAAACGAGCGTAATTTAGGTTGCCTAAAATTGCGCAATTTTTCAGATGTGATTTCGTTGGGTCATTTTTTCCTTCGTACCAGAAACTGACAATATGTTATCGGATTGCCAGCATGCCTAGATTGATTAGTCGAGGCTAATGTCTAACTAATATCATAGAAGTTCAGGCGGAGCGCTCTAAGAGCTCTGCTAACCCAGTGAAGTTTTAAAAGCCTACAGCATTCGCCCATACACAATCAAAACTCTCATTTTGAGTATCAAAAGAGTTGACTGGAGAACAGTGGAACACAAACTACATTGTATATCCTACGTATAGGAATGTAGTACTAATACTATACGTAAGTTCAGTCTTTCCTCACGGGTACAATCTGGTACACTTAAGTCCAATGTGAACAGACACCTTATAGGCTCACGTGCTCCTAGGCTTCATCTTCGCCAGGAAGATAGAAGCCAAACGTGAGTCTATTTAGTATTAAAAAAAGTTGTGCACCTGTATCTTACAGAATAACGCTCTTTTAGTTTCTTACTTACCACCGAGCTGAGAGTCATATTTACGTTTAACGAATTCGAAAATTCTTTTTTTAACTACCCTTAAAGCACTCTTAAACGTTATGTACGTATAATATAATTATACACATCGTTTTGTTATACCAAATCGATATTATAAAAGACTGTAGTTGCGTTATCCCTGAGTTCAGAGCTTTAAGGATATATTCGTACATTTAAAACGTTTGATTTTTCAAATTAAAAATGTATCGATATCACATCATAAGACTGATAAATCGACTAGTCACTACAGTTAATTTTTTTTATTAATAATTTTTCTTTTCTAATTGTTTTCGTGACTACACTTCCACGTGCTATATTATGTTATGTCCCTTGTTTTGATTTTTTTTTTTAAATTCCTACAAATTATTGTTATCTGTTCATGCTGCTTGGACAGAATGGGTATTCGAGAGAGGTTCGTTACAGATAGACATTTATTTACTGAGCGGATTGAAGAAATATAGATCTGTAGTAATTGTCGAGGTGATTTATTGTATTGTTATGATTTACTTTAATTGTTAAATTCTATAGTGTTGCCATTGTCAAAATGATTTTTTAAAATAAAACTTAAAAGCTAACTGTCTTTTGCTTGATCTATTGCTTATTTGTGTGCTTTAAATTAAAAAGGGTGGGAATACATGCTGTATAACTCAGTGTTCGCTTTGGGCTCAAATAGCTATTACAGATGTGGCACCCCATCTCATTTGGCATGACTTTTGGGCACTGGTAAGTTTGTGCATGATATGGCATGGTTAATATTTACATTGCAAAACCGTCTAGGAAATATGTGTAAAGATTACGTTTTACAAATGTTGTAATATGAGTGACAAGATAACTGAATAGTACGAGTACGGCTGGATTATTTTTGACATAATTCTAATCTAAAACTTCGACTAACGTTTCGAATTCTAGCGAGCTTGTTTCCGTTTTTCGGTTTCTTACAACATGTCAATATTTGTGATGGTGATACAGCTCACCATTTGTCGCATGTTAGACTTATGCTATTTATAAATATTATTATTATTAATAATTAATGGATATTAAATAATGAATATTAAAAAGTTCAATTGGAACTTAAAAAATTTAATTAGTATATAACACGATTTTTAGCACGGTGACAATTGAACTGTAATAGGTTGGTTTCATAATGAAATGTCATTGACAAATAGCAGACTTAGTGTTCTGATAGTCAGCGTGAACCTTCGCTGACTTACTGAATTTTGTGAAATGGTTTTCGTTTATACCATTTGAACATACGACGTCCTAATGGAGCAATGTGATCAGGTATTATTTTAATTACGGACGGAAAAGCCATCCATCAACCATTCCAACTAATCTCAAGCTTGTGCTAGGTGGTTCACGTTGACAGTAAAGAAATTGTAAAAGTGGTCAGAAATTCGAACCTAGTACCATACGTCTTGTTGTGTTGCAAACCGTACCCTAAAAATGCCGATGTCTATTGTTGCGAGGAGCAGCTTTGTTGTGTGTTTGTCGTAATGTGAGAGAGTGATATCAACAGAGTTGCCTGGAGTTCGACAGCGCCAGCTACCTGAAGAAGGTGCGCGCGGCGGTCGCCACCACCGTCGCCGCTCTGGACGCGCCCGATTCGCCTGAACCCGAGTAGACCTCCGCGCTCGCCCGTTCACATAAGCTTACACATAACGACACCATTTTTGCAATGGACGATTGTCAACTATAATTCGTACACAAATTTGAATTAGTCACAGTGAATTAATATTTCTGTCCTATTTTTTAAAGCCAAGTGACTAAATACTCGACTTACGATCTGATTAGTCTCGAGTTTGAATACCAGTTTGTATCGATGATTGCCGTTTTCGGTGTTTTTTTTTTAGTACAAAAAGTCACTTGTTAAAAACTTACCTTGGCGTTACCTGTCTACCATGTTATAGTTAAAATGACTTAAGAGCCCATTTCCGTCTAACATTGAGAACATTAATCAGGAATATTACTGTGCTAAGTAGTGTACTAACCTTAATAAGACGGAGTTTCAAATTGTAGCCAGCAAATTTGTGACCGAAATGACTTGATAACTCTTCGCCCTGTCAAATTTAAGACCTAATAAACTAGATCACAATAATAAGCGATCGTTCTTTCTTGTACTAAAAGTTAGAGGCAGTTAACAATCGTCCGTTGATCTTTTAATTTGTAGAATGTACGCACTTTACGCACTTATTCACAATATTCTGTATTTACACAAACGTTTACGTTCGGGCGAAATCTAAAAAGTTGTATCGCTACAAAAATGGCTAAGCTATAAAGGGTTTTAGTATTGTATAGAGGTATCGAATCATATCCTATTAGTCATTTATTAGTATAGTTTCCATTATAGCATGAGGTCATTTTTAGTTTTGACGCATTCTATGTTTTCATGGCTTTCTAAAAAGTATTCTAATCTGTGACTTGTATCAACGAAATGTTGGAAGCCGTCCCTAGTTGGATTCTATTCGCTTTCCGTAATACTAATTTAGCGGACATATTTTTACTAAAAGTATTAGCTCACCAAAATTTTTATATTTATATTTGGTATATTAAGTGAACACGACTCGTTTATGCTAAGTTGACTGGTCTATAAAAATGTGATAGTTATATACGCTCACTGCGTATATTTCATTTTTATTAAAAGTCCGCGACTAAAAAATAAAACTATAAACGTGCATACAAAAGCTAAATATTATTAACTATAGAAACATATATATTTATACACAGATATATAATAATGTTTCAGTAACTTGACACTAAACGACTTGATGTAAATATTGACTCGTTAACGGATGTCATAGAGAGATTCCATTTAATATAAGAAGAATGTATGCATTTCTCTGCGTGATTGTGTATTCATACATTGTTTATAGAGTCTAGTCCTGCCACGTAGGTGTCGATTCTCACTACTCCGTAAGCTTTTTTTTTCAAAAGGAAGCCTGGACAAATCATGTTTTCTGTTACTTAACAAACATTTCTATGTATTTTATCATTTAAAAAATTGAATTTTTATTTGTTAATTAGAGATTTCTATTTCAAAAGTTTTGTTACGAAGTTCGTACTAACACATATACTATTTAATTGCCGGGCTTCCTTTAACTTATACTCAATAATATCGAATATTTAACAAAATGGAGATATTTTATGAAGACTGTTTGAATTGAGAAACGTTTTGTTGAGAATGTGAGAAATTAAATTTCTTGCGCTGACCTTGTTAACTGCTTTAGTATTGATAAATGTTGAAAAAAATGTTCTACCTAGATGGAAATTCAAAAGAACGGACGATATTTCGTTAAAATTAAAACATCCAATGCAGCATTTTAACAAAAACGTTTCTCTATAAAGTTTATGCAATAATCTCTAGTGTTTGAAAGTAAATAAAATCGTTCCCCGGTGCTCTTTTGGGAAAGTATTTATGTATCGTTAATTTTAAACAAATTTTAATGTTTCTTTTGTTTTGTCAAATATTATGGAAATTTATGATATACTAAATTTTCTAATAAACCAAAAATGTGTTTTATTTTATCATCATTTAAATTACACTAAGGTGACGTATTCCTTTGTCCCTTCTCCCATTAAAAAGTATTACCAAGACGTCAAAATTCATTGAAGGACTTAAGTCCTTCGTAACTCGACCACTTTTAATCCTAACCGGATTAGCGATAGAAAAGAAACATATCGTTGCTAGTACAAGTAAAACGCGTGTTTAATATCATAAATAATTATATTTACAAATTCATGCAATAAATACAGAGTTATATATTAGCTATACATTAGGCGAGCAAAAACAAGTTGTATTGACTGTCAACATATATTTACACTATATGCCTTTAAAATAAAAAATAAATGCCTGTAACCATTACTGATTGAAGGATACACATTTATAATACTATACTTTTCAACATTAAGATAGAGTACATAGATTGAGGCCATCAGCGCAAAAGTGAACGAATCCTCAATTTTTGAAATGACTTGTATATAAATTTTATAATCTGTACTGCAGTATTTTTGCCACTTAAATATAAACAAATTACGATATATGGTAAATATCGATATATTTATACAATATCGCATAGTATCGATGCAACATTACGGTACATTATATCGATATATTTGATGCATGAACATCCCTGCTCTTTAGGGAGTAACTCTGCACAAGGGTCCCCTAGAGGGCTTGAACGGGTAATTCTAATCGCGACAGTATTCCGGCAGCACCAGAACTACGGTCGGTAACTTTCATCGGAAACTAAAAAGAGATTGAAAGCTGCCCATCTCTTATATCACCAATCGATCTGGCGTTGCAATTATAAAAAAAAAATAGAATGTATTAAATTTTAGCAATTTTTAAATTATTTTTCACACTCTTTATTACACTTTTTAACTAACAGCCTCAAACTATATTAATATGAAGACATACATATACATACATATTACATAGAACATTAACATGAATGATTGCCAAGATCTGCTATAGTATCAATGATTAGAACAATTAACGAAATATACCTTTAAAATTAATTTTCTATTATATTTAAAAAGTATATAATGTTACACCGCAGTCATTAAATGTTGACCAACATCAAACGACTATATTTTGCGAATGAATTGAATTGTTGGCAACACAATAAAGGAAGACCAAGGATAAGCATGGTATGCAAGTTACTAGGATAACAGACACCAGGAATATACTCAAGATTAAATGCAATGTTGTTTACAATCATACAAACCGTCGACATGCTCAACTCCTTTGTATTCAAATTACCAGGAATATACTCAACAATACCTTATATTTTACTAATTTGCAGTATATAAATACACTTTTCATATTGGATACTTTATTATTTTTAAAGTCAAGATTAAACGTCTTGACTTTAAAAAGGCTTCCGAGAGTTTCGTTCACTATAAGTTGAACACTATTTTACCCTAGTGCTCGCTGTTTATGTAAATTTAAACTTATGATAAGTATTTGATATGCATATATATGTCAGTATATATGTAGAAGGTAATTTAACCTGAAAAATCGAAAACAAGATACAACGCGTTAGATTAATATGTTAGGAATGTATATATATATATATGTTTCCTAATAAAAAAGTTAAAATGTGATGGAACATCCAAAAGTGCACGGACATACGTTTTGATGTTATTCAAATCATTATCATCACAGGACATCTTATATAAGTAGGCAAGGATACATTTGGTTTACGTTGATTTGGTAAACTATATATTAATTTATTATTATTAATTATAAACAGTATTTCCATTACTTAATGCCCAGTTGAACTCGTTTGTATCAATAAATGCGACAAAAAAAAATGTGACATTTCGCTACTGTCAAATGTCAAACAGCAATAAAAACCTAAACCAAAGATAATACAGAGAAATAAAATGATTCAAATATCTTATTTATATTCAGTTTTAAAAGTAGGTCCAATATTGTTTATAATTTTTTAAATTACCATAAATAATTTTAAACTTTAATAACTTAATTCTGTAACACGTTAATATTATAAATACTATATACCACTGGATGTCTATGTGTGCTACATAAAATACAACAATACAATATTAAAAAATATCTTAACATAGAATGGAGCTCGACGACACACTCAACTCAAAACTCCATTGAGGACTTGAGAAAAGTCACACACTTGGATTTTGTTTTCGTTGGGCCCTCAATCCATCAACTGCATTTCAAAATCTACCCACGGTATAGTGACGGTTTTATAAAAGACAGGCCACCTTTATACAAAACAATCCTAGGATAGCCACTTAATTGAAGACAAGCGACCAGAGTCAAAAAATAAACTTTCACGTCCTTTTCACACTTTTTAATGGAATAGACAAAGACAGCACTCAATGTCGACACTTGCCATGCTTGACAATTTTACTACGTGATTTTTTTATGTAAGAAACACAATAGTATAATCAGGCTAGGATTGATATTGAATGAAAACATATTAAAAAAAAAACGGTGCCAGCAGATAAAATAATTGAGGTACGTAGTTAATGCTGCTGTGTAATTAATAATAATATAATCCACCTCAGTAGATTTCAATCTTCCTAATGGGGTTCGAGGTAGATAGAACTTAAGCCTTAGAGATTACCAACAACCATAGTAACGAACAAACACCACAAAAAATTAATCTCTCACTCAGTTATACTAACTTTAGACCTGGATTCACATCCTTATCCTATTGTACATCCTTGACAGGTCCTTTCTCGGATATTGTTGCGTTAAAGTTGCAAAAGCCTTCAGGCTAGCAATGACAGTCATAAAAAAGACAAGCTTATATATAATAATATGTTTCCTCTATTGATTCTTTTAGACCCTACAAATAAAGCTAGAATAACTAACCCCACGTATTAAACTAGTTCCTCTCCGACAGTTTGTCAGTGATATTAGCGGCTCTAGATCTGGCATGCTGCATGGCATCCTCGGCTAGATCCTCGACGGTGGTGTAACGGCACTTCTGGAAACTGAACAGATCAGTAATGAAGCCGACCACTTCGTTCTGGAAGGCGTCGCAGACGTCGCGCAGCCGTTCCCTGGGACCCAGGAAGCCCCAGACGAGTACCGGCAGCAGGTGCTCGGAGATTGAGTAGAAGTGCGCCATGAAACCATCCGGGTACTGCAGGTAACGCCGCTTCGCCTTTATAACGGACCACACTGCCGTCGTCAGCGCCTGAGATTAATAAATAGCAAATTAATTAAAAATGCCATTTAGTTACTTGGGTGTGTATCTATCCGATATTAGTGTTTGAAAACTCGGCTGGTACCACGTCTGTCTCCCATGGTACATAACAGTTCAAATCCCAACCAGCTTGTACAAATGACTTTTCTATTACTCGATTTTTTTAAATATTGTTCTTGATTCCATTTTTTAAACTTTGTTGTTTGTTTGAATGTTTACGCTCCGTATTTGGCGACGGGCTCAGACCCTATTTTCCTACTTGTACTAAGTGTTACTCAAGAAAAAGTTACTCAAAGAAGGACAAAGCTTATTTACAAATATGTGTTATGACTATAGTTTCCTTGTCACGTTTCGGGACTTATTCAGTGAAAAGCGTTAACTGTTATTGTTGTTTCTGAAAACTAGACGCCATAAATCAGGCGTGATTTGATAATTTGTTTGTATAAATGCAACTTACGCTTTCTTTAAAACCATCAGACAGCCAACGGTTACGTACAACGGCGAGCACCGACGACGGTGGCGAGGCCAGATCCTCGAATGCGTCCAGTAAAATGTAGTCCAACACAACATCGTAGAAAGATAGCACCTGTTAATATGGCGAATTTAAAATTTGTTACAATTCGTTATAAATAACACTATTATCTGGTTTACAAATATTAGCTTAACAATATTATTTATGTCAATGGCAATACTGGTGATTTGTCTATAGCTTCAGCCAGCATTACCTTTGTCTATGGCCGAGTCGGGAGTGGGCGTTGCATTGTCGAATATAAAATAAGATTTTTTTTCCTTTATTTTTTAGGGACTTTTTCACACATTGATCGCATGAAGAGAGAAAGAAAGTCATCAATGTTGCATGGCCATAGCCGCTAGCTTCCTCGTAAAAGCTTTCTTCAATATGGATCTTAGAAAAAAATTGCCACTATCAGACTAAACAATAATTACCTTAACTCCCTTGCTCGTAAGCTCCTTCTCTATTGTTGACCAATTTGCACCGTCCGTAGCCCACGATACCATTTCCTCGTACGCGACTAGAAATTCTTTCGGTTCCTTAAACAGAAAATTGAATAAAAGGTTATTGTGTTGCCAGTTGAGATATCGAGTAATGGAGGTCGACTTGATAAAAGACTTATTTAAAAAGGTTTTATTGAATATGTATTAATGAGTAATATATAATATGTCTGTGAATTTTTTTTGGACGAACTAACACAAATTGGCCAGAGAAGCTGGCCTTACTGCTTCGCCGGATTGTGAGGTGGCATACTGAACCTCTGTGAATGTCTGTGAAGATAAGATTCTTAAGTATGTATCACTTTCGCTTTCCGCTTTTCACCTAGCTTATTACGCACTATATATAACAGAGAATGTGCCCACTTTGTTGCAAAATCGAAAAGCTACAATTCAATGCGAATTCGCGACTCTCAGTCGGCAGTTTAGCCGCTTTGTTGCCCTGCTAGACATAAGTAACGACAATATATAAAGTGTATTGTCGATCTAATCAGTATGTAGTGTGCATAAATAATATATCGAGTCTGGAAAGCAAAAACGTCGTAAGTGACATGTCGCCATGTTCAGTTCGCTTTTTTACGTCGTTGGAATCGGAGAAAAAAGACGCGTCGAATGATATATGACTTGTAACAATTAGATGAAAAATAGAGAAAATAGGATTTTCAAGATTAACACTTCTCTTTTATTTTTTGTACCGTAAAACGATTTTCTTTTAGGAAAACTCTAGGTTAACGCCGTGGTACAACACTTGTTCAACAAAAAATAATAAATATTGTGTCCAAAAACGACAGCACCAGGACCATAAACATGAAATTTGTATTTTTTTTCTAAAGTTGAAATGTTTTTCGGCTCTGGTGAACAATTTCATTTTTGTGGGTTACTACGTTTTTGTTTCCCAGCGTCGATATGTTCGTAAACTTGCCTTGTCAGCGTAGAGCAGCAGGTCCGTGAGCACCTGGCGTCCGGCGTCCACGAACCAGGCCCAAGCGGCCGCGTCGCAGAACACGCGCTTGAACGCCTGCCGCAGGCAGTGCAGCTTGCAAAGGAACTCCGAGTCCGACGCGCACTGCACCACGTCCGTGCGCAGTGTCCTGTGACAACGAAACTCATTTTGCTACTCAGAATATACAAATAAATTTTCTTCCCTGTCGGCCTATGAATAGGGCTGGAAATAGACCTTCCCTGATTTACGATCCTCAGCTTTTCGCATCCATCCACTTCCGACTATTTTATAAGATCATTGTTCCCTCTGATGAGGAAATCTGTAGACGAACGAAGGTAAACGACATAGCTCGCCGGATAAGCAAGTTGAAGTGGCAATAGAACGTAGAACAGATGGTGTCGAAAGTTCTCGATTGGAGACCACGGACCAGCAAGCGCAGCGTCAATCCACCCGTAAGGTGGTCTGACGACCTTAAAAAATCGGCAGGACGTAGCTGGATGCAAGCCGCTTACAACCGGTCCGGTGGAAATCGTTGGGGGAGACGTATGTCCAGCAGTGGATGTTGTGGGGCTGTAATGATGATGATTGGTCCCTCTAGAGAGATGCTTCTCCGAGCCGTGCAAGGCCTCCATTTCAAGACTTTCCTCGTCCATCTGCCGTCATGTGGCACTGCCATCCACCACCCACCGCCATTCCAACTTGCATTTATACATACTTAGATATAATAACTCCTCTGTGCCCACCAATCCACAGCTAAAAAAATGGTTTTAACTTGTGGTAAATGTTACGGTCACGTGGTGATTGTGCATTTAAAATTAAGTCTTCATTTATTGTTGTTACATACTCGTATTGTACCATTGTAACAATCGTTGGTAATCCTAATAATTTAATAAAGGTACGTATTACATTTCACTTCACAGACATTATTAAAAGCAAACAATTACACTTTAGAATTTAACATCTCCTGTTTTCGAAGTGTCATAAGATATTTTTTTTCTACGATAGTAGTAAACTCATTACTAGAAAAAAAACTTTGATTTCAATCATGTTTCATATTAATTTTACTAGCAGGATCATGGGTTCCAAAAATATACCAGAGAATGAAGAATGATTGTGTATCGAACAATTGGTAAGTACATGCCAATTTAAGACTAGGTAAGTACTATTGAACGACAATGAGCATAAATGTGGTAGAAAGGGAGTTAACTACTTAATATATGTTACGTCAGAAATAAAAGTGAACGTTAACGCGTAATAGTGTTTTATGTATAAATCATCACTAATTTAAAGTCAGTCTTTGTGTATACTCATATATACACTTGTGAATATACCTGTAAGGTATTCCAGCTTCCAACTGCTTCACGGCACTCTGGTACAATTCTAAGTTATCTGTTTCCGTCGACGTCTCTCCAAAGTCATCTAGTTCTCTCAAATCTGCCACCTGAGTACAAAAGCGTTAGTAATGAGTCAATTTAGTCCAACAGTGGTTATTCCTGATATTCAGTGTTTAGCTAATAGCTAAACGGCTAGAGTCTAGACCAATTTTGACTAGACTTCCACTGGCAGATAGGTGATGTTATAAGCAGTAACCTAAGATACTTTTATTTAACGTTTTCAAAAAAGGAGGTTCATACTGTAAATTATAATTGAATAGTTTAGTTGTACTTAGCACCTTATAGCCATTAGCCCTTTACCATTAGCGTCCACCAATTCCTCTAAATATATAAATATGTTAATATAAATTGGAATGGATAGATGGTTTGTTACTAATCACTCCAGAACAGCTGGACAGATCTTGATGAAATGTTTTGAATTTCCAGTGGAGTTACGTCAAAATAGAGAGTAAACGATTGATATACATAGCGCTTAATCACAGCAGGCTGCGAGCAGAGACCTATACACATTTGTAGGATGCCATAAGAACCGATGGTAACGTCAACCTCAACTATTTAGGACAAATGGTAAACCTGCCCTCATCAATTTGTGAATAGCCACAAGTAAAACAGGACGCAGTAAAATGCAAAACTAAATATCTTTTTAATTAAATTCCACACGGAGGAAGTCGCGGCTAGTCGTTGTTCACTTTGCTAACGAAAACACACCTGATCCTCCGCTGAAGCGAAGGACTCTGCGCTGGAGTGGTGCTCTTTGCGCGTGTGAGAGGAGCCGGAGTGCGCGTGCGACAGGAGGCGTGTACGCCCGCCCGTCGCCTCGCCCCCGCTCTCCGACCGGAACAGCACCGAACGCTGGTCCAAGAACAGCAGCTCGCAGCGCTCCTGCACACACAGCCACACATTCATGTCTAAGCCTACAATGTACTCAAATAAAATTGGAGTGTCTGTTTGTAATAATAAAATAAACACTTTTTACTTCATGCATATGAATGCATAAACGGTTATAAAGCAAAATACATATATTTTTTAAATTTTTGTCTATTAGTTTGTTCCGGTTAATCTCTGGAATGGCTGGATCGATTTTGACGGGTCTTTTACTGTCAGATAGCTGATGTACAGAAAAAAAAATAATAGTTTTAATCGCGGGTAATACCGCGGTGCGCAACCAGTCTCGTATATAACGATAATGACAATTCAAAGATTTAATTTTAGCGTTGAATTGTACTCGATTTCCTAAATAAGTTAAACATCCTTTTAGTCGAGCGTTCCGGTATCGGTCATTATTGGTTATAGTCTTTTGCGAGATTCTTCTATATCCATGTCTACGTGACGTTTCATTTATTCTCTTTTATCAGCTCCGTACAAGATAGGATCTACTAGGCATTTCATTAAATGATCCTTGGTGATTTTAGTTGTGATGACTCTAGGTCGACCACAGTACTAGATACAGAGAGTAGATTAACACAAATTGAAACCTGTAATAGATAAGCGTTCTGCAATAGGTCCTGTATCTCTCGGCAGAACTCTGCCTCCTCGGGCGAGGTGAGCGCTAGGGTTCCCGATACACCCCCACGCGCCCCTAAAGAAAACGCCGCCAACGCGTCCTCCCAGTAGTTGATGCTCGTCTCCAACGCTTCCATACCTAGTGACAAATTATGTTACCTTTAATGACTGTTTTGTAGAAAAAGGGAAGCGCTTTCTCTTCTGATATCCTGAAAACTTTGATTACTGAATCACCGTTTTCCAGGGACTACCGCATTTGACTCGTCAAGAGATTACAATTTCAAAACGAATCAATTTTTATTAGAATATAACCATATTTTATTATTAATATTAATGTAAAAGAAAGATTAAGGAAGAAAGAGAGAAGGGCAGGGTATCTCATTCGCCGTTCGCATACCAGAAGTGCAAATAATTGTATTTGTAATGCAATAGCGCAACTATTCGCCAACTAGTCGCGGTTCACCGTAATGGACTAGAAATTGAGAATCTACAAATTAAGTACACCAGCAAAACCGACTTCAAATAATAAAACGTGAACCATTCTGTTACTGTTTCAAAGCCATCTTGGATTTTCATAAACCTACCATAAAACATCACAATTGGCAAGAATTGTTAAATGCAAATATTAGGAGTTACCTATCTAGGATATTAGGTCCTATGCCAAGAAAATTTATCATTTAAATGTAGACAATTTAATAACTTCCTTTTTTAAAAATCGGTTAAAACACCAATAACTTGAAGAGTCAGTTGCTCAGTGAATATGCTGTTATTATGCCTATTTACCACTTTTTGACGTGAGAGTAAGGAATTGGTATAGACACTATTGACCATATAACAAGGCAAGGTTGCATAATACTCAACTATAACTGCATAAGTAATGCTCAAATAGCTTTGTTAAATTTCATCAAACTACAAAACATTTCAGATCTTGTCAAATCATAAATTTTCATTTTTTTTATCTAAGTTTGGTTAAAATAAAAATATGGTATATTCTGTATAAATATTTAATATTGTATATATTTCATACTGACTACTCAATTTATTAATTATTATAATATAATTATAATATATATGACACATAGAAGGAGCCATGCACTGCACTTTTCTATAAAAACACATCGTTTTTTAAATTAGGTCCATTGTGTAAATGCTGTGTATGATTTAACTGTTGCAAAGCATCTTGTATGCCACTGTTAAGGTCTTGCATGGTTCCCGCGATAGCGGTCAAGGCATCTGCCATTCGATTTTCGAGTAAACTTCGCCTTTCCTCTTGCGCTTGCATTATATTTGATATTGTGTGTAGGGCCTCTGCCATACGTTCTTCGGCCGCAATCCTTCGTTCCTCTAAATCTATTGCCCATTTTGGTGGTGGCGTAATAGATCCATTATCATCATCTGGTCAAAAAAATTTACAATGTAATGTCAACAGAAACTCATATTTTTCTATGTTCAAGAATTACAATTTAGTATAGCAAACTATCAATCATTTTAGAATTAAGAATAAAATTAGTAAACGGTGATTTTTTTGCCCCTCATTAATGGTATGAGGTAACATAAATCACTACCAAATACATAATCAAAATAATTCTTTGTCTGAAGACTGTAAACCATTGCTTTAGCATAGAGAACAGCACAACAATAAAATAAACATTGATTTTAATTATATTGTGTTTGAACTTGCTTTATAAGAAAAAATTTAACTCACACCTGGTTAAGTAAAACTTGAATTTCCCTTGATCAAATAAATGTTTTATTGAAGAATTTGAATCATGAGTAGCTGTGTTCAAATGAATCACATTTGAACACGGCTACTCATTCTATTACTTAAATTTAATATAATTAGAATTTACCTTACTTTCTCTATTATATAGATAAATTTTATAAAGGGAACTTATTCCGACAAAAATATTAGTGTAATTTTTGTGCTTGGGTTTTTAAAACAAATGAAAACTAGGTATATGTACCTGCATGTACTTTTGTAGAACTTATTGATCTTTTGACTTTGGCAGCCGTATTTACTGGAATATCATCAATTGGCAGTTGCTCTGAATCAGAATCTTCAGCCATAAAGTCCTCTAACTGCTTTGAATAGGGCTTGGCAGCCACTACCGATCCTTTTCCACTTAACTCTAAAACTCTTATTTCTAAATCATTAAGTGGTACAAATCTATTTGTTCCGCCATCTGAGTTTGATTGGAATCTTCGAGCATCAGCTGCTTTTCTTCTGCATTTATGTCGCCACTCAAACCAATACTAAAAAAGGGATCCTAGTTCAGAAATAACACATTTTTATTTAAAAAAAATAAGTAATAAAGAATATTTATGTAAGACAAAAAAACTTTAAATCTTGAGCCAGAGTGTGACAGTAAAGATGTATAAAATATAACATATAACTAAACAGTCTGGCAATCCAATTTTGGAATTATAAATTTATAGCAACTTCAATAAAAAGCAATTAACTTACTATTAATCAACAATAAAAAACAGCAAGATTTATCCCTATTAAAAATCTTGTCTCAAGGACACATACTTTTTTCCAACCGTCAGGAGTTTTCAAAGCGCCAGATTGTACACCATTAAGTTTTTTAGCTAAAGCTGACCATTTCTGCCGAGTTGCATGATGAGACACTGGGGTGCCAGGGGGTAAGCCTTTGGACATGTCTTTATTTTCTTCCAAAAAGTCCATGAGAACCTCCAATTGTTGCCTTAATATTCTTCTTGGAGGAGCCATCTTAAAATATGTATTATGATTTGTAAGTGATTAATGACCAAAAGATACGAAATATAGCATAGCATTTATTAACAAAATGAAAATGAAGAATATATACTTACCCTTGTCACAAATCCAAAATAAATTTAAGACACTTGATGCGTTATTAGTTTAAATTTAAAAACCTATATAAACCGCGCGCTATTAACTTGACACATGCAATTTCTTTCAAAAGAAATTGCGAAAAGGATATGTAATGGCGACGATTTCATTGTCTACTATAAGTAAAACATTACTGAATGTTGACATTTTATGTAAGAATCTAGTGTTGCCACTCTCAGTTTATTTTTGTCCTATAATCCAAAAAAATCATATAGTAAGCTACAGATGGCATTAACTGTACATCCAAACAGGTATAGCAGTAAATATTAAAGTACTAAAGTATCATAATAATCTAATAAGTAGGTAATCTTAGTAATATAATAAAAATATTCAGCTTTAACTTTACACGAGTTAAAATATTAACGCGAATATTATTCCTTAAATAACTATTATTTCGGATATAATAACGTTTTTAAAAACTCTATAGTCCCTGTGAAAATGACCACTATAAGTGTTCAATACGTTGAGAAAATAAGATAAAACCACGACAAAATCTGTAAAAAATTGTTTTATTCAATGAGTAATATTCGTGTAAATATGAGAAGTCAATATATATTTATTTTATATTTATCAATGAAGTAAAAATATTTTAAACACTTATTTTTACGACATCTAGCGTCGGATAGTCTGACTACAACCACTTTCCATGTTTGTTTTGAAATCAATATAAAGCCATCTATATGAGCCGACCGAAATGTATTTCAAGTTACTTTGTATTTGATTCCAATAGTGGTAGAGGCACTGCAACCGCCCATTATTGTATAAAAGCTTCATATTATATAAAACTACATAAAATGCATTTATATAGTGTATAATCGATATTTCATGCGTCATTGAGCTAAATAAGCTTTTTAAGATAAACTCTTTAATATTATTACATTGTAGTTTATAACAAAATTAGTTACTTAAATTCTAAGGAATTGTATTCAAATAATGATCGAATTAGTCGTCATTTACAGTATAAAGAAGTACGATAGGCTTGAAACGAATAAGCTTAATTAATACAACGGATTAAATTAATTATACCACAACAAAAGTGATAACCTTTATGTAAAACAACAGAAAATTTAAATTACTCGTGAACTGGATTTGCGCCAAGGACAGAAGGTGAGCCAGTCAACTGGGTGTCGGCTTACCTCTAAACGCAATTTATTAACATTCTTTAAATTCGGTGAATTAACAAATACAGCTCAGTAATTGCTTTTTTCTTACCAACCTTAATAATTTAGATAACTGTGACTTTTACATAAAAGCACTTTTAACTTAAAATAAGTAAAGTTCCATTTTCAAAAATTCACAACAATTTCACTCTTTTAACAGCAACACCGGATTGAGTGTGACCAAGTTCTTAGGCTAATAAAGCGTAATTTGATTTAGCTTACCAGTAAAGTCTGCATTGAGATTTATAGTCATTTGCGGGGCTCATGCTGAGCAAATGCATGCAAACGAAAATCGTTGACTTATCGAATACTTACATATTTCTTGAAATATTTAGAGATGTTATAAATTTTAGAGAAGTGATTAAATTTATATAACAATAAACGTAATTACTACATTTCAAACTTGACTCGATTGTTATATTGTTTGTTGTGTCAAGGTTTAAAATAAAATAATGGGTTATTGAATGCTGAGAGTTGAACTCACGCAAGTTTGGCTTTTAAGCCTGAGCAAGCCAACGAACGCTTTATAAATATTTAAAATATATATAAAACTGAATAATATATAAAATTGAGATTCGAGCCCTCGACCATGAGACGAGTTGTTTGCTTTAGATACTTGGTTATCACAGTTTATAAAAATGTATTTGAAAAATTCATACTTCAACCGGTTTTAAACCGATGCTAGGCTTTATAAAAACTAAAACTTGTGGCCAAACAAAAACGGAGTATCATTAATGAAACAGGAAATGGTAAATATAGTGTACGCACAACACACGTATCGTAGGTAACGATTTAAGAGATGTTATTTATGGCGGAAATAAATTATGGGTTCTTAATTACGAATCATCGTAGAAATATTACGAAATAGAATTAATAAGAAACTAACCGCTTCCCAAAGTGGCACTCAAAGTTAGTTTAGCTTTTGAATGTCTCTTAGATTATCCGTGAAATAGCAACCGACCGAGTAGTGGTTCGGCCCTCTCGGGCGCCCTCGGATCGGAATGCTTACGCATAACATAGTAACCGTCCAAGCCGAGGTTACCCCTCACCGGGGGGAGCGTTGTGTCGAGTTACTGGCAATAGAGGTTCAGGCTAAGCGACCTAAGAGCTATGCCATCTCTCAATCCGGTGAAGCAGTCAAGGCCAGCTTCTCTGGCCAATCTGTGTAGTTCGTCATAAAAAATAATAAGAAACTAACCAAACCACTCTTGAAGTACATACAATCGTTTGGCGTGATATTAGACGTGTTTGGTTTTCTCATGGATACCATTGTCAGAATTGGATTGGGACCACACGGAAAACAACAGCTTTCAAATAAAAAAAGAATCATCAAAATCGATTCACCCAGTCGAAAGTTATGAGAAAACAAACAAAAAAAACATAAGTGCAGACGAATTGAAAACCTTTTGAAGCTGTTGAAAATATATTACTTTTAACGAAACTATAATTTTAGAAATTATAGGTATTGGAGACAGAATGTATGGAGGCGTTTTAATGAAACGCAGAAATATTATAATGCAGTCACGGTTCTGCGTAAAATTAAACCGAGCGTCTCTCCACCATCCATGATGGCATTCATTTTAGAATTGAAAATTAATATTTTTAGAGTAAATAAAATATAAAATAAATATGTCAAGTGAACAATTGTTTACACGGTATAGAATATACTGAAAAATACTTTGAGTTTTGAATTTGCGAATGAAATTGTTGTACAATCTCTAGAGTTATATCCTTCCTATTTTTAATATTAATAAACCCCGGCCTATATAACATGCTACAAGGTAAATTAAATATTTCTAGCCCTGAATGTGTACGTTAAAAAAAACGAATGAAAATTCTCAGTCCGACTTTGTTAGTGGTAAAGTAAGATTACGTGTATACCATTTTTTGGCTCGCTCTTTTTGGCTTGTGGTCTTGTTTCTTACACATTTGCTAAATGCACGGAAGGTTAACACTATACTTAGAGGAAACCAAACCACTTCCGCGGGTATTCGTCACTAGAAATCAATACCTGTTTGGACGACGAAATACCAAGGGCTTCCAGAATGAAATATTCTCTTAATAAAACAGGACTTCTTTTTTTTTTGTTAACGGGTAGGAAATCTTCAAAAAGATACCCATCTTATGGGGGGAAGGCGGTGGTTATGTGGGGTTTTTACCCACTAAAACTTCCACAGCGGACCTTCCTCGGTGTATG
This sequence comes from Meandrusa payeni, assembly GCA_029286785.1. NCBI lineage: Eukaryota > Metazoa > Arthropoda > Insecta > Lepidoptera > Papilionidae > Meandrusa > Meandrusa payeni. The sequence goes on along the minus strand of JAGSMX010000012.1, from coordinate 4,840,182 downwards.
GTGAGGGGCTCCGGGATCTCCAGAGGCACGTGCCGAAGCCCCTCTGCACTGTGCTCAAGGAGAGCACTTGTGCCCTCCTGTGCCCTCGCAGTGCATGGCGACACGGGACAGCCGATGTCGCCTTCTTCCCGGGTCCATCTTGGTGGACGACAAAAGCCCCCACCCTTGTCGCCCAGTTTAGTCACCATCCACGACAGGCAGGGGATACCGTAGTCTTATTCTTGAGAGCCCAGAACTACAGGGCTGAAGAAACAGGATATCTAACATAATCTGTTGAGGTGCTTAACGAACACGTAGATTAAGTTAAAATGATTTAAAAATTAAGATGTGGTTGTTATATAAATACATTTTTTTAAAGAATAGAGAACCATATTTCTTGTGTTTTTTTTTTTCAGAAATATCTCTAACATTCTTGTTAACCATTCCAACTAAGCTTAAGCTTGTGCTAGGAGATGGTTTACGTCAATAGTCGAATGGTGGATTCGAAACCTACGACCTTACGATTCGCAGACCGTGCCCTAAACCATTAGGCTATTGTAACTTTAAGCAATCATGAATTCAATGCTGAATGATTGTTTTTGGTGGTTCCGAGGTTAGACTACATATAAGACACGTGATAGGCGACGCTATATGGTACAGAAATCCAACTCCTATCAGTTCTAATTAATTTAATGGATGTATTACCGATATATATTTTTTTAAATTACTCGTTCTTGTGAGTTCATTGTTAATCTTATTTGCATACTTATCAGTTTTTTTTTTCTTTTTTGATGTCGAAAGTCGTTACATTAACAGGTAGAGGCTTATTGTAAGTAAAAAATATATAAATAGGAATGTCTCAAGGAATGAAAATAGCTTCGAATAGATCAAATAGAATTTGATCGTATGCGCTACTAATAGATTTGTCTGGTGAGTGGAGGAATCCTGTGATATACTTTTGTTTTTAAAGTAAATTTCTTTAAGCACGCTTGACTTGAGGATTAATCTGGTTAATGCTTTACGAAAAATGTGATCGGGCGAGACGAAGGGAAATTGGGTGGTAGATATAAGTTAGTGAAGATATATACGAAACCTAACTCTCCCTTAGTTAGGTTTCGTATGTTACTGTAGGAGCAAGAGAGAGTGGTATGAGCACACATATTTTTTCTCCTATAGCCAGTTACGATTCGTATATGTAAGACATAGTGCAGGCCCCTATTGTCTGTAGCACATTTCCTTCCTCTCTCTTGAACAATCGTGAATTTAATATTCAATCGTTACGTATGTATACGTACAGACGGAGCTAAAGAAGTTTTACTTCAGTCAGTGTTGTCTAAAGCACACTAGTTTTTTAACGGTTTGGCTCTATCTGTGCAGCGTCGAGTCACGCTGTAACCAAATTGTAGCAGTAACAAGTTAACGAGTCAACTGTCGGGGAAATTACAGTCTATTGCTGAATATTAATGATTACATATTTTTGTACGACGAGCGATAAAGTTTGAAAACCTAATTTTTGGAAATTGAAGACAATACAGACAGTTTCGCAATTAAAGTCTGTCTTTTTTGGTGTATTTTACAGTGCTAACTTGCCATAAGCCTACCAATATTTCAATCTTTGAAACCTAAGGTCCTAGGTAGCAAAATTAAATCAAATTATTAAAAAAAAAATTAAAACCGATTCACATAATACAATGGCTTTGAATGACGGCGCTAATAGTTCACGAACATTAAAAAACAGACGATTTAATTTATTTATTCAAGACATGCACTCTTTACAGTCATCTACTAAGTACTGCTTATCATATGTGAATTCCTTCGTGGAGTATTGAAAGATATCTATTATTTCACAAATATCATTGAGTGCCGTAAGTGCGCGTCAGTGGCGCGTTATGAATCTTTTCCAGTTTCGTACAGTCGGTTGAAAAAAATGTGCATTATGTATTCTTAAGAACGAGGAGAGTTATCAATTACATAGAGTTAAATAGCAAGCGTGTAGGTTCAAATTTAACGGGCAAGCGCGGTCCGGGGAGAACTCAACGTGCGCCGAGCGAACCGGCGCGGTGCTATCCGCCGTTTGCGACGCCACACGCCACTCTCCAAGTCGCCAGTCTACGGGAGCCTCTGCACTGCGACGGTGCGTTCCACGCTCCTCTCCCCATTGCACTACCACCCTGACACTGACCACCGTATCACGTACATAACGTGGATACACCCCGACTGCAAAGTGTTGTTGAATGTGCCAGTGCGTCCTCTATATGTGAGTTCCCTCGATTGCTTCTTGCGTCGTTATCCCGCGCTTATTCACGCCGGTCCAATTATTTTGCAAACTGCAGGTAAGAAAACTTATTTAACCGGATACATAATAAATACTTATCGATATACATTGTTTCTTTAACTATAGAATCCAAGTCAAAAGACAACAATCCCTGACAATTGATGATTTTCGATACGGTGTAAATTTTATTTTGGTTAATAACTCATGTAAACTGTATTACAACCGTTGGTGTATTTATTCTATTTCCTATCTTTGAGATTAACAATTAAGATATAGCATACATGAAAGTGCTTCGGGTAGTCCAATAAGTAAGTTACAACTTAAATTAGCATAATACATGTAATAAAAAACACTATAACATTGTTGTTACTTAGAAAAGGACCTCCTAACACGTTTCTTATAAACCGGTTCGCTCGATGGACGTTGTTACTCCGCCAAGACTTATGCAATGGACAAATGGATCTTCAACTACCACGGTAGAGTTCTCAGACTCCAATTCCCATGAGAAACGACTAATGTAATAAAATGCACAATTTATTACTCACACGTAACGAATAGTAATTGAAGTAAACAAATAAATTATTAAAGTAATGTTTACATTCGACGTGTCGTGGTTGCCAACAATGTTCAGTAACAACGCACATTCTTTGCGAGACATCTGCTTGTAAAAAAAAATGTTAGTGATTAAGTGCGGAACCACAGCTGCCTATATCCACGCGACAAAGTTAAAAAAGAGCTGTATTCAATTTAAATCTGATTAATATTGCCAACCTATCTGCCAAACCAATTTTGAAACGTCGTTCAGTGACATCAGTTGTGCCACTGTGACTATATACATATATTTTCGAATGGCTTACCACTGACAATCCAATATTGTTTTAATTATTGCTATTTGTTAATCTCGTACATAATGACATCTTTCGAATATGCCGATCACATTTCAATCAATATATAATAATTAATTTGAAAATTACATGTCAACAAATTAATTCAATAAGTTGCAGTTTTTGGCACAATGGCAATTTAATTTGTTGGTTTCATAGTGAAATGTCAGCGGCAAATAGCAGAGTCGGGGCGCTGATCGCTAAAATTCTTTGTATGTTTATTTATTTAATAAGATACACCAACAGCTTTTTTGACGAACTACACAGATTGGCCAGAGAAGGTGGCCCTGACTGCTTCACCGGATTGAGATGTGGCATAGTGCTTACCTTGAACCTCTATCTCTAGTAACTCGACACAAGGGTCCCTCCGGTGAGGGGTAGGCCAACAGCATTAAACAAACATACATTGTAGTAATAATCAAATTTACAGTATTTACTTGTACTTAGGACATTAAGTCCTGTTGTGTATGCCAATTACAGGTGTACACAACATTCGCTATTAAGAACGCGGTATGTTGAACTTCATCAGTGTTAATCTGATGAATCTTGTTTCAATAAAATATGTGACCCTTATGACGGCGGTTATATAATATATGTTACAGTACATATAATACGATTTTATAAATAGTAATCAATATAATAATAAGTCTATAATTCTGAAATTTTACTTAGCGCAAGTATTGTGTTACAATTTTTTCTCGTGTTACACAAAAGAAATAAAAAGAATAGGTTAATTTGAAAGAAACAACGATATAAGAAGCTGTTTTTATATACTTCCCGTTCTCGATTGATAAGAAATGTTCTTTAAATAAAAACACTTCGATGCATGTATAGTGCGATACGTAATTCGCGTGACTTCTAGAATAAACGCAAACTTTTTGCGCAGACTAGACTATAAATTTGACAAAACCAATTGATCTTAAACACGGAAATTGTCAAGTGCTTTTAAATATAGAATAGTTATTAAAAAAAGAACGTTCGATAAAGATTTTACCAAGTTACTTGTAAAGTGGTAAAGTGTCGCCGACCCAACGAGCATTTGGCGTCGACGTATCGATCAGAGCGGCGGCATTCCGTGAATTAGGCTCATTGGCCACTAATCACAAAACAAACAGATCAATACGCCGATGTGTACTCTTTACGCTCGTGTAATATTGTACATTGCTACCAGTTGCAAAAACGTACTTAGTTGTCTTTGTGTAGAGAACATGAGTGGCTCTAAAAACTTTCGGAATGACGGTAACCAGCCATACAAAACGATGTTTTTATAAATAAATGCACTAAGCCGTTGACACAGAGGTGTAGGCAGTTATTATGGCTTTTCATTTTTCACGGTTTTGGCACACTACTCTCGTCTCTTGTACATGCAACATCTCTGTCGGTTCCAAGTTATTCAGAAGTCACCCTTATGTACGTTATCAATTTGGTCGACATACAAGCATTAACAGCCTAATGGATTAGGGTACGGTCTGCGAAACATAAGGTCGTCGTAGGTTCAAATTCATCATTCATTTGAAGTTGAGTTTAAGTAATATCTGTGAATACAAAAAAAGAGACATCAGCCTAATACGGCTCCTATCACTTTTGCGTCCTAAATGTTTTTGTTCCCCATTTATCCTTTCTACGTGTTTATACCACCAAAGCATTCCTTTTTGTATTCTATATTTATCTCACAATACGTCTGTATCTAAATTATTAAGTGTTATTGTGTTGCAATATTATTAAAGATACTACGCATTATGTTGACACACAAAAGAACCGTGGTAGCTCAGTGTCCGTGCGGTCGCCTCATGTTGCATAGTACGCTAGCAACACGAGTACGATCCCCGGTGCTGGCACCAATGAATTTGTTGTTGCAATTTTATGTGCTGATTTATCACGGTAAAGGAAAATATCATGAGGAAACCTACATGTTCCAGAAAAAAAATTCTAAGACATGTGAAGTCTGCCAATCCGCACTAGGGCCGCGTAGCGGACTACGCCTTTATGCTCTCTTTACAGAGGCAGTGGGACATATATAAAGGCTGTAACTAACTAACTAATGTTGACAGACAGCTTTATGACTGATTGTGTTGATGATCTGTTAAGTGTCACTTAGCCCTAGTGGCCCTGAGAGGTAACTCCTCAACTTTACCAGTGGACCGTAGCTCTAGGTCCAATAATATTCTATTATACTGCCTGAATCTCAATTTTCAATACAGTTTCTCTTAAGAAATTTTATGGGTATTGTTTATCACAGTGATACAGTTATATAATAATATAAATAATAATCCTCAAATACCATAAACCTAAGATAATTAATATAATAATGTACATAATTAAAATAACTAAGCAATTATTATATTAAGGAATACGAATGTGTTATTACCAAAAAATAACTAACAATTGATTCGTAACTATGTCTACGCTGTTAATGTTAGCTATTGGCCTCTTGGTTGATTGTCTTTTCAAGTCGTACGTAAAACATAATTCTATGCCACGCAAGTTCCGTCACGGTGCATATATAGGATAAGTTTTAAAATGATTAAATGGTCACTTTAAAGTCAATTTATACAAAGTTAAGGTTTTCGCTCCATAACAACTAATAGCGGCACTAGAAATGATACTGAATAGAATTATAAATAAAAAGCTCTCACGTCTCTTTAACCCTATCTAGGTAGACCTTACCGAGCTTATATTTAACACATATAAGGTTGAGATTATCTTCTTACACCGAGCACACATTTTTTGTACTTAAAAAACCGATAAACTGCAACTTATTGGTATACCATGTACACACTCAACATCCTGTAAACTGTAGGATTCGAACTCCCAACCAGAGCTTAAGTCGATCGGATTAGCCACTAGGCTATCACTTACTGTAAGCAAACGTCTTATCATATTTTGACGGTCAGCATACTCCATATCAGGTTATGCTAATATATATTGATAGATCATACAGATTGTAAAAGCGTCCGTCATGCTGCTAGTTGATCATTTCCGATCCTACACAATCTGCCAATGAGCCCGATACCTACATACATCGATGTAACTCCGACTGCAAGATCATTGAACTTCGAAAACCGCCCGGGTCGTATTATTAGTCGACACCATTTTAATCGTGCCAAAGCACTTGGCAGCGAATTCATTGTTTTCAAGTTTGATCTTTCATATCGTGGACCCCTGTAGAATTGAATCGCGTATAAATCCGTGTTAACCCCGGCCACGCTGGCCTACTTAGTTTAGCACTGTGGCGACATTTCATCGACAGGCGCGTTGTCGGCCGGAAAATTGTGGCAATTTTAGAGAGGGGACCCTCGCTTGAATATAATCAGTTTAATAGCTAAGGAGAAGGAAATATGCTATCGCACGCAGAAGCAAATAAAGCGTAAAGTATCGATTAAATCTAATAATTTTTCGCACTAGTTATACGTAACCAAATATTTTTCAAGTTTGCACTCTTTGCTTTGTTAGAGACACAGCCCTAAAGTAGACTAGCAGTAAATGCATTTCGGTATTTCTCTACACAGCCCTAAAGTAGACTAGCAGTAAATGCATTTCGGTATTAAGTCGGTAAGAATTCTTGTACAAACTCTGTTAATTTGTCCATTCAGGACTGAATTTCCTCTTAACAACAGGTGGGATCCTAGTCAACACTTGCTTAAAAAGTATAAAAAATAATAATTATAATTTAATAATATCTTCGATTGTAAGGAAAATTTTTATTATTCAACAAAGGACTGGAATCGTTTCCCGGCGTCTGTCTTTCCCTGTGATTACAATGTGTGTGCTTTCAAGAGTGAATAAGCATTTACTGAGCTAGCGCGATTTACCGTCCGAGACTGCATTCCTAGGATTCAAGTCAAGCACTTAGAAAATATAAAAAAAAATTGATTTGATTTTATTCCCTAAGATAAAATAAAATGTAAAAGCAGTTACGCTACGTACAAGCAAACCAAATATGGATTCTATTAGAATTAATTTAGTAATGCTCGGCTTTTGTGTGTTATGTAAATGGTTTTGTTGTGACATCATCGGCCAACGGCGGATGACCGAGGTAAATGTTGTTCTTGCAATTTCCACGGAACGGGGTCGACTCCCCTGAGCCGTCGCAAATTGGGGAAAGCTTTCCGTAATATAGACGTTACGAATATTAGTGACAAGGGTGCTATTACGTTTTGTATGTGACGATACACATAGAAATGATATTAAAAATCTCTCTTTAGTGAAATGAAGAATAATAATAAATAAAAAAGTTCGTTTCAAACCTAATTTGTACTTTTTTAATTTAAATTATACAGTAAATATAGCAAGGGTGTAATCTCTTGCCACATTTACCATTTATATGATCATAAATGGTTTACTTTTCACTTTACTAATTTGTGGGAGGTGGCTAAATGATATTATGAATGTTATTTATATTCGACAGCGTTTGTGTAAATATTGGTTGAATTCATGTCAACTATTGAATAATTCAGAACACATCTGTATACATGATAAAATCTAGTAGTCATTTGGATTCACGACATAAACATTGCGACTCAAAGTGATAAAATCATAACACAATAATCGTTGGCAACGACTGTACATCATTTAATAAGGTTAAATCTATAGGAAAGCCCAAGGAGGTGTTCTGGTGGAAGAGGTTGGCAAGGGGCCTGTACGGAGGGCGATTCTCATATTCGTATGCAGGCCGGTGGCGCTGGGGCCCGATCGATACGCGCCCGCGCGACGACGCCGCCCTCGCGACCAGTCTGCCGACGAACACACGCTCGCGGGAATTTAATCAAATCTTATTTCTGTGTCAGCTTAAATAAATATACAATCTAAGCGATATATTTCCTAAGCGAATATGTTTCCGCGTTAGTATCTACGACGGATACTGATGTCGGCGTAGAGGAAATTGCAACGGAACAAAGAACAAAGCGGAATACGATTGTATCCTTTGCGCGCGATGTTGAATTTCACACAATTTCTTGTTGCAAAAATTTAATGAATTTCTGTAGAGTATGAATATTCATTACGCGTTTATTTCCGTTGGTCGCCATTATTGTAGTATTACATTAATACTTGCATATATGGGACCTAATTAAGCTTGGTGCAAAGCGGACAGAAGCTGTCTCTGTCTAACTAGCTGTAGAGTCAAAAGGACGTTAGAGCTTTTTTTTAAAAATAAATCCTTTTTACCCGAATGGGATAAGCGGTTTGAACGGGTTAGACGAAGATCGTTATCAACTCTTCACACTTAAATTTGATACGCTAATCGCTATTAAACATCATGAACAAATGCCAGCAATTAATTATTGGTAGTATTTGTGTCAGTAAGAAACTGTAAAACGAAAACTCAAGTACAAACCGGTTATATGTTTTAAAATAATATAAATCGAAATACAAAATAGGTCGTATCAAAAAAGCTGAATGAAAGGAAATTAAATATACAAAATATGACTATAGTTATTATATATATGTAACTGAAAAAATATAAATAAACTACATATATGTATGTCTGTGTCAGTGTCAGTTTTATCATTGATGCGTAAATATGTACGTCCAGTAGACAAGGTATCAGACGCTATCTAATCTCTAACATCTGCAATTGCCTGCCTCACACACAGTTTCCACGGACAACTGTGACATTATCCCGCGCCAAGCAAAACGAAGGGTATTATTTTCCACCCATCAAGCACCATTTGAAGTGGTAAATGCTATTAGAACTCGGGTAACTTTCTTCTTAACTTTCCAATGTGAGTGAAACACACCGAACTGAATGTACTACGCCAACTACATTTTAAACGGTCGTGTGATAATAGGATAATATGACCAACACGTTGTACGGTTTATTTTTATAATTAACGGATGTAACCGAATTACGGTTATGGTTCGTGATATGTGAATGATGACGTCATAACCGGCGACCGTAGGGGGCAGAAATACTACGTTGACCGCGTGTAGCCGTGATCTTCACGAAACCAACGCAAGTATTACCTAATAGCGTTCAATACCAGAGAGCACAATATGAACAATAAATACGTGTACCAATATCTACTCATTTCATACAGTTTTTGATAAATATAATTTGCTAATTTCACGATGCAAGCTGAATTATCATGAGTCGGGGCCTGACACTGCCTAAAGAAGTCTGAAGAGACCAAACGTGTGGAAATCTGAAGGCGCAAGTTCAGAACTATAAAAACTTTATCATTCGCCTTTGAAAACTTAAAGAGTATTAATAAAAGTTAGTTAATTAATACAAGAAAGGTCAAATTAATTTGTTTTATCTAAAAATTTTTTGACGAACTAACACAGTTGGCACAGAGAAGCTGGCCTTTACTGCTTCACCGGATTTGAGAGGTGGCAAACTCGACACAAGGGTCCCCGGTGAGGGTAACCTCGGCGGACGGTTACCATTATTACGCGTTAGCAGCCCGATCCGAGGGCGCCTGAGAGGGCCGAACCACGACTCGGTCGGTAGCTATTTTATTAACGAAATCTACTGGGACAATCTAAGCTAAACTAACTTATATGCCACTTCGGGAAAATACACATAAAAAAATAATTATAAATATGAAATGCTTTGTACAACACTCTCATATTCTAATATGATACTTATCATTTCGTACCCAGAAAACTAATAAGGAATTATAATTGGAAGTTGAGAAATGTTATTCTTACGATGATCGTTCATTAAGATAATACATGGAGATAATATCGTAAAGTACAGTGCGGAGTAATTTATCAGAGCCGATCGTAGTCAAAGATTACGCGAAATATGATGAGTAATCAATTCATATTTCAATGCACATGACCTTAGTTAAAAATACGTAAGCCGTATAGCCATATCAAAATCTACATAATCTGTTAAAGATGTCTGACATTTTATGGTTTCTCTTTAAACTCGCCTTACTGTATTGCTACAAGTTTCAAATCGAATCAAATTTAACGGGATAAATCGTTAAACGCTACTATGAGCGGACGCTCCCTTTCATATCCGAGCCATAATAGTTGTGTTACGCTGTAAAAAATCTACCTATATCATAATTAACAAGCCTCCTGCCATACGATTTAGGAGTTTCCTTGTATATATTTACAACCCAAGTGTCTTTGCCAACAAAATTTACATAGGGCCTAATTATAACCAATTCTTTTCAAATAAAAAATATGTCAAAATCGCTACATACATGAGAATCTCCTCCTTTTTGGAGTCAGTTTAATATTTATTGTGTACAATATATAGTTAAACAGTCTGCTATTTCCAGTGACGTTCCATTATAAAACCGATACAAAATATACACCAATGATCTAAAAGACTACTATAACTAGCAAATATTATGCCAATGTTCATTTTGTACATAATCGGTTTAGCAGAGTCGGCGCCCAGGAGATGTTTCACTAATGTTCATTACACATCCATGTACGAAGTGTAATGTACTGAATAGCGTACTAATAGATTAATGTACAGCCACCACTGGTTTGAGGGACGTTGGGGGAAGCAATCACGGTGGGGTTGTTGCAAACTGACACCGGGCTTTCACGTCATACGGACATATAGACACAGACGGGTGCTAATACACTTTGATGTGAGCATTATACGTCTATTATATACATATATACTACAAGTACATACATAATAATGTTATTACTTCTTCCTCTTAATTTCCTAACTCCAACGCTCGTCGATATAATAAAATACTTATAAGCTTGGTCGTTATTTAGTCAAAATGCTATCGCGCCTTGAGCTAACCCAAGCCAAGTTTCTCTCTGAAAAGGCCTTGTTAAAGTTATAATAGAGAATATCTTAACTTATTCGTCCTAATATAGTAGACATGCTACAGGCCAGGACGTTGTGCTTTGCTTGATTTATCAATGTGCACAGAAAAGATTTGGTATAAAATACCGTCGTGTCAGTCTTTCCCATAGATTACAACATGCATGTATTTAAGAGAATTCTTAATAAGCACATACTAAGCTAGAGCGGGTTACTGTCAAAGAGTACATCTTAATTTTATATCAAGTATAAGATCGTGGACATATTCATGTAGGACTTTCTTCAATAAATGAACATTACTTGTGACACGGAAACAAGCATTGTATTGATTTTTTGGATTAATATGTGATACGGTTATTGTTTTTATTCATAAATACTATTATAAACAGCAGAGGTACGTGATATGAATCAATCATTTCAATCAAATGTAGATTATAAGTCGTTTTGCAACGGAAGGGCATCTATTCGGTGAATACAAAAACCACTGCGGATTGTTAAGCAACATTGTTCATAAGCACAACAATGCAATGTTTTGCCACATTACATAGTTATAGAACATACACAATAATAATTATAGGCTATACAAACTGTTTATTATACAAACGACGGCAACTTCGTTTTCTATTCGACTTCATAGTTATGTTGATTTTATGAACGCTTCGATTCCTCCATCAATTCATTGATAAAGCGAATAGTTAGGTAACAAAAGATATTTGTGCGTGGGTACCTGGATTTCTTTATAGGGTTTTTTTGTATGGCGGCCATTGATCCCCGTTTTGGAAGACCCTTGGTCGAACAATGCCTAGAGCGAAGGGGACGAGATGCAGCTGCTCTTTTCTATGAGATTTTTTTGATGTTGATAGAATTTACTGGAATGCAAAAATCATCTGTGTTTACGCATTGGTATGATCCGCCTCCAATTCTACAAATAAATGATGCAACACTATTGGTGATAGAAACATTTCAAAAGAGAACTATGATAATGGAATAAAAGTGCTCTATCATATCTAACAAGAGCTTCTATTCAAATATACACAGGCATGAAATTAAATTGACAAAAGATAAGTTGTGCCAAAAGATAACTGTCTATCTTCCAATTGTTGATTTAGTTCTGGAAAACTTACGGCATGTATCATGAATATAAAGTTTATAGATGACATAAAGACTTTTCAAAGAAGCTAGCTAATGTTTTGTTTAAATGATTTTTTTTGACGAACTACACTTAGATTAGCTAAAGAAGCTGACTGTAACTAATTCACCGGATTGAGAGACTTATCGCTTAACCTGACCGTCTATTTTAATTATTACAAGATAATATATTTTTGTTAAAAAAAACAGCGTCCGTATAATAAGTATAAGTTTGAACTTACGACCTAACTTTTCACAAATCGCAACCTAAACCATTAGGATATTGACGCTTATTCAATAATATTTATCAATTGGTCACAGAAACATGTAATACATATATATATATTGAGACAAATATGGTGTGCTCAATTAACATTTGAAAGTTAAACCAGAGCATGTCCCAGCGACCGAGATGCGGCTACGCTTAACGTGTGATGTAACGTGAAAAGCAATGCGGTTTTCAAAGTGGACAACTTTTTCTGTACGCAACGCCATATGCCGGTGACATCTTGAGGCACCGGTTAGTTTCTATCATGAATACTGGTATTTTGCTCCACTGTGGCACAGCGTGCACCATCCAAATACGGCGTTGAACGAATTATGCTGGAGAAATGGCTCTCGACTTAATAGGTCCAGTGTTATAAGCAGTGGTGTTGAAACGTGATGTTATTTAAATCACAATGATTTCCGTGAAATACTGGCTGGCACGGGAGAGGCGGGTTTGAGTTCACGGCCACTGGAACAATCGATTGACGAGAATTCGCAACCGACCGCCCATGTGCTGCGCGGCTGCGTTATAATGAAATATTTTGCTTGGAAACACCATTACTTATTAAGTATAGTTTCAATATATAACATAAATGAGAGTAAAATAACTATTATTTATAAATTTATAGTCAAAGCTGAAAGTTTTCATATTATTTTACATTGATAACGCTGTTGTTAAGAAAAAGCTCCCGCGCTATCCTAGCAGGGCAGATAGAGAAAGCAATCACTACCCGCCTTTAACCAACTTAGAATGCAAGTGTGTTCCAATTGGTTATTTAGTTAGTTAAAAAAAGTTAAAGTTACAGCCCTGTCCCAATGTTGAGCAAAACCTTCCTTGTAAGGAGATTATAAGGTCAAATTCTGTCATGCAACCCTCGTACGGACTGGCAGACTTTACATTTTTTTTCATGTAAGTTTCCCTACGATGTTTTCCTCCACCGTCGAGCGCATGGTATTCATTGGTGCCGGCACTGCGGATCTGTGATCCGGAACCCGTGTCTGGGTTGATAGTGTATACTACGCATCTTGATGCAGCCGCCCGGGAACTGAGTTACGATGGGTCCCTGAGTTACCGAGGCATTGTTTCTGGTACGTAAAATGAAGAATTGTGAAAAATTTACACGAATAAAAAATGACGAAAGATTTTTGAACACAGCAAATTTTAAGACAAGGTTCAATGAAAATAAAAGAGAAGGCCGCAAGCTCCGGTCGAGGTTGGAAACCTAACAAACCTCGAGATGGCCATTAAAACTCTGTATTGCAGAGTAATCATGAATATATTATATACTTTACTAAGTAAGGTTTATCAAATATTATAAAAGATGGTCGGCGAATTTTGTAAAATGGGAAACATTCGTCGGAAACTAGCAAGTGCCAATACTGCAAGAAGGGTGTTATTAAGCTGTCACGACCGCAGGTTACGGGGCTTGGTAAAATTAATTACTCACATCGAATCAACAAGCGGTTATCGCGGTCACAGCGAGGTAATTGAATACACGCGCGGATGATTCTAGATGCACTTTTTTTACGGTAATACTGCGATAACCTCAAAAATAATGAATATTATAAATTTTACTACAGACTTTCTGTCACTGTCAGTACTACCTATAATAGTGTCTACAACAAGGTTTAAAACATCCTATTTTAAAATTCATAATTATAACACATATAATCTGTTAGTTGTAAGTGGCGCTGATTTCATGACATTCTCTGGAGACTGAGGCGTGATACGATAGCATAGTTTCTTCTGCCACTTCATCTCTTGATGCGAATGATATCCGAAGTGTTAGTATTGATAGTACTTTATCTATATCTCAAAAATAAGTGATAATACTCGCTCATAAAAGAAGAGCTTTTACGGACGCAGGTGCGCTAGCACGTGCCACCGAATTTAGAAACAATGTCGTGAATGTTGACAGGTAAGGTATTAGGAAGACGGTATGGCACGTGTCCAAATGTGTTCATAGAAAGCCGTCTGCTATTTGTTTTTTTAAAGTAATGGAGCGGGTAACGATGACAGGAAGCGCTAACAGGTGCTGAAGACTTACGAGTATATTTCTGAGTATCGTGTACTTAGGCTTAGGCCAGTGTTAGTCACGGTTCATTTAAATTCCAAATTTAGTCAATATACGTATGATAATAAAGCTCGATCAACAAAGGAGGCCCGCACCGGCGTACTTGGGACTATCACCGGCTCATAATTGAACATCCGCCCGAAAATAACTCGCATTTCCTCGGACGATAGTCTCGTACAAGTCGACACGATGTTTAAATACCACTTCACCTAACAATTGAACGGGCCACTGTCGGTGTCGGTGGCTCACAAGTGTTACACATAGTGCGTCCTAAATAAGTAGAGAGTTGCTTTCGTTCGTAAAAGGTGTTCAGTGGATTCCAGTGCACGTGGAGATATAGCTTACCGGGAGATCCGTTAGAAAAGAGTGAATAAATCGCCCGTATCTCTCAGTCGTAGATTTATACGCATCGATCGTGTGATAGATTGTGTGCCGCTAGTGATCTACGATTCGAGAAGACGTATTATTTAATATACTGATTCCAACATCATTCGATGCTAGAAGTACTAAAGGCAGAGATAATCTTGTGGTCAATAGTTCGACCGTGTAAGTTTCCGTCTTTCGATTTGTAACTTATAAAATATTACTATTTTACATGGTGCATAGCGATGAGCTGTATTTAAAACAGGTGGTCAGCTTAACGTATAAGCTTGGTAAAAAGTGGACGTGGAGTGAGCTTATTATAATACTAAAGTTAATGAAATGCATGTTTATAACAGCGGCGATATAAGCAAACATAGAATGGTCCTTACCTGAACACTTGTTACGGTGTTGCAAATGTTTTTTTTTAACTAAGAATTCTTGATTAAAAAAATCTCAGCGATCCGAACAATACACATTCAGAAAAGGAAATTTCAGTGCACTGGCTCAAGGACAGTTGTTCCCGGCCAAGGTAGAATCGGAGCAATTACTCGCTAAGTCTTCGTTCACCAATTACAAAGCGAACCAACTTCAGAATTAAGCCGCGGTATCTAAATATTGGTATATTTAATATGCCAAATATAATTGATATATAAAATGTTGCTATAATAACAACATAAATTTTATACGCATTTATAGATATCTTTTTTTTTTTTAAAAGAAAGCTAGGAATATTTCTTTTTTTTTTTCAGGAATATTACTAACAATCTTGTTAACCATTCCAACTAAGCTTAAGCTTGTGCTAGGACATGGTTCACGGCAATAGTCGAATGGTGGATTCGAACCCACGACCTTACGATTCGCAGGCCGCACCCTAAACCATTAGGCTATTGACGCTTTTTATATCTACACGAACATACATAAAAATTCATCTATTAAACTAAGGAAATATATCGAAGGCTAGTATATGCTGCTAATTACAAGTTGGTACTGCTTACATAGAATACTTCAACTAGATTGATATTAAAGCAGTATAGAGATAGTCAGGGGTATTCGGTGTCTTATCGAATACACAACAAAATTTGTGCCTAGTATATGTCGATTGGCTCATCCTCTATTACATATGGGGACTTAATAAGCTTGGCGAAAGTAAAATCTGTCAACCTTGCAAGGACCTCAGAGCTTCATGTATTCATTCAGTTGTAATTTTCATTTATTAAGACTTTGTATTGATCGTCATGTGCTATTGAAATATTGTCATATAATACTAAATTGCCAATAATAATGTCATGTTATATGCTATGTAGTACTCAAATAACTTGATGCATCATTACACGCTAGATAAATCCAGATTTGGGACAGCTAATTTACACAATTTTTACTGTACGGTCTGTGTGCAAGGGACAACAATTGATAAGTATTTGTGTCCCAAAATTAGTCAATGAACACAAATGAAAATTCCGGAAGCCTGTACAATTCATGGTGTTACACTTCCGGCGCTGTGTGTAGCGTCCCTTTTCGAGGCCGACCGTTCGCTAACGGTTTTATTTCGCATCGTATTACCAACGAGGTAATAACAGCCCCTAACGACAAATTAATGACGATATAAGTTTTAATAAAATTTAACGTCAATACTTAGAAAATTATTACACTCACAAACTTTAGTGATTTGTGAATACGTATACAAATATTATCTATTATCATCCAACAAAATAAAAGCAATCGATGTATGTAGCTAACATGAAAGGTAGATGCGTCTAAATTTGCAGGTTCCGGATCGTATCAATATCTTTTTAACTATTATTTATTTATAACTATTGCTATAGATTATGATTTGTAATACTTCTATAAATATAATCTAACATTGTAAGAGAACGAAAGTATTACTTCTCCTGTACGAAGGAAATTATGATAAATGCATTTCTTGTTAAGACAGGCTTGAACGACCTTATGAGTCAAACAATAGTGAAACACAAAACGCAGCGCAAACACGAGAACCATCGCCCCATTCACACTGTACAAAGGCGTATAGAGTATTGAAGCGGACAATGCGACGGTAACGGGACGAGCCGCTAATTGTGAACTGAACACCGTACGCTACGTCGCTAAGCACTAAACTTAACTGGAAATTATTCTTTCGTAATATACAAATATATCATAATCATCATCGATATATATATCTGTTTCCTGAAGTGACCATTGCACAATGAATGATCGGTGACTCTCGCCGCTCGAGACAGCGAGTTAATCCGAGACTTTAATTTTATTATTTCCACGCATTATACTTATGTTAAAATTTGCATTCACCAGACGCTGGCAACTATAACTGTATAGAATTTTATGCGATAAAAACGGCTAGTTTCCACGGTGAATTCATATGACCTAATAACAATTGTAGTGGATCTAGACGGGACAATTCTTACGAGAGCAAATTAATAATGTCGCATCAGTGTGTTTGTAACTCACGACGGACGTGCTCTGAGTTAGATATGAACCAACTTGTCGGCGTTTCTAGTCACGAATTACGAACGCTGCACGTACAATTTTATGTCTGTCAGTAAATATGTTATGAATATATTAAGGTAATTGAAGCAGAAATTATTATGATAACTTATAATGTATTCTTAATCTAACCATAAATAAGAGGTGAAGCTCAAAGCGAGTGAAGTTGATAGCAATGTATTGATTAGTGATCACGTGGAAGAAATTGCCTTTTCTCCTGACTGTTCCTTCAGACTATACGGTATGTTATAATAAAATCCTTATCGAATCCATTACGATTTGATGCTATTTTGAATTACAAATTTAATACCGCTTTAAATCGTGGTAATATTATTTTAGTTTAACGTATACCACGTAAATATTTAAAAGTTCAAATTTACTCTCACGTTCGGAACAGGGGAATTGTTGGAAGCGTCGAAATGACGTCAGAACGTAACACTCAAGCCCTCGAGGAGAATTATGTAAACGACATACAAGGGTTCTAAAGCCAATGTCAACATTTAGACACGCTAAGTAACGAAAGACGCGTTCTGTTCGCATGCGGATCAATACTGAAATACTATGTTATATATAATATTCTACATGTGTTATACGTATTGATGTCCGGTAATCCATTTATTTAATTTATAATTATACTAGCAAATATACCCAGCATTGTCTGGGTAGCTACAATGGTTCTGAAAGGATACGAAACATTTGTAAATAGAAAGTTTCATCACAGTTTGGATTAAATGCATTCATACACATACGACGATAAATAATTTGAAAAAACCATCATGAAACAAAATGTTATAACACGATTCTGGCGAATTGAACTTATGTTGTGGGTTCATCATAATAAGTTCAAGGGCCATAACACCGAGGCAAGATAAAAATAAAAAAAAACCTGTAACATTTATTCGACGGTAAACGCGCGCGCTTAAGAAAACGTCTCGGAAAAATTATTGCATAGCTTAAAGCGAACAAAGAAACGGCAGCACGCGTAAGAGAACTGCACATAAACGGGGAGAAAAAAAATACTTAAGAAACTGTAGCACTTGTGTTTGTCAGACAAATTCGGATGGAAAAATGCTCAGACGTTGCGAGGCTGCCGCATAGAGCACGTAGCGAAGTAGTCTGTGCGAATGGGAAAAGGGTCTGCCAGGTGAATGCGCTCCTCTCGCGACATCTTCACCGGAGACGTGTTGAACAAGCTCTCAACTTCCGTTCCCAGTTGCCATACATTCTGCACTCGCATCAACAAAGTGCCCTTCAATCCCCGCTACATGTAAATATCCTTTCGTAAATTGTACTACCGTTTAACATATTAACCTTTATTTTTTCCACCAAAACAAGCAGTAAATTAACTTGCGTAATGAAGTAATGCGAAGCTATTAATAAACTCATTTCAGTTTGGTTGACCTTTTTCAGGCAAAACATTCATTACGTTTCTTTATTTTAAAACATTTTTGCGTCACTGGTACCATATCGAAAGATTATTTGTTATTTTAGCATTTGAATATGAATGTAGATAAAAAACGATAGTAATACGTCAATTAGTAGGTGTAAACTTTTTTCTGGAATTATATTTTAACGAGAGCTATTAATAGTAATTTTACTTACGCGCCGAAAATACATCATATTCATAGGACAGTATAAAGTATTGGCTATCTGACTTAAAATCTGGTAGCGAATTTCCGCTTTCTTACACACAAAATACAAAAGTGCAAGTTGTATGGTGAGAAGCTCTCCCTAACCTGTCACATGTAACAACATATTCAAAAGCAGATAGCAAGATAGCAATTGCTATATGTATTCGGCGTCGAGTTGGTGCGGAGTCGAGTGTTCCCGTCAATAGTTTTGACCTTATTACTTACATGGAATAAGGGAAAGAGGTTATCTTGAACATTTTAAATAGGTAAGCAACGCAAGTGCCATCCATTTGATAGGGGTTTCATGCTCGTTAACCTTTTTAGTCTACAAAAAAACCTACATAGATGTCAACTGATTGAATCCGGAAGATATCGCAAAAAATCGAACGAGAGGACATGTTAGCATAACCTGGGTGTATCAGCCCTGTAGTTCTGGGCTCTCAAGAATAAGACTACGGTATCCTCTGCCTGTCGTACAAGGCGACTAAAAGGGCCTCGGGTTCACTGGGCGACAAGTGTGAAGAAGGCGACATCGGCTGGCCCGTGTAGCCTTGCACTGCGAGGGCACAGGGGAGGGAGTAACCTCACCCCCCCGGGACGTGCTTTCCTTGAGCACAGTGCGGAGGGGCTCCGGTGCGTTCCACTGGAGATCCCGGAGTCCCTCGTCATGCACCGGGGAAAGGGCCACCGGGGAGGTTTTAGTGGGTAAAAACCCCACATAACTGCCGCCTTCCCCCCAGAAGGCGGGGTATCTTTTTGAAGATTTCCTCCCCGTTAACAAAAAAAAAAAGAAAAAAAAAGGGTGTATCAGACAAAATAGACACAGATAATTTCTAAGAGACGTCTTTTAAGAAATGATTTATTTGTAGATACATAGCTCATAAAACTAGTTGAGCTCTAACGGTCCAGAGAATACAATCCGCTATATGTTGCAATAAATCTTATGCTTTATTGTTACTGCCGGCTTTAACAAAGCTGGGTATTTTTACGTCAACGTTTACACGACCTCTTCATCCACAGTGCCAAAGTTTTAATAGAACTGATTTGTATTATGACATATCAAAAATATTATGCAGCCGTGGGATGAACAAATGTCGCGAAAAAAACATGATATTAAAGGGCACAATTTCCTAATATCGAATGACGAAGGACGCCAAGTGTGACTCCCGTTAGTTCACGGTTCGACAATTATCGATCTCTCGTTACGTTATTAGATAAACCTAGGCACATCTCTAATTTCAGCTTAGGTTTCGCTCATGGTTTCCACGGAATTAATGACTAGATTAAAAGTGCTTAGACATCATACCCAAATCAACTTGAACGTTATAACAGCGGTAAGCCACTGCAATGGCTTCAGCTTTCGTTTGCGTTTCTTCGAATGATTAAGGTACTGATGATTTAACTTCATAAAATCAAAACGTATCATCAATTCCTTTTATAGGTAATGTTGGCAGCGGTGTCACGTCAAGAGAACCAGACTTTTCCATAGATTTCACATAGATCATTTTTAAATTATACTCAGTGTAAGATACGATCTTGTCGAATGTTATTTTAGTAGGTAATGACATGGTCGGTTATGCAAGTAGTAAATAAACCTGTGTTAATTTATTTCTCTGACATTACGCGTAGATAGAATGACCGTGGACAATAGGTATGAGAAATAACCTTGCTTCGTAATCATTATTCGACGTTCTTAGAATAGCAAAATATTGTCCAGGAAAAACAGTCGATTGGATGCAAAAAGCTCAATGGGCACTGAGGTTTTTAGACGTTATATAACATATTTAACTTGTGTGACTATTTCTACGTTTAAGAAGGTAAATTATTTCTCCAAAGCAAAACTAGTAGAGATAGGTTAGTAGACAACTTCATGTCTGTTTTCAAGTCCCCGCGTCCTGGCTTAATGATCCCCCGCCATGTAACGAGAGCCAGGACCAACATCTTTACTTGCCCTCTGAAGTACGGAGGCGCTTAAGATAAATGCCACTAAAGCGGTCACATTCAGATACAGAGGCAATTTAACAATTGAATATCTTTCATGCGTTGACACTAATATGTATGGCTGTGTAGAAGAAAGCTAATTTTATTGACTTAATTTTGATTCTATATTCTCGTTTGTTATGTTTCGAACAATCGACATTATGACGGTGTTTGACTCAGCTTCTCTATGCCATTGTAAAGTGCTCGAAATATCGAACATAACGTTACAAATTAAACCTCCATAAAATCCATTAAATTATTTTTGGGTTTAGCTTATGCCATGTGACTGACTTGGACCAAAAGAAAATTGAAAGAAGGTGTTTAATGTTTGCCTACCTTACCTAGGCTCGCGCTTAGTTATTTATAGATCTGAAAAGGCGAACGAAATGCGATTGTTTGCTCTGTTTGTACACTCAGATTGACGACGATAAGGAAACCGTTCAAGTTTGCCTCAACCAAGCATTCAAATGTGGGTCGTTCACAATATGCCTTTGTTCACCTTACTCGTAAATTTATTTAAGGAGGTTTATAAAATATTTTTCTACGTCGCGGTTATTATTTTTAAATCATCAATTAATGATATTGCTGTTGTTCCTATAGGTAATTATAGGCATTTGTGTAATGCATTCATGTTTTAATTTCTTTTTAAAGCATGTTACGTTGAATCAACGATTCATTTCACAGTTATGTTCGGTAATGAATATTCAACGTAAAGGCTTTGTTCCATTGCAAGAGCTTACGGTGATATAATTCAAGCGCCTCAATTAAGACCTCTTTGGGTGTCAAGCTGAGTGGTTTTTAAAGTATGTGTTGACGAGGACAAGTATAGTGGCTTATTAAATTGGAGAGCGAGAATATCTTTGCGTATTTATGAAATAGATAAATTACAATACGAAATTATACGCGTAATAATAATTATAAGTGTATATATATATATTTATACGTCCCAAAATGTTTATATTTAAATTTAGCAGAAGATGTTTGAAGTAAAATGAAATATTACGCGAAATATTTTCCAATATTATATTTAAACTAGCTTTTGACCGCGACTTCTCTGAATCTATGTTTTTTTTTATACACGAAGTTCCGCCTAATTTGTTCCTTTGTGTAAGAAATTAGGCGGAAATAATTAAGGATAATAATATAAATTATATTGATTTGTAGTACTCTGGAGATCATTATATTCCATAAACATTGTTAAATTAGTAGTAAAGTTTATTTTTCAGCTTTGTTTGGTTTTTCAATGTTTGTAAGTTTACGCATTGGGTCAGGAAGGGGTCATCGGGATATTTGCTATTGGATACAATGCTCGATGACCTAAACATAAATAAAGTAGCCGTTATTAACATAAGTGTCAGATGTTACTCCTAATAAAATGGAAGTTATCGGCAGCCATAATTACCCAGCTTATTAGGGATTAACATATGACAATAGGTGAGGTTTGTTGATTAATATTTTGGTAGGCTTACGACAAAGGTAAAAAAAACTAGACGCAGAACTTCGTAATATAGAATTCTCTACTTCATAAATAAAAGACAGCATCCGTGCGTAGTAGCCACTGATTGTAAGACGTTCATTTTTAGCGTGGATTTGATTTGAAGTCGGTTTTTGTTTCACTTGTAATCATACTTACATCTTGTCTTAAATTACCTAGTAAAAATTACTAGTAAGTAGACCGTTACAGTTGACTTATAAGGAATAAGTCGTGACGGGCGAGGTTTATTTACGAGCTGTTCGTGTTCGTTTGTGAGCCAAGAGGCGATGAGAAGATGCGGTGCGGTGGTGGCCGGTGAGTCAGCGCTGTCGTACGTCGACCCGCCCTTGCGACACGGCGCCGTTATCGCGCCAACTGCACTCGCCGAGAAAGCCTGCACCTTTCTGTCGCGGAACACTCGTCGAATACCTATTGCACGAGGCAAAAGTATCGCTCTGATATAAACATTTATGTCCTAAAATGAAAATATTTTCTTTTCCATTATAAAAATAAGTAAGTTCTAGAACTACCGGCTCGGTACCCTCGGCGTCCTCGGATCAGAATGCTATCACGAATAGAGTAACGGTCAAGTCGAGGTTACTTAACCCGCTGCAATTGTACCGGCCTTGTAAGCGATCTGAATGTGTGCCCAATGTAAGGTAATGGGCTCATCCTTTGATACATATAGGACGTTGAAGAAGAATCTCTTATCGAATTATCATCCTAGTCTATCCTTTTTTTTGTTAACGCGGGGAATCGAGTTATTAACCATCCTCCGGTACCCTGGGTGGGCCTGAGGGATGTGTGGGACTCGGCCTGGGCAGCCCATACCCACTAAACCTACCGCGAATGCCATCAGCCGTTATGAGCGGGGTGTCCCGGATCTGTCAGCGACAGGACACATCCTAGTCTATCCTGCTTAGAGTTTATTATTATTACCATTGTTCGCGGATGCACAGATGGCATGCTTTTTTGCGACAATGCGCAAGAGGAGTGCATCTCTGGTGCGCAGGGTGCGGACCAGCTCCAACAGCATCCTGAACATGATCGCTCAAAGGCTTGACTGTGTTAATGTAAACAGATGCTGCGCCGTCTCACATGGGGTAAGGTATTCATAAGCATTCCTGCCGAACTTCGAAGCCTGGCTTAGCAAGAGGAATGACGCGCACGTCACATACCGCCTGACACAGGTACTCACCGGGCACGGGTGCTTCGGTGAGTACCTGAACAGGATAGGGCGCGAACCGACCGCGCAATGCCACCATTGTGGCTGTGACCGGGATTCCGCGCAGCACACGCTAGCCGTGTGCTCCGCGTGGGAGGCGGAGCGGTGGATCCTGGTCCAGCATATCGGGCAAGATCTCTCCCCGCCGGCGGCAGTAGCGGCTGCGCTGGCGGGGAGATCTAAATGGAAGGCGCTGGTCTCCTTCTGCGAGTCAGTAATGACCCAGAAGGAGACGCAGAACGGGATCGGGAGAGGGCCGATCCCGTTCGGCGCAGGCGGGCCGGTGGGAGACCGGCCCGCAGCCCTGTAGTTCTGGGCTCTCAAGAATAAGACTACGGTATCCCCTGCCTGTCGTAGAAGGCGACTAAAAGGGGCCTCGGGTTCACTGGGCGACACGGCCCCACCCGTGTCACCTTGCGCTGCGAGGGCACAGGGGAGGGAGTAACCTCCCCGGGACGTGCTCTCCTTGAGCACAGTGCAGAGGGCTCCGGTGCGTTCCACTGGAGATCCGGAGCCCCTCGTCATGCACCGAGGAAAGGGCCACCGGGGAGGTTTTAGTGGGTAAGAACCCCATAACCGCCGCCTTCCCCAGAAGGCGGGGTATCTTTCTGAAGATTTCCTCCCCGTGAACAAAAAAAAAAAGGTATTCATAAGCATAGTCAAGCCGTTAGTATAATATTATATTATATTTTTTATATTATTATTATAATCAAATAATTATAATAATAATTTTATATTAAAATCTTATAATTTAGTCTAAGGTTGTTATTTAAAATAATGATGAGTCTTAGACTTACTTGAATAAATGAATAATAATAATTAATAGATAATTTTACGCAAGTTTTAGAAAAAAATGTACTGGAGTACGTAATTCATAACTTATATTTGAAATTACCATATCATAAAACCTAAAGTTATAAAAATTAAATAAAAAAAAATAAAAATAAGTAGGAGTAAGGTTGTATTTAATAAAAATCTTTTTTTTTAATATATCGTTCAGTACTAAATTCATATATAAGATAAACGCTAGTAAAAACAAAAGGACCGGGCATGACGCATCTGTGTGCAGATGTCGCAAAAACACAAACTTTCAGTAAGCTGCAGTCGAATGATTCAATCTTTTAAAGCTCTCCCCTTATTATTCATTCATCTCAATCCGGATTGAGTCAGCGAACGATTGCGCTGTGACGTCAAATTAATAGTGGGCAACTTGTAGTACTACACGAGAAGATTGTGTCCATTTTATTACGTTATGAGTCACACTAACCTTAACTACATTTAAATTGGATCAGATATGGTATAATATCTTACGATTTTGTACCTCATTTCAATACGAGTATGGAGTGAAGTTTTCAAAGTATGTGATTTTCTTGAACTTTGATTTCAAGTATATTATTTTTTAACTGTATTATTAATATAATAATAATAATAATAAATCATTTATTCCTCATCATAATCCACAGTAGTTACTTAAGATAATTATATAATTAAAAACATATACACATTTGGAACAAGATACATAATAACAGAAAGATTATGGTGGATTGACACTTGAACTAGGACGGATCCTGTGTCTCAAGTAATGAACCCTCCACCCCTTTACATTATCAAAGGCAGTGTACATAGCTAATTAAAACACAATTTTTAACTAATTCGTTTTGGTGAAGTATGAGTTTAGATGTGTATATAAACATGTAACAGGAATATATGATAGTTTTGTAGTGTGTGTATGTGATTTTGTGTGTGCGTGCGTGTGTGTATGTGTGCGTATGGTATGTAGATGTTTAGAATGTTGCTAATTATTTAATTTTTAATATATTTTCAGTTTCAGAGTATAAATAAAGCGGAAAGGTCATAACGAGCACAACGAATATTTTAATAACTGACAAAATGAATATCGGCAACGCCGAGCATATCTGCTAGTATATTTATAATACTAATACAGTGGTGCGAGATAAACACAATCTTCTGACAGTATATATTTTTTTAACTTTAAAGTATAAAAACAATAAAGTTTCGATGCATATAAACATAACGAAGTAACAAGAAAACTTGTCCGGTTTATCTGCGTCATCGCTTAAATCGATACGGATACCACGATTGAATTCTTAAGTTATATATATATTTTAATATACAGCTGTAATTAGCTGGTTCCTTGCTTCACTTCAGATAAGTTTTTTATCAAGAGGAAGTTATAAATATTGCTAAAGGTCTTACACTTGATTCTGTATAGTTCCGTTGTCTTTGTAATCCATTGCCCATAGGTTGTTAGTTATTTCAAAGCAGTCATAAGTAATCACGATAGGGCTTACTTCACCATTGAGGACTATATTTTTGCGGTGAGCTCATCACTCTTGGGAGTCATAATGGTTGCGGTCGAATACTTCATCATTCATAGCTTCCGAAAAATGTCGATTGCGGCGCCATACCATTTATTTCGATAGATAAAAAAGTTGTACTTAATTAAATAAAACAGGTTACTTTGAGTCACTGTTGACTATAAAACCGTTACTACCGCTTATGTTAAAATCTTCCACGGCAAAGTACATTCGGATGACTCAGCAACCGCACCGACCTTGCGTTTTTAATATTTATATAGAAAAGGTTAATTATTATTCATAAATGATTCAATAAATATTGACCTACCTACCATCTATATATGAAATTTGATTAAAATCTGCTTCTTAGTCGATTTAAGTCGAGTACTACATTCCCGTTGGAATAGCTTCGCAAGTACTACTAGTAAAGTAGTATTAGTATATTTACGAGTAAAAACAAAAACCGACTTCAAATCGAATCATATTATATTACGAAATCAAATCTTAAAACTTAACCAAACTTTCATCAAACTACTGTTAGCTGGCAACACATGACACCCAGCGATTGTTATGCATAATAACTACTTCCAATGATATCTTAGTGATTTACCTGAACCTTATTGTATCTTTAATTCAAAATTAATAAATAAGTTGATCGTCACATGAACTTGGCATTGTAAACAATAGTTTAACTTTATTAGTTCGTAATCTGACTTTTAATTAATTTTGTATAAAGATTGTGAGGACGCGCAGTTGTGACGGTATTCGTTATAAATAATTCTTTGTACAACGTTACGCTGTCTCAATAAAGCGAGTGTATTAGTTATTGGACTATTTTATTCTACGAGACCTACAAATTATAACACTACTCTTAAAGAACATTATTTCCAATAAAAAAAATGAATCGTCGAAATCGAAATCCGTTGGAGTGATGTAAAGTTATTTGTCCATTTGTTGCGCACATACTTGATGCACATTTAAGACTTATATGGTTTTCTCATGGATCCCATTGCAAGAATTGGACCAAAATGAGTCTAAAGTTATGTGGTAACAAACATAAAAACACAGACGAATTCAGAACCTCCTTAGAAGTCGGGTGGAAAGTAATTTCATTTGCGTAAAGTATCGCAGCAGTGTCACACTTTGTCACGTTTGGGATCTTAGATCTTATCTATAAAAGAATATATAGTCCGAACAGTCCGCTCAGTTCTTTTTAATAAGTAATATGTACATTACTTAATAATATTAATATTAAATAATAATCTTTTTAATATGTACTTGAATACATATTACACTTGAGTGTTGGGGACCCTTGTGTCGAGTTACTAGCAATAGAGGTTCAGGCTAAGCGACCTAAGAGTTATGGCATAGCTCTTAGGTCCTATATATATACCTCTCAATCCGGTGAAGCAGTCAAGGCCAGTTTCTCTGGCCAATCTGTGTAGTTCGTCATAAAAAAAATACACTTAAGTGTAATACATACGTATTCACTTTCATACATAACCGTTTAAAAAGTCAATTCGGTCCTATAAACCACATTCCCTTATCGTATTTTTTTAAATTCTTACGAAATGAGCCTTTGCATATTTATAAATATTTTACTAATACTAGTCATTGTTAACATTTGGAACGAAGGCGTCAACTGCAACATAAGCTGAAATTTAATTAGTGCCAAATTGGAGAACGTTTATTGGTTTGTTTTGAGGGTAGAGTTTCTCGACTGTAATTAATTGGCACTTCGGACGCGGCCATACTAATGCTACGTCCCAAGATTCCGAAGTCAAATCAGACGCAGTGCGGTTTTATTTTTAATTTATAGTTCAACCATAGCGGGGTAGGCAGAAATATCAAACGCTATTGTCACCGAAATAGATATATGGGCTTAAGATCCAATATGTGACTAAGGCCATAGTATATACGTCACTTATTTGAGCTAATATAGGACTGGAATTGATAACAGAAGTGATATTTTTAAAAACGGAAACACAAGACGGCCGATCAATAACATGTACTAGACTTTCTCTGTTCTCCGTTCACATCTGATGTTTATACATTGTATTAACGTTGAAAATATGGTATGAAAACCGTAACAATTATATTTACGAGTAAAAGCAAAAACTGGCTTCAAATCGATTCAAAAGTTAAAAATTATTACGCGCGGACGCTCTCTTTGTATTTCCAAATTATCGTTGGAATGTTATGAAATAGAATTAATCAGAACCTTACCAAAATCTCATCAAACTACCCTTGAAGTAAATCCTTTGTAATAAAAAATGAATCATCGAAATCGATTGGCGTGATACTCGAATTTAAGACTGATAATATCTTATATGGTTTTCTCATGGATGTCATTATCAGCTTTAAAATAAAAAAAGAATCGTCAATATCGGTTTACCTCCCCGGTGGCCCTTTCCTCGGTGCATGACGAGGGGCTCCGGGATCTCCAGAGAAACGCATCGGAGCCCCTCTGCACTGTGCTCAAGGAGAGCACGTCCCGAGGGGGGGAGGTAACTCCCTCCCCCCCTGTGCCCTCACAGTGCATAGCTACAAGGGCCAGCCGATGTCGCCTACTTCCCGGGATCACTTTAGCGGACGACAAAGGCCCCCACCCTTGTCGCCCAGTGAACCCGATGCCCCTTTAGTCGCCTTATACGACAGGCAGGGGATACCGTAGTATTATTCTTGAGAGCCCAGAACTACAGGGCTGAATATCGGTTTACCCAGTCCAAACATAAAAAAGAAAAACATACAAATGAATTGAGAAACTGCTCCTTTTTTGAAGTTGGTTAAAAATAGCTTAGTAGTCGCTTTTATTCAGTCACTTAAAAGATTTGGTATAAAAAAAGGATAAATCATTTACAACGTACCCGGGCATGTTACGTCTAAGCAACTCGTAATGGTGGGATTATAAAAACTTGCGGTACGCGAACTCTTTTATAGTAACGCTAAGCAGATTAAGTATAATACTTATTATAACATACGGATAATGGGATTATGTATATAAATGTGTCTATATACAGATATATTATAAGTAATATTGTTTATTCGATATTGCATTACATTTACGCTGGATATTTGTGTGGCTACTTACTATATATTTTATAATAATAATCGAAAAATCTTAATATTTATTCACTTGGATTACTGAAAGAGCGATTCACATCAAAAATGTAGATAATCACTGAGCTAATTGTACCAATTTATAGTTTAAAATATATTTAATTATGTCTAGATATTATTAGCTAAAAAATTCCATTTAGAACATTATAAAGCTCAAGGTACTTTGTGTGAAATGATTTTTCAATTCGCGGTTTAAGTAGCGAATGTTTTTAAACCTATATATTAGGATAGGTAGAAACAATAATTTTATTGGGGTTACCCCCAGTCACCCTAATGATATTTCCTTCTAAAAATTATAATCAAGCCGGAAGAATATTTTCATCGATGGCGGAAAGCCATGGATACGCATTTCCATTTTCCTCGGCGAATCCGAAACCCTGTCCGTAATAAATTTCTAATGTACCCTACATTAGAACCCGGTATTGATTGCTCAAGCAAAGAGGGGTGGTGTTTTATTGCTGAGCAGGTATGACATCAGCAACCTCTACTGACGACCTCTATTGAACCTGGAGTTGCATTCAAATGACATTTTCTAGCAACACTATTGCTAAGTAGATAAATCTATACATGAATTATGCTATTGACGGTTTTAAGAAAATAACAAATTTATCATCTCTTGACTATTACGTTTAGTTAGTCCAAATAAGGTTTGATGTAAAGTCGTACCGGGCAAGTTATGTCGTTTTTTATGCTTGCCGTTTATTAGCCTTGCATTTACAGCTTCATCTGGTGTCAAGATGGCTGAGCTCTTAAATCATTAAAACTCGATAGTCTATAGTAATATTTACAGCAGTTATAGTATAAAAGCTAAGCCTTCGATTTACGGGGTTCAAGTCCAAGCCAGTGGGTACCAAAGATTTTTTTGTTTGCGGTTTACACATCGGTCCTAAAAAGCGGCTATCGATTACTATCATTGTCCTGTGAAAGATTCTTTATTTGCACATATAAAGACATTTGAATACTAAGTTTTAATCGTTATAACTTAATCGCTTTACACAGTGAGAGTAGTTTTTCGAAATAGCAGGAAATTATTAGGATGCATGTAGGATACTTTGTGTTTCATCTGAATAATGTTTCAAGACTACCGTTCATTTTGACGTCTTTAAATCTTCAATATAATGTAACTAATAATAAATCCAGATTGTGAATGTAAGTCCCGCTCGGATATAGTCCGTGGAACTAAACCGCTCGAGTCTACTTGACAATTGAACTAATTATGCTGCCAACGGGACAATATTTATAGAAACGTAGAGAATGGTGCTTAGCAGGGACGTTGACTTGTGCCACGAACTTTGCCCTTATAAATCCTTATGCATTTAAAGTTATTTTTTTTTAATAAGAAAAAGAAAATGTAAGAGTAAAATTATGCCTATAAGAAAAAAACAGGTTAATCAGTCACATATACTGACTAGGTCTCATAACCCATTAATGAACTATTATTTTACAAGCGAAATTTGAACAACACTTAAATGGAGTTTTAGTTACAATTTGTGTCCAATTTTCCTAATGATTGTTAAGTGAGCCAAATGTGAATGTAGGACATAAGTAAATATAACGTAAATATGTATTGACACATATACAAATTTGGGTTATAAAACAATAGAATATCATCATTGTAAATATAAGCTGTATTTGAAAGTTCAAAAAGAGAAGTGCTCCGATCGTCACCAAACTTTACAGGATTACTCGTCAGGTCAATCTGAAGATTCCCTAAAAGTTTCATTGAAATCGGTCCAGACGTTTCGGAGCCTATGCGGTACAAACCCACACACTTTCTCTTTTATATATATAAATAGATTAAGTGCGAAATTAGGTTGCAAATTATTGCAATTTTTGTACATGACTTAATTCGGCGATTAAATTTAGAACGGACTACTGCGTAAATATTTAATTTAATTTTCGCAATACATTAAATTATTCATTTATCTCCGTATTCATTATCTTTTATTCTCTTCTCGAGCGGGTGAAGATCATTACCTGTACCCATGTACATACAAGATACTCTATTGTACTTCAATTAGGTTCATAATGACATAAGTAAATATAACGTAAATATGTATTGACACATATACAAATTTGGGTTATAAAACAATAGAATATCATCATTGTAAATATAAGCTGTATTTGACAGTTCAAAAAGAACCAAAAGTGCTCCGTTCGTCACCAAACTTTACAGGATTACTCGTCAGGGCAATCTGAAGATTCCCTGAAAGTTTCATTGAAATCGGTCCAGACGTTTCGGAGCCTATGCGGTACAAACTTACACACTTTCTCTTTTATATATATAAATAGATTAAGTGCGAAATTAGGTTGCAAATTATTGCAATTTTTGTACATGACTTAATTCGACGATTAAATTTAGAACGGACTACTGCGTAAACTAATGAGCAGCCGGGGCCGAACTCCCCTTGGGTATGGTTTGCGAACGTTCTGGAGTACCATAGTGCTGAATAAATAAAATGCAATTAAACCATAGGGAGCGGCCGCACAATCGCACCCCTGCGCCATGACGCGCTTCCATGAATTAGTGACGAAATCTCTTCACAATATAGAAATATCATAGGGAGAAAATGATTATCAATTCTGTTAAAATAATTTTAAACGTAAGAAACTAACTTTTCATCGTTAGATTGAAATATCTACAATTTAATTTACCACGAATGATAGCACTCAATATATGAACGTAATCGGCTTTGCAAAGGGACGGTTCACGAGTTTGATATAAGTGTTCTAATGTGGAAGCACATTGGGCGAAAACCTCCGGGCCACGTGCGGGGCGTAACCATGGCAACTGAGGAAATTACGTCGTTTACATCCCCCTGCTCTCGTTCCGAAATTTATATATACAGAAAGCGTGTTTTCACTTCTCCACTGGTAGTATTTTTAAATGAATTGGATTGTAAATATTAATACGATTGAGTATTGAAAGTTATTTACTACAATGATGATGAAACATAATCATATAGAGATAGCAATTGATGGTAATATGTCCCATATGTAAAAGTGAGTGGTCATACATGAGACAAAAAAATTAGGTATGTGATTTTTTTTATACTTAAGAAAACGAAAAGAGATTGATACAAGCCTGACGGGATTCAAATACCCGACCCTTTAGACCGACCTTGACGTATCAATTTAAAAATAATCATATAATGAGAGACACATTCAGTACATATTAAAATCTTATCATACTTCACCTTTTGTCTCTTGGAATTAGCCTGTCATAACAATAACAACTGGTCGGGATAAAAAGCTGGCGAGATTTGGCCAGACGATTTAGAACATGGAGTGTGAGGGCGGCTAGAATCGTGATATTATCTCATAACAAACGTTAGAGCGCTGGGTGGGCAAATTGTATGTATATACATTTATATAAAACAAACTAAACCCTTACCTTATAGTTCTTGCGAATTTTACTTTGGGAGTGGATTTAGGATTATATTGCAGTATCTTTTGGCATATAGGAATGGAATCAGCTATTCTAGA
The DNA here is from genome assembly GCA_029286785.1 of Meandrusa payeni. NCBI lineage: Eukaryota > Metazoa > Arthropoda > Insecta > Lepidoptera > Papilionidae > Meandrusa > Meandrusa payeni. The sequence goes on along the minus strand of JAGSMX010000012.1, from coordinate 4,807,734 downwards.
ATAAAACTAACGTAAAGTTTAATAATTAAAAAAAAATATCTTCACAGAAGCGTCAATAGCCTAATGGTTTAGGGTACGGTCTTCGAATCCTAAGGTCGGGGGTTCGAATCCACCATTCGACTATTGCCGTGAACCATGTCCTAGCACAAGCTTAAGCTTAGTTGGAATGGTTAACAAGATTGTTAGTAATATTTCTGAAAAAAAAAAAAAGAAATATTGCTAGCTTTCTTTCTAAAAAAAAAAATAAAAAAAAAATTAAAAGATTGCGCGAGATATTATTACCAATGTAATTATGTTGCTGTCTGTTAAAGTACGAAGCAAAATGAATACCTACACACTAAAGCTGACTATGTTAACGTTGGTATTGCCTGATGTATAAAATCAAAGGCCTTACTAATTACTAATATTTAACTATTTCATTTTGGTAAAACAATTAAAGCAGGTAAACAACTACAAAAATCAGTAAGGTAAACAACAGCCAACAGGCTAACCTACGACATACGGGAACCCTAGGAATCTATAAATAGTTTTAGGTTTGAAATGTTAAAAAAACCTGGTGAAATTTATCCACAAAACCATTCCCAATTTAGCACAACATATTGCAAACTTTGGATACATTTTTATTACAATTCGATTGCAAATGAAGATAAAAATAGATATTACAATTAAGAACTAAAAACATTGCTCCTTTTCGTACATCGAAACTTGGCCATATGGGATTCCATCCCGCGCGGAGCTACCCCTGCCTCTTAGCCATTTGATCCTTGTCAATACGCAATTGTGTTTACCCATCAGATTCCCCCATTGTTTTTGGAAATCCCGTTCCATGTTCGTGTCTGTGGTTTACTGAACAAGTCTGTTAGAACGACCATGCCACCGCAAATCGTGTTTGATAACACAATTTGGGGATACCGTTTTAAACTTATATACTGTTGTGACATTTAAGTTGAGGTACATTATGTACATTTATTATATTATATTAATTTAAGTGGTGGGTTGTTTAATGCTATTCTTGATAGCAACGGTTATGTCTTAACTACGACGATAGTAGAAAAAACGTTATATTTCAAGACAACTGAGTCCCCAGTCATAGGTTATCATTTTAGCATCTATAGTACTTTAGTATTTATTTTTTTCACTAATTTCTTATGATCCTAAAAGCCAGAGGCGTGGAGTTAAATGACGTAGGCTTAGAGGACTTGTGATTCTCAGTTATTTCAGTTTGCGTCCAAGATATAATACATCATTCCTGTCAAATTTATAGTAGCTAGGATTTTGATCTTGCACCTCAATGTACTTCGATTGGAATGTTAGATGACCAAAATTATAGTAGATAAATGTCCACATAGCTATAGACTATTTGTTAAGTCTTAGAAAGAGTTTATGAAGTGTGTTCAAGTTAATTTTCAATTGATAAATGAACCACTGATTGGCAAAGATCCGCCACATCCGTCTGTCGGCGAATCTAATAGTAAAAGTAATTGAGGGATCAATAGGAAGAGATATGCGGATTGCTTATGCATTGTGATATACGGTTAATACAAGTTTAAATTTAACGAGATAGTATGACCATCGAATCAAGTTTTACCAAGACTGCATGCTATTAAAGAAATTTCAAGTAAACCCTCAAAGACGCAACGCACCTCTGATCTTTTCGTGTTGTTTATGTTAATGTGCGGTTAATTAACATAAACTACATTACGGCGCCTCCGAGAGGTGAGTTAACGTACTGGTGCCAGAGTTATTTAGTTTCTTTATTAAGGCAATAGCTCAAATATTTAACGAATCTATATTTAAAGCACATCAAATGCGACTAGATTTAGATTTATAAATGGAAGCGCCACTTATACCCATCTTGCATAACTAGGTCGTAAGTGAAGAGCGAAGTAATTACTTGAGCTGTTGTGACAAAGACTGCGATATCTAATTTCTAGTCGTTCATTGTAAGACGCTCTGACAATGTGCTTGGTGCCGTGGCGAAGGCCGAGTTATCGTTGTATAACAAGTGCACTATATTTGCAATTACGCAGTCCCTTGTAGATTAAAGCTACGACTAAGCCTAAAATGACGGAACTCTCTTTAGTAGCGAGCATTAAAAACCGTTTACCAAAAAAGCCGCAGCACCAGTTGGCTTAATAAATGAAGAAAAGAATGCTGTGTGATAGTATTTCTGAAACACACTCTTTATAGAAGAGACAAACATGCTAAAAAAGCTTTTGTGAGTTATTTTGTGATCACGTTGCCAAACTTTTTGTGAACAATTATGCCGTGTCCACCGCATGCACTGGCCAAAACAATATACCTCATATTTACGCTGATATTTTGCGGTTATTCAGAAATTGTACAGAATTACTTTCGGCACTCTGCGCACATAGTACAAAAATCTAGAGAAATTTGTCAACATCTAACTTAAGATCCACCTTACCCAGCAAGCAAAGAAACATTAAAAAATAATTAAGTTACAACAATGAAATTAAGAAAAGAATAACTTAAGATTCAATTTCAAAAGGAATTCACTAAAGCATAACCACAAATTGTGGTAAAGTTATTAACTTTACAATCACAATCATTACGTTTAGTTGACCACAATACACCGTGCCAAGGAATATAGAGACGAAATAGTTTTATTCCAGAGAAAATAACTAATTTTTTTTAATCAAATTTGGTGACCAGATCCTATACTCAATTCGGGTAGGTTGTGGTTCACTTGATCGAGAGATGAATATGCACATAACAATGCACCCAATGTTAAATAAGTTATATAAATAGTATTTCAAAATCCTTTGCAGTACCGCATTCGATTACGAGCTTTTTATTGGTGACTAACTTCACAGTGCAGTAGCAAGATGAAATTTGATAAAAGAAATAAAAAGAGAATGTTAAGTTAGCCAGCTGCATCATCACTTAACTAGTTACATTGTCTCACTGCATTAGACGCGTTGATTACAGCTACTTAATAGTGCAGCCGTTTATAGCTTTAATCCACTTTAATCATTTTAGTTGTAAAGATATTCATTTCCGTTTTATCTAATGTACTTTGCGATAGATACACATAAGTGATGTGATTCTATTGTACCATGAATGTTTTGTCTAATTTTTTAAATTGGTATAACTCAATGACCACATCAAAGTAATTAAGGCCAAGGTTCCATGTACGGAGGCGAATTAAAAATTGTATAGTATAGTGGCTTGTATTTTTTATTTATATAATATATTTACACTGTAGAAAAAGTTGATTCTAAAATGATTGCTTATGACGGTCACGTTCCTGTTTACACCGGAATTATAACATGCTACTGTTTTGTAATCAATTCGATTGAATAACTTGAATTGCAAGACCCAGTATCAATCGTATTAATCATGAAGTTCTAGAGGTGGCATCAGGTATCGAACTCAGGAAATGTACTGTGTAATTTCAAACAAGTACTTAGATATTGAGTTATATGGCTCTTCAAGTGATAGGCCGCTAGAGTGTTTTACTTTGCTATGAAGTTATAAAAAACTAAATTATTTATCAAATTTTACAATTTTAAGAATGGTTGTGGTACAAATTATTTTTTTTTATTGCAGATTTGTAACCAGGGTTCAAAAAACTGGATCTAAAACTGCAGTCCGCTTAGAAAGGTAAACAGATTCTATTAGAATGTTTTACAAAAAAAAATCGAATAAAGACAATGAAAAATTTCAATCCAAGCAAAGGTTTGTGATATCGAATTAAACAGGAAATCGGTATATCGAAGCGAGACGCCGGCAAAAAGCGACATTATTGTCAATTCAATGGAATTTTTCGTTCATGTCGTCAGTGCTCTAAAAATAGGATCGTTTCGCAACCGGCTGCAAAGCGTGTGCCCACTATCATCCTGTTAAAGAGACGGGATGAAATGTCGTTGAATTACGGAAGAAAACGACTAGAGAAAATGCGCTTGTATACGCATGTATGTAATGAGTGCATACACAGATCGTGTGGTAATTCTTTTCATTGATAAATTTTATTTTTAGCACAATGACAGCTTGATTATAATCTAACCAATGAATTTCTTTTTCTTTGGGTTTCTAAGTACTAAAATATCCCATTGTAAAATTTGTGTCCGGTATATAGCGAGCCGTTAGCCGTGGGACTTGGAAATAGTTCGAATTAGTTCGATGGAAAGCAAATTAGCAATCCTACTAGGTACCTATCGGACTTAAAAGCTTTTATCTTAATATTCTTATTTAAAAGAGTGACATTGCAAATATGTATATTTAAAAAAAAAAAGAAATCGACATGGGAAAATTTAATATACATACTGAGTAATTTGATTTACATTTACAACTTCATCTTTAAATTCTTGTTTAAAATAGTGATAATGCAAAAATCTGTAATTTGTTAAAGAATTAATAAGGCTAAAATGGAATGAATTTTGTTATTTGGGTAACTAGAAACGAAGATTCGAGCAAAAAAATGTGAGATAGCATTAAAGTGGTGAAGGAATGAGTGACAGATTGCAGCGCTATTGAACTAGGCCAGAGCCGGTGTATCATAACCGCTGTCATTATCAACAATCAGACGGCGACCTTGCAGCTCGTTGTGGCGCATATCGTGGGGAGCAGATTGCCATCCTCCATTCCGGCATCCGCCTTACGTGCATTTCCATTATATAATACCTTGTGACATATCAAATGTTCGCCGGCGATAAGGGAACAGGGCGACGCGCCAGGACTCGGTTTTATGAATGGCTCGTTTATTCAACGCGACCTCAAGCTAATGCTGTCTAGAATCTGAAATTCAGATGCACAAGGCACTATGTTCCACGTATGTATTTATAACTGGGAATAATCTTTCCATTGTATGAAAATTAATTTAATTAGAAACTACACTGTACAATCTCATTATCTCACTATCCTAGGTTCGAATCCCATCCCGCTAGTAGCAATTTGTTAAAAAATGTTCCAAATGTACAGCGATGTCATAAATAGGACATAACAATCTTGGAAAAGCTAATAGCGATTCCTCTCTCTGCTTACTCTGTTAGGGGTAAAGGACGCAAGAACTAATTGACTTTTATTTATTGTTCAAGGCAAGAAGTTACGAGCGGTCGTTGTTTGAATCTCAACCGACTAGTATGAAAGTTTCCAGTTTTTGGATTCTTACATTAAAATCACTTCCTAAAATACGTGCCCTTTGAAAGGCGATCCCTGTCACATAAAGAGTCTTATGTACTCAGTGAAAATCAGATAGCTATTGCCATCGCTGTCTGCTGCAGTATATTTAAAATGTCGTTAGAACATGTTTATTTAATATTCATCAATTATCATTAAAGTTGTTATTTGAAAAAAACTGAGAAGTAAGAAAGTTTTAAATTACTTTCTACATGCATATCGCCGCGCATAGCGAAGTATTGTGTGCCGCACCTTATTGGCCTCTCAATTGAATACAATTGATGAAGAGTTCGCCGTTGTCTTCTCATTGAATTATCAAGACAACTTCCTATGCAAGGAGTGACTACATTCATGCGCACGGTATGACGGTTCAAAAGTATTACAACGGAATGCAGTTAAAGCAAATAAACTTTGTGCAATGTAAGTTTAAATGGAAAACAATTACAGACAAAAAGCGGCACAAAGGAGATGAGCAGGAAGCTTCACGGCAACTGTAAAATTTGTTTAATATTAATTACAGCGCGCAAAAAGCTGACAGCAATGGATGCGCCCGTCTCGTGAACTTTTTACAAATGCACCCAAATTACGAACAATGGGGCAATGCTTTAAAACTGGCTTTAAAAAACTTTCGAGACATTCGACGCATGTCACATTCCAATGCGCAGAATCGTTTAAGAATTCACATTTTACAATATTACTTCTTATGCATACATGATTGTTCGCAACCTATTGGAGACTGAATTTCTGCTGTCTATATAACAGAACTGTACATACTCTATTTAAATTATTGGGATAATGATAATGTACCACATATTATGTAAAAAGCGCAAACATATGCTATGGTTGATCTTGTATCAAAATCCTGGATTATACATCGTGCGGAAGTAAGTTTCGACAAATTTTATTGGTATGACGCAGTCAGGGCATTTATATCGACGAAAAATCTTTTTAGTAAATGTATATTTATCTATATTAGATTGATAAAACGCAATTTTAGTGGTACTTCTCTTAGCTTGCTCTTAACCACCAAAGGTTAGCTGGAAGAAAATGCTAAACAGTATTAAATTAGCTTTTGTACATGTATTTGGTGCAAAAAAAGATTTATGTGTCTATCTATCACCTTTCAGCTATTGTGACTTGAATATATTGACTTGTTAAAGAACCATATGTATTTGAACAATATGTTACTTAAAAGAATTAAATTCAGATAGGATTTTTAAGTCATTTGTCTTAGTATTGGTTCCAAATCTTGAAGTAACTTGTGACGGTGAATAAGAAATTTTTGCACCAGCGAAATTTAAACTAGATACTTTCAATCCGCAAAGTGATATCATTTCACTGTGATTTATTGAGAAGTAAATATTGTCATTTACTTCATGACGATAGTGTTTAGTCTCGTACGCCAAGATAATTGCATCTGCCCTATACGCGCGCCGTTTAATTTATTACTTCCTCACAACTAAATGAGCGCGAATAAAGTCCGTGATCCATAAGTACTATGAAAATAAATCATTCAATGTGTAATTTAGCTAAGTGCAAATTGCTGCCTTTATAAGTAGTCCGGAGAAGCGTGATCATTACCACAGGTGCGATGATGTCAATGGCTTCGATCCGTTCTGGTGGTTAATTAATCCCTCCTTTGATTTATAGCCTCACTTTGTCACCGTTCAACGGTACACTATTTATCATTATCGGATTGTGGCCGTTGACGTATAGCGGCAACTCGAAAGCGTATAAATGAAACAATGTTACAGTGAATTTTCAGTCATTACGCTACGGAAGCACGCAGGCTTAAATGCGTGGTCGTTTTTATCCTGCAAATCTTTCGACACGGTCACGCATCGCGAATGATGCTGAATGTACCAGTGCCGTTCCAATTGCAGGTTGCCGTACTCTAACCCCATGACAGTCACGTCATTAGAAACAAATGAAATGGATGTTATTATGTTTTTTGTCAGATGATCATTTTTATACTTTAAATTTAGTAGTTAAAATAACGCTGATATGTCAACAATAATAATCAGAGACAGCTATCAATTTTTCTTTGTCGTTAAAGCAAAATTTGTGAGTAGTTGAAAATAACTTTCAAGTCATCCTTCTTTTAACACATTAAGTACCAACAAAGACTTAATAAAATGTTTGAATTTCGTTCATATTCATATAGTTGTTTAACAATACTAAACTATACCAAAGAAAAGAAATATAAAAGAATTCGATGGCATTCAAAATTGAAGACTTCAAAATAGATTCCAGAGCATCAATCAATTTTTTGACTTGACTTTTGGAGGATGTTTTTGCCAAGGATGTCATGTTTAAAACAATATGTGTGTTTTTTAAAACAACGTGAGACATTATCATAAGCCAAGTAATTTCACTTAGCTTAGCTAGTGCGCCTTGGTTCAGAAATAAGTGCCATACCTGACCTTCCTAGCGGTTTCATCAATTATGTGTACTTGTGTCTTTTGAATTACGGACGGCAATGGTCACTTACAACTGAATACTAGCTCCATACCATTGGTTTATAATCGTATATACCTATAGCGCAATAGGAGCTAATAAAGCCAATATAGAGAATGGTTACATGGTCAAGAACTAAATATTATTGACTTGCTGTGACGATAGCGGAGCATTAACGTCGTTGTTTTGCTTAACAATGTTATAACGTTAACACCATTAGAAATTTAATTCCTTTAGAAAAATGTGCATGTGTTAATGTGGCTATCCTGCCTATCCTACTCCATGATAGCCTTGAGTCTTAGCGGTTCTACTTAATATTATCATCGCGGGCTCACATCACAGGCGTCTTGCACCAATGCGTTGCCGTTTATTGAACTTTTTTAGTGTTGTGTTATGTTATGTTTTGTTGATTATTAAATTTAAGTGAATAGACAAGATGACTGCCGATTCGGTATTAATAAATCTCTCCTTTGCTGTGATAGTTATTTTACAAAGTTAAAATTACAACCTATGTATACATATGTCCCACTGTTTGGCACAGCCCTTCTCTGTAAAGAGACTATAAGGGCATAGTACGCCATGCGGCCCTAGTGCGGATTGACAGACGGATAGAAAACTTTCTAATATATTTTTTTTTATATGAAAAGTGGCAAACGAGCATACGGCTCACCTGATCTTAAGTGATCACCGTCGCCCATGAACATCCACAGCACCAGAGGAGCTGTAGGTGCGTTGCCGACCTTTGAGATAGGAATAGGCTCGTTTCTCGAAGGTCCCGAAATCGTAAACTTTCGGAAACATCGCTGGCGACAATTGATTCCACAAGTTGACAGTGCGTGGGAGAATATAAGATATATGTAGGTTTCTTTACGTTTTCTTTCACCGCCGACCGTATGGTGAATTGGCGAAATTATCAAATATTACAAGCACGAATAGAATAAAAAGGCGCGTATCTTCATAGTTCAATTACCTTAATGGATTAACATTCTAACAGTATGTGGGGCACGAGCTACGATTGCGTGATGTCTGCGGGCGGCTTGTTCTCACCACTGCGGACCATCCATTAGCGTTATATACGAGTACTTCAGCTAAGTACTGTGGTTTCACTTGCAACGCGTGGCACTACGAGTTATTATAAATTAATAGGTTTATAATACACGCGATGACCCAGGTCACGGTTGGAAGTGGAAGCTTTTATAATTGAACTGAATTTCACCGACGTAATTAAATTATTATCTGCACATTTGTGTGTGACCTTAATTTTTATTGAGGACAGAAAAGGATCATACACTATATATATTTTTAACCACAAGAAAATGTTATAATAGCTGTTTCAAACATTTTTGATGAAATATGAATGACGTGCTAGCTAGTACTTAAAGTTACAGCCTTTATATAAATAATATATATGTCCCACTGTTGGGCGCAGGCCCTTTCTGTAAAGAGAGTAAAAGGGCAACGCGACGAAGTGTGTATTGTGGGTACTGCGTAGTGCGAATTGACAGACTTCACATGCCTTAGAAAAAAATTGTAGGACATGTAGGTTTCCTCACTGTGTTTTCCTTCACCGCCGAGCTCGTGGTAAATCAGCACATAAAATTGCAACTTGAGCCCTCCTCCCGGACACTGAGCTATTTAAGACTAAGATCAAAATTGAGACATATGGTTTTCTCATTACATATCAATACCATTGTCAGAAATAGACCAAATTAAAATGGGATCGAACGGGAAGCACCGGCTTATAAATAAAAAAGGATCATCAAAATCGGTTCACCCATTAGAATAATTCTGAGGTAACAAACATACAAAAGTAGAATTGAGATGCTCCATCTTTTTTGAAGTCGGTTAAAAAGGAAAATCCTATCAGCACCAGCTTCCAGTTTCAATATTATTAGCTACAATACAATTGAAAACTATGATTTATAATAATGGTGTGTCATGAGTTCGATTTTTTTTTCTTACACTGTTTGGTACCCCAAATTGATTTGTTACAATGTGGTATGTGAAAGCAATGAGCGTGTGTGCATGTAAGTCAAATGCAGTCAGATTTTTACAACAGACGCATTGGTCGTGGACACAGTCAATGGGTTTTGCCTGTAGAAGCTTTGGTCCTTACCCACAGAATTAACACAAAAGATACGTGTAGATGATATATTTTTTTATTTGTGGTTTACGATGCTTTGGCAATTAAGATTTACTTACGATCTGATGGTAGTTCGAAATATAGCTTGTAACAAGATTTCCGTCTTTCAGTTTCATAAGTTTCCATTTGTTAAAAAGACGTAAGTATACATACGTACAATAATCCCATCATTAATATAGCGGATATGATTTTAAAGACAGCATGTTGTTTACCATTTCCGCTGTTAGGCTAATCTAAGATCGACAATTTAGCTGTCAAAGTACTAAAGCCCGCATCCTTTTGTTTTAAGAACATTATGTGATAAGGAGTGAACGACTTACCTCACTACATTCAAATACCTGTTGAACAATTTAAACATTAAATAGTTAACGGCCTTGTTGTAAATTTAATTCTTGCCAGACTAAAAGACTGATTTTTAAATACTAAAACTATATAATTACTATTAATGCTATTTGCTTCAAGGAGAAATTGCTTAGTTAGCTGGCTTGCCCTTCTGTTTTCAACCGACGTCAAAAAAGGAGGTTCTCAATTCGTCTGTAACATACACCTAGTCCTATTTAATGTTTGTTACATATAACTTTCGACTGGGTGAACCGATTATGGTGATTCTTCTTTTATTTGAAAGGTGGTACTTCCCATGTGGTCCCAAATTTCAAAGGTCCAGTTCTGATAATGGCATCCATGTGAAAACCATATAAGTCTTAAATTTGCATTATTTTTTTATTGAGAAGGATGTATTTCAAAGGTAGTTTAATTCTATTATGGTTATGTACTGATTGTTACTATTTCGAAATATTCCTATATTTGATTTGTTTATACTCGTAATTGTATGGCTTACATGGGACGGATCTACTAATAACGATTGCAATCTCTGTCTCTGCTACAATTGTAATGGACTTAAGAGCTTATTTACATAGCGATAGATTACGCAAATAACTATTATACTATTTTACACAACATGGGTGAGTCCAAGGTATTTAAATGGACCATAGAGTCATAGAGCACGGGGTTTCACAACAGTTGTGTACCGCAAATGAAATCCACGCACATGTTATTCCCACGCTATCAGCTGGTTCATGCACCGGTGCGCGTGCGCATCAGCCCGTGACGTCACTATCTCCCACCAACCACAACCACTGATAAGCGACACGTCGCTCGCGTCGATTGTGAATATTTAACTTTGAAAAACGCAATATATAATGGAGCTATAGACAAATACAACAATAATGCAAATACAACAATAAAAGAACGAGCTAAAAGCTGTAAAACTGACTAATTTTGAACCATCCATGAACTCAAGTGCAACTGGTAATAATAGCCTAGTGGCTAAGCGGTTTCGCAGGCGGGCCGGTGGCAGACCGGCCCGCAGCCCTGTAGTTCTGGGCTCTCAAGAATAAGACTACGGTATCCCCTGCCTGTCGTATAAGGCGACTAAAAGGGGCCTCGGGTTCACTGGGCGACAAGGGTGGGGGCCTTTGTCGTCCGCTAAGGTGGACCCGGGAAGAAGGCGACATCGGCTGGCCCGTGTAGCCTTGCACTATGAGGGCACAGGGGGGGAGGGAGAATCCTCCCCCCCCGGGACGTGCTCTCCTTGAGCACAGTGCAGAGGGGCTCCGGTGCGTTCCACTGGAGATCCCGGAGCCCCTCGTCATGCACCGAGGAAAGGGCCACCGGGGAGGTTTTAGTGGGTAAAAACCCCACATAACCGCCGCCTTCCCCCGGGGCATCTTTTTGAAGATTTCCTCCCCGTTAACAAAAAAAGTGGCTAAGCGGTTCGACATACGTTAATAACCATGAGTTGGAATTCCAGTCAGTTACCTAAAAAATTGCGAGCTTTTCGAATTGCCGCTTTTTTATGTATAAAAAAATCACTTGCTAAAAATAAAAATTTGTGTAGTATGGCGATGGGCTCACCGCCTGTCACATATGAGACTTATTAGCTGGGTGAAAAGCGGACAGCGTAAGCCATCTTTGTCTTCTCTGCCATTATAACATAGCTCTAAATTAGGAGGCGGATTACACTTATCTGAAAGTATTATCATTACAATAATCCTTAGTGCATAGATGCAAAATGTTTTAAAAATATTATTACGTCAATTCAAACAACTACTTAGAAACAATTAATTGTCCGCTACACGAATGTGGTTCGCATATTTTTTTTAATTCCTTAATTTCACGGTTACGACGTATCTCAAATAACATCATCACCTTACACAATTTGCATACTTCGAAATATATGAATAAATTAAATGTCAGGGAAAACAGACAGGAAAGCCTAAATCAGTTTAATTTGTTGTTGAACTTAATAAAGTGAAGGCAACGAAAAAGCACAATGCGAGAAATAGAAAAATAGCACAACAAAAACTACAAAGCGGACGGAGAGCTCTACAAAATGATTTATAGACAGTTAGCACCGGTAAACCAGAGGCGGCGGCGCCCGGGAAAGCAATTTACTGTAACACAAAAAATACACAGCGCCCGATAGATCGACCCAATGCATTGTGACTGACGCGCGGAGTACCGTGCGGCGTTATTATCAACAACGGATTAAGTAACGGATCTGCTTACTGCGTCTACTTTCGTCCTATTACGAACTTTCTTTGTGGATTCAATTTACACATGACTGATTATGTTCTCCTAGTAGATTTTGTTTTTATATCCTCTGTCCCTAAAAAGGTTGTCTGAAAAAGAATGCTCGGAGCGATAAGATCGTACATGACAATTAAAAATGTATTTTGTACACAATAAAGCTATATCTATCTATTTACACCGCAAAATCTTCTACTTGATAATAGATGATTTCTTCGTTCCTGAATAATGTAATAAACTAAGATATTTAAAAAAGTGAATTTGTTGGCTTTGACGACTATAAAATTTGAACTGTCAATAGCCTAATGGTATACGGTCTGTATGGTAGAACGGTCTGCGAATCGTAAGGTCGTGGGTTCGAATCCACCATTCGACTATTGACGTGAATCATCTCCTAGCATAAGCTTAAGCTTAGTGGAATGGTTAACAAGAATATTTATGAAAAAAAAAAGAAATATTTACCGTAATATTATATACCGTATAAGCCTATAACAAATTACGGTGGCGGTACACATCTCTCGCATCTTTAACACTGGTATTCATTATAGAATAAAATTCTCTCTCTTTTCTTATATACTTTTACAAGTTTAAAACCGAAACATATACCAAGCAGTATACTTAGTAAACACAATTTTACAGGTTTACAATCTAATGTCATCATTACTGCCTCATCAACGTTACATCCATTAGGCCGTAATGAGATAAATTCAAGTAAAAATATTGGACGTGACGCGTAGTACAACGGTGCGGTGAAAGTAGAACACCATCTAGTTTCATTAGCTATCGAGATGAGAAGGCGTCTGATAACAAAGCCATTACACGATAATTGCCTCTTGGACAGCCTCCCCGCACGACCGACCTCTATCTACCACATTCATATAGGTTCTAAGACAATTAAATTTTGTACAGTTCGCTTCAGTAAGTTTTGGCTCAAACGGTTTGGTATAACAGATGCATAGTCACATTTTTTCGAAGATACTGCATTCGGATCTGCTTGATCTATATGGTCAGGTATTTGCCAATGACATTTCGCTGAACTATGACATGAAACCAACCTATTACAATTTAATTATCGCTGTGCCAAAAACCTTAATCTACAATTTTTTTTGATATGTAGTTTTCAACTGGATATTTGAATTTTCATAATTATTCCATATTGATTATAATCGGCATATTTGAAATATGTTGAAATTCGCAAATAGTAGCGACTGGAACCACTGTGATGTCACTTAACGTTCGACACAATTGGTTTAGCAGATTTAGGGCCCTATATTGAATACTAACATATAAAAGAGCAATATAAAAACAAGCATAGATGACACACATACAAGTGTAGTGTCAGAATTGATATTAACAAGTATCTATTGCTCTACAGTGTTGTTCATAACAATTGCAGGTAATGGACACGAATGCGATGGCAAACAAAATTATTCAAGACCATTCAGCTAATAGGGAAAAGAATAGTTACCCAATTTGTTTATAGCCGTACCTTGAAAACGTTAAAAGCAAATTCGGATTTTAGATTTAGGTCATTGATATAAACCGAATGCGAAGTTAACAGGGGTCAAGTGTCATTACGATCCTTAATGACACTTGATGCTTCGATATTTATAATGCAGGAGTGAAACGAAATGTACAAGAAATAAAGTTATAGCTCAAGTAAACTAAAGTGTAGTAAAGTAACCCCCGGGAAGAGCTCTCCTTGAGTACAGTGCAGAGGGGCTCCGGTGCGTTCCACTGGAGATCCTGGATCTCCAGTGGAACGCACCTCTCACCATGCACCGACGAAGGCCACTGGGAGGTTTTAGTGGGTAGAAACCCCACATAACCGCCGCCTTCCCCAGAAGGCGGGGTATCTTTTTGAAGATTTCCTCCTCGTTAACAAAAAAAAAAAAAAAGTTTTGTAGTCAGTCTACCTAGTCTTAGCTTGTCATGGACCTACCAATGTCTAAATCGACAAGCATGCTCCCATAAGACTTTTAGAGGTCCTTGGTGCATGTTAGGAGAAATTCAAAATCCAATGCCAACTACTATAAATTAACATGGAACCTAAATAAAATTAAAACCTTACAAAGAAAAAAAAATCAAAATCTATTCATAAAAGATGATGCCGTCCTTTCTCCTTTTTTAAGTTGGTTAAAAATATTTTGTTTCCTATAAAACAACAAATTAATTAAATACCTACAAAGTTAAAGGGTTTACAGAACTAATGAGTATTAAACGATCATAGTGTCAATGCTTACGTTAGGGGAATATCTATAAGGCAAAGCTTAATACGACGGCGAGTTAAAAGCTTAGCCTGCTTCCTGCATGTCCGCGTAGGAACAATAGGAGATAAATGACTACGTATTCATAGAACGCGCATCGAGTTATCACCAGACATTGAGCCCTTATAATGGCGCCAGTATGACCTGCATATCATTGATCACAGAAGTGGCGTAGAGTCATCTAAGGTCAATAAATTAAACGTTAAATTTTATCGCGAAATTGCAAATCTACAGTGTAATTAATCACACATTAATTTAAGATTCATAAATGATTTTAACAAGAAAATTATAAAGGAACTATTATCTAATTTATGTAACATTTCACACGTATTTTGTGCTTTATTTTTACGATCGAAGTGGTTGTATGTCTTTTATTTCGTTCATTGCTTTCGCCACTTAAACAGGATGACATAATCTGAGCGCATGGAAAGGTCGTATTGATAAAAAGATGTCGCATCACAAACGACGAAATTATACAGGAAGACATAGTTTATTATATTTTATACAAACATTATGTAATTTGTATATTTTGGTACTTTGCACATTAATCCAATGTTTTTTTTTAGAAGTGTTAGTAGTAGTTTCTTTTTTAACTCTATCTGTTATCTGTTACAGCGAATTTCCTCATATATTCTTTACCACTAAAGCACACCTTTTTAAATTTTAGTTATCCTCTTTTGAGCCACACTTTTCTGTTATCAGCCAGTATGTATACATTTCAGGCGGTTATTACGCAGTACATCCCCTAAAAGAAATAACAAGAAATCAACGTGTGAATTCTTTTTAAATTTTACAAGAAGATTATTAAGGGCCATGTTATTTTATCATCGAAAGATCGTTTATGGAAAAATTACGAAACAATTATTCAGCGACTAATCAATCGATAAGATGTTTACTTCTGTTAGTGACTAAGTGCTTCAATTATGATGTGACGGTCTGAAGTACAAAATGAACGTTCAATGGCATCATAGTGTTCGATATTTAATGCTTTTAGTAAACTTTTAGTTTATTGGTGGCACTTCGATTTATCAATGGCACGCTGATCGTGTGTGTGTTTGACGTATTTGATAACAATGAAATGATAATTGATATAACTATAATAGATTGGTTTTGTAATGAAACCTTTCTGGCTTATCTCGAACTCGGGGCTCAGGCGGCTCGAACCAATAAGTTGTGCGATCATTTTAAATGGTGTGTGACGATGACTTCAGCTCCTGTTACATATAGGTCCTAGTAAGTGAAAAGCGGTTAGCTAAGGTTCAAACGGTGTCATTATATTATATCGGTCGTTCTTATTCATCTATACAAATATAGATTTTTTTAATTAGTATGAGAGTACCTCTTCTTGCTTTGTAAAGCCCTTCAAATGTCAAGAGTCGATCTATTTCTAACAATATGCACACAAACTCACCACGCATTACTAATGCTAGAATTACTTTGATATAATAACTGTTCCAATTATACCTCCTTTTCAGAAATAGAATGACATATATCAAATGAAGGTAGAACGTAAGTAATTGTAGCGTGATGATTGGTCAATCGTAATTTAGTCGCTTACTATGGCTTTAAATAAAGCAAACAGTTGCTATTTAAAATGTTAACTTATCTATTAACTGTGAAACTATTTTACAATTTAAAAAAATGTTGTATCAAACGGATTAATTTATATCTAACACACATTAACATTGACAATGACGTAATGTTATTATAAAGGACATTGTACATTAGTACTGACAACATGACGCTAATACATTCACATATAACCTCCGTCTGTCACGTCGCTTGTAAATCGTAAACTTTATTGCCTTTACAATATTGTTATTGAACAAAATAATTAACAACATTATTTCAACGGCCTGATGTCATTCTTTCCGTGTGTACATACTCTATGGAAGCAATTTTTACAATATTAAAACTCTAGTACCTCAGCAATCAAATTTCGCTGGTTTTGTTTAGAACTTAAAAAAGCAAAATATTATAAAAAATAAATACATAATTTGGTCCAAACTGTTAGATCCGAAGCAGTGATCGCCTAGTAAATAAGCATATCGTCTTACGATCTGATCTCGAGTACGAAACCCAGTCGGCTTATACTGGATTCGAACCACTTGGCTTATTTTAAAAAAAAAACGGCACTTGCTAAAAATTTGTGGCGATGGGACATATAGGACTTAATAAGATTGGTGAAAAGCTGACGGCGAAAGCTATCTATGTCTAACCTGTTAGGTTAAATGAACGCGAGGAGCTTGTTTTGTTTGTTATACCCATTTTGTCTCTGTATCCCAGTTACTCTTATGTATACGTACACGAATTGCTCATAAAGAAATATATACACACAACACAACGTAACATACACACATACATGTTTTATATAAGCATAATTGTAAAAGCTCTTAATAAAAACAAGCCCTATTCCTTCCCCAATAATTTATCTTCCACCGCAAACATTTACACATGTGTATACGTGCACCACTGTTTCAGTTGAATAGGCAATGTGATAGGAATAAGTGAGGAAAGTCAGACGGGAGGTGTCCTTGTTTTGTTCGAAGCGATGTTTCCCCTCGTCGCTTCGAGTGCCAGACAAGTGCGGCCCGGAGGAGCCCATTGTTTTGGAAGGAATGCGCAAGGGCGGAAAATCGAAATCAACAAAGCACACAGTGAATTCTCCGTTCGCACGATCCACTAACAAATATTTTAAACGTTTAATCTATCTTATTGCTGAAAAGTGAAAATATTGTTGAGAAAATATTTTCGTGTGTCAGACTTACACTAATCGAGTCGTGACGTCATCCACAAGTCGTCACATACCCTAAATCTACAATATACATGCGTAAGCTACGGCTAGTCTTCGCAATGGCACTCTCCAATGAATTCCCAACCTACATCACAATCCCGCTGTGGCCTTGAGAGCTGTATAGTATTCTATATATCGGCAACAGTATTTTGACAAAATCGATCTGACACGAGAAAGGTTGTTTTATCGTATTATAACAATACAAAAAGAAAAAGTTTGTTTTTTAATTTTTTTTTTCAGAAATATTAATCACATTCTTTTATTAAAAACCATTCCAATTAAGCTTAAGCTTGTGCTAGAAGATGGTTCACGTCAGTCGAATGGTGGATTCGAACCGAGGACGACGAACGACCTTACGATTCGCAGACCGTACCCTAAATCATTAGGCTATTGACGCTTTAAACTTTGACGAATTAAAGAAATCGTGATACTACTCGTGTCAGTCAGTAAACTGTCATATCAATCGACTTCAAAAAAGGAGTTTCTCGATTTGTCTGTATGTTTTTTTATGATTATTATTAGTTGCCTTATTACTTTCGACTGGGTGAACCGATGTTGATGATACTTGTTTATTTGAAGTCTAGTGCTCTCCGTGTGGTCCAGATCTAACAATGGCATCCATGATAAACCAATATGTCTTAAGTTTGCATTAAGTAAAAACAAATGGACGAATAACTCAATATCACGGCAATTTTGAATATTCATTTTTTATTGGAACAAGACCAGTTTGATGAGAGTTTGGTTAGATTCCGATTAATTCTATTTCGCAATATTCCTATAATAATTCGGAAACACAAAGAGGGCGTCCTTGCGTAATACCATTTAATGTTTGATTTGAAGTCGGTTTTTATTTTTACTCGTAAATATACTTGTTTTTGTATAAAGATCAAGGAAAGATGACATATTATTGATGTCATACGCCACGTGGCTATCGTCGTTGCGTAACTATATATAGGAAAAACTCAAAAGACAAACAGTAATTCCTTATATTAATAAAATGTACAAAACATAAACATAATTAATGCGATATTTATATGAGCAAAGTTGCCGATTGTTCCCAAGACAAACCGCTATTCATATAATTCAATGTCTTGATAACCTGTGA
Organism: Meandrusa payeni; assembly: GCA_029286785.1. Classification (NCBI taxonomy): domain Eukaryota; kingdom Metazoa; phylum Arthropoda; class Insecta; order Lepidoptera; family Papilionidae; genus Meandrusa; species Meandrusa payeni. The sequence continues at coordinate 4,789,240 of JAGSMX010000012.1, read as the reverse complement.
CACAAAACGACGTGACCCGTAAGCACGACTTAACCGAATTTAAACAATCGTTTAATTTATATCTAGAGACAAATAATGGATGGGTAGTTTACATCATTTATCTTAATAAAGTAACAGTTATAGCGAATGCAAAGCTTGTGGCTGCGTCACTTGTCTATGACACTGATACAGATTATCTCCCCAAATAAAATATTGTCGTTTAATCAAACAACAAATGGTCGAGGCGACTGGATTTGTGGGGACAAATAGGCCATGTCAATCCCCAATTGATCTTTTTAAATTTAATTTACTCCATTAGTAATAACGATGAGTTATTGTTGGCCACGAAGTTGCTATGGGAGGTTTGTCGAACTATAGCGGTTGAATTTTGAAACAAAGAACCTGAGAATCGTAGTATTCTGATTGTGTAAGCGAATAGTGTTGTTACAAAATATTTCATAACTTATAGACTTTAACTTATAGACAATAACGTCAGTCAAGATTATACAAAGCTTCAAACTAAGCTTCTTTGAAAGACTTATTATCGCAGAGACATGTTTATACCCTTCGTATTATTTTTGTTAATATTAAAAGCTTTATATAAACTTGTTGCTTGGCTTTCACATGTTATTAATTTGTCCCGTATCTAAACATGTAAAAATGAAGTTCTGTTTATGTGGTATAATATCTTGTAGTTTGAAGTTGATTTGTTTTTATTTATATTTTAGCAAATTTAGTTTGTACTGGCACCACAAAAAAGAGGTTGAACAACGAATTTGGCAGTGTAAGATGCGAATTTTGGCACGGCTAAAAATAAAGAAAGGAATAAAAAAATTTAAAACGTTTTCACTCGCCAGCATCCCACACATCCCACGCATATATTTATAATATATTTCTATTTCAATTATTTTGGAAAATAACTTTGTATTTCCGAATTATAGTGTGAATATTACGAAATAGAAATAAGGAGAACGTAACCAAAGTCTCATCAAACTACCTTTGAAGTGCATCCTTTCTAATAAAAAAATAATCCAAATCGGTTCACTCAGTCGAAAGATATGAGATTTTTGTTTTTACTCGTAAATATACTTGTTTTTGTATAAAGATCAAGGAAAGATTAAATATTATAGATGTCATACGCCACGTGGTGATTCCCCGTTGCGTAACGGCTATACATAGAAAAAACTACTGTAAAGACAAACAGGTTATTCGTTATGTTAATAAAATGTACAAAACATAAATAGTATTAATGCGATATTTAGGACAAACATAAAAAAAACATACAGACCAATTGAGAACCTACTCTTTTCTTAAGTCGTTTGAAAATTATTCACTCAATTCAACACAGACAACAACAATAGAAGTGGTGAATGTTACGCTTCCTCACACAGATTTACGTGAATCTTGAAAAAAAATTATCTGTTTACTATTTGATGTTTATAAGCAGTTCATCCTCAACAGCTATTTGAACATGACCTATTCAAGTGGAAATATGTATTTATAAATATTGTGGATGTTCGCTTAACGATACGGGAGAACGTTCACCGAACGTTGACTTGGAGACAATCACACATTATTTATTAACTTCATTAACTTTATATACAATAACTTATTCTTTATGCTATATGAAAGACCCTATATTGAAATGTAGAATCGACATTATATTATGTAAGAAAAATTACCTTTGATTACCTTAAAACATCTTAAATACGCGTTTTAGTATCATTGAGGAACGATGTTTTCGAAATATGAATGTGACGTCTACAAGTAATTCAATTAAATCGATTGCTCCAGGCGCCTCCAAGTCCACGGTCAATACATAACTTTGTATTGCTATGCGGATGAAATTACATAGAACATTCTGTAAACTTGTTGTTATTGTACAATGATTTATTTTTTGCATTTTGTTATTATTATCTTTTTACAAAATCCTTATTGCTAATTAATGCTATTTAAATATATGATGACGAAACTAATTGTTAATAATACAACTTCACACAAATTAATTAAAAAAAAACAGTTTCATCGTTGGAAAGGAAATCAAATTTAAAAGTGCTCGTGACGGCGTAGCTTGATTCTAATGTTATTTCTCACTTATCTACTAGAATATACTAGAATCTCGTATCTGATATTAACTTTAATGAAAAATTCCACGGCACAAACTTAACTGTGTTATATCAGATGAGACCAAAGGCCCCTTTAATATACTCGAAGATATAACAGCGGAGTTAACGGTAAAATTTATTACAGGAGGGTGATGGAGATAACACACGAAACGCAGAAAATTTCGACAGGAACATTACTGATTAAAATCATTCCAAAATATACTTTTTCTATATATTTCCCAAAACCATGAAATGCTAAAATATGTAAATCATAAAAAGCATACACCAAAAATATGAAATAAAAACAAATTACTTTGTAAAATTGTTTCAGGTATCAAGCATGAAGGAGATACGAAGTTATGCGAGAGGATGGTGGATGCTGTTAATAGTGGCTACATTTACTGTCCACGTGCAGTCTGACGCTGTCAGCCTGTATAATTCGCAGTTAAAGCAAATGGTTACATCAAGCACTCTCAAATGGACGACCTTAAAGAAAGAAGCTATGGAGAATTATGTCATCGGAATTGATTCTTCTCAAGGTAATTATTTATTTCAGCATTACTTATTTCGTATGGTAAATCATCCTAATGTCCGAATTAAATTATAATGAAAATATGACCTTTGCCAGCTCGTATAGCTCTCAACAGTTGTATTCCAAATAAATCCCCAATCATTTGTAACCTCTGAATGATTGAATCAAGGCTCATGGGCGACTTTGTTTCAGGACCGATTTATCTTTGTCGGACACGTCACGAGGGCGATATGCTACTAGGCCAATTGAGATCCGATTATAAATCGTGCGCAATTACTGGAACAAAAAACTACGAGATTTTCGAAGTACTTGAAAACATTGAGAACGCGTCGCTTCTGATATGGAAACCCTGGGGTAAATATCATGCTAAACCAAGTGGCGCTGTAACCATCGACTCTTCCCTCGATTCAGCTTTTATTGGTCGGATGAAAGCAGATAGCGTATATTCGCATTACATTGGAAGAATAAATTATGAAAGCACAATAGGACACTTGATTATTTTCGACGATCAGAACAACGAATTAGTAGAAAACAGTGGCGAAATTCTTGTAGAACTTGAACCTATTAGTTACAAAATTGAAAACGTACAGATGGATTCGGATACTGAACATATCCGTCAGACCGATCCTCAAGTATTTGAGGAGCGAATTTTACGGAACGACGACGAGACGGGTGCTACAGTCACAACAGAAATAGAATACAAGTACAATTATAGTTTATCCTGGGGTCATGGACATGGAATCGCTATTGGTCTGAATACCACCATAGTGCTAAGCGACGGCACTATTCTTCCACAGCTCGAGTGGGCTAATCCATATACGGAAGAAAGAAAGGAACTTTACAAATTGGAGAAATTCCTCGAACCAGGAACAGCATGCAATGTCACTTTTAGAGGAAACTATACAAATAGAGATGTGCAATATACTGGCAAGCTAATCACTTATTATAAAGAGAACGATCCCCGATCGCGGCCAATGAGGGGCGAAAGAATTGAAAATACTGTAGAAGTGGAAGCAGTATACGGTGAAATATATTACGTTGTGAATAATACATTGGTACCGACCACCACCACAACCACAACAACAACTACTACAACTACAACTACACCATCACCGCAAACTGCGCCACCAGCACCAGAAGAGAATGACATAGCCAGTCCCATGAAAAAACTTAATTCTGGGGAAATTGAGAGCAACGATATGTTAGGAGATAGTAGCGAAGGTATGGTGAAGGCACCAAAAGAAGACAATATAAGTCGTTCGGTGGTTGGTGGCCTAGGAAGCAAACCTAACGCAGGGAGAGCCCAAATAGTTTCCATGTCTTTATTCATCCCAGTACTCGCTCTTCTATTTTAAATGTCAGGCTCTTAAACGATTCAGCAGTATTTCTTGTATATAGTACAACAGAAGAATATCAGTGAATTAATTGCTTTGAAATTTACACTGTAGTAATTGTCATCTAAGCTTTACGCTGTTGTTTAATGGTATGATAAGGATCATAATGATATTATAACCCGCTCAGGTGGATTTGTATATAGATATTTTTTTTGTTTTCTAGACATTCCTGTTAAATAATTTCATTCCAATATGTAAATTATTGAGCCAAAATTAAAACAGACGAGTGTAAATAGTTTATGTAAATAGTTAATGATACGGAAGTCGCAGAGCGACGGTATGACACCTGAACGTCACATATTGATGGGAATCGTGAAATCGATTTGTGAGGATTACGTCACTGTTACCAAACACAATGTTATATTACGTCACTGTTACAAAAAGAAATATACTACAATCACAATCAAAATAGCTATAATCTTACATATTAAAGAGGTACCCTTTTGACATAACAATTAGTTACATATTGCCCGTGATAGTAATTTGCAGAGTTAAATGATATTTTTTTATTTTAAATTTGTTCAACGTAATAAACAGTTAATATATCGCTATCTGTAATACTAGTAATTGAAATGTTTTAATAGTGATTGTTGATAGTGCTTTCTGGAGCAAACATTGTAGTTAAGATACAATTCTAAATTACTATTATTATGATTATATAATGGAAATATACCACATATTAAAAATAAACATTGATAGAATATTCACAGTACTAAAGTCAAATTATTTATGTCACTTTTTAAATATTATAAACATTAGACTAGCTCCCAAATTTAGGTTTCAACAGTACAAATATGATTTTATTCTTCACACGAAGGCTTTTTTTCTAGTAATTGTATTCTATACATTTATTTGTTATTTTTAGTTTTAAGTTACAAGAATTTAAACCAGAATTGATTGATATTAATTTTTTAAAGCTTCTAGTGTTAATTCATATTTATTTTGTTTTCCTGTAGCGTTCGTTTAAGATAAGTTTAGTGTACATTATCATATGACACGTATATCAATAAATTACAATATTCACTTTGTTGGTTTTGCCAAAGTTATAGTTTAACTGTAAAAACAACTAACCTATTTAAATTATCTAACCCTCCGTCAAATGGCTAACAAAATTAGATTCAGATTAGTGTAAAAAATAATTGTAATGCTTAGCGTTGTTCAGACGATATGTAAAAACGATATTTTTGTATGGGCATACTTTGTATGTGTTCGCTGTAGCTACATATAAACTGTATCATCAGTTTAGTTATTCGCTTATAAATGTATTTTCAGTATTTTCTCACAAACTAGTATTTAGTGTTTCCATGTTAGATTTAAAATTAAATGAAATCTCGTAATGTTTAATTATGGAAAAATAAATCCCACCTAGAATTATATTTATTGTATAAGATTTAGGTTTTATTACAACATGCTAAATAACACCTCGGCCTCCTTTAGTGTAACGATCAAAATATTTTATCTGTGACCAATTTTTTTTTAAACCATTTGCCTCCGCTATATGTCTAAGATTTGAAGTAATATATATTTTCAAATATTTATATTTATTTAGTGTAGTCCAAAACGCATTTTTGGCCTCCATGTTTGACGTAAGGTTTATTATTGCTTCTTTCCTGTAGGTAGTGAAACTTCGCCGTAATGTTAAGGCATATGTTGTTGAATATCAAATGAAACTTTATATATGTGAAAACGAATCTCGTCGACATCAATATTGTTTTGCGAAGCATAATTGTGATGTTCCACGTAAGTTTGTTTTAATTCATTAAACTATAATTTAAACGAAGTGTTTTATTTCAACGAATTCTCTTAGTTTTTTTATGTAGTCCATCTACAATTTCCCCGGTTTGATAAGTGACCGTACTAAACTAAACACAAGGATCGCCGCAAAAGAACATCGGCTTGAACCGTCATCGCTATATAAATGTCAGAAGCATTAACGCAATTACAACAATCCCTACTCACCTCACCTATTTCGACGCAATAAGAGATAGGTTCGTATACAGTCCCAAGGACAAAGGAAATACCCAAATATATTACATCTATACAAATAAAACATTTTTTGACAATTTTTTTCTGACTATTGACATAACTTTACTGGCACATAGGTGATGCAATAAGGAGTAACTTAGGCTATTTCTAATTTAGAAAAAATTAAATAAATAGTTTATAATGGGGGGCAAACACCGCGGAGCGAAGCTAGTTCATTTTTTTTTAATGACGAACTACACAGATAGGCCAGAGAAGCTGGCTTTGCCAAGCTTGGCCAACCTCCGCCGGTCGCGAATGGACGCTTTGTGGATTTGTAAAGATCTAGCCTGTGCAATGGTTATCGCCTCGTCCGGATCGTCAAGAACGTGTCTCGGCCTCTGGGCGACGTGACGGAATTTAGTATAGGAAGGCATATAAGTGGCGGCACTTACAAGAAGTTTGTTAGAAAAGCTAGTTTATTTATAAAGCACTTATAGAATAAAAGCTAAAGACTTACGATCTCATTTGTCCATTGCATCAGATCGTAAGACGTTAGCCCTTTTATTCAAGTGATCAAAAAAACAAAGACATGTCTGGCTGAGAATATAATCAAAGTTTCACACTCAAAGCAAGTAAATCGAGTACGCTTTGCGTTTGTAGAATATTAGTACTTGGGAAAATTTGGTTGCACTTTGTAATAAGATTGTGTATTATTTACTAAATTAAAAGGCAAACACAGACTTTAAATAAAGGCAATATTCATTATAACACGTCTTTCGTTTTGGCGACGCACGTGTGCTTTCACAATTTAAATGTGGCTTTGAAAACTGCTCATCTTTTTAGACCAATTTATATACGAAACAGACGGTCGTAAAAACAAGGATATGGCCATAAAATAAAACTTTTGCAAGCCCAACCCTCGTTGTTATTGACCGGCGGACCCTTTCGCACCAACTTGGTGTATAAAATAAGGCGAAAAGCAACACATCCTTGACAAAATTTAGTACAAATTTATTTACTTATTACAGTAAAAAAATATATAACAAAAACAAAGACAAGTGTTACCTCGGTTACAGATGTAAACTTAAGTCTTTAAAAATCATCATAAAAGAAAAACAACCATAAATATGATAAAAAATTAAAAATAACAAAAAACTATATCTTAAACAATATATTATAAAATGTATGTTTTAAAATTATGTAACCTATATGAGAAAATATCCACGTCAAATTCTTGGCAATTTCCTGAGCTGGTAACACTTGAATTATGTATAGCATTATAAGTTCTCACCAATCCAGAATATTGCCCCAAGTTGGTTCGCGCCAATTTCTTTTTAAATGGTTTTCTTTTGAGCCAGTAATGAAAATATATAAAATGTGTATGGTTTGAGAATATTAAAAAGGCGCAGATAAAGAGATTCGTAACCGACGTTTATGCTTTGATATAAGTGAAGGGGGTGTTTTTATTTGTTATATTTGAACAATTATCTCAAATTATTAAAGGTGACATTGTATTCGTTCCGAAGAAATTATACGTGTTATAGACCACATGAATTACCATTAAGAGAAGTACACAAGTATGTAATTTATCGAAATGGATAATAAAGCAAGAATATCCCAGACCATCGCTATTCAAAACATTTACCTGCAAATGGTTGAAATTGCTAATGGTAAAGTTCAAGGCGTTGACATTTTACTATATTACCTATATATCCTGCCCTTTCGGAGATGTATAGACAGTGAGAATATAACGGGGCACAAATTTTTAGCTAGTCATTTTTTTGTCATCACCCTCAAGTTTGCAATATTTTCAACATAATCATTGTACATGATTAATGAATTCAATAAATTAGTATTACCATTATGCACACCCATTCCTATATATTTCCACATTTATGTATACACCCGGATAATTGTTTATGTATTCGTATACATTATTCATTGACTTATATTAGTTAGTGAGATAACTTTGTCATTTAATGTTATCATGCGAGTTATTTATAAACTCAGTCAGCTGGCGCCAACGATTGGAATACGCAGAATACTAAAATAGCAGAAAAGTTACACGGGAATGTCGTATTCTGAGTTTCACGACTGCAAAAATATTTTTATATATACACTAGGGTACCCGGCACGCTTCGCCGGGCTAGATTTTGCTTTATTTTATTTAAACAATAAACTTACATCATTAAATATTTAAACTCTTATAATATATTAAATTATTCATTTTCTTCTCGAGCGGGTGAAGATCATTACCTACACCCATGTACATATCAGTAAATACAATATCATTCTTATCATTTAGGGATTTATTATACATCAATATACTCCATTGTAGTTCAATATGGTTCATAATGACGTACATAATATAACGTATGTGTCAATACAAATTTGGGTTTTAAAACAATAGAATATCATCATAGTAAACAAATGACAGTTCAAAAAGTATATACTCGTACTGACTTCTCATATATACGAAATATTACTCATTGAATAATACTATTTTTACGGATTTTATTGCCATCATATAATCAATCAGATGATGATAAATAGAGAGAGAATAAGATAGCTGTCTGCTACCACCTGCTAAATCTAAAACTAGCACACCATTTCATTATACTATGAACTCATTCTGCGTGAACCAGATCAAACTTGGGAGTGAAATAATGGAGACCACATGGTAACCTATAAAAACTATTTTTTATGACGAACTACACAGATTGGCCAGAGACGCTGGCCTTGACTGCTTCACCGGATTGAGAGGTGGCACAGCTCTTAGGTCGCTTAGCCTGAACCTCTATTGCTAGTAACTCGACACAAGGGTCCAAAGGTGCGGGGTAACCTCGGCTTGGACGGTTACTATGTTACGCGTAAGCATTCAGATCCGAGGTTGCCCGATCCGAGGATGAGAGGGCCGAACCACACTCGTTCGGTTGCTATTTCACGGATAATCCAAGGGACATTCAAAAGCTAAACTAACTTTGAGTGCCACTTCGGGAAGCGTTGGCGCTGGGAGAAGAAGTGGCCGAAGAAACTCTAGCAACGCTCCTAACATCTAAGGGGTGGGGCCTGCCCATAAAATAGCGGTAACGCGCAAGGATTATTCATAAAAACTATGACAAGGGAAGAAATATTGACCGCTGTAAAGATTTTTTCGACTTAGAGGTAAAATTCTTTAATATATCCTATACATGTCTCTTATAAAAAAAATACGTATGTGGAATATGATGGGTATATATTTTATTTTATTCTTTGTAATTTAATTTACCTAATGTTCCATCTATGTTATAGATAAAATAAATCACTAAAATAACTTTTATTTGATCGAGTCACTAGTATACATTAAAAAATCGATTCGAAGTTTTAGTCTAGAGAAAGCTCTACCTGTCATTTAACTTTGAGAGATATCACAAACAGTTACGAAATTCATCCGGCCGTAAATCTCTGATAACTTTGCCGTGACTACGTTTTTTATTAAGGTTACTCCTGAACAAAAAATGTAAAACTCCTTTATCTTTGTTAAAAGAAAACGTAGAAATCTATTTTGTTGCACCCTTTAGTATACGAAAATAGATTTTCATACAGAAATTAAATGTAATTGGTACAATATGTTTATTGTACCATAATAATTACTATTAACGTGTTTCTTAAAAACTGTAGTATTCAGGGTCCGTTAATGATCATCATCATCCTAAGTAGGTAGTAGTTAGGTTTCCGACTTCATAGTTCGGTTTAGGCTGAGTTTACTGCTTATGAACAATATTATGATTTATTTTAAGAGTTTCTCGAAACTAGAAAGTTTTGGATTTAATGCTTTCTTCTACTGAGGTTCTTAACCTCAGCGAAGGCGGGGTATGTTGTTAACTAAAACTCCTCTGGTGGCCCTTCCTCTGTATATGATGAGGGGCTCCGGGATCTCCAGTGGAACGCACCGGAGCCCCTCTGCTCTATGTTATGTAGCACGTCCCGGTAGTTAGTCTCTTTACCGTGGACTTCTTCTCCATCCTTGTTAAGTGAACCCGAGGCCTTTTTAGTCGCCTTCTACGACAGGCAAGGGATACCGTGGCCTTATCGTATGAACGCAGGACTGAAGGATTGAAAACCAAGGGTCTATGCCAAATGGGTTCACGCTGAAGGATGTCTACTGCAAATAATTCGTCTTGTACTTCCTCTTTTTGTTGTGTACTTCCAAACAATTTGACTTGTGTTATGTACGTACGTATTATTAATTTAAAAAAATATGTAATACAAAAATGTAATCGTATAAATAACAATTTCCCTTCCCCACATCGTTTGCGAATTCCAATGCCTATTGGTTAATAAAGTGTTTTGAACTGGAAAAAGGTCCCCGAATGTTATCTGCGATAACAACTGAGACTTTGTATACAATGTTAGCGTTTCGAGACAATAACAATACGTTCAAACCCGAAGTAATATAAATATATATATATATATATATATAGATATAGAAATAATTAAAAAAATTGCATCACACTTTATTAGTAAATAGTGGCTTCCAAACTAAACAGACGCTTATATCTTGGGATTCAGATTTGCATTGCGGAATTTGCAAATAATATTTCTTGTGTGGTCTTATATCTTTTGATGAAAAAATAAATATATATACAGATAAATATTTAATTGCAGTACATCGTTGTGAAGTAACGAAATATCTATGTGTTTTATTTTGTCTGTGGTAACTGAATTTATACAGATACCTTATTACAGTGCACATATAAATCCGAAGAAACCATTCCCTATGGTTTGAATATGGAATGAGTTCTTCGGATTTACCGGGGCCCCAAGGCACTGAATTTTTTTACAATGGTAGCTTTTATCAGAAGACTATTAAGACATTTAAATATAGCGCCGAATTTAGAAGTTGGCATTGTGTACGAGATTACAAGACATTAACAATCGAAATATTACATTGTCAGCACGCCATCGGAAAACCATCGTGACACAACTGAACTGAACTGATTACCAAAGCTAGGAAAAATCAGCAATTATGTTTCATTTAAATAAGAGATGATAACAATACAATTTCTCGTGCATATTGTAGTAGCCGTGACGTCTCTTATCACAATTACAAGTTATTGATCAAAAAAGATTATACCTCCCAAGCCTTATCGAAATAATTACCTGTACAATTTCAAAATACAGTGCACCTCAATTTACGAAACTCGATTCGAATTCGTTTCGTAAATTTGCTCGTATGTCAAAGCAATATTCCCCATTCAAATGAATGAAATGCCATTGCCAACAAATGTTTTGTAATTTAAAAAAAAAAAATCTTTATTTAAAACCATAACAAAGTTTATACAGTAAAGCTATAATGTAAGATAATAGCAACATTAATAAAAAGGATATTGTGTCGCCGCTATTAACGCCCACCCTCCAAACAATTTGACTTGTGTTATGTACGTACGTATTATTAATTTAAAAAATATGTAATACAAAAATGTAATCGTATAAATAACAATTTCCCTTCCCCACATCGTTTGCGAATTCCAATGCCTATTGGTTAATAAAGTGTTTTCAACTGGAAAAAGGTCGCCGTAGGTAATCACCCCAACACAAAGGTTGCTCACTCCCTGAATCGAACGAATGTTATCTGCGATAACAACTGAGACATTGTATACAATGTTAGCGTTTCGAGACAATAATAATACGTTCAAACCCGAAGTAATATAAATATATATATATATAGTGTTTCATTAGAGTGCCATTCAAATATCCAAGGAGTCGTTGTTATAGGATTTTTGATGTGCCGCAATCTAAAACCAACCTTCTGTCACACTCGCCCTTGCCAAGGATTTCCGCTACATATAACCTTCTTAACACCAAGTCCACGTCGGTTGACATTTTTTCTAATTCACGCAAGGTCTTCCGCACCTTAATGTTAAAAATTGTGCAGTGATTTTGGCTTATTTAATTAATTTAGTAGTTATATTCCTGTTACTTTATCATTTAATAATATATTTTTGTAAGTATTAATAATAAAATCGTTACGTTTCCTTATAGCGAATGTTGTGTACACCTGTAATTGGCATACACAACAGGACTTAGTTTGTAAACTTGAATATTACAACAATGTATGCTTGTGTAATGCTGTTGGTGTATCTTAATAAATAAATAAAAAAAAAAAAAAAATAGATATACAAATAATAAAAAAAATTGCATCACACTTTATTAGTAAATAGTGGCTCCCAAACTAAACAGACGCTTATATCTTGGGATTCAGATTTGCATTGCGGAATTTGCAAATAATATTTCTTGTGTGGTCTTATATCTTTTGATAAAAAAATAAATATATATACAGATAAATATTTAAATACAAGCGCATCTGTACACCCCGTATTGCCTACCTGTGTTTGTGTATATGTTACATGAAGGCAATTATAAGTTACACGTTACGCTAATAACGTAACGAAATATGTGTTTCATTTTGTCTGTGGTAACTGAATTTAAACAGATACCTTATTACAGTGCACATATATATCCGAAGAACCCATTCCCTATGGTTTGAATATGGAATGAGTTCTTCGGATTTACCGGGGCCCCAAGACACTGATTTTTTTTACTATGGTAGCTTTTATCAGAAGACTATTAAGACATTTAAATATAGCGCCGAATTTAGAAGTTGGCATTGTGTACGATATTACAAGACATTAACAATCGAAGTATTACATTGTCAGCACGCCATCGGAAAACCATCGTGACACAACTGAACTGAACTGATTACCAAAGCTAGGAAAAATCATCATTATGTTTCATGTAAGTAAGAGCTGATAACAATACAATTTCTCGTGCATATTATAGTAGCCGTCACGTCTCTTATCACAACTACAAGATATTGATCAAAAAAGATTATACCTCCCAAGCTTTATCGAAATAATTACCAGTACAATTTCAAAATACACCTCAATTTACGAAACTCGATTCGAATTCGTTCCGTAAACTTGCTCGTATGTCAAAGCAATTATCCCCATTCAAATTAATGGAATGCCATTGCCAACAAATGTTTTGTAATTTTTTTAAATAAAAATCTTTATTTAAAACCATAACAAAGTTTATACAGTAAAATTATAGTATACGATAATAGCAACATTAATAAAAGGATATTGTGTCGCCGCTATTAACGCCCACCCTCCAAACAATTTTGATTACATATTAAGATTTAAACTTTTAAATTTGAAATAGGTTATTTTTTGCTTGTAAAAGTACAAAAAGTAAAAACCGTGAACCTAACTTATCAAAATACTACGAAAATTATGGAACCAAGCACACAGTCTGTCAGCAGTCACAGACTGAGGTCTAGTTTGAGGTTGAAGAAACTGTTAGAGCGATGTATTGTGAGATTCTTCGTATCAAAAATATGCTCTCACCTCAAAGCAAAATATAGCTCACTAGGCGCCTCGTATCTCAAAACACTCGTATATTAGGGTACTCGTATACGTACCACACACAAAAGATCAATCAACATAAATGCACCCTTTGAATTCTCAATTTTACACTTACACTTCTTACACTTAGCAATATAGTATTGCACGCTTTGAGTTTTATATAAATAGGAAGTGATCCTTTCACTCGCGACGCTCCCTTGCCTTTGTGGGGACGTTTTAGACGAGTCTAGCTCAAAACTACGCGACTCGTACGAGCTTTAATTATTACAGACCCCAGAGAGGGTGAGACGCAGCGCTACTTAACCTCGGCTGGAAACCCTTCGTTTCGAGGAATTAATTTGAGGGATACGCGACTGTCATTCAAGCCGACTAATTAATAAAGATCAAATGATTGGTTCTAAAAGATATACCCTTTTTTTTGTTAGTTAGTACTATCCTCGTCTTTCTCGTTCGAGATTGAAAATTCTGAGAGCTTATGTTTTTATCCATAACTTTTCCAATGTAATATGGATAACGACTCCTAATGTTGTCTAATAGAGTTAGGAACACTGACTGTATCTTTAAAATATCAGTGACAAATACCTGTGACAAGAACACTATGTGATAGCAGTCACTGCTCCTATTTACTGTGAAATATTTTGGCGTTTAATCCAACAAATGGAGTTAAATCGTTATTTTATTTTAGTAATAAGTGCAACCGTGTCGTACTTATCTTTTTCATGTGATGGAGACGGACTTACTATTATTTCAGAACTGTGACTGCGTCACGTGTAGTATAAAAACTATACGTTATATCTGTCACTGAATATAGTATTTTTAGACCTGTTACAAATCACAGTCATATTTACGGGTGATATCTTGTCACAGTGAGTGATCATGACTATTTTTGTACCGAGTATTTTACCTGTGACGAAAAATACGCCACAACCCATTGTCTATCCCGTTAAAGTTAAAAATCACAGAAGGCTTAGGACTTACCTGCATATATATAACCTTGAATTTATAGGCTTTATATATGTCCCACTGCTGGGCACAGGCCTTCTCTGTAAAGAGCCCGCCACGCGGCCCTAGTGCGGATTGGCAGACTTCACATGTCTTAGAATTTTTTTTCTGGAACATGTACATTCCTCACGATATTTTCTTTCACCACCGAGCGCATGGTAAATCAGCACATAGAATTGCAACAACAAATTCATTGGTGCCGGCACCGGGAATCGAACTCGGGTTGCTAGCGTACTATGAAACTTGAGGCGGCCGACTGGACACTGAGCTACCAGGGCTCTTAAATAAATAACCTAACCTATTAATAATATAAAGGTTTAGGATACGATCTGCGAATCGTAAAGTCGTGGATTCGAATCCACCATTCGGCTATTGACGTGAACCATCTCCAAACACAAGCCTTAGCTTATTTGGAATGTTTAACAAGAATATTAGTAAAATTTGTGAAAAAAAATATTGTTAAATTACTTTCCAAAATAAAATTAATAAAACTAAACAAGACACAAGAGTTAGATTTTACACTAATACATATTGCAGTTACAAAACCAATGATAGCTTAATAACCGCTCGATAGAATTCCACTCGGCTTTTACCAATGAATTGTCGTTTTTTTTCAAGTACATAAAATCACTTGCTAAAGTTTGATAAGGGACTTTTAATAAGCTTGGTGAAAAGTAGACAGCCAATGGTGTCTCTTTTCTTATATTTAGCTTAGCTTGTCTTAGCTTATAAAAAATAGTAATTAAGACTGGACATAAAATTTGATATATTTTAAAAGCTAATTAACGGATGCTTCAAAAACGGATCTATCAAAGTATTACATCTACTAAAATATTTAGCTAATAAATAGTTTTCATTATTCAAATTGTATCTATACTCTTCATTCTGTCTTTAAACATGTCAACAATTTTTTTTAAACAATAGTCAAAATTATAGTTAAAAAAGTTATCAAATATTTGATATACTACCTACTGTAAACAATTTTTTTTAAACAATAATTTTGATTATTATTTAAAATTAATAGTATAAACAATAATTTTTATAAATTCTAAAGATTCAATAATAAAGATTCTAAAGATCAAAAATTTGGGCTCGTCCGGGATTTGAACCCGGGACCTCTCGCACCCTAAGCGAAAATCATACCCCTAGACCAACGAGCCATTACACAGTTAGTTAAAAATCGTATTTTTAAAGTTTTGCTTTGTTTTGCGTATATAGACCTACATTTCTACAAATTATCTGATTTGTTTAAAAATAAAACATCCTAGTTTAAAAATAATACTACAATGTTAGTTTATAAACCGATTTTAAAAATTATTATTTTTCTACGAAAGATTACTTTCAAATCAGTCCTATTTTAATTTTATTACAATTGGAATTCCGAAGATATACCAGGGTACTCCTAAAAATCGCAATTGAGATATACCAATATGGGTAAGTAGTACCAAAGTAGTAGTGTAGCGTATTGATGTCGGTAATGTTTTTATATATACTTTCGAAGCAAGTGCTTAAAATGGTCAACCTGGTGGTAAGCGGAAATGCCGTCCTGGAAGGTAAGGTAAGGTAATTTATTAAGTAAATTCAGTCTACTCTTAAAAACACATTATATCGGAGGGAAAGACAGACGCCGGCAAACTATTCCAATCCTTTGGTGTAAGAATAATGAAAGACGAAGCAATGCGCTTCAATGCCAAAAAAATTCCTATAAAAGTTATCCGCCCAAAGTATTAAAGACATCGTAATACATGCCTCGTTCAGTACAAATCACACGTGTGTAAGCAGTTATCCCGGCGCGGCACTGGGTCGGTACGGACGTGCAAGGAATGCTAAAGAAGACGCGCAGCCCTGTGGGACCTTACATAGCTCCCTATTGTTTTTAAATAGGTCACATTGCAAAGCATCTCTTGGGTTAGGACACGGCCTCATTTCACTAGTATGAAAGGAAAATAGTTGAACCCGAGGAAGATTAATCGCCATACATGAGTCGTACCACACATTGCTCTAGAAACGCAGCAAAAGACGCTATACGACAAGTTTCGTTTTGTCCCAAGTCGTTGTTTTTTTTTTTATGACGAACTACACAGATTGGCCAGAAAAGCTGGCCTTTACTGCTTCACCGGATTGAAAGATCCTCTTTTACCTCTATCGCTAGTAACTCGACACAAGTGTGCCCCCGGTGAGAGGGGACCCCTGCTTGGACAGTTATAATGTTACGCGTAAGCATTCCGATCCGAGAGCGCCCGAGAGGGCCAAACCACGACTCGGTCGTTTGCTATTTCCCGGATAATCTAAGGGACATTCAAAAGCTAAACTAAATTTGAGTGCCATTTCGGGAGCCATGTCCTATGAAGACGTTTATATTTAAGTAAATTTTTAGCTTTAGTTTGGTTTTGGTTTCACTCGTCAATATACTCGTCATATATTCGGAAATAAAAAATATATTAATAAAAAAAATAAAGTAACATAAAAATTTAAAAAAAATATGAGATTTAGATATAAAAATATAACAAAAAACTCGGGCTCGTCCGGGATTTGAACCCGGGACCTCTCGCACCCAAAGCGAGAATCATACCCCTAGACCAACGAGCCGTGCTTGCTCATGTAGTAAACGCTATACAAATCTTTTGTATTAAATATATAACAATCACAGATTATATTACGCAGTATACACTACGGAAAAAATAAAAGATAAACACAGAAAGCATGTAGGTATGTTACTGTACAGTTATTAAGTATAAATTTTAAACAATAACCGAATGCTAAACTTATCAAGATTTCATGATTTTAATACTTAATTTTTTTTATACGTGAGAAACCGAAAACACATTGGTACAAAATGGCTGAGATTACAAGCCCCGACCAAAGATCGTAAAGTCGAATTCTCAACCACCAGAAGATCACTGCTTCGATATTAATGTAGCTGTCGTGAGAAAAAAAAATATAAAAAAATCACAACATTGCTAACTGTAAATTATTAATATAGAAGTTTAGAATGAAGTCGTGGTAATTTACAAGTGTTGAAGGTTTTTTTTTAAGTTTTCAGCATTCATTTATAAAAAATATTTAAATGAATGCCATCTTTATAATATATTTTATACTATCATTAATACATTTTGGCTACTCGTCAATAGATGGCGCTGCAAAATTTTTAATATAATTTAACCTTCACAAATCGTGATAGGACTTTTGAACCAAACCATATATAAATTTCCTAATATGAATTAAATAACCAACACCTAACAAAGAAATATAACTTTTAGTAATGAAGGAAAATTTCCAAAACTGCCATCTATATTTTATAACTTTATATTTTATATAATATCGCTATTCAACAATAGATGGAGCTTTAAAACTTTTACCAAAGTTTAATTTTTAGGGTATACGTGTAAGTAGTAAATAAATAGTATAAACAATGTTTCAAGTACTTACCCATAACACCCAACTGTTGTGGTGATAGAGGTGCAGCATCTCCTCCTCCAGAGCCGATAGATCCTGATGCTAAAGACTGACGTTCACTGAACCCTAGAGGGCTGCTACGACCGCAACTGCTGGCAGCAGACCCCATCCCTTAAATAACAATTAAAAAAGCAAATGCAATATTACATAATAGTTGACTTGAAAACATAAGTAATATGATTACTGAAATTATGACTTATAATATATAATATACTATAATGAAAAATAAGACTAAAGAAGAAAATTTACATTATTCTTACATTCATTCTATGCTTCCAGTAAGTCACATTTTACATCAGCTAAGAATGATAGCTCTCTACATACAAGTACTTTCATTTATACTGATTGATGTTAAAGTTAAATGAACTCAAAATATACACAAATAACATAAATACCTCCATTAGGACTTCTCATCCTTGAAATTCTTTTATTTAGTGCTCTTTGAATTCTTGGGTTCAAAATAGGTTTTGCACGCCTCCTAGCTAAATATCTGGACAATACTCCCACAACAATTGCACTTGTACCAACAACACCTATGCTCCATAGAACAACCTGAAAAGATTTAGAACCAAATTATATTTTGCTTATGGTCTAATAATGATTTAATAAACCTTGATATTTTATTTGTAATCTCTCACATCCTGATGGAAGAGCCATTCATTTTCTTGAATTCCCTCACTCAAGATGGAATGCTCACAAAACACCAGCTACCTATGAAATTCATAATCGAATGCTTATTTATTGATTAATGATTATTTTAGAACAAATATAATATCACAAAGGTCTTTTCTTAAAAGTGATGAGAGTCAGTTTGCAGTCAGTCAAGTTTTCATCATAAAATATTAATAAAAATTAGCAAGTTACTTTGGCAACTTTACAGAAACAAGTCATGATATTATTTACTAAAAAACTAAATATTGGAATATAGAAAGGAATACATAGACGGAAAAGTAAAGAAGAATATTGTAGAAAGAACTTTTTTATTTTATAGTTAAAAATATATAAAGTAAAAAAAACCATGGAATATGAAGAACATGCCTCTGGCTGTTCTAGTTAGGCGACACAAGCCTCTTTAAAAACAAGTACATGAGTGGGACTCCTGATGAATCTTCTAGTCTTTTAATTTTATAAAGCCTATGGACTTGAAACATTGTCACCAATTGTAGTTATATACTAAACAATTAACAGGCAATTAACCAAACTTCATTTAAAAATTAATTCTAAAGATAAAAAATTATCTTTAGAAAAATGTTTGGGTTCCTACTAATTAATGTTAATTTTTTTTATATATTAACATACAATATGTTGGATAGGATATCTGGTATAGGATATTAAAACTAAAGGCATAAGGAAATTATGTAATAATAAAATTTCCTAAATAAAAAATAATTCAATTAAGGTCAGCTGTTAAATCTTAGCATAATAAAAATAATCACCTTTTGCGATGTTGAAAGTTGAATTCTATATGATAGCGCCTGCTGTAAATGTTTTAATTTATCAAGTATTGGACTAGCTTGAATTAAATGTTGCATCATTAACAGTTTAATTTATAAATATTCACTTTTACCACTATTTACATTTAAGTAACACAGTTATGATTTAGGTTATATGTCAAAGTATCTACATGACGCAATCATAGTAAGATATAATTATGTTTTATGTGGATGTAATTTATCTTAAAATCAAAAATTGCTCTGTTTTAACATTTTAGTTTAAAAATAAATTGTAATAAATGACTTTAAATTATTCCGAGTTACAAGAAAAGTCATCGCATTCAAATATTCGCGGGGAAAGATACGTCACGTTCAAAAACTATATCCACTGTTACCGTTTTCCAAACGTTACAAATAACGATTACGGTGAAAATTGTTGCTGGTACTAATTCCATATATATATAACCATATTTATAATAAGAAAGCATTTTCAAATTAGCGCTATCAAAAAATGTACAAACAAATAATCACGGCAGAATAAATCGTTTTCATACGCTCTTAATATCAGAGATCAAGATTATTTGACTAGCTAGAATTTCAAAAATATATGCATATTTTTACCACAGAAATATGCAAAGCAGTGATAGGCTAGTGGCTAAGCAGTTCGCCTTACGATTTGATGGTCTTGAATTCGAATACATCTTGTACTAATAGATTTCCATTTTTCGTTTTTTTTGGTGATTTTTAGGTGCCCGGTGTATTGCGATAGTCTTACCTACTGTAACTTAAGGACCATATGTAACAGGAAGTGAGCCTATCGTCATAATATGCTACCTATCCTAATAAGCTTTATGAAAAGAGGAAAGCGAAAGCTCTCCATGTTTACCCTGCTAGGCTCAAAACGATGAAGTTTACACGAGCCTATTTATTTACATATATAACTTATTCTAAGCAAAGGTATTGTAGCCAGTGAAATTACTGGGATAGCTTTATCTTATGAAAAACTGTTATTATGATAATTTTAGCATATTTCTGTTCTATCACTGTATTAGGCTCTAATTTTTAGTGTTATTATATCGGTACGTAGATAGGATGGTAAGTCGAATACCCTACCTACATGCCTATTGGCGTTTTATTCTGATGGTTCTGATTTTTGACGGGTATCATTATCTAATGTCAGAATTTCGCGAATCAAATTTATTGCGTGACATTTATGTATGTCATTTTCACGATATGCAAGACCGACAATGTTTTAAAATCGGTGCGAGCCAACTATTGTTACTCTCAGTCGACGTCTCCATTGCAGTTTAATTTTCCTTAAAATTCTCATTTTTATCTATGATATGTATTATAAAAAAATTGAGATTTAATACTAGTTGCATTTGAACACATAATGGAACTTATACATCAATCATGGCGACATGAAACACTATTAACAACTATCGAAGACCTTCCCGATGAAGTCTTAGAATTTATTTTAAGTTTCTTGCCTCCATATAAAGACTTACAAAATTGTATGACAGTGTGCAAGAGATGGTGTGGTTGTGCACAAAGTAAGTATGGCCCAAACTATTTTTCATTTAATAATATTTTTGTTCTTATTCAATAACAAATTTCGAAAAATGAAATGGTAGAGAATAGACGCTTTTGGCGTTTTTTAAACGACAAAACTTAGTGCTCATTTTTGAACTTGGTGAAAAAATGTTGAAAATTCGTGATATTATGTGGTAAGCTTTATTAAAAATAGCCCTATATTACAAAAATAACTAGTAATATTATTAAATTTTCCCAAAAACTTCAACACTTGGTATGATTTTTTGAACCCATAATTTCTGTGAATGTGAACGTAAATGTGCTCCAAAAACCTGGCTAGGTAAATATAATGTCAAAAATTTTAAAAAGAAAATATGTGTATTTTATAATAATATTTCTTAAAACTGGAAAATGTGCCTTTTCTCTACTATTAAATATTTTGTGGCACCTTAATGGGGTAGATTTTCTCTAGTACTTCTAGTATTACCATTTTAAAATTGTTCAAAACTATTAGTACTCCATTTTTTTGTGTTATCTCATCATGTTTTATTTGCTTTTTCCAGATGTTTTGCGTAAAACGTCCATAAAGCTAATTAAAGCTATTGCAGACTTTAATGTACTGTGGAAAAATGTCATCTCTACTGATATTGGACCCACCATAGCAAAAAGGTTTTCTCATGCTGCTTGTATTTTTGGAAATAATATGTATATATTTGGTGGATGTACTACTAATTCCACTTCATTTAATGATCTTTGGATATTTGACTTATCTAAAAGACAATGGATTAGACCTTTAGCTACTGGAACATATCCTGTACCAAAGGCGTACACATCAATGGTGCATTATCGAGACTGTTTAATTGTTTTTGGTGGATGGACATATCCTTCTCTGTCACAAAACTACCAGAATATCACAATGTTTAATGACATCCATTTGTATTGTGTTCCTACAAACAAATGGATTCTTGTTAATGCTACTAATCCACCACCACCGATGGCAGGACATTCAGCTTGTATTAAAGGAGATGAGATGGTTATTTTTGGAGGATTAGTTATATCTGCAGCTCAAAATTATCAAATGCAATGTTCTAATGACATTTGGGTGCTAGATATTCTTACATTCAGTTGGAGAAAGCAACTAACAACTAAACCGAGGCCCTCACCACGCTATGGTCAGTCTCTCATCACTCTAGACTCAGAAAGGCTAATGCTTCTAGGTGGTGTACAAACATCACAAAATCGTTTTGTTTATAATGATTGTTGGATATTAACCATGGTAGGTCCTACATGGACATGGAAAGAAATTGCTGTAAAAAATAAAGAGTGGGCATCTGCTAATATATGGTGTAACCCTGCTTGTAGAGTTGGAGATATGGTTGTAAGTCTTAGTAGAAGCAGACAAGGATGGAATGGTGCTAAACCCTTAGTCACTTCAGCTGTAAGACTGTCTGCACTGAACAGGCCGGAGAATGCCCCAGTGTCTGTTCGGATAGAACAAAGTCTTCAAAGACCTTTGGACAGGGATCAAAATATAAATGGACGACGTGGAGTGTTGCCAAGACAACCAATAAATAGACAAGCACCTATAAATGTTAACAATGAGCCCATTGCAGGACCTAGCAATGAGCAAGAAAAAGACAAAAATGTTTCAATTGAAATTGCTAGTCCAGAAACAAATACTGCTGGCCCCAGTTCTGATTTGAAACCAAGCAATAATATAATTGATTTAAATAAAAAAGATACTGCTACAAGAAAAAATAAAACAAAGGTAATTTTTTAATAGTAAAAGAATACACATAAAAATTGATTTGTATATTAATTAATTCTTATTTTTATCTATAATTATATTTGCAGAATAAAGGAATGAAAATTGTCCGACAATTACAAGAAGCAAATAAATATCGGATGGCTGCATTTGCATGTGACTCTACAGTAAATAATACACCTAATGAAAATGATCTAATCAATCAAAGACAAATAGCACAATTAGAAAACAGATTAGAACCTTATCCACCTGCTCTAGACAATGTGTATAGACAACCACCAGTGATAAAACGCAATACATTGACATTGCATGTACTTGATATTTCTACTGTTCTTAACGGCAACTGTATGAATTATGTTTCTTGGTTATGTCCTCGATTAGGAGAAATGAATGGTGCCCCTGAGGAAATAGTTATGTATTCCTTACTTAAAGGTAATGGTGAACTAATCATGTTTGGTGGGGTTCATAATGAAATCAGTGTTCCTAGTTTAACTGAACCCTCACAAAAAATGTACTCAAATTCCTTACATTTTATCACAGCACCAAGAGACTTTATTTAATTTGTTACTAAAGCATACAATTTAATGTATCATATGTATATGTACAGCTTAGATATATGCTACACATCTGTTTTGTATACCTTAATTCTTTATATCACCTATGTATGTACATTTTATGACAATTGCTCAAATAATTTTTATTTTATGTTGCATCAGAACAAGGCATCTAAATTTAAAATGTTTGAATGTTATGTACCAATAAAATTATTTAGTTGTGTCAATACAACTTATGCTAAATTCATGATTCAATATTAAGATAAAGAACAACCATGAAGTTTGTAAATTTTTCTATAATCTTGTTTACTATATAATAAAATAATTACATTTGTATTTTCCCAAAAAAAAATTGTTAAATAGTTATCTGTTATATGCCAAATTAAAAGCTTTCATTATGAAGCTTATCTCTATCTAAATTATTATTAAAATAAAAAAATAAACCCAGAATAATTAAAAAATATGTGACATTTTATTAAAATTTACCTAATCATGCTTAAATATTGAAATTGATTCCCATTTTCAATTGTGACCATATAAATTCTACTAAGGTTATTTTTTTTTAAAGATTCAACAGGCTTTAAAGTGAAGGACATTGTGCAGAATAACTTCTTAAGTTATAAATTCATCTGCAATTTGTAACTGGCTTTAAAAATCAACAGAATTATTACAACCATAAAAATATTATTTGCACAATAATCTTTTATTTTCATTATATTCTCTCCCAGTACTTAATGGCCCTAAAACTAGGTTTAAAAGGTACATTATTGCTGTAACAATATACTTTATAGAGGATAGAATTGTACATTGTATGTGGCTATTAATGAGGATTATAGAAATAAACCTTCACTAATGTAGCATGTCTAAAATAATACTTAAGTAATATAATGCAAACTAAATTGATTATTGCATAAAATTCTGCAAACAAATACTGCCAAAAATTAAAAACAACCAGATAAGATAATATAGCTAGTTGCTTGGATAATTTTGTTAACCATGTGTGAATTCTGTAATATCTTGTGTATAATTTAAAACAAATAAAACTAGCTCTAAATAAATTCAATTTATTTCTATATGTTATTCAAATTTTTATTAATCCTTTTCTGGGATAAGACCTCCAAAAACAGCAGCAGGTATTTCTTTTTTCTGCACTGGTGCCTCTTCTTCATCTCCACTGTTGTCTGATTCTTCATCAATATCAATCTCATCTGGATTCAGAACCTTATCTCCAGTTTCTTTGAGGCCTTGAGTTTCACCACGCACAAACATGATATTGCCCCCTTTGCTTTGAACAGCCATTTCAGCAGCTTTGGCTTCTAACATTCTCATACCATCCTTGATACCTGGTGCCAAATCAGAAATAGTTCCAGCAGCTTGTGCAGCGGAACTTAACATTTGTGCTGACATCATATTCACTTGGGTATTATAAGTGGCTTGAACACTTCTCTTAATTCTGAGCATCTCTCTCATTGTGTCTTCATTGCCATGTCTTACTTCAAATTCTTTCCAAGTATTCCAAAACTCAGATGTTATTCTTGGATCGCACATTTGACTGCAATGGGAATAAATAGCTCGCGCTCTATCAATTTCGCCCAAACGAGTTTCCATTTCAGCAAACCGTATGCACATCTCTCTGGCTCTTTCCTCTGGTAGAGTTTCGATAGCTTTTTCATATATTTGTCTAGTTTTAGGCACTCCATATATTTCAGCAGCTTTCTTGATATATATATTGAACATTTCAAACATTTGCTCAGGAAGCACTGATGTTGTAGCACGCTCATACACTGCCATGGCATGTCGTGCTAAACCATGCTCTTCCTCTAACTTTGCATATAACAGAAATATTGATTTTGCAAACTCTAATGGACAATGTTCTAAGCATTGCTCAAATAAATCTCTAGCTCTTTCCAGTTTTGAACCACCATATCTTTTTAAAAATTTTGTTAAGTAAGTATTCCAAATATCATACACATTGGGCCATTTAAACAGGGCAATACCTTTCTCATATGCTCTAAATGCTTCTTCAAAGTAGTTGTGTTCTTCTAGGAAGAGTCCATAATTAATTATTATTTGTGGAGTAGCTATTTTTAAGTCAATAATATGATCATAAACAGCTTTACATGATTTATAAGTTCCAAAACTTTCTTCAAGGTCAGCATACATAGACCAAACTTTTAAGGATTTGTACAACCTCATTTGAACAGTTTCATTGTCATCATGATAAGCCACCTTTCTACTTGGTAACACTGTAGCTTTTTGCATCAGCTTCAACGCTTCTTCATAATTTTCATGTTTTATTTCCATTTCTGCCCATTCACACCAAACTGATGCTAAATCATCAACTTTTGCATACAGAACTTGGGTTGCTTTTTCAAAAATCAATCTTGCATCCTCTATTTGATCATTGCTTTCATAAAATTTAGCAAAACCAACCCATAATGTATACAGTTTACCTACTGCCAGTTTTGGATCAACTGTTTGGACTGCCTCTGTGTAAGTGTCAATGATTTCATGAGGTTTTCCCTCATATAATTTTACTCTTTTATGCCATTCTGCTACATTGTGTGGATTTTGTCTGAGAAGAACAGAATTAAGCAATAAAAGTCTTCTTTCCATTAAATATTCAAATCTAGCTAATCTTAATTCTAAATCAACATCATCATCTTCTGTTGGACTTGGCTTTTTAGCAACCTCCTCCATTTTTTTACTCAAACTTAGTTCCTCAAATTGTGCATATGCATCAAATACTTGTGTGAAATCTCTTACAGTGGTAACGGTCTGTATGGCTTCTTCATAGATATCTCTAGCTCTTTCAAAAAGACCACTTCTCACATAATAATCAGCAAGGGAATTCCATAAATGGCCCAATTGATCAGTATATCTTCTAAGACCTCCTCTTATTATAGCATCTACATTTAGGGAATGAATTTTATTAGGATTTTTAGATATAAGTTCACATAATTCATTCCACAATTGATGATTAGATTTTCCATGTTTTGATTGAAAATTTTCATTGTTGACTATATGGGCTAACTTTACAGCTGCTTCATCTAACTTATTAATTGATGTAAGATAATCTATGTATTCTTCCGTATCTTCCGGACATAGTTTCAAATATCTTCTAAAAACTCTTACAGCTGTTTCAGGAATGTCATGTTTCTTCAAAAAAATTAAGTAAAGCGGCCAAATTCTGTGATGTTGTGTAATAGGAAGAGCTCTTAGAGCACAGTCAAATGCTTTTCTGGTGGTTGTTATTTTGCACTGATCTGTTAGAAATGTACAATAGTTCATCCAAATTCGTGGCATTTTATGCATAAATACTAATGATCTCTCAAAGCAACTGTTTACATCTTCATAACATGGATCTGTAATGCATCGTCCCCTGATCTGTGATCGTCTTAATTTTAAATAATTATACCACAACTTAAATGACCCTGGTAGCTCCTTCAGCGCTCTTTCATAAATCATATTTATTTCATGCTTCGGTGCACCCTTTTTATGATCAATGTATCTCAGCCAATGTTTAACAGAAAAAGGATTTCTTAATATTTCTTCTTCATATGGTAAATCTTCTTCACTCTACAAAACATAAAAAATATATATACCGTGTAAACAATTAAAAGTAACGTATATAAGGAAAACCTATTTTATAAAAATTTCGGTACAAGTACCCTTTTATCTATTAAAACAATATTCACTCAAGAAAACAGTATAAAACAAAGTTATTACTTACAAAAAATATGTCAATTTCCTTTCCATCAAGCAAAGGCATTATGACTATTTTTAATATTCAGATGCAAAATTCACACAATACCAAATCAATGAAATTGCTATTAAGAATAATATTGAAGAACTTATATTATTTATTATTAATAATATAGAAAGAAGCCAAAAGTAATCTGAAGCTGTCAGTTCATTTGGCAACTGAAGGGATGTAGAATTGAACAAGATCGGTTATTTCGTACATCACATAAATGTGCTAACGATATTCTTGATGCTTGGGCTGTATAAGCCCAAGTCACGGTTCTTTAAAATCTGTGCGGTGTATTACTCAGTAACAGAAGGTGGGCTTAACCGTTCTTACAACTCGGCCAGCTCTCATTCCAGTAAAGATATAGTAGAGGGTATAAAACCCATGAAAATTACTAAAAGTAATTATCAAAAAGTATTTACTTTGGAATGGTTGATTATGATTTTTAGAATTTTATAATTTTGAATTAAATCAATACCAAAAAATTGTCTTTCGTTACGATACTAGTAAAATGCACCATGGCCCTGAACCCAAGGGCTACCAATAGGCATACACCAATCCCATATTAGTTAGTCCTGGTGTACCTCTAATATTACTTATAATATCTCTATTAATGGTATATTCTCATATTTATATGAGTACATATTGTATAGGCACATTAAAGTTATTAGATACAACAATTCTTTTTTTTTCACACGTAAAAGTAATGGGCAATGATTGCATTTCAAGATTAAAATGGCGGCCGTTTGAATGGGTCTCTCAATAATTCTACCTAAATAAAAGTTTTGTATATTTAAACTATATACTCTTGTGTAATATTTTTTAAAGAATTTTACATCCTTTTAAATACTGTTAATAGTTGAAATAACTTCCAAGGGTTACGATATGTGTGTTATTCTTAATTGATCGCAGACTTGGTAAGACCAATGTTTTTCCTTTATAATGTCAAAACAAGGAAAAAGAAAAATTACTGTGGATTTACCGAAAACAAAGGACCTAGCAAATAGACCTAGTGTTTTTGAGCGTCTCGGTACTAAAAAAACTTCTAGTAATAGTGGTAAAAAAACAAGTGAATATTGTAGGCAGTGGGCACAACACGGCAATTGCGCTTACGGCAAAAGCTGTAAGTTCGCTACTACACATACATTAATAAGTCCATCGAAACAGCGAGCCAATAAAGAAAGTGAACATAAGCGTTTGCTGAAGGATGATCCGAAAAGCAGGCTGCACTCAACTGTCGTAGTTAGAACAGGGCGCAGTCCTGATGGAGAAATCGATAATTGGGATCAAAATGAGCTAGAATACGCTGACACAGATGTATTGGAAAAAAGAAGGCAACAATTGCAACGTGAATTAGAATTGCAATTGAAAATGGATTCGACGAAAGATATGCGTAAGGACAAGAAAAAAATGGTATCGAGCTCATCGTCATCTCGAAGCTCCAGTACTTCCAGTGTCTCCTCGTCTTCTTCAGATGGTACTACATCATCTTCCTCATCTGGAAGGTAACTAGGAATATTATATTTCTTATTGGAATTGACTGACATGATGTAAAATGATCAATGCCACCCATGACCTGATAGTACATTAGAATATGACTTGATACTTATATCACCTTTTGAGAAAGGACATGCCTGTTCATTGTAGATCCCTAAGTTGATACTATATATAGATTAGAAAAACAATAGTAAGAAGATAATTATACTATAAAAAATAACTAATAAGCAAAGAATTTTGGATGGCATAGGGCATGGGACTAGAGACATGGGACATGAGACTTTCTACAGAGTTCAAAAGTATTTAGCCTTAATTTTTCTTATTAGGATAATTCTATTATCATAGGATTGCATTAAATTAGGATAATTGTTTACAAAAGTTACTGTCTTACTTAACAAATCAATGCTAAGAACTCCAACACTGTCCACAGTGACTAGAGGGAATGTTTTAAAAATGAGGATAAATAACAAAAATTGTCTTTGTAGAACTAACTCATAAAGCTGTGTTTTCAGGGTTGAATTGGATGAAATTTATTTGCCCCCAAGTAGTGTTTTTAAATTATCACCCATTCACTCTCTCATATTCCGGTGAACTATTGGCATGGTATGTGTATAATTACTGGTATTTAATTGTATGATTTATGTTGTCATATAAGCCATATGATTTATGTTGGGTAAATAATATCATTAAAAAAAATGATATAGAAATAAAAACAGGGCTGGATTTGTATGTATTGAGTTTAAATTGCTGAATCACTCAATGCCTGTCTTATCTACACATGTAACATTTCGAATTATATGCCATATAACCCTACATTAATTTATAGTCTATAATTTATTTATTTCATGCGAACAGCAATACACACAATGATCTTGTAACTTATAAGTATGTCCTCTTTTATTTAAACTAGACTAGTCAAATCCACCATTCTACTTTAGATATGTAGCTTCTCCAAGTACAAGCTTTAGCTTATTTGGAATGGTTAACAGTAATATATAATAAATGCTTCATAACTTATATGGTTGTCTCTTCGTGTATTAAAAATAAGTGAAATAATCACTAATTATTCTCAATATTCAGAAGACTCAATATTTCTAAAACTGTTCTAAAAATATGTAATAAAGCTTGTGTGTAAATAATTTTGAATTTCCTAGATGTATTTTGTTTGATAAAGAACATTATTTATAGTTTTATTATATAACAGTTAAGAAATGACCAGTACATCTCATATAGGCTTCAAGTCCTAAGTTATCTTTTAAAATACGCAACATGGTACCTTCATCTCTCAAGATAAAAGCTTTTGCTTTGAGACAGGATTTCTTTGAATTCTTTTCCTTACTGCTTTGACCACCTTTTTTGTGTATGAACACTACATGGACGGACAGATCTTTTTCTGTCACAAACAGAGGAGGTTTTATTGTACCTAATAATAAGCCCACAAACATATTACTAATACTAAGTGTAGTGAGAGTTTTAAAAATTGCTTTTGGCTCCATACCTACTTTATTCAATGCAATCACAGCGATTTGGTTCTTTTTATCACCCCACTCCAGTTTAAATGGCCCAAAATACTGTGCAATATGTTGGTGCCAAAATGAGACAACTCAATGAACAATCATATAAAATGACAGATTCCAAATTAAATTTTTTTTTTAATAAAAAAAAGTTAATTTTTAATTATAACATTATTTATTGCTAGACTAAGTATAGAAGATGTCTCGCGGCAATCGCGCACAGCTGCGCAGGGCGCAGCGGATTGCCGCGATCAGGGTCATCCGGGGTACCGTACGGTCTCGTGGGCGGCAGCTACTGCGCTTGCCGGCGATCCGCCGTGGGAGCTCGTGGCGGGGGTTCTAGCCGAGGTGTCCGACTATGTCTCGGATAGGAGGGCCCTCGGAGAGAACCCTCTGCCAGAAGAGGTCCGGCGGATCCGCCGGTTAGGTGAGGTAGCACTCTGCCGGAGGTGGGAGGAGGACCTGGCGCATCACCCGTACGGAACACGTACAACGGGTGCTCTGCGCCCGGTCCTGGAGCGGTGGATGCGCAGGAAGCGCAAACCTCTCACCTTCCGTCTGACGCAGGTGTTCACGGGGCATGGCTGCTTCGGGGACTACCTGTGTCGGACGGCCCGACGGGAGGCTGATGAGCGGTGCCATGATTGTGGCGCTGCGGTGGACTCTGCCCAGCACACCCTGGAGGTGTGCCCGAGATGGGCAGCGCAGCGTTGCGACTTGGCAGCCGCCATCGGTGGAGTAGACCTGTCGCTTCCGAGCCTCGCACTTGCGATGGTACGGAGCGACAGGTCTTGTCGGCGGTCGCCTCCTTCTGTGAGACAGTCATGTCCCAGAAGGAGGCCGACGAGCGGGTCAGGAGGGGAGCCGTGGGGCTCCCTCCCTCCGCAGGCGACGAGTCGGGTGCGCAGGAGGCGTTTCAAACGCCTCCTCTCGCTACCCTGTCCGAAGCGGGGCCAGGATGGGAACCTGGCCCCAGCATGCTTCGGCGTCGTCGGGACTTCTCTGAGTGCCGGAGGAGTCCCCTTCGAGGGTGAAGTCCGGTCTTGCCGAGACCGGCCGGTCGTTGGGGTGTCCTGTCGCTGACAGATCCGGGGCACCCGCTCATAACGGCTGATGGCATTCGCGGTAGGTTTAGTGGGTATGGGCTGCCCAGGCCGAGTCCCACACATCCCTCCGGGCCCACCCAGGGTACCGGAGGATGGTTAATAACTCGATTCCCCGCGTTAACAAAAAAAAAAAAGTATAGAAGATAATCAATTTTTATGAATATGAAAAACATTTATTTAATAATAAAGTGTAAGAATGGGCGACCTAATAATCAGATGCCAGCTACCATGCTCATGATGTATTGGATTGGGTAGAATCAACATTAGAGCCCATTGAAATGTGGTCATTAAGGAGTTTGCAAGGTGTTACTATGAAATGAAATAAAAGATATTAAAGAATTGCGTGATTGGTAAGAAATGTGGCTTAAAATAAGGATGTTGTGCAAGAATCAAGAAAGCTATAAAACTATTAGTTTTATAATTTTTCTATCCTGACAACATTAGGAATCACTTTAAGTGGAAAAATAAATTAGCTAAATGGTAAGTTGCACAATAAACTGTTGTCCGGCGGGCGGGAATCATGTAGTTCAGGTGTTGGGATCTGCGATTTTTGAACAACATGTGGCTCTTTGACATAGGTATGGCTTTTTTTCATAAATTTTGTTGCATTTTCCTGTTTTATGACTTATTAAGGTCCTTACAAATGGCTCTTTAAGTAAATTTTGATTAACTATCGATGAAATTGATGAAAAAAGTTTGTGACCCCTAAGCTATTTGAATAATAAATGTGAATGATAATAGAGGAAATAATTAAATTTTTATTTCGTATTTACTTATTTTTTAATTTTGGAATGTCTTATAGAGATACCAAACGAAAAGTTAAGAAAGGAAAACTTAAAAGAAATTCAAGTTCTTCTTCGGACGGTGAAACACCATCTAAAAAGAAATTAATTAAAAATGACTCATTAAAACGGGACAAAAGCGAATCCAAAAAATCTAGCATCAAAAAGGATGATAGAGTTTTGAGAAAAGGTGAAGTAAATAAAAAGAAAACGTTGACAAAAGCAGCATTGGGAAAAAAGTCGCTTTCACCAGGCAAAAAATCTGGTGGTACACCACCAATTACATCCAAGAGCCTAGGAACCAAAAATGCTCCTAAACATGCTAAATCACCACAAAGAAGGGAAAGAAATAAAAGTGTTTCGCCACACTCTGCTCGAGACAAAGAGAGAGATAGAAACAAGGAAAAAGAAAGAGATAAGGAAAGAGAGAAAGAACGCGAAAAGGACCGAGATCGCACCAGAGGCCGCAGCCGATCTCCTAAAAAGGCTAGGTCTAGATCACCTCGTCGACATGGATCACATCCAAAAGATCCGAGAAGAAAAGACAGTTCTGAAAGAAGTAGACCTGTGTCGCCCAAAAAACAAGTTAGGAGAGATGGCAGTTCTGAAAGGCATAGAAAAAGGTCTGCAAGTAGAGACAGAGATAGAGCTCGTGATCATAAAGATAGATCATTAGAAAGAAGAAAAGATAAACATGATGATAAAGATAGACATGATAGGAAAGATAGAGGACGAGATAGAAATAAAGATATAAAAAGAGATGATAATAAACGAAGGGGTCGCGATAGGGGCTTAGGTGGTAGGGGTGGTTCTGATAAAGGTTTAGAGAAACCTAACAAACCTATGGAGAGACTTTTACCTCGGCCTGAAGAACGTTTGGCTGCTCTTGCTGCTATTTCAAATCGAACATTAGAGAGTGATAAAAATTCAACTACTTCAAAGGATCGACAAGACACTCTTTCTGATAGAGGTGGGCGGAAACAAGATAGATTAGAAAGAGATCGCTCTACTAAGAGAGACAGATTGGATAGTTTAGAAAGAGAACCAGGAGATTATGAAATGGGCATGGAACGTCAGTATGATCACGGGCATAATATGGAACATTACGATAGAATAGATGATCGTTTTGATGGCGTACCAAGAGAAGATGAAAGATCACCTGGCTATAATATACAAGGTAGAGAGAGGCATTATGATCCTGGATATGACATGCCTGGACCACCACGAGGTTATCCCGACGATGAAGAAAGAATGTATGAACCCATGGGTGATCATCGTGGTGTTGATATAGGTATGGTAAATTATTAATTTTCAATAACTCCATTTAAATTGATAACAATATTCGGAACATTCGCCAAGAATTAAAAAATAAAATTACTTTGTGTTTGTTTTGGATTTGTATTTAGTATTGCAAACCTTTTAAGGGTACGATGACCGGCGGCCTCATCGTGAACATTCCTGGGAAGGTCGTTCTGGGTCTATGGATCGCGAAAGGGGGTATATACATCCACATAAAGATTGGGATAATGAAGATTATCGAGGACCAGGAGATTGGGGTAGGGAGCGGCATTGGCCTATTCATGATCCTCAGGTATTTTGTAAAATATATTAACGTTATTAATTAAAAATATTTGTTTATTTCCTTGTCTTTTTTGTCCTAGGCAAATGTTATCTACAATACCCTGTACCAGTATGAGCTTATTGATTACCGCAAAAGAAACTATTCTTGTCCTATTCTTTCCCACATTTTCCTTGGCTGTCCTTATCCTCACATTGGTATGCACATAAATATATATTTTAATATAGCAAATTATGCATTTTCTTTAATTTTGCCTTATTTATTTCTTAAATAGTTTCATATGCCAAAGTGAGATTTTATTTTAGATGTCTGAATGGGGCGATAAGGATGTCGAAATGGAAGGTTGGCATCATCGTGGCCATCCCCCTGGGCCACATCGTGGTCGAATGCATGGTTAGATATTTACTGTATTTTCATCGATCATATTGTGGATAATCCAAATGCTAAGAGACGTTTTTCTAAATGTAATTGTTTTTGTATGTATTATCTTTTTCAGATGATTATAATCGTGGTATGCGAATGGATCTTGGGAGAAATGACGGCATTAAACGACGCGGTCCCCGATGTGAACCTGAACCTGTTGTTAAAGAAATACCGCCTATACAAACAGCAACTGTTCCAACAACTCAAGAAGAAGTTGAAGTTGAAGATAAACCAGTTCCAGATGACCTTAGTGAAATAAGTGATGATCCAGATGATATATTAGAAAGGGAAGATGTAAGTAATATAATTATTTGTACAATTTCCTTGTATGACAATGATTTAAATTTTGTTTTACTTCTTTAGATGTTAGATCAAAACTTGGAAGAAGAGAGTCAAGTAGAAAAGACAATTGACGAGGTTACTTCTAAACTTGAGGGTTCTGAAAAGGAGCCCACACAGGTACAAATAAATTTAAGTGTGTGTTTGAGAGTGAGTGCAATTACATAATATTGTTTTGGTATTGTAGGATGTTACCGGTGCTGGTGAAGAAAAAGAATCACAAGAAATCAAAGATGATGAAGATGTCACCAATTTAGATTTTGAAGAAATATCTGATGGAGAACTTGAAGAAGAACGAACACGAGGTAATCTAGTCGCTTGCATTTTACAAAAGTTTTGTGATTTATTTTTTCAAAATTTGTCAGGGAAACATTTGGCCAGGGAAAATATTTTCGTAAAAAATATAACACGGGATGTCTAATCCTTTGTCCTCCCTCCCCCGTGATCATGACCGCTGTAAAGTTTTCCGAACGTCCAAACGTTGGAAATTAAAAATAAGATTTAAACGCGAAAATATCCATAAAAGCAGTTAAAACTTAATAAAAAACTTTAAACTTGCTAATTGTTTTTGACACGGCATTCTAAAATATCTATTATAACTAAACTATAATCTAAAATAAAAACAAATTACAACGCTACAAAATTCAATAAGTAGGTATTTTTTTAAATCTGATATGATAGAATGAATTTATTTTTATTTTTAAGCTGGACTAGGGGATGCACTAGGCGTTGATTGGGCAAGTTTAGTGGCAGATGCACGACGTCGAGAACAAGTTCCTTCCACTGGTGGAGCTCGCGATCGTTGGCGACCAGAACGTGTTCTAGCTCGCCTTGGTCTATCTTTACATATGGCTGGCAAAGAGACAGTTCAGAAAATTCTAGATAAGAATGTAGAGAACCAAGTTGAGAAGGAACAAAAAGGATCAAATGCTGATGCTGATAAAGCTGTGGTGCAAAATGGTCAATGTGAAAGCACTGAAAAACAAATGCCTTCAGATGTTAACTCTCTACATCCAGTTGCTTCAATACAGGTGAGTTTTTTGTAATAGAAACCATATAATGGCAATATTATCTTATTAAAATGTCTATTATTATAATATAAATATTAGGTGCCACAAACATACATAACACACACTTTTCAACACCTCGGCACTGATATAAATCATGTACCGAGGTAAAAATTCATTTCCTAACACCCTCGCTGTGCTTGAGTTTGTATATACAAAAGAATTCAATAATATTGTTTTGTTTATTGACGCTTTTGATATAATTCCAATGTGATAACTGAATATTACGGCACCCGATTTCGATGATTAATTTTTTTTATTGGAAATAATGTACTTTAAGAGAAGTTCAATAAGAATTTGTTTAGGTTCTAATTAATTCTATTTCGTAATATTCCTACGATAATTCGCAAATACAACGAGGGCGTCCGAGTGCAACAGCGTTTATCGTTAGATCCGATTTGAAGTCGGTTTTTGTTTTTGCTCGTAATTACTTTCGACCGGTTTGCGACAGTAATTTTATCTAAATAAGATATTAATTTTATCTTAATTCTAGGTAGCCATCGAGAAAAGGAAACGCCAGCGTGCTGTTTTATTTGGATCTGGCTGTGAAATAACGCGTGGATTAAGCGCAAGACGCGATTTAGCCTTACGAAGATATTTATGCAATTTACCAGCCGCTGAACGTACTGGACAGTCTCGTGTAGCACCACACCCTTCCCTCTTTCATGCCGCACGATCTTTATTGATGCAAGAACCAGTAACTGGCTGACACAGACAAATACCAACCAAACATGAATCTACACATTAATTACAGTCTACACAAAATAAAGTTTTTGGAATGATGAACATATTAAAACAGGATTCAAGTGGTTTAAGAAAAGTGGAATAACACTGCATAGTTTGCTTTAAAGTGAGAATTTATACAAGTGACATTTGAGTGTTGTGTTGTGATGGATTGATACAATGTACAATTGACTTTGATATTCTAGAACCATGTGTTAATTTTTATTCTAAATGTGTTTAAATTACTTTGCAGATATGTTTAGTATTTCTTATTAAATATATAGTAATTAAAATAAATACAAGTAATGCTTTTATGTTTTAATAGTGCAGTGTGTATTAATATTACATTATACATTTGTGAACATCTCATAGGAAATCCCAACATTTATTGAACTTATATTTGCAGTTTCATTCTTCTATTAAAAATGATACATTTTCGCCAGCACTGAACTGTGTTTTTTTCTTATCCCTGCAATAAATTGTTAAAATTATAATTGCTAAAATAGAAATTAATATGTGGTTAGATGCACCCAATCATTGCATTAATTTAGTGTGTCATGATAATTACACAATTATATTAATATTTTGATATTACTTGTCAGGTCACCTGCTTCTTTACTTCAAATTAAAGTATCAAAGTAATCAAATCAAGTGTATAAGATGTGATTGTGTGTGATGATAATTCTACACGTGTT
The DNA here is from genome assembly GCA_029286785.1 of Meandrusa payeni. NCBI lineage: Eukaryota > Metazoa > Arthropoda > Insecta > Lepidoptera > Papilionidae > Meandrusa > Meandrusa payeni. The sequence continues at coordinate 4,752,640 of JAGSMX010000012.1, read as the reverse complement.
ATTTCTATTTATTTTAAATTGAGTACTTACTTAAAGCACTCTTTAGAAAGTCAGTTTTGAAGAAAACTCTTCATTTAGAATAATTGTATATTCTGACTTCTCAAGCTTTATGTCCCAATTAAAATAAGAAGTATATATATATAATCGCTTTTTTTTAATAGAAATAAGCTTTAGAATAAATAATGAATAAAAACAGCTCTAAAATAAGTAATGTCTTATATTTATTTACAGGAAATATGTGTTGGTGGTAAACTCTGGAACAATTGAACCAATTTTTAAAGTTCATCACTTATCGACAGCTATATGTGTTAGACTTAACCAGCTTAAACTTTTCATTATATATTTTATTTTGATTAAAGATAATATATTCGAAAAATATGTTATTTTATACTTTTTTTTACCTTAAAACTGTTTACCAAGTTTCTTATGGCATAATAAACAGAAATTACATGTCACTTATAATTGTATAAGAATTTCATAAATTATGTTATTTTTTAAACCAAAAAATTGCGATGAGTATTAAAATATATTTTATTTACTAAAACCTTCATGGTAACATGTTGCTCAAGGTATTAATATCATGCATATTCTTTTTGTAGTTTTTGCAGTAAAAGTTAATAAAAAAATATGTCACCATTTATTTGTATAGTGGTATATCTAAGACATAGGAATCCTGAATCTAGGAATTTTTAATTTTTAAAACTATATGTATATGCAACATATGTGTGGGAGACAAGTGTATTACAGTAAACACCATGCACAATACTTTGTAGAAATTGTTGATAGATATTACAAAAAGTGACTTACTTTTGAAATAATACAGCACCGGCAACCCCTTTCAATATGAGTGAATTACCATCCACATATAGCATAGAACCTTCTCTTAATCCTAAAACTGCTTTTGCATGAGGCATGTCCATATATTCACCAATTCTTTGGTCTCTGGTTTCCCCTTTATGAGTTTCAAGTTCATTCTTATCTATGTAGTGTGGATTAATGTTAAAAGGCAATAATCCAATGGCTTCAAATGATGGTGGGTATACTATAGGCATATCATTTGTAGTGTGAATGCTTTTTGTTGCCACATTTGTACCGCACTGCTACCAATGTACACTAACTTGCCTTCATGGACTCTGTCTCTAATGATTTTTACTAAATTGTTAGTATATAGGCTGTTAAGGAGCATAAATGTATTTCCACCACCTATGAAGATTGCTTTAGCAGCATTAACTGCATTCACAGGATCTGCATATGTATGTAAGCCAGAGACTGAAAATCCCCAAGGGCTAATAATATCTTTTATCTTTTTGCTATACTCATCATAGTTGTTTTGAGCAAAAGGTACAAAGAGCAATTCTTTTATATTGTGTCTGAAAGAAGAATGTAGTGTTCAAATAAAAACTTGAACTATGTAACATTCTTAATAGATTATACCTAAAGTTGGAGGAAAATTATTTGTACCTACAGGACTCCAAGAGCAACTGTGGAAACAGTTCAGTTCATCTGGTGGTAATTGATATATTTTAAGTCATTATTTCTAGTAAACTATGACAAAAATATTTTATGAAATTACTCACTTATTTAAAAGGTTGCAAATTTCTTCTCTAGCAAACTCCAACATTGAATATCCATGACAATTAGACGATGAAAGCAAAAGTATTTGGCGTCTGGACATTTTGATATCACAAAAATATCAATGTATTGTTTGGCAAGTTACTAAGGAGTTAACTAGAAATTATTTAATGTAAACTTATGAATGTGCGGCTTATAATGTAACTGAAATACAAAATATTTTAATCCCTATCAGGATCAGTTGTTATCGTAATATGTCCTCATTGATAAATATTGATAGGTACGGTACACAATTATACTATTCAACGTATGTTATGTTTCCTAAATTGTTTGTTTGCCTGCGTTTTTTAACATTGTTGATACATACAAGACTTGTAAGATGAGTTTGATTTTTAGCTATATAACTGACTATTGGATTAAGGTGACATTCAACATTATAAAAATTAAATGACGACAAATTTATCATATTAATCAGAATAACAGTAATCTGACAGTGACACTGACGTGTGTCAGTGGCAACCATGTGTAATAAACCTTAAAACGGGGGAATAGAAACTAGACCACGTACGGATTTTAAGCAGTTTTAGTAGTTTAATAAATTAAAAAAAAGTTATTTACATATCCTTAGAGCTAACAAAAAATGCAGAAGGGGCTATTAGGTACGGCACAAGGATTCAATAGAGCGCGCGAGTTGAATGCAGTCCGGGCGTGAAGTAAAGAGCGGGAGTATCTTTCCTCGCGTCGAGTGAATAATGAAGTTGAGATCTCGTGTTATTTATTTGATTTTAATAATGTCTCATCCGAGTCCATTAAATTCTGTTACAAAAAAAGGAGTCTTGATTCATCACAAAGGACGAGAAATATTTTAGACATGTTAATCGCACATGTAATGATAATGCAAAATGTAATAGACAAATTGATGCTTGATATTCTAAAGGATGTATGTATGTGACAATGAATAACGAATGAAGCTAAAACGAATAAGTATATTAGAAGTAACTATACGTGGGTGTAGAATCGGTCTATCATAGATTGTACATGTGCCATTAGAGATTTAAATATATAAACATTTATAGGTTTTGGAATGAGCAAGTATAGCATATTTTGCAACAAAGTGAGGTAACCCACACAGCTCATTGGAAAAGCTGTAGAACTGATACATAATAGACTTATACACGGTTATAGTCATGATAAGCAATGGGGGAGGAAAAGTTCTTGTACTGGCAAACTCCATAGAAATGTTGGTGATTCAACGTTATGTACAAGTTCGATGGATTCAGCTAGCTCTGGACTGTTCTAGAATTTTTTGAATAAATAACTCTTTAGCAGGAGACTGAATGGATGATGATGATTAGAAATAATTTTAACTTAATTGAGGTATCTATTTATTAATATAAGAGATGACAAATCGTAAAAACAATTTCAATTTTAAGTAATTGTTAATAAAATTTAGAATTTTTGATAATAGACTAAATTATTATACAGTGTTGGGAATTATCATCCAAAATCTCTTATCGACCAACAGTGCTTTTAAGCGTTTTAAATTTAAATGCTTAGTCATGGACAAAGCATATTAATTTATGCAATAACACTAAAAATTAATTACAGAAGTTAAATGATTTCATAGATAACGCAAGGTCTTCTGACGTATCAAGTATAAAGAATCTTTCTTCATGTGGTTTATCGCATCCTGGACCTAGATATTGATGTCTAAGCTCCAAATCTAGCGGCGCTGATATATCTCCTTGAAGTATGTTATATGCTTGACCTATAGTGCTTTCGATTTCCGACTTCAGCTCCTAAAACAAGAGAAAGTAAAATATAAAATACCAAGATATGCATTTGTTATAATCTAACTAGTTTCTAAGTGAAATACCAGCGATGACATTATGAATAAGATAAAGACAAGGAATAAAGGAAATAAAACCTTTGTACTTGATTAAATAAAGACTTTGTAATATTTATTTTGTAATTTAATATTAATTTGTTTAGAAGAAGCGCCAGGTACTATCTGTCAGAGCGCAGGCTCTGTTAGTACCGTTAATGATTTGTTTGCACAGGCACTTTTTAGTGTAACTTATAATTCTAGGCGAAGTTCAGTGACTGCGACGCTTCGGACGCGCTTCGGCTCCAGTGCAAAGGGGCATCTTGGATTCCCTCACAATGCACCGACGATGGCCACCGAAACGGTTTTACATGAGTAGAAATCTCACATCACCGCGACGAAAAACGCACCCCGTGTAGGTCTTTTTAGATTAAATCAGCATTATTCTAAACTAGAATAGCTTGAAGCACTACTTACTACTGGTCTAACAGTGACCAGGCAAAACAGATGAAAAATTCAAAAGCGGCAGCAATAGTCGCTTACGCCAAGACGAAGTTGACGGGGACACACGCACAAGGTATGGTAAGGCTTTAAATTAATGCCAATTTATTGCTTTAAAGCAAGAAAACTTACGTCATATAGGTCGGGGAAGCGACGGGCGCGTTCTGCCAGCGCGGCGTGCAGGTGGTACAGCAGGAGGCCGCGGAGGTGTGCGTCGCCCGCGCCCAGTGCCGCCGCCGTACGCAGGATACCACGGCACAGGTTCTCCTTCAGCGCCAGCCGACACTCCGACAGCTCTGTAAAGTCATTTAAGTCTTATAAAAAAGGTTAAGTTTGTTGAAAACAGATAACACAAGATATACTTCTAAACTATGCTCAATATATTGTGTAGCTTTCAACAGTTAAAATTATGCATGACTTGAAATGCTTACAATGTTGCTAAAAACAGAAGCGAAACAGCAGCATTTTTTTAAAATTATTATTACCAAAAAATATTTATTACCCTTCTTAAAAATCTAAATACCAGGTATACAAATAAATATTAATTACTTACTAAATAATAATAAATAACTACGTTTTTATAATGGCAAATCTATAGGTTTAATTTTTTTTATTAAGCTTTTGATTACATTGTATTTCACCTATAAAATTGAGCTGAATATTTACACAGTAAGTAACCATTTCATGGGCTCAAAATTTATAAGCAATGGCTCCTGGTAATATTGCAATAATTTACCTGAATAGTATGGTAATACTTTACCCTATGACTTCCAAAGTTTGTTGGCACGAAACAAGTTTGTTTCAAATATATATATTTATAATATAATTTAATAAATCCACAGGGAAAAAAACTTTACTAGAAACAACACTTAAATGATCACTGGCACGATTCGACGAATAATTAAAAAGCAATGTAAAATACATATTGCTAATCTATATTATAAAACAATGTGCACGATGTATAACACATATCTGTCAATTTTGATGTTACTAACGGTATAGGAATGCAGATCCATCTGGTGACGACGTGCGGACGGGCGTTCTTTGCAGCGGCACCCATGTCAACAGCGATCAATTGAACAACTGCCTCACGAGAAACAATAGCCCTCGATTTTATTCACCGTTTGTTACCTACCCGTCCTATTCGACTGCACTGACTATTCACTTTAGCAACGATGCGGTATAAACCGCTTTTAATATTAATACAAGGCCTTGTGAACGCATTATGAATTTCCGTTCTTCTCTTTATGATATGTTTAGGAAATGCGCAGTTTCGCGACGACGCGCTAGCACGCAGTTGCTGTACTATTTTCGTTTGAATTGTTCCTTTATGAAAGTTGTTTGTTGTAGGTACACTAATCATGTGCAAGAAGGTGACAATTATGACTTTGTTTAAATTTTTTTCATTTGCATGGACCTTAATTTGAAGTCGATTTTTACATTTTTAAATATATTTGTTAACATAATATTGTTGGATAAAGAAATTATTGTTAAGCTTAATTGTAACTTATTAACAGTAATACAATTAAATGATTATGACCTGGTTTTTCTCGGTATTTTTTTTGTAAGTCATGTTTTTTGGGTATTATATTTAGATACGAATAATAATGAAATATGACTAATATTTTCGATCTTATCGACAAAATAATAAAAAAAATGCTGACGTAAATCTTGTTAACGTAGTTCAAAAACGTTGTCTAAAGTACAGTTTAACGGTCCCAATAGGCGACAAAGACTTAAAAACTGTCCCTTTGAAAATTGTTTAGGGCTTTGTCCAGTAGTGGATGTCCTATGGCTGAAATTATGACGACGATGATGATCAACAAACTTTGCAATTTGCCGGATAACCAATACCCATGAACAATCACAGCACGAACAAGAAGTGTACGAATCCTATCGCACTGTAATAAAATAAAACATGAAATGTAAAATCTTTCACATCCTTTTTAATCCGTACGAGGTGGATAGAGATGACAATCGCTGCCTCTTCACCAAGTTTATTAGGAAGCGAAGCTAAAAAATAGAAAGTCATTGGTATAAGCTAGCAGGGATTCGACTTAACGACAGTAATATCGCAATCCGAACGTTTAGCCACTATGCTATTAATCTTTACTATAGTAAATGTGGAGGAAATTAAGAAACTGCAGAGATTTAATTTAATGTTACTGTGTAATGTTGTATGCAAGCACGTTCACAGCATTATTTGTAATAAATATGTAAATTTTATAATTTGTGCAACATGGCTGCACAATGTTTATAAACCTTGGCATAATAAGAACCACAACATGTCCTAGAAACATTAGACGGCTTTGGATGCTACAGTTACTCGTTGTCGGCTTATGTTACGTTTAACGCGTCAAGTGCTTATTTAGATACAGGCAATTACTCTGTATTAAGTTGGTTGTATTGTGAATTAGGATTAAATTTTACATAAATGCAATAAAAAATACTATATATCTACCTATACCCTACTTTTTACAAATATACCTAGATGAAGTAAATATATAGATTAAAGTTTAGTCTGAAAGCCTCGATGTGCTCGGGCTTAGCACCCTCGTGCTCTGCTAGCGAAACTATTCTCCTTACAGGGGGGGAGGGAGTAACCTCCCCCCCCGGGACGTGCTCTCCTTGAGCACAGTGCAGAGGGGCTCCGGTGCGTTCCACTGTTGACGCTGGAGAATAGCTTTTTTTTTTGTTGACGGGGAGGAAATCTTCAGAAAGATACCCAGCCCTCTGGGGAAGGCGGCGGTTATGTGGGGTTCTTACCCACTAAAACCTCCCAGTGGCCCTTTCCTCGGTGCATGACGAGGGGCTCCTATTCTCCAGCGTCAACAGTTACTGAGGTGACAACTCAGAATTCACAAATTAACCAGTCAAAATGCTACACGGCCGATGTTGGGATACCTTCGGTGAACCAAGTTATATATTTCATTTGTATTTTTACTTGTCCAAAAAACTGTATATTAAATTGCTATCTAATTTTATATTATTTTCACTGGTTATAATTTTATCTCTTTGTGTTATGGAATAACTATGTTAAAACCTATATCGTGTACTCTTTGTCCATATGTCAAATATTATAAAAAAAATAGATTTTGGATAAGCGGTCTAGGAACTGAAGCCGCCACTTCTCCATGCGGTGTAATTGTAATAAAAACTTTAAGGTAAAGCACACTAGCTTAGTAAATGTCTATTCATTCTACTCTTGAAAAGCCACATTCTAATAGTAGGAAATCACTCATTAAAGCGTTTTATTGCTGAAATATTGATAAATTTTATAATTTTATCGTCAACAACAGAAATAGGTGAAATTTTAATATCGAAAATAACCAAAAATATTTCTTACCTACAGCCCATGTGATTGAGGGATATTATATGAAATAAATTGTTATGACTGTATAATTTTATGTCACATATCGTCATTTGCTTTTAAGCATTCATTCATATGTTACAAATATCTCAAAATAGATCATATTAGCCGGAAAGATTTAGCTGATTAGTCGTGTTATCCCAAAGCGGATACAACATATAAAAAAACTTGATGTCTTTCAGAATACCATATAATTTCATTCCTTCAGCGTATCCAAGCTTAAGAGCCCATCTCAAATTTAAATCAATGAATATATGACTGGAAGAAGGTAGCAATGATTTTAGACGTTTTAATACCACACTGTCCGGGTTTATGACGTTCTCCTCAGATAGAAGTCTTATAAGACTTCCCACAATACATTGGACCGAGCTTATCTGGTCTTTGTAGACATTGGTATGACACTTATCACAGTGCCATTCTGAAGTTGGATTTAAAGGGTTCAGTGGCAAAATAGAACCCATGCACTCTTGCTTAAAACATTTTAAGGCGGATAACTTTGTTCCCATTTCGGAAGTGTCCTGACATCGCACACATTTACACCAAAAGTTCTTTGACTTATACAACTGGTAGCGTCTTATTGGTGTACACCAAAGGAGACTGGTGTAACAGCTTACCAGCTCCTCACCGGGATATATGTCTCTTGATGCGTAAACTTCCATCGTGTTATCATTTTTATATACATTTCTAGTATTTGGTACACAACTGTGATTCAAGAAAGCCGCTAAAGGGAACAAGCCACGCAATGGTATCGTTTTTTTCCGACTGTTTGCGGGAATTCTAAACGAGTTTATTTTTAGAATCGAATGTACGGTTTTCATGAATTTGATCTCTTCATCTGGTATAATGAAAGTTGAACAGAGGCACTCTAATTCATGAAACATTGAAGGAATATCGTGTTGTAGAACGTGCAGAAAATAATTTTCGTCGGCACTTAAAAGGTACAATTGAATGTAAATACGAATTCGTCCTAGTATCTTTGTATTCTTCGAATGACCTGATTTTGGTTTCCAATGCGTAGTTATGAATTTGCACTCTGTTAAATGCATGTGCGATGTTTTGCAATGTCTCGAGCACACTGATAGTCCGCACTTTTCACAAGAATTGCAGTATGCACTGGTTTTGTAACAATAAGCACAAAACGCAACATCATAGTCACCGTTTCTTGGACCAATGGCAAGTGGTTTATTCATGAAAATCAAGTCTCCTTTCTCGATCTTTTTGCGAGCAAACAGTCCTCTTCCACCTAGTTTCGATTTCTTTATAATCCACAGAGAACTTTGTGAAGTTTCCGGAAGGTATCCTTCAAAGAATTTTTGCATTTTTGACATGAAAACACCTGCTGATTTCACGCTAAATTGCTCAGAGCCCGACATGATCAGGTCATCACTGTTGAAGAACTAAATTGCAACGTGTTTAGAGTTAACGTTACGTACGTACGTTCGTTTGAAAATAGCTGCCGAAATACTCAACTCTAATCTGATTCATGGGGCCGTTTCACGTGTCGATTCTGACGTAACGCACGTTCGCCAGATCGTGTTTAGTTTAACGACAGGAACACGTTGTGTGTTACAGATTCTCCTCTACAGGCTTGTAGTCTGATGCGAAGGAATTTCTAAACGTCTGTTTCATGTTATCTTTTTTTATTAAGAAAACTAACGCGAGTGGCTGATCTTTTCTGAATTCTCTTAAAGATACATTTACATTCTACTGTTTATATATACATATATAGCCATAGTTTTTACCTTATTATAAAAGGTCTTCACATGAGACAGCTCCAGGCAAAAATATTAACAAGCGATCCGTTGGTCCATTTTTCACCTTCGCCTTAGCTCTAAACGCACAAAGATTTTTACTTTTAATTTTTTATATATTTTCAACGGACTTTTTGGAAAAAGATAGCACTGGTGCTATCTACATTTTAAGTTTTCCAGCGACGCAAAGAAAAAATCAAAGATTTGAAAAACATATGGACTACGGTTTTCGGAAAACAAATGAATTCCTAACCAAAGAGGAGATATTTGAGATCAAAGTGGCCAGTACGACAATACGCCAATTTCATATGTAAGGACCTAATATGTACATCAAGGCTAGTTTGATGTGAAATTAGTTTGGTTTCACGATAACTGGGAAATACACAGTGTACGTCGGCGTGTAAAAGCGTTTAACGATGGTTTCGATTTGTAGTCGGTTTTTGTATTTAATAGTAAACATACTTGTTTTTTAATAACTTTAAGTGAGAAAACATACTAAAATTATTTAACAAATCGTCATTTAATAATTTAAGTCTGTGCCAAAAATTATTGTTATTTTCTTATGAAATATTGCATGTCGGTAATGCCTATTCTTCTTTATTATTACTACAATATATCTTGCTATGCCATCACGGAAATAGTACATCGTACAGTCAGCATACCTAATATGGTTTATTAGTTTGTAACTTAAAACTTCCGTTACCTTATGTGGCTGACAAAGAAGCATAAATGAATATATTTTTTCTACAAGTACATTCAACATCTCACTTTGTTATATTATGTAAAATTTGACTGTGGCAATAAAATAACTGAAAGAACAAGTACAATACAAAGATTTAGATTAAGTTCAATAGCCTAATGTTTGAGGCTACATTCTGCGAAACATACGTTTCAAATTCAAGATCCATCATTTTATAAAGTAATCGAATCGATAAGTTTTTTTTTAATATCGATAACTTGGGCATCAACTTAAAAGTAATTGTATCAACGTTAAGTTGAACTATAGTCACTTATTTATTCGTTAACATTTCAACATAAGGCATATTAATATGAATCGACAAGTGGCAAACGCTTCCTGGCAACGACGAAGTGTCGCTTAATATAACTACGTCATATATTATAGCTGTATCGATACATTCATAAAGCTTCGGAACGTAGGCGTGTGACATCAATTAGGGCTATAAATAATTAGTCACGTTTGCTTTCCCACTATTATCCCTACTATATATTAATGTAATGTTATAAAATGTTTGCTATGTCGTGAAATATCAGTACAATACAATTTATAAAATTGGCCGATGCCCTAGGGGATTGGTTTCGGAAATGGAGAATAGAAATCAACCCGGCTAAGAGCGCAGCCAAGTACTTCACGAGGCGTCTTCAGTCTCCACCTCGTTGCGTCCAACTTCTAGTTACCCCTATTCCATGGGTAACACAAACCAAATACTTAGGTGTCGTATTAGATCCCAAAATCAGCTTCGGCCCTCACGTAGATCAGGTTCAGAAACGGGCGGCCTACGTTATGGGTATATGCTTATATCACCTCATTAATAAGAAAAGTAAAATGTCCCTTCTTAATAAGGTGACACTTTACAAAGCAGTTATACGTCCCGTTATGAAGTACACGAGCCCGGCCTTCACGAGTCACGGGTGCGCCGTGGTTCGTACGTAATCGCGAGCTTCACGTTGATACAGGGTTACCAAACAATAGCCCAATTCTTTATGCAGGCATCTCGACGGTTTTTCGAGACTGCCACCAAAATTTAAACAAACTTGTTGTAAGTGCCGCCACTTATAAGCCTTATAAGCCTTCCTCTACTAAATTCCGTCGCGTCGCCCGGAGGCCGAGACACGTTCTTGACGATTCGGACGACGCGATTACCATTGCATAGGCTAGATCTTTACAAATCCACAAAGCGTCCATTCGCGACCGTCGGAGGTTGCGAATAATCCTCGCGCGTTACCGCTATTTTATGGGCAGGCTCCACCCCTTAGATGTTAGGAGTGTTGCTGGAGTTGCTTCTCTCAAGAATCAGACTATGGTATCCCCTGCCTGTCGTAGAAGGGGACTAAAAGGGGCCTCGGGTTCACTGGGCGACAAGGGTGGCCTTTGTCGTCCGCTATGGTGGACCCGGGAAGAAGGCGACATCGGCTGGCCCGGCTGGAAGTGGCACTCAAAGTTAGTTTAGCTTTTTGAATGTCCCTTAGATTATCCGTGAAATAGCTACCGACCGAGTCGAGGTTCGGCCCTCTGGGGCGCCTTCGGATCGGAATGCTTACGCGTAACATAGTAACCGTCCAAGCCGAGATTACCCCTCATCAGGGGGACTCTTGTGTCGAGACTAGCGATAGAAATTCAGGCTAAGCGACCTAAGAGCTATGCCACCTCTAAATCCGGTGAAGCAGTCAAGGCCAGTCTGGTATCAATAGTTCGTCATTAAAAAAAAATGATGTCGTCTAGCCTATTCCTTACCACATAACCTTTTTTTTATATTTTATTTTTTGTTATAACCACATAACTTTAAAAAAGTCTTAAAAAAATAAATAATTTTTATTGTTAGCCACACCGTGTATACAGAAGATGTCATAAAATAACATAAATGAAATTGAAAAAAAAGAAGTATAAGAATACAAAAGAAGAATAAAAAATGTCTTCCGAGTATAGAAAGAAATGAAAACCGATTATATCACGAATGAAAGAATAAGGTAATATTATTTTCGATCTGGGTTACAGTATGTTGCAAGAATAACGTGTGCCGCTCGGAATATGCTGGTAATACCCACAACGTTAATAAAGAATTCTATTTATTCATCCTACTTACAAAAGAGATTTAAACAGGCTTGTTTTAGAAGAAACTCCAAAATTAAAAAAATACGACAAAAGTTGCATAATTGTGTGTAAAAATATTTAATAAGGTCCCAACAGAAAATAAATGTTAAATATAATAATAAAACAAAATTGAACAATTGGCTTGACTTTAAATATTTATACTTAGTGTTTCCGATTTTTTTTTTGAAAATGTTTGTTTTCTTAGATTTTTTCTTCATTGACTCAAAATAGTATTATGACCGAAATTATGACTTATATAATTCATAATTATTGACATTAATTTTAATTTGCGTGCTTAATCATAATAAACGGAACGTGACGGTCTAATTGCCTATTTACAACATCAATTGATACCGTGATTTCAGAAAATAAATAAATCTTATCTTATCTTATAATAATAACAACAATAAACAAATAATATAACAATGAAACACACTGGTATTTCACCGCCGATGTGGAAAAATATCAATCAACTTCTCAAACTCGCTGAATTTTTTATTTTAGAAGATTCAGCTTCTCCGGCAAGCCAACGTAACCTACGTTACAAAAATAAAAATAACATGAAGTTGTTTGTGATAAAAGGTTCCTTCTTTTGTTATTGGTAGTGGTAGTGGTAAGGTACGTGTATTTTATAAAATTCCCACTCTCATAACTTACGCTCGAAATAACTTAGTTGGCAACGCAACCACTATTGAGGATGTCGCCACATGATATTAGATGAGCCGCATGCTTCTTTGTTTCTTACCCTATTAGAAAAAAACAATCACGTCTCAAGAATAACGAAATGGCCCTGAAAAGGGCGTATAATTTACCATAAACTGTGTCCTGCAAGAAGTGATATTGTATTTTATTTTTAAATAACGTAAATATTCCGCATAGAATGACAGATCCTGTCATTATATACTAATTGTTATTTCATATTGTCTTGTTAAATAAATGCAAACACTTTTGAAAACAAAACTAGTCCAAGAATGAACTTACCATGCCAGTGGAGGCCTTCTTTCTCTCCCAACTGCCAGATTAGACGACATTGTAAGTCCACCACAATTTGATTCGTCTTCGGAATATATTTTGTGATACGCGTAAGAAAAAAGTTTTCCAATTCAATCACATTTTCGAAATCTAAAGAGCCCATTAGGCTGCCTAATGCACTTTGTAGAGTACAGATATTATCACAGGGCACTCTTAAACCACAGTCCAGACACCTCCAGGAAGTAGAGGACTTTAAGGGTTCAATAGGCAGAAGAGAACCCGGACATTTTGCAGAGAAACATTTGAGTGCCGCTAAAAGTGTCCCCCGTTCAGTTGGGTCAGCGCAACGATCACATTTGCACAAAAAATGTTTGGTCTTATAAAGGTGAATTCGTCGAGACGGAGTTCCCCATAGTAATCCCGTATAACAAGTAAAAATTTCACAACCAGCCCGTATTGGCTTCACAGTTTTTACGATCATCTGTAAGTCGCTATTGTAGCTGTATCTAGTATTCGGTACACAGTTATGATTCATCAAAGAAGATATTGGATAGAGGCCCCTTTTGCCCATTTCATTTTTCCCGTAGCAGGTGGCTACCTGAAATGCATTTGCGTCTAGCACGCATGACGCTAAAATCATAAGTTGCTCATCTTGTGCCGGTATCTCGAAGTATTGTTGCAAATCTTTTATTTCCGTGCCGTGTTGTGGCAGCACATGCGCTTGGAGGGAAGTCATAAATTGTCTTTGATCTTCGTTCAGTAATAGGGCTCTTATAGCTGTTAACGCGCGCGACAGTAGCGTGTCGTCAATTTCCTCAATAGGTACTTTATTACGCCAACTGGAAATGATACCGCAGTCATCGCTATGGACGCTACTGTTTTGACACGGCTCGGAACATAACAAAAGGGAACATTTATGACACTTGAAAAACTGGTTTGTATTTAACTTACAGCATACCGTGCATCCACGCCGCGTAAAAGTTCCGGACCGTGGGCCGAAAATCAATGGATGATCAACAAACAACACCTCACCGGATGCGATGTCTTCTTTTGCAAAGAGACCACGACCACCTAGTTTGGATTCCGTGATGATCCATTTCGAAGTGTATTCCAGTCCGTTCGTATTGTTAGTGAGCCCGAGGTGACGTAAGACCATTTGAGACAATTGTTCCAATGGCAACATCCTCTCGCAACCCGTCCGCTCTGGGCACTGCACGCGCACTCCACATTAATACACATCGACGAGTTTGATAACATAGGTTAGGCCGTGATCGGATTTACATTCGCCAAAACCATACGCGATCTTCTCCGTAATTAACTGTGCCCGATAGACGTGCGCCGGCTGCGTGAGACAAGTTTCTAGCGTACCTGACGTGCTCCACATGGGCGTTGCCAAGACTGTGTTGTGTTATCAGGTAATTTATGTTCGCAACACTTTGATCAACGTTACGCCTTACGTCTGGCGAGCTTCGCGATTACCTGAGTACGACGGAACATTGGAAAAGATTGGCCTGTCACATCTGGGAAAAATTCGTTATGTAAAGAGGTAGACTGGCTATTTTTAAATCAGTAATATTGATTGTAGTAATAGCTGGCTGACATTAGTCAAGTGAAGTCAGCTGAAGTTAGAAATTTAAATAAAAATACCCGCACGGTTAGGAGACATGTATAAATATATACCGGACGATGCATTTGTGTTAATACGTGTGTTGTGCGACAAAGATGCGATCATATAATGCGAACATATTATTATTTTTTATACATCTTTGAAAAGATATTGTTTTATGATAAAATTAAACAATATATTATAGGACTAATTTGTCAATGCATTAAAACATTATATGCCGTACGGAAGTGAATTTTTATAATTACAAGCTTTTGATGAACTTGACATTACATGTAGCGGAACCGTTTAAATAATTTTTAAGCCATTTGGAGATGTTTGAAATTTTGTACTCTTATTACAAACGGTGACAGTTATGTCCTGACCAGGATAAACAATGCCTAATTATAATATAAAAGATTAATTTACAGATTGTGTATATGATAATTTATAAATAATATAGGTATTTCAATAAACATTTCGCAGCAAATATTGTTAGAAAAAAAAACATTGTTTTTTTTTGTTGTTTTGAACTATAATTTCATAGTTGTTATACTTCAAAATAAGATTTAAGCGTATATGTTTTCTTAAACTTAAAAAAGGTAAATGCTTGCAATAAGTTAGCCGTCGTGTTTTCAAACTTTATTGCTTCAAAAGCGCCTACTCGACGATTGAAAAGTTAATTGATAAATGTTTTCTATGTTTTAAACATTCCAAAAAGTTTGTTAACCTTATTGTTATAACAGAATTTCTTCAGTTACACTGTATCGTAGGTAATTGTCGGGCGGTATGCAATTTACTGCTTAACATCTCTCAAGCAGGACGTTTACGCCCCTGATGTCGCACACAAAGTGAAACCAGAATGTGTAACGCGATCCTATTCTTTTGTGAGTTATGTGGCTGCATTGGTTCGACAACCTGTCCACTCTACCTGGATACTGGACATATGTGGACGTTTACGTAAATGGAAAGACATTTTACTAACGAAATAACGAGAAAGGAACAATCGTTTTACATTTGGTGCATATCATTTTATCAAACAAATCCACCCTGGATAATGCAAACACTCTTCGACAATTACGAAGATGGCTGTCCGTGGTACTACTTCGATAGTTCCTACAAAACATTACTCGGCTCATGTCTCATTGTCTTTGGTAAGTGATGTTTCTCATTTTGAATAGTGAATGCAGACTTTGTAATAGCAACAAAAAACGCAGTTAATGCAGTGTTAATGTGGTGAAACAGGAATTGCTGTAATGAAATGTGTCAATTTATTACAACCGTTTGCATCGTGACAGGTGTATTTGGGGTGCTGCTCAACGGTTGGCTTTTTGCCACATTCATCCACAGTCACCTGCTTATTTCCAAGAGCCATATACTCGTTCTGAATCTTTGTTCGGCGTCATTAGGTAGAAATCTTCTCGGATTCCCATTTTCGGGATCGTCGGCTATAGCTAAAAGGTATAATATACTTTTAATTTTGTATATTTATAAGATATTTGTTATTGTAATAGTTGTAAAAATAAAACTTAGTGTGTTGCTTTCAGAGTAAGAGGAACGACATTTAAAGCTTTTACTTACACCTTTGTCGATTCTAATCTATATATATATATAACAGAATGTGTGTGGGTTTGATTCGCATAGGCTCCGAAACGGCTGGACCGATTTCAATGAAACTTTCAGGGAATCTTCAGATTGACCTGGCGAGTAACTGTAAAGTTTGGTGACGACTGGACGACCTCTTTTTGAAATATCAAACAAGCCACACGTCGTACTTTTATTTCTGACATTAACTTGAGCCCGGTATGTTTTTGTATAAATGATAAGAATGATATTGTATTCAGTGATATGTACATAGGTGTAGGTAATGATCTTCACCCGCTCGAGAAGAGAATAGAAAAGAATGAATACCGAGAGAAATGAATAATTTATTATATTGTGAGAGTTCAATTTAATATTTAATGATGTAAGTTTATTGTTTAAATAAAATAACAGCGTAGACAGACAGCAAAAGCTTTGTCTGTTTACGCCGTTAGGGCGTTAGGACGTTAGAGATTTTTTTGGTCGAAAATATGTAGAAAAAACTACGTAACAACACAATGAATGTCTTTACGTGTGTAAGTTTTTTAGGAAAGAAATATGTCTTTATGCTTTATTTTTGGTATGGGATAATGTTTGTCAATTTTTTGTCCGCATTAGCGTTCAGCGTGATGCCAAGATCCGCTCACAAATGTTTCTTGCTTCTCACAAATTTGAAAAGCTCGTACAAAATTATTAATTTGTCAAATATTAGGGGTATTATTTATGTGTGTGTATTTAATAATTTGTATTATATCAGCGATCGAAGTTCTTGTCCCGTTTACCTTTCGTGGTCTTAATGGTCACAAAGTTACAATTAGGAAGAAGTATGTATTACATGCGATATCCTCGAAAATACAATACAAACAATTACATGCTGCGTAAATTTAATATTGAACAAGAATTTAAATTATACTCTAATGCTATGTATCTAATATATTTATTATTTAATTGTGTTAGTTTAGTTGGCATTATTGTGTAACAGTCTAGCAGGACGTAAACGTTTTGAAATAATCACGGAGATATTGATTAATTTCAATGAACAATTTTCATAACTAATGTTTTTTTTTTGTTTTCTCCAGCCCAATAATAAAAGTTATTACATGATTATATTTTCAGATGGATTTTTGGCTCAGCGTGCTGTCAACTATTTGCGTTCTTAAATCAATTTTTTGGTATCTTTCAAATGACTGCTTTATTTGCTTTAGTATTGGAGAGATATTTGTTAGCAAGACGCAATAGGCGAGGTAACTATTGTTTTGACGTAGTATTGTTTTGGTGTAGATGTCTTAGTCACTTATATATGTATGTATGTTGCACTGTGATAAATAACCCTTCTATTACTATCTCCCTTAATTGATTACTAGCTGCGCCCCGCAGTGTTACCCACGATTAAAAAGGGCAAGAGATTCCTGAGTCCGTCCCAGAGATCGTCCCGGAACAAACAGAGACAAAAATTGTAAAAATTGTTATTTTAGTATATGTACTCTATGATTCATATGTATTGTATGTAATAAAATGCGGATATTTTCATATTTCAAACAGACACACCAATTCGCATCGATAGACTAATCAGGACCGAACCATGACAGAGCCCCGAGAGGGCCGAGTGGTTCTGCCTTCTCGTGCGCCCTCGCATCGGAATGCTCACGCGTCACATAGTAACCGTCCAAGCCGAGGTTGCTCCTAACCGGGGGGACCCTTGTGTCGAGTTAGTAGCGATAGAGGTTCAGGTTAAGCGACCTAAGGGCTATGCCACCTCTCAATCCGGTGAAGCAGCCAAGGCCAGCTTCTCTGGCCAATCTGCGTAGTTCGTCGATTAAAAAAAATCGATGGACTTTTATGGATGATACTATCACAATTAATTTAATTAATACTTTGTGATGTTAGCTTTTATCACAAAACACATGATAAATCAACACTTAAAATTGAAGTTAACAACTTCATGGCCAGAACCAGGGACCGTACTCGTGTTGCGTACTTTGCGACCACCGCGAGCTACCACGGCTCTATGATTAAGCACAACTGAAGTTAATAATTTGTATTATTTCAGAGAAAACCTTGTACTTTAGATTCTACCTGAGCGTCGTTAGTATCTGTTGGATTAACTCCGCGATATTCGCAACACCTCCTTTATTTGGATATGGAATCTACTCTTGCGATTCAACGGGGACTACGTGTTCGTTTCTTTGGCCCACGTTAACATCAAGTGCGAAGCAGTTGGGTTATAGCGTACCGTATGTGGTATTGTGCGGATTGGTCCGTTAATAGCAATGTGAGTTGTCAAAATTCGAGACTAAGTTATGTTATAAGAATAATAAGTACGAGTTTCGAGACTGTAGATTGTTTTTTACTTGACCTACAATATATATCAAGACCATAACCTTTTTTGTATTGTTGACAAAATTAAAATAGTTTTGTAGTCGTTCTTCTGTAAAATATTTTTGTTTAATGATTATATATACCGCTCGAGACTTTTTGACAGGCAGGGAATTGATTTGAAATATTTTTTTTGCGTTAGATTACCCGTTGGTTGATGAAAGCTAAAGGCAAGCCGTGACTCGCGGGTTACTAACGTAATTGGCAACAAATGTAGGAAACATTCATATAATAAAGGTTTACCACAGACGTTTTTAGTGCTTAAAACATATAAACGCGGATAAATACGTCTGAAACTGTTAGTTATTATTAGTCAGCTTGTATTTATTTATATATTTAATAATTAATTTATTTATTTAATATGGTACACCAGCAGCATTACACACAGCATACATATGCTACATTGTAGTAGTAAACAAGTTTATAAAGTTGTCAAAAATGTCCTGTTGATTCCAATTACAGGGTACACAACACTTGCTATTTAAAATCATAATGTTTTAATAATTAAGGATTACAAAAATATTTGAAATAATGGCCTCTTAATTTTGGACAATTTTTAACACTTACACTAATGAATTGCCGTTTTTTCGATTTAATATCATTATTAAATTTGTTAAATTAATGTTTTTTGTTTTCAAATGTTAGATTTCATTTTATGGGCAAAGCTGTGCGTTTGGAACGGATTTATTACAGAAATGAGCTGTTAAGAGAAGAAAAGCGGTTGACAAAGGTTAGTTAATAATATTGTTGATTCAATTCCAAATCTCACTCACCGAGCCAAGCGTAGAAGTTACTTAATTAAATTTGAGATTAACTCAAATTACATTTAAACATTGTTGTATGAATGGCCATGACTGGGAAAATACAACAACTTTATGAAATATCGACGAAAATTTAACGTTTAACGGAAAATACGAATTTATAATTATTAATGAATCTTAAATGAGTGTCCGTGCGGTTGGCTCATGTTGCGTAGTACGCTAGCAACCCGAGTTCGATCTCCGGTACCAATTAATTTATTGTTGCAATTATGTGCTGATTTACCATGCGCTCGGCGGTGAAGGAAAACATCGTGAGGAAACCTACATGTTTTAGAAAATTTTTTATGGCATGTGAAGTCTGCCAATCCGCACTAGGGCCGCGTGGCGTACTATGCTAAATATTTAAATGGAAAACGTTTGGACATTATTTTTAAAAAGTCTTTTCTTTCTTTTTATGACCTATTAGAACCCATCACAGACATACTGCCTGCCATCCAATCCCGTTACTTGTTATATATTAACTTAATTTAATGTTTATATTAGTTATAGTGTAACAAAGTAGTATTTTAAGATGACAAAAAATGGGGGATCACAATTCGGGGGTCCATGAAGATTTATCTTCTTTCGATAGTTAAAAAAAAAGACTTACCTAAAGTTTAGTGATCACTGCTTACCACGTATCCTATAATGATGTTTTATTTGATTATTGATACAATAAGCAGTAGACTGGTGTTGGTGATGATGGTATAGATAGATAGTTTAAATTACTGTTCTTCAACAGAGTATCCATATAGTTTCCATAGCAACGTTGGCGCTATGGATTCCCGCCGGGGTGCTGGCGGGGTGGCAGTGGATGCCACTGCTTATTCACGGCTACCGGCCGCACGTACCCCCTACTCTTTCATTACTGGCGCCAATCGCATCAGAAGTAAGTTTATTTTCTTACTACCTGCACCCCGCGATTAAGAACTATTTATTTTACTTTTTCAAAATAAAAGTATACTAAGTTCTTATTACATCAGCTATCTGCCCGTGAAAATCCCTGTCAAAATCGGTCTAATCGTTCCAGAGATTGGCCGGAAAAAACAGACAGATAGACAGACGGACAAAAATTTAAAAAAATGTTATTTTTGTATATATACCGTATATACATTTA
This sequence comes from Meandrusa payeni, assembly GCA_029286785.1. Taxonomy (NCBI): domain Eukaryota; kingdom Metazoa; phylum Arthropoda; class Insecta; order Lepidoptera; family Papilionidae; genus Meandrusa; species Meandrusa payeni. The sequence goes on along the minus strand of JAGSMX010000012.1, from coordinate 4,732,342 downwards.
TATATATGTAATAAAAAGCGGTTATTTTAATATTACAAAAACAATTTATTTATTTATTTGTATAGATGACTAGCGTACACAGCCCGCATTGCCGGGATAGATTTTGCTTTATTTTGTTTAAACAATAAACTTACATCATTAAATATTTAATTTAACTCTTACAATACATTAAATTATTCATTTTTCTCCGTATTCATTCTCTTCTCGAGCGGGTGAAGAACATTACCTTCACCCATATATTAGTAAATACAATATTATTCGTATCATTTATACAATAACATATCGGGCTCAAGTTAATGTCAGAAATAAAAATACGACGTATGGCTTGTTTGACAGTTAAAAAAGAGGAGTGCTCTGATTGTCATCAAACTTTACAGGATTACTCGCCAGGTCAATCTGAAGATTTCGTGAAAGTTTCATTGAAATCGGTCCAGCCGTTTCGGAGCCTATATCGAACAAACCCACACACTTTCTCTTTTATATATATAGATTACTTAGAACCTTCCCTCAATTGAACATCCCCGTTTTTAAATAAAACACTACGCAGTTTGCCATTGAATCTTCTTTAATATTTGTTTGATGTATAAATTACATTTCTTACTTTTTTTTCTTAATATGTACTTTACTTTCATTTCTCAATTTACGCCAATTTTATACGTTGAAATATGTTTTAAGAGATTTGATAGCGGTTTAATTATGATTTTTAATTCTTGACGCTTAAAGCGCTTTTATGCTAATGCTGATGATTGCGAGGGGGATTAAGCTAATTTGAAACGTGGTAATAGAAAAATATTAAGCCATCTATTTGCACAAATTTTACCTTTTTTTTTGTTAACGGGGAGGAAATCTTCAAAAGATACCCCGCCTTCTGGGGGGAAGGCGACGGTTATGTGGGGTTTTTACCCACTAAAACCTCCCCGGTGGCCCTTTCCTCGGTGCATGACGTGGGGTTCCGGGATCTCCAGTGGAACGCACCGGAGCCCCTCTGCACTATGCTCAAGGAGAGCACGTCCCGGAGAGGTTACTCCCTCCCCCCCTGTGCCCTCGCAGTGCAAGGCTACACGGGCCAGCCGATGTCGCCTTCTTCCCGGGTCCACTTTAGCGGACAAATGTAATGCACAAATTTTACCTCTATTAAGATTACTATACAAATAACTTCTTTATATTTAGTTACTATTACCATATTTGGCAGTACTAGTATACCCACCGATCGTTACCTAACATTTGTATTAAACCAAAAGGTATTTGAAGAGCTGTGTTGAATTATGTTACAGGCAGCAACGAGTATACCCGTATTGTGTTATCTGTCTGGAGATGAAAGGTTACGAGCCGCTTTGCTAGGGCGCATGCGCAAAAACTACGGCCTACTTCGATCAGATCGGGCACAGCGGTACATCAGAGCCTAACAAAGAGAGAAGTTGTGAAGCAGCGTACCAATGTTGAAGTCTATAAATCTGGTTCATAATTACAATGAAGTACGCTTAATACGCCGTTAAGATATCGATGAGAAGATAATTCCCATCTTTGATTTATAATGGACGTTAAAATGTTTTTAAAATTCAAATAAAGAATAATTATTTTTTATGTGGAATATTTTTGAAATTTTTACCGCTAATATATTTTGATGAGTAAATTATTATATCTACCGTTCTTGTCGATTGGTTATTAGCAGAGAAAAATGCCTCATTAATGTGTTTATTGTGATTTAAATTAATAATAATCTTATTTTCTGTATTTCATATACAGTACGGTGAGTTTTATTTGGTTACCTAATAGTTTTTTGCTCTTTATTGTCTATGTTTTGTTTTTTACTTATAAGACTTGTTCCTCGATTAATATAATATATAATTTATCCATGATAAATAAAATACAAATTTGATGATACCCTCACCATCACTGAACGCGTGAATAATTCTTAATAGAATGTCATATCAATTTAAGAAAAATCGTTCAATCAATTATAACACGTATAACATTATTTTTTTGTAAGCGACATCAAATCAGAAACAATAGATAAGGTAAACAGAGCGTAAGAAAACTGGTCTGAAATTGTCGTAGTACGCAATGCAACATGAGATTCAAAAATCCTCTAGATCGAATGGTTGGCTGACTGCGGCTCCATTTTCCTATAGCCTGTGTGTTGTACGCAGGCGCACTACAGTCCATCGGACGCCAATACTCTGTATTTGCGTTTCTTTTCATAGAGCAACAGGTTCTGCGGGGAACTACAAATTGAAAATGTACGGAAAAACAATAGAAGCTGAAAGTTGTTATTGGGAAGATGCCTTCGATAATGCTGCTAGGCTTACGTTGGTTGGCGGTTGGGTGATTACAGGTGATTTCTTTAATATTTTTGAGATAAATGTGTGTATGAATTAATCGAAATTCAATTGCGTTCCGTTTTATGCGTCCAATTTGTACAGCGTCTATGTATTTTTAAAAATAGAATAAGTAAATTATTGAATACTGATTTCAGGGCGTATTGGCTTTTTTTTAATAATATGGCTGAACCTAAATCTCTGGTGCACAACTTTGAGGCACAATCTGAAATACAGAAATCTAGCTGTGTTCACAACAGTGATGGGTTTAAGGCGTGGATATCACTACGTTTTTTACTTCTTAAGATATATGGATTATGACTGGTAGGTTGAAATAGTAATTCAATTTGAACATGTGTGTACTAGTGTTTATTTTGATTGTTTGATAATAAAATCTTTTTAAGGTTGGCTAATATCCACAACTGCAATATTTACGGTTTTTTGGATACATTTCTGGGAGTGTTTGAAGTTGAAAGCCTAACGCATGTGTGTATAGAAAGATACGTAGTTTCCAAGTATGTTGCCAACGGTAAGTTATTTCATATATTTTGTAAAGTAATATTTAGATAATATAATTGTTAATGATGAAGAGAACTATAAAACAAATAATTTTGTAAATAAATTAGAAGCGGAATAAGTGTATTATTTGGGTCCCGATCTGCTAAACCAATTGTGTCGACTGATTAGCAGAGACGCTCAGTGACAATACAGTTGTTGATTTTCGTTAGTTTTTGTAGTCATCTACTTCAGTTGTGCCATTATGGTTTTCCAACAGCGTGCCACTGGCACTCAAATATTGTGTCAATTGTTGCCATTTGTTAATCTCGACATCAACGACAAATAATCAATTTCAAATAATTGTAAAATAACCAATATTTCTATTGAAAATTACATATTAAAAAATTAAATTAATAGATTACGGATTTTAGTGACAATTGTATTATAATTGGTTGGTTTCATAGTGAAATGTCATTGGCATATAGCAGACTCGTGGATCTGGTATTGAACCCTGTATTTCCATCAACTTCCACTCCAAAACAATTAGGATAGTGATGAATTGTTACCCCACTTTTATATAAGAATTAAATGTATCGGTGGATTCGTATTCTTTTGCCAATAAATCAGTGCCGAGCTGCAATATTAAATCCTCTTTGATGTATATTATATTTCTTTAGACTGTATTATAGCAATATTTGTTTATTTCAGGATGGCCGATGAAAAGATGGCATTATAAGCTGTATCCTTGCCTATGTCTATTCTTTTCATTGCTTTATTCTCTTTCGCCCTTGTTCGGTATCGGCAATTACGTGAAAGATTTCTCTTGTATATCTTGCACCTACAACATGATATTGCCAGACTCATGGGAGAAATATGTCATTTTAACTATTTTCCTACTTCGCAGTGTAAAACCAGTGATGTTTATGTAAGTAGATTAAATCTATAGTTGTTGCGTATTATTCTTCTCTAGTACTTTATTATCGTATCAAAAGAACCAATCATATGAACCGTCATTAAATTTTTCTTAATCTGCAGTAATATCTCAAATTGGTCATGTCATTTTGGTATGAAAATTCCCTCGTATCTAGTTTTGACATATAAACTCTGGTGACAAATGGGTCAGGATTATTCAAAATGTTTCATACTAGTTTTTAAATATAAAGACTGTAATGAATTCTTACCTTTATCAAGGAGTTTGATTTACTCTTTTTTTCTATTCTTCGGCTGGGTTTTACCCAATGCTTATTTTTTAAAATATGTTCCTTATGTTTTTGTATTTTTAGGATGATAATGCGTTTCTGGACGCAACAAATGGAAGAGAAATACAATGACAACAACGTTCCGTGGGCAGAAGTACGGTTTGCTTATGTGAGTTTTATTTTATTGTATTTTACTCGTTCATTTTTCAGTTTTTAAAAAGGATCTAATTTTTCTTTTCACACTTCAGGTAGTAGATTGCCTTAGTACGATAACCCAAGGATGTTGGTTGCCGATTACCTTTATAAGAGCGTTGGTAATAATCATGGTCAATTTCGTAGATATGGAGATTAATCTGCAACCATACGTTTGTTTTATCCAGTGGGCTATATGGGTAGAGTGGGTAAGTTATAGCAATTATTAATTACTGTAAATTAATAATCTAAACAGATTTACTAAAGCGATTTTATCTTGTTCATCGGAGTCGATTTGTACCAAGTTGTCGTTTTTATGTTTCTAAATGGCAATAAAGTCAAATCCAAAAGCGGCAGAAAGAATTGGCGGCAAATGACATGTCACTTATAATGACATGTGACAGGTGGTGAACCTATCGCCATACACCGGGCACAAATTTTAGCAAGAGATTTTACTTGTACTTAAGAAACCAAACCGAATCCTTATTAGTTTGTCATTCGATTACGTAGCCTTAAGGCTATCACTACATTAAAAAATAACTGTAGATAATTAATACCTAATGAGATTCCAATAATTAATTAATAAAACAGTATATAATACAAAATTATGTAAATCTAGCACGAACCATTACCTTATATTATGACACAGCTAATATATGTCGGCTTCTTGGGCACAGGCCTTTTCTGTGAAGAGTGTGCAAGGAACGTAGTCCGCCACGCAATTCTAATGTTTCTTCTTTCTAAGCAGACTTCACATGTCTTAGAAAAAATTCTGGAACTTGCTCGTTTCCTCACGATTTTTTTCTTCACTACCAAGGACGTAGTAAATCAGCACTTAAAATTTGCTCAAAGAAATTCAACGTACACTACGTATTCTAGTATACTATGCAACTTGAACACTAAGCTAACACGGTTCTTGTATAAATAAATATATTCTATAATTTTTAATAAGTCAATGAGTTACGATTGTTGTCGCGTTACAGTTCACTCCAGCGGTAGTTACGGTGACACTTATGTACGTGGATCATCTGCTTCGCGCCAAAATGTTCGGAGTTGAAAAGAACGAAGAGGATATAAATAAAGTTTTCGAAAAGGACGCTTAATTGTTTACACTAAAAAAAAAATCCATTTAAATGACAAACACTAAACTATAATCAAAATATTTCATTTATTAGTTTTTCTTAAAGAGTAAACTCATAATCAATTTAAACATAACTAACAATGGATATGTACATTTTACAATATAAGTTTATTATTAAGTATTGTATAACAATATCGTGTTTTGTAGTTACGCGAGGCAATATGCCAATTGGAGAAAAGTAGGCAATAAGACTTTTCTGTCAGATTAGAAAAATACGAATAGGTATTGTCCATACAACTACATTTACTAATTATGGTGATGTGAAAATCTTTTAACATAGTTTATTTCTGAATTATATTTGTAATAAAAAATGTCATTTATGTTTTCGTAGAATTAAAAAAAAGTGCAAGTATACACAAAATTCATTAGTTTTAATCTAAATTTTCTTCGATTTGAGATTGAATTAGATTTATTTTCTATAGGTGATGATGATATTAATTTATCCCTAAGAGGAAAGGCAAAAAGACTTTAGTCCATACAGCCATGTCTTGAATGGGAAAATTTTGGTAGTTTTAAAGGCCGAAGCCACGTCTTCATTGTGATCGTAAAGATTCCTCTGAAACTCTCGCTTCCTCTGAAAACTTTATTTTCTATAGTCTTTAATGCTTCTATATTGGTGCATAATAATTTTCAATATTTTTTTTAATGTTGGAACAAATGTCTTTTTTTTACAAATGTCAAAAGTCATCTCACAGCTTGGAAAAATGTATACGTTGTGTATTACGTACAAATTTTAGGTACATAAAACATATCAATAGTTCATTTTTATTGCGAAAGGTCAAGAAAATTTACATTTCATTTGAAGACGTGAATTGAATTCCTTAATTTATGCACAAAGATTTTTTTATTTTATATACATAATGTTTCAATTGCCAATAATTGTAATCGTAAGATTTAATAAATATTCGATTAAAACAATTACTAGAGACGTATTAATATGGCAACATGGCACAATTTATGATACTGTGTAAAACCTTCGAATTTTATAGATTCTATAATTAATATTAATTATGGCTACAGTTGGGTTCAATTTTGAGATGTTAACTATTGGTCCATAATAAGGCCTTTAAGTAGACAATATATGAATGTATTATTATGTGAATATATCTAATAATATATATATCGTGATTTTGTTTGGAAATTTTTAAAAAGTTATGTTTTTTTTTATTAAATTATAATTGAAAATATTCCTGTCGATAATATAGACGTTGTACGACAAATACTTTGAAGTTTTCACATGCATTTTGTGTTATTTAACTATATTTTACATAAACATGCTAGACAAAAATAAGTATTTACACTATCTTAACTTAGTATACAATATTTAATGACATTAAAAGATAATAACATAGAATAATCAATAATATATATAGAATAATAAATAAAAATACAACGCAATGTTACGTTATCCTTTTCGGATAGACCAAAAAGTTCTCTTATGATTTTCGATGGAAATATGCGCAGTGACTGGCAACAATAATAAAAAGCAAATGTACGAAACGCACATATCAACAGCTTTTGAGTCCATTTTTTTAGAACTTTATTATATTATAATATATTATATTATGATTAATGAATTTCTGTCCTTTTAATTAGCAACTGTCCTACTTTTGTATATATTTATTAAATATACTTGAAGTCTCATCGCGGTGTGCTATTTATGTATAAATGCGTAATGTATATATGTATATATATATCTCAACAAGTAAGAAAGCTATGTAGAAAAGTAGAGCTTTCGAGCGAGTGATATTGAGAAGTGTAAAAGTCGTATTCATTGTTATAAAAACTTTACAATTATGTATAATGTGCACATTGGTTTTAAACCAGACTTGTGGCATAATGTATTTCATTGGAACGACTAGAGAAATAGTTAACATTTTACAGTTTTCATTTTAAATGTATCACGTAATAATTACTATGCCATATTTCGACATATAATTATGTTATCTTTAGCAATTTGTGTAATCAAATTTAAATTTCACGTATTTAATAAAAGTAACTGAAATATAATTTATTAAATAACCCGTTAAAGTTTATCTTGTACCTATCCTCTTTATATCTATACATTCATAATTTTCACAGGCACTCTCTAAACTATCTTTGGAATGAGTTTGATGACCCTTACTAATAACTTTATCGTGTACGTCATCGACACCTTTATGATTATTATATTCGTAGCTATCATCATAAAAATATTCATTACTATCTTGAACCACTGTAGTGTTATATACCCTGTTACTATGGGAATCCTCTGTGGATCCCGTATGTGATGGCGTAGAGGGACTGTCGAGTATGATAACTGGGTAGTCGCGTCGAATCCCTCTAGCAGGATCCTGCTATATTTGCTCCACGACGTTGTCCTGGTTCCATCTTCTCCGAATATAACGTTTTTCTATGACTGGGATGAGGAAGAGAATGAGTCCACTTAAAGATATCGCCCCACCAGCTACGTAGAAGCCAGGCGCATAAGAGTCTAGTTTATCGTAAAGCCAACCTGAAATCATTTATGTTGAATATATAATGAAGTTGTTACTACCATTTATATCAAAAGACTCGCTACTATTACGAATCTTCGTGAAATTAAAATAGTTTTTAAAAATATATTTCTATACCTTTGTAATAGTAAACTGGGACCAGATAATATTATTTTATTATATGGTATTTATCTCATATTTATCACACATACGGAACTGAAACGTGGTCTCTCACTATGGGCCTCATAAGCAAGCTCAAAGTCGCACAACGAGCTATGGAGAGGGCTATGCTCGGAGTATCTCTACGAGATCAAATCAGGAATGAGGAGATCCGTAGACGAACGAAGGTAACCGACATAGCTCGCCGGATAAATAAGTTGAAGTGGCAATGGGCAGGGCACATAGCGCGTAGAACAGATGGTCGATGGGGCCGAAAAGTTCTCGATTGGAGACCACGGACTAGCAAGCGCAGTGTGGGACGTCCACCCCGCAAGGTGGTCTGGGGACCTCATAAAGGTCGCAGGGCGCAGCTGGATGCGGGCCGCTTACAACCGGTCCTTTTGGAAATCGTTGGGGGAGGCCTATGTCCAGCAGTGGATGTCTTACGGCTGAGATGATGATGATGATTTATCACTACTTTTATTATTACCAGAAAAAATATCGCAATCGTTTCTCAACAATTCAACTGTATAATATAATAAAAATCGATTTAGAATTCAAAATTGTCCATTGTTGTGTACAACTACTCATATTTATCTAATTTCTAAACTGTTAGTTAATAAAACAATCTGACGGCAAATTTACAATCTAATACCTATTTTATGATTTTGATGCTTTGATTATGGTTGACAAAAATAGCGGTGTAATCAATGATTTCATGTTACATACCTGCAAAAGGTGGTCCAATTAACGAAGCAATCCCTTGAAACAGTAGTAGGAGACCGAATGCATTGGTTAGTTTTTCTATACCAAGCAGGTCAACAAGCACCACTGAAGTCAAGCCTACATAAGCACCAATGGTGAAACCAAATGTTGACGCATATAGCGCCAGGCCCCAAAATTCCCAGCAAACCATCGCCAGCGCCGTACCTGCAACAAAATATTCTCTTATAACTTTTGAAATAAAAAAAAAAATTGATTTAAAAATAAAAATGCTGCTTACTTATACCGGCGATGGTAAGGCATATATTATAAGCCATTAGTCGGTTAACCCATGGCTTATCGCTTATATAGCCGAGAATAATCCTTCCAACTAGATTTGATGCCCCAATTATAGATATTAAATAAGGTGGATTTGGTATACCCAATTTCTCACTCATAGGAACCGTGTAAACGTATGGTATATAAAAACCGATACTAGTTAAAAAGTTTGAAAGGGAAAATAAAATAAAGATTGGATCTACTAAGAGGGACAGATCCAGCATTTGTGAAAGAGCGGCTTTTGATTCATCCGAGCACGGCAACCAACCACATCTCTGTACAGGCTCCTCTGATGGTTGTCTCAATTGTACTCTCTCTGGAGATGTGCCTCTGAATTTGGCGAGGCTCGTCACACTACCCTGATACAATACATCCGGTCGTAACATGATGCCACTACCCTGCCTTGAGTGCGATTGATGCTTCAAATCATTTGGTTTATTCAATGCCGGTTGGGAAAGTGTAAGCCTTGCAACGTCACTTTCTTCACTTCTACCATTCGCCCGCGCTACATTCTCGGAGCTTTGCGATCGTTTCAGTGGCGATTTATTTGATTTGATTAGCATGGGCTCCGGAAGCTGGCGTTTTAGGTGGTTCTGGTACTGCTTTAAACATAAGTCCTAAAGGCACGCAATTGAGAATTAGAGCTCCGATTATAGCCATCGCCCCGCGCCATCCGTAATTTGAAATAAGAGTTGATGTGATCGGTGCAAACAGGAATGTTCCCAGGCCTGAACCGCAGACAGCTATTCCTGAAAATGAAAACAGATTTCATGAAATAAATGTTATAAAAATGTTTTGTAAGAAATTATTTAGTCGTATCACCAAGTAAATGTATTAGTGAACTTTATTCTTCCTTCCAAACGTGGATAATTTATACCTTTACTATACCATAGATACTTCTGACGCATGAAATATTTTTAAGGTTTTATTATTACATTATTTATTTAAGGTTAATTCAGCACTTGGAACGGAATGCAGCGCTTTACACCGTTTTCATTATATGATCATATACATACATAAATCAATCATTAATGCATGTTACATTGTAGATGAGTTTAATCCAATATATATTGACAGGATGTTCTATTTTGAAACATTTTTAGAATGAAAATATTTTTTTTTATTTGTTAATAAGCTAAAAAGGACTAAGCTAAGAAGTGGAATAAATTGCCAAACAGTCTTTTAACGCCTAAGCTCGTGCATCTTACCATCTAAGACTGCTACTTTCCATAACTTCATGTGAAATCGCAGTCAAGAACTATTTTCACCTGCCCGTTAGGACGGTAATTGTAAGTGACACGTAATTCCTTTGACAAAGGACTACTATTGATACAGAATTTTTAAAAATACTTAATTAAATCCTACGCAGAGTTGGCTTTACGTTTAGAGTTGGCGTTCCACGAATGTCAGCCAGCTAACACAAATTAATTAATCACCACTTTCCCAGTAGAAAACAATCAAGTGTTACAGTAAAAAAAAATACCTGTAGCAAGACTTCGGTACCGCTCGAACCATACAGTGACGCTGACAATTGCTGGCAAGTAGATGAGACCGAAGCCCAAGCCGGTTCCCACTCCGATGGTGAACATGAGAGTGAGCACGTTGCTGGCGAATGCGGAAACGATTACGCAGGTTGCTGATAGTAAAGCACCGAACACGGTCACTCTGCGACAACCCCAACGATTTACGAACGAACTAGAAATTGGTCCTGAAAACAAAATGAACACTTATTTTCACAATCGAGAATAATCTAATTATGGCAATAAATAAACAGACGTTCGACTTACAGGTGTACAAAATGGCTTGTACTAATTAATTTGCAGTTTTTTGAAAAATTACTGTAAATATTTTTGCTCTAGGTATGCTGTGGAGATGGCCTTACACCTTTTTAGATATGAGACCAAAGTTTGGTGGAAAGCCGACAACGAAAACTCGACTCTGTCTGCTCTGTTAGAATTAGAAAGGCATGAGAGCTTATTTTTTTATTTTTTAAATTCGGCAAATATTTTGTAATTGTATAATCTCAAGACATGGTTCCTCGTTGCTTGGTAATTATTGTGATGATTGAAAACAAAAATGAGTAAAAAATAAAGTCAAATTATCTCAAGTTGTGGCTATGTTCAATATTGAAATTATTTTTTTAAGACAACCCAAGTGAAAAGAAAACAGAAATAAACTTAGGCAACGCAAAAGTTTATGTTGAGTTTCATTTGCCTCAAGTGTCACATAAAGATTAATTATAAAAATAATCGTATCAAGGTCATGTTGGCTTTTCTGCTGATCTAACATTCATCAAAATGTAATAAATCATGAATTAATACGCGGCCTATGAGGCTGATGTTAATAACTCTCTTGGGAAGTAATTAATTGATCTGTTTGTTTCACACAAAAGCATTAAATACTAAATTTATATTCGTAGTTGTATACCTCAATTAATTTATTACCCAAGCAATCAGAATATGTGTTGTGAATGAAATTAAATGTGCGATATGTAATTCTCCCCTTAAAGAATCGTTTAAACTGTTTATAAGTCTTGGATGAGCCGTGGTAGCTCAGTGTGAGCCGTGGTAGCTCAGTGTCCGGGCGGTTGGCTCAAGTTGCATAGTACGCTAGCAACCCGAGTTCGATCCCCGGTGCCGGCACCAATAAATTTGTTGTTGCAATTTTATGTGCTGATTAACCACGAGCTCGGCGGTGAAGGAAAACATCGTGAGGAAACCTACATGTCTTAGAAAATTTTTCTACGATATGTGAAGTCTGCCAATCCGCATTAGGGCCGCGTGGCGGACTATGCCCTTATACTCTCTTTACAGAGAAGGCCTCTGCCCAGCAGTGGGACATATATATTATATATATAAAGGCTGTAACTTTAAGTCTTGGATTGATAACACTTCGATTATTTTACATATACGAAATTTGTGTTTTTGTTAAGAAGAATATATCGCTTTTCAAGAGAGCGTCTGCTAGATGAATATATTCCGATGTATTTATACTGGAAGATATTCCAAGAATAATGCAATATAATAAAATTTGTCCAATTAAATGCATTCAAATGTTTAATACGTTGCAAAGGAAACGAAGTTGTAGAGTATTGCACCTTTTAAAAGGCAACTGTACAAATGGCGTCGAGTATACTTCATAATTATTATAGTCTTGAGGAACTTTAAAATGGCTATTATGATAGGTTACATTTGCATGTCACAACTTAATTTTTTTTTTTAAAGAAAGCTAGCAATATTTCTTTAATTTTTTTTAGAAATATTACTAACAATCTTGTTAACCATTCCAACTAAGCTTAAGCTTGTGCTAGGACATGGTTCACGGCAATAGTCGAATGGTGGATTCGAATCCACGACCTTACGATTCGCAGGCCGTACCCTAAACCATTAAGCTATTGACGCTTCAGTTCAACGGTTTTTATAAAAAAAATATTAGTATAATAAAACGAAATTATTAATAACTAAACAATGACAGTTTACTGGCTTTTGAGGTAAAATGAATCTTCAACATCGATTGTTATTTTTTTAGGCAGGTACGCTAATTGGCCTGGAGGCCGTTACTATTGCAGAATTGAGAGATTTCCGAGATTTTAGAGTACTCCTGAACTACCATTTCAATATCTTAGTACAAGTATGTAGCCACTATAGTGGCGCATTAGCAATTAAAGTGGAGTGACGTAGACGTTTGCTTCTAAACAAACTAGCTTTATGGCTTCGGAAATTCGTTGACCTGATGTTAAACGGAATTGGATGGTAAGGCACAGCAGCTTAATAAATTCCTGCTCACTCCACTCTTGAATCCTTCGATACATTGGGGGTGTTCCAAATTGTAATCGAGAGAACGATAGACGCAGGCAACTATTCTATTCCCTTGCCCATCCTCCCTTCGTTCGGGTCTGAGTTATGTCCACTTTTCAATTAACTTCCAGTATGGCGATTGGTTCACCTTATATTATAGAACTTAGTAGGCAAGTTATAATTATATTAGTAATTAAAGGTTTATACTTGATTTTTCACATACCAGAGCTTAATGTAACTCCGACAAGGATAGACACAATCCACGCGGTCTTGCCGTTGCGCTCTTCGAAGTAGGTCAGGAACTCTGCATAGAACACGCCGAACGAATAGGTCATGCCGTCGGCTGGAACCAAGGTGTGCGTAACAATTAAACATTTATGACAGTGTTGGACATGTTGAAAACATTTTATAAAGAGCTATTCACGAGTCGTTATTACATCATATTAATAATACACAAGCAAACATGTTAAAATATACAGGAGCTCTCTCTTAGAATAGAAGGTAGGTCTCTAGGTATAGTGTATTTGTATCTTAGGAGACAGTGCCTTCCACGAGTCACAATCCGTAAATCCCACGTACATTAACTTTTTAAAGTAATACATTGAGTCATGTCTTTAAGTATTTTTTACTTACATGAAAAAAAGGAATATCAACCGACTTTTAAACAGATGGAGGTTCTCAATTCGATTGAATGTTTTTTTTATGTTTCTTACGTGGACTGTGTGAATCGATTTTGATGATTATTTTTTTATTTAAAAGTTGGTTTGATTCGATTTGAAGTCGGTTTTTGTTTTTGCTCGTAAATATACTTGTTCGCTTGTTCGATAGGATTAGGATCAGTTAGGTCCCATATGAAATTTGTTGGCATAGGACCTTGGGAATATATATACCAGAGACCTGTTAAAAATTGTACGGTAGATTGCTCGTTGACTCTAATATTGGTATGTAGACGAAAATCTAGGTAAGATATCGAGCGTGAATGTGGTAAAAGAAAGACAATATAGGCGCCAGATCTTCGTAATATAACTACGATACGTCGGGAAATAAAAGAGGGCATGTGGGCGTAATAGCGTTTAATGTTTGATTGGATTTGAAGTCTGCTTTTGTTTGTACTCGTAAATATACTTGACAACCGATTATTTTATTTGAAACCTAAATTACGAAATGTGGTAATTCACTTTTATATATAGATACTTGTTTTTTATCTATCCAATGTTATTAAAGTCAGCGACATTGATTTATCTGTCACCTTATCGTGAAATGTGACAGACTCCTAACGAAGTGTGTTAACATGATAGGGCCACACGTCGGTAACGATGCTATATCAATGGTAACAGACAGGAGTGCGTAACGACACGTGCCGATGGACAATAGACCCGGGCGTTTCGTAACAAAAGGCCATTCACGTCAAAGGCTTCTTGAGACAGGGAATAAAAATGCAACTATTCTATAGACACGTGGTCGATACAGTTCCAAGATTTTACGTTTTAGTCGATACACCGACTTGAAAAAACTTTTTGGAACTAAGTACTGTAAGGCAGGCTTGGAGGAGAATTGGGTTTTAATATATAATGGATGGTCATATACACGGTCGATAGCGTGACTATCAAGCATGTAGTTGAACTCTCTGATCATAGATGGCGCTTTAACGAATTTTAAAAAAGTATTAATTATTTATACTCTCGAAAAAGATACATATCTCTTTTACATAATAATATGAATATGAACTTATTTTTTTTCCTTTTATTTCTTATTTTGTAAAATACAAAATTTCCTAAATAATTTTATGTATTTAAATAAAAACCAATCAGCAAAATAAACAATTTTTTTGTATTGCTTCTACTACTGCTTCTACTTCTACTATTATTCTGAGGATATCCGTTCATACCTGTACCCACGACACCACCATTTTTTCCTAAATAAACGTTCGTATATTCATAGTGCTGTCAGTTCTAGACCGACATTTTTTGTTTGAAACGTTAGGTTTTAATTAGGTCTCATATTATTACTGTCCTTTGACCTTTGGCTCCGGTTCAAAATGTCACCGTATAAAACTTTGAAAAGGTCAATGTTAGTGGCAATGGATTATTTATAAGCTGGTCAGAGATCCGAGTTTCAGAGCAGACAATTAATTGCCTAAGTGTCCTTCGCTTTGTGGCGGATTTCGGCTTTGCAATTTCATAGATGGTAACTGACAGCTCCCGTGAGACGTAATTATGAATTTTGGATGAATACAAATTGGAACAGGTTTAATTCTGTATGTTTTACAATAGTGAAGAGCAGCAATGAAGGACGTAAAATGACTTTTATTTTACGTTCATTATAATATATCACTGCAAGAGGTGTTGCACATAAACTTGAATTCAATTTCCGTTATTATTGATATTACAAAAGCAGTGTTTTGTGTGAATGTAGCGCGTGCTCGGCGGTGAAGTTAAACATATTGAACGAATTTGCATGTTTTGGTAAGTAAAGACTAATAAATCTTACCACGCTTCAATCACTTGTGTCAGGCAATGCAAGTGAAAACTTATAACAGAGTTTTAGTACTAAAATTTGAAATTTCATGTTTAAATTAAAAATATCAACATCAATCTGGTTTTCACATCTGTTGACACTCCGAGCAACAATTATATATGACAGGATAGATGTATGCCAGGTATATAGCGTATGTCGGAATAGACGAATTAATCTGAGCAGTAGGGTAGATTGAAATAAGTATTGACATTACCGCATCTTGAACAGACTGTGGGTATATCGTTGATTACAATTAACGGTAAATTAGTTAATTCGTGAGGACTTTTATCCGGGCTTGGGGCCGGCAGTGCAATAGGTTTCCCTTGCTCTGACAGAGTTAAAGGAACAAGTTGGTGCCATTAGCATACGCTAAGTCAATTCACCAAAATATAAAGAGTGACAATAGTAAATAACTTACGTAGCTTGACTGTAACAGTTCATGTTCAGCATTACGGCTGCAACAGGAAAATCTGAAAGAGCTTCGAGACGTCTTTGCGTCGTGTTGTCGGGCCAGAGAAGGTCCCCACACTTTAATGCCCAAACACGACTGACAGAAGCAATGTTTTGTTTATTCAAGCTTTCACTTATATTAATTTCGTACCCTACTTTTAGATTAGACAGACTCTTGTAGGCCCTCAGTGGCTTGGTTGCGGTTGTTAACGCATCTGCAACTCCTATTCTGTTGTGGATAATTTTTATTATTTTTTTTTTAATTAAAGCTAGCAGTATTTCTTATTTTTTAGAAAATATTAGTAACATTCTTGTTAACCATTCCAACTAATTTTAAGCTTGTGCTAGGAGATGGTTCACGTCAATAGTTGAATGTTGGATTCGAAACTACAATCTTACGATTCACAGATCGTACCCTAAACCATTAGACTATTGACGCTTCAATGTTGATGGGCGAAGGTGATCACTTAAGATCAGGTGAGGGTCGTAAGCTTGTTTGTTTATTTTACCATACTGAAATGGTACTCGAGAGTTTGCATTTGATCCTCTTTGAGGAATCTATAATAAGTACAGGGACGACCCTGACGACCAAGAGCAGGAGCCCTGTGCGTTGGACAGGCCAAATCAGCAACAACAACACGAGAGTTCACGAGGCATTTCACACCGCCAAAGACCGCAACAGGTGGAAAGCAATCGTTCGCCACATAATTCGTGGAGGTCAGTACCGACAGCAATGAGGAAAACGACGGAAGGAGGAGAGAGGAATCTATTTAGCTCCTGCAGGATAAACAAAGTAAAACTATAAATACACTTCGTGTCTCAATATAATATACGTCTAAGTATTTATTTAATAACATCCAATGTAATTTGTTTATCTTTGTCACCAGATAGGACATTACTATGTAGTTAGTATTTTACTACAGTACTGATTTACTATTGTTGTAAAACTAACATTTTATTGCAGAGTTGATATGATTATCAGCTCATAAGCAGTCAATCAATCAATTCAATCTGATATTGTAGGAGATAACGCTTTGATTGACTGGCGCTATATTGTCTGGCTAAATATACCCACGAAAATATATGGAAAATTTCTAACCTATTGATTTTGTATTCAACTGTTACAAATAATGATTTATTATATTTACGCGAACGTTGCACATCGAAATAAAACTTATTGTAAAATAAATTAATTGAAACAAAACCACTTTTACTTATATTATTTGATGGGAAAGTACCATCACCATAGCATGAAGTATGTTCGGAACGAGGTCCAAAGAATTCATGGAGAAATTCAATATTAATTTGTCTGAAATGGATGTGTCTAATAGAATTCTTACCGTTCGGCAGTCGATTCAGGCAAGAGTGCTTTGGAGCCGAAGTCGGCCTAAGACACAGATAATATATCTCTACTTTTATTGTTTTTCGTCCTTCCATTTAACTATTTCACATTTTAAAACTTCTATTACACCTCACTTTTGTGTTAGTTACTATTTTGTGTATTAGTGTATTATTGTGACGAATTAATAGAAATTTTCTGATGATGGTGATATTATTAGCTTTTGATCAATCACTCTATAATAAATACAATAACTGATTTTACGAATTTATTTTATCACAGTTTATTATTAATTCATATGTCCGACGCTTCGACCGCTTTTTAGTTCACATGGTCCAATGGCACTGAGGTATGTGATCTCCCAATGTTATAGTTGTTTGTTACGGTCGATTTTTCGTATTTTATTGTGTTTGTTCAATGATAATTGAATAACTTTTTACATCAAATCGCTAGAACTCCCATCGACATTATCTTTTGTTGGTTGAACCTAGACTGTTGTGGGGAATTCTATGGGCGATTCTCTTTAGTTTAGTTGAGCTATTTAGATTGTTTGCAGACCCTAAACAGCATCAAGGTAAAGTTCTTTTTTTGTTCTCCATAACTTCTTTTTTATTAATTTGCAATCAAATAGAATTCAAGTCCACGAATACTAATTTCGTGCATCGTGCTCCACATCCACCTAGTTTCACAAGCTAATAACGTTTTCTTATCGTTGGAACACAATTTCTCACCTCTTATCACACAAGGCAGTATAGCTAGTTGCTTATATTCTGAGTGGGCATGGTTTATCTTTTACCTGGCGATAGGGTCAATCACTGTCACGTTTTGTATCGTTTGGGATAAGCCAATAATCTTAGATAACTCTTAAATAGTTCTTGTTATCTTTCTTTATATCGATTGGCAATATAGCTTCTGAAAATTTATTTTTATACTATATTTATTAAGAAAACAATTTCACACCACATCGGAGTCTTAGAGTCCCGAAGTTGCAATAGCAATTGTGTCAAAATGAAAAATGCTCAGTGACTTCACAGTTGTCCATTTTTGCTAGTTGTTAATGTCGTACATAATGACGTTTTCCAAATATATCCATACTGCATACATACATTTAAATCAATATCAAGTGATCATAAAATAATCAAAAATTATATTGAAACTACATTTCAAAAACTTCATAACGAGTCGAAATTCTTATAATAGTCTCCCTATTATGGACTAATTCATTGCCTCCCTATAATTTATTATTACAAAGGGTTTCTTTATCAACTCCTAGCCCCTCCACGACCATAACGTTGATTACTTTTGGTTTAATATTAGAAATAGGGGTATATAATTGAACGCATAATCACTAGGCTATAACCAGGTCTAATCTTTTTTTAGTATGAGGAGCAAACGAGAATGTAGCTCATCCAATGTTAAATGATGAGGTACAGGAGGAATTGCAGATACTAAGTCTTTATGAAAAGTTGACATCCCATACTCCATTTACCGTACGGAATGTAGAAATTCAATATACCATCATTCCACGCTAGTTCTAAGAGTTTCTAATGTTTTCCGATCATGCTGGACTTTTGGTACAACGCTCCCTTTTATGGTGCTGGAATTATATGAGCAAATACAGAGGCACTAATCACGTATCGAGGACGATTTCCGTCCTAAACTCAATTGAATACCTTTGAGAATGACGGAAGAATCTGATTTGATTTTAAAAAAAATTACGTAATACACTCGAATACACATTTTTTTTCCATTGCTTTGGAACAAAATAATATTACTGGAAACAATTAAAACGTATCTAATTTTAAGCATTGCTATCGGTAACTATATACTAAAACAGTTCTTAATTTAAATCGAGGAAATTAACTTAAAAAGTAACCAAGGTCAGAACGTAACAAATTGAGTGTAACATTGTGGAATCTCTCTAAATTTTATTGTGCCCAGTTTGTCGTAGCCAAATGTAACATTTCAATGTTGCCTATCACGTGCTGCCGAGACAGAGACGGCGTGGTCCGTGGGTAGCAATGGCAGTGACCTAATCTTGGATCAAAATACTATCAGCTACTAGAATCTCAGATTAATCTGCTTACTAAGAAACAAGCAATTCTAGTTCAATTCAGTTCAGTGTCCGGAAGATTGTTTTTAATTTTATAATTTGCCAGTTTCATAAATTGGATTCAGTCATAGTATAACCTCCGCGGTTCATCATAGCTATTTTAGTCATTGTTGATGTAGATAATGCAATAAATACAATCCGCATCGTCAAAGTATAACTCTTGGTTCAGGTAGCTCGATCTAGGTATCAGAGCAAATGTCCGTTATATTGTACTGGACACTTTTCAATTAAAAATAAGTCTGTACGGTTCTAAATTCCTGATTGAGTTTTTGCACACGATAACTATAACATTATGAATTCGTAAAAACGACACCCTTATAGAAATAACTTTTAATACGATGGACTAAAGAATGAAGTATGCGTTTTTGAAGTAATTGCTATCGTATTGATATTTTAGAATTGAGTAATTGAATTTGAATTGTCAATAGCCTAATGGTTTAGGGTACGGCCAGCGAATCGTAAGGTCGTGGGTTCGAATCCACCATTGGACTATTGCCGTGAACCATGTCCTAGCACAAGCTTAAGCTTAGTTGGAATGGTTAAAAAGATTGTTAGTAATTTTTCTGAAAAAAAAAATGAAATATTGCTAGCTTTATTTAAAAAAAAAATGCAATAATGAGGCTGAGACGGAGATTACGGAAGTGTTAAATTACCCAAGAATTTGGTATTGGTACTGCTTGTCGTTAGTATACTTTTGAAAGTTAAAAGTTAAAGTTACAGCCTATATATCTCATTGCTGGCCACAGGCCTTCTCTATAAAAAGTTTATAAGGCCATAGTCCGCACCGCGGCCCTATTGTGGATTGGCAGACGTCACATGTCTTAGAAAATATTTTCTAAGACGTGTAGGTTTCCTCACAATGTGGGTAACATTCACCGCCAAGCACGTGGTAAATCAGCACATAAAATTTCAACAACAAATTTTATTGGTGCCAGCACCGGGAAACGAACTCGCGTTCCTAACCTATAACGTAGCTACCAGAGCTCACTGCGCACATGCGCTAATTTAAACAAGTGATTTTTTTTATTTACGAAACCGAAACACAAAACGGTATTAATAAAACAAATGCTTGCGTAGGTACCTCACGAATTGACTGATCTATAGAGAGATACACTCGTTGATGCTGGTTTGATCTTAAACACAATCGCACACACAATTTGTGAAGTGTGATTAAAAATAACATTACGTAAGTCTCAAGATAAAACGCAACGCCCTAACGCAAATCTTATTAATAGCAGAAGGGCATAGCAACTGTTTCATGGTCAATTTATGTTGTAATCCAAGTTTATTCAAATATCCGGTGCATGAAAGAAACGCCCCTAAATATGACTAATTTGCATACAACATAAAAATGTATGTAATGGACAGACTGTCCGATATGTCATATGATTCAAATCACCATGTATAGATAACATAAAATAAATTCTATCTGCGTATTCGTATATGCACCTTAATAAAATTGCATTTTTGATTTGTCTTTCTTATTTAGATCACCTCTTTAAAAAAAAGTGTAGAACTTAACTGTAACATTCCAAAAAGAATGTTTTGGAAAATGTATCAGTCAAATATGAAAGAAAAATCGACGCTTATAGATATATAAATGTTTAATCTCATATTCGTGTAAAAAAAATTACGTTCTAAATCAATATGGTTTATTACGAGTAATAGAAAATGAAAGCGAATACACAGACTCGTTATTTTTGTCTCACGAATTGATCGCATGATGTTCGCTTGTTACTATTATTCAAAAGGAATAAAATACGATATGAAAATGTTGGTTAGACATTGATCGCGAATCAGTATTATAGTTAGGGCATATAGTACACATTGTCTGTTACAATTTAATGTAACGGCTAATTTTCTTATAGATAAAAAATATTCAACAATGAGGCTGAGACGGAGTATAGATTACGGAAGTGTTAAATTACCCAAGAATTTGGTATTGGTACTGCTTGTCGTTAGTATACTTTTGAAAGTTAAAAGTTAAAGTTACAGCCTATATATCTCATTGCTGGCCACAGGCCTTCTCT
The DNA here is from genome assembly GCA_029286785.1 of Meandrusa payeni. Lineage (NCBI taxonomy): Eukaryota > Metazoa > Arthropoda > Insecta > Lepidoptera > Papilionidae > Meandrusa > Meandrusa payeni. The sequence goes on along the minus strand of JAGSMX010000012.1, from coordinate 4,711,074 downwards.
ATAAAAAGTTTATAAGGGCCATAGTCCGCACCGCGGCCCTATTGTGGATTGGCAGACGTCACATGTCTTAGAAAATATTTTCTAAGACGTGTAGGTTTCCTCACAATGTTATTTGAAAGATTGGACACTTAAGTAACACTGTTCAGGTATGTAGATAAAAAATGGGAATGCAATTTTGGTTAACTTGTTATTCATTTGTTTAAATCAACTGAAGAGTCTGTAGAATTGCAATCTGTATTTAAAATAAAAACTATTGAAATAATAAATGCATTTAGTTCACTTTTCTGTTGAAGATACCAATTAATATTGTCGTCGAGAGATGTCAGCGAGAACGTATGCTAAAGATTTTTGGATTTTCTGAATAAGTTCACAAATTCATTCGCTTAATAAACGAAAAATCGTGACAGTTATATATATTTAATGTAAGTATATGCAAGTACGCAAGTTATGTTACAGCAATTTACTATCTATTTATCTGATATTAGACATTTTTATCTATTGATTTATTCATGCCTGTATGTCATCAGATTGAACATCTGAAACGTAATCTGAACTATCTATTACCGCCAGTATTAGATAGTTTTGATTTACTTCTGTATATATATTCTGTATACTAGTTCTTTTAAAATGATTGCTAGCATTTTTTTTTTCACAATTATTACTAACGTTGTTGTTAATTATTCCAACTAAGCTTGTGCTTGGAGATGGTTCACTTAATAAATCGAGTGGATTCGAATTTACGATCTTATGTTTTGCAAACCGTACCCTAAACCATTATGCTATTATATATTTACACTTATATATATAAAGTTATATCTATTTTTATAGTTGCAGTTGTTCTCCCGCTTTTGGAATTAAAGGGCTTGTTTATATCTAATTATGAAATGTAATGCGAAATTGCGTGCCGTAATTCAATAGGGTATTTATTGCAAAAGCCACGGTCAGCGTGTGCCAGAGCAGAATAATAACAAAGATAACATGAAGAGGTCACGGTGTCAGAGCAATGACGACAGTATATCGCGAAAACCGTTGACTTACTCGTTGATAAGCAGCCGCCAACAATGAAATAGTTTTTGTGTCGACAAAGCCTCATGTTACATACGCCATTATCAGTAGATCATATTCGATGTGCTAAAATTATTGTGTATCTACTGGGCGTCTACACATATCATGCATGTCTGTCACAGAGCGTACTGTATATATAATATTGAGTATTCATGCGACTATTTAGGATTTTCCGTCAAAATCCATCGTAAATCGATTGATAAAAAATGGTGATCATGCAAATCGTTCCAGAATCGAAGAAGCTACAGGAGAGCCAAAGTCTTGCTACAGATATATATATAGAATACATGTGAGGTATACACGTAGTAAATTGTAACCATTTTTAAGTTCGCAATTATGAGGCGAATTTTTATTCCAACAAACCTTATTAAAAATTATATAAATTACTTTTTTTTTTTAAATTGTTTCGATGCATACTTTTATACAGAGGTTTAGTTTTTGATTGTATGGTGTTTATTAAACTTTTATTCCTTCTCCGCTTTTAAATATCCACATTGTAAGAGGAGAGAAATATTGGGTTTACGGCGACCCTCAAATTCCTTGATAATTGCCATTCAACTACTGTACACTGAACAAATTCTTATCGCGTACAACCGTTCTAAGTTCCGCTCATGAATAAAGAACAACTGAATTTCACGGATTCTGTTAATCTCTCTGTGCTAAGAAAAGCATTTTATTCATAAATTATAGATTGGTAAAAAATAACTTTCACTATAACTAAAGACATGTACAAAATTTGCAAAGCATGGGGCGTATTAACAGTACACGGAATATCCGAAGTAAAATCGATGGATGACATAAATAACTGCTTTAATAAACCATTTTTTTTTGGAAAATAAGCAAACGAGCTTATGGCTCACGTGATCTTAAGTGGGGTCACTTAAGATCACGTGAGCCAATTATCACACACCGTAGCTATAAGTACATCGCCGGCCTATGAGAAAGAAAGGTCGATTCCCAAATCGTATAGATTCAGAAACACTAACAGTTAATAGTGTGTGTAAGAAAATTACACGCATAACGTACAGTCGTGTAATTACAACCATTAAGATCGTTGATTTAAAAGTTAGGTACACTATAGAATTCACTCGTTAAAATGTACGACCGTGAAAAATTGCTAAAGTTGCACAGTGCTAAGATGTTCGTTGAACTAGTTTCGTTTCTCTCGTTATCGTATTGGCAATAGGCCAACTGTGATGTAGGAATTTTTAACCAACACGAAGGTCTTTACCGTTGACTGACGACCTTAAGTCTAATATAACAACCGGCATATATGATTTACTTTGGAGGGCTCATCCTTTTTTTTTTTATGACGAACTACACAGATTGGCCAGAGAAGCTGGCCTTGACTGCTTCACCGGATTGAGAGGTGGCATAGCTCTTAGGTCGCTTAGCCTGAACCTCTATTGCTAGTAACTCGACACAAGGGTCCCCCCGGTGAGGGGTAACCTCGGCTTGGACGGTTCCTATGTTCCGCGTAAGCATTCCGATCCGAGGGCGCCCTAGAGGGCCGGGGCTCATCCTCTTCTATAATACATCTACGTTGAGCTACACGTCCTTGTTAAATGGGTAGTCTGCCAGTCCAATTGTGTCAAAATTAAGTGACATCACAGTTGTCAATTTTTGGTAATCTGCTAGTTCAGTTGTGATACTACGGTTTTCCTATGGCGTAATACTCACACTCTAATATTGTTTCAATTATTGCTATTTGTTAATCTCGTACAAAACGATATCTACCTAACCACCCAATAGGCCATATAGATCAATTAATCAATATCAAATAAGCAAAAAAGTTGAATCTAAAATTAGTAGAATATTGTGACAATTGAATTGTAATAGATGGGTTTCATAGTGAAATGGTATTGGCAAATAGCTGATTAGTATTATTTATATCAACAATAAACAACATTTTTCCTTTCGGCGATCCATTTCATGAAAGTACCATATGATTGACAATGCTATCATACTTCATTTGACAACCTATACTTTAATGTGGAACGTTAATAAAAAAATTACTTGAATAAAATATAGAATATATCAATTCTAGAATTATAACATTTTTTTAAAGTAAATTGTAAATTAGATTTTGATTTAAATCTTTTAAAACGTTTTAATATAGCCATTAACCCCGCAAACATTCCACTGTTTTATATTTTTGTAATAAATAAAAATTGTGTAATTTATTTTATAAATAACAACACAGCCATTAAATTTTAATAGTATTCAATGTCATTAGATGAATAATCATTAGATGATAAGTAATAATTTTGAAACATATATAGGCAATGAATAAATTATTTTTACAATTGTTGAACACAATAACAGGGAATAAAAAATAAATATCATATTTATTTATTATTTAAATAATATTTATTAATTGTTACCAGGAAAATAGAAACAATTATAAAAATATTTATTGTTTAATAAATAAATAATTCATGCAACGTTATTAATATTTTGTTAGTACAGATAATCACGCAGTAGGATTGGGTTCGCGCGTGATAGAATACGACAATCAATAAATACAGTTGGCAAACTATCGTGCGGTCTGAAATAATACCATCTCATTCGTTAAAAATGCCAAATCGCTTTCCTAATGTTGCACTATACATTAAAGTGTAATTAAAAAACAGCAGATTATACATTAAAAAAGCAGCGATAAATCTCAAAATAACTGATACCAGTATTGTATTGTCGTGGCTGCGGAACATAAAAGAGTGGACCGAAATTGCGAGTGCCGCCCAACTGTTTCGCCTCGCAAGAGACACAAAAAGAAATATGGTGAACTGACTGCTAACCTTTGCTCGTCCGAGAGGCATTTTAAGAAGAAGAAGTATTGTAAACTTGACTAACGTCTTTTTACACAAATAGATATACTAACTTATATTTATAAATTGCATGATTTCCGATAACAATCCTTACTTATTTTATATCACGAAAATAAAACAGAGTGGGATTAAAATTTGTGTAATATTTGTGGGTTTTTATTACGAACCTACACGGATCAGCTAGAGAAGTTGACTTTGTTTCACCGGATTAGAGGTGATATTGCTCTTAGTTTTAGCCTGAACCTCCATAGCTGAGGGGTAACCTCGGCTTGGGAGATTACTTTTACAAGTGAGCATTCTCATCCGAGAGCGAACCATGACTCGGTATTAATAAGTAATAAATGAAGTAAATAAAATCAATAAATAGATAATAAGTAAGCATCTAGGAACATATGAAAATATGTTCCAAAATCCGGAAAATAATCTAAAATATAAAATAAGTAAATAACTGTAATAAATATAGAAAGCAAAAAGCATTAATAGAAATAACCAAATTAGAAATAAAATTGATATTGTTATAAATACAATAGCATAAATATATAAAAATAGAATAGGCTTGTAAAAAGGATAGAATAAATAGGAGAAATTCTATAAGTACGAGTACAGACATAAATACAGACAACGTAAATAATAAAGGTTCCTAACCACACATGTTGAGGGAACGGAAAAAAAGAAAAAGAAAAAAGGCATTATTATTAAGGTGGTTATTAATATGTTACTGACTAGAAATATTTACATGTAGGTTTAATGGCCTGCTATGACGACAACGTGCGCGGTGATAATGGAAACGGGGCATGAACACAATAATTTGCGGCATACGTCATTTTGTTATATATGGTAACAATTTTTGTTTGGTATTGCTTGCTTTGTTTATATGTCTTTATACTAAATGTCTTATGTATTTTCCTCCAGTCCAAATTAGATCAGTGTAGAAAAAAACAAGTGTAAAACTACCTACTTTTACTATGGTAAGGAGATGAAAATGGAATAACACTTTCTGATAGAAAACTCACTGTTAGTATAAAAAGCCTATTGTCATAAAACAGAACGAAATCCACATTTTGGTTTTTCGTACGAGGATTTCTAAAAGGCGTAAACTCATTAGTGCAGACAAAATCTTAAGTCCACTAAGTTAGTACCAACTAAGTTATTGGTATAATACATGTGATTGGATTGGTTTATGGCTTAAATAGAAATAATGTTGGTTTTAAATATAAAATACGAAATAACTATCAGTCACGACAATTGATCGTATTTACTAATGAGGAAGAAGTTGGCTAAATCCCATAGTTTGGTCCTTTAACTTATTAAGAAGCTAAAGATAAATTAGGCCTATAAACTACTTCAATCCGAAAAGTCATCGCTCTTTCAAAATCCAGAATAATTGCACAATTGCGTGCGTGGAAATTATATTGTCAAGGAAATATAATCGTTACCAATAATCAGACTATCGCCATTTTACAGGTCAAACCAACGAATTTTACATTTTTCAAACTTTAAAAAGTCATTACTTCTGGCACTTCATGATCCGACCTGGATTTCGTTGTTCCCAACTACTTTCCTATTGTGTTCCTGGAAATTGAAAATGGAACGTTATAACCACAAACCAACGTTAATCATAATTCTACTGAGTATAGACGTAGTAATTTGCAGTATCCGATAGAATTATACAATTTAATTATCTCGCAGTTATTTAAACAATGTAGGGCATTATAATTTATTCCCATCAAACCGTAAACAGTTACAAAGAACTTGTTCATCGGCTCGCATTTGTAACGAACCATGAGATTCATCAATTATCATTGACAGTGTTTTACAATAGCATGCTAGTTACTCTACAATTGAAATGAAAGAATTATGTTTGTGCACATTTCTGGTACTTAATAAGACGTAATGTTAGGCAAAATCATCACAAAGCATCCTTACGTTATGAAATTGTGTGCCATGTTTGAGAATTTTATTATTTGTTGGGTTCCAATTAAATCTAAAGCTGAGTCATTCTCTTTATTGACAATAGTCATGCTAATCGGCCTTAAAACTACGGGAAAAAGTGAACGTCGAAGTTTTCCGTAATTTTTTTTCTGAATATACCAGGTCGTAGATCTTTTGTTTTACCCTACGTAAGAGAGGCTAATTTGTCATGATGAGATTCTGCATGTTACATTTGGCAGAAGGTAAATACGACAATTCTCGCTTTACAACTGACATTAAAAAATGTAGCCATACACATATATATTTTTATGTTTAATTTAAAAGAAAGACAGATGAATAAAATAATGATAAAATGTGCTAAGCTGTTCACGTCAATGGTTGAATGGTAGTAATAGTAGAATTTGAACCAAACACCTTAATTTATGTCCAGCAGACAGTAGTAACTACTGATGCTTTTAAATATCAGGCATCCGAATGAAGAGGGCTTAACGTGAGACATTGTTAGTTACAGAGCACGATGTCTTTATACCAAGAAGAACCTATTGGCCCATATGGTGGTGGGGTCAGCTTTCCTGCTTTTCGCTTTCCACTCTGCTCTGTCTCCGACATCGTCTTGGAAAATCTTACACTCCCTCATGTCCCTCGACACTACAGTCTCCCACCTTGTCTTGGGTCCTCTGGATCTTCGTCCGGGGAGGGAAAGCTGTAGCACCAGGTTCCCTACGTAGTCGAGAGGCCTATTTTCCTGCATCTTGTCGGCAATGTCGCGTACACCCAGGCTTCCTCGCACATACTCGTTGCGTATTTTATGGAGCCTGGTTACATCACACATCCATCTCAGCATTTTTAATTCAGCAACTTGGATATCGAACGCGCGTTCTTCTGAGTCACGGCCCATGTTTCGCTGCCATAATATACTTTTTCATCTCTTTCTTTGATTTTTATATTTGGAGCAAGCATTTTGGGAACACTTCTAAAAGGTTTTCCATTGGCAAGTACGACATTTGTATTCCGGACCATTACTTAATTATTCTGCGGGTCCCTTCAAAGGTCTTGCTAGCGTAAAAGCTTGTTAAGGGTCTATATAGTAAACGTATATACAATGGATTTAAGTATTATACAATGGAAATAACAAGGATGTGGAAGTACAGATTGGGCATATGTTCATGAATGCGAGAGAATCATATATACATCAGAAAATAGATTGAAATTGTAATCTTGGCCTATTTCTCTGGACAATCAGCCCTGTAGTTCTGGGCTCTCAAGAATAAGACTACGGTATCCCCTGCCTGTCGTACAAGGCGACTAAAAGGGGCCTCGGGTTCACTGGGCGACAAGGGTGGGGGCCTGAGTCGTCCACCAAAGTGGACCCGGGAAGAAGGCGAAATCGGCTGGCCCGTGTCGCCTTGCGCTGCGAGGGCACAGGGGGGGAGGGAGTAACCTCCCCCCCCGGGACGTGCTCTCTTTGAGCACAGTGCAGAGGGGCTCCGGTGCGTTCCACTGGAGATCCCGGAGCCCCTCGTCATGCACCGAGGAAAGGGCCACCGGGGAGGTTTTAGTGGGTAAGAACCCCACATAACCGCCGCCTTCCCCCCAGAAGGCGGGGTATCTTTCTGAAGATTTCCTCCCCGTCAACAAAAAAAAAACCTCTGGACAAAGGAAGTAAAAATCTGAGTCTCTTTATGACTGAGTGCTTTGTAGTATTTTAAATATTTTGATTTAGTATTCACGTTTTCTAATGAATAAACAAACATCGGTTCACTTGATGTTAAACTATTGGGGTGTGTTGCTCAACTCAAGATCTTTAGGCCCTATATATAAAGGTGGTGAGCTCATAACCATACATCGAGTACAATTTTTTAGCAAGAGATTTTTTTGTACTTAAAAAACCGGCAAAACCGACTGGGATTGGAACCCGCTACCGTCAGATCATAAGTAGAACCGTTTAGCCACTAAGCTAACATTGCTTGTTACCTTCTTTACATGTTACATGTACATAAATATACACTAAATTAAATAAAATGAAGGATATTTCTTAGATTATTTTAGATACAGTTACGAGCAAAATTTACGAATCAATTTTTTCGCTTCACTGGTATAACATATTTATTTCGTATCGCTGGTTAAGTCATAAATAAAATCAGATATCCCGCAACAAAATGTTTTTCGTGTTCTCGGATGTTGACAAATAGAACAGCCGGAGTATAAAAATCTTTAGAGCAGTACAAAAATAGACATTTTATTTTCGAACTTGTACAATTAAAAATGAAATACGTATTTATATACTTTTTACACACACATTCATTTTATATACCGACATGCACATACACAAAAATATTAAATACATATTATCATTATAATTATTCCATAAACATTTTCCTACTTCGGTCCTTCGGTACACATCTCCCTGCTAGACTAATACATAGCCTGTATAAGGGAGATGTTGTACCTAACTCCGAGTTTATACAATTATCTAAAGGGAAATTACTCTATGTACATTATACAAGCACTCAGTTTTTATTTCTCAGGTTTTTCTAGTTTATTTGAGAATAGTCCTAACGGGTAACAACGTTACACCTTTTTAATGCAGTAATAATTTTTTTGTTTGTCTTTCGGTTTCGAGGGCGTTGTAGCTAGTGAAATTACTAAGCGAACTAGAGCTAGCAAGTGATTCAGGGCAAGCCCTAACGCAGTACTGATATGGGCAGGGCAAATAATTTACTCTGAAGGCATCCCAATAACATGAACTAGTTGCTATTAGATTTTCATCGAGAATAGACGGTCCCATTTATGAAAGGCTGTAAGCATCTAAGCAAGTGAATTCTTAATATTTTATCATACGTATATTGAATCTCAGTGATACAAGACATCTGGGATTTAAATCCTCGATCTCAAAATCACTTACATTAATCAGAATTCTTTTGCAAAAGCGCTGCTATTAGAGATTTTTTAGTGTATTTATTGTTCGTTATTGCTAGAAAATAACGTACATAACTACTATGCGCTCGTCGATAGAAGCTTTTGAAGTGATTAGCATAATCCGACGCGACCTAATACGGGTTAATAGACCAAAGTCTCGTACAAACACGGTGCAAACCCTCGAAGTTTTTTACTTATTTTGTACCTTTTTAATGAGAGAAGGGGCAGTACGTGGTTCATCCTGTTAAGTGATCGACTGACGAACAGTCTGCCGTCTTTTATTTAAAATAGAATTAAAGCAAAGCAATAGCCTATATTTATCCCACTGTTGGGCACAGGTCTTCTCCAAAAGAGAGCATTACGTCATTATTCGCCGCAAGGCATTAGTGTGGTTTGGCAGATTTCTTATGGTTAATCCTCACTTGGTTAATCACCGGTTAAATTTAAATTTACAATTTCATCGTTCACAATTTGAAAAGGGATTCGATGTAACTTAACTGGAGCAGCCCGTTAAACGATTAAAGTTAACGATGTTTTCCTACCGATCGCGTGGTAAATCAGCACATAAAATTGCAACAGCAAATTTATTGGTGCCGGCACCGGGGATCGAACTCGGGTTGGTAGCTTACTATGCAACTTGAGACGACCGCCCGGACACTGAGCTACCGGGGCTTTAAAACTAAATTATTTATCAACTTATTTAGTTAATGAAAACTGTAAGTATGTTAACTTTTAGAAATAGAATGAGCGCGGGAATAAATTAAATGGAGCTTTAACAAACTTAGGAAAAAAGGCTCAAAGATTTAAGATAAGGTTTAAAAGGGTTTTCTAAAGGGTTATTAAATAAATAAGATTTGAGTATAGCAGAAAAAAAGTGTATAATTTGCCGTTTGTTACGAAGTACGTTAGATGTGATTAGTAATAACAGTATAGTAGGATATAATAGGATCAAAATTAGTGTAGTACAATTACCTAAAATAGGATATAATATGGTCTGGTTAGCTGAGTATAATTACTTTTTTTGGGCCGGTGGCAGATCGGCCCGCAGCCCTGTAGTTCTGGGCTCTCAAGAATAAGACTACGGTATCTCCTGCCTGTCGTACAAGGCGACTAAAAGGGGCCTCGGGTTCACTGGGCGACAAGGGTGGGGGCCTTTGTCGTCCGCTAAGGTGGACCCGGGAAGAAGGCGACATCGGCTGGCCCGTGTCGCCTTGCGCTGCGAGGGTACAGGGGAGGGAGTAACCTCTCCCCGGGACGTGCTCTCCTTGAGCACAGTGCAGAGGGGCTCCGGTGCGTTCCACGTGAGATCCCGGAGCCCCTCGTCATGCACCGAGGAAAGGGCCACCGGGGAGGTTTTAGTGGGTAAGAACCCCACATAACCGCCGCCTTCCCCTCAGAAGGCGGGGTATCTTTGTGAAGATTTCCTCCCCGTCAACAAAAAAAAAAGTATAATTACGTTTTATCCGTTGTTATGGCAATTCAAAGAATGAACCGTTTTTTATTTTTTAGTTATGTGTTCGTACAGGATATTCGGCCGAATATATTATATACTGTAGGTTTAACACCATGTATATCGTTGCATAATAATAATGTTAGTATTACGAATAATAATAATTATGTTACTCGTTAACAAAGCGAAAACATAGATGTTCTGATTTTACGAGCAAACAGTACGATTAAATTGTTTGCTCAAATAAAACCATGAATATACACGTCTTTGTAAGTCATTAACCGTTCTGTTTACGCGCCTTCTGAGATGACACAATATATCTAACTAAAAATGTGTAAAAATTTCACAATTACAGTTTCTCATTTATTTTTTTACTATCAATGTTGCCATAATTTATCGTGCAATGGCGCTCTAACGGGTACTTCGAATATGCTATTGTTTTAGGCGTGATTGCCATTTTGTGTACCATCGCTATTCTACAAAGAATAGTACCATTATTGCCGCTTTGAATTGTTAGCACTAGCAATAAACGCCAACTGAATTTTCGCAACGCTTAATCGTTAATAAGGGTAAATCTGCCTACCACGTAGCGGCAGTGCGAATTTGGTCGCCTGTGTTCTACGAATTCGCTTCTTACCTTAGCAGTTCGCTGGACGCTGTTCCGGGTCGTAGCAGTCGTGGCTCGATCTCAATGGAAAGAGATGACGTTTAAAGTTTGCGATGGTGCTTCAAGTGGTGACTTACGACGAATATGTTTATTCCGTTTTTTTAAACAAACAATAAACATTTAAAAAGAAACAACTAATTATGTTTTTTTACAGATTTTACTAACATTCTTGTTAAACATTCCAATTAAGCTTGTGCTATTATTAACGTAAGTTGAACGGTGGAATCAAACCTACGACCTTATGTTACCCTAAACCATTAGGCTATTGAATGTCCTGTCGCTGACAGATCCGGGTCACCCGCTCATAACGGCTGATGGCATTCGCGGAAGGTTTAGTGGGTAGGGGCTGCCCAGGCCGAGTCCCACACATCCCTCCGGGCCCACTCCAGGGTACCGGAGGATGGTCTTTAAAAGATTCCCCGCGTGAACAAAAAATAATTAGGCTATTGAAGCTTCAAGTTTGGAGGTGTAGCGGCAGATTGGCGAACGAATAGCGACGTGACGCCAAATTTAAATCCTGTGTTTGTATTTTTTAATTTTTAATTATATTTTTTAATATTTGAGTAATAGTATCTGCCATGAAGTATGAAGAGATAAAATAAATATATTTTGGAGATAGTTCTCACCTATCAAATAAGAAAGAATAACACACACTAGTATGGTATGTGAGAGTAATCATTGTAAAAGCAAAGAGATAAAAGATAAAAGAAATCACACTGTTTTATGGCTCACCGCCGTAGAAACGAAATGTTTATAACTTCAGATTGAGAGGTGGCCGAGTTCTAGAGCGTTCAACCGTTACGAGAGCAAGTATAATGGCCAGAGGGCGCTAAAGGGTCTATCGAGACTAAATACAGTGTATAATCGTGGCTTAATTACAAGCTTTTCATCATATTATTAGAAATTTTCGAGCCACTACTAAGCATTAATAATGGCTAATATCATCATGATTTCTTATATTCTACTACTATTAACTCCTGGTCGCGTCGGTTTTCTCAATGCTGAGGGTCGTGACCATGGGAACAGTCTGTTTTTGGTGATCCGTCGCCATTTTCTCTGTCTACAGCCGTGCGCAGCGCATCGCTAATTCAACAACATCAATAACCCTGCCATTCCCGGTCCCAAGCCCGGATGAAAAAAGGATGGAAAATGATAACGCAGAGTCATGGGCGGCGGTCAATTAACCCAGCCCCGGATCCTCACAGAGATCACGAAGCGGCAGCCAGTAGCCGAGAGCAATTAAATCTCCTCTAAAAGACCCCACCACAATTATATCCCATGAAAACCACCTCATGATGACTAACTAATATTATTAATTATTTTCTACATTCTAATGAGTTATCAAAGAATGATTAGTCAATGTGGTCTTATAGACAGGGCCTCGAATTCCACCAGGCAACCAACGCGTTTTCATACGTACAAAAATATAGCTAAAATTTCTGCCTATTGTCATGATAGTCAGAACCGATTTAATTGACCGATTGATATATATCTACACCTGCTAAAATAGGGTCAAAAGTATCTAAGAGCATTATTTAGTGTCCCGTTAGACAGTTAGATGGCGGATTTGGAGTGTTGCCAGGTATATATGAATGTAAGGACATGTATAACACTGTAGTATTTAATGTCTTTGGGAGTAGGTAAACAAAATACTTAGGAGTAAACTTGCCTCGGTGACACTTCTCGGCAACAGGTTAGAAGTGTGTCAAGTCGCCTATTAATATGTTATTAGTGACGCAATCACCTCGTTCTATATTTTATCTAAGCTATGCATCCTTACTATGCACCGCTAACCGCTTTAAATAGTTTATTTGCGTTTAAAGATATGAACATTATGCTTTGATAAAAATATTTATTAATTTACGAGTACATTACATGCAACAGCTCAACGATTAAGATCCATGTAATTTAAATTTAATCTCAAATATTTCTTTTTTTTTTTAATTAATGGAATGAAATGTAATAATGTGTGGTATGGCAATAATAGATGGCAAATTAAACAATAAAAAAAGATATACATAGGATAGATTTAAACAGTAGTTACAAGATAATAATGTACGTACATTCAGAAAAAAAAAGTAGGAACACAATATTAAAAAAAAAAACAGGTCAACCGTATTATATTTATATGGTTTCTATTGATTCGTATTTCTATGGATTTCGCATCAAAATATAATTTCCAAAAAAACACGACTTATCAAAAAATACCGAGTAAAGCTCGGTTATCCAGGTACTGATGTAAAAATTTAATTATATTGTAAGTACAATGTGTGTTTGATTACTAATATAAGGTAAATTGATTAAAAAATTGTAATCTCCTATCGGAATGAGAGATTTGATAGATGAGATGTTTTGAACTCGGGTTTCTAGCGTACTACGCAATTAGAGGCTACCACGGATTATATTTACAAATGTAAAAAATACTCACTGATTATATGAATCATAAATGAAGCGAAGACGACCACCCAGCCCCAACCGCCATCCGGAGGAGGCGGCAGGCTCTGCGAACCATCCCTCGAGGACTCGGGCGCGTGCATATCGTTCCCATTCTTCGAACTCTTCACGACTCCACCGTGAGACATTGTCGATTCGTTTTCAAAAACTATTATGTATTAACTCTGTTTAACTTATTCCTCAGTAAGGCAATCCGTCAATTGATATGATTTCTTATATGTTTATCTTAATATATATAATATCCTTATATAATTCGACGTATACTCTATATAGATTTGTTATTTAAATGTATATTGTCGATGAGATATAGCCGTTAATTATTATTTGTTATTGATACAAGATATTTTAAAAATCTGTACGGAAATAGAGGCACTTAGGTTTTAAAGTCTGTATTGATTATTATTTCTGTACGGAAAGGTAGAATAGGGGAAGCGCTATAGTAGATATGGAAGGGACCGTTTCATAAGATATACCGACTGACGTCGATCTTTTATTCTAATCTATTGTGGCAGACCATTGTTTTGATATCATCTGAGGTTTACGACATTTCTTCTTGTCTTTATCAGTTTCCGGAGCACGTTCATCTTCTGCATTAAAATTCCGTCTTCAAATCTGCAAAGATAAGAAAGTCATATTTATGAATAACATAACTGTAACATTTTTTATATAATAATAAAACAAGAAATAATTTTATTTTATTATTTATACAAATAATTATAAATAAAATTAGATAAATAAAAACGGTTTTCTCTTAAAAAAAACGTGGATTCAAAGTTTTTTTATTAAAGTATTATGTCACAATGTATGAGAGAGAAAAAGAATTACTAAGTAGAATTAATATGTGTAAGAGACTTCGATTTGGGCAGGCGCAGCTAAATGCCATCTCGCAGCTTTGGACTCGGTGGAGAGGCGGGCTAAGAGGCTATTTGGTGACGCAGCTGAAACCAATCTGCTCAGTCTTGAGCACAGGCGTAAGGTAGCTAGCCTTTCGGTTTTCTACAGATTGCATTTTGGAGAGTGTGTTCAGGAACTACATGATCTAATTCCCCCATCCCCTTTCCACCATCGGACTTCTAGACGCACTGCGGGATTTCATCCTTTTGTTGTGAACATCCCTCAAACCCGAACGAAGCGATTTGCTTCGTCTTTCATTCTTCGTACAGCAAAGGACTGGAATAGTTTGCCCGCGTCTGTCTTTCCTTCCGATTACAATGTGGGTATTTTCAAGAGTAGAGTGAATAGGCATTTACTAAGCTAGTGCGCCTTACCATTCAGGACTGCATTTCCACTTAACATCAGGTGGGATCGTAGTCAAGCACTTGCTTAGAAATTATAAAAAGATTTGGTTATGAATACCCGCCGAATACTACAAATTAAGCTAATACTCCGGGTTAAGGAGTATAGTTAAATCATCTTTCGTTACATAACAGGAGGTTTTAACTTTATAAATAAAAAAAGAACAATTTCTTCTTAGAAATTGTTAGACAAGAGCTTACGTAGTTTTAAGTGTTTAAAATATAATGAACCAATTTAAAATGGTTTGCATCGAGATAGAATTAACCGCGTGTTATTCTTTAGAATGTACATAAAATAAATTTTATCGTGTAATTAGATATATTGTATACAGATTTTTCATTCGTAACTAAAGTTACGAGTGTAGAAATCATGTCGAAATCGTGATAATACAATCTGGTGTTACACCTCCAGGATAAAATGTTATCAAGCGGATAAAATCTTATTGAAATCTATTGTTCTTATAGCTGCTGTTTCTAAGCAAATTCGGATATTATCGAATGTAAGAAACGTGCAGTTGATCGATCGACGTTAAAACATATCGATAGTGGAGATAACACAGTGTCGTAGTACAAGTGATTTTTTTTTATAGCGATAATGAATTTAATGTTGTCAATTCATAATATATTATATCTGAGTTAAGTTGTAAAATATGTAAGCATTTAAAAAAGACATAGAAATGGATCCGTCCATCCATAAGTTGACTTCATTGCGCTTGTCACCCTTCTAAAAACACCAACAGTTCACGTGTCGTTTGTGCCGCTGTGACGTTCATCGCTTAATAACAGTTGAAACCTTCCCTTTAAATGAGCCCAGCATGTTTTAATCGTATATGGTAAATTAGCCTCAGCTCAGAAATAAGTCTGGTGTCCTATGAGAGGCGTGTAAGCGTTGGCTCGACCAGAACTAATAAAGCCATATTTATGCTTTTTGAGGTAAATTTTGCCTTCGCTTTAGTGTTGCACGTTCTATTGACAATTCCTGAAGTTACTAACAATCACCAAATCGCGTATTCAATATTTATGTCATTAGCGTGCCATCATAGTACTTAAAGATACATTCTATTGCCAGTGGTAGTTCAACGGTGGCGGCAATAAAGCAATAATAAATTTTTAAGTACGCGACCGACCAGCTCAGCGGTACCGCCACTAATGAAATTGTTAGACAATTTAAAATGCCGGTTCAGTAAATATATTTTGAATCGTCCTTCAGATTAAAAAAGGCTATTGCAGATGAATAGCTACATGTATGCATTTAGCTATTATACATCTGAGACTCCAGTCTGCTAAACCAATTGTGTACAAAAGGTTCATTGGCATCATAGTCGTCGATGTTTGATATTTTCAAACGACTTCAAAAAGGAAGTTCTTAATTCGCCTGTATGTTTTAGTACGTCATAGCTTCCGACTAGGTGAATCGATTTTGATGATTCTTTTTATTTGAAAGCGAATGCTTCCATTGTAGTCCCGACCATTTTAAGTTTTAAATTTGCATTAAGAATGGGCACGACAAATGGGCAAATAACTCAATATCACGCCAGCCGATTTTTGGAACCGATGTACTTTAAAGCTAGTTTGATGAGAGTGTGATTAGGTTTAAATTTTTACTCGATTTGAAGTCGGTTTATGTTTTTACAAAGTATATTTACGAAATATACTTGTATGTTTTAGCCAAGTATAAATTGTTAGTAGTCGTAGTTTATTGGTACCATAGTGGATGGTTTACCAAAGCGTAACACTAGCACGACAGTCGTGTGTGTTAGTATTTGACGTATTTGTTAATGATGGAATGATAATTGATATGACTGTAATTGATTGGTTTCATAATGAAACCTCATTGAGAAATAGCAAACTCGTGGCTATGATAGGTGTTTGTGTTGATCAATTGATACCAAGTGAACCGTATGCTTTCTCTTTCAGAAATCTTTTTATCTTAAAAAAAAGTTTACATAACATTTAAAATCTATCAACCCTCAATAGAGTCTCGTGTGCTATGTCCTATAAGTCTGAGAGAATGTCTCTTTATACCTAGCTGTGGGAAATATTAAAAAGTTTACCTTACTGTTTGCAATAAAATCCGGTTTCCTATCAATGTTGGAAAAAAAAGGTTATCGATGTGTCGTGTGTCGCGAACAAGAATAACATTTATAATTATGTAGATAGAAAAGGGCAAGATGATAGAGATGTTTTAAGAGCTTACGAGAACACGGTTACATAATAGCAATTGATATATTTCTTTCAGTTCATCATGAGAATACATATTTAAGGCTTCAATAGCCTGATAGTTGAGTTACAGTCTGTGAAATATACGGTTGTAGGTTCAAACTTACGATACGACTTTTTTATGAAGTATAAACTAGTGCTTGACCTCGATCCCATCTGATGTTAAGTGGTGTTAAAGTCGAAAGATGGTACGCGTTAATTACGTAAGTGCCTATTCACTCTACTCGTGAAGGCTCCCACGTCGTACTTGGACGGAAAGACTAACGCCGGCAATTTGTTCCACTCCTTTGCTGTACGCACGATGAACGATGACTCAAATCATTCGGACGTGCGGAACATCGACTATGAAATGGTAGAGACCCGCCGAATGTCTAAACGTCCGAAGGTAGAATGAGGATGGGGGAATTAACACAGGAATTCTGTGCACATTCTCTTAAATGTAATTTGCCATTCCGTTCACTATCAGACAAGGCTATAGTGGCAATCCTTTAAGAGCAATTTTAAGCATCAAAACATGGATGTCTTTAAATTCGCGTGTAACTGAATACTTTCTACTCAAACAGTGAAAATGACTGATATACACATTTATCTCTATATATATTATCATTTATTTATTCTATGTATATAGACGTGATCTGTGCATTTATGTAATTTTATTTATCTATATAAGATTTTAAAACGCTATTTTTATCGGTGCTACCCATAGTCTGCTCTCAACCACCTAAGGTTAGAAGGAAAAAAAAGCTAAATAGCATTAAGTTCGCCTTTGTACATGTATTTTGGTGCAGTAAAGAATTTACCTATCTATCTATCCCAGAAGTGCTGGCCGCGCTATAGATGCGGACGCCTGACAGTTACGTGTATATGCGCCGTCGTCCACCATTGTTCCTACTGCCTGTCTCCAGGACTAACTTGTCCAGGAACTCTCCGCTGTCGCGCGCGGTTGGGTTTGTTAATACCATCTCACTGCACATTGATATATTTTGTTGCACAGAGTGTGTTTATCGAAGCTGCCTACAAATACGTAGAAGGTGTTTGACTCTATTATATTTATATATTATTGTCAATACCATAAATCAGCTTTTTATTTGTTTTAATTTTAATAATATATATTTAACTAAGTTTTTATAACATCATATTGGTATTATCTGTATCGGTGTTATAATTTTTGTTGATTTAAATAAATAAATCTATGTATTTATAGATTAAAAAATATTTTTTTTTGTAAATGACGCAAATTCAGTACAATAACTAATACATATTCCAATATAAACTTCCATTCGTCTTCCGAACGGAGAACATACAAAACTTATAATTTAAATATAACAAAATATAATTTCTTTATACTTCGGAGATTGTTGCACAAACAAGCAACACTAACAGAAGAGCTTTCATTAAGTGCTCATTGCGTCCAATAGTCACTAATTGTTCTTTAATCCACAAAACAATTATCCTTGAGAAGCTGTGACAAGTCGGGATGAATGACATGGCTAAAGCGGAATGTGCATTGGAGAACTACACTGTAGCTAAAAATAAACGGTAAAACGATTAAATAAAGTGATAAAGTCGGCTTAAGACGTGCTTTAGTTTGTCATAGAATCGGCCATTATAGACCCTTGTTTGATTATAAATAGACAAAATATATAAAACTAAAGTGTCTATTTGTAATATTAAATTAACTACAACTGCACGATAGCGTCCAATATGCTGTAGTGGCGTTATTCCGACACACAGCTGTGTATATTACACAGATGACTGTGACGACGCCACAGGAAGACTGGTGACAAGCATCAAAAGAAAAAATAATAGAATATAATTTAAAATGGCCATAAGAAACAGCTGTCAGTCACGGCTACGACGCGTAAACCAGAGCATTATCTAACACCGCCTTCCAAAATCAGGCATAAAAAATAAATAATAATATTAACATGAAAGCACTGTAGTAACTGTAGAGGTAACTATCTTTTTAACAAAACAAAGCAAAAAATAAAGTACATTAGAAAAGATCACGGACACAAGTCTGTGTTGCGCTTTATTGACTTTTAAAATATATATTTTAAATTAACCGCTTTTCACTATATGCATATTAAAACGGTATATATGCGGCCACTATGGTATCTTAAAAAACAAGTTAAAATTGTCCTCAACAATGGGCAGTTAAATCGATGCACTACCAATGTGTAGGTATTTATTATGAACGATAAGAGGTTAATGGTGACAATGATCGCATTCCAACTCTGGCAAATGTTGCTATATTAAAATATATTACTTAACACATGCCTATCTCGATAAACGAACTGTCAACGATTTAAGTAAACACAAATTATTTGTTTAATATTTATATATGCATACTTATCTTAGGTGAGTGTGACACAAGATAAAATTATAATTAACTGATAAATCGATGAAGTAATACACATGTATATAATTATCAAGCGTGTCACATGCTATTGATTTGATACAAGAATATTTACGAGCGAAAACAAGAACCGATTTCGAATCGAATCAAACGTGGACCGCCCTCTTTGTATTTACGTAATGATCGTAGGAATATTAAAAAAAATAATTAATCAAAACCTAACCTAATTCTCATCAAACTACTTTTCAAGAACATCCTTTACAATAAAAGTGAATCATCGAAATCGATTGCTGTGAGATTGAATTATTTGTTCATTTGTGGCGCACATATACTAACATACATGATATAAACTTATTATGACTTATTAACTTACTATTAAGACTTATATGGTTTTCTCATGGATGTCATAGGCAGAATTGGACAGACCATATGGGAAGCACGAGATTTCAAATGCAAAAAGAATCATCCAAATCGGTTTATTCAATCCAAAGTTATGAAGTAACAAACATAAAAAAAAACACAGACGAATTGAGAACGTCCTCCTTTTTTGAAGTCGGTTAAAAATTGAAAAATTGCTAAATCAATGCGGACTGGATTGTCGATTGTCCATTATATTAGAAAACTGTAGTGAAAAGTTGAGTTTAGATAATGCCTTTGCATGTTTATTTACGTTGTTTAATTTTATTTATTCGTAAACGTTGTGAGTCAGCGGGTGTCAAATATTGCCAATATAGTGAATTGCAATGTAATGCCGACGTAGTGTGAGCCAAACAATGCTTTTTGTTTCATTCAAATTCTGTAACTGGCTGGAAAACAATGTTTATTATACTTTTTTTTACACTACCCTCTGTCTTAAACCAATTGCATTGTATTAATTACAAATACTTGATTTTTTATTCAATAAATATAGGCTTGTATAAAGCAAATGTCAAAGATCTGGCGCCAAAAATAACATTTGGCTCCGAATGCAACAGTGTTTACGCATTTCGTACACAAAACAATTTAATAAATAAATAAAACTTACATTTTTTTACACGTTTTTTCGCTCTCATAGACGATATATTATAATTAAGTAGTGAGAATGGCACGGATAATTATCACTGTTAAGTATTTAATGGTACGACACTGACAGGAACGCAGTGCGGAGTGAAATACAACACTGCACACGTACAACCGCGCGCGTGTCCTCTCTGCCACTGACAGCGAAATAGCGGATAAGCGAGAAAACAAACGACGTACGGGCGAAAAATACAATTGCGAACATAGTCGCTGCGGAAATACATAAAGGCCATTGTGCGTTATTATTTATAAACAAAAATAATTTATTTGGCAACACCTGATAGAAATTGGACTCATAGACTCTTTTCTCAATTTTCTACTTTTGTTCAATTCAGTAATCGTTTACCTCCCAAAGTGGTTCAAGTGGATCCCCAAGGATTCTGGGAGTCACAAGGGACTGGGGTCTATCTATCAGTAGGTAGATAACGTATTAAGAAGCTGAGCGACTGTTAATTGAAAATATGAATATGGAATACGTAAGTCCATATTCATATCATATTGAGTACAGCGAGTTTTGGGAATATGGTAGAAATGTATAGAATAGAATAGAATTTTTTATTTGCAAAACACGGAATTTATCTTTGAAAATATTCTTTCAAGTCATAAATGCAGTGGTAGGTGAGAAAGGAAGTCCGCGATCGTCTGGTTTAAAGTTACTAATTATCGTTGGTTTTTCTAAAAAGCTCCGTTTTTCTCCAGTCGATATACCATTATTGGTACCATAGATAAGTTTAGCATGATACCTTTAGTATCTGCAAATTGGCCCTTACATAAAATATTTATCTTAAAACCAATTTAATATTCTCAATTAAATTTCCTCTGAAAACTTTTAGGTATAAGAAGAAAAATCGTATTTATTTTTCCGGTGAAAATTTTTCCCATTTAACTTTTTCCAAACATGTACAATACTGAAGTATATTTTAATGGATCCTCTGTAGGTAAGTTACCGGATGTTTACCCGCACTTCAGGCTAGACAGAAGCGAGGCGGCGTCTTTGCCTGTGTACTCCCTTCTCACACAGTCATCTTTTCATGAATTTGCAAAGTAAAAGGATTGTCTATATGTATGTTTGCATCTACAATAGTTGTTGAAAAACCTTTTGAAAAGCCTTTTAACAAAACCACAGTGGGTAAAGATTGCAATTTTTATCTGCTGTGATATGGGGTGAGCCCATCGACGCATTTTTAGCATTTGTATGAGCAAGCTAGGATTTAAATGCCGACGATTCTGTTTTGCTTTGTCTTTATGGTATTTTCCTTTAATAAATATAGGCTATATTTTATGTAAAGAAATAAAATAAATAAATAAAAAGTTAAAAATGTGAGAGTCCTGAGCTCACAAAATTTCTTTATTTGTATTGATGTGAAGTAACCAAAATGTCTGTTCATTTGAGCAATGAATGCTCTTTGTTTTATAATTACGTCAAGGATCCGAGAATTCAACCAAAATAGTGACAAAGAAACAGCGATAGCTTGGATCAAACGTTGGTGATCCAATGTTTGATCCAAGTGATGGTGGTAAAATAATGTCGCCATTATATACATATTATTTATGTAGTAATCTATAATTGTAGGTTATAGTTAGGGCGATTGCAGAAAACAAAGAATTGCTCGGAAGTCGCCGGAAGTTATCTACTGTCAAGGAGGTGATAAGAGTGAATGATAATATATGCAATAAGACTTCATTGCATACCTAGTCCTAGTTGATGATTTGGCCGCATTTCCTTCATTTATTATAGTTTATTTTCGTGATAATTTAAAGAAAAATATCTCATACGATTTCGTGATAATTTAAAGAAAAATATCTCATACGACTGGATCTTAATGAAATTGTCAGAGGCAAGGGAAATTGTCTGAACCTACTTTTAACATAAAGTTTTTGAATGTAGAAATTTATTGCTGTATCTTTGCTCAAACCAACATTAAATATCATAGCACACTAGCATACCCAGCCCGCTTCGCTTATTTTATTTAAACAATAAACTTACATAATTAAATATTTAATTTAACTCTCACAATATTACATTATTCGTTCTCTTCTCTAACGGTTGAAGATCATTACCTACACCCATGTACATATCAGTAAATAGAATAGCATTCTTATCATTTAAACAAAGACATATCGGTTTCAAGTTAATGTCAGAAATAAAATTATTACGTATAGCTTGTTAGACAGTTTAAAAAAAGGAGTGCTCCGATCGCTACCAAACTTCACAGAATTACTCACCAGTTCAATCTGAAGATTCTCTGAAAGTTTCATTGAAATTAGTGCAGCCGTTTCGGAGCCTATATCGAACAAAACCACATACTTTCTCTTTTATGTATATAGACTGCTCTTCGCCAGGAAGTGTTTGATACCGTTCGGGATTTGCTCAACGATCTTTTAGTTCTAATGTGGTTCACTATAAGTGACATGCTTTCTGACGATTTTTTATATAATGGTAAATGTTATCCGAAACCTAGGGGCAGAGTTGATCATATATGGTAGGATTACAAATTGTGTGAAAGGATAAGAAATTGTATAAAAAGTCTTCCTTAATATATAGCCGGAAGATAAAGACGTTACCTAACTGAAATAAATTGTGCATAATAAACTATTAAATATCGTTAAAATAAAATTAAATATTATTTATTATTTTATATAATTTATTTCATTAAAAACATAAACTAAAAAGGATATTCAAACCTTCTTAACCGACCCTTTATTTTTGCTCACGAGTGTATTTCAAATTTGGTGAGATAATATGAATAAATGATTTATAAAATCCATATGACTTGAGAATAGGGTCTTGTCTTCTTCGTCTAATTTTATGTATCTTTGTTAGTATTTATAAATAATTTGGTTTATTGCTTGCAATAATGACTTCACTTATTTCCTTGATTATTTTAAAAAGATTCATTGTCTATGCTAATAAAAAATAAATTGAGTAATGTATTTTTTACTTTTCGTGATTATTTCCGCATTTTTTGTGCGAAATGTTGGCCTCAGGTAATCGTAATTTTTTTGTTGTTCGAGAATAGCGAATCAATACTATCCAGGATTTTTAAATATAAAAACTCTAGCAGTATCGAGTCTTCGCTTGTGAAACAAGTCCCATTGGTACCCTTGGTACATACGCCTAGCATGAGAAGTACTCTTTTCCATTGCTTGGTAATTAGCAAATATGATTTTTAAATTATCATGATAAATTTTATTACTCTCGACTCATAAATATATGTACTCTTCAGTAAATTTATTTATTCTTGTTAGAGTCAAACGGTCATATGTCATACGGAGCAGCGTTTATTCGTATTCGATTGGTTGCCTTATTACAAGTGTTATTGGCCGTTAGTGGTCTTTAAACACGAACTGGGTTACAGGGCTACTGTTTATCGGTAACCCACATACCGAATGAATAATTCGTATGTATAATATCGATGTTCACAGTACTTCACTTTACTGTTTTTTAAAACGAAATAATAATGACATCAAAAAGGATAACATTATCAATTCGTCTTTTATATTTGATGTGTGTACACTCATAGCGTCGTCATTTATAAACCGATTTTTTATTTTTTTTTGCTTCCATAGGTGTGGTTTCAATTTTCTCCACTGTGGGTGTGGTCTATGAAACTTAAGATAGTTGGTTTTGAACCTGTATTAACCTGAACTATCACAGAATAGTTAAAGATAATGATAAAGAATTTTGTAAATATTTGTGAAAGAAGAACTTATGTAAAAAAAAAAATATGAATATTTAACAGTTGTAGGGTCACTGAGCGGAGTCAGCTATTGCATCGGGGAAGTACAATGACCTCGCAGAAAACCCGCGTGCAATAGAGGTATAATTATATTTGTGCGTGTAGCCTGGTGAGTGAAGTCTCTCCTTCCCTTCCTTCTGCTGTAAAAGATAATAAAAATCATAGTCACTAGCCTGTCAACCGTCAGAACAACGATGTCAGTGATTTTCTATACTGGACGGATCTGATACATTAACATTTTATTTCCCAACGATTCAAAGGTTTTCCTCTCATCGTGATCACGATGAAGCGAGACGATAAAAAGCAGCTTATGCACTGACAACAAATAAAGAAATATATAAATTAGAGTTGAGCTTCCTCCACCTATTTGTAGGCAGCTTCGATAAAGACCGAGTGTAACAAAATATATCTATGTCGAGTGAGATGGTAATAACAAACACAACATCGAGACACATCGAGAAACATGACATCGGAGAGGTCCTGAAAACAGGCAATGACGTTATGGCGTTAAAAGAATTATGCACGAGATCAGTGTGACAAGACCATTGCTGTATCATAGGGCAGGCTTTCGTTATTATTTTAATTATTAATTTAAACGTAGTAATACCTCTACTTGACGTAGATGCTGTCACATACAATACATATTTAATTGAATGGAGTCGAACTGAGAATAATAATAGCCAATGCGTTCACATGATCGACCTTCAATTTAAGACAGCAAAGATTTGGAACGCATGAAGCGTTAAATATCGAGGTGAACGTTATCATTATACTCCCACGCTCTGATTTTAATGTTTTCTTTGTGTTGCTACATGTGTATGGCGCGTGGTTCGCATGTTTAAAATATAAAATTAAAAAAAAACATTTTTTGATTACTGAAGTAGAGTATCTCGGCCAATTAGTAAGTCATAATCTAAAGTCATGTTCTTTGATTTTGTTAACTGGTTACTTTATCAAACATGGATATTTTGCCGACTCCGTGACATAAAGGTCAGAGTATAATTTTATATCGAGGAAGAAAATGTGTGGGCGTGTTTGTGCATCTGTGTGGCCATTACCAACTAATATATATATTTAGTTATAACTGCCGCGGAGTGAATAACAATATACACTCCGCGGCAGTCGGTTAAGTGGTCGACTAACATTCTAAGGTGTGGAGGTTCTAATCTCAGCTGACTTGTACCAATAAGTTTTCCGTTCATTTTTAAGAAGAAGAAAAAATTATATACTAAAATTTGTGTCCAGTAAATGGCGCTAGGCTGATTAAATGACTCCAGAGTTTAATTTTTTACGTAGTGATTGCCCAATATAGATATGAAAGTAGTTAATTTTCATATCACTTTCCAAATAAGACGTAAATCATACGTACATACACAGTTACACTCCTTGAAGTACTATACAGAGACTTCGGGATTCAATGTACAACGATCCATCATCTACGTACATAAAATATACAAATATATATTAAATGATATTTATTCATTTATTCTCTATTTGCAATGGTAAAATAGTACAAAAACGCGGGCTTGATGACAAAAGAAAGAAGAAGAAAGAACGGCAATAGCCTAATGGCTTAGGGTACTGTCTGCAAATTGCATGTTCGTAGGTTCGAATTCGTAATTCGACTACTGGCGTGAACCATCTCGTAATATTTGAGAATTTCTTCATTCTTTCTTTTCAAAGAAGGCATTCTCTGCCAGTCTAACTTGGGGAAGACAGAAAGGGTACAGACAAAATAACGGGTGCAAGGTAAATGAGAAAATAACAAATAAAAGTATAAAATTAATAAATATTAAAATATATAAAAGAAAAATTTCAAAATCCGAATTGATGTTCTGACAATACCAAGAGACGAAGGAAAAGACGAGGTAAGATTTGAAAATATGAACAAACAAAAATTATTGCTAGAACTAAAAATAACAAACCGTTCTGTTGGATTTCCAAAAATATTCGAATCCTTCAAAGGATTCTCTGATGTAATTCGTCCTCATTTGTATGGTCATTTGTAGAAAGGATCGCACGGCGGGCTAAGGCCGACCGGTCAGTATATGTTCTGTCGATAACGCGGACAAGGTTGCGCCAATGGATGCATATCAAGTATTTATTCAAGAGAAATCGGCGCACAGAATCCCTTATTAAACACATTTTCTTTTCATATACAAGAATAACATTTCTTAATATAGCTCAATTCTTTGAATTTGTCGTCATAATAACGAAGTGTTTTGTGAAAACAGTAAATCAAGTATATTTCCAAGTAAAAACTAAAACCGACTTCAAATCGAATCACACATTAAACACTATTACGCGCGGTCGCCCCCTTTGTATGTCCGAATTATCGTAAGAGCATTACAAAGTCAAAATTAATCAAAACCTAATCAAATCTTTATCAAACTACTCTTAAAGTACATCCTTTTCAATAAAACATGAATCACCAAAATCCGTTGTCGTGATATTTGAGTTATTCGTCCATTTGTGGCGCATATAATTGATGTAAATTTAAGACTTGTATGGTTGTCTCATGAATCATCAGAATTGGACCAAATTTAAATGGGATCAATAGGATCACTAGAAGCATCAGCTTTTAAATAAAAAAACAATCAAAGTACAGACGAATAAAGAACCTACTCCTTTTAAAGTCGGTTGAAAATAGATAATGTTGGGAACTACGAGAAAAATATCTTGGAAATTCTCGATTACCAAATCATTCAAGGATAGTGTAAATCGATCTTCTATCAGTATCAATTTTCGATATTGTTTTTTTATTCAGAGGATAAGAGGTTTGGGGTTCAATCCTCAACCTATTTATAATGAGAGTTTACGTTTTTTGTCACGTACATTGATAGCCTATTGCCTAAGCGGTCCGATTAAAATCCGCGATTACTCACCACCTGTCACATAAGGGACCTTAATAAGTTTGCTGCTTATCTTGCTTAAAGGATGTGAATATATTTATATTAAAGTTACTTAAACATCAAAGCAAATCGAAATCAAACTTAATCAGAACCAAACTTTCATCAAATTACTCTTAAAGTACATCCTTTCGAAAAAAAATGAATCATCAAAATCCGTTGGCGTGATATTGATCTATTCGTCCATTTGTGGTACACATACTTGATGCTAAATTAAGACATGGTTCCCTCATGGATCCCATTGTCAGAATTGGTTTAAATTTAAATGGGACCATCAACACTAGCTTTTGAAAAGAAAAAGAATTATCAACTTAATTTTTAACACATAAAAAAATACAGACGAATTCAGAACCTCCTCCTTTTAAAGTCGGTTGAAAAGATAACATTCTTTCCTTTTGCACATATATTTTTTAAATTACGGAACGTATTATTTACCACACACGTTTTTGTAACATAAGGAAAATTATAAAAAACAATAATTTTCATCTGCATGTAACATTCATAGCGAGTGGTATTTCGCTTATGTAACCTTGGCCGTGCAAAGACGGCTTCTTTAATTCACCAATTGAGATCTTGAATTAAGAATCTGCGCCCTGCGTATAGTCAGATTCATTTAATCTGATTATCTAACTTCCGCTTCTCGTAGAGCACTAACGTGTACTATAAATAACATATACCATATAACATTGTATCATACGTATATTTTATGGATATAAAATTGTATCTGTTTTTAATATTAACATAACCGCTTTTTTGTCCGCCTGTTTGTTCTGGCTAATCTATGAATGATGATGATGTCGGCCATGATTAGGACACTTCATTCAGGTAGCAGGCTTAGGTTTTCTGCCCTCTCGTGTCCTCTTTGGTGGCTGGCATACCCGAGCTTAATTATCTATGGAATAGCTGTATTGATTAACGGGACTTTCACTGGCAGATAGCTAATGTAAAAAGGAGTTGGAAAAAAATAATAAATAGTTTTAATCGCGAGATATCGAATATTTTACGATTATCTAGATTCTAGATACCCTATAGTTGTGAAATCGGATAATGTTTGAATCAAATCGAATTCAAACATATAAGCATTGTTTTATTCAGATAATAAGCCCATAAAAAGGTAATACAGAAGGCTCCTAGAGAAGATATAAGAATATATGTCTTTCATAAATAACCCCATTTGCAGAGCATCGTGCATCATACATTGCACATGCGTGACTACATCATAAGCAATTACTATTATTATCCTGTAGAGGCATTAACATAACAATGTATTGGCGCAAGGATAGTTCTTCAATAATCGGCCTTTAATTTTTTTTTAAATAGATTTCTTAAATAGACCTTTGAATATAGAATTAATAGGATAGGCATCATTTGTAAAATTCGCCATTAGGCATGATAATCATGGTCCAGCACTATTAAACGAATCACCTCGCTTGAAACTCGTAGGATGATGATGGATGTTTTGTTTTTTAAAAAACTAATATCAGGTACACTAGACTGCCCTGATCTGTTGTCTAAAGTACAGTTTAACGTTCCCAACACGACACACGACTAGACGACAAAGACTTAAAAATATTAAGCTCCTCCTAAAACCTATACATAGAATTAATCTGAAAGCACACTGTCCTTTGTACCGGATGTACTCTGTTTATAGGGATTTCATTGATTTAGCGGTACCGTCTGTAAATAGAATAAAAAAATTATTTGTTCCACCAAAATAATATAAATATGTAACTAACCTAGGCCTTAAAATGTAACGTTTTATTCTTTTTCTACTTTTTAAAACAAAATCATAACTATTTATTTCATTTGTTAGTAAAATTTTCATTTTAGAAATTAGTTAAGTAGTGTTGTCTACGTTGTATGTATTTGTGAATGCTGTGTTTTCCTATAATTAGTAAGGCAACTCAAAGGATAGACGCTCTGGAGATGTGACGTTGGAGAAAGATACTCGGGGTTTCGTGGACCGAATTCAGAATAAATGCCTCCATCCTTGAAGAGCTGGGTATCAACGAGCGTCTATCTACTCAAGTACGTCGGCGAATACTCAAGTTCTTTGGGCATGTAAGCCGTCGTGGAAACGATTGTTTAGAGTGTCTTGTCGTGCAGGGCAAAGTAGAGGGAAGCAGACCACGAGGTAGATCGACAATGCGAAGGTTAGATCAGGTGCGGAGTATGGTGGGTGCTCCCCTCCACGAATGTGCCCGGTGCTCCGACCAGCAGGCGGAGGTGGCTAGACGTCGTGCGACGGGTGCTGTCTGCTGCCCAACCCACGGGATCATGATGACCACGACCACTCTGACAAAAGTGAAGCGACCAAGAAGAAGAAGAAGTAAGGCAATTACAAAGTAAAATTGTACTTACTGTTGGAAAACCTTATTAAATAAATTAAAAAAGAATATATACACATACAATATTATATATTCATTTTAATAGATAGATAACATATATATAAATATTTTATTTACTTAGATAAATATGTGCGAAGAGTATATGATACGTGATGTTATAAAAAAGAAAAGCGAGAGGTATAACCGTCCGTCTCCCGCTCTCAGCTGCAGGTTTGCAACCAAAGTTGTTGTTAAAAACCAGCGTAGCTGTATATTGTAATAGCGAACAAAGCTATTTTCATCGGGAGAATATTCACACGATTTAGCAGCGTACGACGAAACATATTACGTCTCAATTTTAACAGGGTTGTCTATATTAATGTTTTTGACTTGTGAAGTCTACGAATGCGCACCAGGATCGCGTGGCAGACTATCCCTTATTCTCTCTTTACAGAGAAGGCTTGTGCCCAACACTGGGACATTTATACATTATATAGGCTGTAACATTAACTTATGAATATTCGGCCCTAATGAGTTTCTATGAAATTATAAATATTTTTAAAACATAGTAATTTCTGTCTAAATATATATAATTGATGTGTATAAAGTTCATTTTATTGATCATAAATTCCTTTAAAAGGTTCTTTGATAAAACTCAATTCGATGATACAAAATTTTACAGCTACAGTGTTTTCTTCCCCCCGTAAATTATACTCGTTAAAAGCTTTTCTTTGAAATTAAATAAATCAACCCTCGGCTTCTGAACAAGTTCCCGGAAACATGAATTAATATCGGACATCTGAAACCTACGTATTTATAAAATCACTTTCAAGACGCTTATATATTGGCGTTTTTGATATCTTCGGGGATTTACATATTAGACTCGGAAGATCATATTAGAAGTGATCCATAGATGGACGAAAGTAACCGCTGGTCTATTGTTACGGATACGATATCGTAGTATATGGTTCGCGGGTAGCACTGCTTATATCGTATATCTTCTATCTTAAATCTTTCGTGTTATTGCCCAATTTCCGAGAGTCAATAGGCACGTTTATTACTAATCTAGTATTAAGTTTACTAAACTAATGCGCTTTATGCATTTCCATTTAAAATCAGGTGGAATCATAGGCAAGCA
Organism: Meandrusa payeni; assembly: GCA_029286785.1. Lineage (NCBI taxonomy): Eukaryota > Metazoa > Arthropoda > Insecta > Lepidoptera > Papilionidae > Meandrusa > Meandrusa payeni. The sequence goes on along the minus strand of JAGSMX010000012.1, from coordinate 4,680,712 downwards.
CTTGGTTAGAAAGCATGTAAGAAAAAATCACGTTTTCATAGAGTTAAAGTTACAGCCTTTATATATGTCCCACTGCTTGGCACAGGCCTTCTCTGTAAAGAGAGCATAAGAGCGTAGTCCGCCACGGGGTCTTAGTGCGGATTGACCGACTTCTCATGTCTTATAATTTTTTTTCTAGGACACGTAGGTGCCGGCACCAACAAATTTATTGTTGCCGGCACCGGCGATTGAACACGGGATGCTAGCATACTACGCAACTTGAGGCGACCGCCCGGACACTAAGCCACCACGGCTCTCACACACATTCACTTACTTTCTAAAGTTTATGCATTACCACACTTCGTCACATAACTCTTAAAGGCTGATGAAAAGGGGTCAGTTTTTCTAAATACTAAATTGGGTTAAAAGATCGTAACAGCTTATTTTATCGAAACTAACGTAATGTAAACATTACGGTAACGGTTGTGATGATGGGCTACTGTATTTTCATGAATAATCAAGTAATTCAGTCTAGTTGTACAACCCTGTGAGGTTTATAGTCACAGCGGTAACGTGATTATGAGCGGCTGATTGGTCTCAGCTCACTGAGAGACCTGACTCGGGAAAATTGTTCACTGAATTTAAAAGCAATTTATAAGCACTCTATAAAGATTTCTTTAACATATTGTTTTGCAACTATTTATTGTTATTCAATGATATTTGATATCCACGCGTTTAAATGAACGTTGGTGATCTGACCTAGTTCAGGCTAACTTTTGAAAACATTGTTCGTAATACGAAGTTGAGATTCTATCTAGAAGTAATTGATGGTTACGTAGGCGTCTTTTCCTAATGCCTTTTGTCATATACGATCCTTTGCTTTCCTCATACAACTAACTTTCAGCAATCTCTATTAGGTCGCCTACATCTGGAGGGTAGTAAATTTCCAATTATCTGGAGTGACTATGCTACACTCAACAGAGGTGTCTGACCTGTAGCCGTTATTACTGATGTGTCAAATCTGTCAAAGATCTAAAATGTATTGTGACAAAACCATTTTAAAAGTAGGTAAGCTATTTTTACTTTTATTGATGTGTATAGGATATGAAAGTGTATCTGTAACATCGGTTTCAAATCACCGCTAACGATATATTATATTACGAAGTATTATTCAGAATATAGACATATATTTTAAATAATTCTTCAGAATCACTCGAGAAATACTATACTACACGTCAAACATAGATCTAAAATGTAAGAAGACGCATCTGCAACAGGTCACATCAATAATTTTCAATAGCAGCCCTGTAGATGAGGAAGATTGCAAAGAACTTGGTCAGCAACAATTCACACATTATTTAACACAACAGAAGACCGTAACGTTAAACTTTGGAACAAAAATAACATATTTTTACCAGGCGGTAGAGTTTTCTTTACAATGTAAATTTTACATTAGTTTGATTTTAAACTCTGTACATGTTAGTCCAACGAACACTTTTCGTGTAACAAATTATAACATGTACGCTTGATGGTTCTATATAATTTAATTAAAAGTTTAATAAATCATCGCAAATATACACCATAATTTACCAAGCAAAAGAAATATTTAGGTAATTACAAGACTAGAATAAAAACACGATGTTAATTGCTTGCCGTATTCTAGCCGTATAAAAAATAATTACAATAATAATTATCATGTAAATATTCTAGATAAATCTGCCATTATAATTTCGGGCTTAAGCGTGAGTAAAGACTATAAAATTATGCTAAAATATATATCTTAACAACTCGGGTGACATAAAAATTATTTTAAGCTACAACCTGAAGATATAAATAGTGTACAGACTTTAAAATTCTCACAACACGTGCACGTAGAGTGATTTGGTAGATGTGTAAATTAGAGAATTTATATTGAAATGGAAAAATAAACAAGTCTAAACAAGTAGAGCTCGAAAAACTAAATACAATATTTCAATTTCAAATTATAGTCCTTTTTAATTATTATTATAGAAATATAAATATGTTATATACTTTTTATCTATATTATTGTTTAAACAATACGTATAAGGTGTTGAATAGTCTAATTTAGTTACAACGTAAACGTATTGCTTACGGATTCATTCAAACAGGTGTTTTCTGTAAATATAACTAAACGAGTTAATAGTTATATAATTAAAACTTACCGCATTTAAAGCTGAATTGTAAATAATTTTCTCGCGTTATTACAACGAATTTTATGGGGTTGAAATCACTAAATCAATAAACAGATTTCTTTTAAATTTAGTTAGGTTATCTTTCTATGTATGATTTTAGAATTTATTGTTATTTTTTTTATATAAATACTTGTAATATTTATTTATGTTATAAGTGTAAGGGACAGGCAGATATAGGTTATGTGTAAACAAGACACAGGAGCGCACAGCGCGTTGGGCAGCCGACGGCGGGCGACTAAGTGAACGAAGGCGGGCGGCCGGAGTCATAGACCCATTGCGTACCATGCAGTCACGTTCCTTGAGGTGCCCCGTCTCACCTATTTACGATTAATCTACAAGTACGAATGAAACAGCACTATGAGAATTCATTTTACTGCCATGACCAGACATGAGACTCGGGCACGTGTATATTATCCACGTACAATTCTGTATCCACGTTAAACACCCTTTGATATGTAAATCGTCTAATAATAATAAGTTTACTTTCCACGCGGCATAGCGCATGTTTTTCTAAAGTTCAATTTAATTTGAAAATATTTACGTAGTACCACATATAAAGTTAGTTAAAATCATTGATTTTATATAATCATTAATTTACATAAAATAACAACCACTAATATCGTTACAAAGCTTTTTAAAACAGAACAAATTATTGTACTTACCAGTGATTGATGACAGCAGTAACGTGACCGAAATATAGTATATTCTGATTTTTCATTAGGCGTAATTATGACAGCTGTCATTATTTGACAATTCAGATATCATAAACCTTTTCTGCTTTGCATTTTTTAAATATAAAACAACAAAAAATACAAAACAATTAGATCAAGTAACCTACATATACTGTATTTATATGACATAATAAATAGACTTCGTTTTGTGCAATGCACGCTGACTAGAATTAAAATTTGAATTGTTAATCAATACATTTGATTTGAATTTGAAAATTGCAATCAATAATTATTAATGATAAGATATTATTAATAAGATATTATTAATGTTGTCAACGGAGATTGAACTCGGTTCGCCAGTATACTACGACCGATGTTACTTGAGGCCAGCGTCCGGCCACTGAGCTACCATGTCACTATATCTGGTATTTGTAACATTCTTAATTATTGAAGATATATAATAAATTCCTTCTCCTAGCATTATTTCTTCTTTTCCTTTCTAGTCGTCCCTTTCCATATTTTTCATAATTTTAAAAGTGGTGGAAGAGTTTATTTTAAGGAAATTATGTAAAACGAGCTGTGGTAGCTCAGTGTCCGGGCGGTCGCCTCAAGTTGCATAGTACACTAGCAACCCGAGTTCTAATAAATTTGTTGTTGCAATTTCATGTGCTGATTTACCACGCTATCGGCGGCTAAGACATGTGAAGTCTGCCAATCCGCACTAGGGCCGCGTGGCGGACTTTGTCCATATACTCTCATTACAGAGAAGGCCTGTGCCTAACAGTGGGATATATATAAAGGCTGTATTTTTAACTTTAACTGTTTAACTGTAAAACGAATATCGTTTGAAATATCTAACAACACAAATTCTTAATCGTGTATTTTACGAAACATAAAATTTACATTCCACTAGTAATTAGGTGCGGACGTACGCAGTTAAGTGATTGGTAAAGAATGTGTAGGCATGTTTCTGTATTACTTTTCATTGTGTTTAAATTTGTTTCCGCTCACCTTAAGGACATGGGCGAAGTGACTAAAAACTGGACTGCTGTGTTCGGCGAGCTTGAAGATCGTATAGTTGGTGGTGAACCGACGGACTTGAAGCGGTATCCATTCAATGTCCAGTTCTTCAACTACGGTGGATTGTGTGGTGGCACCATCCTCACCAGCAAGACTGTGTTAACAGCAGCGCACTGTTTTAATTACAATCGTAACATCGCCGAAATGACTGTGTTATCCAGTGCGTTAATTTTTATTATACATTATTTATATATTTATGAATGATATTTTTCAAGATATATCCAAAACTACTTACAATTGTATGTCGAAGTTAACTTCTGATGGTGAATCCTGAAAATTTAATAAAAATATCTTAAACATGTGATAGCAAATTGTGTAACATAAGTTCAAATGTTCAATTCTACTTTTAACAATAATAAATAACCTCAAAAAACGGGGTTAGAGAACATGTAGTTGATGTGAAACGTCGCTCTCAGAAGAAGAAAGTATAAAAAAATTGGAAGCTGTCGGTAGAAGTGAAAATTTAAAACTTAGTTTTCAAATTTGACATTTCATAATGTTTAATTGAAAATTATTAACGTTAATCGGATTTTCATATCTACTGACACCCTGAGCAATAATTACAGACGTGTTTATATGTTTATTTATTATTCAGATATATTACGGGCTGTACAAGATCTTGACAAAATGTAAATACAACATTGGCAGATCGGTGACATGGACCCTTGATAAGATTCCTTACCCAAAGCTGGTCAACGCGGCTGTAGACGTTTTCTCTTTAAAAATAGAGTCCACTTCTGTCGGAGATTGATGTTGCACCACACTCGTCTATCTAAATTAATTGTACAGCACAAACTAAAATGTTGGAAAGGTGAACAAAACACAAAGATTGAGACAAAAAGTCAATTCAAGTTCAAGTCAATTTAACGTTTGAATAACTTTGGTGAGAAAGTACCGTTGACGATATGATGTCTAAGCTACATCATGTCGTCCAGATTTTTCATTCACAGAACCCGTTATTCTCTAAAAAATATCCCACGTTTGTTACTTGTGACGACAAATAACCTTAAAATATGACGCGATGACATAACTTCTTCACTGATAACATAATTTATGACTTAAGAGAGTTTTGTTTGAATGTTTTAACTGTAATATGTAGTTTTTAGATGTAATATGTATATATTATTATGAAAACGCTAGTTATATAACAGACCTTAAATTTCAGATTCACGTTTTATTTTCGATCCCCAAGCAGAGACACACGAAGTATGGGATTTCAATATACACGAACATTATAACGAAAGTGTTGTTTTTTCGAATGATATAGCCATCATACTCGTTCACAATCAATTCAAGTTTGATAGCACCGTGAAAAAGGCCATCTTATGTGATGACAATAAATGGATGAACGAGAAAGAAGTTTTCGAAGCCTCTGGTTGGGGTGAAATAAAGGTAAAATTATTTAGTGAAGCTAGCTGATAGGGCCTAGTTGTGTGAAAGTTTTTAAATAATAATTTCCCAGCTCGACGGTAAGGCGCACTAGCTCAGAGAATATCGGAGGGAAGATTTTTCGGGCTTTTAGCGGACAGGTGTTTCAATCCTTTGCTATACAACAATGAAAGACAAAGAAAAGCAACAAGGTCCGAGGGATATCCACAATGGTATGGATGGTCGACGGTAAAAATGTGTTGGGGAATTAGATCATGTAACTCTTGCGAAAACTCTGTGCGTGATCGGTGCTTACGTACCTACTGTACTTTGAATTACGAGAAATTTACATATATAGGTTGATTTGTTTTAAATTAAACATTTCTTAGTACAAGGGCCAGACGTCGAAGAATGGATTGATGCGGACAGAACTGCGTTTTGTATCGAGGAAGAATTGCATGATGCAAAATAGGGCTGTCCTGGGGCCAGATACGTTTTGTTTGTTTGGCGACGGCGTTAGAGACACATGTCAGGGTGATTCCGGTGGAGCAATAGTATGGAAAAAGTAAGATCTATAGACTTTTCTATGAATGTATGTGTACTAAATGTTTATTAACGTAAATAATCAAGCAGCGTAAGATCTCGTACTTAGGCCATATCTTGCGACACGATAGGTATTGCCTGCTGCAATTGATTGTAATGGGAAAAATAGAAGGAAAAAGAGGGGTGGGAAGAAGGAAAAAGTCATTGCCAAGGAACATCAGGGAATGGACTGGAATAAAAACAGTCGAAACACTATTCCGCTTAGCCATGAATTAGGAGAAGTTTAGAAGACTGACTTCAGTGACGGAGAGGGACATGCATAATAAATATAATAATCTAAAAATAAATGTGGACAGAAATTGCTGTCCACTTCTAATCAAGGGTATTTTTTCACCACTCACATGTTGGCAATAAATCCATCGCCATACAGTGGGCACATATTTTATTAAGTATACTTAATTTCAATACACTGAGAAACGGAAAGCTGTTGCTTCAAGTAAAGCCGTACAGTCGATCGCTTAAGCATATTTATATACAGGAAAAGGGGAAGAGGCGCTAACTGCACGCGTGATTTTAAGTGATCGCAGCTCATAAACATACAAAATGCACCTGAGATGGGGATTTCTTTTATTTTTTTTTAAAGATTGATAGCAATTTTTTTCATTAATATTACCAACATTCTTGTTAACCATTCCAACTAAGCTTGTGCTAGAAGTGGTTTACGTGCAGCCCTGTAGTTTTGGGCTCTTAAGAAAAGACTACGGTATCCCCTGCCTGTCGTAGAAGGCGACTAAAGGGGCCTCGGGTTCACTGGGCGACAAGGGTGGGGGCCTTTGTCGTCCGCTAAAGTGGACCCGGGAAGAAGGCGACATCGGCTGGCCCGTGTAGCCTTGCACTGCGAGGGCACAGAAGGGGAGGGATTAACCTCCCCAGGACGTACTCTCCTTAGAGCACAGTACAGAGCCGGTGCGTTCCGCTGCAGATCCCGGTGCCCCTCGTCATGCACCGAGGAAAGGGCCACCGGGGAAGTTTTAGTGGGTAAAACCCGACATAACCGCCGCCTTCTCCCCAGAAGTCGGGGTATCTTTTGAAGATTTCCTCCCCGTTAACAAAAAAAGAAGTTCACGTCAATAGTCGAATGATGGATTCGAACCTAAGACCTTATGATTCACATACCGTACCCTAAGCCATCTATTGAAGGCTATTGACGCTTCATAGATTGCCGAACTTTGAGAACGAATAAGACTCGTTTATTGAAGTTCTCCAGGGTGTTTCGGTTTGGAAACACCGCTGTTGAAGTAAAATCGTAGTGCTACAAGCCTTCAATTAGACGATTGGAATTATATAGTGTTGTGCGGTAATGTTTTTAATTGATTATATTATGGTTAGATAAATCCTTTATTGCATCAAAATATATATAAAGGCTATTTAGCATTTTCGTCCAGCTAACCTTTAGTGGTTAAGAGCAAGTTAAGCGTAGTGCTAAAAAAGCGTTATTGCTTATATGTGAAACTAAAATGGCTTAATTTAAATTTTCAGTGTAATAGTTGGAATAGTGTCTCACGGCAGCGGCTGCGCAATCCTTCCCGCAATGTACACAAATGTATATTACTTTAAGAACTGGATACACACAACTGTACAGATGCTTCAAAACAAGTTTTGTGTTTTTCATTTAAACTCTGTTGACCAGCATAAATAGTAATTTTTTTTTAGAAATCGTAAATTATAACCCATACATACTTATGAACATATTTAGAGTAACGCAAGAAGAGTGGTAAAATGAAATAATAAATTTTCGTATTTCACAATTTCCACCAATGTAATTCAAACCATGTAATTTGAAAAGACACGTAGTTGATTAAATTTTACTTACGATTTGATTTGCGTTTCTCTAAATATATCCATGACTGTGTATTAAATCGAAATATACTATATAATTATAGAAAATTATGAGACAACAATTACTAGAATTTTGATATATGAATGTTATAATTTGTAGGTCTCGTAGAATAAAATAGTCCAACAACTAATACACTCGCTTTATTGAGACAGCATAACGTTGTACAAAGAATTATTTATAATGAATACCGTCACAACTGCGCGTCCTTACAATCTTTATACAAAATTAATTAGAAGTCAGATTACGAACTAATGAAGTTACAACTATTGTTTACAATGCCAAGTTCATGTGACGATCAACTTAATTATTAATTATGAATTAAAGATACAATAAGGTTCAGGTAAATCACTAAGATATCATTGGAAGTAGTTATTATGCATAACAATCGCTGGGTGTCATGTGTTGCCAGATGTAAGAAGTTTTCATAATCAACATGCTGCAGTATTTGTAGAGTTCAAACGCGCCAAGCATTTAAAGCAAATCCGCCAATCGACACTAGGGCCACGTAGCGGACTATGCCCTTATACTCTCTTTACAGAAAAGGCCTTTGCCCAAAAGCAAAATATGTACATATTTTATATATTATATAAAATTCTCATCTGATAATGTCAGTTACCATATTCCTCCAAAGTGCTTTAACTGAATTTTATGAAATATAAATGCATATTCACTAGGTCTAAAAATCGGCTATTTATTTTTCTTATCGTTAAGTGATATGGGTTGTCTACCCCAAATTTTAATTTTTTAATGATTTGGCATTAAAAAACACAAACAAACCTTAATTTTCATCCTTCTGCCACCAAAACCCAGTTTTTAATAGCGAAATCAGCACTATCGCTAAGATATTGATATTGTTGTTTTATTGTAATAGTTATTGATAAAGATATAAATAAATTGATAATTTAAATAATAATGAACAATGAATCAAAAAAATATATTTTTTGTGTTTTATTAGTATTATAGGCTGTCAAAATTTATAATCGAATCTATTTATAGTTCGTCTCTGTCTTAGATCACATCATACTTGCAATAATTGTTTTTATTTTCTGTACTAAAATATTCACTAGAAATAAATTATTTGTATACATAAAACAATGTTTGCGGGTTTTTGGTTTTTTGAGGACAAACTACACAGTTGGCCAGAGAGGCTGGCCTTTACTGCTTCACCGGATTGAGAGGTGGCATAGCTCTTAGGTCGCTTAGCCTGAACCTCATGTTTGCGGGTCAGTGTACATATACACTTCTTAATTACCGAATTTCTATCAAATAATATTAATAAGAATAATGTATAACACTACTTATTACTAGGCTAAGCATTGCCATACAACGTGGCAATGGTACCAGCCTTCTGGGCACGCTGCCAAGCGATGACGGTTTGGCACAGTTATATTTTTTGTAAATATTTTGTTATATCTTTTAAATTGTAAATATTTCTTTATTACTTAGTATATATTAGTATTAGTATAGTATTATTTAGAGAATAACTTATTATGAATATGTTTAATCCTATTAATAATTAGTAGTTTAATATCTACAATAAAGTTTTACAACTTTGAAGCAATTAGTGGTATTAATTCTATAGCCTTTACGGAGCGTTTTTAATCATATCCATGCGGACTATTAAATCACAAAACCGATATTATGTTCAATCGATTTTTACGATTCTGTGCAATAAAACCTGAAGTATTCGTAGCTTTATTACGAGCATTGGTGTGTTTTAATATTCATGAGACGCCGGGAGTTAATACATCACGTCTCCCCGATGAGGTGGAGGGTAAAATAATAGGTGGGAAACCAATACAGATCGAAAACTTACCGTCTGCTGTACAGTTCTATAATCTCGGGTCTTTGTGCTCTGGCAACATTTTAAACAGCTGGTCGGTGCTCACAGCTGCGCATTGTTTCGATCATAATAAGGCTATTTATAGCATGGTTGTCCAAGTGGGTAAGTGATAGGGCGTTCGTGTCCTTTGCACATTTTGAGAGATGTATTCCCATAGATTGTATTTCATGTCAATATTTCTGCATGTTTATTTACTCGTTATGTTTACTTGCACAACTGGGTAGGGAGTAAATTAGCACTTTGTTAAAAATTTAATTAATGTCAGTATCAAGTTCGATACCACTCTGTTTGCTCTGCTGGTGACATGAAATAAAAGCGTCATCAAACGGTGAAGGCAGAAAAGGCAAGCATTAAGCCTGAGTATAAAAGTGACTACTAAATTTATTTACTGACATAAAATTGACGGCTCATAGTGCGAACAATATAAATAATAAAGAAGGAATATTTTAAATTTATAATCAATTTAAAACATTTTAGAGTGTTTACGTTGTGTTCACATAAAGTGTGCACGAAAATAGATTTTTCACTCTTGCAATCCATCGTGTAGAGGGTTGGCCTACATATCCCTGTACGAAGGACGTTGTGTTGTAGCACAATAGCCTCTACGAGCTATGTAGGACACCTGCACACTTTCGTAGCCGCATTGAAAAGTTATTTTCTTTCGAAATCTAAAAGTTGCGATAGGCTATCGGCTAGTTTGCCGTTGTGACCCTAAGGTCATGCTAGCTTCTAAGTTAACTGACTCATTTAATTTTTTTTCTAATATATTAATCTATAAATAATTTGCTAGAATGAGTGACCAGTGCGCGAGTATGAAGTGTCGCTTACCACATCAAATACGGGATTTAGTAGTATTGGTAAAATAAAGCGGAGGTGGAAAGCGAGTCGTATTAAATGTCTTTCTCATAACAAATAAATTATATAATTATCTAAATGATTATAAGTCCTAAGAAGTGACGTTGAAAGTTGGGGATAAAGTAATGCTCCAAAAAGCACTGAAATAACAATCGTTTCAGTTATTTATCGTTATACTATGAGAGTTATGCGGTCTCGGGAGGATATTAATTGATCGTTATAATTTTTATCAACGACTTGCTACGTAATTTTGCAGATTTATTATTCATAATTAAGCATTATATATTCATGATTAAATGACTAAAATCCTATATTATATTTTCATATAAAAACCACAAAGCTCATCACTCAGTAACAAATTCACTTGCTTGAGTACACTCAACTACAAATGACATGTGATATTCTTTTTTATTTATTCACGCATTTAAATCACTAATGTTTGTATAGTTTATTCAAGTCACCTTGCAATACTTTGCTACGACGCTTTGCCAGGCTAATATATTAATATGATATTAATATACATTTTGTAGTTATTGAAAGCACAAATTGATGTTTATATATATATATAGAATTTTAAGAAAAAACATATTTATGTAATCCTATTAAATGTATTGTAATGTAACAAAATAGGAGCACGATACGTATATGATTACGACGGCGAAGTTCGAGGGGTTTCAGAATTTGTGATTCATAATAATTATAATAAAGCAATGCCGTTCGCATGTGATATTGCTCTTATATTTGTCGATAAAGAAATAACGTTTGGGACTAAAGTGAAAAAGGCGCTCCTAGTTACGAATGCCAACTGGAGTAATGAAAACGGAAGTAAATTTGTCGTAGCCGGCTGGGGATGGACAAAAGTAAGTATGCAAATTATTATTCCATCCCTTATTCCTTTACACAAATATTTTTCTTTTATATTTTCATTAGGAAATTATTCACAGTACGAACACATGCATACAGACCAAAGTGTTAACTTTGGTCATGGGCATCATGACTGTATAAACAAATAGTTTATTTGCATCAAAATTGAATACATATAACGGCGAGTCCCTTAATTCCTGAACTAGCGTAAGCTGTATCTCAGGAGCTAACATATTCCCACGTCATTTTTGAATGTAATGTTAAACATTTAAAAAGAAGGAAAAAAGTTAAGGAACAGATTATAATTAAGGCTAAAAGTAAAATCTGTTATTATGTTTATGTAGATGTGTCTTTGTGTGTGTTACTACAAAAATATTTTACTTTATTTAAGGATATTTAATTGTCTATCATACACATTTTATTTCAGTTATCTATTGTCTCTTTATTTTTGCTCACGAGTGTATATACCAGTCAGTTATCTTTTACAGTACGGAGGTCAGATATCGGACAATGGTCTTTTGCAGACTGATTTACAGTTTGTGCCAAAGAAAGAATGCGAAACAATGCACAATTTGAAACTTACCTCGGATATGTTTTGCCTGTATGGAGACGGCGTTCGGGATACATGTAAAGGTGATTCCGGAGGAGGAGTCATGTGGAATGGGTAAGCCATCTTTATGTGTTTTTAGAAGAGTTCATTGTCGACTTAGCAGTGAAGAAATAGATATATTATCACAGCCGGAAGTCATCTTTCTATAGAGAAAATAATTAATATTTCATTCTTTCAGGCTTATTTGCTTTCGTTTTTTTTGACGAACTACACAGATTGGCCAAGGATGCTGACCTTGACTGCTTCACCGGATGGAGAGGTGGCTCTTAGGTCGTATAAGCTGAACCTCTATCGCAAGTAACTCGTCACAAATCCCCCCGGTGAGGGGTAACCTCGGCTTGGACTGTTACTATGTTAGTAACTTGCCTTCGGTTTATTTCTATGTAAATGTTTTCAAGAGAGTGGATAGCTATTTACAAGGTGGATTTATAATGACGCTCTTTTTCGGAATACATAAATAAAATCTTGTTTCATAACAATTCCCTCGTCTTTAAAAAACGGCGATAGTCTAATGTTTTAGGGTACGATCTCAGAAACACCATCATACCATCGAATCTACTAGTCGATTATTGACGAGAAATATATCCTTTTTTTTCTGACTAGGGGAAATCTTCAACACAAGATACCCCGCCTTCTGGGGAAAGACGGCGTTATGTGGGGTTCTTACCCACTAAAACCGCCCCAGCGGCCGGTGCATGGTGAGGGGCTTCGGGTTCTCCTACACTGGAGACCGCACCGGAGCCCCTCTGCACTGTCTTTTAGTCGCCTTCTACGACAGGGGATACTGTAGCCTTATTCTACGACCCCAGGACTACAGGGCTGAACAACAGTTGAGAAACATATCCTTTTTTTCTGACTGGGGAAATCTTCAACACAAGATACCCCGCCTTCAGGGGAAGGCGGCGGTTATGTGGGGATCTTACCCACTAAAACCTCCCCAGCGACCGGTGCATGATGAGGGGCTTCGGGATCTCCTACACTGGAGACCGCACCGGAGCCCCTATGCACTGTGCTCTTTTAGTCGCCTTCTACGACAAGGGATACCGTAGGCTTATTCTACGACCCCAGGACTACAGGGCTTTTTTTTTTGTTCACGCGGGGAATCTTTTATAGACCATCCTCCGGTACCCTGGGTGGGCCCGGAGGGATGTGTGGGACTCGGCCTGGGCAGCCCCTACCCACTAAACCTTCCGCGAATGCCATCAGCCGTTATGAGCGAGGTGCCCCGGATTAGGACTACAGGGCTGAACAACAGTTGAGAAACATATCCTAGCATAAGCTTAAGATTAGTTAGAATGGTTAACAAGAATATTAGTTATAATTGTGAAAAATATATTTTATTTTATGCTAATAGCAAAGTAATTAGAGCCTAAGCCATTGAAGATATAGAAATAAAATGAAATATCTGCAACTGCAAACCAATATCTTGTTTTATACAGATAATGACACAAGATTAAGTGATCAATGAAGCGATTTATATTTAGATCATACGTAACTTATGTCCTTATTTAGTTATTATATTTATAATTTTATTGTTACAGTATGATTGCCGGCATTGTGTCCCACGGCGATGGCTGTTCAAAGAAAAACAAACCGAGTATCTATTCGAACGTGTGGTACTTCAGAAATTGGATTAAATCACAAATCGATATGTTCGTAAAATCGTTTTGTACACGAAAAACAGTGGATGAATCATAACATTTTATTCTTAGGATTGTGAAAAACAAATAAAATGGTTAGAAATTGTTTTATTTTTATAAATCCTAGAATTTGCTTGGCCATACCACCTATGATAGAAGGCGACATTAAAACTTGACGATTATTCTAAATATTATTTACCTAATCATAGTAATAGGTATCTGAATCCCACTCCGAGTCCTGGTGGGTGCTACAGCGCGTGGTAAGAAAATTTCTTGTGTTAATCATAATCCACCTGTAAAAGTATTCGAATATATGTATGTACGTATAAAAATGAAATAAATGAAAGCTCTGCCTTCTATGATTGCATTTAGACACAGTCTGGGCACAGCTCTCACACTACTCAAATATGTACCATGCCTGTTAAAACAGCCACGTTTTTTTTTTGTTTAAAACGCTTAGAGTGGAGGAGGGATAGACGGAGCAAAAGCTGTATATTTTAAACGCGTTCTTAACGCTACGAAATTCTTAAGGTACAACTATAGCCGTGAGCAAAAATAAAGGGTCGGTTAAAAAAGTATCAATAACTCGGAAGATAAACGACGCTAGGTAACTGAAATAAACTGTGTATGATAGACAATTAAATATCCTTAAAATAAAATAAAATATTTTTATTAATTTATTTATATTTCATTAAAAAACATAAACTTAAAAGAAAAAGGATATCTTACGTAAACTTGGTGTTTTTCAGTATTTTTCATTGAATATTATTTTTATTTAAATTTTAGTACTTAAGCGACACTAAGTACTTGTGTCATTCGTAAAGAAAAAACGGACATATTATTTATTTAATTATTTGGATTGGATTCATTGGCAGTAGATCCTGAATAGGAACCACTATAGTGCCTTTTACTGAGTAAGGGAATAAAGTGTAAACATTACTGTATCGTAGTTTAAATAATGTAGTAATTAGAATGAAATCATTAGTATGATCGAATTTAAAGTGTTTACTTTATAGTTGATGTCCGTGTATGTCCATTGCGCTATAACATCAATTAGTAATAATGTACTAGTAACGTTTATTTGTTTGTAGATCTTATTGCAACACAAAGAAGTGTATATAATTTATTACATTACACATACATATATGTAAGAGCCGTGGTACCTCAGTGTCCAGGCTTAAGTTCACAGTACGCTAGAAACCCGAGTTCGATCCCCGGTGCCGGCACCAATAAATTTGTTGTTGCAATTTTATGTGCTCATTTACCACGCTCTCGGTGAAGGAAAACGTCGTGAGGAAACCTACATGTCTTACAAACATTTGTCTAAGGCATGTGAAGTCTGCCAATCTGCACGGCCGCGTGGCGGACTATGCCCTTATACTCTCTTTACAGAGAAGGCCTGCGCCCAACAGTGGGACAAAATATATTATTTATATGAAGGCTGTAACTACATATGTATATGTTGATCTTTTATACACTAAAATTGTAGCTCAATATTGCCTAAGGTCAATGAGTTAGTAACATGTTTTTATCGCTTATCATTCCAATTTTTGTTTTGACGTAAGCATATTGGCAGAGCGCATATCTTATCGCACGGTGCGAAGCTTTGCTTTATTAACAATATTGAAATTGGAATTTTAACATAATTCAGCAAAGTTGAATAGAATCAAGTGTTTCATTATCTTATGTATTGAACGCCATAATAACGACGTGTTAATGTACGCCAAATATGTTTAAAGGTTCAAAAGTGTATAGTGGTCTAATACATGGAAGAGCTAGCGGTCATTTAGCCCTCTGGTCGGAATGCTCACTTGTTAAAATGTAAACGCCGACACCCTTGCGTCGATGTTAATCCAGCGAAACAGTCAAGGCAAGATTATCGTCACAAAAAAAATTGTAGTTGAACTTAAAAGCTTGTCTCTGTCTAGTCCACTCGAATTAAAAAGACTTGTGAGTTTTCTTCATTAATAGGTAATATAGTAGTTACACTATGATAATATTCAACCGAATTCAAAATGGCATCCATGTGGAAACCATATAAGACTTATATTTAATTTATGTATGTGCGTGACAAATGGACGGATAACTCAATATCACTCCAAGCTATTTCGATGAATCAATCTTTTATTGGAAAGTTTGTACTTCAAGAATAGTTTGATGAATGTTAGGTTAGGTTCTGATTATTTCAGCAATGTAGTACTGGGCTCTCAAGAATAAGACTACGGTATCCCCTGCCTGTCGTAGAAGGCGACTAAAAGGGGCCTCGGGTTCACTGGGCGACAAGGGTGGGGGCCTTTGTCATCTGCCTTGGGCCTCTGTCATTCCCGGGGGAGGGAGAAACCTCCCCCCCCCCCGGGAAGTGCTCTCCTTGAGCACAGTGCACAGGGGCTGTGGTGCGTTCCACTGTAGATCCCGGAGCCCCTCACCATGCACCGAGGAAGGGCCACCGGGGAGGTTTTAGTGGGTAAAAACCCCATATAACCGCCGCCTTCCCCCCAGAAGGCGGGGTATCTTTTTGGAGATTTCCTCCTCGTTAGCAAAAAAAAGGTTCTGATTACTGCTATTTCGTAATATTCGTACGATAATTTGGAAATAAATAGAGGGCGTCTGCGCGTAATAGCGTTTAATGTTTGATACGATGTGAAGCTAGTTTTTATTTTTTCTCATATATATACTTGTATTACAATCACATCCAATTTGTGCCCCGCTTTTTTATGTACACACTCTACACCCGTATGTGTTTTAAATACGAAGGTAAATTGCGCTCTTTCCAGATCACTTGTTACCTAAATGGTCCTAGATAAGCCTCTTTAATACATAAACTATTCACCCGTACTGAATTCACCATTTTTCTTTTTCCTTACTTGTAGTTATGTTGGACCATACTGACTTAACTGTCCCAATCACAACACATATAGGATCTACGCAATAAGCTAAGCTTGAAACGCTTGAGACTCACATGAAATCACTGTTTACCCTAGTTAAAGATTTGGATTGATTAAGTTATGTAAAATATTATAAATTAAAAATTAATTATATTAGATTACCGATAGAAGTATGAGACATTTGTAAAGACTGCTAAGTACGGCTCCTTTGGATTGGTGTTTCCAAACGATGCGACTCCCACTAAAATTTCTTCGTAAACAGCCGGCCCGCCGTTGTCGAATAGACGTCTGCCCTGTCCAAATTATGTACCAATAAGTTCTCACACTCAATCCTAACGGTTGTACATGACTTCTCATTCACGTTCATATTAAGGCCCAATCGTTGGGAAACTGTTGAGGCTTTCGAGCATCGTGCTGAGACCCAGTATTGAAGCACTAGTATTGCTATTAAAATAAAATAAATGGTGACACATCTCATTACGCAAATCATTTTGTTTACCGTATACCGCAGACACAGTTTTAAGATTTTTTTAGAAATAGAAAAACGCGTAAATCTCATTGCTACAAGCGGTCTGGGTCGACTTGTTATCGTAAATCGAGTAGTAAGTTTACCAATTCAGTTAAGTAATTTCATTAAAACCCTTCAAGCCATCAAATATAGACAAGGACCTACGACGTATAAATACTTATTATTTTAACAATACGTTGACAATACATAAACATGTAGCTAACATTGTAAGAAGTGGCTAAATTTTGCAGTGGTTTTCTGATTATTATTGCAAAATATGGTTGATAGTACGCATTTTATTTACAAATTATTTTAATCGATTTAAAACATTAATTGTTATAACAGAATTTATTTTGCATAAACGATTTGCTTAAATGTTGTTGATTCACAAATGGAAAAGTTACTTAATACGTTCATAATTTTGCAAACGCATGTTCACACACACAACACAAGTGCTGCCATCTATTCATAAATATAATTCAGCTACATTTGTTGATAAAAATAATTATTTTATCAAGAAAGCCACTTTTAAAAGATTACTAGGATCTCTTTCAATTTTGTAAATCTCTATTTCCAAGCGAAAAAAGAACCATTTCTTTGATTTTAAACTGTTATTTAATTTAGTAGTAGTACTTACGAAATTGTATTTTGCACAAAAATTTGACTGCGTTATAAGTCGTCCATAGTATTGAATGCATTCACTTCTGTTCGATACAACCATTTGGGACCATAGCAGGACGTTTCCAACTTTTGGAGTCAATTTCTGAGAAATGAAATGTTATAGTGAAAATAGACATCTAGGCAATGTTTTGAAATTTCTCAAAGAAGTTAGAAACGAAAAAACGTTGAAGTTAATAAGAATAAAAAAAGATGGCGCTTATCCAAATCAAGGCTAAGTGGCTTGAATATTTTTAATGAGTACTAAATACGGTATTAAGTTATGTATTAACAGAGTAAGATAAGTAAATAAAATGATGAGTCTTATTTAAAATTAGTGTATTATATAACTTCGTTTAATAAAGTAGAAAAACACTTACTTTATTATCTTTACTATTATTATTTTAAAATCATAGTAACCTATGATTTTACAATATTCATAAAAAAAGTAAAATAAACCCAGTGTACCGCCGGCAACGAAGCAGAGCCTAAGCAACCGGTGGTTAGAACGACTTAGAGAGATACATCTTGACGATGCGTGCCAGCAGCCATCTAGAGAAAGTCTCTTGAGATGTTGATTTCGCTATAAGATCTTTTGCAGAAACGACCATCGGGACAATGATCGTCGAATCCACATCTCACATAGCGGTCACCTCATGAGCCCAGTCGAGGTACTTTTCAAGTCTTACTATTATTAAATTAGTAAAAAAGGACGTATAATTTCTAAACGAACCCTTTTTTGTAATTGTTGCTTTCTCTAAGAATAGTTGTATACAATGATTTTAGAAAAAATGACATAGCACTTACGGATGTACTCCAACCTGACACGGTTATTGGTGTATTTTCTCTTAGCACAGTTTCCGGTTCTACAAGGATCACCTTCTTTAGCGAGGAGCTGAACACTACATGGTTCTGCAATTATTAATTATAATTGAAGCGGTGATAGTTTGATTGATTGTTTTTCTTTATGGCGTTTCCATGTAGATTTCGCCAATGTCGAAGTGTGTACGTTAAACTGCTGTAAAAGCGGGCTTCGGACAAGGATCTAAACTATAAGGCTGAGACAGTTCCGCGCGATGCTTACTGTTGATATATCTAAAACAATAGAAACATACACAAAATATACATAAGGTTAGTTGGTTAAAAGACACACAAAAGTCTAAAGTTATTTTTGTTAATGAATGAACATAAAATATAAACAAAAGGAAGTTTACAAGAGAGAGTAGGGATTTGGAGTCCCTTCGTCTAGTGTACATTCACAAAGGGAGCTGTCTCTAATAAAGCGGTGATAGCAGGTAGATAGAAATATTAGGGTACTCAAGAATAAAATAAATAACATCAAGAATAAGGTATTGCTCTGACCACCCCGTCAGAGTTAAAGTATTACACATTATTTTACATTTTAATTAATAATTCCGGTCATTATATCGTCACATTTATTTAATTGGATGGATTGTCTTTTTATATTTTGGGAATTTAACAATTTTATGATTTAATTCATGTGACGGTATTGTACGGGATAATGCGAGATTGTGATAAAAATATTTTTATATATAAGATAGTTTTTGACCAAATTATTTCTAGGAAAGTTTTTTGTCTATTTATAAGTAAATTGTAATTTGTAATTTCTGGTAGACGTAATGTGTTTATAACACAACACATTATATTTTGTTTGCTATACAAACAGTACTAATAGCATGGATATTAACATTTAGTTCTAGGGGTAATTACGGTATTATCCGGCACAGTTACTTCCATTAGTATAATGAAGCCCCTAAGGTGCAATTCCACTAAAACTGAATCAATCAGCCGTTTATATTAGTTTAACATGTAGTAGTTTACATTTCCTTGCGTAATTCAAATCGTAGACATCATAACAATCTTATAAACATCATTATTGATTATCATCAACCTGAATCAATCAACTGCTGGGAGCTGCAAGGACCTTCCACTATAAACGATCCTTATAAGATCGTCGGCTTATCTGGGGAGACGATCTTACGTTTCTTTGACCCATGGTCTCTATTCAAAGATTTCTCTCTCTTCTAACTTACACGAAAATTGCAACCAATCCTCCGTTTTTTCAAGTGTCTATGTTAACTGTTGTTATCGGAACTGCTCATAGTGGTTTTCTTGGGGTTCATAGTGCAGTAGTTCCCCATGGCTTTCTGCACCAGGCATTTTAGGAGTTATTTAGTCCCCCAGGCCGCTGTAGCCTCTTCCAACCGGTTGCCCGACTGTGTGTATGGTTATACCGCCAGTGATCGGTCGCCAGAGCCTCTTCCGTTATCTAGCAGGGAGTACCACGACATGGTTTACGCCACGCCGCCGCCATATGGCGCTTGCAGGTGAGGTTGACATTTGAGCCGGTTAAGATGTTGTAACCGTTCCCCCCTATGCAGCGTGCGGTCCACTCGGCCTATGACCGCACTCATCCTCAGCAGTGAGGGAACGAAGAAGAAGATGATAACTGTTGGATACTTTCGTTTTCTATTGAATTCCTACGACTCAGACTCTATGGTTTAGACTACCAAGCATAGCTCTCTCTATCGTTTCCTACGCAATTTTTAACACATATAACTCATGGGCTATGGTATTTATGATGATCATGGTGACATACGAGGTGCCTGCCATATTAGTCAGACTATTATAAGTTCAATTAAATTATGTTATGTAATCTGATGGCTAGATTTTGGGACTTATACCTGTAGCAATAACAATTGCTTAGACATTCATTCATTCAATTTCTCACACTCTGGACCATAGTACCCTCTCTGCTTAGCTTAAGTGGAAGCGTGCCTTTAACGGATGATCATGAGAACTTTTAAGATACAACAATATTATTTTTAATGCGTCTACAAGTTGGACTTACTACTAATTGCTTTACTTGTTTTAAATAAGTTTCGTTCGTTTCTAGATTCAAATAAAAGAAAAAAAACATCGTATTTTTGTGTATGGTGTGGCAATATACCTCTGTGATTTCTAACTTCCTTGATAGAGATTAAAGAAAGAGGAATTACCGGCGTATGAGTTAAAACCCATCAGGGCCATTGTCGCACTTGCCTTTAATTTGCAACTAGAGTTAAATCCCCGGTACGCACCAATTATTTTGTGTATAACAATTATACCTTAAGAAGGAGCAGAGCAATGTCATTGTCGGTGTCGCTGAGATGTTTATAATATTCATGAATCTTTATTGAATCCACGATGTACAAATGTCTGAAATAAGAAATTGACTACAAAGCCAAAGAACACTGGGTTCTTACAGAAGCTCGTTTGTCAAACCGTTTGTTGTCAAACCACTTAGCCACTGTTACTACTTTTTTGTTAGGTATATATGTTTTAAATATATTAACGTATTATTTACTTACTAATGTTATAAATTTAAAATAATTTACTGAAAAAACGATAACGCGACGTCAAAACCATTCGTGCTGTCTAAAAATACCAAATTTTGTTTAGAGTATCAGGCAGTCGCGTATATGATAAAAAATAGAATATATTATCTACACTGTACTTACTCTCCGTCAGAAATGACGTCACTGCCGGCTTTCACTATAACTCTCTCGTCAGTGTTTTTCCAAAAACAACTCGCAGCACTGATCACAGTAATACTGCTTATTAAACTTCCGGAACAGAAAAGGTTGCTGTATATTATCAGTACATGATAAGGGATGTCTAAGATGCTGGGCGTGTACTTGCGCTGTACGTCGTTGGCCGGTTTGTAATTGTCGGAGAGTTTTTCTTGCGGTAAAAACTGGTATCCAGACACAGGCACATAGAGTAGGAGCAGACGTTGAACTCTGTTAAGTTACAATATCATCATCATATTTTTTTTTTAAAAGAAAGCTAGCAGTATTTTTTTTTTTTTTTAGAAATATTACTAACAATCTTGTTAACCATTCCAACTAAGCTTAAGCTTGTGCTAGGACATGGTTCACGGCAATAGTCGAATGGTGGATTCAAACCCACGACCTTACAATTCGCAGGCCGTACCCTAAACCATTAGGCTATTGACGCTTCACTATTTCGTTTCATCACTATTTCCAAAAGGACCGGTTGTAAGCGGCCCGCATCCAGCTAGGTCATGCCGTCTTTATGAGGTCGTCAGACCATATTATGGGAAGTTACAATATAATAAAACAAAAATCTCCCAATAATTTCTTAATACTCTAGACACATCTGTGGCTGCATTGGAGGCCACAACTATTTTTTGTAAACTATAACAACAAATATAGTGGGGAGAATATGAGGGAATTAAGAGGCGACATTTAATTTATTTTAATTGTTACCCTCGTTTTCTTATTTATTCTTTTCAACAGACTACAAAAAAGGAGAACGTTCTCAACTGTTCTCTATGTTTTATCTCATAACTTTTGATTGGGTGATTCTTTTTTGTATTTCAAAGCTGGTGCTTACTTTTTATGAATGAACGAATTGACCACACGTCCAATTCATAAATTGTAACTGTATTTTTAATATGTATATATAATTGATGTATATTATGATTTCGAGATGTAAACATATAAAGTTTGTATGAATTTGTCTGTTCAAGTATTCCACAGTATTCTCACTCTATATAGTATCTAACATTTATAAGCCTTGACGTTCCGACTAGTAATCTAGTTCATAATCCCTGGCGGAATAATGTAAGCGAGTCGTTAGACTAACATGTTGGGAATCCCTGGGGCTGCCAGACTAACAGCCTAAAGTCATTGTAAACGAAGCTTGAACAGTTACCCAGGGATTTTCTTATGAAATCTCAAGCATTTCTATTTCCAGTCGTAAGGGATTTGCTTTCGTTGGTTCCATTCTCTATATGCTGATAAGTTTAATTATTGTTTCTGATTAATAATGTATTATTGCTATAAATATTAATTTATAATACATATATTATGATATTGAATCTATTAAATGATAATTAATTAATACCATTTCCTCTCCCCTGCCGAAGTAACCACGTTGTATTTAATATACTGTATAGTTTATGCAATAATTAATATATATATAAATAGCAACAACCAGAATAAAATGCATTAAAATACCCATAATAATTCATTAATACCAATTGTCGTTTTAGTATGCATAGATATATATATACAATAGTCGTTAAAATTACAAATAATATTTAAGAGATAACTATCTATTTATAATTTGAGATTGAGATGTGGTACTGGAGGAGAATGTTACGAGTACGTTGGATAAATGTGTCAATTCTCCGGGAAGTGAGAATCACCGTCAGGCTGTCAACGGTCTGTCTCCGTAGGGTTTTCGAATCCTTCAGTCACATAGTCACATATCACGGGCAAAGTAGCAACAACACCAACACGACAGTCAAAGAGGGATTTCACACCGCCAAAGACCGCAACAGGTGGAAAGCGATCGTCCGACACCTGATTCGTGGAGGTCACGACCCTTAGAAATGAGGAATACGTCGCGAGGAGGAGGATCTATTGATAATATGGTGGAAACTAATTCAGGTGAATCAAAGATATTGCACAGTTGGATAGCGAAACATTCTAGATGGGCCAAAAAGTCTAAAAATCTACATTTAGATAGTCTTGAGCACCGTCGGTGTTTTACAAATTATATTTTGGAGAGTGCGCACAGGAATTATTCTACCTTTGGACGTTTAGAAATTCGGCGGGTCTCCACCTTTTCATAGTCGATGTTTCGCGTGTCCGAACGAAGCGATTTGAGTTATCGTTCATCGTGCGTACAGCAAAGGAGCGGAACAAGTTGTCAGTCAGTCTTTCCGTCCAAGTACGACGTGGGAGCCTTCAAGAGTAGATTGTAGAGTAAATAAGCACTTACTAAACTAGCGCGTATCACTTTCGACTATATCACCACTTAACATCAGGTGAGATTGTGGTTCTAATTTATACCTCATAAAAAAACCATAAGCTATGGATCAATAGTGAGTAGACATAGATGTCTTCAAGCAGTCGACCTTCGAAGTTCTTTTGGATTAACTGCTGAAGTGGTAGTAAAGAATTGGTAGTGAAGTACTTGTTGTCTTTCTCTTCATCCATAAATATTTTGTTGTTAGTGTTGAAAACATTAAGCAGCAGCATAGATGTATCGATGTTTCCAACTCAAAGACGACGCAATTTTTTTTACAATATACACAGTTATATATACAGAAAGTGAAGTTAATTTAATATTATGTACGCAAACAAGGAAGATTTCCATACTTACGCGATCATCTCGCTCAAAATATGAATTTTAATGGGAGAGTTAACTCAATCTCGCGAGCGGCTGCCGCATAATAGCAAATATTTTCAAGAGAGACGCTTGTTAGTGCAGAGATCTCATTGAAAGTCAAGTAATAAAGTCGCAGACGATAAACAAAGAAACAGTACTCGTATAAGTAAATAAAATTCTCAATCATATTTTGTCGACCGTATAACTGATATGGAGTTATTACCGTTTTTGTGAAGGGGTCGTTTTGAGTATGTATTCGAATATTAAATTTGTTTAATAAATAGTATCTCACCTTTATTACTACGTTACATGGTCTATTTTTGAATAGCAAATGTTTTCACGATAGCAAAACATGTTCAGTTGCTACAAGTCGTATAAACGCAAGAGATTGCGTTATTTCGCGTAGGTGGCGTGTTGTTGGGCCGGCGCCTTGCCTGCGTATCTATGGATATTTGTATTCCCGTCACGTCCGAGTTGAAGGAAGTCTCTGAAATGGATTTACTTTGCTGGCGTTTTGCGTTTTAGGAAGGACGGTATAGATGTATAATATGAGTCATATTGACTTTGTTCCAACACGCTCCAGTTGTATTGAGAATTTTTTTTTACTATACAAACGGCGCTGGAGAAAAGTATTTTTCTTAAAATAAAATTTTGACAGTACGTAAATGTATTTGGAATCTTTTGTAGCAGAGTATTTTTTTTTACTTTGAACGTTTTGATATTGAAATTTATACAATACTACCTATATATTGTTTTTTTTTGTGACTACCTTTTGTGACTTACCGTTTGTTACCCTTTGTGACACCTAAATTCGCAAAAAACTGATATTTGACTTCAACCTACGTAATACGAGGGAATTATGACGCACTCTTCCAACCCTGAATTTCTACAGACCCCATTCATGGTCTTGGCGTAAAGTAGTGCTGGGAAGAATTGGAAAGATGGTTGTAGTTCTTAACGCAATTAAAAGACGAAAGATGGAATACCTAGGGCATATAATGAGCAATCCTAAATACGTCATTTGTACATTTAATAATTCAGGGAAAGATACAAGGGAAAAGAAATCCGGGAATGAGAAGAACATCTTGGCTTAAAAATGTACAATAAGGTGGTTCAATGAGAGCACACGTTCTTTATTTCGAGCTCCTGTGTCGAGTGTCCAAATCGCCATGATGGTCACCAAACTTCGATAGAAGATGGCACCAAGAAAAGAAGAAGATGTCCGGGGACACTTACTTTCAACCCCAATAAGTATGCATTGCGTTGCTATCTGAGGACTGTGCTACAATATCTAATAGCAGTAAATTGCCAGTTTCCTTTATAGTTGTTTTTTTGAGTTGGCTTAAAAAATATTTTTTATATTTAAATAAATTATTATTAATAAATTATATTTGATATTAAAATAAAGATTTAACTTAAATAAGAATTTACTACGCTGATATTCAATTAAACTTAATATAAAACTCGATTTTCAAAATTCCTAAGAACAATTTAAATGTTCCTACGTCGAAGCGGATTGGCAATTGACAGTTAGATAAAGTTTTACTCAAACAAATTACCCGACACTCGTCAGCCGTCTCCTCACGACCTTAAACAACCTTATTCGATTAACCTAATCAATTGGAAAATTAAAGCCCTTCTGTATATACGAGTACACAATGAACGAATATCCGTTTGTATTTATTATGTGTAACCAATCAGTGTTTAACTTACTAGATTTATTATTGTTTTACGAGTCCTACTATAAATGGGGATGAAAAACACACGTGGTTTAAAAACGCTGTAATTTGACTAAAATTAAATATTATTAGTCTTTGGTCTTATTAAAATAAAAGAGGTCGTAGACAAAGACAGCTTTCGATGCCCGGTTTTTAATAAACTTAATACACGTGAGCAAAAATGAAGGGTTGGTTAAGAAAGTTTGAATATCTTGGAAGATCGGACGCTAGCTAACTGAAATAAATTGTGCATGATAGACAGTTAAATATCCTTAAAATAAAATAAAATATTTTTATTAATTCATTTATATTTCATTAAAAAAACATAAACTTAAACAAAAAAGGATTTCTTACGTAAGCTTGCAGGCAACACTAAGTATTAAAATTTAAATTAAAATAAAATTTAATAAAAAATATTGTATTATCCAAGTTTACGTACGATCCTAGATGGTTCACATCAATAGTCTAATGATGGATTCGAACTTACGACCTTACGAATCGCAGACCATACCCTAAACCATTACGCTATTGACTCTTCATTTTATTTATATTTCATTTATATTATCTATTACCATCAACCGGGCAAATTGTTATCGAACAACGGCAACGGGCGAATTCTGGATTAAATTACTAGATACTTTTAGATTTTTTCTTATCAGAATAGTCCATGTGTTTTTTGCGAAGGACCCGTTGGGAATGTATCCCCTGGCTATATTACCGTAGACGTGACACCGTAAAGTATAAATACGTGATGTACGTGCGCGTCCCATTTGTATTCGGTACAGCAGAAAGTACTTTCTTGTCAGTAGGGTTCCTTCAATAACAACTAAAAAGTATCACTAGTTAAATGTCCTGCTCGTATATTTATTTAAAATATACATGGTGTTATAAACATTATATAAATAGCTATTTATACAAAATATACGAGCAAAGAGGAATAGAGCAAATAGAGAAAAATAGAGTTATTCTGGGAAGACCTGTGATGTAGTAATTTCATAAACAAATGCAAATTATAATAAGATCTGTAGGTATATAAAAGTTATATTGATGTAAGTTTTGAATTAATAATTATTATTTTTGATTTGATTGTTTAATGAAAACTAAATATTTTCGATTTATTCTATAATTTAATTTAATAGAAATGTATATATCTATTTCTCATAAAAGAAACTGAAGACCTTTTTAGGCGAAAGGCGCTGAAATGTTTAATACACTGTAACATAATAAATCCGAGGATCAGTATTCAACGACCCTGACCCTACGCCAGTGAAGGGGAAACTTCAACGTGAATAAAAAAGGAGCCCTGTCCTTATTTCCCTCGGTGTTATTGTCAAATATTTTGTTTACATAATGAACGAAGGTCCGAATGGCGAGGCCGAAGCGATGGCGCGGCACGCACGGCCCGTAGCTTGCGGCAGTCACGCGACGGCGGCCGAATGCTACGGAGGTCGATCCCTTCATCGTAGCTATCATTGGCTACGCAGTACGTAACGTGTCCGTCTACGAGATGCATATCCTCATAATATTGGCATTTTTTGCCACAGCACATGGACGCGCGGTAAGATTTATTTATTATATATATATTTATTTATATATTTATTTTATTTAGTATATAGCATATTTTATAACTTTGTTCATTTCAAACAAAGGTACATTTTGCTTCGTCTGTTGAAAAGTTTTGTATACTTTATTTCATCTTTTTATAAGTAAGAGTTTATTTACTTACTTGATTATTATTAATATTTATTTTAAAATGTATGAGATGCATAAGTTTTGGTCCTAATAATTATTATAAAATTTTAAATTAATAAAACAAAACACTTGAAGGCCTCGTTTTTTGGCTAATTTAAATAAATTAGTAGATTTTTTTTATTTGGCACCGTGTGCATAGAAGTCCTATTTTATTGTTATGCACAAAATATACAACTGATATCATTGCTAGAGACTTAATATGAAGTTAATCAATGAAAAAAATGTTAATAAAATATTTCTCCCAAAATAAACCAATTTTATTGCAACAATAATGTAAAATAAAAAAGTAACATTATTAATATAAAACTATTAAAAAAAACTTAGAGTATGTATAATTTGGTAAGACAATTATATTTTTTGGTAATTTAAAAATATTAGCAGTGATAGTCTAGTGGCTAAGCAATTCGACTTACGATGGTCGAAGGTTCTAATCCTGGGCGGATTGTACCTAATTTACGTTTTCCGGTTTGTTTAGTTCTATATTAATCTACAATATATCAATGGTTAGCATTCCACAACCGTAGACTTCATGTCACATTTAACCAAATTGTAGATAAAACACCACTTAGATAGGTTCAGGTAAATCCTCAATTTCTCTAGGCATGTAAATTTATTTGAGCGCTGGTAATGACTTAGTTTGGTGGTTTCTGCTTTATACGGCAAGGACGGACGACCGATTTTCATAGAGGTCTATTGTCGGTTAATACGACTATATACGTATATAATGTTTGAAGAATTATGTACAAGGATATCGTTTGATTTCTACACTTAGGTCTTTTAATTAAAAGTGAAAAGTAAGATGTCATAAATTGTCTCTTTAATTTTCAAATCGCATTGTTCGATATATTTATCAGTTAGTCTAAAATAAGCTAAATATATACATAAAATAAAAACCTTAGCTCTGCCGATTACATCCTTAAGCAAACATTTTGCGATTAATACAATAGTCGATTGACAGGGATTGCATTGTTTAAAAGCTCGGAACAGCTACATCGGAACACAAAAATCTCTAAAGTATCATATTTTTTTCCAATGAACTGGTTTTAAAACCTAACAGAGTAAGAAAGTTATACATAATTTAATAATATTTTTATTAGATAAGGAAAACAGAAGAACAGAAATACAAATTACATTTTTTAAATGCTTTAACCATTTATGTTTCGCTGCCAGTCATAAAAGGTACTTTTTACTACATTTAAGGATATTTACGATTTTATCTAATTTATTTATTGAAAGATAAAATAGTGATAGCCTAGAAAGCATAACGTAAATTAACGATTTACGCTTTGAGTCGGAATTTTGAGTCTCAGACGGGTTGAGCCAATGTGTTAATTATTTTTGGTTTTTAAATTATAAAAAGTCGCTTTTTAATCCTTTTGCCCGGTGTCAGGTGATGGCCTTTGATGGATGGATGGATGGCATCATAGGGGACTCGGTAAACTGAGTTATAAGCAGAGAGCGGTAGCTATCCCTGTCTATCCTATTGGGGTCACGTACGTGAGAGCTTGTTTAACTAAAAATAATTTAACAAAAAATCAAACCTGTATTTTAGTTGTAAATTAATTTTTATCTAATTTAATTAAATCTTTGGCAATCGTAACCTTATCCGAGCTTACAATTGTTCGTTATTTTATAAAGAGATATTTTTACGTTATGAAAAGGAATCGGGTTGAATAAGATCGTTAAGACGTAAAAGAATGGTTAATCTATCACTTCCGGAGCACATTTACAGTATTAATTTCTGTTGAAGAGAAGTTTGCTCTAAAAGAGCCTGTTTATTAGACCACGTTGCAAGCATTCTCTTCGTTTAATTTCGTACTCTCTACTTAGTAACTTCTCTCAACTTATGCGCGCAATTTTAGATGCAAATTTTGAGTTCTGACTTGAAATAGTTGTCCATCTGACTACATTGATATTGAAAATCGATATATATGACTTCGCATTCGCAAAATTCATCGAGCGATCTAAGGTTTTATAATTTACATACATACACAAATATTACATTTAATTAAAAAAAAAACTAATGTATGCTTAATTTTCTGTACTAGGTGAACATAAGCAACACCTGGGTTCTTCCCGAGGAAGGTTTTCCGGTTTTCTACCGGTACTTCAGAGACCGCATTTCCTGGTACGAAGCGGATGCCGTCTGTCAGTTTCACCACGCGAACCTGGTTACTGGTAAGATAACAAATTAATATGATAACTTTTAAAAGAAGTAGTCTTCCAGCAAGTGATTTGGTGTATTAAGTCAACTCAAAATCCAAACCAAACAACAAACTGTATTCGAAAATTCAAGGAAGATACATGTACTATAAATTTACTTCTTATTATCCTTAAAAAATCGTAAGTATTCTAGAAGTCTATATAAAGTACGCAATATATATAATTATATATATAAAAATATATCTTTGATATACTTTGAAAGTCAGTTTTGGCATATTTCATAACTAACTTTATGGATTGCTAACTAAACTACTTAAGTAAGTTGCTCACCAATCCGTTATAGTGTCAAAAGTTTGCAATATATCCAAAGTTATTTACGTGCTTAATACGCGATGACTTACTTCAAGTGTAAGAAAATGTGTTACTATTGGTTTATTTTGTGAAAAGTTATTACGTAATCGAAAAGTTAGTTCGAAATATACCACATATATACAAGTACCACGCTACAAATACCAGCGTCGATGTAGGTATACAATTTTTTTTTTTTTTATATGAAAAGTGGCAAACGAGCATACGGCTCACCTGATCGTGAGTGATCACCGTCGCCCATGAACATCCACAGCACCAGAGGGCTGTAGGTGCGTGCCGACCTTTGAGATGGGAATAGGCTCGTTTCTTGAAAGTCCTAAATCGTAAACGTGCGGAAACACTCCCCATGGAAAATGCGATACAGGATGCAAAGAGAACCGACATCTCTTCGCAGACTCAGAGGGTCGAGTCGATCGGAAAGACCCTGATCGTCGACTATTCGAGCAGCTCTACGTTGTACCCGGTCAAAAGGAAGAAGTTGGTATTGGGGAGCCCCGGCCCAGAGATGCGAACAGTATTCCATATGAGGCCGTACTTGCTTTAGAAGTATTCTGTTGCCTCAAAGTTTTTTAAAGATGATGAAACATTATCAAATCTTCATCATTCATCGTCATCGATCGTCATCATGTTCATTAAATATATACCTTCCTTACGATATTTCTTCCATGAAGTTGTCTATACAAATAAATAAAATTAAAGTGTCTGTCGGCTTGTTCCGGCTTATCTCTGAAAAGGCGGAGTTGACTTTCAGTGGCAGATAGCTGATGTAATACGGAGTTACTGAGGTTACTTTTATCTTAGAAAAATTAAATAAATAGTTTTTATTCGCGGGTATCACCGGGGGCGGTTGGGTTATGAAATAAATGTACATTCACATCATTCTATGTGATTGATTGAACTGTGAAAATAACAGTGAGATAGGGTAAATAGTTTTACATTTTTAATATATAAAAAGGTCTTATACAATGTACATGCACCTGATAGCAGGATATGTATTCATTTTTAAGTTTGTTAAGAATTAATAAGCAGTTAGGTACTTAGCCAACGAAAATGCAAAAACTAAATTAAACTTTTTGTTAAATTCTACGCGGATGAAGTCGCGGGTATAGTTAGTTAATCAATATAATTCTACGGCTAATTTTATATATTTTCTATTAACTATACTCCGAAAGAAATAGACGTAGTAACACCCAGCTGTCATTATTCGCCCTTGACGACTAGTTATCGCCAGTGGGTGGGTTTGTTGAACAACCCCTGTCACTTGCACACGTTGCGACTCGTTAGTCATAAAGTGGAAAGTTTTCTTTCAAGGGTGAATTAAGTAATTTTAAACATAACTCTTTTAAATCGATTTGTTTTATCTCATTACTTGAAAAGTATTACTTTGAAATAATTTAATGAATCTAATAATACACATCTATTTATAAATGTTCAGTCAGTTGGTTGCTGCTTTAAAAAGTAGTATTATATTCTTATAATTACAAAAGTCAAAAGTATTTTGAAAAAGAATTAATTGGCCGCTAGGCCAAACAAATGAATTTGGCGAAAAGAGACGGGCAGAGCATCCGCACTCTTCTATAACAACGTAGCAAAGAAGTGTCAAACAGTCTCTGGCCGTCGTCTTGTATAGACAACCGCTGGGTTGCCAGTGTTATAAATCACTAATTTCCTTACAATATTGTATTTTTAAACTAACCAGAGGTAACAGAATTCCTACGAATAATTTTCACTTCCTATATTTGATACAACAAGAGCTGTTGTGTATAAAAGGAGCAATAGGCAAATATAACAATCACGTATCCATTATAATATTTTGACGAGCACGTTCCGTCCATTACAGCGGGTTTTTAAGTGCACCGGCGTTTAATTATATCTAAAACTTTTAATGGAAGCTCACATTTATTCGGTTAATTTAGGATTCCCCTAGCTACTAATATAATTAAGTATTTTAATAGAGTGAGAGAGTAGTCTTAGATGTATTCAGAAAACTTACACTTATCATTCTTAAAAATCGTAAACTTTTTTTTTTTGTTGACGGGGAGGAAATCTTCACAAAGATACCCCGGTTACTAAGGCGGCGGTTATGTGGGGATCTTTCCCACTAAAACCTCCCCGGTGGCCCTTTCCTCGGTGCATGACGAGGGGTTCCGGGATCTCACGTGGAACGCACCGGAGCCCCTCTGCACTGTGCTCAAGGAGAGCACGTCCCGGGGGGAGGTTACTCCCTCCCCCCTGTGCCCTCGCAGCGCAAGGCGACACGGGCCAGCCGATGTCGCCTTCTTCCCGGGTCCACTTTGGTAGACGACGCAGGCCCCCACCCTTGTCGCGCAGTGAACCCGAGGCCCCTTTTAGTCGCCTTGTACGACAGGCAGGGGATACCGTAGTCTTATTCTTGAGAGCCCAGAACTACAGGGCTGAAAAAAAAATCGTAAACTAATTTGACCCGACACCTAATTTTTCACAATCCCGGCATATCTTTTTCGTCTCTTACACCCATACATCTTCGTATAGTTATTGGTATACATACTAAGAAGTATATTATAGTAAAAGCTCTTTAGTGCTATTTTGTGTTAAGTAATTTTCAAAAAGGATTTAAGTATTCATTTTGCATTTTTTTCATATACGACACGAAATGATATATTATTTGCATTTATAAATTAAATGGTATGTACTCCTCTTAAGTATTGTGGTACGCTTTATGAGGCAACTATGATAAATTGGTTTCATTTAGCTAATGTAATGAATTGGCTCGTAAGCTAAAGGGCGAGGTGTGGCTTTGACGTCATTTTGTGTGTTAGTCAACTACTAAACACAAAGGTGTGCCGGATATTGATCGTTTCCCCGTTTTATTTCTGGACATATCAGGAATAGCTGACATAAAATGTGTTTTTTTGTTAAGTGGTTACTATGGTAACTATTAAATTCGTTAAATTATTTAGCTATGTATTTTTGTATAGAGGTTACAACCTAGTGACGTAGACATTATGAACGGTCGTATATCGATCGGATAGTTATACCAAGTTTCTATTTTTTGGTTTGTACGTATCACGGTCAAGTTCTAAGAGGCTATTTGGTGACGCAGCTGAAATCAATCTGCTCAATCTTGAGCACAGGCGCAAGTTAGCTAGCCTTTCGGTTTTCTACAGATTGCATTTTGGAGAGTTTGCTCAGGAACTACATGATCTAATTCCCCCATCCCCTTTCCACCATCGGACTTCTAGACGCCCTGCGGGATTTCATCCTTTTGTTGTGAACATCCCTCAAACTCGAACGAAGCGATTTACTTCGTCTTTCATTCTTCGTACAGGAAAGGACTGGATAGGACTGGAAAGGAATAGATTGCCCATGTCTGTCATTCCTTCCGATTACAATGTGGGTATTTTCAAGAGTAGAGTGAATAGGCATTTACTAAGCTGGTGCGCCTTACCATCCAGGACTGCATTTCCACTTAACATCAGGTGGGATCGTATTCAAGCACTTAGCACAAGCTTAGAAATAATAAAAAAAAGGCAAAATTTGTGTATGGCAAAAAAATTTGCATTGAGCAAATGATCGTTGAAATTATTGGTGAATATGATCTCACAACATAAATGTCACTTACGTTATATCGCCAGAGTCGCCATATATGCAATTTTATGATTTTTTTAAATGCAAAAATCGTAAAAATTAACACTCGTATTTACCCGGCTGGGTCTCGCACCTTTATCTAGGGTATCACACTTTTCAAAACCTAGAATGAGTTATGTTTATGTTACGTTAAAGTAATATATTTTTCCAGTCGATACCACAGCGCAGTATGATGCTGTGCGAGCGTATCTTAAAGAATTGGACATATCAACTGCAGTATGGGTTGGTCTAATTAGAAGCAATCCAGAGGGAGATTTCACCTGGACGTAAGTTATAATTAAGCTATTATTTTTGTACTTTAGAATATTTTTTTAATATATTATCTTTAATGTTTATTAAGATAGATTTAAAAACGGTACTACTAATAATTTTAAAATATAAACCTTACTTCGAGAAATATACGCTACGTCTTGTTAGCTTATTAATTTACCGGGTTTGTATATTTATCACCCAGTTTGAATACCGTAATATGGTAATGCATTGAAACTGCTAATTGATGGTAGAAAAAGGCCGATGATGAATATTGTGCTTAAGACTCCTTGATGTATGTTTTTGGGACATGTTTTTTAGTGACTACCGTGGATTAAGTGGCGATGGGTACTGGAGCTCTGCACCGGATCCTCGAACTGCACCACTGTGCGCTGCAGCCGATCCTATTGCAGATTATCGTTGGGAGGCACGGACTTGCGGTGGACCGACAGTGGCTTCATTTATCTGCGAGCTTCCAGGTTTTGATATTATTTCTTAAAGGAGTTAAAATCACTTTAAGTCAATCAATGACTAAGTGGATTCGAACTGTGAGCTTTTCATGAAATTAATTAATTACAATTTTTTTCTATTAAGTAAATGGTAATAAATATTTGAAGGTTGAAAGCAAATACATTTGAGTGTAACTTTGTTACAATTTATTGGGATATGATTGTGAAATTTTTATTAGTTTAAATATTTGTGCATATTTGTTTCTAATTTTTACTTATTTTATAGTTCCGCAGTGGGCACTTGGCAGTGAGGGATGTATGGTCCGAGCTTTGCCAGCGTTAACTATTCTATATTTACCTGAAAGCGCGGCAGTTCAGCTGACTGCAGATTGTGGTCTCGCTGGTGTGAAACGAGTGCAATGCACCGGGAATGTGGTATGATTTTATCAATTACATGATATGATTAGAATTTTTACTGAAATATATCAAAAATATTTTGTGTTTCAACAGAAACGTGAAGACCTCCTTCGAGACCTTTCATGTGCTGAGGAAGTGGAATTATCAAGTTCGTCTATTAATATATTATTGAATAACACAACCACAGACGTAACAACTGAAAATCAAGAATTATCTAGTACAATGATGACTGAAGAAAATTTGTCGGTCGAACATGAAAATGAGCATGACAATTCACCGCAGAATTTGACGCCAACCCCATTCCCCATTAACGAAAATGTAACAAATGTTAAAATTTCTGAAGAACAATCGACGGCCCAGCCAGTGTTTAATGAGATGAGTAAAATTATTATAGGAAAAAATATTAACGTGAATGAAGTGCAAGACAATAATCTCCAAAGTAATGATATTCCAAATCTAGTCAATAATAATAATTTTCTAACAAATTATCGTATACAAAAAATGGAGGACGAAGAAAACATTCAGCATAAGAAATTACACGACGAGCTCGCTAGACTTGGGAATTTTGAAACAATATTTACTCAACCGACGGATCATTTTGTTCCACCACTAGTTATAGCAAAAGCTAGGCTTAGTGACGATATGACTGTGTTATCTTTAAAAGAAAAGCATGCACAACATTTTGGGACCCACGGTATGTTGAAGCACGGAAACGAAGAAAATAAAGTAATTAGAAATCCAATCACATCGACAGAAGACCCTAACGAAATAGATAGTGTAGTAGAACTGAGCACTGAACAAACACTAAAATTAAAAGTAGACCTTAAAAAAGATATAATGAAAAATGCCGTGCCAAAGAAATACAAAGATTTTAATTCCAAACTTACTAATTTTTCTAAAAGTAAGAACTTAAATAAACGATATGAAATGAAAGAAAATATAAATGAGACCAAGCCTTCTCTTATTACAACATCTTTTATTTTTACTTCGACTTTACCAACGACCACTATAGATGTTCGCAATGAAAATCAAGATGAAGCTTACATTAATTTAACTGTAACTTTAGGAGACACGAAGGATGGGGAGGAGTCTATCCACATAAAAGATAATGGGACGGATTTAGTAGAAAATAATATGAGTAAACATATAGCAGATTTGGCCCCAGCGATTGTAACTGCAAATTTATTTAACGAAACACAGTTTGTAATGCAGAATAACACGTCGAAAATCTTAAATAATATCGATGATGAAAAAAATAAACTGCTAGAATCAAAGAAAGAGGAACACTCTGTAATAATCAGCAGCAAGGATTATAATCATATTTCTCAAACTATTGATTTTACTACTCAAATGCCCGTTTTTAAAGACGAATTAATCAATTCATCCACTACAAATATGAATGTCGTCTTCAATAACAGTAATATATCATCTTTTAATACTACAACTGAAAGTTCTTACCATAGTTCTGTAACTGTAGGTGACTTGCAATATACTCGTACTACTTCCAATACTACTCTCTTTTCACCTCCTAATATCGTAACCAAAGCAAGTTATAAGGAAACAACAGAGATCTCACATACCGATTCAGAAACAACGACGGTTATGTTTTCTATTAAATCTGATAATTTTGAACACGAAACTTTTTCTACCTTCTCTCCAGTTATCAACGAAACTTTGAACATTACGGAAAATATGGAAGAAATAGAAAATAGCTCAGACGATACTACAGAAATAGACGACGATTTTCAATCACCATTATTATCCGCGGCTAATGAACCGTTGCAAAAGCCTTTTAGATCTAGAAGACCTAGACAGCCAAATCGAGGGAATAAATTTAACCCATTTCGTATTTTAGGTTAAGCACACTACATTTAATTGGAACGTTAACTGCCAACAAAAATCCGTATTAATGACTGAACAAATCCATTGCACAATAGCACTGATCAGTTTCATGTTATATATCACAATTACATTTACGGTTAAAGCACTTAGCTAAATAGACGTCTTTGTTCTGATGACTTTCTTGTAAACTATTCTTAGAATACTAATATAACCCGCCTTAAGCCGTGGTCTGTTTGACTCTTTGACTGGGGCTTAAATAATAATGTCAATTTAAACTTTCGAATAATCATTATTAATTTAAAAATTCTTTATACTTCTAACGCTTAAGCGTAATTAAAGAAATATTTGAATGAAAGTAGGTACTGAAAAACGTCGCCATTAACAAATTACATTTATACATTAAGGGACTATTTATTGAGCACATTGATTTAATCTAGTTGTCTTAGAAATTAGTGTTTGTAGGTAATTATATTGTTCACAAACCATATCATATAATTGTAAGGAGTTAATATTATAGCTAAGTAATTTTAGTAATTTTTGATATATACCACAAAAACAAAAGAACTTATTAATAACAAAACAACATAATAAAATAATATAAACGACATTACATTGAAAATTAAGTTGTTAAAATAGTCAAAATTAAAGCTATCTCAATTTCAAGTGTTTCGTTTTCACTATCATAATTATTTTATATCCATTAAGTTACAAAATAATATATTGTAAGAATTTTATATAAAACTTATAGCTGAGATTGCCTTTTATTTTTTATGTATTCATCTGTTTTTTTTCTACCATAATAACCGGAGAAGTTTAAACATTTTTTTTTACATTACAAAACGTTGTACATAGGTACGTAAAAACTTTTTTTTCTACTTCTGCGTTGACCACGATCACATCTGAAGTTAAAAGGATTTACATTTCTGGATGGCCAGACGCACATGGTTAGTAGTGGAGTAAATAATTACCTTACTTAAAACCTTATTATGTCAACGCATTGAATGCGCCAATAGTCCAAATCAAAGGTGCAAAATTGCAAAATCGTATGGCCGTACGATTATTGCTTTGAACTATCTTCTGGAATATTTTGGAATGTTTTGAAAAGAGTGTTAGTTTTTTTTATTATTATGAGTAAATTAAAAAAAACTATGTAGAGAATTTTCCTTTTTAAAATTATAATCGCAAAAGTCCAAGGTCGCGCAGAATAGCAGAGTTATGTATTTTAAAGTAAAGTAAAAGAGTTTTGTGTAAGCGAGATGAATACACACCTGAAATTCCTGTTACGTGGTTGCGGGTGGCGGTGCTCTTAAAACATCGGATGAACCGCATGTTTATTTGTCCTTCGTAAAAAAAATATCATCAATTGCCATATCCATTTGTTATTAATAAAATTCATATTTTGACCTACCAAAAGGCAACCGTGAATTCATCTCAAAGGTTGTAAGGGCTGATTCAAGCGTATACACGTACATTTGAGTATTACTGTTATTAGATCTCCAAAGATGTAAAATAAACCCTTTAAAAATTTCGCTTGATATTACGCTATTGCTTTGATGAAAATAATAGCCTTTTTATTTACCAATTACTAATGTACTGCTGTACTGTACTGTAATGGAGTACGGTGGGAGCTCCCTTCCACGAATGTGCCCGATTGACGTCCAGCATGCGGAGGTGGCGAGACGTCGTGCAGCGAGTGCTGTCTGCTACTCAACCCTCCGGATTACCACGGCCCCGACCACTCTGACAAGAGTGAGGCGACCAAGAAGAAAAAAAAATTAAAGAATTCATCACGGGTTTAATGTGTATTATCCCTCCTGTTGGAGTGTCCAATCAACGCGGCTGAAAGATATGATCTGGAAGAGATTACGGGAGTGGGAATAAAGGTTAACAACTTAAAAATTTTAGTTGGTAATAAGGATACCAGAAACAAATTCTTATCCTACTGTAAAAAAGTCGCAGAAAAAGTTGTAAAGAGGAACAAAACCAGCATCTAAGGAGCTCTCTACATGATTGTAGAGCAAGAGTTGTAGAGAGCCCAAACATAGAATAAAGTAGAGTATAAGAAAATGTATAAAATAGTAAGTAAATAAAATGTAATAAAAGAGGAAAATATAGATAATAAGAGTAACAGAATTGTATAATAAAAAGAAGTCAAAAAGAAAAATTTAATAGAGTAAAAGTGTAATAATAGTAAAGGTAAGTAATAATAATAGAAAATAATAATAAGTGCAACAGTAAAAGTAATAATATTTCTTTGTGTGTGTGTTAACAAGAGATGGAAGAAAGTGATGAGTGAAAACATCCCTAACCACCCACGTTGGGGAACTAGCTATACTATCTATCATAACTATCATCAACTATCTATATATAACTATCATAGGCAGACTATGCTCAGAGAAAAATATGACAAGGGGTAATAAACTCTGATTTCTAGCAAATAAGTCAGTAGTCCTGCCTCATGCCTATAAAAAAAGTGTATTATCTTTGCATATTTTGGATAACGTTCATCACTTTCGATAACGTTCGCTGTCCGCTACCTACCGACTCTACCACTCATTTCTGCGTTACAAATTTCCTATGACATTTTTAATTTATTCATCCTTTTTATATTGAACCTCTTTCGCTTACCTTTCTCGATTCTAGCTACAACATCCTCTTTTAAGCCACCCTTTGTCCCTTATCACGCAATTCTTTAACCGTTCATTCACATTCACATCTTGCATTTTTGGTAACGCCGTATGCGAACAAATATATAGCCGTGAGCAAAAATAATGGGTCAGTTAAGAAACTTTGAATTTCTCGGAAGATATATTTAAATTTTTGCCGATGGCGGCACTAAGTACTAATTTTATTTTTATTTAATAATTTAAATAAAAATAAAATTTAATAAAAAAAACTGTGTTAGTTTACGTAAGATATCCTTTTTCGTATAAGTTTATGTTTTTTTTAATAAAATATTAATTAAAATAAATATTTCATTTTATTTTAAGGATTATAATTGTTTATCATGGACAATATAGTTAGCTAGCTAAGTTAAGCTAGTCTTTATCTTCCTATCCTATCCTTGCACTATGAGGGCACAGGGGGGAGGGAGTAACCACCCTCCCCGGGACGTGCTCTCCTTGAGCACAGTGCAGAGGGGCTCCGGTGCGTTCCACTGGAGATCCCGGAGCCCCTCGTCATGCACCGAGGAAAGGGCCACCGGGGAGGTTTTAGTGGGTAAAAACTCCACATAACCGCCGCCTTCCCCCCAGAAGGCGGGGTATCTTTTTGAAGATTTCCTCCCCGTTAACAAAAAAAAAGTCTATCTTCCGAGATATTCAAACTTTCTTAACCGACCCTTTATTTTTGCTCACGAGTGTAGTTTTAGTTTAAGTAATATAGCAAAACCGTATTATGTTTTAATAATCCTAAATATTTATTTATATATTTCGAAGAAAGGAGAATGTTTTTTAGAGTAAGTTTCGTCAAATAAACGCCTGTGTAGTAAGGGTCCAACAATATTAATTTTACTTATGTTTTAGCCCGGGGGTTACTAAAATCCACATTGGTCCATATTTTGCTTCATTATTATGAGGGTCGGAGCGGATTTAGGAAAGTCTGTTTAGAAATTTGTTTTATAAATTTAGCATAATGGTTATAAGTGAAGTAACAAGTAACTTAAGACCTGTTGTGATTATTACCATTTGATAATAACTAAATATGATAGTAATTTAAGAGTGTTGAATATGAACAAATCGTAGTTAGTGCTCTGTTTGCTTGCAACAATTAAAATTTGTTAGTGTTGTGTGTTAAGAGCTTAGTGACGTTTGATTACAATGATCGTCTTCAATTATTGGGTATTGAAATCTCATCGACCCTAAACTATGGACGGTTCGTCGAGTCTAAGGCTAAGATAGCTGCAAAAAAACTTGGGATCCTGGTCAAAGTGCAACCGTATTTCTCTGCGGGACAGCTTTTAACACTTTATAAAGCTCAAGTCCGGTCGTGTGTGGAATACTGCTGTCACATTTGGGCAGGCGCTGCTAAATGCCATCTCGCAGCTTTGGACTCGGTGGAGAGGCGGGCTAAGAGGCTATTTGGTGACGCAGCTGAAACCAATCTGCTCAGTCTTGAGCACAGGCGTAAGGTAGCTAGCCTTTCGGTTTTCTACAAATTGCATTTTGGAGAGTGTGCTCAGGAACTACATGATCTAATTCCCCTTTCCACCATCGGACTTCTAGACGCACTGCGGGATTTCATCCTTTTGTTGTGAACATCCCTCAAACCCGAACGAAGCGATTTGCTTCGTCTTTCATTCTTCATACCGATTCCTTCGACCTTCCGATTACAATGTGGGTATTTTCAAGAGTAGAGTGAATAGGCATTTACTAAGCTAGTGCGCCTTACCATCCAGGACTGCATTTCCACCTAACATCAGGTGGGATCGTTAGTCAAGCACTTGCTTATAAATAATAAAAAAAAATACAATGTACTAGTCTTTACAAGTACATTTGCAATTTTACGGCCTCTTTGTATTTTCAAGTTATCGTAGGACTATTACGTGATATTAAGTTACTCGTCCATTTGTTGCGCAAATATATACTTAAAGAATATTTAAAGTTTATATGATTTTTTTATAGATGCCATTGTCAGAATTGGACCATATTAAAATGGGACCACACGGAAAGCACCAGCTTTCAAATTAAAAAAAAGGATCTTCAAAATAGGTTCATTCAGTCGAAAGTTATACAGTATAATTAAGAAAAGCAAACAGACGTATTGAGACCTCCTTTTTTGAAGTCGGTTAGTAAAAAATGAAATGTGTTTTAATCACACTTTTAAATTTTTATAAGATTATAGAAATTAGGATGTTATAAGTTATAAAAATGAAAAGAAACCAATTTCTCTGTCTTCAAGTACAAACTACTCTACCACAGCTATTTTGTACTGCACTGATTAAAGTCTAAAATGCAGAAGGCAAAATATTTATTCATTTAATGAAGCCGATCTCGCTTTAAGAGCTTATAAATGTTGGTCGCTTTTAGCCTTAATGAGGATATCTTGATGAGGGTTCACTTATTTTTTGTTCGTTTGCGAACGCAACTGTTTTCATAAGTACCTGGTAATGAAATCACTTCATCTTTACTTATGTTTTAAACCACGGTTACATGGAAAATATACATTTGACAAGTAACTTAATTCGCTAGTAAAAGCAAGCATTTTTTTTTAATTTCATGTGTTCCGATGGTTGTACGATATGGTTTTCAGCCGAGGCAAATATTAACCTTAAAAATTAAAAATGTCACAAGTTTATGAAGCACAGGTATATTTATATATGCGAGTAAAGACAAAAACAGACTTCAAATCAAACGTTAAATGTGCTCGGACACTCTTTATATTTCTGAATTATCATGAGAATTTAACAATCACAACTTAACCAAACCTTTGAAATACATTCTATCATTAATATTGATCGAGTTTTTCGCCCATTTACATGCATATGCTTTATGCAAATTTAAGATGGATTCATTGATGACATTTTCAGAATTGCACCAAATTGGAACCATTGATGACATTTTCAGAATTGCACCAAATTGGAACCATACTCCACGCACCAGTTAAAACCAAAAAAATAACCAAAAACTATTTACTCAATCGAAAGTTATGAGGTAATAAACATATAGACGAATTGAGAACTTCCTCCTTTTTTTAAGTCAGTTGAAAAGTGCGTGGTAGGTTACGTCATAAGTATATCGAGTTAGCGATTGGAGATACAAAAGAAAGGCTACATGTATGCGAAGATATATGGGTGTGTAAGAAGCGAGTTAGGTGTGCCTGGACCATGATAAATGGAAAATCGTCAACTCTGCCTATATTTGGGTAGACGGCGTGAGTTTTCTTGTATATTCAATATTTATTCTTGTATCTGCTTTTGTAATGAATTCTTTATCTGTTGTAAATGCTTTTCAATTTTGACCCGCTTAAAAAAAGTTATGTAAAATCTTGTTAAAATAATGATTTATATTGCAGAATTATTAAAATTTTGCAATTGAAATTTTAATCTATTTATAAAATTAGCTAGAATAGAAGACTCGAGCTCTTATCCTATTAGGAGTTAAGTTTTCGGGATGTTAGTTATTTAAATGCAAATAGTCCTAGTAAACAGAAAAAGAAAATTGTAAAGTATTGTTTAAGTAATGATGTTGCTTTATATGTTAAGTGAAGAACATAAATACGGCTTTATGACTGTCATAAATACGAAGAGTAATGACGGTGGACGGTTCAGATTTCTATTAAGATTATCGGGAATATGTTCACTGGATAATCCCCAATATTCCCAGCGAAATGATAAGACGTAAATTGGATTTTGTTGTACACAAGCTTTTATGCTTTACCCTAATAGGTGTCATGGGTGGAGGACTTCAGCCGTTTAAACGCTGATTTATTTCAAACTTCTTCTTCCCAATCGTTCCCAGAGAGTCATAGAAGCATAACGCTCTCCTCCAGATAGGATAACCGGAAATCGGCAAAAAAGGCATCGGGACCTTGTCAAAAGGCCGGCCAAAAAAGTCTTCGAGGAGAGCAATTCATTTGTCAAAAAATTATGATATTATATGTTTTATTTACATTGGGTATTGTTTTTAATTCATTTTATTGAATTTTTTAAGAACGAGCTTAGGTTCAGTTTGATGATATTTCTTTTTACGACGTATATATCTTTTTTCATCTCGCATTTTTAAATTAGAACAAATAATTATTGCTTTAATATTGATTAAAAAATAATCAGTTTAATGGTTTTTATAAACCTGACATAAAAAATGTTATTGAAAATGGTTTTTAATAAATTTTTAAAGTCAATTTCTGACTTATTTCGAAAAAAGATAAAAAAACATGATAACTCAAAAATGGTTCTCTTTTGCTGAATGCATATAGGGGTAAAAATAACACCCAATAGTCGCTCTTATTAGAGGTGTTAGGAGATGTAACGAATATAAGCGCCTTACCATCCAGGACTGAATTTCCACTTAACATCAGGTGGGATCGTAGTCAAGCACTTGCTTAGAAATAATAAAAAAATAATAAGCCGAATAACCAATAACCCCGTATGTATGTTACATAAAATCCGATTATAAGTACCTTTTGACAATCTCAATTTAAGTTTTAAAAAAATCTCAAAAGTAAGTGATATTAGGCATTAATCTAGAAATCTAAAAAGATATTTGCAATCAATGGAATTAAAAAGAGTAAAGTATTAGCGCCGTTATAATGCGTTAATAAATAAACAAGATATATGCAGCAGTGAGCAAATCTCCATCTATTCAAATAAAGTAATGAATTGGCGCATAGAAATATGCATTTACAAAATAAAATATGAAAGCAACCGCTGGCTTGTGAATGCAGCTCTTCGTATTTACTGGATCGTTTTCAACTTCAAGCTTTTATAGGTGCTTCCATTAAACCTAGTGCTTCTATTGGCTTGGCATGTTATTTATCAATTAAATAAATTCAACCGCTTTTTGTAAAGTTTATTTATATAATATAACATAAAATAGCGGTCACACGATAAAATAATTCGCAACCTCAAACGGTCGCGAATGGACTCTTTGTGTGCTTGTTGCATTCTAGCTTATGCTATAATGGTTACGTCGTCTGGATCGTCGATAACGTGTCTCGGCTTCCAGACGATGCGATGGAATTTAGTAGAGAATGTCTTGTCAATAGCAGGCTCGTATACGTCATAGCGGGACGATTCATAAATAACATTCCAATCTATCTATCTGTACCGGGGCGTTCGCCTCAAGTTGTATTACGCTAGCAGTCGCGTTGTCCACTATCCTGGCTCGGTTCCCGCCGCTCGACATTTTGGCGGAGCTGGAAGCGCGTGTGTACACGCGCGCGTCCAGGCCGTCGACGGCGGTGCCGGGCCGCCCCTGGATGCGGGAGAGGTGCGTCGGCAGGAGCACAGGCGGGCGATAGAGGTCTGGCGCGAGCGGCTCTCGGAGCGTCGTTGCTCGCGCCAACGCATCATCTGTGCCTTCCTGCCGAACTTCGAAGCCTGGCTTCGCAGGAGGGACGAGGCGCACGTCACCTACCGCCTGACACAGGTACTCACCGGGCACGGGTGCTTCGGTGAGTACCTGAATAGGATAGGGCGCGAACCGACCGCGCAATGCCACCATTGTGGCTGTGACCGGGATGCCGCGCAGCACACGCTAGCCGTGTG
The DNA here is from genome assembly GCA_029286785.1 of Meandrusa payeni. Lineage (NCBI taxonomy): Eukaryota > Metazoa > Arthropoda > Insecta > Lepidoptera > Papilionidae > Meandrusa > Meandrusa payeni. Next base: position 4,636,100 of record JAGSMX010000012.1, on the reverse strand, counting down.
CCCCACGTGGGAGGCGGAGCGGCGGATCCTGGTCCAGCATATCGGGCAAGACCTCTCCCCGCCGGCGGCAGTAGCGGCTGCGCCAAAATGGAAGGCGCTGGTCTCCTTCTGCGAGTCAGTAATGACCCAGAAGGAGACCGCAGATCGGCCCTCTCCCGATCCCGTTCGGAGATGGCGCAGGCGGGCCGGTGGCAGACCGGCCCGCAGCCCTTTAGTTCTTGGCTCTCAAGAATAAGACTACGGTATCCCCTGCCTGTAGTACAAGGCGACTAAAAGGGCCTCGGGTTCACTGGGCGACAAGGGTGGGGCCTGAGTCGTCCACCAAAGTGGACCCGGGAAGAAGGCGACATCGGCTGGCCCGTGTCGCCTTGCGCTGCGAGGGCACAGGGGAGGGAGTAACCTCCCCCGGACGTGCTCTCCTTGAGCACAGTGCAGAGGGGCTCCGGTGCGTTACACGTGAGATTCCGGAACCCCTCGTGATGCACCGAGGAAAGGGCCACCGGGTAGTTTTAGTGGGTAAGAACCCCACATAACCGCCGCCTTCCCCAGAAGGCGGGGTATCTTCTGAAGATTTCCTCCCCGTGAAAAAAAAAAGCAGTCGCGTTGTAATACGCAACGTGTCGGCATCAATTATACAGTTTGTTGTAATTTTACGTGCTGCTACGCTCGGCGATGAAGGAATACAACGTGAAAAACCTATCTATTTTATAAAAGTTTCTAAAACAAGTTTGTCCATCAGCATTGACCGGACCATGCCCTGTCTTTACAAAGAAGGTCTGCGAAGGCCTGCCTGCAATAGTGGGACATATACATATATATATATATATATTCGACATCAGACTTAAAGCCGCGACCTTTATAACGTTGTAAAGTACGCAAGAGAATTTACCGTGATTCCACTGACATAACTATGGGCTCACTACTTATTGTAATGGTCATCATGGTTGTAAAGGTAGAGGTTCAGGGTAAGCGACCTAAGAGCTATGCCACCTCTCAATCCGGTGAAGCAGTTCGTCAAAAAAAAATGGTTGCAAAGTTTAGACGAAGGGGGTTCGAGTAACGCAAGGCGTTCCGACCTCCGACTACCCCATTATGGTCGTGAAAGTTAGTTCATAAATCATATCCTAACCAACTTTCTACTCTTAACAAGACGTGATTACATCAATCTTTCTAATTTATGCCACCCCGCTTAGTTCCTGGGCTTTTAAGATAGGGGTTATAAATAACTCTCATCCTCGGTGCGGAAGCCCGGGAGAGATTATAAATTGCGCAGTTGCTATGATTTGATATTGCCACATTTGAATTCTTAAAATAATGTACTGAATTGTATTGTTTTATAAAATCATTGATATAAAATTTTTAAATGCTTTTTAACATTTTTTTTGTGTTAAATAGTAAAATAAATATATTTCGATCATGAAGTAACAAAAGCTGTTCTTATTGCTATTGCTCTATTCTTTTTTTTAGTTAGTAGTTTGCAGGTTACGAATTTTAGCGGTTAAAATAACCAATCAGGTAAGATGCAGGTTATTATTTTACAATATTTATAATAATTTGAGCTCCACGTGTTGTTACAATTATTTTTTCCAAATAGATTACAGAAAGTAATCAATTTAATTATTCGTGTAAAACAATATATCCGTCCATGTATATAAGATAGCCACTGATGTTTACATATGTAAAAGCATCTAGAGTATTAACCATTAAGTTTATTTTTATAGCTTTATTAACTAACTTATTGGTGACCATGAAATGGAATTTAATACAATCGATTTATGTTATAATTTCGTCTCCCAACGTTTAAGGTATTTTGTGCGACATAATAAGTGATAAATTAGCTCAAATGGCTAAGTGGCGAAATTAAGCATCATTTGACTGCGTCGTCCCGAGGATTGTGTGGTCTAGAGCGATAACTGGGGACCTAATAAATAGGACACAGGATTAAACTGTGGTCTCCGTACACGACTTGCCGGATCGTTAGGTCTTATCGACGTCAGTTTAACAGGCTTCTATTAGCTTTAATGAGGTTCTTGGGTCTTAGCTTCATAAACTAAGACCTATAATATTAATGTTATAATAGTCTATCACGTTCACACGCAGACCCACACTTACATAATACGTCTTTACCTATGAAATTGCCGTTTTGTATGAAATACATTTTTCATTTCTGTTATTCAACTTAATCACCCATGTAATCGATTCATCTTTGTCAACGCAGTGGTAGTTTATTGATGCTCTTCCTATTAAAAGCTGGACGGGAGTCAACACATTCTTCAAAGGCATTTTGTACTGCCTCACGGGAATAGAAATTTTTCTCCGCCAAAAAGTTGTCCAAATTGTGGAAAAGTAATAGTCGGTGGGTGTAACATCTGGTGATTGAGGTGGACGAAGAAGAGCTTCTAACCTCAACCCTTGCAGCTTGTCTATTTGTCCCGCGTTGATGCCGCGACGGAAGTCATTTTCCATAATTACGCAACAATTTTAAAGTATCCATTATGACTAAAAATGTTCAAACGTAACGAAAATACAAAGCTAATCAATAAACAAAACACAGACTTTAAAAATGGAATGTTTTTAAAACAAAATTAATTAGAATTTAGAATTGACAGCCAATCAAAAATTTTCTTTGGTTTGAAATGGCTTAAACTGAAGAACGACGATTTTATAGGTAAAGATTTAATATGTTAAAATCTTTTACGAAATAGTAGAACATTTTTTTTTCCATTCCCCAACATGTTTGGTTAGGGACCTTATTATCGACATGTTACAAACTATTACATATATTATTCCTGTATATATAGATTTTAATTTTTAACAATATTCTCCTATTTCTTATATTTTATTGACTTAGTTTTTAATTTTACATCTTTTGGTGATCTTGGAACATTTTTTCAAATGTTTCTCGATACATCCTTAATGTCTATTTATTTCTTTTATTGACTTTTTAACCACCTTTTTACAATACTCTAAGAAGATTTTATTTATATTTTTATTTTGCATCAATGGAGGGAATCCGAATATTATAAGTATTTTAGTAGTAGAACATTCAAAGAAAAATATAAAAAGGACAACTAGTTCATACACTCGGAGTTAGGTACAACATCTCCCTAATACAGGCTATGTCTAGCAGGAAAATGTGTACCGAAGGACGAAAACGAAGTAAGAAAATGTTTATAGAATATATTATATAATATGTATAATAACATTTGATAATATGTATCTAATATTTTTGTGTATGTGCATGTCGGTAATATAAAATGTGTGTGTGTGTAAAAAGTGAAATAAATAATATATTAAAAAATAAAATAAATGTATTTGTCCATTCCAAATAATCGAAACCAAAACATATTTTTATTATTAATATAACATACGACAAATTTCATTGTTAAGTTGTCGCTTTTGAACTCTCAGAAAACTTGTTGAACAAACCCCTCTGTCACTAACATCCCCCAAGTCTCGTTATCCACAAATTGGAAACCTTTTTCTATCACTAGAGAATAAGAGGGTAAATAAGATTTAGAGTTGTATATACGTGACCGATATATTATGTAGTGAGATTCAAACAATCGAACTTACTCATAATATTAGTTAAGGCTGACCACGCTAAGAATTTGGTCACGTCTTAATGCGGTAGAATTGTAAAAGAGTGAAGGTCAACTGCGGCAAGAAGCCATAAAACAATAGGAAAATCATATCATATTTATGCTCTGACCCATGTAAAGTAACGTTCCTGAAATATCTGTTACGTAATATCTGAGCCGTGAAGACTAAACTACGGGAACAGTATCCGACGAAAACAACGCTTCTGTGCGCAGGAAAATAGAAAAGCTTTCAAGCGAAAAATGTCGCTTTGCAAATACATAAAAAGTTTGTATGAGATAACACATGGATACATGAAAAAACTATTCGATATCAAATGAACATTTGTTTTTAGTAATCTTTTATTAGATATACACTCGTGGGCAAAAATAAAGAGTCGGTTAAGACAGTTTAAATATCTCGGAAAATAAAGACGCTAGCTAACTGAAATAAATTGTGCATGATAGACAATTAAATATCCTTAAAATAAAATAATATATTTTTATTAATTTATTTATATTTCATAATACAGTATTTTTCATTAAATTTTATTTTTATTTAAATTTTAGTACTTAGTGTTGCCACCTGGAGGTCCCTTTATTCCGATCCTTTATTTTGCTCACGGCTATAGTTTTCAAATGTCATTTCCATCCATGTGGTAGGAAAATACAATCTACTTAGCAGATACGAGATAAAAGAAACCTAAGCAAAAATTGTAACAGGAGAACATTACCACAAAATTCAATTTAACTTAGCTTGTTTGGTCTAATTAATTTCAGAGAAACCTAACCCTCTGTACAGCGATGCCAGATAATTGTACTAGGGCGCCGGTACACAAACTTGTCGCTGTTGTTTACGTATAACTCACAATTTAATGGAATGAGATATGTTGTTTTTACTGAATTTACTTCAAAACAGACTTGTTATTCACCATTCGTCTATTTACATACGTCAGTATTTCCCTTTGAGTTAAATGTGGGTATTTACGTGAGAAACGCGTCAATAATCTAACGGCTTCGAATACGGTCTTCGTCGTTAAAAATTGACAGTATTTTAAATTAAAAATAATCATATAGTGGCATTGGCACAGTACGATTCAGCATGTTTACAAGTAATATAACTTCGACTTTTTTTATTATTACAATAAAAAAAAAACAAAGTACGTCAGAATAGACTGATCGATCTGAGCAGTTAAATGTGACAGATTGGCTATTATTACCATTACAGTATGTTGAATAGAATTTTAATTATATTTTTCCGTTCCCCAACGTGTGTGGTTAGGGACCTTTATTAGTAACGTTTTACATTCGATTACATGTCTACAAACTAATTATTGTATTTTTACCAATATCAATTTTTACTTCTAGTTTGCTTATTTCTATTGATGCTATTTACTTTCTATTTTGATTACATATATTTATTTATTTTTCATTCTTATATTATAAAAAAAAATACGTCGACATGTACAACTGTCTGTGTCCCACATCTTTTACGGCCGGGCTTGAAATCAGCAGAGCAATAGGTTTCATTATTGCTCTGTCCAAGGTGAAGACATTAGACATTTATCCCTACTTCACACTTCACACTTCACTATTAACACCCTACTTCTGATTCAACATAGATTACGTTATAGACAGAGACATAAGCTAAACCATAGACAAAGCCACAGACGTAGTCAGTCTCTGTACATTGATTACTCCATACTCAGATGTCATTTGTATTATTTTTGTACCCTACTTTGTAGTATTTATTTTTTGTTTAATGTTCAAATACCGTCTTTTCGCCGACAATACAGTCTTTGTTTGACAAAAATATGTCTTTAATGATTCGCAAACCTAAATATCATGTAATGTAATCGCAACCGCCTCGAAAACTCATGTACATAAGAGCTATTTCTCAAATAGCTTTATTAATTTTTTTTTCTATAAGCTGTACGGCTATTCGTCGGCCTTGGCTTGGTCAACCAACTACCTCCACCTCGGTCTATCCATGGCCACAGTCCTTAAGGTTCCTATGCCAATTTCTTTGGCGTCTCGATTTACAGCATCTAACCAATGGAGCTTTGAATTTTTTATAAAGAACAATTGTATCCTCAATTCAAAAGAATGCTTCGCAAACTAACTTTCGCGGCTGGAATGTTATTTGAGGGAATCTCGACCGCGTTTTTATACATGGTTAAAACTCGGAGCGCCTTCATTGCGACTAATTAATGTAGGTGCAACCTGCTTTCTGTGAGAGTGCGAGCTAATTATAGCCTACGGGGGCGTGGATCTTTTTTCTTTGGTTTATTACTCGGGTATTTTTTGTAAAGAGGACAGAGTAACGTGTAAAGTAACTTCTTTTAAATAAAATGCAACCATCTAGAGATAGAAACTACAGAAAGCATTGCCTGATACTTTTTTTTATACTAAATAGGTTCACGTTTGGCTTCTATCTCGCTTGATGAAAGGTAAAGATGAAGCCTAGGATGGAGAACATGAGCCTATAAGGCGTCTGTTCACATTGAATACGATATAAGTGGCTGTGTGGTAGAACGTTTTACGATATAATATATTGTTATAATATCCTGGAACCTATATTTTTTTTAATAATTCGATTCAATTGATTTACCTGTCGTTCTTATGACCCTTTTTAGCGGAGTAGACGGAAACAGACATTAGCCCTAAATAAAATAAACTATTTTTATGAGCGAAGGAAATAGTCTCACTATTGGTCGTTTCACGTAATGGTTCCCGGAGGTGAAAGTTTAGATTGCAACAACAAACTTAAGTTGTCTGATGTCAACTTTCATCTAAGATTATTTGGAACAACAAACAGTCAAGTAAATGACATTTTATATCTAAATTCATTTTAACATATCCATTGTTATCATTTCACCATGTATTATCCTATTAAAACCTAAGTTTTCAAAATATAAACTGAGATTATATTAATGTTAATATAATAAACTCTCTTCTCTTTTTAACTCTAGCCGGGTAGACGATCTATCGCAGTCTGCTTTATACTCAGCTTGTTAGTTTCTAGACTACGGAATATACTGGGTATATTGCTTTGTCAGTATAAACTGAAATAAAAGAACTTATCAGTTATATCAGTACAAGCTGGGTGGAATTCGAACTCGTCGGGGGGACCCTTGTGTCGAGTTAGAGATTAGAAGTTCAGGCTAAGCGACATAAGAGCTGTGCCACCTCTCAATCCGGTGAAGCAGTCAAGACCAGCCTCTCAGGCCAATCTGTGTAGTTCGTCATTAAAAAAAATCGAACTCGTAAACTTCAGATTGTGTCGAACACTTAGGCACTAAGGTTGTAATTTACGTTGAAAACAAATTAAAAGAGGGACTTACAATTACTTATATTTTTATATTATTTGTTAAAAATAAAGATTCAGCAAGGTACGTAAAAATAATATAAGACCAGAATATGTCATGTTATTAAAACTGAAGTAACAAGAAGAAAAATAAACTTGAAGTGAGTTAACGATACACACTCGTAGCCCGCACATGCCTGTGAACAATACAGGCCGCGTCTCGAGATCGTATATGAGAGGAATTCGAGAGTTTTTGCGAGCCTTGTACAATAGTCGTTAATGATCTCTTTTCATTGTACTTATTTGCATGTCACATTTTCTGACGTCTTTTATTCAAGGTTGTTTTACAATACATTCATATTTACAAGTAAAAACCTTTTTTTTTTGTTTACGAGGAGGAAATCGTCAAAAAGATACCCCGCCTTCTGGGGGGAAGGCGGCGGTTATGTGGGGTTTTTACCCACTAAAACCTCCCCGGTGGCCCTTTCCTCGGTGCACGACGAGGGGCTCCGGGATCTCCAGAGGAACGCACCGGAGCCCCTCTGCACTGTGCTCAAGGAGAGCACGTCCCGAGGGGAGGCTACTCCCTCCCCTCTGCCCTCGCAGTGCAAGGCGACACGGGCCAGCCGAAAACCTAACCAACTACCCTTGAAGTACATCCTTTACATTAAAAAATGAATCATCGACATCGGTTGGCGTGAGATTGAGTTATTCAAGTATGGTGGGGAGCTGGTGATCTGTCTTACAGGGTACCCTAGTTCAGACACCAGTCTGAAACGTATATGTAACCTGTAAATTTAAATTTGTGAAAGATGAATAAATAAATTTATTGTTTATTTATTATTCGTCCATCTGTCGCGCAATGCAAATTTAAGACTCACATGGTTTTCTCATGGATGCCATTTTCAGAACTGGATTCAAATGAAATGGGACCACACGGGAACCAACAGTTTTCAAAAAAAAAATCAAAATCAGATCACTCATTCCAAAGTTCTAAGGTAACATACATATAAAAAATTCAGACGGTTTGAGATCCACCTCCTTTATTGAAGTTGTTTTAAAAAAGGCTGACGTCTTTTTAATCCTAGTGGGGTAGGCAGGTATTGTACAATAAATTTAAAAGGTTACATATAAAATATAAAAAGAGTAATACAATGTTTAAAAATAAATTTCCAGCAACATAAGCTTTCAACATATGAACGTGGAGAGTAATTGCGAAAATAAATTTCACACTGGGGGAGACAGCGAAGCTTTCCTCTAATAGACGTTAAATACGAAGGTATGTTTTTGGAGGCTTTGTTTGTATGAACAGTGCTTTAGAAAACTCGGCATTTATTTTATTATTTGATAGTAAAAACTATTTGCTAATATGTAACTAACCTAAGCCTTAAAATTAAATGTTTAATAATTTCTACTTTTTTACTTTAAAAAAAATTATAAATATTTATTTCTTTTGTTAGTTGATTTTTCTTTTTAGAAATTAGTTAAGTAGTGTTGCTGTAAGATTAAGCTGTATTACTAAAAAGCCCTTTAGGCTCGAGCTTCCCTACAGGTCTAAAGTTGTGCGGCAGCTTTTCACACCGCCTCCTCTAATGCAGCAACAATTAATCAAAGAATTTATTAACTTTTAGAAGTCTTAAATATCTAGTTGCTATTTAAAAAGTAAAAAAGATATCAAACTTAAAGTTTCATTAGTGTAATGATAAATATTTACTCAAGACTTTCACGGGAAATTTCTTGAGAAACCAGACGTTCGCCGGTTTTCATCAATTATGCGGCACGTAGTTAAGTAAATTCTCTAGATTAAATGTACTTTAAACGCTTCAAGGATGCGCATTCATCCGCCAGTATTTAACGCTCTGTTTGCTTACATGCCACAAGCGCTATTCGCTCGGTATTCTTTGAGTCCCGAAACGTATGGATATTAAACAGTAATAGTGTAGAGATATACCGGATCGGAATCGAGGTTCGCTGAGCTTCCGTTTAGGGTTCATAAGACGTTACAAAAACACGAAATAAATTTACAATTCACTGTAATTAAAATGATAAGTGATTAAGTTGTGTGATTAAGTGATTAAGTACTCAAGTGTCAATAGCTTAATGGTTTTAATTCACCATTTGATTATTGACGTAAAGCATATCCTAGCACAAACTTAAGCTTAGATGGAATGGTTAGCAAGCAAAATTAATTGTGCAATATTTGTGAAAAAAAAAATTAAATTAACGAAAAATTATTTTTTTCTTAGCAATCAAACAATTTTCTTAGTAAACAATCTAAGTTACAAAGTTTTGCCCTAAATATTATTATAAACAAAACTAGAACAGCGATTAAGCTCTAATAATAGGTACACTACGACTACACAGGCCTCCGAGTCTACTAAGGTACACTACGACTACACAGGCCTCCGAGTCTACTAAACCAGTCGGGTTAATACACGTTCAGTGACATCACAGTTGTCAATCTCTGCTAGCTTTGGTAATCTCCTTGTCCAGTCATTTGTGTTTTCCATTGGCTAATCACTGACACTACAATATTGTTTCAATTGTTGCTACTTGTTCATCTCGTACATAATCACGATCACCAAATAAAATGTCAAAAAAATTTAATTAATAGATAACGGTTTTTGGCACTATGAAAATTGAATCGTAGTAGGTTGGTCTGATAGTGAAATGTCTTTTGGACATACGATTGAGGCCCTGGTAGATAATAACGGAGGTGAAACTAAGTTACATTAACCCACTTTCCACCAATTGTCAATTTTTACCAACAAATTGTGATGAGATAAGAAATTATTTTCAACAAGGTTTTTTATTTTAAACTGATTTAATAAATTGTCTAGAGATTTGGGGGATCCTCAAACCTAACTGATATATCAACTTTAAGCATTAAGTATATTTTTATAAGTAATAAAATTTAATTCCGTTTAAATAAACAATTTCTTACCGTCCATTTTCACTTGACGTCCATGTCAAAACATAAAGTCCGCAAATTTTAATAGAAAAATGTTTTTACCTCAGACCATGCTTAACATAAATTTTCGAGTGATCCGCGAGAAGTAATTAAGGTTAAAAGCTTTTAGCAGTTTTAACTTTTTATGCGACCATCGGCCGGTTTTTTAATCTGACGTAGCGAAAAGAGATGAGTGGTGCTTGCAGTTAGTAACAAACGTAAGCACCACCAGTTGATGAACATTTCCTGATTATCATGTAAGCTGTGTTTGGATAACCAGTTTGTCAAACCAGTTCGATGTTCGTGTTGGCACCAATGAAATTTGATGTTACGTTTAAAGTGCTGACTTACCATACGCTCGGCGGTGAAAGAAAACATCATGAGACGTGCATGTCTTACAAAATTTTCTTAGGCATATGATGTCTGCCTATCCGAATTAGGGCCGCGTGGCGGAATGTTACCATTTTCTATTACTACTTACAAAAAACCACTTGAATAATATATGCCTGGTATATTGCTAATTATTCATCCATATTACTGTTTACCTTGATAAAAAGGGATAAAGACTTGAAACTTAAAATATCTGTAAACCGGAAAGACAGGATGGGATTTCAACTTAGACCGTCAAATGTTCTGCCGCTATTTGGTTTATAATATTAATCATCTATTTAAATTTGATGATCATTACTACTATATGAAAAGCATCAGTAAGCAAACGCTTTAAAAGCTATGGCATATTTTATTTTTACTAACTTCTTCTTCTTCTTTTGGTGCCATCTTCTATCGAAGCTTGGCGACCATCATGGCGATTTGGGCCCTCGACACAGCAGCACGAAATAAAGAACGTGTGCTCTTATTGTACCATTGGCGTAGATTTTTAAGCCAAGATGTTCTTCTCCTTCCCGAATTTCTTTTCCCTTGTATCTTTCCTTGGATAATGAGCTGTAACAAATCGTATTTGGGATTGCGCATTATATGCCCTAGGTATTCCAGCTTTCGTCTCTTAATTACGTTAAGAACTTCAACCTTCTTTCCAAGTCTTTGCGTACTTTGTCTCTCCAGGATATCCTTAACATTCTTCTGTATACCCACATTTCGAAAGCTTCAACTTTTTTGCACATGGCCTCGGTCAGAGTCCAAGCTTCGACGCCATACAGAAGAATGGAGAATACAAAGCAGCGTGCAAGACGAGTCCGAAGTTTGATGCCCAAGTTTCGATTCAAGATTTTTACTAACGATAACATTTTTTTAAGAAGTAGTTTGAATATTCACTCAACTTTTTACTTAACAATATCCTTCGTTACTCCCCCTTTCTACGACCCTTCAAGTGATTACATTATTCAAATTTCTGTTTAATATTTCAAGGTTGAAAGTGGAGCTCTTGAATAATTTGTTACTTATTAGTAAGTAGAACTGAATATTATGTTTATTTACTTTTTATGTCTACCACAAACTACAAAATTGTGTAAATTACATGTCTTTCTCTTATTTTTTCCTCTGTAGTTTTTGCAGTAAACGGTTAAATAGTACCTATATTTATTAGTATAAGTATAGAACTTTGAAAGCTTGAGGCACTGGCATCTGGTATCTTGTACGGATAAGGAATTATGTTATAGTAAATAATAGCTGCGCACAGTTGTGTTACCCGCGATTAAAATTGATCCAGCTGTTCCATAGATTAGTCTGAATAAACAGACAGACAACAATGGTAAAAAATGTTATTTTGGTATTCAATGTACCTATATATACATTCATTTACTCGTATATACATAAACGTATGTTCATATAGTAATAACAGTTATTTTAATATTACAAACAGACAATTTTATTTATTTGTTGTATGGATTAAAATTCATACACATATTACATAACATTTTTACTTTGTAAGCGCAGATGTATGTATCGAAAGAGGTGCGAGTTCCTCATCTCTGGCTACCACTCTAGGTGACGGGCGTGAATGTTTATCTTGTATTATCATTCAATGAAACAGATTAATCATGTTTAAAAAAAATTCGAGCACATTCAGAATACTGCAAAGTAAGCTGGCGGCGTGCCTAACACGTTCCAGGCTACATTGAAGAAATGTCAAGAAAATTGCGCCACCCGTCCAATCAATGTGCGGTGACAACGAGTTCATTGTGTATTCACGGAAAGCTCTTCGCTTCTCTCGATATAGAAAGTATATTCATTCAATAGTAAGGAAAAATCATGGTTTGTTCCCAATTCTTCTTCAAATATAGTCATATATCGTTACACACAAAAAATAAGGAGGGCTAACCTCCTTTCTTCCTTCATCTTTTAAGCCTAGCGTGGTAGACTGAGACCGCTTTCGAAGACCGCTATTCAAAAAACTTATTAGTTCCCATATGTGAGAACTGGTGAACCCATCGACATACGCCGGGCAAATATTCTTGGCAAGGGATTTTTTTTTGAAGTACCAAACAACATTAATTACATGAAATAATAAAGAATTAAATCTGTCCCTAATTTCAGGCCGATGACGCAGGCTATTTAGATTACCGCCTTCATTAGCTAAGTGCTAAGACACTAGCAACCAACGGACGTTCTAAATAATTAAATAGATAATTTCTCGTTTAAGTGGCAGTTTATTGAGAGAGTAAACCGAGAAAGCAATTTTCGCAACCATGACAATGCTTGGCATGATTCCAGCTAACTTCGTCACTTGAGCCAAAAAGTATTGACAGAAAACAGATATTGTACAGCAATTTGCTTGTATCGTTTTCTTTTCACGGGTGCTCGAATAAAAAAAAGCATATCAAAATACCAATATCATATCAAAAATAATACATACGGATATGTTAAAACAAATTAAGAATTAGGAAAAGTTATTATTAAATATCACTTTCAACCGACTTTAAAAAAGGCGGATGAAAGTGATATTTATCGGTCCGGTTCTGACAATGGCACCCATGAAAAACCCCTGTCTTAAATTTGCATCAAGTCTTCTTCTTCTTCTTAGTCGTCTCCTTCATTGCTGAAGGTCGTGTCTAGCACAAAGTGTTGTTTGCTCGCTTAACGATTAACTTCCACGTGTCCCTGTCCTCGGCGGTCTTCATGGCTTTGGTTATTGGCAGGCCTGTGAGCGTCTTAACTGCGTCTGCCCACCGTGTGGGTGAGCGACCGCGCACTCTTTTTCCGTCCACCTGGCCAACAACTACTAGCTTTTCGAGGTTATCCGGATTTCTGCGAGTCCGACTTGCATCAAGTATGTGCCCAATAAACGGACGAAAGGATGTACTTCAAAGGTAGTTTGATTAGAAAGTGTATCTATTAATCTACGAGTATATCATTCTTCTATGAGGTCAAGTATTTGTTTTAAAATTCTTACTTAAAAAGCAATCTGAGCTCGAGCCGCGATAAGAGGAGCAATTCGATTGTTAAATACATTACGTTGATCTAGTAATAAATTATCGCTCAATAAATTTAAAAGTTTCACGCCTTCAGTCAGTTTCAAAAAAAAGCCTTTTTATCGATACTCAGATGTCTCTCAAATGACCTGGAAACGGAAGTTTTGAAAACTTCCGAATATTTTTTAAAAAGAACTTTATCTTGAACGCAGGCAGCTAGATAAGCGAAATTGCGGTAAAACTCGTTCACGTTAAGTAAAGGTTGTTTTTTTTTTCGTTGAAGGAAAAGTCAGACTTTCCTCGAAACATTACTTTTAATTAAAAAATAAAACTATGTTTTGTAGTTCTAATTCTCTAGTAGTAGCTTCTAGTTTTTTTTTAAATATATCATCCTCACCTGCAAGATGAGCAGTAGTTCCCCGATCATGCCGACCTAATCGTGAAATCGCCAGACGCCGATCCAGTACTGTGCTCGTATCAGTGAAAATACGACAAATTATAAGACGTATGATATGTAATGGTTAGTTTAGACCAATTTTTTGCTTAAAAAAGAAAGCTAGCAATATTCTTTTTGTTTTTCAGAAAATTTTAATAACATTCTTGTTAACCATTCCAATGAAGCTTAAGCTTGTGCTATAGGAGATGATTCACGTCAATAGTCGAATGGTGGATTCGAACCTACCACCTAACGATTCATAGACCGTACCCTAAACCATTATGTTATCTGTGAAAAGTACTATTTCTCATATTCAATTATTTCGATATTTTTATTTCATTTTATATTCATTTCATTTCAAATATTCCTCATTGAAAAAACTACTTTTACGTGTTTCTACTACGAGTTCTAGATATGCATTAGTTCCAACTGCTGTTGAAAATGACCACTTTAAAGTGTTCGAAACTTCGAGAATAAAAAAATGTATAAAAATGCGGTAAAAAACGTTTCATGAAAACAGTGTCTAGTTCTATAAAAAGTAAATATTGAAGTAATAATCTCTGTTAGCAAAAATAAGCTTCAGTTAAGTTTCACAGGAAATTAATTTTATCTTTAAATAGCTCGTTCTATTTTTTTACAAAATAATATCCTCGTTATCTACAGGGCGATGGCTAATTACTCGCACCGTTGGGCTCATAAGCGCGTCCCGCATTTCACGCTACTCTACGCGTAATGCTATTTTAAAATTATTATCATATAGATTAATAACATTAATGTAGCTAGAATTTATATTAATAATTTGTAAATTATATGTTCTTCATTATTCTGACGGATGGAATTATTAATTATATTGTAAATATGAAATTTTTGATGATATAATTGTACGAATCCTTCTCATCAACGGCTCTCAAAGCTCGCGGCTTCTTTCCATACAATCGATGGCGTTTATTCAAATATGTTTTTATATTTAAGTAAAGAATATTTTAATATTAAAGTTAAAGCGGTAATAACCCTAATGGTTTAGGGTTACGGTTTGCGAAAGGTATGTTCCTAGGTCCGAATCTACAATTCGACTATTGTTTTGTACCATCTCTTTTTCCTAGTACACGCTTAAATTTAGTTGGAATGGTTAACAAGAATGTTATTAATATTTGTGAAAAAAGGTATTGCAAGAAATCTAAAAATATATATTTCTCAAATATTTGCTTGTATAATTTAACTAATTTACTTCCATACAATACTTTGAAGCAATTTTAAGATTATATAACCTCCGTTACGTTTAGGATTATATAACGTCCTACCGTAGAGCCGTGGTAGCTCAGTGTCCGCGCGGTTGGCTCAAGTTGCGTAGTACGCTAGCAACCCGAGTTCCATCCCCGGTGCCGGCACCAATAAATTTGTTGTTGCAATTTTATGTGCTGATTTACCACGCGCTCGGCGGAGAAGGAAAACATCGTGAGGAAACCTACATGTTTTAGGAAAATTTTCTACGGCATGTGAAGTCTGCCAATCCGCATTAGGACCGCGTGGCGGACTATGCCCTTATACTCTCTTTAAAGAGAAGGCCTGCGCCCAACAGTGGGACATATATAAAGGCTGTAACTTTAACCTCCGTTAAGCCCATACCCATTAATGGCATCAAGTGATTTATCTGTATGTAAGAAACCAAAAAACGGAAACTTATTGTCTCACACTGGCTGGAACACAATCCTTAACTTGACAAAATCAAACAAACGATAATAACTTATATAAATATTTACATAGTTTTACAAATTAATTGCAATATTATATCTTTTGCAAGACAGTATACCACCTACACGATATATTAGCAATATTAATCTTGTACAATGTATTATGTCACCCTAATTGACCGCGAATTCATCAATCAATCATTGTTCAGTTCAATACAGAATGACGTATTCATGTGGACTCGGAAGCTAGAACATTCGATATATTGCCGGCACCATCCATTTGTAGCATGTACAATCTATCGGGCAGTACAATTATTCTTTGGAATATTTTTTTTATTTTATAATAAAAGTGAAAGTAGCATTTGCCCTTAACATGTTCTGCCTCCAACATCCACAGAATGACAATTTTATACTGGCGCAAACACTCCCTATCTCTCTTACAAATGCATAATTAAGGAAATTAGTTAGTTATTTATCTAGCTCGCGAACTCAGGTCTTCGCGAGCGCAGTAACAGATTAAGCTGTAAAAGTCGATAGCAATTGACTAGCAGCGATAACATCATTAGGTTATTTTTTTTATTTTTTTTTTGTCAACGAGGAGGAAATCTTCAGAAAGATACCCCGCTTTCTGAAGGGAAGGCGGCGGTTATGTGGGGTTTTTACCCACTAAAACCTCCCCGGTGGCCCTTCCTCGGTGCATGGTGAGAGGCTCCGGGATCTCCAGTGGAACGCACCGGAGCCCCTCTGCACTGTGCTCATAGAGAGCACTTCCCGGGGAGGTTACTCCCTCCCCCTGTGCCATCGCAGTGCAAGGCGACACGGGCCAGCCGATGTCGCCTTCTTCCCGGGTCCACCTTGGCGGACGACAAAGGCCCCCACCCTTGTCGCCCAATGAACCCGAGGCCCCTTTTAGTCGCCTTCTGCGACAGGCAGGGGATACCGTAGTCTTATTCTTGAGAGCCCAGAACTACAGGGATGCGGGCCGGTCTGCCCCGGCCCGAGGTTATACGACGTATTCATGTGGACTCGGAAGCTAGAACATTCGACATATTGCCGGCACCATCCATTCGTAGCATGTACAATCTATCGGGCAGTACAATTATTCTTTGGAATATTTTTTTTATTTTATAATAAAAGTCAAAGTAGCATTTGTCCTTAACATCTTCTGCCTCCAACATCCACAGAATGACAATTTTATACTGGCGCAAACACTCCCTATCTCTCTTACAAATGCATAATTAAGGAAATTAGTTAGTTATTTATCTAGCTCGCGAACTCAGGTCTTCGCGAGCGCAGTAACAGATTAAGCTGTAAAAGTCGATAGCAATTGACTAGCAGCGATAACATCATTAGGTTATTTTTTTTATTTTTTTTTTGTCAACGAGGAGGAAATCTTCAGAAAGATACCCCGCTTTCTGAAGGGAAGGCGGCGGTTATGTGGGGTTTTTACCCACTAAAACCTCCCCGGTGGCCCTTCCTCGGTGCATGGTGAGGCTCCAGGATCTCCAGTGGAACGCACCGGAGCCCCTCTGCACTGTGCTCAAAGAGAGCACTTCCCGGGGGAGGTTACTCCCTCCCCCCCTGTGCCCTCGCAGTGCAAGGCGACACGGGCCAGCCGATGTCGCCTTCTTCCCGGGTCCACCTTGGCGGACGACAAAGGCCCCCACCCTTGTCGCCCAATGAACCCGAGGCCCCTTTTAGTCGCCTTCTGCGACAGGCAGGGGATACCGTAGTCTTATTCTTGAGAGCCCAGAACTACAGGGTTGCGGGCCGGTCTGCCCCCGGCCCGAGGTTATAGATTACATATGCATATGTCCAGATCGAGAAGCAGAACTACTTGTACATATAGTACAGTACACAGTAAGGATATTCGTTGAAGGCACCAATGAATATGTTTGTCGCAATTTTAAGTGTTTATGTACCGTGCTCAGTGGTGAAAGAAAACATCGCGAGCAAACCTCCATATCTCAGTATTTTTGAAGTTATTCATGCGTTGTGGAAAAATGATAACAGTAACAGGTTGAAGGCTCAGTGAAAAAAATTGTGGTAACATGTATAATTTTTCGAGTGCTCCAATATAATTGAGGTTAACTATCCGTAGGTATTATTTATTGATATAAAATAAAATTAAAAAAAAATAAAATAAAAAATAAAAATGTTTATTTCGATACATGCGTTCTTTTACAAATTTGGGCTGAGACCTTCTAGTAAGCAAGAAATATTCTTGTGTCAGAAGATCTCGCTCTTCCATATCAAACTTATTATATTATACAGGTTTTTTTTTTAATTTTTTTTTATTAAATATATATTCACACACACACATATATATATATTTATATAATTATTAATTTATTGTTACTATAATATTAGTATAAGTATTTTTAAAGCATGTAATCTAAATGACTTATATTAAAATATTATTATTTAATATAATATTTAATTTATGAATTTTAAATTGAACTTTGTTGACTATTCTTTTCCAGTCTTTTTTTATTGTAATGAATTATTTGCATGCAATTAAAAACTATTTTTTAATGATACCAAAGATGTTTAACTTCTTACACGCGTACATAAGTACACGCACCCATTTTATTAAAGTATGTGAAGTCCGCCAATTCATACTGGAGCCGCGTGGATTATGCCCTCTCTCTACAGAGACCGTTGTTCAACGGTGGGAGATATGCAGGCTGATAATTGACTTTTATTTATTATATTCTACAATATGAAACCGAAAGAGTAACCAGGATTTGGAAAATCTAATTATGATGAATGAAATTTGAACTCTCCCTTTTCAATTAACTCGCTCCGTCGGTAATTTAATTTGTAACAAACAGACTTCAAATTGGATTGAAAATTGAACCTTTTCAACTTTGTAGGCAAATAAAGCACACTTCTATTTTGAAAATGATTTATTGAGATAACTATCTCTAGAACATTGTTTTCTATTGAATAAAAATAATTCTGCATGATTTGTAATGCGATTCGATGGAGTGCTCTACGAACGATTTTTATCCGTTTGTAAGTTTATCAATTAAATTATAAATATTTTAAATATAATTTTACATACTAGAAGTCTAGTCTAATCATTGTTTTAATGTCTTGACTTTACCAATATTTATAACAAATAAACTATAATAGCAATGTAATATATATTAATAATTAATTTGATCGGTAAACATACGAACGTATTTGCATTTTCCTTATTGTTTTTTTAGTTTTTTTTATAATTTTAAATATTATTTATATATAATTTTTTATAAATCATAAAGCTCTACAATCATTTCTTTATACAAAATATGTGCATGTATATCCTAAAGTTTTTTAACGACTTTTTAATCAATATAAGCCTCCCATGAGTGCCTCAACATATATCCAAAATTTCAGTTAATTTTCGTTGTCCCTGAACTCCGTACAAAGAACCTTTGTTAACACAAATGTAAATGAGATCCAGGGCTATTATGAATACAATGATTCAATCTGATTACGAATTCAACGAAGCGAAATTACATCCGAAGACCTTTACAATGAAAATATTTTAAAGATTTCATCAGTATATTCCGCAACGTAAATGAAAGAAAGGAAATTTCTCACTTTTATTCATGATATTGTATGTAACAAAAGCAGTTACTATTGTAACATCGCGAGGCTATTGTGATACGTCACTAATCTGGTTGATATAACCAAGGACGTCCCCGAAACTGCCACTGTCTTCATGATTATAATCTTTATCATCTGTGTTTTATCATCAACGACATACAGAAACCGAACCATGTTTTTGTATATTCGAGCCTCAACACCATTGTTGAAGCCGCTTTTCTCTTAGATATCTTATAATTAGAATTTTAATAATAATTGGAGATAGAAATTGTTCATATCCAAAGATCTCAATATAATATTCATGGACGCCTTAGTTTTATGAAATGCATCATTTCTATTTTGCCGCCGTGGATACTATTTTGCAATTTTCCAGCTTAATGAGCTACGCTGCACTGCTTTCAACTTCGTAGCTTAAGGCTGTGTCAGTTTTTAAATGAAAGAAAAAGTTTTTTAATCATAACTTTTACTTATGGCATAAATATAATTCACATGTAAAAAAGTATTTATATTGTTTGTGATTCGATTTATTTATTTTCGTATTATTTTATTAGAGAGACAAACATATTACAACAATCAATTTTATAAATCATATCTTAGCATTAAATAATATATATACTCACAATTACAGTTTTATTAATAATTATTTAATCTGTGTGTTCGTCTCGTGAGCGAGTTGCCGACAACCCAACACGTCGTAATAGGTTGGCAACGTGACCAGCGTAGTTCTGGGCTCTCAAGAATAAGACTACGGTATCCCCTGCCTGTCGTACAAGGCGACTAAAAGGGGCCTCGGGTTCACTGGGCGTCAAGGGTGGGGGCCTGAGTCGTCCACGAAAGTGGACACGGGAAGAAGGCGACATCGGGTGGCCCGTGTCGCCTTGCGCTGCGAGGGCACAGGGGAGGAGGGAGTAACCTCCCCCCCCCCGGGACGTGCTCTCCTTGAGCACCAGTTCCACTGGAGATCCCGGAGCCCCTCGTCATGCACCAAGGAAAGGGCCACCGAGGAGGTTTTAGTGGGTAAGATACCCCACATAAAAAAAAAGGTTCGCAACGCACCTGCAATACTTTTATAAGATATTTGTGGACGACGGGATCACATAAGATGTGAAGAAGTGAAGAACATTATCTCACTTATTAGTCACTAGCGCCCTGCGGTGTGATTAAAAACTGATTATTGATTTTTGTATAATATAAAAGTAGTTACTCTCTAGTTACTCCTTATTATATCAGCTATAGTTACTCCTTATTATATGACTGAACCGTCAAAGTCGGTCCCCCGTATAAACAGACAGACAGAAATACTATTTTTGTAAAAAAAATATGTCGGTATATGTACCGTCTAAACATTTATACGTATGTAGTAAAAAGCGGTTATTTTAATGTTACAAACAGACATTAATTTTATTTAATTGTATGTAAAGATAACTTTTACAAGAGGAGATCATTTGATTTTTTAACATTTATAATTGTCAATTTAAGGTCGAGATAAAATGTGTACAATATACACAAAAAGTATGACATTACTCATCGCCCAAGTTGGGTAATACTTGGCATGGCTCCAGCGAGTTTCGCAACTTGCGCCCTATATTTCCTAAACATTGTCAATATAACAAAACTTATTAAAAGAAATTATAAAGAAACTTTAGCAGTATGTTACATATTCTGAAACAATATTTGCCACAATAACATTTTCGCCTTCAATCTTCTTGAATTAACAAAAGTAACTTGTATAATGTAAAGGGACAACGATCTAGTTTGAATTATCCCTATCGTAGTATCAATTCTTAAAATTAAAGTCGTTAGAGATTATATCCGAGTAAATACATCTAAACAAGAATTGCTCGTTGAAAGGTATCTTATCCTTTTTTTCTTGTTGATGGGGAAGAAATCTTCACAAAGATACCCCGCCTTCTGGGGGGAAGGCGGCGGTTATATGGGGATCTTACCCACTCAAACCTCCCCGGTGGCCCTTTCCTCGGTGCATGACGAGGGGCTCGGGGATCTCACGTGGAACGCACCGGAGCCCCTCTGCACTGTGCTCAAGGAGAGCACGTCCCGGGGGGAGGTTTCTCCCTCCCCCTCTGTGCCCTCGCAGCGCAAGGCGACACGGGCCAGCCTTCTTCCCGGGTCCACTGAACCCGAGGCCCCTTTTAGTCGCCTTGTACGACTGGCAGGGGATACCGTAGTCTTATTCTTGAGAGCCCAGAACTACAGAGCTGAGGTATCTTATCCTATGTTAGCCTTTGAAATAGACTTGATTTGGTAAATCTTAATTGAATAAATATAAGACGATTTCAAGAAGATGAACGTGTAGGATTACAGTAATATAATATGTGTTACATAATGACGCCTTATAGCGCGTTACTTATTCGTGTAATTAATCTCGCCACACACTGAGTTTTATCCTCACGTGGGCAGAGAATTTAGTGGAGCAATTATTATGGCGGGAAAGAGAAATAGTTCAGTTTTAATGATCATTAAGGTTTTTGGTAATTTTTGTAAGATGCGGCACGCATTCGAATTTAATATCTTATGGTTGGAAACTGACTGCATGTACCAATGAGTTTTCTTTTCTCGTTATCTTAAGTTTAGTAGTACTGGCTTTATTCGCAGCGCCATGACATGATATCTAGCCATCGGTGGTGTAGACCTGTCGCTTCCGAGCCTCGCTCTTGCGATGGTCTCGAGCGACAGGTCTTGGACGGCGGTCGCCTCCTTCTGTGAGGTGGTCATGTCCCAGAAGGAGGCTGACGAGCGGGTCAGGGAGGGGAGCGCAGAGGCTCCCCCCTCCGTAGGCGACGTATCGGGGTGCGCAGGAGGCGTTACGAACGCCTCCTCTTGCCGCCCCGTAATTCCGAAGCGGGGCCAGGATAGGTACCTGGCCCCAGCATGCTTCGGCGTCGTCGGGACTTCTCTGAGTGCCGGAGAAGTCCCCTTTGAGGATGAAGTCCGGTCTTTGCCGGGACCGGCCGGTCGTTGGGGTGTCCTGTCGCTGACAGATCCGGGGCACCCCGCTCGTAACGGCTGATGGCATTGGCGGAAGGTTTAGTGGGTAGGGGCTGCCCAGGCCGAGTCCCACACATCCCTCCGGGCCTACCCAGGGTACCGGAGGATGGTCTATAAAAAGATTCCCCCGCGTGAACAAAAAAAAAAAGTACTGGCTTTATTACTTAAAAATCACTTCTTAAAATTA
This sequence comes from Meandrusa payeni, assembly GCA_029286785.1. Taxonomy (NCBI): domain Eukaryota; kingdom Metazoa; phylum Arthropoda; class Insecta; order Lepidoptera; family Papilionidae; genus Meandrusa; species Meandrusa payeni. The sequence continues at coordinate 4,613,980 of JAGSMX010000012.1, read as the reverse complement.
ATGACCAGTAAATGGCGTTGGGCAAACCATATGTCACATATGGGCCTTAGGAATTACGGGGTGAGCCACTTATATACTCGTATAAATAAATATATGCTCGTACATAGCATATATTATTTTCTTTCCTATACTTACATTACTTAAGAATTCGTTTCGAAGTTGTTAGAGTAAATGTCCAGCAATTCGATGAGTAAGCGATTAAGTACGCAAACTTAAAGTGGCTTTGCATGTCAAAGTTACCGAGTAAGTTACCAAAGACTCTTTGATACTGACGATCCCAAGTCGTCTTACTTAGGGTCATAAAGTGCTGACTCTCCTTTGCCTTCTTCAAAGTTGTACTTTGAATATAAGCTTAACGAACATGGAAAATAATTGGAGTCCTTTTTCCTTACATTTGAAATGCAAAAGTTTAACGAGGCTTAAAAAAACAAACTTTTCTAAATAATAATAAATATTCAATTAAAGTAATCTATTTTATATAGTTTTATTTTTCAATAAGTTACTACATAATTGTTTTGTCTTTTGAACCTACATTTTTGGCGGGCTAGGCACAGATAGCTGTTTCATTATCAGTAATTCTTAAGTCACATATGTGACAGGTAAGCAGATTACCGTACATCGCGTACATTCCAGTATGTGTATATATATGTATAAATGTAAATGTATTTCCATTATGTGTATATAGTATTCCATTTTTGTACGCAAAAAAAAATCACTGGTACAATCCACGATTCCTAGTAGAAATGAAATAACGAAAGAAAATAAACAGAAGAAGTAATTTCACAATAAAACCGATGAAACCAAAACGTGCTCCGCAGCGGCGCTGTATTATATAGCGTTAATCAAGAAAGATACGATCGCTATTCCCTGTTTTAAATGGTTCTAATAACGAAAGACTCCTTAACGGGTGAGAATACACTGAAGCGACACGGAGAGACACGGAGCGTATTAAAGATATGGGCGCATTTACTATAGCGAGAATCCAACGTAGTTTATCCATTCATATTGAGATTTGTGATTGATATCCCTCGCCGTGTTGTCTTTAATTATTTAAGTAGTTTCTCTGTACTTTGCTAATAGTGAGGCCACATGAAAATATAGATTGAGATCCGAAATGTAGTCAACATTCTAAGCAGTCGAATTGATCTATTCAAATTTGACGTTTAACAAATTTGACGTTATCGTTTAATTTTTTACATAATGAGAACAATATATAATTGATTAGATAACTAACTTTAGAATGAAGAATTAAAAAAAATATGTGTGTTTAGGAAGAGCATGTTGACAGGACGAGAGAGATGTGTCAGGATTGTTCAAAAAGAAATCCGACTCCCACTTTCAAAACGCTTGGATGCTTTTATTTTTGATTATACTATAATTATGAAATAACATAGTAAACTCGATAGAGGATTCGTATTTGAGCCGTTTGGAGTAGAAACTTTGGGTCCGTGGGGTCCTAGTGCACACCACCTTTTTAATATAATAGCTAAGAAGTTGGTCGACACATCTACGACTAAGCATTGCCATACATCGTAGCAATGCTACCAGCCTCCTGGGCACGACAGTTTAGCACAGATATATTTTTTGTAAATATTTTGTAAAATACCTATTATATTGTAAATGAGTCTCTCTTTAGATAGTTTATTGTTTAATATGTGTAGTTTAGTTACATTAGCAAATTATCGTCTATAATATATATTATGAAATAAAATTATTATTCTTTTCATTGTATCTGTACATCAATCATGTGTAAGTTCTCCTTTGAACGTATGGATATATCTTAAGTGTTTATTTTTCTTTTTAAATGTATATTGAGTAAAGAATGAAACGCCTACAAAAATGTTTCACACAATTGCGACGGCTGTGGTAGACAGCATGCAGCGCGCGGTCCACTCCGCATATGATCGCACCCAATGAAGGCTTATATGTGGTTACGATCAGCAGTAAGGGGACGAAGTAGAAGAATGCAGAAGGGGACGAAGTAATGAATTTCAACTTAAAAATTTTGCTCATATACAGATCGCAAATAGTAGGAGTAAAAACTTTTGTATGTCCCTATCCTTAAACAGCACAGATTAACTATCGTGAGGTTTATGTCAGTGTGAGTTCGACATAAATTGGCTCAGCCCCACAAGGAACGCATAAAGAAACGGCCTTCGGGCGTTCTAAATATTTGGAACCAGCGCCGGTCTCTTTCGTATACGATAAAAATGAACGAAATACTTTATCTTAACTCAATGTTCCTTGTGAGAAAAGTCATTCAAGTTCAGAAATCATTAGTCTTTCATTTTTTTTAAAGATTGCTAATATTTTTTTTTTTCAGAAATATTATTAACATTCTTGATAACTAAGCTCAAGCTTGTGCCAGGTGATGGTTCACGTCAATTATCGTCTTCATTAAACATATATAACAGACGAAAACATGTTGGTAGCCGTAGTAGTTTACTGCCTACTCACCCTAGGTTGTAGGGCCGTCAGTCCTGTAGTTCTGGGCTCGTGAAATAAGGTTACGGTTACGCCTGCCTGTTCCTAGTCAACTAAAAGTGGCCTCCGGTTCACTGGGCCACAAAGGTGAGAGCCTCTGTCGTCCGCTGAAGTGGACCCGGGAAGAAGGTAACATCGGCGTGTGAAGGAAACACGTGAAAACAGCGTAAGGAAAACAAAAATTAGATAAAGAAGTTTGCAAATTTACTGACTAACATCACGTTTCAATCAGGCTGGATCGTAGTCAAACATGCGGTAACTTTGTTTTTTATGCTTTCTAAAAGCATAAAAAATAAAGTTACCGCGCATAAGTTCGTAGCAAAATGTTATTATTACATCTCACATCCAATTCTCAGTCTTCTGACTTTAGAATACTTCCAAACCACTTAACCATCATGGCCGTTCTAAACTACCGTGTAATCAAGTCTTTATGTACATCATATAAAGCTGTGTACTATTTGGATTAAAGTAACAGGAAACTTATTACTGCCACAATGGCACTTACAAGGTGAAATTGGGGTAATGTATTCCGGGAAACCTTAATTTAAGCTACGAACTGAGATTCTACGCATCAATTACTTTAATACCTGACTTAAGTGACGAAATTGTTTACATGGTAATATTAGATTTGAAATGAAATTTTGGCAATTTAAGGAGCTTATAGTAGTAGGTAGATAATGTTAAGTTATGGATTTCTTTTCGATTTAATTTGATCGAAGAAATAGCTTCCATCTTAAAACCATTCACCATCAAAAGTTGTTTATTTATTTTTATTTCACAGAAGGCGACCAGCGCCTTCCATTTAGATTTCCCCGCCAACGCAGCCGCTACTGCCGCCGGTGGGGAGAGGTCTTGCCCGATCTGCTGGACCAGGGTCCGTCGCTCCGCCTCCCATGCGGGGCACACGGCTAGCGTGTGCTGCGCGGAATCCCAGTCACAGCCACAGTGGTGGCTTTGCGCGGTCGGTTCGCGCTCTATCCTGTTCAGGTACTCACCGAAGCACCCGTGCCCGGTGAGTACCTGCGTCAGGCGGTACGTGACGTACATCTCCTTCTTCCGTAGCCAGGCTTCGAAGTTCGGCAGGAAGGCACAGACGATGCGTTCCACACGTCCATCGCATGTCTGTGCTCTTGCCGACGCACCTCTCCCGCATCCAGGAGCGGCTCGGCCCCACCATCAATGGCCCGGACGCGCGTATAAACACGCGCGTCCAACTCCGCCAGGATGTCAAGCGGCGGGAACCGAGGCAGGATAAAGGCCGCCTCGTAGGATATTGTCCGGTATCCTCGTGCGATCCGGATGGCCATCTTGCGCTGCAGGCTAAGGAGCTTAGCTCTGATGCGCCGGACGCCCGTGAAGCGGGTACACCACACGGGCGGACTCACTCCCTGGGACAAACATAACATAACACTCGAGTACGTAAACAATTATACGGACTGACAGTTGAAGTTATTGCGGCGAAATAATACAAGCGTCAATCACATAATTGATTTACCCTCGTTCTGGTTGCTTCTTACAAGTGCAACTATCGTATAGGATGTTTTGGATATTAAATATTTTTCATATCAGTAGTTTTATTATATCTTTTACGGAATAAATAACACCATACTTAAACTTATCAAAACATATTTATTCTAAATTGTTTCACTAATTAAATACTAGTAATAAAAAAGGAACGTAAAAACTTGCGGAATTAAGTAGGTTATATTGGTTTTCAACTAAAAAAAAATAGTATACATCCTTCTTCTCTTCAGCCAACCTTCTTTAACGAAGAGCCATGAGAAGGATAAAAAATCCCAGGTCTGGGCTCAAGACGCTCGGACATTAAATTCGTGACGTGAATCCTACACACACTCACACACTCATTTATACAATATTGTTATTTTTTTTCTGTGATTTCAAAATGGGAGAAAATACTGGCTACTGATACACAGGTTCAATTGCACTTAGCTCAGGAGTCAGGGACTTCACAGTTCATTCTTAATTATTATTATAGAACAATGAGAACTTGGCACGGAATAACAATATATATGTATTATATAATTAAAATGAATATACAATTTATTTTTGTTTTAGATATATTATCTATAATTATAATTTACGTTATTTCGCACGACCGCGTAGAGCTGGTCGCATATTTTATTTCTTTTCTTATTAAAAATCTTACTTGTTTGGTCATTTTATGTCTCCGTGCTCTCACTCGTCTACTATCGGTACTACTCCCTCTCTCTTATGTCGCGATCTTGCTCACACACATTCAGACACGCATTACATCGATCGTGAATGATCGGTTACTCTCGGCTCAAGCGCGCACGTAATCGACCGTAACGCTACATTTTAGTGATTGCCACCCGCTATCATAAATTTATAAGACGTTGTTACGTCAAAATATTAACATTGTAAAATACATTAATATCGTACAATTTACTTTTACCACTTATTTATTCAAACATTATATTGTGACGGAAGATATTCACGTTCAACAACGCTCTCAAGTGTTTAAACAGAATAATTCTACCCATAGCGTTGTTTATATTCAACTACAGGGAATTAACATCTGTCTGCATCCATTTCACGGCTAATTTTCAACTAAAATCATAGCATAACTTTATACAGAAACTAAACTCATTAGCACATTTACTTTACCAAAAATACAATAAAGGATAGAATGTTTTACCCTTTTGTAGTAGAGATAACATATAGATATATTTTTTTACCTACTTTATCGTTAATGTTTTTATAACCATTCACATTATTTTTATTGTAAGCCAAGGCAGCAATCCAAAAACACAAAACAAAACACATAAATTTAAACACTGAAGTACTTTTATGCCGTTTTAAATAGTATGGTAGACAGAGTAACTTTCTCTGTCCGCTTTTCGCTAAGCTTATTACACGGACAGAAAATATTGTTCAGTTAACTATTGTTTTGTATTTAAATCAAAAAAGGCGATTAATTGGTACAAACCGATTGGGATTCGAATCAGACCGCAAATTTAACCCCTTAATATTTACGAGTAAAAACAAAATTTGAATAAGAATGTTACGAAATAGAATTAATCAGATCCTAACGAAACTCTCGTTAAACTGTCTTTCAAGAACATCATTTCTAATAAAAAATTAATAATCTAATTCGGTTGGCGTGATATTGAGTTATTTTTCCATTTATCGTGCACATACTAAATTCAAATTTAAGACTTATGTGGTGTTTCATGGAATTGTCACAACTAGACAAATTTAAATCCACCTCAAAGCATCAGCTTTGAAATAAGATCATCAAAATCGGTTCACCCAGTCGAAAGTTATGAGATCTCTCTCTCTCTCTCTCGTGTCGGTTCCTCATGTCTGAGGATAGTAATCACAATCAGGGTTGCATCTGGAGCGGATGATCTGATTGCACCGGCTTCCGTGTAGCACGTCTTTTACGATAGACTAAAAGAACACACACACAAGTCACAAATATTAAAAACAACATACAGACGAACTGAGAACCTCCTACTTTTTTTAATTCGATAGGAAAGAAAGTTATGTGAGATTAAAATATACATTTAACTGACGTAGACTTATGCGAAGTTGTCGCTACGATTAAAGAACGAAACTCTAGACAAATTTCTATGTCATAAAATGATTTATTATTTCAATATTACGTAGTCGTATTGTGGCTTAGTAGGAACGTCTTCGTCGATAAGGTTACTCTCCCCCCCGTGTCTAATTTTAAGTACCCTCCTAACCTCACCCTCTCGGAAGTTGTATAACGGGAATATGAGGCGAACATAAGGCCATGTTTTACTGTTGCTACCAATAATACTGGTAAAATGTACTCGTATATTGAGTCACATAATAGCTCTCGCGCCTTGTGACACTGGTAAACTTCAATACACATCTATTAAGGACTTATCTGATAAACATTATTATGTCGTGTGTCTGTATAAAGCATTCGATTTTTTTTAAATTAGTTGTGTTCTTTGACAGTCCGGCTTTTCAACCGACTTCAAAAGGAGTTGGTTCTCAATTCGTCTTTTTTTAAATATTTGTTACCGCATAATATTTTTTTTAATTTGAAAGCTGGTGCTTTCATTTCTTTATTTCAATTTGGTGCCATTTCCATGAGAAGACCAAGTATTCGTAAGCCTTAAATTTACATCAAGTATGTGTTTTTATTGTAAAAAATGTGCTTTATGAGTTGTTTGATGAGAGTTTTTTAGGTTCTGATTAATTCTATCTCGTAATATTCCTACGATAATTCGGAAATAAAAAGAGGGCCAGTTCAACGTTTAATTAGAAGTCGTTTTTTGTTTTTGCTCGTAAAAATATATTACGCATTTTTATTATAATCTAGGGCAGTATCATAAATATTATTTCCAAGGCTATAATAAAGGAAATGACGTGGATAATATCAAAACCCCAGAACAGAAGCAAAAATTATCAAATAAAGCGCTGGGAAGACGATCTCAAAAGACTTGCCGGTTCAGAATTGCAAGTGGCGGGGATGGATCGTTTGAGAAGGCCTTTGAGGAAGAACAAGCTGTTGTCGGGAAAATCCGACCGGTACTAGACATAATTTGATGTATTATTGTAATTGTAAATTGACAAAAACAATTAAGGCTTATTTATTATTATTAAATTTAAAATCTGAAATGGAATAAGCAAGCAAATAAGAATATTTATACAAATTAATAATAAATAATTATATAATCAGAATGTATATTGTATTTATTTATATAAGTATACATACTGCGGTATATACATTTTATTAAAGAATACCTGTCAAATTATATAAGATTCTCTCTACAATAAAATAAGCTGAAGAAAAACCATTAGTTGAAGTTATTTGTTATCCGACATCCTTTGTTAGCCGAAAAAGATAATCCGTTCAAAATCACAATAAGGTTTTGTTTGCGACCATCGCTCATTGATATAGATAACACTATTGACTGAAAGTACCATTATTATTTAGCACTTTTATAACGTGGACAATAGACTATTATTCTCTCAAATGATCTATTATTGTTTAACACAGAGTAAGGTTGTGATATATCTCCCCTATATAGGAATTAAAAACATTTATTTTTAATTAGTAACATGTAAAAAACATGAGTAAAAAACCTATTTGAAAGTGAAAATAATGCAATTAAAAAAGGAAATATTAATTTATATATAACACAGTATAAAAAATGTTTTCTTGATTATTTATTTTAAATAAAGTAACACTTTTAATCGTCCCGCCGAGCTCAGCACTACTCTCTAAGGCTGAAATTCATAAAGCACACCTTTCTCGTCTGCATTGAAATTTTTAGTCAAATGCTTAGCAAAGTGTAAGTCACTATAATCGTCGACTTACCGAATACTTCCATAATTCTAGAAATATTATGTTTTTAAAATACCAAGACCACTTTATGCGAAAAGGAACTTTTTAAGAATTATCTGAAGCTCTTGTTTAATATTCACTCAGTTTAATCTTTGCGTGAAAGACTATAAATTCGAATGCTGAGATCTCACTGAGCAGAAACTCATGCAAGTTTGGCCTAAGCTAAGCCTGGGCAAAATCAAACCACATTTTACAAATCTCAGCTTTAAAAGCATTGCACATGAGTATAATGCATGCACAAGATGCTCAATGCTGAGCCCATTATGTCCAGATGATTTACCTCTGGATATAATAATCTATACATATATTTATAAAAGAGAAAGTGTGTGGGTATGTTCCATATAGGCTCCGAAACAGCAGGACCGATTTCAATTAAACTTCCAAGGAAGGACATATAATAGAGCAATAGTCTCATCCCATATTGCCATACAACGAGCATAAATTTTCGAATGTAAGAAACGGGAAATTCATTATCAAGAAGGGTTAGAGCATTATTCAAACCCCAATATACTACCACTGTTTGTTAAAAGTTAAATTAAATATACCTAAAGAAACAAAATTAATTTCCACAATTAACGTTGCAATTCAACGTTTTTTTCTCTTTATTTGGGACAATAAACAATAGCACAATTGATATTATAAAAGACATAATAGAAATAAAATATGTAACTGCACTACCAACAACATTATCCGCAAATTATTATCAATTAATTATCATTATTATTTTAACGTGCAACACTTAAAAACAAAACAAAATTTAAACTAAGAAGAAGAATACGGAAATAAATGAACTAATAAATACTTATTAACTAAATTAACTAAATAAGCTGTCTTTAATACATTTTCTAAATTTAGTAGTAGGCAATGAAAACAAATCTACATCTGTGAAGTACTTTTTGTATATATCCACCACACGACGGAGAGGTGAACGCACACCAGCATTGGAACGACACGAGTTTAAAGAAAATAAATTATATGTCCTAACCTCTCGCCGATAAACTGTTCTGGGTACAACGTAACATAAATTATTTACTAAATAAGAACAGACAAATTTATTGTTACACAATCCATGTAGAAACATGGTTTGAAGAAGCATGCGCCTTGATTTCAAGGGTAAAATTTTGTGTTCCCTTAATATATCATTGTAAGGAGTACGATTTTGTGGCAACGTTAATAAATCAAAGCAATAAAAGTGGTTTACAACGGTAAGAAAAATAACAAGAAACCTTCAGATAAAAAATATAAGTTTCAGATGAGTAATCAAAAATATGCTACGTACTAAAACCTACGGAATGGGCTTCATCTTTTAATATAAGTTTTATGTCTCTCCATTCTGTAGTTTTTACAGAATACGCTGACGAACAACATCTATGCTCAATTATTACTATAGATTAAGCTACTATGTAATCGTTTATTATGTACTAGCGTACCCATTCCTTCCTAGCTTCGAGGACAATGAAAACGAAACAATAAACTTACATAATTAAATATTTAACTCTCACAGTATATTAAATTATTCATTTCTCTCCGTATTCATTCTCTTCTCGAGCAGGTGAAAATCATTATCTACAGCCATGTATATATCAGTAAATACATTATCATACCCGCAGTAGTATCATAGTAAATAAAAACTGTATTTAACAGTTCAAAAGAGGAATGCTCCGATCGTCACCAAACTTTACAGGATTACTCGCCGGGTCAATTTGAAGATTTCCTGAAAGTTTCATTGAAATCGGTCCAGCCGTTACAGCGACTATATGGAACTACAAACTTTCTCGTTTATATATATAGATTTTATATGTACTGTACTAAATCTATTATGACCTGATAAAATTGCTGACATACCGACGTCCGTCAGTCCGTAACGAACGTGGGTTATGACATTGATGGAACGTTAATTGGATTCCGTTGTTTCTACCCAACAATTGATTTCGCTTCTCTTATTTTGCGAATCAGAATACAGTAACAACATTCGGATATTTTTTGTTAATGTAAATTTTGTTCTATTTTAAAACTTTAGCTCAATCAATTGCTCAATACGCTAGCAATTCGAGTTAGATCCCGGTGCCGGCACCAATGAAAATGTTTTTGATATTTTAAGTGTTAATTTATACGAGCTCCATGTCTTTCAAAATTTTCTAAGGCATGTGAAGTCTGTCAATCTTCACTGGGGGCCACTTAGGTGGCTTTTGCCCAATAGGGGGACATCAGGCCGGACTTTAATATTACGACGTCTCGACTACGACGCAGATTCACGTGTATGCACTTTTAGACAAATACGAGTACGTTATCATGGAGTTGTTAATCTTCGTCTGCCTCCTTGTTTAAAGACTGGAGTTGCCTTGGTGAAGAGTATACTTACAAGCACTCATTAATTGTCACTCACATTGATCACTAATTCCCCTAGAGACTATTAAATTGACCTTAACTTCGCTCATCGATAATCCTGAAGATTGAACGATGAATGTCGTTCTGATCAAAAATAAAAAACAAAGTTATAGTAATTTCCTTGCACATTTTTAGACGAATAAATTTAATCGAAAATAATATAATCTAGACAAGAAAGTTACCTCTGTAATCATTTTTTTTCAATCCTTAAATTTAGATTTTTTTTTGACGAACTACACAGATTGGCCAGGGAAGCTGGCCTTGACTGCTTCACCGGATTGAGAGGTGGCACAGCTCTTAGGTAGCTTAACCTGAACCTCTATCGCTAGTAACTCGACACAAGGGTCCCCCCGGTGAGGGGTAACCTCGGCTTGGACGGTTTAAAATTTAGAATAACAGTTCCTTAATATGGACATTTATGTTTTATTTTATGATTGGTTGGAGATTTGAATCACTTAATAATGATAAGGTCAAGAGTTATTAAACGTATAAAATCAGCATTCCTTTATTACCATATCAACAATTTCATCCTTTTAAACATTACTCGAAACGCTGTTCTTCCCCTTTCACTATTTGTGCGAAGGACTCGAACAGTTTGCGCGTGTCTGTCTATCCATCTGATTACAATGTGGGTGGTTTCAAGAGTACACAGGACTGCATTTTCACTGAGCATAAGTTGGGATCGTGGTCAAGCATTTAGAAAGTAAAAATATACGATGTATTTCCAATCACATACATTTAAACTTTACTAAACATCGTTACCTATTTTCTTTATTACCTTTCGCTGTCGGTAGGTCGTTTCGCTCCGAAAATTGTGCCCTGACCGAAATATTAGAACTGGGTCAGTGTATCTATTCTGTCACAGTTTTCAAGCAAGCCATTAGGCCGCTATTCTAGCTTGACAGCGCCGCTGCCAAGATTTATTGTGCCCAAAATGGAACATTGTACAACGCATATTTGCCTACAAATCTAGGGAATAGCAACAGATATTTTAAATTATTCTCCCTTTATAAATACGTTTCCTATGATTTATTTTAATTAATAATTATAATTAAATAAATATTTTAGAATATTCTGCTATTCAATAACAACGCTTTAATAATAAATATTGTCTAATAAATCATTACGCAGATATGATAGTGTTTTCAATCGCCGCCCACCCTTCAACTAGGTACATTTGTAAAATTTTATCATTTGTTGTGTGATTTTTGTAATTTAATAATTGATATTTTACGAAATGTTTTTTTGGTTCCAAAAATTATGATTTCAAAAGATTTTCATTCTTAAATCAGATGAAGAAAAAACCAAATAATGCAATTTTTTTAATTCTCCCGTCTCGTACAAATGAATGCCTTAAAACGGTAGGCATTAGATACCACAAAAAAGGAAGTGAGAATTTCTCGTATTTATGAAACTAAAAAAAAAACATCTTCTATGAAATATGTTAAAGTAACATATAAACCATATTTTTAACTATTCTAATGATAGTACAATTACTATTTTAATTAATTGTAGTCAACACCATTTATTTCTTTGTTAAATAATTTGACTTCACACTTTGTATTTGAATTACAAATTGTGAAGGTTGTTGGGTTCCAGAACAAACAATAGAAATACAAGCTGTGGAAGTAACCCCAGTAGTTTTACAAAAGTAAACATAGCTTTACACGTGTGTTCGTCTTTATGGCCAAACATCTGTTTATATTACGTTTTAGATAGGAATAAAAATATTTTGAAACATTATTTAAATAAAATAAAAACAAAAGCTCCTTTAACCTCAGTTGAGTAGACAGAGAAGGTTTTCGCTGTCTATTTTCCACCAAGTTTATTAGCTCCCATATGACAGGTGGTGAGCTAAACTCACAGAATACAGATCTTATATCTATAATAAAAGCTGACTGGAATTCAAAGCCGAGCCCATCAGATCAAAGTCGACTCACTTAGCCACTAATATTTCAGGAATCAATTTCGCTGCGATTTTACTATTGTGCGGTGAATATCGATTGATTTATTTTGAGAAGTCCTGTGATTGAGATATGGGAACTTTTTTTAACGAACTACCGGATTGAGAGGTCGCATAGCCCTTAGGTCGCTTAGCCTGAAAATACTACTATATTGCGGTCATAACTCAAACATATCATTCGACTATTTATTTAAGCCTAGCTATATAAGCCTAGCACAAATCAAAAATATTTGTAAGATTTGTGACAATTGCATAATTAGTAATATTTGGTTTGCAGTAAAGTTCCCTTCTGAATACTTTAATGGTTTTAATAAAGATAAATATAAAAATAGGTTAAAAAGATTTTTATAAAACAATAAAACGTCTTTCATACGTATAAAAATAAAAAAGTATACTTTATAAGGACGAGTATCAACTAATTTTTCACTAAGAACGCACTTACACTTCTTAAGCTATGCACCTCTCTTGACCTGTCTCGTTAGATGTCATTCATGGAGCACGAAATTATCTTTCTTTATTTTAATATTTACTTCTCTATTATTAATAAAGCTTTATTAGTGCCCAGTTGCATTTTTAACTGACCTCAATGGAGTAGGATCCCAATTTTTTTTTTAAATTTGTGTATTTTTACATTTTATCTCATTCTGCGTATATCGGAATAAAAGACGTTGAGGTTCATTTTGCGTAACAAAACTAAAACCTATTTTTTTTGTTAACACAACATAGGCTCACGTTTGGCTCATCTCACTTGATGGAAGGGTAGGATGGTACACGTGAGCCTATGTGTCTGTTCACCTTAGCTTTAAACGTGTCCAGATTGTTTTTGTACGGGAAGACTGACCTCGAAAGAGAGTTCCACTCGTTAGCCATTCCGCTAGCATTCTAGAATATCATCCTAGTGACTGTAATCTTGTAAAGTAAAAAAAACATGATTAAATACGTACTATACATTCGTATAAATGAAGATTATTCAATGACCGACATTTGTGTAAATGTAAGGATTGATTATACAGAATTGTACGTGATTAAAAATACCAGACGCTCTCACTATTAAAACAAAAGGACAAGCATTATTTGGTTTCAAAGGAAATCCTGGCAACACGAAACCCCAGACCAATTAACGCCATCTAATTTACTGCTTGTTGAAGTGCTTTATCGAGGGATGTTGTGTGTGTTTCTATTTTAGCGTTTCCTATTGCTCCAATCGCTTAAATGTACTATAAAATAATGTTAAGTTAATTTACATTACAATTTATGCGTGTTATATTCACATTTATTACACTAACCTATTTATTGCTTTCTTTTATTATTCGACTATTTTATGGTGTCTATTTTAGTGCCTCCATACTGCTGCTGCTAAATTTTGTAGCATCATTGGGTTTTAATTAAAAAGTACTCGAGGTAAGCATTATTCTACGTATTTTTAAAAAATATAAGTGCATTTTTATCTTAGCCACCTATTTCTTTCAATTTACTGTTACTATCTCCACTTGATCTTGATCCATCTAATTCCGATATATGTTTATACATACGAGTATTTTACATAATTATTTAAATATAACCACAACATTGGTTAACAATCTTATCGGAATAACTTGTGGACGGCCTCCAATTTTCGTAAGTCCTCCGGCAGTAAGTTCACGTGTTAACAAGAGCCGCAATTAAAGTCATAATTAGCTTGTATAGTAGATAGACTATGTACACATAATAGCAGCTTATTCGGTTCGGGTCGTGACCACCAAGAGAGCTGCTTTGAACGAGCATTCCCCACTCTCTTTTATTTTGGGCCAGGTGGTTAGCCGACTGGAGTTTTAGTTTGGTAGCTCCTCTAATAGAGTTCGTCCATATAGTGGGTGCCCTGCCTCTGCTTCTTCCTTCGACGCAGCCAACCAGCAGTAACTTTTCAAGGCTGTCTGGCGGCGAGCTATGTGGCCGAAGAAATTAAGAAGACGGCGAAAGCAAGTCGTGGAGAGGCGAGTCTTGATCTTCAGCTCAGGTGTGAATATTTATTTATTTATTTAATTTTTATTGGCATAAAATAAAAGTGTAGAAGCAGGCGGACTTACGCCAAAAGGCATTCTAAGCCAGTCTACCTTGGATTAAAAAGGTAAAATTAGTGTCCCGAAGTGGCACTCAAAGTTAGTTTAGTTTTTTAATGTCCCGTACATTAACCGTGAAATAGCAACCGACCGATTCATGGTTCGGCGCTCTCGAGCGCCCTAGGATCGGTATGCATACGCGTAACATAGTAACCGTCCAAGCCGAGGTTACCCCTCACCGGGAGGAACCTTGTGTCGAGTTACTAGCGATAGAGATTCAGGCTAAGCGACCTAAGAGCTATGCCACCTCTCAATTCGGCGAAGCAGTCAAGGCTAGCTTCTCTGGCAAATCTGTGTCTAGAAAAGGGAAAATTAAAATAATATATAAATATGCATACATATATACATAAAGGATTATTGTATCTATCTACCGAGATTCGAATAAAAAAGACCTTTTAAATAGAAAGTTTGAGAAAAAACTAGACGAGATAATCTTTGAATTCATTCTTTTGCTTTTGTTCGTCCGTTTTAAAAGTTCAACGTCCCCGTGCAGACAGCTTTATTTACAAAAATGAAAGCAACTCTTAAAACTTTTTGCGCTGCGAATACTCCAAAGTAGCGTAGAAGAGCATCAAATTAAACTTGCAAAACTACCAGTCATATTCTCTTTGTGCGTTTAACTTCCTTCTGTTCGCCGCTTCTGTTTCGTTTTTATTAGAGCTACGCAAATTATCAAGACAAAGAAACAAAGGGAATGTAACCTCTTTAGCTTATGCTTTTAAGTTATTAAAAAAAAATAACTGATTTAATTAATTATTAACCTTATTCTGGCCGTATTACTAACACATCATTTGGTTCACGGCAGAAAGCATTTGTTATGATGTAAACGCTTTTGTGACGTTTTCACAAATGAATACCTATATATTGATTCACCTTCCGTCGGATAGATTACTGCTAATATGGCAGAAATGCATATGATGAGCTAAACCTATCTGGGTAGATAAATTTCGCTATCAACTTTTCACCAAGCTCATTTGTGGCAGGTGGTGAATAGATCGCTATATACCGGACACTATTTATAAACTTTAAGTGAATGATTTTTTTACTAGAACCCGGACAAACGGTAATTCATTGGTACATGTCAACTAGAATTCGAACCCGTGATCATAAGATCGTAAATACGATAAGATACGCTTACTCACTAGGCTATCTATATAAAAAATAGCTGCGAGTAGAACCTGGGCGGTCCACGAAATTCAATTCTGTAATACTTTTCATGATATTATTATGAATAATATATTATGAAAAGACGATAGAAACATTTCTCGTTAGAGTTTTGCGTTTTCACTTACGTCGCAAGACGGCTGATAGAGGTTAACGTACTTTTAGTACCATATTTGACGGCGGCACTTCGGTTATTAGTACGAGGGTTAGTTTGGAAAGAAAAGTTGTAAAAATAAAACTTTATTTTTTATACGATATCGCTTACCGATTTACGGCTTAGTTCCATTTAGTTATTAACAAGAAATTAATAGAGTATTTTATGTGAATTATATTATTGCATTATATAATTTATATTGTTATAATGAGAGCTCTAGTAGCTCTGTGTACGGGCGGTTGCTTCAAATTGCATAGTACGCTAGCAACCCGAGTCAGTCAATTCCCGGCGCTGGCAACAATAAATTTGTGGTAACAATTTTATGTGTTGATTTACCACGCGCTCGGCGGTAAAGGTAAACATCGTGAGTGAGCCTGCCAATCCGCACTGCGGGCGCGTTGCGGGCTATGCACCGTGGTCAGCAAGTCCGCAAACATTTGATGGTGGTTTCGTAAGACGAAGTGGGATTCAAGCCGCTTACAACTGGTCCTTTTGGAAACAGTTACGGAAAGCCTAGGTCCAGCATTGGATCTTCTACGGCTGAAATTATGATGATGAATTCCATTTGTCATGTTGGATGGAAGGCAATTTCAGTGTAAAGGTTAATATCAAAATTGATTTTATTATCTGTCTCCGATCTACACCTAGTTATGTTTTTGACGTTTAATTTTCCAGCGCCGTAACTCAATGTCTGCTGAATATCAATCGAGATAAAACGTCAAATAAAATTAGGAAATCCAACACTGTAGATTCGTTCTTATTTTTGATTTATCATTTGTAATGGAACTATGGTATCCCCTTGTCGTGTAAGGGGGCTGAATTGAATCATGATAGTGGTAGAAATACGATGTGATATTTTGTTATAAAAAAAGATTGAATAAGATTCCTTTTGCATTTTAACTTAACGACTTATATTGTCGAATTTAGTGAAGTTTATATGTTAAGAACTATATTTTTTCCCATGAAATAATTAAATTACAGCAATGCCTTGATCGGGAAATCACTTCATTCCCAAAATATAAAAAGTTACGTCTTCGATGCGCCAGGGAGAATTCAATTTTTAAGTGTCTATATTTTGACGATCCAATACAATGTAAAAGTAATTATAAATTAGTGTAATAAAACGTAATGAGTTAGTTTTGTCAAAGTTAATTAGTTAAGATATAAAATAAGTTTCTTTCCAATTGCACTTAAAACTATAAAACAACACAAATAAACTGAATAGAAAAGAAAAATGAAGAAAAGACAAAGGTCCCTAACCAAACACGTTGGGGGAACGGACACGTCAACGTCACATTAGTAAAATGAAAGTAAGTATTCAATTTGATACAAATTACTGACGTCCATATATGTTTAGACGTATTACTTGAAGAGGCAGTGAAAGGTAAGTAACGAAAAAGTTCTACAAGTTCTACATTATAGTATGAACGCTACAGGCGTAGCACCTACAGGTGTAGAATAAAAAAAGATTCAGCTGATTGTTCAAAAGAACAAATTTATTTATATTGAAACGCTATTATAATATATTAAATAATTATTAAGCATTATTACTATGTTTATAAGTTTCGGCTGAGGGCAATTCCGTCTGGCAATATAGACCCTCGTCAAAATACACGCCTACGATGTAATAATAATATTCTCGGAATATTCTATCAAGTCTCATGTTCTCCGAGTTATTATATTTATGTAAGTATACAATAAATATTTAATATCATGAACCTATTGTTTGGTATTACTTAATTTTAATAAAACATATTAATGTCTGTTTCACTGAACTTAAAGTACTTTATGTCAAAAGAAAACATTAAATTTATGCGATGGAATTATACAATAGCTTCCAGAATGTAAATGAAATCAGAGTATATTTTTTAAACAACATTCTCGTTTCGTTTTTATATTCCCGAGAGACAAAGAAAGGTTTTAAATAACTTCAACAAAGGACTTTTGTGTTTTTTAATGAAATTGAAATGGAGTAGTCATGTATTTTTAACGCGCGCAAAGCTTACATAACAAGTCGATGGTCGGCTCTTTTGTATGTATTTAGATTCTTAGGTGATCAATTATCCACGATGGACGCGAAAACCCACACACGATCGCATATGGAACCTCCAGACATTTTCGCTTTTATTAATTCTCGATTAGCGGTTTACCTTCACTCTTATCTGGCTTGTGAATTAAAGCTTTAACCAAATCCAAGTTATATCCTAAGCGACTTCAGTAACTGGAACGATTGTTGATAGAATTAATTAAGGGAAGCTAGAACGTAACTAATAAGGAATTTCTCAGAAAATATAACTGTGTTTGTGCTCACGTAAGTGAGAGATGGATATCACAAGAAAAGCATCTCATGCAACTATAAGTGCGGAACTAATGCCTCTATCCGAAAATAGCTTGGCATCAATGAGCTTGTGTCTACTCAGGTGCGCGGATACTTAAATTCTTTGGGCATGGTAGCCGACGTGGAAACGACTCTTTAAAGCGTCTTGTCTTGCAGGGAAAAGAGGAAGACGAACGTGGTCTAGTCCACGAGACAAATCCCAAACCAAATCCCCGATAGATGCAGATGATGCAGGGGCGGGGTAAGGTGCGTGTTCCCGTACACGAATGTGCCCGATTGACGGCCAGCAAGCGAAGGTGGCGAGACGTCGTGCGGCGGATGCTGTCTGCTGCTCAATCGACCGGATCATGATGGTCACGACCGCTCTGACAAGAGTGAGCTGACCAAGAAGAACAATAAGTGTATCTAAATTATTGAATGAGAAACATGGACATCATCATCATCAGCCTGACACAGGTCTTTCTCAGACAGCTCCTGTGTAGAGAAAGGTGTGATTCTAAGCGTGTTTTCAGTCATGTATAGTAGAAAATCAGAGATGTATAGACGGGCAAAAATCACCAGAGATTTGCCAGAATCATGTAATCATTTATAATAGAAGTTAATTATCTCTACCTATCCCTATGATTCAAGGCCGTGCTTTTTCATTTTATGAAATCCTCACTATAGTAACTACTGTATAAAAATATTATATGATTTTATCATCATAAATGAAATTTTCAGTAAGTGAGTCTTTAACTCCACGTAGTAAATAAGTTGCTATAGAATTCATACTAAGCACGGATATTTGGATAGATCGTGTACATTATGTAGGGATGAAGTGAGGCAAGCCAAATTTATGCGGTGAAGACCCTCGTCAAAATACACGCCTACGATGTAATAATAATATTCTCGGAATATTCTATCAAGTCTCATGTTCTCCGAGTTATTATATTTATGTAAGTATACAATAAATATTTAATATCATGAACCTATCGTTTGGTATTACTGAATTTTATTAAAGCATATTAATGTCTGTTTCACTGAACTTAAAGTACTTATTGTCAAAAGAAAACATACAATTTATGCGATGGAATTATACAATAGCTTCCAGAATGTAAATGAAATATACCCTATATTTTTTAAACAACATTCTCGTTTCGTTTTCATATTCCCGAGAGACAAAGAAAGGTTTTAAATAACTTCAACAAAGGACTTTTGTGTTTTTTAATGAAATTGAAATGGAGTAGTCATGTATTTTTAACGCACGCAAAGTTTACATAACAAGTCGATGTATTTAGATTCTTAGGTGATCAATTATCCACGATGGACGCGAAAACCCACACACGATCGTAAATGGAACCTCCAGACATTTTCGCTTTTATTTATTCTCGATTTGCGTTTTACCTTCACTCTTCTCTGGCTTGTGAATTAAAGCTTTAACCAAATCCAAGTTATATCCTAAGCGACTTCAGTAACTGAAACGATTGTTGATAGACTTAATTAAGGGAAGCTAGAACGTAACTAATAAGGAATTTCTCAGAATATATAACACTGTGTTTGTGCTCACGTCAGTGAGAGATGGGTATCACAAGAAAAGCATCTATGTAACTATAAGTGCGGAACAAATGCCTCTATCCGAAAATAGCTTGGCATCATTGAGCTTGTATCTACTCAGGTGCGCGGATACTTAAATTCTTTGGGCATGGTAGCCAACGTGGAAACGACTCTTTAAAGCGTCTTGTCTTGCAGGGAAAAGAGGAAGAAGAACGTGGTCTAGTCCACGAGACAAATCCCAAACCAAATCCCCGACGGTTGCAGATGATGCAGGGGCGGGGTAAGGTACGTGTTCCCGTACACGAATGTGCCCGATTGACGGCCTGCAAGCGAAGGTGGCGAGACGTCGTGCGGCGTATGCTTTCTCCTGCCCAATCGACCGGATCATGATGGTCACGACCGCTCTGACAAGAGTGAGGTGACCAAGAAGAACAATAAGTGTATCTAAATCATTGAATGAGAAACTTGGACATCATCATAATCAGGCTGCATATAGTCCACTGCTGGACACAGATCTTTCTCAGTCAGCTCTGTGTAGAGAAAGGTGTGATTCTAAGCGATCAGAGATGTATAGACGGGCAAAAATCACCAGAGATTTGCCAGAATCATGTAATCATTTATAATAAAGTTAATTATCTCTACCTATCATATCCCTATCATCTATGATTCAAGGCCGTGCTTTTTCATTTTATGAAATCCTCACTATAGTAACTACTGTATAAAAATATTATATGATTTTATCACACTAAATGAAATTTTCAGTAAGTGAGTCTTTAACTCCACGTAGTAAATAAGTTGTTATAGAATTCATACTAAGCACGGATATTTGGATAGATCGTGTACATTATGTAGGGATGAAGTGAGGCAAGCCAAATTTATGCGGTGAAGACCCTCGTCAAAATCATGTCGTCTGCATTAAACCGATACTCAGAATGTTTTGCATAACCTGAGACACGTATTTAGGGCAGCTTCAACACTAAGAAGCATTTAAGAATATTAGGAGAATTATGGAGGTTAAAGTAAATCTCGTATTGACATCTTACACCTCCTATTGCGTGGTAAAATAGCACATAAAATTGAGCCGTGCTAGCACAGTGTCCTAGCAATCGCATCAAGTTGTATAGTACGCTAGCAACCCGAGTTCGATCCCACGTACCAGCACCAATGTATTTGTTTGGGACATTTTAAGCTTTGATTTTACCACGCACTCAACGGTGAAGGAAACATCGCGAGGAAGAATCGGCCAATCCGCACTTAGGGCCCGTGGCGGTCTATTCCCTTTTACTTTCCTTACAGAGCTATGCCACCTCTCAATCCTGTGAAGCAGTAACTATAAACTTTTTTTTAACATAAAAAATAATTATTGAATGCAAGTTTCTAAGTATATTGACTGAATGATGAATAGATCATGGTACTACACACAATCGCACAGAATAAACGTTAAAAAGATCTGTCTTTTTTAATTTTCAAGAGACCTCAAACTGACAAGGATTTATAAAAAAAGTATATATTATTTTTTTATAAATTATTCAACCCTAAAGAGCAAAGGCGAGTCGCATTGATCGAGGTCGCAGTTGTTTGCCACAGGTTTTATGGGCCAGACCTGTACGATATCAAATATTTACGTGACCATTTCGGAACGCGTCCGTTTGCAAGTCAGTTAAATAATGAGAGGTATTTTTTATCAATTTTCTTCATTGTTTTTATAACTTTTATTAATATTAAATTTAACCACACACACGAGATAACTCTCATAAACAGAATTCTTAACATCCAAAGGTTGTCTGGAAGAGCACATTGCGCATGCAATAATATTAATTTACGTAATATTAACATGTAAAATTGATTATTTCTATGACAATTAACACAAACATTAATTGTAGATATATACGAATATATATACTGATTGATTAATATCCTTTTACATTAAAAAAGTTAATTCATCAGCTACAGTATAAAAACTCGGGGAAAGCTATTGGTCATCCGACCCTCGTTTTAGCCGGAAAAGTAAATCCATTTAAAATCGATTACGACAGTATTGTTTGCCTCCCGTGTCCAATGTTGACAGAGACCACACAGCTGCCTGAAACACGAGCTTGTTTTCCCACACTTATATATATATATATATAAGAAATGCTCTCTGGAAACGAATCAACAGAGAGCTATTCAGAAAATTTCGACGAGAATTAATATTATTTTTGCTATGTAAGAGGTTACCGGCTAATACATTGCCATTTATCTAACAAAAGAAAATACTTTTGCAATCGAGCAAAAGTGTAAATCCGTATGTCGGTTTAAGGGTGCATGTTAATAATAATATTTCCAGATTACGAGAAGACTTTTATAACAATATATCGAATGGCTTTCATGGATTTTTGTGTTAAAAAGTTCTAAATAGAGATTATCCATCAATACAGCAGAGGATTAGGCTATTGTGACGGTCTGATAATCTAGTAAATATATTTAATGACGATGCATTTATTTTACTAAAATCTTACCTGCAATATTTATAAAGCCTTCAATTAACAATTGTATTTTCCAGCTGTTAATTAGAGCAGCCGTCAACTTGTTTCGATTGTACCAAAAGCTCCTGAATTATTCATTTCTGATTGTGTGACCGGCAGTTGTGACGTTGTCATTAATGCAAGCCTGTTGTTAGGCGATTGGAGATTAGCGTTAATTGCACAAAGCTTGGTAATTTCATTATCTCATATAACCGCGGCTAATTCAAAATTACTACTATCTTCAGTATTAATTATTTAGTAGCATAGTTATTTAGTAGCAAGTTATTTAATTGATTCTCGTCATTTGATATATGTACATTATTATGAAGTTTTATCGTATCTTTTACGTCGATAACTTCTGTGACAATCCACGACTTCGCAGTTTCGCAGAATACCATAGACAAACGGCTATTGACGCTTAAAATTTATTAATGTAATAAACTTTTAGTAGGTATAATAAAGGTAGTATTACGCACAACTATTCCATTTATTACAAGCCTCAATACGTGAAATGCTATGAAAATTATCGCTGAATATGCAACTCCAGTACAATAAAGCCGGATCAGTGTGTAATCCAATATCTAGTCCCGTTTTCATATTCATTTGAATCCGTGGTGTAGCAGCGCGTGGCGATATGGTTACAGAAAATTCGATCTAAAATATTATTTTGCTTGTATGATATCTTTGAAGAATAAATCTTTGAATGAATATTTTTTGAAGGTTCATTGCATTTTAAGGTTTTTTAGAGACAACATTTTAATTAACTGAAAATCCTTTAAGATCCCTAAAATAGTAGAAGTGAACTAGTAGTAATGGAGAGGGCCAAGAAATACTATAACGGTCGGAATTTTCAATCCCAAATGTCTTGTGCCTATTAGATTTCCCTTTTTCAGTTACTAAAATACCAATGAATATTTTTCAAAATTATTTGTGTTACATATTATATTATTCCCTTTTTCTGTCTTTATCAATATATATCTACATCTATATAGTTATATAAGTATATATTTATTGTTATATAAAATACTCATGATCAAACAATCATAGGTACAAATGATTATTTGTGTATGTATATTTATGTATTTTGATTGTACCCGATACTTTTTCTCTACATAAAACCAAGGTAGACAGGCAAAATTCCGTCTTCCAGTATACTTCTATTTTTGTAAATAAAGATTAAATGAATAAATAAGCGATTTAAAAAGGTTGTTGGAAATCAGATAGAGAGATTATCTCTGCCTACTCCGCTAGCGTTAAAAGGGTTTTTGTTCCTAAAGACTATGCAATAAGTTTGTCTTCATATATACGAGTCATATTGTCATCATACTGTTCCCACTTGATGGTCACGAACCTCAGCATTGAGCAAACCGACGCGAGGAGGAGGAGAAAGTGCCATTTATATCACCGAGCCCAAATGTTGTATTTAAAACACCGAAAAATGGTAAACGTCATATCTGTCATTTGTTCATAAATATCATTTATAATATTGCTACTTGTAATGATCTAAATTTATCTCGATCACTTCCTTATTCTACCTGACTTACTCCTAAACGATTACATTATTCAAATAACTGCTTAAAATTTCAGACTCCCAAATGGATCTCTTCGATAAGTTTTTGCTTAAACCGGAAAATATCGTTTTTCGTATTCTACCCGTTTTAGCATTTATCATTGTATTATTTTGCCTATGTATTTATTGTTATATTTATATCAAGTAGAAGATAAATTCAATGATGTTACCCTAAAACTTGATTATTTATTACAGGATTGTTGTATAAATTAATGTTGTAACAATAAACTGTTTAAAAAAAATAGATTTATAATGAAAAAAAAAATTCAGGTTGTTTTATTTGATTTTTTCCCAAAAGTAATAGGTCAATTCCCATGAATAAGGATGTACATGTACACCACTTTTTGGATGAATGTGTGTGACATGAAGTGAAAAGAAATACATTGATTCTTCTTCGTCGCTTGAGTCTTTACAGACTCGTCGTGGTTATCACGTATTAGGTATCAGTGACCCGCTTCACAAGCCGCCGCCACTCCTCCCCTGTACGCTGCACGCACATTGATGCAAGGGTACGTCCATAGCCGTTCTTATCTGGTCGGTCCATCTCATAGGTGATCTTCCCCTAGGTCTGGTGCCCTCCACCTTACCCTGTACTACTTTGTAATACATTGATAGATAAACTTATTTTTTGTTGACGGGGGGCGGATATCTTCAACAAGATACCCCGTCTTCGGGGTGATGGCAGGGTTATGTGGGGTTCTTACCCACCAAAACCCTCCGGTGGTTGCATGGTTGCGGTGCATGGTGAGGGGCTCCGGGATCTCCAGATTCAAGGTTGGTCTCTCCCCCCTGTGCAAGGCGACACGGGCCAGCCGGTATTGCCTTCTTCCCGGGTCGACTTTGGCGGACGACATAGGCTCCTTTTTAGTCGCCATCTACGACAGGCAGGGGAAACCGTAGTCTTATTCTACGAGGCCAAAACTACAGGGCTAAAATAAACTAAAATAAGATAAGATAAACATAAATTGAATGAAAAATATGTGGGTGACTTATCCGTGTTACTGTCCGACCCGACCACGCAAGGAGCGAAGAATCTGGTGCGTAAGAACAAAAGTCATCAATGCTTTATATTGATAAATTTCTTTCTCGCTTTTTTGTCTTTATTGTTTAGAGTAAGTTGGGGCTAATATGTCCATGTACACGTATTTTTCAGCAATTATGAAAGGAATATAAATATATAGAAAAGAAAATATTACTGATGGAAAAAACAATTGAGTTGTAGAAGCTAGTCTTTCATTTATAACCTGACTTGCCTTAAGCAGTGAAATAAGTTGAATGCAGCGAACCGTAGCTCATTAAGCTGGAAAATTGCGAGAATTCTATGAAGATACAACGAAAATAGAAATAAAATCTTGTTGACTGTGGAAAAGAAATACTTGAAATCAAACAAAACTTATTGAAGGTGTTATAAAAGAAATATAAATTTTAAGCTTATGATTTTATGGCATAAATACCTATTAGCATATGTAATTGATTGTTATTATACAAGGCGTATGGTATGTGAACTTCATATTATAATTTGACCCCTTTGCCACTGGGGCACAACCCTCAAGCACCCATTTTTTTGAGAAGTAAACGATATACTGAAAACTTAAGACAACAGCCATTCACATCATCTATATATATAAAAAAAAGATGTGTGTGAGTTTGTTCCCGAAACGAGTAGACCGATGTCAATAAAACTTTCAGGGAATCTTCAGATTGACCTGGCGAGTAATCCTGTAAAGTTTGGTGACAATCGGAGCACTCCTCTTTTTGAACTGTCAAATACAGCTTATATTTACAATGATGATATTCTATTGTTTTATAACCCAAATTTGTACGCATGTGGCGTTGTGTATATATTGTTTATAAAGCAAAATCTAGCCCGGTGAAGCGGGCTGAGTACGTCAGTTCTATATAAAAAAAGTCATTCGCTTAGTTGGAAAGGTTAACGGGGTCATTAGACCTAGCGTCCTCTTACAAAAAGATATGAGCCAGAATGGGAAGCGATTTCCTTTACAGCCCCTATTTATTTTTTTATCACGCGGCCGGTCGGCTTATAGTAAATTGTCATTGGATAAAGGTCATTGTGTTCGCAATAAGGTCCCACACATTATTACATCTACTAATCTTCGCTTTATTCCTGGAAAAAAATTGATGTTTGTGTTTCATTGTACCTGTAATTTATTAGATTATTGTACTATATTTTTTTTTGACGTGTCAAAGCGGTTCACTTCGTTATGATCATGGCCGCGAAATAAAGGCTTAGTTTTACAAAATTTTAAGAATAAATTGTAGTAAATTAAAAAGCATTTTGTAAATACTTTTATAAATTAATTAAGAATCACTCAATCGAGCAGCGCCATATTTTAATCAATATTTAGCGCATGTAACTTTTTCACGTTGAATAAAAACGAGTTCAAAACAAATAAATTACGAATATACATAAAAATTAATAATGGATTCTATAACCGTCCGTATGTCCCACTGCTGGGCACAGGCCTTCTCTGTAATCAGCCCTGTAGTTCTGGGCTCTCAAGAATAAGACTACGGTATCCCCTGCCTGTCGCTGCGTGACTAAAAGGGGCCCCTGGGTCCACTGGGCGACAAGGGTGGGGTTCGAGTCGTCCACCAAAGTGGACCTGGAAGAAGGCGGCTGGCCCGTGTCGCCTTGCACTGCGAGGGCACAGGGGAGGGAACCTCCTCCCGGACGCCTCCTTGAGCACAGTGCAGAGGGGCTCCGGTGCGTTCCACTGATCCCGGAGCCCCTCGTCATGCACCGAGGAAAGGGCCACCGGGGAGGTTTAGTGGGTAAGAACCCCTGATAACCGCCGCCTTCCTTGGTAGGCTGGGCGGGTATCTTCTGAAGATTTCCCGTAAATAAAGATAAAAAAAAAAGGCCTTCTGTAAAGAGAGTATTGGCGAATTGGCAGACTTCACATGCCTTAGAAAAATTTTCTAAGACCTGTAGGTTTCTCCTGTACCGACCGACCTGTAGGTAGGGGAGTAAGGGGAGAACGGTTATAACATCTTTACCGACCCAAATGTCAACCTCACCTGCACGCCATGGCGGCGACGTGACTTAAGCCACGTCGTGGTAATTCCTGCTAGACAACTGAAAAGGCTCTGGCGACCGACCAATGGCGGTATAACCATTCCCCCACTCGGGCCCCCAGGCTCGGGTGGAAGAGGCATCAGCGGCCTTGTGGGTTAAATCCCTCCTAAAATGACTGGCGCAGAAAGCAAGGGGAAACTACTGCGTCTATATTCCCACGACAGTTATCATGACCAGGCAAGCACACAGAGTACGTTCGCCATGCGATCCGACTAGCAACCGGCGCCGACCTGCGTCCGGGGCAGGAGGTGTGAATTATTACCGGCCATGGCTAGCAGGAAACCAGGCTCCCATGGAAACTCTGCTACTGGAATGAGGTTGAAGCTGCGACATACCCAAAAGATAGGTACTTGGAATGTACGAGGCCTTCTTATGCCTGGTAAGCTTGAAATCCTAGAGGGTGAGCTAGCCAGATGTGGTTTAAATATATGTGGCTAGAGACTCATTGAAAAAACAGCGGACATTTCACTACCAAAGCTCATATCATTTATACGTCGGGCAATCCAGATAGCAGTAGAAACGGAGTGGCCTTTAGCGCTACCAATTACCCAGAAGAACTGTGTGATAGGTTATGAACCAGTAAATGACAGGATCCTGAGTGTCAGACTGAAGGCGTCACCGGTCAACCTGAACATCGTGCAGGTCTACGCCCCTACGAGCTCGGCGAGTGATGAGGTTATAGAGAACTTCTACAACACCCTAGAAGCCACTATAGCCAAAATTCCCAGCAGAGAATCATTGTTGTACTGGGTGACTTTAATGCCAAGATTGGGAAGGATGCACACCAGCTTAGTAGCCATGCAGGCAGATCGGCCCTAGCGTTAAGAGGGTTTTGTTCCTAAAGACAATGCAATAAGTTTGTCTTCATATATACGAGTCATATTGTCATCATACTGTTCCCACTTCATGGTCACGAACCTCAGCATTGAGCAAACCGACGCGAGGAGGAGGAGAAAGTGCCATTCATATCACCGAGCCCAAATGTTGTATTTAAAACACCGAAAAATGGTAAACGTCATATCTGTCATTTGTTCATAAATATAATTTATAATATTGCTACTTGTAATGATCTAAATTTATCTCGATCACTTCTTTATTCTACCTGACTTACTCCTAAACGATTACATTATTCAAATAACTGCTTAAAATTTCAGACTCCCAAATTGATCTCTTCGATAAGTTTTTGCTTAAACCGGAAAATATCGTCTTTCGTATTCTACCCGTTTTAGCATTTATCATTGTATTATTTTGCCTATGTATTTATTGTTATATTTATATCAAGTAGAAGATAAATTCAATGATCTTATCCTAAAACTTGATTATTTATTACAGGATTGTTGTATAAATTAATGTTGTAAGAATAAACTGTTTAAATAAAATAGATTTATAATGAAAAAAAAAATTCAAGTTGTTTTATTTGATTTTTCCCATAAGTAATAGGTCAATTCCCATGAATAAGGATGTACATGTACATCACTTTTTGGATGAATGTGTGTGACATGAAGTGAAAAGAAATACATTGATTCTTCTTCGTCGCTTGAGTCTTTACAGACTCGTCGTGGTTATCACGTATTAGGTATCAGTGACCCGCTTCACAAGCCGCCGCCACTCCTCCCTGTACGCTGCACGCACATTGATGCAAGGGTACTTCCATAGCCGTTCTTATCTGGTCGGTCCATCTCATAGGTGATCTTCCCCTAGGTCTGGTGCCCTCCACCTTACCCTGTACTACTTTGTAATACATTGATAGATAAACTTATTTTTTGTTGACGGGGGGCGGATATCTTCAACAAGATACCCCGTCTTCGGGGTGAAGGCGGGGTTATGTGGGGTTCTTACCCACCAAAACAAACCCCCCCGGTGATTGCAAGGTTGCGGTGCATGGTGAGGGGCTCCGGGATCTCAAGATTCAAGGTTAGTCCCTCCCCCCTGTGCAAGGCGACACGGGCCAGCCGGTATTGCCTTCTTCCCGGGTCGACTTTGGCGGACGACATAGGCTCCTTTTTAGTCGCCTTCAACGACAGGCAGGGGAACCCGTGGTCTTATTCTACGAGGCCAAAACTACAGGGCTTAAATAAAATAAGATAAGATAAACATAAATTAAATGAAAAATATGTGGGTGACTTATCCGTGTTACTGTCCGACCCGACCACGCAAGGTGCGAAGAATCTGGTGCGTAAGAACGAAAGTCATCAATACTTTATATTGATGAATTTCTTTCTCGCTTTTTTGTCTTTATTACGTTTAGAGTAAGTTGGGGCTAATATGTCCATGTACACGTATTTTTCAGCAATTATGAAAGGAATATAAATAAGTGGAAAAGAAAATATTACTGATGGAAAAAACAATTGAGTTGTAGAAGCTAGTCTTTCATTTATAACCTGACTTGCCTTAAGCAGTGAAATAAGTTGAATGCAGCGAACCGTAGCTCATTAAACTGGAAAATTGCGAGAATACTATGAAGATACAACGAAAATAGAAATAAAATCTTGTTGACTGTGGAAAAGAAATACTTGAAATCAAACAAAACTTATTGAAGGTTTTATAATAGAAATATAAATTTTAAGCTTATGATTTTATGGCATAAATACCTATTAGCATATGTAATTGATTGTTATTATACAAGGCATATGGTATGTGAACTTCATATTATAATTTGACCCCTTTGCCACTGGGGCACAACCCTCAAGCACCCATTTTTTTGAGAAGTAAACGATATACTGAAAACTTAAGACAACAGCCAATCACATCATCTATATATATAAAAGAGAAAGTGTGTGAGTTTGTTCCCGAAACGAGTAGACCGATTTCAATAAAACTTTCAGGGAATCTTCAGATTGATCTGGCGAGTAATCCTGTAAAGTTTGGTGACAATCGGAGCACTCCTCTTTTTGAACTGTCAAATACAGCTTTTATTTACTATGATGATATTCTATTGTTTTATAACTCAAATTTGTACGCATGTGGCGTTGTGTATATATTGTTTATAAAGCAAAATCTAGCCCGGTGAAGCGGGCTCAGTACGTCAGTTTTATATAAAAAAGTCATTCGCTTAGTTGGAAAGGTTAACGGGGTCATTAGACCTAGCGTCCTCTTACAAAAAGATATGAGCCAGAATGGGAGGCGATTTCCTTTACAGCCTCTATTTTTTTTTTATCACGCGGCCGGTCGGCTTATAGTAAATTGTCATTGGATAAAGGTCATTGTGTTCGCAATAAGGTCCCACACAATATTACATCTACTAATCTACGCTTTATTCCTAAATAAAATGGATGTTTGTGTTTCATTGTATTCATAACCTGTAATTTATTAGATTACTGTACTATATACGAGTATTTTTTTGACGTGTCAAAGCGGTTCACTTCATGTTAAGTAATCATGGCCGCTAAATAAACGCTTAGTTTTTACAAAATTTTAAGAATAAATTCGTAGTAAATTAAAAAGCATTTTGTAAATACTTTTATAAATTAATTAAGAATCACTCAATCGAGCAGCGGTATATTTTAACCAATATTTTTTTTTGTTAACGAGGAGGAATTCAAAAAGATACCCCGCCTTCTGGGGGGAAGGCGGCGGTTATGTGGGGTTTTTACCCACTAAAACCTTCCTCGGTGCATGGTGAGGGGCTCCGGGATCTCCAGTGGAACGCACCGGAGCCCCTCTGCACTGTGCTCAAGGAGAGCACTTCCCGGGGGGGAGGTTACTCCCCCCCCCTGTGCCCTCGCAGTGCAAGGCGACACGGGCCAGCCGATGTCGCCTTCTTCCCGGGTCCACCGAGGCCCCCACCCTTGTCGCTCAGTGTTTTAGTCGCCTTCTACGACAGACAGAGGATACCGTAGTCTTATTCTTGAGAGCCCAGAACCACAGGGCTGATCCAATATTTAGTAACTTTCACGTTGTATAAAAAACGTGTTCAAATCAAATAAATTACGAATATACATAAAAAAATAATAATGGATTCTATAACCGTCACTTTCACAACAATCAAAATTTATTTCACAGCCCTTTGATGTAAAGGTTACTTTATCTTCGGTAAGGGTTCATTAATTCACTAAAGTATGATTAATTCCGAAGAAGCATGTGTGAATGAGACAACCTACATTCACGCTTGCTTGGAATAAATCACATAAAATCTCTTAACACAGGATTCTTTTATCTTCTCGTTCTCATTTGGGGGAGAACCCCACAAAATAATGTTTAATTTTAAAAATTCTGCCGTGATTTAAAAAAAAAGTTACAGCCTTTATATATATAATATATATGTCCCACTGCTGGGCACAGGCCTTCTCTGTAAAGAGAGTATAAGGGCATAGTCCACCACGCGGCCCTAGTGCGGATTGGCAGACTTCACATGCCTTAGAAAAACTTTCTAAGACATGTAGGTTTCCTCACGATGTTTTCCTTCACCGCCGAGCGCGTGGTTAATCAGCACATAAAATTGCAACAGCAAATTTATTGGTGCCGGCACCGGGGATCGAACTCGGGTTGCTAGCGTACTATGCAACGAAAGCCAACCACCCGACACTGAGCTACCGCGTTATTTACACCAATTTTATTTCGTTGATAGATGTAACCGTGACATAATTTATACTATTGTGTTTTGCTTAACCTACCTAGAGAAGCTTGACTTCAAAAGAAAACTAATATGTACAAATCAGTGTAATTTAAAGAGTGTTTTTTTTTATTGTTAGAAAGATATTCCTTGTGTGATTAACCACGAACCTATCTGATGTTAAGTGGATGAATCCCTGGATAGTTAGGTACACTAGCTTAGTAAATTCACTGTACTCTTGAAAACACCCACATTGTAATAGGAGAGAAAGACGTGTGAGCGAACTATTTTCGTCCTCTTGTGTATTATTTATCCTTTTGTTTATTGTTTATCCTTGGGCAAGTTGTCGAAGCCACCAATTAAATATTTTTAACATTTCACAATAATACATAAGAGTTCTTTGAATTTTCTCTTCATTACAAATCTTAGAACGTAATTTCGCATTGCTGAATTCGTAATCAAATTGAATCATTGTATTCGACGTAGGCCTGGATCTCATTTACATTTCTGTTCACAAAGGATCATTGTACCGAGTCCGTGGATAAAAATCAAGACAAGTATTGGATTTCTGCTGAGATATATTTATGAATTTCAATTATAACCTTAAATATAAGAAAATTTGATAACCGATAAGAAGATTGATAATCGATTTTCTCTGGATGCAGTAACAACTGCTTGAAACTTCTAGGCTATTTTGTATGCGAATGTAAAAGAAATATGGAGACATATAACTAACTACTACCTACTACCTACTAACTGGACGCGTCTAATACTTGCTTAAGATAATGTTAATCAAATCATGACTTAAGTCTTCTAAATAAGGGTAACCGCTTGTGCTTGCTCAATATGAAATATATTGAAATTGGAGTTTCTCCAACTTCTCGCAATGCTTCCTGAAGTGAAATTTAAAGCTAATTAGCTATTTGATTGTCTTGATAGTTTCCAGATAATTGTTATCTCTCGGGCGCTATCGGGTTTGAATGATATCGCAAATAGAGTAACCCAAGCAGAAGTCCCCTCTCGGGAGACCTTGTGCCGAGTTCCTACCGAGAGAGGTTCAGGCTAATCGATCTTTGACCTTAGAATAGTGCCACCTCTCAAAAAACCGAGTTTGACCACATGACTGAAGTATAACTTCTTTTGCACCATCTATGTTAATATTTATATCTATTTTCAAATGTATAACATATATGCAAAAATAATATATATATATATATATATGATTGTTTAAGACGGAATGACAATCTGTGCGTTTACTGTTCTCTCTTGCTCAATAACAATAGGCTATCCCTGTGTCTTAGATATACGAAACGTAACTGGCTAGAACTGGCTGGTAGAGAAAACGTCAATGAAACGTCCCTGGTCTTGGGTACCGTTTTAACACGGATTTTTAGGTATAACTATTTTTGCGTCGTGGCTAATCCCTCAAGCGTCAGCCGCGAGGAATCTATCTACTACGCCCTCCCAACCTCTCGGTCTATATGTTCTAAAGCTCCTAGAATAGGGAATTTGAACGTACGGGGCACGTCAGGAGGACGTGCGTGTTGCGGGGCGAACCCGCGCAGGTGTTCGTGCGGACCGTTGTCCGCACGGTCGAAAAAGTTACGAGCTAGTCTCGTGACAAATTCGTGAATCGGTTCGATGCCTAAATCGCGTTGTATTACGTCATTTCTGACGTAACGCCCTGCGTTTAGGATCATCCTAAGGGTTATATTTTGTTGTGCTTGGATGCGGATCCTTGAACTGTTACTGGTTAATCCGTACCACGCTGTAGCGGCATACGTCAATCGTGTACGAATGTAAGCCTTGTAGACGGAGAGTTTAGCTCGGACGGGCAAGTGAGATGCCAATACTGGTCTCAATACCGCTCTCGCGGCTCTGGCGCTTTGAATCATACGATTCACCTGAGGGGCCATTGAAAGCCTGCGATCATGAAAATGTGAAATCTCCACTAGCTTATATATCCCTCTATACTTCCCATCGCCTCCCGCAGCCCTCTCCGCAAGTGAAGCGTCCGTATAGGAGTGTTACATTAAAAACCCTATACAGCAGGTCAGTATCAGCGTCGTTCAATCCAAAAAATCCTCTTTGCTTAACATTCCAGTAACAAAAATATATAGGATAAATCGGCTTCAAAGAAACAAATGGAAAGCTTAAAACAGTGTAGACACAGGGGTACTGCGGTTCATTGTTATGAATGTAACAAAGGAAACGTAATTAATTATTCTACTAATTATGCCAATTAAGAGATTTTCTTTTTTCAAGTTATTAAGAGTTAATTTACTTTGTAAAATTACAAACTGACTCAGAACAACTGCATTTTACAGTTGCTTTATTTCGTTTGGCTTTTAGAAGTAGCGTGGACCACTTGTAATGCGCCCTTATGCATAGTCTTTCACATGGCATTATATACAAATATTTATTTTATACACCGAAGATTTGATAGTTTCAATTTGAAATTTAGGGGCGTCTTTTTGGTTTTTAGGTACAAAAAATTAGTTGCCAAAAATGAGCACGGTGAGATGGGCTCACTTCTTGTCACATACGGTGACATAAATGATAAGTAACGTTAATTATAGATATGTAAGCACTTACCCGTAAAATGATTATTCGTCGCTTTAATGAGAAATATAGTTACAAAACAGACGTCTTTATAAGTTGTGTCTTGTAAGCCGAGTCCTTAATTTTCATTGTCTGCCAAATTTGGGAATTACGAATTTCTATCAATTTTGAAGGCTAAGGCAAAATTGAATCAGGAAAATAATTGAATATGAAGTATGTTGATTTTGGGCATATTTTTACATTTCCATACCTTCCTTACTCATAAATAGTAGTTTTTACTAAACAAATGAACAAGCGTTCAATAAAGATCATTTAAATTTTAAAGAAACTTATCGTATTAACGTGTACCTTTCACAGCGCGGGTTGATGACCT
Organism: Meandrusa payeni; assembly: GCA_029286785.1. NCBI lineage: Eukaryota > Metazoa > Arthropoda > Insecta > Lepidoptera > Papilionidae > Meandrusa > Meandrusa payeni. The sequence continues at coordinate 4,579,831 of JAGSMX010000012.1, read as the reverse complement.
CAGACATTTCTCAAGAATTGTCTAACGTCACCAGGTAAGTCAGAACACTTTAAGACTTTTCAGACTAAGAAATGAACATATAAGAACGACTATCGGGACAATGGTCGTCAAATCCTCATCCCACATGGCGATCACGGGTCATCTTGTGAGCCAAGTCGAGCTATAGGTGATTTTTTCCTTTTTGGCCTTTAGGCTCTGGTCACATGGGATGGTAATATCGACAAGCACCGCCTGTCGCGTTGATCGGTCTGTCAGCACAATGTCAGGTTTATAGGCACCAATAATGTATATAATAATTATTAGTTAAATTCCGTTTGAAATATATAGCGACCATAAAACGCTTATCGGCTCAATCGAGCCAATCCATTACAGTGAATATGGCGTATGAATCTCGCTCTAGCTATGAAACGATGGCATAAATCTCAATATGATTGATTGCCATGTGGTGAAATACTCTATGACAATAACTTTATGCTGCAGTTCGGCTAAAACAATGGGCATAATGTTAATTATAGTTAACGGGGATAAAATCTATATATAGCATATAGCAACTTTTAGTGTTACATAAACGGGTTAGGAATAATATCGCGTCGATTTAACGCTTGCTGGTAGAAAAATCTTTCGCTGTTCACGTTTTCACCAAGCTCATTGCCTTTATGTGCCGTGTCAAGAGGTGAAGCCATCTCCATATACCGGGCACAAATCTTCGGTACGTAATTATTTAGTTAGCTCGCCGGATAAGCAAGTTGAAGTGGCAATGGAAAGGACTCTTAGCGCGTAGAACCGATGGGGTCAAAAAGTTCTCGATTGGAGTCCATGGACCGGCGAGCGCAGTGTAGAACGTGACGTATGACGACCTCATAAAGGTCGCACGACGCAACTGGATGCAAGCCGCTGTTAACCGGTACTTTTGGAAGTCGTTTGGGGAAGCCTATGTCCAGCAGTGGATGTTTTACGGCTGAAATGATGATGATGAGTTATTTAGTACTATAAAAAGAAAGACGTCGAGACGGCATTCATTAAAACCAACTAGAATTAGGATTCGCATCCATAAAACCGTAAGTCAAACCGCTTAGCCAATGGGTTACTTCTTTCTATTAATAATTTCTATTTATTTCAATTGTATCATCATATTAAGTTTAGTAAAAACAAAACAACATAAGAGTCGACAAAATGTGGCTATAAATATAACCGCAAAGCATCGATGTAGCTACAAAAATCAAACAAAGGTTCAAACTATCTCTGAGTAGAAAAATAAATTTTGCTTTAATTTTTAATTAAAAAAAGCTTTTAATTTTGGTACGGAAAAAGGAAAAGGGAAAATAGAGCCGTCGGTTTAATAATTTCGTTGTGGTATTTGTGGTATTGGATGGATTTTTTTTCTCTCTTTAAATTGGCAACAGCTAGTCCATTTTGGATATTTTATTACACCGGAGCATTTTACCTTGTTTCAAAATTGTTATCTACTAACAGTGCCGAATGTAATAGATAAAAACGAGACTTTGTATTTACTGCTTTTTTAATCCAATAATAATTACGAACAAATTAGGGTAAAAATATATTAAGGGGTGGTGATGCTTGGAAGCATGAAAGTGCAAGAAATAAAACTGGTGCACCAGAATCGTAAAATATGGAAATCAGTAATCTCTGCCTACACCTTTATCAGTGACGTGATTACTCTTATTTTATTAATTTAAATATTTTATTCTAAGCGTTCAGTGAATGAAGCAGAGCTACTATCCGCCTAGTTTAAAATGAAAAATTTTGGTAATGTTTTATTAAAAAAAAAAAATATTAAAACCTCTCACAAAATAAAACCTGCCATTAGACTCGTTTCCAAAAAATATCGTATAATAACAGTCGCGTCAGCACCCTCTTTGCATCACCCAAAGCTTCGTCATAACTGACGTCTGCCATTCCTTGAAACTTATTGGATTCCTTATGATTTATGAAGATTTATGCAAACAGTAATTTATTAACAACTGATCCTTTGTCCTACGCAATATTGCACAAAGTTATTTGTGATTGTTAACAATGAATGAACTACTTATCAGAATAAATAGCGTAATAGTTATATAGATAAATTTTTTATTGCACCAAAAAACATGCACGGATGCGAACTTTATGCTTTTAAGCATTTTCTTCCTAACTAACCTTTAAAAGTAAAGAGCTAGTATAGTATAGTATAGTGGCTCTAAAATATTTTATGAACCTTTTATAGATAAATAAATATACATTTACGTAAACACAAGTAGTTACGTCAGTATAAATATACATAGTATAAATAAACGAAGTCATTTTCACAGTTACAGTAGAAAATATTCAGATACACGCGATTTAAAAAGATTAATTGACGGAGCTTAATTCAGACATAAGTCTACGAAATATACGATAATGATCGTAGAAATTAACACCAAAATTTCACAACAATTGTAAAGACATACGAGTAGCCAATGAAAGAGATGTATTGATTTTAATATCGAAACCTTTTGTAAACGTTGACGGAACGTACGATACGACCAGGAAGTATTTTATCGTTAAAATCCTTTTTTATTATATTTTCCAATAACCAAGTGCTTGACTGCGATCCCACCTGATGTTTAGTGTAAATGCAATCCTGGATGGTAAGGCGCACTAGCTTAAGAAATGACTATTCACTCTACTCTTGAAAATACCCACATTGTAATCGGAGGGTAAGACAGACGCGGGCAAACTATTCCAGTCCCGTGCTGTACGAATAATGAAAGATGAAGCAAAGCGCTTCGTTCGGGTTTGAGGGATGTTCACAAAATAAGGATGAAATCATGCAGGGCGTCTTGAAGTCCGATGGTGGAACGGGGATGGGGGAATTAGATCATGTAGTTTCTGAGTACACTCACCAAAATGTAATCAGTAAAAAGGCCTTACGCCTGTGCTCAAGACTGAGCAGATTGGTTTCATCTATGTCACCAAATAGCCTCTTAGCCCGAGAGCTAAACTTCACAATGTTAACTTTCATATCGGTCACGTTTTTGGTCAAACTTTGAGATTTTAAGTTGAGGAAGTATTTAGTTTAAGAAGCAGATCGAATTATTAATTCCTCTTAGTAAGGTGTCGGGTGTATAATAGACGTATAATTTATGAAAAATAATATACCGTCTGGAAATTTTCGCGGGTCATATACGTCTGTTAACATCTAAAACTTACTAAAGAACTTTATCCTTATTGCTTATCTTGCATTACATTGGATCATACAAAGAATTTATCAAAGCTAAAACTAGTAGAACTGTTTCACATATCAGTACACTCGGCTTTCACTCAGCGTTACGAAAAATTGTGTCTACTCATAACAAGTTTTGTTTAATGCGATCTTAACCTCCTTATAAATATTATAAAAATAATTTTTCATACATAATTCTATATTTTTTACTTACTAATAATGTATGTTTAATGGTAAGATTGAAACGCCAGAGAAAATAGCTCCGGTTGACATTGACGAGCAAGTTTATTTAACGTCAGAGTGGAAGACAGAATAATTTATACGATAGATATAGACAGGGTAAGTAAGCAAGCGTGACGGTCTGAAGACATGTTCAAATTACGATCTGCAACTGGAAAACGGAAGCTTTGTACCAGAAAAAAACATCACTTCGATTTTAACAAAGTTACCATAAATCTTCTCATTTTTAATTTCTTTTCTAGATTGACTAGATTAGAGAGAAACCTGAAGAAATCATGTCAATTATATATAATAAGACTAATGAATAAGAGGGGATAATTTTAATCATAGGTAGAAAATGGAACATATTCTTACAAAACAATTTGATTCCTTCAGAAAATAAAATATATACGACAATTTAAAGGAAAATAAAAATTATCTCTTTCATTACAAGACAACTTTATGCTTCTAGACGGTACACAAATTTTATTTTAATAATTTTCAATTCACTTTAAATTATCGTTTATATTTTATTTTGGGAGTTTTATGCGGAATAGGCGGCATCATACCGCATTTTTTTGTTCACGGGGTGAAATCTTCAATAAGATACGTTCGATGTATGCGTTCTGGTGGGAAGACGATAAATTCGTGTGAGGTTCTTACTCACTTAGGGGAGGGGTCCCCTCCCTTTTTCTGTGCATGGTGAGGGTCTTCGGGATCTTCAGAACGCACCGGAGCCCCTCTGCACTATGTTATACACCACGTCTCGGAAAGTTTAGTCCCTCCCCCACTACCGCCTAACACAACAGAACTCCAAATCCCATCGACATCCATCTTGTTAGTTATCATATCATATTTTTCTTGAAAATGATTCAATAAATTTCATATGAAACTTGAACAATCAGGTATCGGTACTTGCGGAACGGTAAGATTTGGGGAATCTAACTATGTTTTCTATCTGTGGCCGACACTGATCGTTCTAATAAAAAAAAATTGGAAATCATATGCGGAACTGATCCGATAAAGTTTTACAATTCTCTCGGGATAAAGCTATTAAGACTTGTAAGATTGATGAGGCTAAAAGTTGTGCAATCTGTTTTTCCTTCGAAATCTTTTCTCACTAAGTATACTTCGATTATATCGTTAACTGTTTTATGATTCGATTTGATTATTTTTTCATATAACATAGAAATCACTTGCTAAAATTTGTGAAAGACGTACAATTCCACCAAGATTATAAGGTCAAAAAAATCTATCTAAAGAACTATTTGGCTTGGTGAAAAACTCCGATTGCTGTCTCTGCCTACCCGCATGGGAATATAATATAGTAAGTATAAGACGGAAAGGACGCGAGAGATTTTATCGATTCAAATAAATAAAATTGGTCTGTTTGTAATATTAAAATAGCCGTTTTCACTACATGCAAATGAATGTACATATATACGGTACATATACTAAAATAACATTTTTTACAATTTTTGTTTGTCTGTCTGTCTGTTTCTTCCTGCTAATCTCTGGAACGGCTGCGTCGATTTTGACGGGATTTGACACTGGCAGATAGCTGATGTAATAAGGCGTAACTTAGGCTACTTTTACTATTTAAAAATTTAAATAAATAGTTTTTAATCGCGGGTAACACCGCGGGCCCAACTTGTTTATAATGACATAGAGCATTGTACAGGCGAACGCGTGCCAAATTTGTCATGTAAATATTTGATATCGCCCATAAAACGCGTGGTAAACAATGGCGATTTCGACAAAACCGAATACTGGCTTTTTGTCTTTTTGGCCAATGTTTTATAAAAACTGAACTAAGGTAAACATAATACAACCATCTTTAAGGTTAATACTTAACTTTTAATATTCTATCTATTTTTAAGGGTTGTCCACCCGTCATCATCATCATCATCTCAGCCGTAAGACATCTACTGCTGGACATAGGCCTCCCCCAACGATTTCCAAAAGGACCGGTTGTAAGCGGCCCGCATCCAGCTGCGCCCTGCGACCTTTATGAGGTCGTCAGACCACCTTGCGGGTGGACGTCCCACACTGCGCTTGCTGGTCCGTGGTCTCCAATCGAGAAATTTTCGGCCCCATCGACCATCTGTTCTACGCGCTATGTGCCCTGCCCATTGCCACTTCAACTTGCTTATCCGGCGAGCTATGTCGGTTACCTTCGTTCGTCTACGGATCTCCTCATTCCTGATTTGATCTCGTAGAGATACTCCGAGCATAGCCCTCTCCATAGCTCGTTGTGCGACTTTGAGCTTGCACCACCACCCACCCACCACCCGTAACATTTTTTTTTATTTTTTGGACAAAATTGTATTTTTTTATAATGTGGCATTAAAAAATCATAAAGAAACGCTTTGCTGCATCTTTCAATGTTTGCAATGATATTTCGCAAAGGACTGGAATACATTTTAAATCAATTTTTAATTATTTTATTCTATTTCTATTTAGTGTAACAATTTTACATATAAGTATGTTGACAAACTACAATGTATTTTAATGATCAAGAAACACTCATTTTAACCCTACAAATATACCGCGTTTGTCTGTCTCTCCAACTAGGTGTCCTCAATTGGAGTAAATAGGAATTTACTAAGTGAGCGGTGCCATCTAGGATTGCATTTCCACTAAACATCATGTGGAATCGTAGTCATTACTTAGAAAGTACAAAAAAACATAAAATCACTTAAGCTCGACTTTAGTTTTGACGAAAACTTTACCCCTAGCTAGAAATTTAAATGACTAATTCTCTAAAAATCCATTTCATCAGACTGAAAATAAAAGACAGCAGTCGAGAGGAAACCAATTAAACAGAGCGAGCTCCATTAAACTGGTAAAAGCTTCTAGGGGCAAAGAAACTCAAGCCCATAATCTTTTTTTCTAATCATTACTTTTTCCCAAATAAATTGCTATGACCGTTTGTGAATAATTTTAATGTACTTAGCACGTTAAACGCCGATAGAAAAATAAAAATCGTAAAAATACTTTTGGTCGTAATTTGTTTATTATGTTACGATACGTATAGAAAATAAGTTTTATTCAATTCTGTACATGGGTTACATAGTTACAGTCAAATACATAGCTGAGGTCACCGATGCACCCCATGGCGCACAAATACAGAAAATATATTTTCCGGTACCCGGCGCCGCGCCGGCCACCCTTCACCAGTAGTGCGCTCGCGCTTACGGTGATAGAACGTGTGTTACTAGATCAATTACGTTCCTACTATCTTAGCTGTCATCATTTTCTTATTGAATAGTATATATAATAATATAATAAAGACAAATTTGAATTATATATCCTGAATTTTTATTTTGCTTTTTTCGCTTTCATTTTTTCAATTCCTTACAAGGTATGTTTGTCCCACTGCGCAGTATAGTTCTACAGCGCCGTGCCGGTCACGGAGTACGAATAAAGTAACAGTCAGTATGGCCGGCGGCGAGAAAAAGTAGTTTGAATATGACTATACGTTGAGGTCACCGGTGACCCCCATGGCGTTTAACGTGTTAAAATATACAGAGTAGTTATGTGTGTGAGTAGTCTTATGTGCAGTACACACTAATATAACTTTAAAAATATTTACATATGAACATATAATATATATAATATGTATGTATTCAATGTTACATTTAATTATTATGGTTATGCTTAAATTTTATTAATATGTGTATGTTTATTTATGTAAATATGTATCGATATTATTTTTTTCTTTAAGCTTGAAGCCGTTATTTTGTCTCTACACAAACTGAAGGTAGACGGGTAAAGAAATGCTTAAGATGTATGGTTTTATCTTATTAAAATGTATTAATTTTTATTTTATTAAAATTTTAATTTTAATATACCTATTACGGTTTACGGTTTGAGATAATTTTATTTCCTTAATAAGAATTACAAAAAATTCACTTACTTAAGGAAAATACACAAATATACAATTTTAGACTAAGCGTTACAGTTCTAGTAATATGTTCATAAAATAATAATAGGTTTAAAATATCCAGGAAAAAATATCAACATTTTATTTTGAATAGTGGGTTATTGGACATTGCAAGGTGATTAAGACTAACTACATTTTGTAAATGAATATTTTATAAGACGGTGTTCGTGTTTATGACCAAAGATTTAGAGAATAGGTGCGCTGCGGCCATACTAGATGTGTCATACTATGAGTGTTTTAATTATTATTTATTACATAGCGAATTTTAATTTATTTTTTATTACTTCATTCTGACTTCTGTTATTTATTTATGACATGCTTTTTTAATATTTTCTTATAAGTATATACAGACTTAATATTTTTTATGTAGTTAGTTTTTATTAACACTTTTTATCCATCTTTCCAACGTTAAATAATTGCTTCAAGTAATTAAATGTATTATTTATTTACAAACACTTATAACGATATTGTTTACATTAAACTTATAATTAAAAAGGAAATACGAAAAATAATTGTAAACAATTTCTACAATTCGTTAAAACAGGGACACATTTGGTAATTAATTATTTTAAAAATCTCGTTTGCCGGTGCCGTACTTAATTTATTAAAATTTCCTGTATTAAATTGTATGAAATAATTTACGTTTATTACGACAGCATAATTATTTACTAACTTTGTGGACAACTTATTTTCTTTCGTATTCTTACAAAAGTTGATAATTATTAGAATTATATATTATGTACTAATAATTCGAGACGGTAAAAATATAGTAAATATAATAATAGGTTGTCAAATATCTCCCTTCCGCCTTTTGTATCATGCGGCACCCAAACATCAAGCTTTTTTTTGTATCCAGCCTTCTGCAGATGGTTTAAAATGGTTTGGTGACTAACTCCCATCTCCTGGGCGATGTCACGAGATGCCACATGCCGGTCTAACTCGATGTAGTCCATGATTTGATCGGTATTTGTCGTCACAGGTCTTCCGCCGGCTGGCTTATCCATGTTGTCGTTTTCACCGGCTCTGAATCGTCGAAACCATTCCTCCGTGGCTCGAAGTGATAGAGTACCATCCCCCAAAACACCAATAATCTCACGGAACGTTTCAGCGGATTTGCCTTTAACGAAGGAAAACTTTAAAATAGCGCGAATTTCGGCGTTAGTGAACTCCATGTTTACACGTCTATAACTGTTGAACGCAATATCCAAACTAATTATGCATAGCGTCGTTTTGTAGGTTATGTCAAGACCTTTCAAATTATGTACAGTATTGCTAGATACGAGCTCTGTAGCGCTTTGTACATAGCCGCGAAATTCAAAAGACAAAAGGCGGAAGGGAGATATTTGACAACCTATTATTAGTATAATCCGTGTCCCGCTATAAATAGCCTTAATTTTAATATGAGTATATTTACGAGTAAAACAAAAACGACTTCAAATCGAATGAAACAATAATCGCTACGCGTTGTGGCTGCATGTCGTAGGAATAATACAAAATAGAATTAATTAAAACCATTAACCAAACATTCATCAAACTACCCTTTGTGTATCTTTTCCAAAAAGAATCATTCAAATCGATTGGCGTAATATTGAGTTAACGTTCCATTTATCGCCCACATACTTAATGTAAACTTAAGACTTATATAGAATACGACTAAGATAGAATTTTTTTTTAAAAGAAAGCTAGCAATATTTCTTTTTTCAGAAATATTAATAACAATCTTGTTAACCATTCCAACTAAGCTTAAGCTTGTGCTAGGACATGGTTCACGGCAATAGTCCAATGGTGGATTCGAACCCACGACCTTACGATTCGCAGGCCGTACCTAAACCATTAGGCTATTGACGCATTAGAATATACTTATATTATATATAGACTTATATATAATCCCTAATGGGGCCATACTGAGGTACCAACTTTCAAATAGAAGAGTATCATCAAAATCGGCCCACTCATTCGAAAGTTATGAGGTAACAAACATAAAAACATACAGACAAATTGGGTACCTCCCTCTTTTTTGAAGTCGGTTGAAAAGAAAGTCTTACGTGAAGTTATAATAATAAATTTAAATTGCATTTAATAAAACTGTGCAATCGGTTAACAAATTAAAATGATGTTATGTGTATTAAAAAGTCATTTGGCAAGGGTTTTAAAGAGTAAGGAGCCCGAGCTTTATGAGCGGAGTTTTGCTTTAAATGTGACATAAATTGACCACAGCAAGTGTTCTTCACTCTACTAATGAGCCTCTTTGAGCAACCTGGATGTTAAATAAAGTGAAAGCTTTTAAATGGTCAAAAAGTTATTTGCTAGCAAATTTTAATTTATTTTTTATTACTTCATTTTGACTTCTGTTATTTATTTATGACATGCTTTTAATATTTTCTTATAAGTATATACAGACTTAATATTTTATGTCGTTAGTTTTATTAACACTTTTATCCATCTTTCCAACGTTAAATAATTGCTTCAAGTAATTAAATGTATTATTTATTAATAATAATAATAATAATAATAATCTAGAACGAAATAAAATAATATCAGAGGAACAAAAAGGCTGCAGGGAAAATCATAGAGGATGCAAGGAACAGTTGATAATTGACTCAGTTATACTAAAACATGTACAAAAAGGCCGAAAGGATCTTTTTGTAACCTATATTGATTATAAAAAGGCGTTTGATAGTGTTCCCCACTCCTGGCTATTAGAAGTACTACAGTTATATAAAATTAATCCTACAATTATAAACTTTCTCAAAAATACTATGCAGATTTGGAAAACTACACTACACTTAAGAACAGAATTAGCAGACATTAGCACTAAAGAAATCAATATTAGAAAAGGTATATTTCAGGGAGATTCTTTGAGTCCCCTATGGTTTTGTCTTGCCTTAAATCCTCTTTCAAATCAGATAAAAACTTCAAATTTAGGCTATGATATTAAAAGTAATAGAAAAACACTACACCAACTTACACATTTACTGTATATGGACGATTTAAAATTGTATTCAAGTAAGGAAATTAATATGACACAATTACTTAACATAACTACACAATTTTCAAAAGATATAAAATGGAGTTAGGACTAGAAAAGTGTAGAAAACTAAATATAGCTAAAGGAAAATAAGGGAAGGCGATTATAATGTAGATGAACAGGAGAGTATAACAGCAATGAAAGAGGGTGAAGTATATAAGTATTTAGGATACAACCAGGGCAGATTTATTGAACATAAAGCGATAAAAGACAAATTAAAGATAGAATATTTTCAAAGGTTACGATTGCTAGGCAAGGCGCAACTGTGCAGTAAAACTTATTTAAAGCTTTCAATACATACGCCATACCAATTCTAACGTATTCATTTGGGATTATTATGGACTAATACAGAATTAAATTATTTAGAGACTAAAACAAGAACAATCCTCACTCAAAATAGGTATCATCATCCTAAGTCTGCAATAGAACGTGTGACATTAGCTAGACGGTGCGGTGGAAGAGGATTGATCGATATTACACATTTACATAATAGTCAAATAGTCAACTTAAAACATTTTTAACCGTAAGAAGTTAGAAAGTAAATTACACGACACTATTACTAAGATAGACACACAATTCACACCCTTAAATCTGCAGTCTGAAATTACGGAACCGATTGATAAAAAAGAAGAGGTTGACAGAAAGCTGCGGAGATGGAGAAGTAAGGAACTGCATGGTAGACACCTGAAAGACTTAGAGCAATCACATGTACACAAAGATGCATCAAACAAATGGCTTGAGCTTGAGGCTTATTTCCAGAAACTGAAGGTTTCATGCTGGCAATCCAAGATCAAGTCATATCCACTAAAAATTACAGGAAATTTATTTTAAGAGAGAGATCGATTAAGGACGATTTGTGTCGAAAATGCCACACTAAGCCCGAAACTATACAGCACATAACAGGAGCATGTGTGACATTGACACAAAATGACTACACACACAGACACAATCAACTAGTAAATATAATTCATAAAAAAATTGCACAAAAAAGTAATCTTGCCCACAGTCAGCACACTCCGTACTACAAATACACTCCACAACCAGTCCTAGAAAATCAGTCATATAAACTTTACTACGACCGGACAATTTTAACAGATCACACTATATACAATAACAGGCCAGATATAACATTTGTTGACAAGAAAAATAAAAAAACATATATAATAGATATTTCGGTACCTAACACCAATAATTTGCAAACAGCCATAAGCGAAAAAATAAGGAAATACACAGAGCTTCAGGAAGAAATTAAAAGAGTTTGGAAAATGAACATAGTAACAATAGTACCAATAATTATTTCTACCACTGGTGTCGTACCTAAATATCTATTTAAAGCATTAAATATCCTTAGTTTACCGGAATTTACTTATTTGACACTACAAAAAGCCGCCATTTTAAACACATGCAGGATTGTCCGTAAATTTCTACAACTTTCTTCAGATAGTGATAGACCGACCGATACAGAATAAATTTTATAGGACCTACCACTTGGTATCAACCCGTGTTAGATCTTAATACCAGGCCTAGCCTGAGATATAGTTTCGCTATAACCTAAAATAATAATAATAATCCATTTAATCGGTTAGACAGATTACAACACAAATACCAATCAACACAACAAGTTAAGCGCATAGGTAAAATGAAAAAAAATATATATATCACTAAAGACCCAAAAGGTCCAATACACAAGGCTATGCGTTGCAACGCCGAACCGACCGGGTTCACTGCTCAGCATAATGCTGATTATCCGAGGAGGGTAAATCAGCGCTGGTATTCTGCAGAAACCCATTTTAAGAAGCAAACAGATGTCAGTAGCAAAATTTTAACAAAGTACGAATAACGTAAAAGCAAGTAAAACACCAGGGAAACATAAATTGTATATAAAATAGAACAAAATAAAATAAAATGGGGAATTAAACAAGACGGAAAAAGAACGCAGCCAACCAAAATGTTCAAATTAGAATTAAATATCTTCATAAATGTATCCATTATAAGCGGGTTTTTTAGTTACTCTTTTTTTTGTATATTCATTAAGAAGACTTTCATCTTATTTTGAACAAGACCTTAGTGAATACGTTTTAATGGGCGGTGGAATATTATTCCAGCATTTGGTTGCTGCATACCGAAAACTGCCCCGAAATGCCGCGGTATGGTGTCGCTGGGTACGTAATTCATGACGCCGCTGCCTCCTCTCGAATATGCCCTCATTAGCCCACTCCAATTTACGATACAAGTATTTAGGTGTCTGTAAATTTAGTACATCGAACAGTAGGCAAGCTAAATGGAGTCTTCTACGATGTGACATTTTTAGGATGTTGCGTTGATTAAAGAAAGGTGTAACGTGACTTCGGGGTTGTATTGTAAAGCAAAACGAGCGCAAGCGTTTTATTGACAAACACTTATAACGATATTGTTTACATTAAACTTATAATTAAAAAGGAAATACGAAATATAATTGTAAACAATTTCTACAATTCGTTAAAACAGGGACACATTTGGTAATTAATTATTTTAAAAAGCTCGTTTGCCGGCGGCATACTTAATTTATTAAAATTTCCTGTATTAAATTGTATGAAATAATTTACTTTTATTACGATAGCATAATTATTTACTAACTTTGTGGACAACTTATTTTCTTTCGTATTCTTACAAAAGTTGATAATTATTAGAATTATATATTATGTACTAATAATTCGAGACGGTAAAAATATAGTAAATATAATAATAGGTTGTCAAATATCTCCCTTCCGCCTTTTGTATCATGCGGCACCCAAACATCAAGCTTTTTTTTGTATCCAGCCTTCTGCAGATGGTTTAAAATGGTTTGGTGACTAACTCCCATCTCCTGGGCGATGTCACGAGATGCCACATGCCGGTCTAACTCGATGTAGTCCATGATTTGATCGGTATTTGTCGTCACAGGTCTTCCGCCGGCTGGCTTATCCATGGTGTCGTTTTCACCGGCTCTGAATCGTCGAAACCATTCCTCCGTGGTTCGAAGTGATAGAGTACCATCCCCCAAAACACCAATAATCTCACGGAACGTTTCTCTAGCGGATTTGCCTTTAACGAAGGAAAACTTTAAAATAGCGCGAATTTCGGCGTTAGTGAACTCCATGTTTACACGTCTATAACTGTTGAACGCAATATCCAAACTAATTATGCATAGCGTCGTTTTGTAGGTTATGTCAAGACCTTTCAAATTATGTACAGTATTGCTAGATACGAGCTCTGTAGCGCTTTGTACATAGCCGCGAAATTCAAAAGACAAAAGGCGGAAGGGAGATATTTGACAACCTATTATTAGTATAATCCGTGTCCCGCTATAAATAGCCTTAATTTTAATATGAGTATATTTACGAGTAAAACAAAAACGACTTCAAATCGAATGAAACAATAATCGCTACGCGTTGAGGCCGTATGTCGTAGGAAAAATACAAAATAGAATTAATTAAAACCATTAACCAAACATTCATCAAACTACCCTTTGTGTATCTTTTCCAAAAAGAATCATTCAAATCGATTGGCGTAATATTGAGTTAACGTTCCATTTATCGCCCACATACTTAATGTAAACTTAAGACTTATATAGAATACGACTAAGATAGAATTTTTTGTTTTTAAAAAGAAAGCTAGCAATATTTCTTTTTTTTTTCAGAAATATTAATAACAATCTTGTTAACCATTCCAACTAAGCTTAAGCTTGTGCTAGGACATGGTTCACGGCAATAGTCCAATGGTGGATTCGAACCCACGACCTTACGATTCGCAGGCCGTACCCTAAACCATTAGGCTATTGACGCATTAGAATATACTTATATTATATATAGACTTATATATAATCCCTAATGGGGCCATACTGGAGGTACCACCTTTCAAATAGAAGAGATTCATCAAAATCGGCCCACTCATTCGAAAGTTATGAGGTAACAAACATAAAAAAACATACAGACAAATTGGGAACCTCCCCCTTTTTTGAAGTCGGTTGAAAATAAAGTCTTACGTGAGGTTATAATAACAAATTTAAAATGCATTTAATAAAACTGTGCAATCGGTTAACAAATTAAAATGATGTTATGAGTATTAAAAAGTCATTTGGCAAGGGTTTTTAAAGAGTAAGCGAGCCCGAGCTTTGCGAGCGGAGTTTTGCTTTAAATGTGACATAAATTGACCACAGCAAGTGTTCTTCACTCTACTAATGAGCCTCTTTGAGCAACCTGGATGTTAAATAAAGTGAAAGCTTTTAAATGGGTCAAAAAGTTATTTGCTAGCAAATATAAAATGATTTTTCTAAAGAAAGAGCAAACTAACTTGTGACTTAGCTGATGATAAGTATTCATAAACATCCAGAATATAACAAGGGTCTCAGATGAGCTACCGACCTTCGAGAAAGGACTACTCTTTTTTGAACTAGTCAGCTTTCCTTCTTATTTTCCGCGTACCAAACACATGTCTATACGTGCTACGTACTGTTAGTTGTCGTGCCATTTCATTGAGAGACACCTCACATTAGAAGAAATTGGATTAAAACAATTTGTTGGATAAACAAATCACTGTTCTATTATGATATTTGTTGGATAAACAAATCACTGTTCTATTATGATATTTAGCCGTGAGCAAAAGGTTTCAGAAAGTTTGAATATCTCGGAAGATAAAGACGCTAGCTTACTCCAATAAATTGTGCATGATACACAATTAAATATGTTTAAAATAAAATAAAATATATTTATGTCGCCACATGGAGGCAACACTAAGTACTAAAATTTAAATAAATATAAGATAGGATTTAAATTGATAATTAAACACAGCTGAGTTTCTTTTTTATAAAAGAAACGACATTTAATGTTAATTATTTACAATATTTATCCCTATTCTACATGAATTATTTAATAAGTTCAAATGTCTCCTTGACATGATGACATTTGACAACATTTTATAAAAGAAAATTATATTTTTCATTATACATAAATATAAAATTTAATGAAAAATACTGTATTATCCAAGTTTACGTAAGATATCCTTTTTCGTTTAAGTCTGTTTTTTAATGAAATATAAATAAATTACCAAAAATATTTTATTTTATTTAAAGGATATTTAATTGTCTATCATGCACAATTTAGTTAGCTAGCGTCTTTATCTTCCGAGATATTCAAACTTTCTTAACCCTTCATTTTTGCTCGCTTGTAGTTAACTTTAAAAGCGTACAGGCTGAACTAAAGTAACACGTTGTATTATTTACAAGTAAACAGGATTATGTTCAGGCCATTATTTGTGAAATATTATGTAAAAAAAAAAACATAACGGCCTTATTTTACCATTTATCAGAGACAGTAATCGAAGTTCCATATTTCTGTGGAAACTTTATAAAAGCATTGCACAATCATTTATTTTCTTCAATTGGTCGGTGTCCAAAAATCGATTGTAATTATACAAAAAGCATTAAAATCGCACCGCACCCCGAATGTCCGATTTACATAGAATAAGCTCGTACATAAATTACGTCTATCTGAAATCAGGGTGCTATATAACGTGTAGCAGAATTTATTGCCCTGAGTCACGCATTAAAATGCGTATACCTAAAGTAGAAAGTAATGTTACGTGTGAGTAAAAGCTTGTACAAGGTTAGCCTATACGCTAATTTAAATTTATATTACATTATATCAATCATCGTCAAGATTATTTATATTTCATTAAAAAACAAACTTAAACGAAAAAGGATATCTTACGTAAACTTGGATAATACGGTATTTTTCAATAAATTTTATTTAAATTTAAATTTTAGTACTTAGTGTTGCCTCAATGTGGCGGCAAAATTAAAAATATTTTATTTTATTTTTAGGATTTTTTTTTGAAGAACTACACAGATTGGCTAGAGAAGCTGGCCTTGACGGCTTCACCGGAAAGAGAGGTGGCATAGCTCTTAGGTCGCTTAGTCTAAACCTCTATCGCTAGTAACTCGACACAAGGGTCCTCCGGTAAGGGGTAACCTCGGGTTGGACGGTTATTATGTTACGCAAAAAATTGGGCTCGTCCGGGATTTGAACCCGGGCCTCTCGCACCCTAAGCGAAAATCACACCCCTAGACCAACGAGCCGCCCTAGGTATATTTAATTGTCTATCATGCACAATTTATTTCAGTTAGCTAGCGTCTTTATCTTCCGAGATATTCAAACTTTCTTAACTGACCCTTTATATTTGCTCACGAGTGTATTTGTTAATGTTGGCTAATTAAAACGAATACGGAGTGGACTCAAAGCATAACAATATAGCACTCGGGACAGATCACTCGTAGCGTAGCGTTTCGTCGTTATACGCTGTTATGTATAATATTGTAAAGAGAAAAGTTTTGTACGGTTGTTGATATGAAAGTCACTTTCTATAATATTTAAAAGTTTTAGAAATTAAAATAATTAAATTTATCTGTTCGTGTTTAAAAATATTGTAGGATCTGTTTTAAAGCCGAATTGACAATGGGCAATAGCTATGGGCTGTTGACAAAAACACTACTTTTTATATCAAATATGTCAGGGAGAGGAATTAACTACTTTAATAGCCTGAAACTTATTTTAATTATTGTAATAATATCTTGATGAAGCATTAATTAGAAAAAAAACATGTATAGATAGATATAAGTTGAAATTTTACATTTTATTTGTTTAAATTATCAACATCATATTTCACATCTATTGAGACTTCGAGCAAAAATTATATACGTTTATATGGTAACAATTATATTTGTTTATAATTCAGGTCTGAATTGGACGAAAGGTCTGACAGCCTCAAGATCTGACCACGAGCTGCCATATCCTATAACATCAGTAACGGTGTGCTCACGTGCGCCCAATGCGGGCGCTTTTACAAGGAAGAGTATGCTTATGCAAGCCACATGAGGGCACACTCAAGAGCTGCGTGACCTGGCTCATGACTTGTCAGTCCTGAAGCGTCGCCGTAGCCGAAATCGGCGGGACATAATCATCATCATTATTATAATTCAAATATATTACGGACTGTAGAAGATCATGACAAAATATAAACATTAAAATGTCGTTGACGCGTACCCGTAAGATTTTCCCGTACCAAAAAGTGTACAACCCACTATTATTTAGAGGTTCAGGCTAAGCGACCTAAGAGCTATACCACGTCTCAATCCGTTGAAGCAGTAAAGGCCAGCTTCTCTGGCCAACTGTATTAGTTCGTTCAGAAAAAAACCGCTATTACAATGGCAACAGGATTGCTGAAATCTAGTGAGGTTTAATACATTATAGACGTAATGATTTTAATTTTGCTGACCGCTGAGGTGAGACAAAGTAAATCGACTTTTACGTTACCTTTAATTTATTTCATTATTAATATATTTAATTATTTACAAGGTAATTTCGCACATAGCTTATTCCCCGTGCAGTCTATTTTTATTTTCAAGGCTTCTATGGTGCGTTCATTGTATACTTTCGGGATACGATAACCTACACACTTGACTCAGGAGGCTTGACCACGAATAAATGTAAAATACAAAATGTTAGTAAGCAGTAGTGATGTGGAAAAATGTGTAGAAGAGTGGTGTTCACCGATAGCAAAGGTAATTGAGTTCGGTATGCGGTGCTCGCTCCCAGCATGATATCGCTGGGAGAAAATTCCAATATTGGCGAGATAGGTGCGTCCCTACAAAATTGAATCATTTATTTTCCCACAACTTTCAAAAATATTCGACTGAAAATTCTTACACGTAATATTCAAACACGACTTTATGTAAAATTGTTGCCATTGTTTTTATATTAAATATAATAGAAAATAGTATTTTAAATACCAATTTAGAACATTATTACGGGTCAATATTTTAATAGTATTAAATAATACTATTAAAAAAATATATTATTTAATATATATAATACTCATTACTTTTCGCTTCGAAAAAAAATATTACAATGATTTTCTTTCTCTCAAATGAAAATTAATTTAATTCCCTTGTTCGCCGACTGTCACGCTTGACGACAATTTAAAATTGAAAAATGAAATTGTCAAATTGTCATAACTGAACGGGAAAATGAAACGAGATGAGCAAGCGTGCCAAGCGTCAACTCAATTATGGGAGAAATTAAATGCTAAGCCGTCGCGGTCGGCTGGCTATACTTAAGTTTATGTCGAGTATTACTTAGTTTAAAACCACACGATGAGCTATATTAAGAATACAATTATTATTTAAATGGAAAAAAATAAGCTCTCACGGTCTTTAAAGCTAGCGGGGTAAACCGAGGCAGTTTTCTCCGTCCGCATTTTGCGATAATTATTAGGTCCCATATGTGACAGGTGGTAAGCCTATAGCCATACATTTTTTAATACTTAAAAATGATAAACGGCAATTCATTGGTACAAACCGACTGGGATTTGAACCCCCACCGCATCGTAAGAGACCATCTATTATTATGAGACTATGAATTGATATATTCAAATGATAAATATTCAATTGTTCTCATTTTTGGTGTTTTCAAGATAAGAGAGCATTCTTGTTAATCATTAAAATTATGGTAGGAGATTATTTACCACAATAATCGAATGTACTCCCTGTTAGTTTGAACTCAGAACATACCCTTAACCATTAGACTATTGAAGCAAATCAATCGTATAAAGTTATATGATAGTATAAATTTTACTAAGTACGGAAAAAAATGTGGTCACCAGGTCACACCGAAGGTACTTTGGATAATACAGAAGCAACTCA
This sequence comes from Meandrusa payeni, assembly GCA_029286785.1. NCBI lineage: Eukaryota > Metazoa > Arthropoda > Insecta > Lepidoptera > Papilionidae > Meandrusa > Meandrusa payeni. Next base: position 4,560,723 of record JAGSMX010000012.1, on the reverse strand, counting down.
GTTCGCAAAAAAATATTGCTAAATTTTATCTATATTTTTTTAATTTTCATGATTGGTTTTTATATAAGTAAACAAAAATAACGTAAAATAAATCAAAAAAAATCAAACAAAAAATGTAAGTCAAATTATTAAGTATAATAAAAAAACATGTTGCTTTTTTAACAATTAATAATTAATTAATACTTATTAATAATTCGTTACAGTGCCAACTGAGATCAGAGAGTTGGACTACATACTTAATAGTCACGCTATCAGACGTGTTTACGGCTATAGCACTTCCGTTATATATTTCTCTTAGGTTTTAGTCTCACATTTTCATTCGGTCGCGCATCATAACCCTATCTCCCCCAATCCTGACTAAGAAACTGACAAAAAATGTGCAAAATATATTAAGCAATTACCTGCCCGAATAACAAGGCATTCGTTATTCCAGACAGATGCGGTTCCCCCATCTATCTCGAGTTGGGGATGCGATTTATTGCTATATCTCACCTACTAGCTACTTTTATTGCGACATTACGAGCATTACGGCAGTAAAAAGCTTTTTTGTACATAAATGTTAATGCTTGATCTACACTCTGTGTAGTGTTAAAGAGACTATAATGACACTCAGTTTCTTAATCAAACTTATCATGAATACAGACATATTTACAGCAAAATGTAAGATCGACTCATCACAAGTTTATTTACGAGCAGAAAGATCTAATGTTCAAATCGAATCTAATGTTTTATTTTGCTCGGATGACCTCTTCGTATTTCCGAATTATTGTAAGAATATTACGATTTAAAACTAATCAGAGCCTAACCAAACCTTCATCAAAGTATTTCTTGAAGAACGAATGTTATGCGATGAAAAAACTTAAAAAAAATACCGACGAATTAAGAACCACCTCCTTTTGAAGTCAGGTGAAAATGTATCCACCCTTTCATTTTCAAATCGCATTTACATATATCAAAGGCTCATTCTGTTTAGATAAGAACAAAATTATTAAAATTGAATTGAAGACCGCCCATTGATCATGAAATGATATCAACATAAGTATGTCTGAAAATTGATTGTTTCTGTGATGTATTTCGTAATTGTTGTGCAATAAAGTATATTCATTCATTCATTAACTCACTCATCAAAAATATCAACATTATTTGGAGGCCGAGATTCAGCGGTTCGCATTATGAGTTAGGTTCCGAAGGTTTACCTTCATAAAATGGTTGACAACTAAAATACTCTGACAGATGTTTGTGATGAAATATTATCATATATTAATTAAAAATAAATTATCCTCTGTTTATCAACAGTGTTATGGGTACACAATTATTTTAAACAGTCAAATCCAGAATCCCCTCCTTTTTTAAATCGGTTAAAATGGATAGCTTATAATTTTATTTACTTATAAAAGGTTTTACAACATCGTATATATACATCTTACATGCTATTATTACAAAAGAAATTATCTTCTATTTACGACAACACGATTGTACACATCACTGTCAATATAAATATATAGAAAGATATTACCAAAAATACATAAGTTTAAAAGAGTTTAAAGTTACTTTGGCAAGAAGCGTACACTATACTAGATCTAAGTAATGCTTTTGAACAGTTCCGCTTACGTTAACAAATGTATTAGTTTATTGCGCAAACAAACACAATGCATCCATTGTTATTGCTACAAAAGAACTCTACGAAGTTTATTTTCTACGTTATCGACAAACATTTCTGTTTCATTTTCGCGCAAACAGCTTTGTAGCTTAAAAACGATTTTGTGGATTGTCAAGGTTTTGTCTACTTTATCAAAGTAGTTATTTTATTAGTTCATTGTCCATTCCAATGTATTCAGTAGAATTATTATGTTAAGAACTTAGCTCGGATCGTCTAGATGCTATTCATCCCATAGTACCTACTTCTGACACCATGCAGCTGTGTGAATACATTATATAAAATAGCCGTGAACAAAAATAAAGGGTCGGTTAAGAAAGTTTGAATATCTCAGAAAATAAAGACACTGGCTAACTGTAATAAATTGTGCATGATAGACAATTAAATATCCTTAAAATAAAATAAAATATATTTTTTTTTATATTTCATTAAAAAAACATAAACTTAAACGAAAAAGGATATCTTACGCAAAATTGGATAATAGAGTATTTCTCATTAAATTTTAGAACTTAGTGTTGCCTCCATGTGGCGGAAAAATTTAAATAAAGCGAATATTTGATTGCGTATATACATGCGCATATATGCATATATATGTTGGTCTGCTGATGCGACTTACCCCTACGGCTCTATGGTTACGAAAGCTATTTGAGAGAAAACGATAAATACGAAGATTTCCCAAAATTACAAAGAAAAATTTTTTCTCACTATATCTATAAATGGATGTGTATTCTATATTTTATCTATTCTACAATCAACCAATCCAATTAAACTCATAATTGTCTATTTTACATAGTAATGACTCCCAATTAGTATTAATTATGCTATTATTGTATAATTCGATGTAACTATTTTTGTGTTAAATGAAGCTTTCGTCACTAATTAATTGATGTACGAGTAAGAATTTAATTTTAAACTAAATTATAAACACGTAACAGAAGAGAGTTCATATATTCGGCGGGGAGTTTAGTTAATGATCTTAAAGGGATCTTTTATTATTGACGGCTGCATTCAAGATATTTTCCATTGAAATGTATTTGAGATGGATTCGTCAGTGTTTCATCGTATATAATACGCGGGGTTTTCTAAGGAAGCGTTTGGAATTGTTCCGTCCACTGAATTTCCTAGTCATTCATCGCGTCTGAACTCTGAACCCTATATTCACTATCAGTGTGATATAACAAGGGAAATCAAACACCTCAGTAAGGGACTAAGACGTGTGAAAACAATCTCTGTAAAGTGTTCGAAACATCATGAATTCAAAAATAAGATTTAAAAGCGATAAAATCCGCAAAAAAAAAAAATTTAAAGTAAATTAAGTTGAGTAAAAGTCAATAGCCTAACGGTATAGGGTAAGGTCTGCGAAACGTCAACCCTGTAGTTCTGGGCTCTCAAGAATAAGACTACGGTATCCCCTGCCTGTCGTAGAAGGCGACTAAAAGGGGCCTCGGGTTCATTGGGCGACAAGGGTCGTCCGCCAAGGTGGTCCCGGGAAGAAGGCGACATCGGCTGGCCCGTGTCGCCTAGCACTGCGAGGGCGCAGGGGGGGAGGGAGTAACCTCCCCCGGGAAGTGCTCTATGAGCACAGTGCAGAGGGGCTCCGGTGCGTTCCACTGGAGATCCCGGAGCCCCTCACCATGCACCGAGAAAGGGCCACCGGGGAGGTTTTAGTGGGTAAAACCCCACATAACCGCCTTCCCCAGAAGGCGGGGTGTCTTTCTGTAGATTCGAATCCACCTTTCGACCATTGACTGAAACAACTAATCTCTATGCTTAGTTGGAATGGTTAACGAAAATGTTAGTAATATATCTTTTAAAAAAAATTGAGTAATACTCACATATTTACGTGAGTATTACTAATTTTTTTAAATTTAATATTTATTAGAAGTCAGTCTATGGGCGTAACACTCACAAAGTAAAATAAAAATATTTTAAAATATCAAACGAAAAATTGGGTCACACCAGTAATTACTTTGAAAATACAATTTTGCAATACTACATGCCGGTTTTGTAAACTTAATTTGAACCACTTTAGAAACTAAAAGAGCGATTACATTTACATTCCGCACTCTCACTTCTGCTTTCAAACATTTTAATTTGACAGCCTTGTGGTTATGTGTCAAAGGTTCTCAAAAATCGGAGAACGAGGCCTTTCACATTTTTAGTAGAGGTTCAGGCTAAGCGACGCATGGCGGATTATGGCCTTATACTCTCATTACACAAAATTCCTGTGCCCAACAGTGGGACATATGTAAACATATAGGCTGTAACTTTAATTGACTACTATCTATAGATTATTGCTAACGAACTATGAGTATTATTTGAAATAAATGTATGTTATTTTCTTAAAATATTCCTTTGTCCAATCTTCGGCTTATAATTTGAAGCAGGTATATATCTCAAAGGGAAATATTATTTTCCTTACTGTCTCTTAAATTAGATTGGAATCCCAAAACCGTCGGCAATATGTACTTAACTGATAACGAGATTACACTTGATGTGAAGTAAAACGTCGAGAGGCTGGCTCCAGGACGAAAATATTTTTCTAAGAGCGAAAACCTTTTAACTATGCAGTGAGCTTAGACGCAATAAATTTCATGTCTTTATTTTTCTTTGTGCGAGTCTCAAACCTTTTGCCCTTTGATTTGATTAAGTTGATATAAACTTTCATTAACATATAAATGTCATTATTTATTACTTTATAGTCATAAACTAATAAAAACTGACTATACTGTAATTAATAATAAGATAGAAATAATAATAAATACTATTTAGACAGCATATTGTTTATAAGTTCAATAAAACAGTTAAGTTCGGTTTGATTTGATTATTTACAGTTTTTAAATTGTACATCTTTACGATTGTATGTGTATACTAAGTGTATATTTTTGTGCTTAGAGACGGTTGCCTACAAAATGCCTCTAACAATTATGAAGACAGTAGAACCACTGCACTCTCCCCATCACCGCACTCAATGGTAGAAATACGTGTACAGTGTGACTAGTCCAGAAATACTATAGAAAATACTAACTAGCATTAAGTTCCTTTTTAATAGTTTTTCTCATGTATGTAAATATAAATGTTATGACAAATAAAAGATTAGAACGGCTCGATGCCAAATTATAATCAAATCAAATCAAAGAACAAATTCTAAGACATTTTTGCCATAAATAAATTCATTAAAAATTATTGTAATAATTGCCCAAATTATGAGTGACATATTTAAAATTAACTTCTTAATTTCAATACAATATGAAAACTTTAATTATATTAACAGTTTAATTAACAGTTCAAGTAATAGTAATTTCAATTTTATTTTTTTTTTAATTTACAGCCTTAATATGCATGTATACAGGCTGTCCCGTAATTAACCTTCAAACGGTGAGTGGGTGGTAGGATATGACTCGACAAAAAAAATTAAAAAACCCAGACCTTCCCGGTAAAGAAAGGTCACCGCCACCCACACCCTACTGCAAGATTAAAAAAATTCTAACCTGTAAGTTGGAAATTCAACACTTAAAATTGCGACAAATAAATTAATTGGTGACGACACCAGCGATCGAACTAGATTAGCAAGCGCAGTATGCATGTTGTGGCAATCGCCAGGGCACTAAGCTATCACGGATTCTTTCTCTTTTTAATAATATAGTATTTCAAATTTTAATACTTTTAAAATTAATTTTATCTCGTCCAGGTTATGAAAACCTGAGAGGGTTTTAAATAAAAATGATAAGAGCTTAATTCACTTTGATAAATTTACCTCTAAAAGACGATCAAGTCTATAGATGACTCCCGCTGTAAGACTTCGTCCCCTCTGTAAGTCCTGAATCAGAAGCCATTTAATCTGACCATTAGAGGCGCCACTGATAAAGAAGATCGATGTACCTAATTCGTCTAAATGTATTGATAGATTGCTACTTTACGTTTTATTTATACTTTGAGAAAACAGCCTTGTCTTTTATCGAGGTGAATGTTGTTTGCCACAGGTTTACGAGCGAACCTATGCGATATCAAATATTTATATAACAAATTCGGCACGCGTTCGCTCGTAAAAGTGTGCCACGAGCCAATAAAGACATCACACAAAGTATCGTGTGATATTTTCACCTTATCTACACTGATACATAATGTATACATATAAAATCCGATACGATACTATACGACATAAGCAAATCGTGTTTCTCGTCTATAACGAAGAAAGGGCGGGTTTAAAGCGCGGTTATTGTGTACAGTAAAATTTATCTTGGCTCAAAATCTACATTTTATATGTTTTACTATAACTGTCTAGCTTTAGCTTCATCGTTAATCAATCAAGTAACCGGTTAAAATTTCAAAGTCGGAAACTTTGAGGGGAATTTCATATGATATCTTAATTTATTTATACCTATCATATGCTCCACATATAACTTATGTTTATGCGGGCACCACCACTATGATAAAACGTTGTATTTTAAATAATAAAAAACATTTGTTAGTAGTTTAGATTGTTTTGTTCCACTATCGCAAGCAATACTAAAATGCTTTTGGTGATTTTCAGAGCAATCGTTCGTCTCTTTACCAGTTGCGTCTTTTCACTGAAGTAGTCTTTATTTACCCCACAGCGTTACTACTACTACTACTAATAGAGGTTCGACCTGAGTTGCGTTTGTGTACGCCTCAGTAGTGGTCAGCGTTTCTGGCTCATCTTTGTTAGTATCTCTCGGGTGACCATTGGACTTTTAAATAAATATCTGTCACCAATTTCCGAAATACTATTTTAAAATGTTAAAAGATACTAAAAAAATTAAGTCATGCATGAATTTTATTGTGTGCACTTAAAATTGATATTACATTATGTAATTTCTAGTTCATTGCATGCCAAATGAAGCCAACTCTACCGGAACGATGAAAATAAATCAAGCCGCGATACATTTAATGCGGCAGCTCAGAGCGCGCGCCCGGAGCGCAAGTGCTATCTCATACTTTACGAGTGTCTGCACCGTTCGATAGTAGTACCTTATTTTCAAAGCATTCGATATTTTAAAACATTTGTTAGTAGTTTAGATTGTTTTGTTCCACTATCGCAAGCAATACTAAAATGCTTTTGGTGATTTTCAGAGCAATCGTTCGTCTCTTTACCAGTTGCGTCTTTTCACTGAAGTAGTCTTTATTTACCCCACAGCGTTACTACTACTACTACTAATAGAGGTTCGACCTCAGTTGCGTTTGGGTAGTGGTCAGCGTTTCTGGCTCATCTTTGTTAGTATCTCTCGGGTGACCATTGGACTTTTAAATAAATATCTGTCACCAATTTCCGAAATACTATTTTAAAATGTTAAAAGATACTAAAAAAATTAAGTCATGCATGAATTTTATTGTGTGCACTTAAAATTTATATATTATGTAATTTCTAGTTCATTGCATGCCAAATGAAGCCAACTCTACCGGAACGATGAAAATAAATCAAGCCGCGATACATTTAATGCGGCAGCTCAGAGCGCGCGCCCGGAGCGCAAGTGCTATCTCATGCTTTACGAGTGTCTGCACCGTTCGATAGTACGAGTAGTACCTTATTTGCAAAACATTCGATATTTTAAAACATATTTTTGTTGCCATGTTTTAGTTTTCCGAAAAACCGACGCAATCAAAATTGGTATGCATTACGGTGACATTATTAACCAGAGATATCCAGTCCTTCTAATCCTAGCGGGGTAGACAGAGACAACAATGCTATTCTCACCTTGAAAAAATTAGGCAAATTAAGAAACCGAAAAGTAGAATATATAAGCCTGGTATTAACCGAACTCTGTACCGACGGCCATTCCAAAGTAAAGCTATTAAAATTATATTTTTAACATTTTAAAAAAAAAAATGGTAGTAATTTTATTCACAAAAATTATTGACATTCCCGTTAACTATTTCAACTAAGTTTCTGCTTGTGCTGGGTTTGGGTTTTTACCATTGGGTTCACGTTAATAGTCATGATGAATACCTTATGTTTCGCAGACGGTACCCTAACGGCTATTGACGCTTAATTACCGTTGTAAGCCCGAAGGCTTGAAGTCGGTTCACCCTATTGTGAGATCACTATGCTATTATAGCGCTATTTTGAGTAATTCGGAAAAAATCCCCGACAGAAAACCTTGGCATGGGCCGTTTGCTTAGACTTGATATCAACACAGAATCCGAAGATGAAAGAAGATCCAATTGTACTGTATTGTACAGGTTCTATTTTCAATAGCTATTATGGGAATATTTTATATTTGCATATAATAGCGGATACGCGAATAATGCTAAATGCATTCTATACCATTCAAATTCGACGTACAACATTATACCGTTATTTTATTCCAAATGGAACGCAGAGTTTCTTTCATGTTTTAGGAGATTTTATTGAATGATTGAACGAGATACTCGTATCTTATCTGAACTTAACATCTAGTAAATGAAGCTATCGGTCCTCGATTTTAACGTCTGTATCATATCAGTGAATATATCATATTTATTATACACCTTTATAAATTCTAATAAATGTTTATTATAATAAAATAATTTTAAAAAATAATTTAGTTTTAAAGAGAAATAGATAAGAACATTTTGGATTAAGAATTTTTTTATTTAAAACGTGAATGACATAGATGCGACAAATTTTATATTCGCATTATACAAAACGCCTGTAGATTTTTACATGCAAATTTTATCGCTTTAAAAGCTTTTTTTTGTCTCAATCTTTTCTAAACGCGGTAGGTAAACATTTAACATTATACAGGTATATTTTTTACCATATGTATTACTATTTCTATTACTAGATATTTGGGTGAGTAAGGACATTCCTTACATCGATAATGTTATTGCCGACACCGGGAATCGAACACGAGTTGCTGGCGTACTGTGCCTCTTGAAGCGACCGCCTGATCAATGAACTGTGCTACAGTATGGTAAATTAATATAACATAACACGACCTATAAAAAAAGAATGCTATGATGTGTGAGATCCGGTGTGTCACGGACATGTAAATTAGATTTTTAAAATGTAGATTTTTTTAATTTTAAAAATTACTGCAATAATTTAGTAAATTTATGTAAGCGGCTCGTTGGTCTAGGGGTATGATTCTCGCTTTGGGTGCGAGAGGTCCCGGGTTCAAATCCCGGACGAGCCCAATTGTTTTTTTATTAAGTGTAAAAATGCAACAATTTTTTGTAATAGTTCTTTTTTACATTTACATTGATATTTTTTTATTTATTAGTATCGATTTTTTTGTATTTAAATTATATACTTAGAAGGTTTACAAGCTATGATAAAATATATACACGTTACGATTTGCCTGAGAATCGATGTAGTGATCATTAACTTTCACTTTATGTTTCACTATGGCAGAAAATATCAATACCAAAACTTTAGACAATGAAACAAGCGGCTCGTTGGTCTAGGGGTATGATTTTCGCTTAGGGTGCGAGAGGTCCCGGGTTCAAATCCCGGACGAGCCCAATTGTTTTTATTAAGTGTAAAATGCAACAATTTTTGTAATAGTTCTTTTTACATTTACATTGATATTTTTATTTATTAGTATCGATTTTTGTATTTAAATTATATACTTAGAAGGTTTACAAGCTATGATAAAATATATACACGTTACGATTTGCCTGAGAATCGATGTAGTGATCATTAACTTTCACTTTATGTTTCACTATGGCAGAAAATATCAATACCAAAACTTAAGACACTCATACAAGCGGCTCGTTGGTCTAGGGTATGATTTTCGCTTAGGGTGCGAGAGGTCCCGGGTTCAAATCCCGGACGAGCCCAATTGTTTTTATTAAGTGTAAAATGCAACAATTTTTGTAATAGTTCTTTTTACATTTACATTGATATTTTTATTTATTGGTACCGATTTTTTATATTTAAATTATATACTTAGAAGGTTTACAAGCTATGATAAAATATATACACGTTACGATTTGCCTGAGAATCGATGTAGTGATCATTAACTTTCACTTTATGTTTCACTATGGCAGAAAATATCAATACCAAAACTTAAGACACTCATACAAGCGGCTCGTTGGTCTAGGGTATGATTTTCGCTTAGGGTGCGAGAGGTCCCGGGTTCAAATCCCGGACGAGCCCAATTGTTTTTATTAAGTGTAAAATGCAACAATTTTTGTAATAGTTCTTTTTACATTTACATTGATATTTTTATTTATTAGTATCGATTTTTGTATTTAAATTATATACTTAGAAGGTTTACAAGCTATGATAAAATATATACACGTTACGATTTGCCTGAGAATCGATGTAGTGATCATTAACTTTCACTTTATGTTTCACTATGGCAGAAAATATCAATACCAAAACTTAAGACACTCATACAAGCGGCTCGTTGGTCTAGGGTATGATTTTCGCTTAGGGTGCGAGAGGTCCCGGGTTCAAATCCCGGACGAGCCCAATTGTTTTTATTAAGTGTAAAATGCAACAATTTTTGTAATAGTTCTTTTTACATTTACATTGATATTTTTATTTATTAGTATCGATTTTTTTGTATTTAAATTATATACTTAGAAGGTTTACAAGCTATGATAAAATATATACACGTTACGATTTGCCTGAGAATCGATGTAGTGATCATTAACTTTCACTTTATGTTTCACTATGGCAGAAAATATCAATACCAAAACTTAAGACACTCATACAAGCGGCTCGTTGGTCTAGGGGTATGATTTTCGCTTAGGGTGCGAGAGGTCCCGGGTTCAAATCCCGGACGAGCCCAATTCTTTTATATCCTTTTTATTTTCATCATAATTTATTTGATGTTTGTTGTACTTTGATGATGTTCAATTGTTTGTAAATTAATTTTAATTAACTATGAACTAAAGAAATGACCTCGGTACGGAGTTATTGACTCTCTTAATGATGATACATGTATATAATATTACATTTAACTATTGAAGATTGAATCTTAGCCTGTATGGCTATCTCTTGTTATTAGACTTACCTCGAAATAATCAACCCGCTTATTATGAAGAACATATATATATATATATATATATATATATATATATATATATTCTATCTTATACTATAACACTTCAGAAATAAACAAGGACGTACATGCGTAATCGGTATTAACATTTGATTTGAAGTGGGTGTCTGTTTTTACACATAAATATACTTGTCTAATGTCACTTTTGTCTGTAATCTAGCTGCAAGTTTTTAACAGAATCAATTTGTATGTATCGATGTATCTTCGTTGGCATACGGTACATGCAGACATATGAAACTCGTATCAGCCAGTTATCGTGGAAGCCAAAATTGACTGCAGTGAGTTTGATCATTCATTTTTGTTAGAAAGGATGTACATCAAACCTATGATGAGAGTGTGGTTTGGTTCTGATTATTTATTTTTTGACATAATCCTACGATCATTCTAAAATACAAAGAGGGCGTCAGAGCGTAACATCGTTTAACGTTTGATTCGATTTGAAGTCGGTATTTGTTTTTGTTCGTAAAAAATAATTAATTCAGGTGAGGCTGTCTATCTTATCTACTTTATCAAGATAACACGGTTGCTAGAAAATGATTGTAATAAAAATGGAAATGCTCTCGGCTGTGTTCCCGCGACACAACGGAAATAAATCGCTCAAGCTTTCCGATACTCATTGCACGTTAAAGGCTTTCCTCTAAGTCCCTGAGCACTATCTCACAACATGCACAAAGCTTTTCATAAAATATAGAATTTAAAATAACCTACACGCCAGCGAATCTTTTTTTTTAGATTATTTATTTATTTAAATTAACAAAAATTATAACACCGTTACAGATAATACCAATATGATGTTATTAAAAGTTAGTTAAATATATATTATTAAAATTAAAACAAATAAAAAGCTGCTTGATATATTGACAATAATATATAAATATAATAGAGTCAAACACCTAATAATGTTATAATGTATATCAGTATATGTCAGTGCCATGTAAAAAAAAAACAAAAAACATAAACGAAAAAGGAAATTTTAGTACTTAGTGTTGCCTTCACTAAGAATTAAAATTTAAATAAAAATAAAATTTTATGAAAAATACTGTATTATCCAAGTATACGTAAGATATCCTTTTTCGTTTAAGTTTGTGTTTTTGAGTGAAATATAAATAAATTAATAAAAATATTTTATTTTATTTTAAGAATATTTAATTGTCTATCGTGCATAATTTATTTCAGTTCTTCGTTTCGTCTTTCTTCCGAGATATTCACTTATTTTTGCTCACGGCTATTTAATCTATAACAATCACAGAGTGGCGTTTGATAATGCAACGAAGATATACAATTGCTAGATGCCTCAGTGAGGAGTAGATATCGTACCAAAGCTATACTATAGACAATAGCCTAATAGTTTAGGTACCGTACGGTCTGCGAAACTCAAGGTGGTAAGTTCGAACCCACCTTTCGACTATTGATGTGAATCAACTCCTAGCACAAGCTTAAGCTTAGTTGAAATGATTAAGAACAACGTTAGTAATGTTTATGAAAAAAAAAACATTGCTAGCATACTTTAAAAAAAAATTATCTCTATTTTTCTGTCGTTGGAAAATAGGTTAACGTAAAAATGTAAAGAGATTTATCGTATTATACAGTTTATAATGCGACAGTTACGTAAACATTTGTTTTTAATTAAAGTGTCTTCATTAAAAAAACTGTGTTAAAACGGTTAAATTAAAACTTTTTTTTTAATAAGTACGTGTTTACGTTGAAGCTCCCAGCGCGTCGAGCGGCCTCGAACGGCGTAGTAATGTGCAGAGAGGCGTTGCCTATTAAGCCCGCGAAACGAGAACGCTCTTTAATTTCAGTTGCACCTTTAACTAAAATTAAAACAGTTAAATTCTTAGAAAATCGTGCAGAAATGAGGCACAGTTGTGACACAAATATTTTAATTTCCAGTAGGGACGCATGAGCATTCATGCCAAAAATATATCGATATAATATACCGTAAGGTTGTATCGATACTCCCGATATACTGTATAAATATATCGATATTTTTCACATAATATGTTTATAATTAATTAGCTCTTAATATGAAATATTAGGAAAGTTTTGTACTCGGCGCGTAACTGAGAGTTTCCCGCTTCGGATACTACTTCAGACTAATTGATTTGATTTGATTCTGCTAGCAGTACATACTACATACATAGATTATAACATTAATACAACGAATAACATTTATACAACGAGTCCTGCCATCGTGAAGAGTAGGATTGTAGAAACATACTACACTACACACTTTGTGATGGCAGCCAAAGTAAGGGTTTTATTTTATTCTTTATTTAATTTCTTCCGATATTTCATATATCGGATAAAATATATCGATATTAGATGATTCGATAATATTGGATTGAAGCGATATATCGGTATTTTATGTAATATCGATATCTATCGTGCACTCCCAATTACTGTACGCCTGTCACCCAGTGGGGTTGACGGAGATACAGCATCTTTGAAAAGCGCACAGCCCCTGCTATCCTTGTATAGGGTTATAAGTATATTTACGAGCAAACACAAAAACCGATTTCGAATCAAACGAACGCCCTCTTTGTACATCCGAATTATCGCGGGAATGTTACGAAATACAATTAATCAGAATTTAACCAGACTCTAATCAAACTACTCTTGAAGTACACCCTTTCCAATAAAAAACGAATAATCAAAATCGGTTGGTGTATACAATGCAAATTTAAGATGGTACCAGTTTTGAAAATAAAAAAGAATCATCAAAATCCGTTCACTCCGTCGAAAGTTAGTAGGTAACGAACATAGTAAACGCGACATTGTACGTGTATTTGCCATAGCAGACATATGAAAACTAATAAAAATTATATTAACTTACATGTCCGTGACATTTTTTCCAATTTCGTATTCATGGCACGTAATTACTTAACTCTAAGCACGATCCTTAACTCGTTGCGGCCGCAGACGTGTTAGTATGGACTAAGTATTTGCTTATATTACGTGGTACACTGTTGGTGTAAGTTTTAGAACAATATTACAGTTCTAACTGTCAACAAATTATGTGTTTATTACTTTGTTGTGACATTAAACGACTTTATGAATTTAACAACTATATTTACGAGTAAAAACATAAACCGACTTCAAATTGAATCAAACGGTAACCGCTATTACGCGCGGACGCCTTTTTTTTCCGAATAATGGTAGGGATATTACAAAATCAAACTTAATTAGAACGTAACCAAGCTTACATCAAAGTACACCCTTTGTTATAAAAATAAGTCATCAAAATCCTTCGAGGATATATTTAGTTATTCGTCCATTTGTGGTGTACATAGTTGATGCAAATTTAAGACATATGGTTTTCTTATGGATCCCACTGTCATAATTGGACCACATTTCTTATTCATTCAATGGATCGCAACCACAGATTTATGTCCGTCTTTTGTAATAATCTTGAATTGGTTGCTTTGGGTTTTTTTTTAATAAGGGTGCTGCCTCTGCAGTTACTACATTTTTTTTTATTTTAATGCCTGAATTTTTGAGGGCGGTGTTGGAGAATGCCATGGTTCACGCGTCGAAGACGCCCCGTTGCATTGTTATAAGTTTCTCCGCGACCAAATTGGACCACAATTAAATGGGACCACATTGGAAATAGCTTTCAAATCAAAAAAGAATCATCACCATCGAAATCGCTTCACCCAGTCTCAAGTTATGTGGTAACCAACATAAAAATAAATACAGACGAATTGAAAACCCCTTTTAAAAAGACGACTTAAGTCGATTGATAAAATAACAGTCGTCTTCGAATTATTTTAACTCAGTTTACGAGAAAATATGAGTTATATTTAATAGCAAGTCTTAGTTTGAATCTGAAAGGCGATGGTTCAAAGCACAATTGATTCTTTTAATTGCATAATTATGAGTTTCCTTTTCGAAAACCTCAAATACAATAATAAATATGCTTTCACGTACTTTTTAACTTATTAACTCTAGCACGGTAGACAGAAAAACGAGACTCTTTGGTCTACGAGGGACCATCGTCATACACCAAACACAAACATTATAGAGTTATTATTTGACTATATTTACTTTCTTAACTATTACCGCCTTCAGAAAAGTCATTTTCTAAGAATTTATAAGCTCTCGCACAGAAGCACGTAGTAAGAAAAGATTGAACAACTTTTGTTTTACCGAAAGATTCTCATCAATCTTGAAAGTTTCTAATCTTATCGATGAATTGCGAAAGTTTGGGGATCAATTTCTTATATGAATTCTTAGGGGCGGCATTAATACGAGTATCTAGTGGTAGCTGATTTTTGGAAAGAGAAATAAGAAATACCACAAATATATATTAAAGGTACGGAATAATAAATTAAATGTTATTGACAAAAGACTTTCTAAAAATTAAAGAGATGAAATTTCTACTCTAGCTTGTTTCCTCGAACTACCCTATTAGAATTAAAATGTCGTAAGTGTGGTTATCTGTAATGTGGTCACATTAAATTATATAGATATTTTTTATTAAAATATCAATACTCACTAATTTAAATTTACAACTCGTGCTATTTTATTATAACAGGGGCTTATATTTTTTATTTATGTTGCATAACACTATATTTTTTTACATTAATTTTCATGTTTTTATGTGAAATATTTACAGATTACTATCTCTCTCTCTCTCTCTCATTCTCACTCATCTCCTCATTTTAACATTCTCAAAGCTAGTCCGGTCGTGTGTATAATACCGTACTCACGTTTGAACAGGCGGCACTAAATGCCATCTCGGAGCTTTGGCCTTTGTAGAAAGAAAGTGTCTTCAAGAGAAGAGTGAATAGGCATTTACTAAACTAGTACGCCTTCCCATCTAGGACCTAATTTCTATTTAATATCAAAAGTAATCGTGGTCAAGCACTCGTTTTGAAAGTATAAAAAATTAAAAGTAAAAGTAGCCAATAATCATGGCCATATTACCTTTAGTTTGTTGTATAAAAATAAAAATAATATCAACTATACGTATTGATAGACGTGATGTGTAAGACTAAACTATGAGAGAGTATCAGGAAATCCCTACCTATTCTGTAGAAAACCAACCGTGGTACGGCTCTCTGGGGCGCCCATGAATCGAAATGATCACGCAGGGCTTAAAAAGTAACCGCCCAAGCCAACTTTATAAATTAGCATACCCTTTTATTGAATAATTATGTATAAATCTAATTTAATAAAAAAATCTGAAAATTTCAATTTTTATACAAGTATTATAGTCTTTAATATTCTATTTGAATTTCCACGCCAACACTTAAAAAAATGTCAAAGAAAGTTTAGCGGCAATCGTTTCGACGCTTAAAAGTTTGGTTCGTAACTAGGTGACCTGTTTGCAAATTTTGTACCAGATTGTAGTTTTTCAGAAAATGTTTTAAGAGCACTGAATTTTCTTTCACTTTAATTATCTGGGTTACGGTTGCTTGCTTCCTTTATGTCGAATGTACAGGTTGGAGAAAGAATTCAACGTAATTAAATGAAAACTCACTGTTATAAAAGATGAGAATTTTAATTTCAATTACGTTCAGTTCACAGCACCAATAGTTTTAAGCGTAATAAGAAAATATTTTGTATTGATAAATAATGATAAAAAAAAGAAAACCATAAATTCCCCACGACAAGGAAGACGTCAGCATATGAAGGAACTGACGGTTTAATACGACGAGAACGCCTGTACCAATATTAATTAAAGCGTTGCCATAGACCTATCAATCAATAGACAGTTCTCAAAGGTTAAATAAAGTTCAGTCAAATAAAAAATAATTATTATCGTTTAATATAACATATAGAATTCATAATTTTGAGACTTAAAGGGTTTTTAGTACCTATATGTTGTATAAGTATAGTAAATTATTAGCCCGAATGATTACCATACATCGCGAAAGAATTTAAGCGTTTTTATTTTACGTAAGTAACCGAAAGAAGAAAACACATTGGTACAAGCTGACTGACAATAATTCGCTACATTTGAACGCCGAGTTATTAGACGCACAATGGCGGAACCCCTATAACCAGGAGCTTTATGACCTCTACCAAAAACTGCACGTTGCCCCCTTCCCTCCTTCCCCCGAGCTACGTTGATGACGCCAGGATAGCCAAGGCTGTTATAAGGAGGATCCCGAAGTTCGAAGGCCAAAGTTCCATTGGTTCGTTTGCTCAATCGGAACGTTACAGAAATTGGCATAAGTAATTGACTATGGCCACAGATAGACCGAGATGGATGCAGTTGCTTGACCAAGCCAAGGCCCACAAAGAACTGTAGAGCTTAAAGAAGAAGAAGTATCAAACACAATGAGCCACTGCGAGATCTTGTCTTTTTTTAAAGAATACTAAAAATATTTTTGACAATTATTAGTTTTTAAAAAATATTACTAATAGCTTGTGGCAAGATACATCGTGCCTAGATTAATTAATGAACTACCCTCAGATATAAGAAATTGTATAACTAACAAAAACATTAATAGTATATTAAAAAGTTATTTAGGAACGAAGACGGACGCTTTGACGCTAGTGACAAACCATTGCGGTTTATATAGCGTTAAGTTATACGAGTATGTATATTCTTTTACTGTAAAATTTTATTTGAAATAAATTAAAAAAAAAACCATATCCTATATGGTACCGTCCTATATGGTGGTATAAAAATAAAAAAATTCCAAGTTGAAATGCCGGATTCAAATCAAGATGAAAGATATTTATACTCCCTCTGCTTAATTAAACCGCTTCCTTTCAATTTCAGAGTACTGCCATCAATTCTTAATGAAATATGGAAATTCTAAATTTCGCACAAGAGAGTTAATAAATTGTATAAAATGAAATGGTATTGTTGTATTTCTGTTCTGAATAAGACTTTTAATCGTTTTGTCGTGATTTACGAGTATTCTAACTTAATTCTTGTTTAGGGAAGTTTTTATTTGAAAGTATTATTAAGTTTAGTGACTAAGCTGTCTTAAGTAACAGCCAAAACTTGTTTTTCCTCTATATGTATAACCATATATATATAGTTATATATGCAAATATATATGATTACGTCCTGCCGGTTTCGGCTACATCTACGCTTCAGGACTACCAAGTCTACACCCGTAAAACTAAACCGGTACACTTTCAATACACTTTGTCAAATCAACCGCTAACTCGTGTTAGGGAAATCCGCGATCTTTGCATTATAATGGATGAAAAACTATCATTCAATTCACATATTGACAATGTAGTCGCTAGATCGCATAAAATGCTTGGCTTCATTAATAGGGCTAGTAAACCCTTTTAAAACAGCCATACATTAAAAATATTGTACTTTGCCTATATAAGATCCTAATACCATTCACATGTGGACAGAATAGAAAAAATCCAGCGTAAATTTGTAAACATTCTAAATTACAGAAATCACTACTACGCGAATTCATATAAAGAATCTTTAAAAATTTATAGCCACCCAAGTCTCGAAAATCGTCGATATTGATCTCTATTATCTTTACAAAATTCTTAATGGCCATGTTGACTGTTCGGATATTTTAGCAAAATTAACTTCGTCACTAAAACTAAATTTTTAATTCACCCCTCTCGTGTTCTACACTTAAACAACACGTATTTAAACATATTTGTTCCACCTCCAGCGAAAAAAAACTATACAAGTAATCGTTTCCTCATCAGAAGTTTGCACTATTACAATGACAATTTCTGCAACGTGGAGGACTTAACTTCAGAAGTGGATACTCATTTATTAGGTTTAAAACTTTAATTGTTAGTGAATTCTCCTGACTGGCATCTGTTTGCTTCTTCTGGTTTGTGCGCGGATGTAGGTTGAAAATTATAATAAACTAATCATTCTCGGCACTGGTCGATAAAAATTTGCAAAAAATATATAATGTAACATAATATACAATAAGGACTGTTTGTTGCCACAATAAAGAGGTAAAAAGGCATGAGCCAGACAGCCACTCAGCGCATATATTTACTCATAAATACTACTTCCAGCCATTCTTATAACACCGTCGGTCTATCTGAACGTTGCCGACCTTTGAGATAGGAATAGGCTCGTTTGTTGAAGGTCCCTAAATCGTAAACGTTCGGAAACACCGCTGGCGACAGTTGATTCCACAAGTTGACAGTGCGTGGGAGAAAGTTACGCGAAAAACGTACAGTCGTTGAACGCCAACCATCAAGATGGTGGCGGTGGAATTTGGAATTCTGCCGAGATGTGCGGTAATGGAAATCGGTAGCTGGGATGATTCCGAACAATTCCTCAGAACACTCCCCATGGTAAATGCGATACAGGATGCAAAGAGAACCGACATCTCTTCGCAGACTCAGAGGGTCGAGTCGATCGGAAAGACCCTGATCGTTGACTATTCGAGCAGCTCTACGTTGTACACGGTCAAACGGAAGAAGTTGGTATTGGGGAGCCCCGGCCCAGAGATGCGAACAGTATTCCATATGAGGCCGTACTTGCGCCTTGTAAAGTTGAAAACAAAGAATACATCATAATGTGTTGCAAGTAAATTTTTTTTATGAACACACCGTTTTCCTTCATATTTTATAAAACCAAAGAAAGCAATAACGATAAATACTACTTTCACCTTTATTAAATTTTTCTACAGCAGAACAGACGAAGTACGGATAAAATTCCGCATTTACTTCATAAAACGATTTTCTTCACTGAAACAATCGTAAAATAAATTTTGTGGTCTATATAAAATTTAATATACTTCAGCAGAAGCCGTAATAGGCACCTAACGTGCTTGTGTAGTTACACCGTTTGCTAGTGAACAAAGCCTGGCTCTTATTAAAGTTCAAATCCTAGCATTATTTTTTATCTCAACAACATTAACTTGAACAACATTGAGCTAATTTGTCATTCAGCATTACAAAATAAATCTAAATATGCAATGATAACAAAGTGGCTAAGCTGTTCGTCTCACGATCTCATTGTTGCGAGTTCTAATCCCAGTGGGCATGTACCAATGAAATAGATATATTGATAGATAAATTCTTTATTGCATCACAAGTATATTTACGAGTAAAAACGCCAAAACAGTATTTGTATTTCCGAATCATCGTAGGGAATATTACGAAATAACATCAATCAGATTCTAACCAAACTCTCGTCAAACTACCCTGGAAGTTATATCATTTCCAATATAAAATTAATCATCGAAATCGGTTGGTGTACTTAGTGCATATTTAAATTTTATATAGTTTTCTCATTGATGTCCAATGTCAGAACTGGACTGTAAAATTTAAATGGGAACAAACATAAAAAAAAAAAAAAACATAAGTACCTATAAATAATCTCCTCGCGTTTCCAGCTTACTTTTAAGGGTTAAAGCAGGCGAAGTTTTTTTTTAATGACGAACTACACAGATTGGCTAGAGAAGCTGGCCTTGACTGCTTCACCGGATTGAGAGGTGACTTAGCTCTTAGGTCGCTTAGCCTGAACCTCTATCGCTAGTAACTCGACACAAGGGTCCTCCCGGTGGGGGGTAACCTCGGCTTGGACGGTTACTATGTTACGCGTAAGCATTCCGATCCGAGGGCGCCCGAGAGGGCCGAACCACGAATCGGTCGGTAGCTATTTCACGGATATTCAAAACAATGTAAAAAAATGAAAAAAAAAAAAAAAACAAAAATAATTAAAAAATAAAAAAATAAATGAAAAAAATAAAAAAATGCAGGCGAAGTGTAATGACGCTAAATATAGCGTTACTACACTAGTCGCTAGTTTTAAATTTGTGCCCGATTGACCTTATTGAAATGACCTTAGTGAAAAGGCCGATGAAAGCTGCTCTACCCGTCTAGAGTTAAAAGGACGTGAATTTGTGCTTAAATTTATTCTTATAATGTTTGCTATACATGTCTATAGGTATAAACGAATTAAAAAATGACCTACGGGTCTGATGAATATAACTATACAGCGTGATTATGAATTCAGAGCGCAGTGCAATTATATTTAAAATACATAAAATGAAAATACTTTTTTTGATTTAAATTATTTAAAAATAAAACTACTAGGATTCTTCTTGTGTTCTAAAGTAATAAATCAAAAAGACATTAAATTATTTATATTAATGTAATATGTATTAGGTCTGCCCAATAATATGTTAACACTCTGGTATATCTACGGCTAGAAACAAAAAATGATATCAAATCAAAACAAACTTTAACCACGTCGCCCTCTTTTGTTTCCGAAGTATCAACTGAGGGAACTGTGAATTATTTATATGACGTGGCTGATGTTCTTGAAACAAACATTTAAAAAAATGCAGAGGAATTGAATTAGCGGCGATTTTAATCTTTCGTAACATCTTTAATATTGTAATTTAAGTTTTCGTATTATGTTAATTAAATTAAAATTACAAAAGGAGTTAAGTTAATAATTATATGTAATAATAAATATTGTAATGTAATCTAATTCCTATTAAGGATAAAAAATCACTTTCCTTTACAGATGAGTCTGACGAATCCATGCAACAACATAAAGAGACCGGTAAGATTATCATTGTGTCACATGTCATATATCTTTTCTGTAGCATTTGTAGCAGCGTAGTCCCCTAATTCGTAGTAGAGAATACATAAAATCTAGCAGAAAATCAACGCTAACAATTTAATTAACAATGTACAGCACATTTGTGCTAGTTTAAAATCTTACATGTACTTTGAAAATTGACGGCACCGCAATTGCCATCCAGCAGAGTTTCCATGAATTCGAATGCTTGCGGATTCTACTAACTAAAACTTTGACTTCAGCTTGGAATTCATTTTAAAGTTCTACGTGAAGGCTAAAGTTTAAATGAACCTCACGGTTAATCTATGTTTTATGATGTTCTACGCGGATCTCTCTAGTAGATGTTCAACGAGTTAACACTCAACTATCTGTATCAATCAGAATTTGTCAATGTGTTGGAATGGATATTTAAATCGAATCTAATTCAACTGCTTTACAAGACGCGTGATGTATCTTAATGACGATGAAAATATTTATCAGTTATATTTAGTTTTGTTTCATCAATACATTAGCAATGTGTTTATGCCTCAACACATGTATTAGAAGGTAAATTTGTGCCCACTGTTTGGTTAGAACTATGTGTTGGGCTCCTGCGTACAAACAATGAGACGATACTTATATCAAACGCCTAAAGGACAGTTTCAACAACAAATTTAAAACAGTACTGACCGCCTACGCCAAGCATTATGTAAAATCTCAATTTTTCGGTTTTTTACGTTAAAAAAACAACTTGCTAAAATTTATGATTAGCTCACCACCTGTCACTTATGAAATGAACAGTTATTGTTGTCTATCGACCCCCGAAATGTAGGTGCGTGAGAATTTACAATTGGTTTTTTTTTTTTATCTATAAATATTACACGACAACTTTCACACCCAGTGAAAAATAATTTTCTTATAAAATCTTATGTCTTAAAAGCCGTAAAGAATTAATTTTTTTTAAATTTATTTCACAGTGCTATTCGGCGAGATAAAAACTAAATTGACTAGGCTCTGGGGAGCAAGCAATACTTTTGGTTGAAGGAGGTACTTGAAGACTCGCGGGACGTTGCTCCCATACACTACTAAGCTAATAGCATTGATTAATTGTGCCTGCCTTACTGATCGTTGAAGTACATCGTTTTCCCAGAATACCTCAATGAGTAAAGTTACGCGAATATACATTCGACAATTTAATGGCCCAAGGTCTAGCCCCCTCCCAGCTCAACCTCCTCCACTTTATGAACTAATCATCACACAAACCAACCCTTTATTTCTTCAAGGCTTACGATATAACTATAGCACAAGATATAAGACCTATATATTTTTTTCTCATTATACCATGAACAAAATACATTTTACATTCAGTTTGATAATCGAAAGCGTGTTAATGATTTCAAATGCAATATCGATTAGTACCACTGATTATGTTTTCATGCATATTTGATTGACATCAATTGACCTAGATTGTGGATGAATAAATTATGTATTTTAAATGTATTCGGCACGATGCCAGCTGTATTCGTTTATCGGTTAGATCGTTGGTTTTCCTCTTAAAAATGTTACGATTTGTAACGATGTTTTCGATTTATCATTTTGATTGAGTGTTTGCAAATTTATGCCATTTTCTTGTTTAATAATTCACGATTTTTTCTTTGTCTTGTGTCTGTATTTAAGTGAGGGTCTTAAGAGGTCTTTAAAAGGTTTACGACCACTTCTAAAACATAGGCTTTTAAAAATTAGAACCGGTAATAAACTCGTATAGGCCAGTTATAACGTTAAAATTTTATATTTATCTTTACCTGTGTTAAAGTTATTATTCAATGTTAAAAATATTGTATATCAAATAAGCAAAGTAACAGCCTATAAAATGTACAACTGTCGGGTACAAGCTTTCTCCATGAATAGAGTAAAGAAAATAGTCCACCGCGCTGCCCTAGTAAATATTGACATGGTTTAAAAAGAACGACAAATTGAAATAATTAACTATTTTAATATACTATATTCTAACGAGGATACACATAAACACGTTTTTCACCTTTTGAACACTGATACCTATCCTCGTTAACTAGAGGGGTAGGCAGAAAAATACACCAAACATGGAGCTCTACTTTGTGTAATCCTGACACACCTGATGCAATTTTATATTCTTTTTATCACATTCTGTACTGATAAGAATAGGTTTTTTTTTTTATAATTTCTAAGCAAGTGCTTGACTACGATCCCACCTGATATTAAGTGGAAATGCAGTCCTGAATGGTAAGGCGCACTAGCTTCGTAAATGCCTATTCACTCTACTCTTGAAAATACCCACGGAAAATAATCGGAAGGAAAGACAGACGCGGGCAAACTATTCCAGTCCTTTGCCGTACGAAGACGAAAGACGAAGCAAATCGCTTCGTTAGTGTTTGAGGGATGTTCACAACAAAAGGATGAAATCCCGCAGTGCGTCTAGAAGTAAGGTGTTAAGCCTTCCTGTTGGCGTTGACTTCAGTGAAGTTTAGTTCCATAGCCAAAATGTCCTTATTTTCAACGGGGACCGAAGAACAGTTAATAAAAGTCCAATTTTAAATATGAGATACTAATAAATTGAGCCGTGGTAGCTCAGTGTCCGGGCGGTTGGCCCAAGTTGCATAGTACGCAAGTACTAGTGCAGTAATAGCAACCCGAGTTCGATCCCGGTGCCGGCACGAATAAATTTGTTGTTGCACTTTTATGTGCCGGTTTACCACGCGCTCGGCGGTGAAGGAAAACATCGTGAAACCTACACGTCTTAGAAATTTTTCTAAGGCATAAGAAGTCTGCCAATCCGCACTAGGTCCGCATGGTGGACTTTACCCTTATACTATCTTTACAGAGAAGGTTGTCTATCGACCCCGAAATGTAGGTGCGTGAGAATTTACAATTAGTTTTTATTTTTTTTTATCTATAAATATTACACGACAACTTTCACACCCAGTGAAAAATAATTTTCTTATAAAATCTTATGTCTTAAAAGCCGTAAAGAATTAATTTTTTTTAAATTTATTTCACAGTGCTATTCGGCGAGATAAAAACCTAAATTGACTAGGCTCTGGGGAGCAAGCAATACTTTTGGTTGAAGGAGGTACTTGAAGACTCGCGGGACGTTGCTCCCATACACTACTAAGCTAATAGCATTGATTAATTGTGCCTGCCTTACTGATCGTTGAAGTACACCGTTTTCCCAGAATACCTCAATGAGTAAAGTTGCGCGAATATACATTCGACAATTTAATGGCTCAAGGTCTAACCCCCTCCCAGCTCAACCTCCTCCACTTTATGAACTAATCATCACACAAACCAACCCTTTATTTCTTCAAGGCTTACGATATAACTATAGCACAAGATATAAGACCTATATATTTTTTTCTCATTATACCATGAACAAAATACATTTTACATTCAGTTTGATAATCGAAAGCGTGTTAATGATTTCAAATGCAATATCGATTAGTACCACTGATTATGTTTTCATGCATATTTGATTGTCATCAATTGACCTAGATTGTGGATGAATAAATTATGTATTTTAAATGTATTCGGCACGATGCCAGCTGTATTCGTTTATCGGTTAGATCGTTGGTTTTCCTCTTAAAAATGTTACGATTTGTAACGATGTTTTCGATTTATCATTTTGATTGAGTGTTTGCAAATTTATGCCATTTTCTTGTTTAATAATTCACGATTTTTCTTTGTCTTGTGTCTATATTTAAGTGAGGGTCTTAAGAGGTCTTTAAAAGATTTACGACCACTTCTAAAACATAGGCTTTTGAAAATTAGAACCGGTAATAAACTCGTATAGGCCAGTTATAACGTTAAAATTTTATATTTATCTTTACCTGTGTTAAAGTTATTATTCAATGTTAAAAATATTGTATATGAAGTAAGCAAAGTAACAGCCTATAAAATGTACAACTGTCGGGTACAAGCTTTCTCCGTGAATAGAGTAAAGAAAATAGTCCACCGCGCTGCCCTAGTAAATATTGACATGGTTTAAAAAGAACGACAAATTTAAATAATTAACTATTTTAATATACTATATTCTAACGATGATACACATAAATCTGTTTTCATCTTTTGAACAGTGATACCTATCCTTGTTAACTAGAGGGGTAGGCAGAAAAATACACCAAACATGGAGCTCTACTTTGTGTAATCCTGACACACCTGATGCAATTTTATATTCTTTTTATCACATTCTGTACTGATAAGAATAGGTTTTTTTTTTTATAATTTCTAAGCAAGTGCTTGACTACGATCCCACCTGATATTAAGTGGAAATGCAGTCCTGAATGGTAAGGCGCACTAGCTTCGTAAATGCCTATTCACTCTACTCTTGAAAATACCCACGGAAAATAATCGGAAGGAAAGACAGACGCGGGCAAACTATTCCAGTCCTTTGCTGTACGAAGAATGAAAGACGAAGCAAATCGCTTCGTTAGTGTTTGAGGGATGTTCACAACAAAAGGATGAAATCCCGCAGTGCGTCTAGAAGTAAGGTGTTAAGCCTTCCCTGTTGGCGTTGACTTCAGTGAAGTTTAGTTCCATAGCCAAAATGTCCTTATTTTCAACGGGGACCGAAGAACAGTTAATAAAAGTCCAATTTTAAATATGAGATACTAATAAATTGAGCCGTGGTAGCTCAGTGTCCGGGCGGTTGGCCCAAGTTGCATAGTACGCAAGTACTAGTGCAGTAATAGCAACCCGAGTTCGATCCCCGGTGCCGGCACGAATAAATTTGTTGTTGCACTTTTATGTGCCGGTTTACCACGCGCTCGGCGGTGAAGGAAAACATCGTGAAACCTACACGTCTTAGAAATTTTTTCTAAGGCATAAGAAGTCTGCCAATCCGCACTAGGTCCGCATGGTGGACTTTACCCTTATACTATCTTTACAGAGAAGGTCTGCGCCCAACAGTGGTACATATATATTATAATTTATAGAGGCTGTAACTTTAACTTGATAAATAAATACATTGTATTAGAACCATTTAGAGCCATACACAGTCTCGGCACGTCTCGGGATCGTTTTGAGCTCACGATCATGTTAAAGGTTTCCCGTACGAACGTGACCGGATCTTATGATATCAATTTCCTATATTTCTGTTATCACAAATCAATTGGTCCGTACTAAAGAGTTACATAATGCACATAAGAAGAAATTAAAGTTCGCGTGTTATAAGTTTGACGACTACTCCAGAATACCGTACCCGTATGCGATCAGTTGAAAATGATGCATTCTTATTTTCAACTGATCGCATACGTATTGTTTCGACAACGCTGTTAAAAAAATTATTAGGTGATAGAATCCGTAAAAATGGCACACAATGTTTTCCTTGTTATCAAGACAGCATGCAGTTAAGAAAAATCGTAATTAACAATTTAACTTGTCATTTCCAGTTTAAACTTCCATCCATTACACTGATAACGTTTTAACGGTTCGAGGGATGTAAAATCGATACTAGTTAGCGCCGATCCATCTTAAGTAAGATTAGCCGTTTTGTGGCCGTCTCTGAGAAACAGGATTCATTAACTTAGTTGTAAATTTAACATGCAAGCGCTCTGAATGTTCTAAATTTGTTTGTTTAATTATAACTCTACGTGCTATGTATTATAAGCTCGTAAAGACCTCATCAACGGCGGATACATTGCCCTACTGCACATTTTTTCAAAACCAACTTTAACTATTGAAAACTAAATTTATATTTATCTTTACCTGTGTTAAAGTTATTATTCAATGTTAAAATATTGTATATGAAGTAAGCAAAGTAACAGCCTATAAAATGTACAACTGTCGGGTACAAGCTTTCTCCATGAATAGAGTAAAGAAAATAGTCCACCGCGCTGCCCTAGTAAATATTGACATGGTTTAAAAAGAACGACAAATTTAAATAATTAACTATTTTAATATACTATATTCTAACGATGATACACATAAATCTGTTTTCATCTTTTGAACAGTGATACCTATCCTTGTTAACTAGAGGGGTAGGCAGAAAAATACACCAAACATGGAGCTCTACTTTGTGTAATCGTGACACACCTGATGCAATTTTATATTCTTTTTATCACATTCTGTACTGATAAGAATAGGTTTTTTTTTTTATAATTTCTAAGCAAGTGCTTGACTACGATCCCACCTGATATTAAGTGGAAATGCAGTCCTGAATGGTAAGGCGCACTAGCTTCGTAAATGCCTATTCACTCTACTCTTGAAAATACCCACGGAAAATAATCGGAAGGAAAGACAGACGCGGGCAAACTATTCCAGTCCTTTGCTGTACGAAGAATGAAAGACGAAGCAAATCGCTTCGTTAGTGTTTGAGGGATGTTCACAACAAAAGGATGAAATCCCGCAGTGCGTCTAGAAGTAAGGTGTTAAGCCTTCCCTGTTGGCGTTGACTTCAGTGAAGTTTAGTTCCATAGCCAAAATGTCCTTATTTTCAACGGGGACCGAAGAACAGTTAATAAAAGTCCAATTTTAAATATGAGATACTAATAAATTGAGCCGTGGTAGCTCAGTGTCCGGGCGGTTGGCCCAAGTTGCATAGTACGCAAGTACTAGTGCAGTAATAGCAACCCGAGTTCGATCCCCGGTGCCGGCACGAATAAATTTGTTGTTGCACTTTTATGTGCCGGTTTACCACGCGCTCGGCGGTGAAGGAAAACATCGTGAAACCTACACGTCTTAGAAATTTTTCTAAGGCATAAGAAGTCTGCCAATCCGCACTAGGTCCGCATGGTGGACTTTACCCTTATACTATCTTTACAGAGAAGGTCTGCGCCCAACAGTGGTACATATATATTATAATTTATAGAGGCTGTAACTTTAACTTGATAAATAAATACATTGTATTAGAACCATTTAGAGCCATACACAGTCTCGGCACGTCTCGGATCGTTTTGAGCTCACGATCATGTTAAAGGTTTCCCGTACGAACGTGACCGGATCTTATGATATCAATTTCCTATATTTCTGTTATCACAAATCAATTGGTCCGTACTAAAGAGTTACATAATGCACATAAGAAGAAATTAAAGTTCGCGTCTTATAAGTTTGACGATTACTCCAGAATACCGTACCCGTATGCGATCAGTTGAAAATAATGAATTCTTATTTTCAACTGATCGCATACGTATTGTTTCGACAACGCTGTTAAAAAAATTATTAGGCGATAGAATCCGTAAAAATGGCACACAATGTTTTCCTTGTCATCAAGACAACATGCAGTTAAGAAAAACCGTAATTAACAATTTAACTTGTCATTTCCAGTTTAAACTTCCATCCATTACACTGATAACGTTTTAACGGTTCGAGGGATGTAAAATCGATACTAGTTAGCGCCGATCCATGTTAAGTAAGATTAGCCGTTTTGTGGCCGTCTCTGAGAAACAGGATTCATTAACTTAGTTGTAAATTTAACATGCAAGCGCTCTGAATGTTCTAAATTTGTTTGTTTAATTATAATTCTACGTGCTATGTATTATAAGCTCGTAAAGACCTCATCAACGGCGGATACATTGCCCTACTGCACATTTTTTCAAAACCAACTTTAACTATTGAAAACTAAATTTATATTTATCTTTACCTGTGTTAAAGTTATTATTCAATGTTAAAATATTGTATATGAAGTAAGCAAAGTAACAGCCTAAAAAATGTACAAAACATTTTGTAAATTCAAATGGAACTTGTTTATCAACGTATATAATATAATGTCTTTTATACAAACGTAATTTTTATGCCAATATTTCGATATTTTGCACCGCGTGCGACCCCGACAAACACGTCCTATATATAGTATATAGAAATATATATAGAAGTTCTTCAGAGCATTAATTTATTTTTATAAAATAACTATATATGTATAAATATAATCAAACATTCAGAAAATTAATAATTCAATATTCGGACACATACGTTAACGAGTAACTCGTACGCCACCATTAGTCGGTAGATTCGCATTAGTGATAATCACAAACAATTCTACAGCGGTAATGAATAATTCAGGGGGCATTTGGATCAATCGAAGTTGATTGACGTCCGCAATAATTAACCCTCGGAAAATACGCCTTCAGCGGCTTGCGAGCCAGTGTAGTAATGTATTTATTATTTAGGTACTCGTATAACGAATACGTTTGGGATTGAATGAAGCTTAATGAAAATTTGAAGTATTTTATAAATATACTATATATACCTTATAAGTTGGGAATCTTTTTGTTGATGAGGGGAAAATCTTCCACTAGATAGGCGAGGTATCTTGTTGATTCAGCCCTGTAGTCCTGGGCTCTCAAGAATAAGACTACGGTATCCCCTGCCTGTCGTACAAGGCGACTAAAAGGGGCCTCGGGTTCACTGGGCGACAAGGGTGGGGGCCTGAGTCGTCCACCAAAGTGAACCCGGGAAGAAGGCGACATTGGCTGGCCCGTGTCGCCTTCCGCTGCGAGGGCACAGGGGGGGAGGGAGTAACCTCCCCCCTCGGGACGTGCTCTCCTTGAGCACAGTACCGGTGCGTTCCACTGGAGATCCCGGAGCCCCTCGTCATGCACCGAGGAAAGGGCCACCTGGGAGGTTTTAGTGGGTAAGAACCCCACATATCTTTGTGAAGATTTCCTCCCCGTCAACAAAAAAACAAGGTATCTTGTTGAATATTGGTAGCCTTGTTGCCCAGTGAACCCGAGGCCCCTTTTAGTCGCCTTCTACAACAGGCAGGGGATACCGTAGTCTTATTCTACGAGCCCAGAACTACAGGACTAAAAAATTATACCTTCTTCAAGTCGTCACTGATGTTTAAGGATATTTTTCGTCCTAAGCAAAGCTAAACAATAACAAAAAACTTTAAAAAAGATATTTGAATTTTTAAATGTTTCGTGCGCTTTTTTTCCATAAAACGTAATAAATAAAGAGTACACAAATATGTAATTGTGAACATAGAATAACGAAAAAAGAAATGGAATAAGAAAAACGGTGTTCTTGGAATATTTATGACGTTTTTATTTAATTTGTTATTTTCTGTCTTGTATCATTGTAACAATCGTTGGTGATTCTAATAAATAAAAAAAATGTACAAAACATTTTGTAAATTCAAATGGAACTTGTTTATCAACGTATATAATATAATGTCTTTTTATACAAACGTAATTTTTATGCCAATATTTCGAAAGTTTGCACCGCGTGCGACCCCCTCAAACACGTCCTGTATAAAGGTATATAGAAATATATATAGAAGTTCCTCAGAGCATTAATTTATTTTCATAAAATAACTATATATGTATAAATAATATCAAATATTCAGAAAATTAATAATTTATTATTCGGATACATACGTTAACGAGTAACTCGTACGCCACCATTAGTCGGTAGATTCGCATTAGTGATAATCACAAACAATTCAACAGCGGTAATGAATAATTCAGAGGGCATTTGGATCAATCGAAGTTGATTGACGTCCGCAATAATTAACCCTCGGAAAATACGCCTTCAGCGGCTTGCGAGCCAGTGTAGTAATGTATTTATTATTTAGGTACTGGTATAACGAATACGTTTGGGATTGTATGAAGCTTAATGAAAATTTGAAGTATTTTATAAATATACTATATATACCTTATAAGTTTGGAATCTTTTTGTTGATGAGGGAAAATCTTCCACTAGATAGGCGAGGTATCTTGTTGAATATTGGTAGCCTTGTTGCCCAGTGAACCCGAGGCCCCTTTTAGTCGCCTTCTTTAACAGGCAGGGGATACCGTAGTCTTATTCTACGAGCTCAGAACTACAGGGCTAAAAAGTTATACCTTCTTCAAGTCGTCACTGATGTTTAAGGATATTTTTCGTCCTAAGCAAAATAATAAAAAAAAACTTTAAAAAAGATATTTGAATTTTCAAATCTTTCGTGCGCTTTTTTTCCATAAAACGTAATAAAAAAAGAGTACACAAATATGTAATTGTGAACATAGAATAACGAAAAAAGAAATGGAATAAGAAAAACGGTGTTCTTGGAATATTTATGACGTTTTTTATTTAATTTATTATTTTCTGTAGACCATGGCTTCATATGTAATCGTTTGTTGTTTCTGAATAAAAAAATGTTTATTCCTATTAGACTTGGTTTTCTACATTTTTTAAGTTTTATTATATTTATTCTCATTACGAAATATTGTATGTAGTGGTTTAGCGTACAACTTCACGATCTTATGGTCGTTGTACTTTTGAGTTTCCGGTTTATTTGTACTTGACAAAAATAAGTACTTATATTTTTGACAGCTTATATTTTTATACAATTAAAAATCTACAATCCAGTATCCACAAATTATCAAACTACTTTATATTTGGTATTAAACTGTTCAAATTACAGATATATACTACATTCCTCTCAATAAATATGAAGGATGCAATGGTATTTGATCTGCCACTTGGCTGTTATTGACTGCATACCGTCCTGTATTAATTCTATTAACGTTCGAATATCAAGTAGGTTATGGGTAGAAACTATTTCAACGTTATAATAGTATTGAATTTTTCAATAAAGAACTTTCCTTTTTTCACGACCGTATAACACTAAATATAAATATTAAAAACCTTATTATGACAAACCAGGTCGCAGGTTTGGAGGTTTTATAAGACACAACAAACGATATTACGGCAACCCATCTTAAATGATTACCATCGGAGTCGCGAGAAGTCATATAGGTTCGAAAACAACGGTGGTGGCTTACATTGAAGTCTTCAGATCGATCACATCTATTGGGTATCAGATGGTAAGCGTAATTGCTTTCTATCTGAAGCTGTACTTGTGCATACTAACCATAGTAGTACATTATTGATAGTATTTGACGTTAAGTTTTCAAATTTAGCAAATTCGATCTTTACACTTTTTAAGTTTTGCGAACCCTAAATCAATGAGATTTTACTTCTGTTAAGCGATACTAGTACCTGTCATTTATTCAATATAAACTAAAATCGAATAATCGCAATTTAATTTAAAAAATCACGGACAAAGGCGGGGACGGAATTCAAATAGCTTAACGAATATTGGATGAAAAAAGGCGAAGCTGAGAGTAAAATGAACGCGTTCCTAAATTCAGTCATGCGAATTATTGCCTGCCGGGGCGTGTAGACGTTTATTTAAATCATGCACGTCAAATGTCAAAGTTTGATTGGAAATTATGGTTTCTTTTTGCAATTAAGACAAGACCGTAGAACGCTAGCAACTCGAGTTCGATCCCCGGTGCCGCGCCATTTGTTTTTTGCGACTTTTAATGCTGAATTACCACGCGCTCGGTGGTAAAGGAATACATCGTAACTCTTAGAAAAGTTTCTAAGACGTGTTAAGGCCGCCAACGGGCACTGGGTCCGTTTAGCCGACTATGCCCTTATCTGTTTCTTATAGAAACTTACTTTTAATTTCTTTATAGAAAAAGGTCTTTACCCAAGAGTGGGATAGATAAGTATATACATATATAGGCTGTAACTTTAACTTTTAATATTTTATTGTCTGGTAACTTTTATACAATTAAAGATACCGAACAGTAAAGCATACTGAATACCTCGAAAATGATCACCAAAAAATAAAAATCATAGTACCGATAGCAAAATCTATTGTTATTTATTATATATCTGATCATAATCATTACAGTGTATTGCATCGGTTGCAATAAATGAAAATAAGACCTTATATATAAATTCCGCTACACCGATCTGCTGCCGGGGCAGCTTCAGATACTTGACCACCAAGTGTTTGAATAATTTGCCACCGCTCATAAGAGACAGTAAATCTGTAAACGCCTTTAAAAGTAAATTAAAACACCTGATGTTAAAGTTACAAAAAGATAATATCCCCTTGATATCGGTGGCTTGTTGTTTCCAATATATTCAATATTTCATTCTATAATTTAAACTTTTTACGTTTAATTATCATATTATTTATTTTAGTTTATTTTTGACTCAATAATATATTTATTTATGATTTTTTTTTAATCTATTATTTTATTGTATAAAATATATTTTAATCTCATAACTGTTTTATTTATGTGTCATATTTATACTCTTATTGTCTATAAATTCCATATAAAAGTAGTATTGCGTGCGCACGTCTTTAGGTAGTCCCGGGCACCGCTGAAAATCAGCGCTGTCGCATCTTTGCGACAGCATATGCTGAGACGGTGTCCAATATTGGCATCATATGTTTTATTTTATTTGTCCGTGTAACTTTAACTGTGTTTTGTCTATTTTTCATTCTTTTTAATGTGTGTTATATTCTGTCTGTGATGTGTTTTTGTATTGTGATGCCAATAAATAAATGTCTATACAACAGAGAATTTAAAAGTGAAACGAAATTAATTCATTGGTCCATTCATATTCATGAATTACGTTACGAAACTGCAACGTAACGAAAAATGTGCGAGAAACTTAATATTCACGGCTTTAACAACTTATTCACCAGTTACTTTCAAGTGCCTGAAATATTAAACGATGAATTTAAATAATGAAATCACTTGAAAGGGTTCCTTAATGGCCGACGAAAAAGATTACACTATTTATGTAATGTATTTCTTTTTCTAAAGGATGCCATTGTCAGAAATGTTTAAAATATCTCGATCTGCATAGATGACTGCTAGAGGGGAACAGGGCAACAGCAACGCCTCCTCTTGCCGCCTCCGTAATCCGAAGCGGGGCCAGGATGGGTACCTGGCCCCAGCATGCTTCGGCGTCGTCGGGACTTCTCTGAGTGCCGGAGAAGTCCCCTTTGAGGATGAAGTCCGGTCTTTGCCGGGACCGGCCGGTCGTAGGGGTGTCCTGTCGCTGACAAATCCGGGGCACCCCGCTCATAACGGCTGATGGCATTCGCGGAAGGTTTAGTGGGTAGGGGCTGCCCAGGCCGAGTCCCACACATCCCTCCGGGCCCACCCAGGGTATCGGAGGATGGTCTATAAAAAGATTCCCCCGCGTGAACAAAAAAAAAACAGCAACCATTATGAACAGAATCTATCTAACGACGAGAAATGTTTCAATTTCGTTGATTAAATGTTACTTTCAACAGCTTCCGTACGTCTTAGCTCTGAGAGACTTCAAAGGAACTCACAGTGTCAATAAATTAAACACGTTTCAATTTAGGTAAGGCGACGATAACAATTTCAATTTCTTATTGTGCAGTTATTTTACTATAGAAGCGTATTCTGAATTAAATTGGACTAACGCAGACCAATGTTTTCTTGTACCGTGAAATGTTTTTAAACATATCCTGTCACTACTGGCGAACACCTAATGTTAAGTGTATCACCTCCGCCCATAAACCCACAACACTATAAAAGTTTATTAATAAGGAATTATCTCTTTTATTTATTTTGATACCTTAAGTTAAGTTTTTATAATATTTCTATAAAAAGTAAAATACAGAAAAATATCATACAAACTACAAAAACATTATAAAAACCTAACCTAGTGTGTGCCCCCGGCAACGAAGCAGGGCCCAAGTAACCGGTGGATAGGGCGACATAGAGAGTAACCTCCTGACGATGCGTGCTGTGTCCAGGAGTACTGCCTTCTGTATCTGACCCTTGACCCAGCCATCCAGCGAAAGTCTTTTAAGATGTTGATCGAGACTTTTCGCTATGAGACCGTTTGCGGAAACGACTATCGGGACAATGATCGTCGAATCCACATCCCACATGGCGGTCACCTCGTGAGCCAAGTCGAGGTACTTTGTGATTTTATGAATTATTTATTATTAGTTTATTAATAACCAACCAAATTAGTTTATTATTAAACGCTATTACGCGCGGGCGCTTTTTTGTATTTCCAAAGTATAACCTAACCAAACTATCATCAAGCTACTCTTAAAGTACATCTTTTCAAATAAAAATGAATCGACGAAATCCGTGTGTGTGGTGTCATCTGCTTAGTTCCCGTGAACTTCGCAGGTACGGGCCTCGGGGTGTTACCCCATTACCCGGGTTATCAGCGCAGGGGGCGACTGCTCCCCTGGTCTTGGGTACCGTTTTAACACGGATTTTTTAGGTATAACTATTTTTGCGTCGTGGCTAATCCCTCAAGCGTCAGCCGCGACGAATCTATCCATTACTACGCCCTCCCGACCTCTCGGTCTCTATTGAGACGGAGGTCGAGAGGGGCCTATTCGTTCAAAGCTCCTAGAATAGGGGAATTTGAACTTACGGGCACGTCCGGAGGACGATGCGTGTTACAGGAGCGAACCCGCGCAGATTATTCGTGCGGACCGTTGTCCGCACGGTCGAATAAGTTACGAGCTAGTCTCGTGACAAATTCGTGAATCGATTCGATGCCTAAATCGCGTTGTATTACATCATTTCTGACGTAACGCCCCGCGTTTAGGATCATTCTTAAGGTTATGTTTTGTTGTGCTTGGATGCGGTTCCTTGCACTGTTACTGGTTAATCCGTACCACGCTGTAGCGGCGTACGTCAATCGTGTACGAATGTAAGCCTTGTAGACGGAGAGTTTAGCTCGGACGGGCAAGTGAGATGCCAATACTGGTCACCAATACCGCTCTCGCAGCTCTGGCGCTTTGAATCATACGATTCACCTGAGGGGCCATTGATAGCCTGCGATCGATCTTGCATCCGAGATAGACTACATCCGACTGCCAAGGTATTACCTGTCCACGAAGACGCAGTCGCTGGTAATCTTTGCCGTATTTGGACGTTAGCGCCGCCGTCTTACCGACGTTGACGGCGATACGCCAATTGTCCAACCAGCGCGGTAGGGCGTCGAGCGCACCCTGTAACCGTTTTACAGCGTTGCTCGGGTTCATGGCAGAAGCCAAGTAGGCGCAATCATCCGCGTATAACGCCAGCATCGGTGCGAAGCGGCCCTTAGGGCACGGGATGTCGTTAGTATAAATCGCGTACAGTAAGGGGGACAGGCTCCCCCCCTGCGGAACACCGGCGGCGATCGGTCGCGACGTCGAGAATACGTTCTCGATGCTCACGTAGAACGAGCGTTCGGATAGGTATGACGCGATTAGTCGGATTAACGCGCGCGGTAGAGTATCGATGTCGAGCAACTTGTACAATAGTCCGGCGTGCCAAACACGATCGAAGGCTTTCTCTATATCGAGAAAGACCCCGACCGCCCTCTGACCCCGGTTACATGCGGAGGTCAAAAAATGAAGCACGCGGACCAATTGTGTGGTTGTCGAATGGCCGTTGCGAAAACCGTGTTGTTCCTCACGTAGCCGGACGTGAGGACGAATCTTCTGCAGTAGCAGTTTTTCGAATAGTTTGGCGATGTGCGGTAACAGCGTTATAGGCCGGTAGCTCGCCGCCAATCTACGATCTTTACCCGGTTTGGGAAGCATTATTACTTTCCCGGTTTTCCAATCCCGTGGAAAATGATGGGTGCGAAGTATACCGTTGAAGAGCCGAGTTATTACTACTACGAACCCTCGCGGGAGTTGTTTGAGCGCACTGGTTGGGATACCGTCGTGACCAGGCGCTTTCCTCAGAGGAGGCGACTAATGGCCCTCCTAACGTCGGAGGGCGAGAAGAACGTGTCCCCGGGAAGCGGGGAGGTGTAACTAGTAGTTCCTTGACTCGCTTTCAACACGCTTATGGTGAGCTTTACGCCTCGGACACTATAGTTCGGTAAGTTGGGTGTGAATTGCACCTCTAGGTGCTCGGCTAGAATTTCCGCGCGGTTTTGTGCGTCGAAGCACTTATTGCCGTCCTTATCTATAAGGGGCACGTGGGTGTTTACAGTGCGAGAGAGCATGCGATTGAGTTGGTAGAGTGACGTGATGTCAGTGCTGGCTGCGTCTATGCGCAGTTGCCACTGATCTCCTCTAAAGTTCTTCACTCAATCGCTACTTTCTCGCTTAGTGAATTTAGCTCCCGCTTGAGACGCGGGCAGCGAGTTCGCGCCCATAGTTTTCTGAGAGTGCGTTTTTCGAAATCATCGCTTGTATCCTAAGCGGGAGTCCACCTCTGCTAACCTGCGGGTTCGAGGACACGTCGCAGCATCCTTAGCTTGAGCGATGCTCTCACTAATACGGACGGCGAGCGCGTCGACCTCGTCTGCCGACGATAATGGTCCGCTAAAGGTGAACTCTTTGATTTTCTCATAAAACGCGCTCCAGTCCACCGAAGGGCGCGCGGCTGGATGCTCTACACTCACTACTCGCGTATCGAGCGTTAGCATGATCGGAAGGTGATTTGTGTCGACATCGTGTAGAACCTCCAGGGTGACCGGGAGATTCCACAGGTGATGTAGTACTATGTCTAATACGTCCGCGCGATGTTCCGGCGTGTACGGAAAGTGTGTCGGTTCGCTAGGCCCCAACACTTCATATCCCCACGCGCCGGCGTCCTCGTACAGAGCCCGCCCGACCTTGTTAGTGGTGTTCGAACCCCAAGCTGTGTGCTTGGCGTTCAAATCGCCGACTATGAAGGCAGGCGAGCTGCTGTCGAAGATCGCGTGGACGTCCGACGGGTGTAGCGCGGAACCGGGGGGACGATACGCCGCGAATATTCTCAAGTCCCTACCTCCCGCGTTTATTTTGACGCCTATAGTCCGTGTGGATTCGTAATTAGGTAGCTCTAATTCTTCGTGGACCAGATTTCTCCAGACCAACACTGCCGTACCTCTGTACGGTCGTCCGGCAGGAGTAATCTCGTCTCTTCTATAGACGAAAAAGTTAGGCACCTTAAATGGGGACCCTGGCCTGAGCATAGTCTCGCCCAACAGTATGACGCTGGGGTCGTACAGTTGTGCGAGAAGGCGCAGATCGGCGAGTCTGTACCTCACTCCGCCAGGGTTCCAGTATATAATTTTTATGGGCTTATAATACATCACGACGAGCTATAAGTCCGGTTAGTGCCACCAGAAGGGCGTTTAAGGGGTCAGTACCGGCCGCTACGGCGGCTAGCACTTCCCGAGTAGGGCGCGATTAATTGCACGATTTCCTGAAGGGAGTTCGCGATCGGCTTGTTGGGTGTAAGTGCGACGCCCTCTGAGGGCGTGGGGACGATGTTGGAGGGGGCCGAGACGCTCTCGACTCCCTCCATCGGGTTGGTGGCTGTTGTTACGGGCGCCTCTGTAGGTGCCGTAATTCCTGCGGTAGTTACTACAGGTGCCGCGGCTGGGGGGGAAACAGTGGTCTGTTTCCTCCTCTTTCGCCTGTTTTCCTTTTCCTCTTTTGGAGGAATCGGAAGACACCTGTGTATTGGAGGGCGTGGCCTTAGGGGCGGGATTCGCGGGAGTGCGTAGTACCGCTCCCTCGACGACCGCGGTAGTTGCGGTTGTCGGGGCAGCGGCTGCCTCCTAGTGCGACGTGTGCGAGAGGGCGGGGCGGCGGGGGCCGACGGCTGTTGCCGTCTCGCTCCCACCGTCGTCCATCCCTCCTCGTCCACGACAGCTCGCCGTTGGGATCGGGTGGATTGAAGGGGATTGGCTCAGGAATGCGT
This sequence comes from Meandrusa payeni, assembly GCA_029286785.1. Lineage (NCBI taxonomy): Eukaryota > Metazoa > Arthropoda > Insecta > Lepidoptera > Papilionidae > Meandrusa > Meandrusa payeni. The sequence goes on along the minus strand of JAGSMX010000012.1, from coordinate 4,522,122 downwards.
ATGCCGCGCTTCCTCGCCTCCTCTTCATGACCGGACATCTGCGGTCATTTGCGGTATGTTCGCCCTTACAGTTGGCGCATTTTGGGGTGCCGTCTTCGCCACCTTGCATTCTTTGGCGGTGTGGTTGCTACCACACCTCACACCTGATTGGGCGGTGACACGTTGCGGAGCGTGGCCGAAAGCTTGGCACCGGTGACATTGCGCCGGGCCGACCCTTCCTTTCCACGCCTCTACTACGAGGCCGGGCATACAAAGGAGCTCCTCTACGGCGTACAGCCTAAGAAGAGCTCACTCTGGAGTGGTGATCTAATTGTATAAAATATAGGGCGCCTGGCTTGCCTCTACGCGGAGGGATGGACTTGATGTACTGCACTGGGAAGTCCTTCTTCCTCAATGCAGACATGATCGCCTCCGTCGGCGTGTCGGCCGGCAGGCCCCTCAACCCTACTTTCGTGGGGAGTTCTTTCGCTGGCGTGTAGCTGAACCAAGATAGGCTTGGTTCAACCTCGGCCAGGTCTACGAGGTACCGCTGTATGGCGCGGTACTCGTCGGGAGATTGGGGTAGGAATCTAATTCCTTTGCCGAGCGGTCTTGCGTTCGGCGGGTGTCCTAAGATGCCTTTAAGGGCCTCGAAATGAGTGACCCAGTTGGGGAGGCATTCCGCCACTATTGGCGGATATGACCCCGCTTTGGGTCGCCCTTCCGAGGCGCTTTCCCCGGTCTGGCCAGATGGCGCCGGGGGGGTGGGTGCTCTCTTATGGAGAGGGGAGGGTGGGGCTGCCGTTTTGGCAGCGTACGAAAGGCCGCTAGGGCCAGCTTCAGGAATGTTTTCCGTCTCCATGCTGGAGACGCCCGCCTCTACCGCGCACTCTTCGGAGGCGTCGGGTGAGGCTGAGGTCCCCGGCTTGGAGAACGAGGTGTTTACCGGATTTACCGGAGCGGAGAATGAAAAGGGCTTACCTTGCGGCGCCCTTACTTTACGTGATGCGTTGTTGTCGTCCTCTTCCTCAGAGGACGAGTCGGATGATGACGACGGGACGCCTTCGCGCACTTTTTCGCCTCGGTATCCGAACCGGGCGGAGTGTGTTGGCGCGACGTTTTCGTGCCGCGCGGTGGTGCTCTACTACCGTGAGCGAACGAGCCATAGGGGCTTCTAGTTCGCTTACGGGAGGCTTCGGTAGGACGGGTGCGGAGCTTTCGGCGGCGATCGGGCGCGCACTTCACTTTCGGCAGACTTCGCCGGCACTTTAGTGCGCGGCGGCAACATGAGCGGTTTGGTGCGCGGCTTCGATGCCGCACTCGAGCTCGACGGCGGCGTAGTGGGACGGGTCGCGACGGAACGCGACGTCGGCGTCGCGGGACGCGACGTGGGTGTTGCAGCCGCGATGTTGGCGTCACGGGACGCGACTCGGCGGCGGAGCGCGATGCGGCGGTGGGGCGCGATGCGGCGGTGGGGCGCGATGCGGCGGCGGTGAGGCGCGGCGACGACGGGCGCGGCGACGACGGGCGCGCTGATTGGCCGGCTGCTGACGACGTTTGTCTAGCGAGACGCGGGTCTCTAGCCGCTTGCGTTGCGGAGGGTGACCCCCTCCGCGGGGTCGAATTGGCCTCTTACGGCCGTCGGTCATCCCGCTCACTCGGGAATCTTCACTGATAATATATTCCTTTTAATAATATAAAAGGTTATATAATTAGTGACTATTGCCGAGGAGGCACGCGAACACTGGATCCGGCGAAGATTCGGTGCACGGTGACTTGTAGAATAGTCTTGGCTTGCGTCCTACGGCCCCAAGGTTACTCGATATTTTCGGAGAGCTAAAGCTCTCCTACTAGATAGAGTCGCGAGGCAAACTCGGGTCTGGTGGTGCAACGCACTACTCGAGAGTAGTACGAGGACCCCAGTCCGTCGTCGTAGGCAGGCGCTCACCGATACAACAGGCACTCAGAAATCAGCTTGGTTGGTTCGCACGGAGCTAGCAACCTCACTGCACCGAGGTCAAGTCGAGACTGACGAAATCCGTTAGCGTTGAGTTATTCGTCCATTTGTGGCTTACATACTTGATGCAAATTTAAGACTTATATGATTTTCTCATGGACCTCATTGTCCGAATCGGATCAAATTTAACTGGAACCACGCGAGAAGCCAGCAATTTTCAATTAAAATAGAAACATGCATGCTTTTGAGGTCGGTTGAAAAGTACGAGTACATTTACTTAGCACTGAAATTATGAAGTCCGAGTACCTACTAGTTGCCGGCCATTTCATATTAGCATCTACACTGTAATAGTACAATTGGGTGCACGCTCTAAAAAACAAGTGCTTAAAATGTTTTCTGTTTCCCAAAGAAGTACAATTTCAAAATAGAAATTAATAAATACATTTGTCAACCTACATATAAAAACTCTTTGATGTCAGTCATCTAATTATATACGCGTATGACAACCGAATCTGGCACAAAATAACTGAAACGAGTAAATATTAATGACTGTTATTCTAGAATAAATAATGTCATCGCTACGAAGGGTTGAACATCACTAATGAGTTGCTAGGGGCGCGTCCCAATTTGTGTCATTGTTCAACGTGACAAAGCTGTGTTATTAACCTCAAAAACGAAGCAGGTATGTGAAACCTGAAGTTTACGCAATTACAAGCCGGCTTTACGTCTTAATTACATTAAACAAATTTCATTTTACCATCAAACCATACTATAATAAGCAGTGATAACCTAATTGCCAAGCGTTCTTACGGTCATAAATCCGATAGTGGTAGGGCTCCTACAACGGCTTCTGCTGTTGCACAAAGAGGTCGAATTACTATAGCTGTTTTTATAGCGAAAAAGTCACAAATATATTTACAAGTAAAAACAAAAACCGACTTCAAATCAAATCAAACGTTAAACGCTATTACGCTCGGACGCCATTTTTGTTAATTATCTTAGGAATATTACGAAATAAATCTAAATCAGAACCTAACCAAACTTTTACATTCTTTCCATTAAAAAAATAAATCATGAAAACCATTGGCGCGACGTTTTCGTGCCGCGCGGTGGTGCTCTACTACCGTGAGCGAACGAGCCATAGGGGCTTCTAGTTCGCTTACGGGAGGCTTCGGTAGGACGGGTGCCGGAGCTTTCGGCGGCGATCGGGCGCGCACTTCACTTTCGGCAGACTTCGCCGGCACTTTAGCGCGCGGCGGCAACGCGGGCGGTTTGCGCGGAGTTTCGATGCCGCACTCGAGCTCGACGGCGGCGTAGTGGGACGGGTCGCGACGGAACGCGACGTCGGCGTCGCGGGACGCGACGTGGGTGATTGCGGCCGCGATGTTGGCGTCACGGGACGCGACTCGGCGGCGGAGCGCGATGCGGCGGTAGGGCGCGATGCGGCGGTGGGGCGCGATGCGGCGGTGGGGCGCGATGCGGCGGTGGGGCGCGATGCGGCGGTGGGGCGCGATGCGGCGGTGGGGCGCGATGCGGCGGTGGGGCGCGATGCGGCGGTGGGGCGCGATGCGGCGGTGGGGCGCGATGCGGCGGTAGGGCGCGATGCGGCGGTGGGGCGCGATGCGGCGGTGGGGCGCGATGCGGCGGTGGGGCGCGATGCGGCGGCGGTGAGGCGCGGCGACGACGGGCGCGGCGACGACGGGCGCGGCGACGACGGGCGCGGCGACGACGGGCGCGGCGACGACGGGCGCGGCGACGACGGGCGCGCTGATTGGCCGGCTGCTGACGACGTTTGTCTAGCGAGACGCGGGTCTCTAGCCGCTTGCGTTGCGGAGAATTGACCTCCGGGTCGGGTGGCCTCTTACGGCCGTCGGTCATCCCGCTCACTCGGGAATCTTCACTGATAATATATTCCTTTAATAATATAAAGGTTATATAATTAGTGACTATTGCCGAGGAGGCACGCGAACACTGGATCCGGCGAAGATTCGGTGCACGGTGACTTGTAGAATAGTCTTGGCTTGCGTCCTACGGCCCCAAGGTTACTCGATATTTTTCGGAGAGCTAAAGCTCTCCTACTAGATAGAGTCGCGAGGGGCAAACTCGGGTCTGGTGGTGCAACGCACTACTCGAGAGTAGTACGAGGACCCCAGTCCGTCGTCGTAGGCAGGCGCTCACCGATACAACAGGCACTCAGAAATCAGCTTGGTTGGTTCGCACGGAGCTAGCAACCTCACTGCACCGAGGTCAAGTCGAGACTGACGAAATCCGTTAGCGTTGAGTTATTCGTCCATTTGTGGCTTACATACTTGATGCAAATTTAAGACTTATATGATTTTCTCATGGACCTCATTGTCCGAATTGGATCAAATTTAACTGGAACCACGCGAGAAGCCAGTTTTCAATTAAAAAAGAAACATGCATACTTTTGAAGTCGGTTGAAAAGTACATTTACTTAGCACTGAAATTATATGAAGTCCTGGTACCTACTAGTAGCCGGCCATTTCATATTAGCATCTACACTGTAACAGTACAATTGGGTGCACGCTCTAAAAAAAAACAAGTGCTTAAAATGTTTTTCTGTTTCCCAAAAGAAGTACAATTTCAAAAATAGAAATTAATAAATACATTTGTCAACCTACATATAAAAACTCTTTGATGTCAGTCATCTAATTATATACGCGTATGACAAACGAATCTGGCACAAAATAACTGAAACGAGTAAATATTAATGACTGTTATTCTAGAATAAATAATGTCATCGCTACGAAGGGTTGAACATCACTAATGAGTTGCTAGGGGCGCGTCCCAGTTTGTGTCATTGTTCATCGTGACAAAGCTGTGTTATTAACCTCAAAAACGAAGCAGGTATGTGAAACCTGAAGTTTACGCAATTACAAGCCGGCTTTACGTCTTAATTACATTAAAATTAACCACAGCATATTTTTATAGTACAATGAAAACTTTAGTGATGTAGACACTTTTCACCTATCAAAAAGTAACTTTAAAAATAAAATCATCTATGTACTTAGTCTAATTTAATTTAAATAAACACTAAAATGTATAAGAACGTAACTAAATACGCTTCATAATTTAAGTACTTACCTAACTTAGTAAACTTAAACTTTCATAAATTGTTTCTGATAATGTAGTTAAGCACCTGTTGGCTAATTTATCGGTTTTGTGTCAACCTGTTTTATATTATATTTTCCTATTTAACTGTGTGATTTAATTACCTATTGTGTATACTATTATAAATAAATATATCGTATATTCTTTAACATTACATATTAAATAATAACTTGTTATCTGATGCAGTGATATATCTGTACATTATATAATAATTAAAATATGTAATATTTAAAAAAAAACAAAAAATAGGTAACTTAATCCATTATTTTATATAAATAGCTCTTAGAAATAACACGATATAACTTAATGTTATATGTTGTCTGTAAAACTTATTAAATCAAAAATTATTGCTTTATTTTATTTTTAAATATAGTTAATATTTAAATTTGTGTTCAGATATTTTTTAATTCTTTCATTTTTTCAACTTTGCGTTTTGCTTATCAGCTTATAATATTCACTCAAAAATATTTTTCACAAAAGCAATTACAACGATTACAGTTTTTTAAATAGTATTAAACAGTTCGGATAAACTACTTGATCTTTTTTTTCCCAAAGTATTCTGTTTTAAGGCTACCGAGCAATAGCGGAGGCTGCGAAGTATTCTCGTGGGCGGCAGCTACTGCGCTTGCCGGCGATCCGCCGTGGGAGCTCGTGGCGGGGGTTCTAGCCGAGGTGTCCGACTATGTCTCGGATAGGAGGGCCCTCGGAGAGAACCCTCTGCCAGAAGAGGTCCGGCGGATCCACCGGTTAGGTGAGGTAGCACTTTGCCGGAGGTGGGAGGAGGACCTGGCGCATCACCCGTACGGAACACGTACAACGGGTGCTCTGCGCCCGGTCCTGGAGCGTTGGATGCGCAGGAAGCGCAAACCTCTCACCTTCCGTCTGACGCAGGTGTTCACGGGGCATGGCTGCTTCGGGGACTACCTGTGTCGGACGGCCCGACGGGAGGCTGATGAGCGGTGCCTTGATTGTGGCGCTGCGGTGGACTCTGCCCAGCACACCCTGGAGGTGTGCCCGAGATGGGCAGCGCAGCGTTGCGACTTGGCATCCGCCAGCGGTGGAGGTGACCTGTCACTTCCGAGCCTCGCACTTGCGATGGTACGGAGTGACAGGTCTTGGCTGGCGGTCGCCTCCTTCTGCGAGACAGTCATGTCTCAGAAGGAGGCCGACGAGCGGGTCAGGAGGAGCCGTGGGCCCCTCCTTCCGCAGGCGACGAATCGGGGTGCGCAGGAGACGTTTCATACGCCCCTTCGCCGCCCCCGTAATCGAAAGCGGGGCCAGGATGGCAACCTGGCCCCAGCATGCTTCGGCGTCGTCAGGACTTCTCTGAGTGCCGGAGGAGTCCCCTTTGAAGGTGAAGTCCGGTCTTGCCGAGACCGGCCGGTCGTTGGGGTGTCCTGTCGCTGACAGATCCGGGACACCCCGCTCATAACGGCTGATGGCATTCGCGGTAGGTTTAGTGGGTATGGGCTGCCCAGGCCGAGTCCCACCCAGGGTACCGGAGGATGGCTAATAACCTCGATTCCGCGTTAACAAAAAAAAAAAAGGCTGCGAAGTATGCTGTGGTGGATTCTGCCCAGCACACCCTGGAGGTGTGCCTGAGATGGGCAGCGCAGCGTTGCGACTTGGCATCCGCCAGCGGTGGAGGTGACCTGTCACTTCCGAGCCTCGCACTTGCGATGGTACGGAACGACAGGTCTTGTCGGCGGTCGCCTCCTTCTGCGAGACAGTCATGTCCCAGAAGGATGCTGACGAGCGGGTCAGGAGGTGAGCTGTTTCAAACGTCTCCTCTCGCTGCCCCGTAATCGAAAGCGGGGCCAGGATGGGAACCTGGCCCCAGCATGCTTCGGCGTCGTCGGGACTCCTCTGAGTGCCGGAGGTGTCCCCTTTGAGGGTGAAGTCCGGTCTTTGCCGGGACCGGCCGGTCGTTAGTGTCCTGTCGCTGACAGTATATATCCGATATATATATATATATATATATATATATATATATCCGACACCCCGCTCATAACGGCTGATGGCATTCGCGGTAGGTTTAGTGGGTATGGGCTGCCCAGGCCGAGTCCCACAAATCCCTCCGGCCCACCCAGGGTACCGGAGGATGGTTAATAAAATGATTCCCCGCGTTAACAAAAAGGCTGCGAAGTATGCTGTGGTGGACTCTGCCCAGCACACCTTGGAGGTGTGCCCGAGATGGGCAGCGCAGCGTTACGACTTGGCATCCGCCATCGGTGGAGTAGACCGGTCGCTTCCGAGCCGCACTTGCGATGGTACGGAACGACAGGTCTTGGTCGGCGGTCGCCTCCTTCTGCGAGACAGTCATGTCCCAGAAGGATGCTGACGAGCGGGTCAGGAGGTGAGCTGTTTCAAACGTCTCCTCTCGCTGCCCCGTAATCGAAACAGGGCCAGGATGGGAACCTGGCCCCAGCATGCTTCGGCGTCGTCGGGACTCCTCTGAGTGCCGGAGGTGTCCCCTTTGAGGGTGAAGTCCGGTCTTTGCCGGGACCGGCCGGTCGTTAGTGTCCTGTCGCTGACAGATCCGGGACACCCCGCTCATAACGGCTGATGGCATTCGCGGTAGGTTTAGTGGGTATGGGCTGCCCAGGCCGAGTCCCACCCAGGGTACCGGAGGATGGTTAATAACTCGATTCCCCCGCGTTAACAAAAAAAAAAAAAAAAAAAGGCTGCGAAGTATGCTGTGGTGGACTCTGCCCAGCACACCTTGGAGGTGTGCCCGAGATGGGCAGCGCAGCGTTACGACTTGGCATCCGCCATCGGTGGAGTAGACCGGTCGCTTCCGAGCCGCACTTGCGATGGTACGGAACGACAGGTCTTGGTCGGCGGTCGCCTCCTTCTGCGAGACAGTCATGTCCCAGAAGGATGCTGACGAGCGGGTCAGGGAGGTGAGCTGTTTCAAACGTCTCCTCTCGCTGCCCCCGTAATCCGAAGCGGGGCCAGGATGGGAACCTGGCCCCAGCATGCTTCGGCGTCGTCGGGACTCCTCTGAGTGCCGGAGGAGTCCCCTTTGAGGGTGAAGTCCGGTCTTTGCCGGGACCGGCCGGTCGTTGGGGTGTCCTGTCGCTGACAGATCCGGGACACCCCGCTCATAACGGCTGATGGCATTCGCGGTAGGTTTAGTGGGTATGGGCTGCCCAGGCCGAGTCCCACCCAGGGTACCGGAGGATGGTTAATAAAATGATTCCCCGCGTTAACAAAAAAAAAAAAAGGCTGCGAAGTATGCTGTGGTGGACTCTGCCCAGCACACCTTGGAGGTGTGTCCGAGATGGGCAGCGCAGCGTTACGACTTGGCATCCGCCATCGGTGGAGTAGACCGGTCGCTTCCGAGCCTCGCACTTGCGATGGTACGGAGCGACAGGTCTTGGTCGGCGGTCGCCTCCTTCTGCGAGACAGTCATGTCCCAGAAGGATGCTGACGAGCGGGTCAGGGAGGGGAGCTGTTTCAAACGTCTCCTCTCGCTGCCCCCGTAATCCGAAACGGGGCCAGGATGGGAACCTGGCCCCAGCATGCTTCGGCGTCGTCGGGACTCCTCTGAGTGCCGGAGGTGTCCCCTTTGAGGGTGAAGTCCGGTCTTTGCCGGGACCGGCCGGTCGTTGGGGTGTCCTGTCGCTGACAGTATATATCCGGATATATATATATATATATATATATATATATATCCGACACCCCGCTCATAACGGCTGATGGCATTCGCGGTAGGTTTAGTGGGTAGGGGCTGCCCAGGCCGAGTCCCACAAATCCCTCCGGGCCCACCCAGGGTACCGGAGGATGGTTAATAAAATGATTCCCCCGCGTTAACAAAAAAAAAAGGCTGCGAAGTATGCAATGCAGACATATCTCGCATTTGAATATGATACCGTTAGTAAAAGTTATTCAATTTGTGAGGCGTACCGAATACATTCCGAATATGAAAACGTGTTTATATTCAGCATACGTATCTCTTCATGAATTACCTATGTTGATAAAATACGTACGATTCTAATATATATTTAAATCGCTTAACTACATTATGTAGACGAAGGCTTGTGGCATACAAGTTTACTATTGTGAAACTATTGGTAACGAAATAATTTAATGTTGTTGTAATAACATTTATAAGAAAATTAGAGAGGGAAATGAGTAGAACCTTATTGGGGTAATTATCGTTAAAGTGACAAATTCAAAATGAATTATTTTCAAAGTCATTGTTCTTTAATATAACTTAGACGACATCTTTATCTTTCATTGACTTAATTTGTATTATAAAACTCTGTTCTTGATTTACGGTCCTTGTTTTCAATTTTTATTTACTTAACATAGTTTAAATTTATCTAGGGTGGTATTTTTGTTGCTACCCGGGCAATATATAGCGTATCAGTTCCCGTAACCCACAAGTGAAACAAAATATAAATAATAAACATAAGTAATACATTCAAAAATAACTTACAAGATAAATATTAGAGAAATATTAAACAGCGTATTTAAAAATACAACTATTTAATTAAGGTATCAGCATAGATTGAGAATTCTTTAGTAAGCCGTAAATATATCGATAGGCATACGTAGCCGCGCTATACTGCAGCAGACAAAATTTAAATTTTTCTCCGAGCACTCCTCATTTTGCTCAGGGATAGTTTTATTCCACGGGCAGGCTGATGGTTTCATACAAATTCCAGGTAAATAACCACAATTTGTGAACATAGATCCTGAAAAAAAAACGTTACTGGAACTAAAATAAGGGCAGTCAGCTGTGTATATTACACAAATGACTGTGACGACGCCACAGGAAGACTGGTAACAAGAGTTACGGTCGCATCAAAAGAAAAAATAATAGACTACAACCTAAAAATGGCCATGAGAAACAGGGACACAGCGGTCGCAGAGAAACTAATATGTTAGCTGGCAACACATGACACCGAGCGATTGTTATGCATAATAACTACTGCCAATGATATCTTAGTGATTTACCTGAACCTTATTGTATCTTTAATTAATAATTAAGTTGATCGTCACATGAACTTGGCATTGTAAACAATAGTTTAACTTTATTAGTTCGTAATCTGACTTCTAATTAATTTTGTATAAAGATTGTGAGGACGCGCAGTTGTGACGGTATTCGTTTTAAATATTTTTTGTACAACGTTACTCTGTCCCAATAAAGCGAGTGTATTAGTTGTTGGACTATTTTATTCCACGAAACCTACAAATTATAACAAATATCAATGCAAAGGGGCGTCTACGACGCGTGAACTAGAGCATTCCCAAACACCACCTTCAAAAATCAGGCATTAAAAAAATGTAGAAACCGTAGAGGTAGCACTATTATTAATAAAACTAAAGAAACCAATTAAAGTACATTAGAAAAGAACACGGACACAAGTCTGTGGTTGCGATTTATTGAAAATAATATATATATAAAAGGCAAAGTTAAACCGTCTGATCTGCTTGACTACGAAAAAGGAGGAGATTCTCAATCCCTCTGTGTTTTTATGTTTGTTACCTCATAACTTTCAACCGGGTGAACTAATTTTAATGATTCATCTTTTATTTGAAAGTTCGTGCTTCTCATGTGGCCCCATTCAATCCAATTCATCCATATCCATTTGGTAGAATTCTGACAATGGCTTTCATGAGAATAACCTTATAAGTCTTAAATTTTCATCAAGTATGTGCGCAACAAATAGAAAATAACTTAATAATAGATTGTCAAATATCTCCCTTCCGCCTTTTTGTCTTTTGAATTTCGCGGCTATGTACAAAGCGCTACAGAGCTCGTATCTAGCAATACTATACATAATTTGAAAGGTCTTGACATAACCTACAAAACGACGCTATGCATAATTAGTTTGGATATTGCGTTCAACAGTTATAGACGTGTAAACATGGAGTTCACTAACGCCGAAATTCGCGCTATTTTAAAGTATTCCTTCGTTAAAGGCAAATCCGCTAGAGAAACGTTCCGTGAGATTAATGGTGTTTTGGGGGATGGTACTCTATCACTTCGGAACCACGGAGGAATGGTTTCGACGATTCAGAGCCGGTGAAAACGACACCATGGATAAGCCAGCCGGCGGAAGACCTGTGACGACAAATACCGATCAAATCATGGACTACATCGAGTTAGACCGGCATGTGGCATCTCGTGACATCGCCCAGGAGATGGGAGTTAGTCACCAAACCATTATAACCATCTGCAGAAGGCTGGATACAAAAAAAAGCTTGATGTTTGGATGCCGCATGACACAAAAAATATTACGCCAACCCTTCTCGATGAATTATTTTTTGTCTATTCTGGTTAAGTTCTGATTAATTTTATTTCATAGTATTCTTACGATAATTCGAAAATACAAAGCGGGGGCGTCCGCGCGTTTTTGAATTCCATTTGAAGTCGGTTTGTGTTTTGCTTGTAAATATAGTATATTCATACAGACAGCTTAAATGGCGTTGGACAGGACACATGCTAAGAGAAAGTAAAGATAATTGGACAAGGATAATAACTGAATGGTATCCAAGAGATAGCAAAAGAAGTAGAGGTAGACAAATTAAAAGATGGGAAGACGAATTTAAAAGAATAGCTGGTCCGCTGTGGAGCCGGTTAGCAAAAGACAGACATTCGTGGAAATCTTTAGAGGACGCCTTTGTCGACAGACAAGCCATCCACAACCAGTTGCCGAGCATTTAAATTTAGTATTAAAAACTTAGAATTAGGAAATTAGTCTAGTTTAGTAAGTTGGCAGACCGTTTTTACTTTATTATTGTAAAGAAACTTGATGGCATTAAAGGCTATTTTATTTTATTTATTTTTTATTTATAGTATATTCATGAAAACAATTCGAAAAGTTACTTTTAATGTTTACAGAAAAAAAAATATATTGTTTCAATGTAAATAATGTATGGGGCAAACAATCGAATGAGAAAACATAATTACATATTTCACTGGAAACATTCATTTAGATATGAATGGAGTATAAAATATAAAAAATAATATGGTAATATATACTCACGCCCATGACCCAAAAAGTGTATTCAGTCCCAAATCCCAGTAAATTTCCTAGGAATGGACCAAAAGCACACTGAAACTGGAGTGGTGAAGAGCCACGCTTATTCGTTACACCTCGAAGGTGGGTATAAGTGAGATGGCGACGTCTTAACAATTTAAAAAATACTATCATAAAATAAAATAAATAGTTCTTACTTTTTCCTCCGTCAAATAAATTTTGACGAAGCAATATTTGCGGCTGAAGAGAATATGCCGGAATTATTTGCAATATTATACAACCGACCATGAATATACCAACAGTTAATCTAAATCCCATGTTACTTTCGCGATATGCGGAGACGTAATTAAAAACAAACGTGAAACAAAGACCAATTAAGAAACAATTAATTTGTCGTGTGTTACGCTTAATGGGAACAAGTAAGACGGAATTATCGAACGCGTTAGTACTTAGTAGCTCTTAATTTAATTAATATTATATCCTGTTTACAATAAATATGTTGATGATATCGAAAGAGAGCAGAACAAGTTTTTTAAAACCTTGAACTACAGGTGCCACAAAAATCGTACTCCTTACAATGATATATTAAGGGAACATAAAATTTTACCCTTGAAATCAAGGCGCATGCTTCTTCAAACCATGTTTCTACATGGACTGTGTAACAATAAATTTGACTGTTCTTATTTAGTAAATAATTTATGTTACGTTGTACCCAGAACAGTCTATCGGCTAGAGGTGAGGGCATATAATTTATTTTCTTTAAACTCCTGTCGTTCCGATGCTGGTGTGCGTTCACCTCTCCGTCGTGTGGTGGATATATACAATAAGTACTTCGCAGATGTTGATTTGTTTCATTGCCTACTACTAAATTTAGAAAATGTATTAAAGACAGCTTATTTAGTTAATTTAGTTAATAAGTATTTATTAGTTCATTTATTTCCTTATTCTTCTTCTTAATTTAAATTTTGTTGATAGTGTTTTCGTTTTTTTAAGTGTTGCACGTTAAAATAATAATGATAATAATTTGCGGATAATGTTGTTGGTAGTGCAGTTACATATTTTATTTCTATTATGTCTTTTATAATATAAATTGTGCTATTGTTTATTGTCCCAAATAAAGAGAAAAAAAATATTCATATACTATTGGTCATTGCCTCGTAGTCTCAGACATATTATATATAAATAAATAAAAAAAATATCGTTATCATTATAGAGTACTTACCAATATCACAATCAACAACCATTCCACCATACGATCTTTAGGAGTTCTCTGGTATGGTTTCGGAACCCATGGTTCTAGACCAAATTAATATGGGAAGAAAGAAAAAAAATTGAAAAACGGTTAAAAAATAATTGCGCTATCATATAAAACAAACATTTTAGAAAATACACGAATTAAGAATCCCAGCCTTTTTAAAAAAATAGATTAACAAAAATTTTGCGAGACAGTTTGTATTCGTCCATAACACACGAAAAAATGACATAGATGAAGAAAAAATGGTTTAGCGAAATAGCAAAGTGATTTGGTAATATCTATGGTTAAAACCAAAAGACTACATATTGTAACAACTAACAAAATGAATGGGATACACCGAATAAAAACCTCGGTAATATATCCCGGCATCGTGCAAGTGCATTAACGCTACCGATATATTTTACCGAACCCGAACTCGACCCAGACAAATGGAAGTAATTTACAAGCCACATAACACTTTTTATTCTATAGATGTAAGTGTATTGTTATTATAAACCTTATTATTTTTTACAGCTTAAATTCAAGGGTACAATTTACTCACTGGAATTATTTTACTTTATTCCTAAGTCACTTTATTCCAGTCAGCCATCAAACTTTCCGCATTGTAAAAGACTCGCCTTCAAACAACATCTTAACTTCTTATGTTAAAATTTCCTCAAGTTTAACATTATTAGTGAAATAGCAACTGATCGAGTCGTGGCTCGGCCCTCTTGGGCGCCCTCCGATTGGATTGCTTACGCGTAACATAGTAACCGATCAAGCCGAGGTTAGCACTCACCGGGGGACCCTTGTGTCGAGTTACTGCCACCTCTCAATCCGGTGAAGCAGTCAAGGCCAGTTTCTCATCATAAAAAAAAATCAAGTTTAATTCTGCCACGTGTGGTACCCACCTTCTTCTTATTAAATTGCTACCCCGATTAGCAAAGGTAGTCACCTCAACATATTTCTTTGTCTCTTGCGAGGCAAAACAATTGTACAACTAATGTATGTTTCTGTCCATCCTAATAAAAAAAGACATGGAAACTTATTTTCTCCCTCTGTGGGGAAACCCTTGTGTCAAGTTACTAGCAATACAGCCAATACAAAATATATACAAACAATACAAAAGCAATAGCCACCGGTAAAATAGTAAAAGTCAGCTTCTTTGGCTAATCTGTGTAGTTATCACAAAATAACACGTTTTTGTTCTCTTTTATAAATTTATACACTAATATTATAAAAACAAAAAAAATAAAAATCTTTATTTAAAACCATACCAAAGTTTCTACAGTAAAGCTATAGTGTACAATAATAGCAACATTAATAAAAAGGATATTGTGTCGCCGCTATTAACGCCCACCCTCCAAACAAATTTTGATTACATATTAAGACTAATTATCCGTGAAATAGCAACCGACCGAGTCGTGGTTCGGCCCTCTCGGGTGCCCTCGGATCGGAATGCTTACGCGTAACATAGTAACCGTCCAAGCCGAGGTTACCCCCCACCGGGGGGACCCTTGTGTCGAGTTACTAGCGATAGAGGTTCAGGCTAAGCGACCTAAGAGCTCTGCCACCTCTCAATCCGGTGAAGCAGTCAAGGCCAGCTTCTCTGGCCAATCTGTGTAGTTCGTCAAAAAAAAAAAATATTAAGACTTAAATTTTTTAATTTGAAATAGGTCTTTGAAATTGTTATACTTGAGTACTTATCTTATTATTACGTACTTATTGTTTTACTTATCCTGCTAAAACAGCAAAAATTTAATATGTAATTAATTAAGTTAAAGTTAAAGTTACAGCCTTTATATATGTCCCACTGCTGGGCGCAGGCCTTCTCTGTAAAGAGAGTATAAGGGCATAGTCCGCCACGCGGCCCTAATGCGGATTGGCAGACTTCACAAGCAATAGAAAAATTTTCTAAGACATGTAGGTTTCCTCACGATGTTTTCCTTCACCGCCGAGCGCGTGGTAAATCAGCACATAAAATTGCAACAACAAATTTATTGGTGCCGGCACCGGGGATCGAAGTCGGGTTGTTAGCGTACTACGCAACTTTTTTTTTTTGTTGGCGGGGAGGAAATCTTCACAAAGATACCCCGCCTTCTGGGGGGAAGGCGGCGGTTATGTGGGGATCTTACCCACTAAAACCTCCCCGGTGGCCCTTTCCTCGGTGCATGACGAGGGGCTCCGGGATCTCACGTGGAACGCACCGGAGCCCTCTGCACTGTGCTCAAGGAGAGCATCGTCCCGGGGAGGTTACTCCTCCCCCTGTGCCCTCAGAGCGCAAGGCGACACGGGCCAGCCGATGTCGCCTTCTTCCCGGGTCCACTTTGGTGGACGACTCAGGCCCCCACCCTTGTCGCCCAGTGAACCCGAGGCCCCTTTAGTCGCCTTGTACGACAGGCAGGGGATACCGTAGTCTTATTCTTGAGAGCCCAGAACTACAGGGCTGCGGGCCGGTCTGCCACCGGCCCGCCTGCGCTATTTTCCGGAACGGGATCGGCCCTCTCCCGATCCCGTTCTGCGGTCTCCTTCTGGGTCATTACTGACTCGCAGAAGGAGATCAGCGCCTTCCATTTAGATCTCCCCGCCAGCGCAGCCGCTACTGCCGCCGGCGGGGAGAGGTCTTGCCCGATATGCTGACCAGGATCCGCCGCTCCGCCTCCCACGCGGGGCACACGGCTAGCGTGTGCTGCGCGGAATCCCGGTCACAGCCACAATGGTGGCATTGCGCGGTCGGTTCGCGCCCTATCCTGTTCAGGTACTCACCGAAGCACCCGTGCCCGGTGAGTACCTGTGTCAGGCGGTAGGTGACGTGCGCGTCATTCCTTCTACGTAGCCAGGCTTCGAAGTTCGGCAGGAAGGCACAGACGATGCGTTGGCGCGAGCAACGACGCTCCGAGAGCCGCTCACGCCAAACCTCTACGCCCGCCTGTGCTCCTGCCGACGCACCTCTCCCGCATCCAGGGGCGGCCCGGCCCCGCCGTCGACGACCCGGACGCGCGTGTATACACGCGCGTCCAGCTCCGCCAAAATGTCGAGCGGCGGGAACCGAGCCAGGATAATGGCCGCCTCATATGATACCGTACGGTATCCTCGTGCGATCCGAATGGCCATCTTGCGCTGCAGGCTAAGGAGCTTAGTTCCAGAAGCGCCGGACGCCCGTGAAGCGGTTACACCACACGGGCGCCCCGTAGAGGGCCATGGATCGCACGAGACCTCCGTAAGGACTCTTCTCCCTGGGGCCCCTAAGATTAGGCAGCAGTCTATGCAGAGCACCCACTGCCTTATCGATCTTGGGGACCAAGCGGTCGAAGTGCACTTCGAAGCCCCAGCGACTGTCCAGGGTGAGGCCGAGATATTTCATCTCCGACCCCACCCGGACCTGCACGTCACCTACGCGAACCGGCCGGCTGGGCGGTTCCTTAGCTCTTACTACGCAACTTGAGCCAACCACACGGGCACTGAGCTACCACGGCTCACGGTAATTAATTAGTATAGATTTAATTAAAACGTTTTTACCCATCGGAAAAGTGTAAGGTAAAATAATTAACCTTTGTTACCGTTTGTACATTGTTTCAGTTAAAATATTCGGAATATGAGTTTCCCCTCGGTGTAACGTCACGATTCCTTTGTGATACAGAATACGCGTTAAATAAAAAATATGTCTCAAAAATTTTCATACGGTCTTCTCGAATAAAGAAACAATGAAAAATTGTTAATAAATTTTTACAAACGTTAAAAAGATATTTATAACTAGCACGTACCCAGCAACACAATATTTAACTAATATTAACTCTCATAATATATTAAATTATTAATTTCTCTCCGTATTCATTCTCTTCTACTCTCTAATCGAGCGGGTAAAGATCATTACATGTACATATCAGTAAATACACTACCATTCTTATCATCGAGGAATTTATTATTCTTCACTATTCTCCATTGTACTTCAAAATGGTTCATAATGACATAAATATACACAACGCATGTGTCAATACAAATTTGGGTTATAAAACAATAGAATATCATCATAGTAAATAAAAGCTGTATTTGACAGTTGAAAAAGTGATCGTCACCATACTTTACAAGATTACTCGCCAGGTCAATCTGAAGAATCCCTAAAAGTTTCATTGAAATTGGTCCAGCCGTCTCGGAGTCTATACGGATCAAATCCACACATTTCCTCTTTTAAATATGTATACATACATATTACATACGGTTATACATTATAATAAAAATTTAAAAGTGAAAAAAAATCAAAGATTTCGCTTTTCAGTATCAAGTATAAGTAAGAAAAAAGGACTTGTCAGAATTTATACCAGTTGCATGGCGAAGAGTCTCAACAATCTTTTTTTTATAAGAAAAGGGGCAAACGAGATTACGGCTCATCTAATCTTAAGTCATCACCGTCGCCCAGGAATATCCACGACACCAGAGGAACGACACCTGCAGTGGGGCGTTGCCTGCCCTTGAGACAGAAGTAGGCTTGTTTCTTGAAATAACACCGTTGGGAAACACCGTTAGTGACAGTTGATTCCACAGGTTAACAGTGCTTGGAAGAAAGGTACGAGTTAAGTGAGACCGGATCTTTTAAACCGGGCTAATCAAACACCATAGGTATTTTAAATGTTTATCAACCATTTTAGAATTAACTTAATAACGGTTACATCGATTTAATAAAAAAAATATTTCTTAAAAATGAAAGTAATTAATCCGTAGGGACTAATTTGTACTAACCACTATTATTAAACCATAAAAATGCAGGTTACCTACTAACAGCTCCGAACGATGCTACATTACAAGTAAATTAGTAATATATCTATCACTTTTCTAGTTTTTTTCTATAAATAGCTTACTAAAAAAGCATATTCAATAATAAACATATTTTCAACAGCGAAAAAATAATTCATAAAAAAATATTATTAAATCTCCAACGTTCATAACCCAACATTCACAATGCCTACTGCCTGCCTACTCGGCGATTTATAAGGCTTCACGCGCTATGTACGACTCTAGTGGGATTTATCTCAATGCCTCTTGCCTTTGTTACGGTAGAGATGTGCCTTATACGAACAATGCCACCGTATATTGGACGCTGTCCCCATATATGATACGAAGAAAGAATCAAATAAATCTTCAAACACATATATGCAGTGAGAGCAAGCGACAAACATCTTAAAGTAGACATAAATGATTCCATAAAATCTACAATTACGAGCCACCCCTTGGTAACGAGATGACAATGGTATGAATAGATAGATTCAGGTTTAACAGTCGCTGTAAATATAACAATATTCTGTGAGTTTTGACAATCTAAGAGCTGAGTTACTTAACATTTAGGAAGAGTGAGGCGATATTACAATTTCTACAAATACGCAACTAAAACAAGTGTTTATTAAGTCCTTATTTACGCCATAATTATAATCATATTCACTGGAGAACATTATTTGCTATCCCACAATTTACACTTTCATCCATATTTTCAAGAATATCAAATCCAAGCTGGTCCTAAAATCCAAAACAACAATTCCAAGTCAAACGTGGGAGCGATCTTCGGTAGGGTGGGAGGGTCGGAATCCGTAATAAACAGTAATCGTTGAAAAAAAACAATCATGAAAGCCAAACGCATCGGCTTTCATGATTGTTTTTTTCAACACGAAAACACAAAACGAATGTAACAGAAACAAACACCAAGTGTCAATGTCAAAAATGTAAAAATGGCGTCCCGAAATCGATAATCATACCATTACCATTTCGGTCTTTTTGATACACTTATATTTGTATTTTTATAATTTATAGTTGTAGAAAATTAATTTTATTTTTTTATAAATAAAAGTGTAATTATTTACACAATATTGTACAGGTATTTAATACTTTTGAATTAAGTAGCGTGATTTATAATTCCTTATTCAATTTATTTAATCGTTTCGAAATTGGGAATAGAGCTGATTTTTAAAATAAAAAAAAATACGTTAATGAAATATTTTTAGAATAATAATTTTTATTTTAAAATAAATAAATAATACTAAGTTTTTAATTTTTCTATCACTTTTCATAACTTTAAGATCATATATAAATACATTTCTGGCATTCAGGTAAATAACTCCCCAGAATTTGCGTTTATTTAATAAAAAAAAACACCGGTGCAAGTTATAGCGCCATTTATTTTCGCACACCTGTTTGTAATTTGTAGCGAGTTTTATAACCACACGCAGCTGTTCCTTACACATTTATATGAGCTTATTTTACCCGCTTTCGGCTATAAAACTGTTAAATATTTAACGATAAACGATACTACGTTATATATCAAGATCTCTATGACGTATCATGAAATGAATCATGTAAACAATATTTAAAAAAACGGGCTAATAAAAGTATAAAATAGGGTTCTATGTACAGTTACATGTTAATTTAAAAATGCAATGACTTTACACTTTAGGGGGAGGCAGAGACTACATTTGAAACGTAACTATATTTAAGAGTGAAACAAACATTAATACTGCTTGCAGTAAGATAAACTTCCCTAAGTGGACCTGGAAGGAAGTCAACACGGAGTCGTCACGTGTCGTTTTAGCATAGCAAGGGCACTGGGGAAGGAATTTCCCGGAATGCGGTATCCATCAGGAAACCAACTTTAATTTTTAACCATTAAGATTATTTGTATTTGACTCATGCCAATGTCTAAAGTTGCCTGAATTTGGCGGTATGTCACATGTCGATCTTCCTCAATCAGCTTACGCACCGCATCAACGTTTTCTTGTGTGACTGCAGTTTTTGGATGACCTTGACGGGGATCATCACTGAGCTTGACATGTCCACGTTGAAATTCAGCAAACCAGCGATAAATTGTGGTTTTGGAGGGGGCTTCATCACCAAATGCAGAAATCATCCGGTCAACACACTGTTTTTGTGTTAAACCACTTCGAAAGTCATAATAAATCATCGCTCTTGAATTTTCTCGAGTCAATTCCATTTTCTTAACAACTAAAAGTTTGACAAGACCGAGAATCTTTTTTTAAATAAATAAATGCTATTCGATTTTCAAAACCAAGGGGTTTGCAATTAAAAAGATTTTAATATGACGGGAATAGTGGAAATATTCCATTCCCGATACTTTTAGTGCAGCCTATGTATAGCAAATAATATATAAACTTCCTTAAAAAATAAACATACAAATTACACGACGCATCATAAAAGTATACTGTCAACTTGTGGAATCAACTGTCGCCAGCGGTGTTTCCGAACGTTTACGATTTAGGGACCTTCAAGAAACGAGCCTATTCCTATCTCAAAGGTCGGCAACGCACCTACAGCTCCTCTGGTGCTGTGGATGTTCATGGGCGACGGTGATCACTTAAGATCAGGTGAGCCGTATGCTCGTTTGCCACTTTTCATATAAAAAAAAAATACCTTAATCCATTAAATTAATGTAACAAAATTTATATTCTGACTCCATTGAAGTGCCAGATGATACAAAATATAGAGAATAACATCACAGAGAAAGATTTAAGACATATGTTCATATTTAATAAAATAGTTATTTAAGTTGGATGGTAAAAAATATTTTGGACATTTGTATCAGCACAAAACTAACAAGAAAGGTGACTTTGATAGTAGCTAATTTCCCGCCCAGTCCAAAGTTCGCCATAACGGAAAGAGAATCCTTAAAAGGGTTCGTATCTAAAAGGAAACTTCATTTCCGTTCAAGGAAAAATATTCAGTTCACAACGTTTCCAAATACGGTCAATAGTCCAAGAGAGACGATACACATTTTCTAAAGGTTTTTAAAATAAAAATAGAATCCATTTAACCATACTACATTTTGTCGTTATATTTTGGAAGTTTTAAATACACTCGTGAGCAAAAATAAACGGTCGAAATAAAGCGTCGGTTAAGAAAGTTTGAAAATCTCGGAAGATAATAAACGCTAGCTAACTGATTGACTTAACTTTTTGAACGCTAGCTAATTGTGCATGATAGACAATTAAATATCCTTAAAATAAAATAAAATATTTTTATTAATTTATTTATATTTCTTTAAAAAACATAAACTTAAACTAAAAAGGATATCTTACGTAAACTTGTATAATACAGTATTTTTCGTTAAATTTTATTTTAAAATAAAAATAGAATTCATTTAACCATACTACATTTTGTCGTTATATTTTGGAAGTTTTAAATACACTCGTGAGCAAAAATAAACATACAAATTACACGACGCATCATAAAAGTATACTGTCAACTTGTGGAATCAACTGTCGCCAGCGGTGTTTCCGAACGTTTACGATTTAGGACCTTCAAGAAACGAGCCTATTCCTATCTCAAAGGTCGGTAACGCACCTACAGCTCCTCTGGTGCTGTGGATGTTCATGGGCGACGGTGATCACTTAAGATCAGGTGAGCCGTATGCTCGTTTGCCACTTTTCATATAAAAAAAAAATACCTTAATCCATTAAATTAATGTAACAAGATTTATATTCTGACTCCGTTGAAGTGGCAGGTGATACAAAATATAGAGAAAAACATCACATAGAAAGATTTAAGACATATTGACCATATGTCTTAAATATTTAATAAAATAGTTATTTAAGTTGGATGGTAAAAAATATTTTGGACATTTGTATCAGCACAAAACTAACAAGAAAGGTGACTTTGATAGTAGCTAATTTCCCGCCCAGTCCAAAGTTCGCCATAACGGAAAGAGAATCCTTAAAAGGGTTCGTATCTAAAAGGAAACTTCATTTCCGTTCAAGGAAAAATATTCAGTTCACAACGTTTCCAAATACGGTCAATAGTCCAAGAGAGACGATACACATTTTCTAAAGGTTTTAAAATAAAATAAAATATTTTTATTAATCTTATTGAAATTTAAAAGGCCACGATACTTTGGCTACGCGTTAATGGCAGGCTAACAGTCCTGCACTTATATTAACTTAATAAATTAGTTAATTTAACTAGAATTATAAATACACTTAATAGGGTATAAACTAGTGCTTGACTACGACCCCACCTGATGTTAATTGGCGATATAGTTGAAAGATGCTACGCGCTAGTTTAGTAAGTGCTTATTCACTCTACAATCTACTCTTAAACACTCCCACGTCGTACTTGGACGGAAAGGCTGACGTCGGCAACATATTCCACTCCAATGCTGTACGCACGATGGGATATCGACTATGAAAGGGTCAGAAGGTAGAATAGGAGATGGGGGAATTAACTCATGTAATTCCTGTGGACATTTTCCAAAATGTAATCTGTAAAACACCGAAAGGTTAGCCACCTTGTTTTTACCTAAGCACCGTTTAGCATCGTTTTTATATCGGTTGGTCTACATAAAACACAACTTTTGTTGACGAACTTACACAGAATAGATAGCGAGAGAAGTAGCTCTTGGGTAGCTTAGCCTGAACTAATATACACTACAACTACATTACATTAGTGATAGTGGCTAAACGATACGACCTGATGGTCGCGGGTTCGAAGTTCAGTGCGAATTGACTGCTGTTTTTCGATTTTTTTTAAATAAAAAAAATTGCTTACTAATAATTTGTGCTTAGTATGTGGCAATAAGTTCACCACTTGTCGCATTTTTAATTACCTCGATGAGAGACGGACAGCGAAAGTTATTTCTGTCTACACCGCAAGGGTTAAAAGGACATGAGAACTTATTATTTATTAACTATAAATATAAAACGTGAGCCAAAACAAAGTTGCCATTTTTAAAATAAAATAAAATTACACAACGCTCGCTATTATATTTAAACTATATCGAATGTTCTGTATCTAATGACAATAAATATGGTACCCTATTCCTAAACCATTAGGCTATTGACGCTGAAGTTTATTATTTGTATTTGTTCGCTATAAAGACGATAAATATTTTGACAACATTTTTAACTAAGCTAACATACGTAAGTTTATTTTTCTTTACACATTTCTTCTATTCACTAAGCGAACACGTATAAGCAAGACAAAGAAACTAGAAAAATGCGAGTATTTAAATATAATTAAAATAAATTATTTACTACTGATAGACGGAGCTTACACGGAAATAAGCAATGGTTGGTAGGAAGTACAGGTACCGACCATAATGTTAATAAAGTGAAGTGACGTGAAAATGATAAGAAAAATTAATAAATTCTTTGGTTGACGGATGTGGGTAGTTTTTTTTAAAATGCCTATGAGAAACAGGGACGCAGCAGTCGCGGAGAAACTTATAACAATGCAACGTGGCGTGAACCTAAGCAATCTCCAACACCACCATCAAAAATCAGGCATTTTAATTATTTTTTTTAATGACGAACTACACAGATTGATCTGAAAAGCTGGTCTTGACTGCTTCACCGGATTGAGAGGTGGCATAGATCTTAGGTCGCTTAGCCTGAACTTATATACACTCCAATTACATTACATTAGTGATAGCTGAGTGGATAAGCGATACGATCTCATGGTCGCGGCTTCGAAGTTCAGTGCGAATTGATTGCTGTTTTTCAATTTTTTTTAAATAAAAAAATCACTTACTAATCATTTGTACTTAGTATGTGGCAATAAGTTCACCACTTGTCGCATTTCTAATTACCCCGATGAGAGACAGACAGCGAAAGTTATTTCTGTCTACTCTGCAAGGGTTAAAATGACATGAGAACTTATTATTTATTAACTATAAATATATATAATGCGAGCCAAAACAAAGTTGCCATTTTTAAATAAAAAATCACTTACTAATCATTTGTACTTAGTATGTGGCAATAAGTTCACCACTTGTCGCATTTCTAATTACCCCGATGAGAGACAGACAGCGAAAGTTATTTCTGTCTACTCTGCAAGGGTTAAAATGACATGAGAACTTATTATTTATTAACTATAAATATATAACGCGAGCCAAAACAAAGTTGCCATTTTTTTAAAATAAAAATAAAATTACACAACGCTCGCTATTATATTTAAACTATATCTAATGTTCTGTATCTAATGACAATAAATATGGTACCCCAATCCTAAACCATTAGGCTATTGACGCTGAAGTTGTATTATTTGTATATGTTCGCTATAAAGACGATAAATATTTTGACAAAATTTCTAACTAAGCCAACATACGTAAGTTTATTTTTTTCTTTACACATTTCTTCTTTTCACTAAGCGAACACGTATAAGCAAGACAAAGAAACTAGAAAAATGCGACAGTATTTAAATATAATTAAAATAAATTATTTACAGTAGTAATAATAGACTGAGCTTACACGGAAATAAGCAATGGATGGTAGGAAGTACAGGTAACCTATATTATGTGAATAAAGTGAAGTGAAGTGAAAATGAAAAGAAAAATCAATTAATTCTTTGGTTGACGTATGTGGGTAGTTAAGTTGTTTTAAAATGGCCATGAGAAACAGTGACGCAGCGGTCGCGGAGAAACTTATAACAATGCAACGGGGCGTGAACCAAAGCATTCTCCACCATCAAAAATCAGGCATTATAATTTTTTTTTAATGACCAACTACACAGATTAGTAAGAAAAGCTGACCTTGACTGCTTCACCGGATTGAGGTGGCATAGATCTTAGGTCGCTTAGCCTGAACCTCTATCGCTAGTAACTCGACACAAGGGTCCCCGCGGTGAGAGGTAACCTCGGCTTGGACGGTTACTATGTTACGTGGGCATTCCGATTCAAGGGCGCCCGAGAGGGTCGAACCACGACTCGGTCGGTAGCTATTTCACGGATAATCTAAGGGACATACAAAAAGCTAAACTAACTTTGAGTGCCACTTCGGCAAGCGTTGTCGCTGGGAGAAGAAGTGGCCGAAGAAACTCCAGCAACGCTCCTAGCATCTAAGGGAATTATAAAAAAAATGTGTAGGAACTGAAGAGGTAGCACCCTTATTCAAAGAAACCAAAGTAACCATTTCAAGAACATTACAAAAGAGCACGCGCAATCACAGACTTGTGTCCAAGTCTGTGATTGCGCTTTTTTGAAACAAAAAAAAAGTTGTTTTATGTTATATGCTTATATGACTTCATAACTAGAACACACGCCTGTAACCATTAGCACTTCAAAGCTGCCCCAGTTACAAATATAATACATAAAATAAACAATGAGGGTTTTTATATAAAATTATTTGTACTACTGATATACACTTGTATTCTTTGCGCGAAACAGGATTTATTGCCGCTGCTCACGCACGCGTTTTATTTTACTTGTTATAACGGAAAATGTAACATTACTACAACGATTAAAACAACGACTTATAATATTTCTATATGGATGAAGATTTCCGTTCAAGATAATTTATTTATTATATTTATCCTTTATTCGCACAAAATAACTTCAATGTTTTTTTTAAATTTTAATACGACATATGTTATGTTAAGTGCAAGTTGAAGTGGCAATAGGCAGGGCACATAGCGCGTAGAACAGATGGCCGATGAGGCCGAAAAGTTAATAGTAACCGCCAAGCCGAGGTTACCCCTCACCGGGAGGACCCTTGTGTCGAGTTACTAGCGATAGAGGTTTAGGCTAAGCGACCTAAAAGCTATGCCACCTTTCAATCCGGTAAAGCAGTCAAGGCCAGCTTCTCTGGACAATCTGTGTAGTTTTTTATTAAAAAAAAACCGAAAAGTTCTCGATTGGAGACCACGTCTATACGCAAGGTGGTCTAACGACCTCATAAAGGCCGCAGGCCGCGGCTGGATGCAAGCCACTTACAACCGGTCCGTTTTGGAAATCATTGGGGGAAGCCTATGTCCGGCAGTGGATGTTTTACGGCTAAAATGATGATTTGTTACGTCTAAATTATATCCGATAAAAAGCGGACAGCAATATCAATCCACCCAGCAAGATATAAAAGGCCATTTTAATAGCTTTTTAGTACAAATTATTACTAGTGCCCTCGAGCGATCATCTCTTTCAAAATCATATTTTAAAATGTTTAAATTGTGTAAATTCATTCAAGATTTACCTACCATTGTGCCCCGTTTGCACAATAACGTCTGGAAACTAAGCTCTTGAATCCTGAAATCATTGAACGTAAAAGAGAACAGATAATGTTCAACCTATTAATTAGTCGTTTAGAGCCAACAATTCTCGTTGAATTGCAAATTATTTGTCTTTTGTGTATAGACAATGGTAGCTGGAACAAAGAAAACTCTTCAATCCATGAGCACAAAACTTCAATCTATACAAAAGTTTGAAACGGCTTTTCAAAAACTTCTATTGCCAATTATGCCACAAAAACAGAACGTCCAAATTTGCTTTTACGTCCACGTTCTGTACTATTGGTTATATCAGTTTTTTACTGTAAATCTATTAACAATGGATGACGACACAAGATTTTTTTGACTCAAGCAAACATGGGAATGAAAAAGTAAAAACCAATTTTGTATTTTAATTAATAGAGAATTTAATAAGCTTTGAAGTGAGAAGCGGAAGCATATCTTATTAACCTCTACGAAACTTTCTTGCACCGAAAAACAACACTGATTTGATTCCTAAAATCGGTATCCATTTGCGATGTTTAGTGGTTTATCAAATCTGATGTAATGTTGAAGATTACTCAAATCATTATCGAAAACCGCAGATTTCTGAGTGTTTTCAAAGCTGCGATTTTTGATGAAAGAAAGAAAATTTTATTTATAAATATAAAAACATAAACAAAATATACATAAATAAGAACAACATATCGAATTAAAATAAATACAAATGTAATAAATACAATATAATAAATACAAGGCGAATACAGGGTTACTGTTACCACTAACTTTAGCCGCCGTGCTAGATCATAGATCTATGTTACGGACAGGTATGAACTTTCTGCGATCACTTGTCACTACTACATTACACGCCAATACTAAAAATTGAATGATTTGATTATTGAATTCGGCGGCGTCTAACGCCGTTTTGATTTTAACTGAATTAGTTCCGAGCTGTGGATTTTGATTTCAATAGTCAGAGGACCACTGGCTATCATTAATATGAGTTGATACCGTGAAAGTTCAAATTCAAGGACCACAAGGAAAGCACCAGCTTTCAAATAAAGACACAATCATGAAAATCGGTTTACCCAGTAGAAAGTTATAAGGTAACAAATATAAAAAAATCGTACAGACAGACAGAACAGATAGAGAGGACCTCCTCTTTTGAAGTCGGTTGAAAACAGTGTTCGGCATCGGTACATGAAAATGTCCACTATCCATTCTACTTTATTAATACAAATGTTATGTTCCATCCGGTTTCTACAACATCTATTGAAGTAAGCCGTATACGTTAAGCCTCTTAACTTGAACAAGCTTATCTGAGAACTGTCTCCCAGTATCAAAACATAAAGGCAATCTTGTTATCTTTATCATTACACTAACACGATATTATATTGTTATTCGAATTCAATATCCGAAATCAACTTGAATACGAAGCACGGTTGTAATTCTTAGATATTTTATAAACCGAGTTATTTCTAAGGCGGTAAACAACAGTTCTATGTCCTAGCTTAGCCATTTTTTAATAAATTCACATACAAAATTATAAACATATTTCTAGTAATAAGTATAGTCAGTTAAAATTAAGTAAATAAAAATTAAATTTATTTTTATTAACGTTATTAAGTGCCACATTTTTTTTATTCTCTTTTTTTTTAATGACGAACTACACAGATTGGCCAGAGAAGCTGGCCTTGACTGCTTCGCCGGGTTGAGAGGTGGCATAGCTCTTAGGTCGCTTAGCCTGAACCTCTAATCTTTTATTCTCATATCATCACAGTTATATTACAAAGTTCAGTCGTAAGAACTTTGTATATTGATTATTATTTATTGACCTTCTTCTTTCACGTTTACGCTCTTTGGCGTTTAGAAATACTTATCGTAGACTGTCATAAACCTATCAATACCTAGTTTTATTTTTAGTTAGGTATTAAGTTAATTGTTTATTTAGTAGTTTTACTTCTTATTTATATTTTTTAAATATTAAAATTATTGTTTTAGTTCTAGACCTATTTGTTATTGTAAATATTTACCAATAAGTTTTATTTTGTCGTACTTTTAATTATGTTTTAAAGTGGAGATAATGTTTTTTTAATTATGTATTAATAAGTTTATTATTTATAACTTACTATTTATATTCCATTTGAGTTTTAGGAGTCTACTATTTTCTTTGCCAACGAAATTGATATGGGATCTAATGGAAAAAAATAAAATCGGCTTTATAAATGACTATGGCGCTATGAGTAACCAAACATTACAATAAAAAATCAGATGAACTGAGAACCTCTTTTTTTTAATCAATTAAAAACAATTAATTAATATCCCTTTATGTCTTTGGTGGGATTTAAGGTACAGTTAACAGCATATTTTCTTTAAAATAAGTTTTTTTGGTCATAGTGGTATTTGTAAGATTTCACGTTTATTTAATGTTACAATCTACGTGCCCAGACTAAAATATTTTTACCTAACTTCGTGATGCAAATCGACGTAATCTACGGAAAACGGTTTAAACTCGTGGAAATCTTATTACCGGTAACGGGAAAGCGAAATCGGGGTCGTGCTTTAAAAGCGGGTCACGGGATGAATCGGAAATCGTTGGAGATTATACGTACGTGATTCTCACTCACTAATGTTTCTTCCTCTTTAATTGTTTTATTAATTGTGGTTCGAACATTTTGACAAACCGAAAATACCGAATTTTAAGATTTTTATGCTTTTCTCATGGAAGCCATTGTCAGGATTGGACTTAATTAAACGTATTCACTAAGGTCTTGTTCAAAAATAAGAAAAATGAACACATAAAGAGAAAAATATATATTTTTCATACATGCATATGTATCATTGTGAAACAATTGTCTAGAACTATTGATATGAAATATGAAGGTAATCGAATTCGAAACTAACAATAGATCTTTACGTTAATTTTTTAGTGGTTTTTATTTTCAACAATATTTTTCGGTATGACACGAAGTGATAGGCTAGATATGTTCAAACATTCTTAGTTATTCTACAAGTCAAAGATTTTGCTCTATTTGACTTATATATCGTAAAGCACTAAACAACTCTGATCCTGAAAGGAAAACCTTTCACCCAGGTGTAATATTATATAATCATGACCGATGAGCTGAGTTTCCGGGCGGCCGCCTCAAGTTGCGTAATATGCTAGCGGCCCGAGTTCGAATCCCGGTGCCGGCACCAATAAATTTGTTATTGCAATTTTATGTGCTCATTTACCACGCGCTCGGCGGTGAAGGAAAACATTGTGAGGAAACCTACATGACCTAAAAAAAATTCTAAGACATGTAAAGTCAATAATAAGCCAATCCGCATTAGGGCCGCGTGGCGGACTCCGCCCTTATACTTTCTTACAAAGATGGCCTATGACCAGCAGTGGGACGTATATAAAGACTCTAACTTTAACTTTAACGATGAAAGAAACAGTAATTTTATTCATGCGATAAGAAGAAATAAAATACACTAGAAATATTATACATTGTGGGACATAAAAAGTATTAGAAAATAAATATCTTTATCTAACGTCATGGTAACGTTGTACGGATAGCCGGCATCGGCATTTCCTCCAGACGATATCACGTTCAGAGATCGGTACACCGCATACCAAACGCAATTACCTTTGCTGTCGCTATAAATTTTCAGCATAAAATATTGCACATTGGCTATGTTTCAATAAATTCCTATAGAAGATTAAAACACTAATAACAATATAATATGTAGATAGGACTTCAATAAGTACAACAATTTCTAAAGGCTTTTTTTTAAATTAGAGCTTAAGCATTCTATTTTACGATGTTACGATCGGGGATCGAATCGCAGCCGACGTGTACAAAAGCGTTTCTGTTTTTTACGTAGAAAAAAATATAATTTCGTTAAAATGTGTGCCTCAAAATTTTGTATAAGATTCCTACTGTTATATAAGCATAGCTTGGAGGCTAAGCATTCAATTTTACGACCTTATGGCCGGGGGTTCCAATTGCAACTTGTATAGATGCGTTTCCGTTTTCTGGTTGTTTACATAGAAAAAATATTACTTCCTTTTTAAATTCATGTATGTTGGTTATGCATGAGAAGAGCGAGGAGCAATTCCTGTTTCTGTTAACCCCGGTATGGTTAAATGGATGAAAGCTTTTTTAAATTTTATTCACAACTAATTTAACGGCTATAATATCGCAGCGCCCATCTTCCTATAAACTATAATGCAGTATTAGACATACGTGATCCTCGTAGCTAAGAGCAGAGAGGCTGGAGTGCTCAGATAATCGAGTTTACGATGTACGATGCACTGATCTGTAAATGCAATATCACCTAACAAAATTTAAGAGTCATCGTAGTGAAATAGAGTAAGGTACTTCATATAGATTGAAATACATATATGATATGAATATGATATACATACAAGTACAGGTTTTCGTCCATCCAATCCATTAAGGATTCCATAGAATAAAATATATTTACGAGGAAAATCTAAAACCGACTTCAAATAGAATCAAACGTGAAACGCTATTACGCGCAGACGCCCTTTTTGTATTTCCGAAAAATCGAAAGAATATTACAATTTAAAACTCTCATCAAACTACTCTTGCACACACGAAGTATATTATACCCTTTCTAATAAATATAATTTATTTGATTGCCTCATGGACGCCATTGTCTGAATTGGAACTTCTGAATTGAAAAAAATTCAACTAAAAAAAGAATCATCCAAATCGGTTCACCCACTCGAAAGTTATGAGAAAATAAGCGTAAAAATAAAAGAAAACAAGAAAAAAACAAATGAACTCAGACCCTCCTTTTTGAAGTCGGTTGATAAGTATTATTAAATCCTTAAATTGTTTTGTATACCGTTTAATAAGGAGTACACACTCGTAAAATGCTGCCAAGTTTGATAAATATCTATACGTACCATAGCCTACATCCATATATGTTGTCTTTGTAAGAAGAGCTTTTACGCGACAAAGAAAAATAGAGTAGAAAGGTAGGACAAAGGAAACGTGATAAAAAATGCTAAGGGCCTTTAGTCGAGTTTGCAGTTAAATACATACGAGTAACTTATACAAAGAGGTGCATCCTTCCTTTATTGTAACTGGACGTTAAAGTTATAAATAATCATTTTAAAGTATTATTTTTTATTTATTAGTATATATATGTAGTATACATATATTAGCTGTTACTAGTAGTAGAAATTTTTACAACTTTTGATAATGTGCCACAGTTTTTTTTGACGAACTACACAGATTGGCCGAAGAAGCTGGTCATGATTGCTTCACCGGATTGAGAGGTGGCATAGCTCTTAGGTCGCTTAGCCTGAACCTCTATCGTTAGTAACTCGACATAAGGGTCGCCCCGGTGAGGGGTAACCTTGGCTTGGGCGGTTACTACGTTCCTTTGTCGTCCGCTAAGGTGGACCCGGGAAGAAGGCGACAACGGCTGGCCCGTGTAGCCTTGCACTATGAGGGCACAGGGGGGGAGGGAGAAACCTCCCCCCCCGGGACGTGCTCTCCTTGAGCACAGTGCAGAGGGGCTCCGGTGCGTTCCACTGGAGATCCCGGAGCCCCTCGTCATGCACCGAGGAAAGGGCCACCGGGGAGGGCGGTTACTACGTTATAGCTTCCAGACTAACTGTTTGAAAGTAATAGTTCGAGCTGTACGTACATTTGTTGGCAGCGCATAACAGTCTTATGGCGTATATGTGAACCGAGGGCGCGCGAGAGGACCGAACCACGACTCGGTCGGTTGCTATTTCACGGATAATGAAAACTATGGTTTTCTAATGACGTACCACTGACACTTAAATATTGTTTCAAATGCTGCTATTTTTAATTAATCGCG
This sequence comes from Meandrusa payeni, assembly GCA_029286785.1. Taxonomy (NCBI): domain Eukaryota; kingdom Metazoa; phylum Arthropoda; class Insecta; order Lepidoptera; family Papilionidae; genus Meandrusa; species Meandrusa payeni. The sequence continues at coordinate 4,490,012 of JAGSMX010000012.1, read as the reverse complement.
TACATATTGACTTGCTTAGAGAATATAACAGATTATCCGAGATATTTATTGCTGAACTATGATTTTATTTGTCAATTTTAATTAAAATGTATTTTAATAAATGAACTTTTAACGTATTTTAAAAATTCCACTTTGTTAAAATCCAGTTAATTGAATATACCAGATATGCTTAATCAACGTTCTCACTTGATCAATTCGAGCTCCACTCCATGACCTTTCATCGACGCAACTGGTCGAATTAAAGTGCACCGGATATTGCTGCAACGAGCAGATGAATGAAACACGTCTGACCGGATATCCATCCGGACGCAATTCGCCAGTCCTTTTATGTACTTTATCAGGCATATGAACACGTTTGATCTAAGGGTAAACGGCACAAATGGTTTATTTATTTTGGTTATTGGTAAATTTCAGTATCAAAATATGCAATTAAATCACTCGTTAAAATTATCCAAGTTTACGTAAGATATCCTTTTTCGTTTAAGTTTTTGTTTTTTAATGATATATAATTAAATTAATACAAATATTTTATTTTATTTTAAGGATATTTAATTGTGTATTATGCACAGTTTATTTCAGTTAGCTAGCGTCTTTATTTTTCGAGATATTTATTGCTGAACTATGATTTTATTTATTAGTATATATATGTAGTATACATATATTAGCTGTTACTAGTAGTAGAAACTTTTAATAATGTGCCACAGTTTTTTTTTGACGAACTACACATATTGGCCGAAAAGACTGGTTATGACTGCTTCACCGGATTGAGAGGTGGCATAGCTCTTAGGTCGCTTAGCCTGAACCTCTATCGTTAGTAACTTGACACAAGGCCGGTGAGGGGTAACCGCTAAGGTGGACTCCGGGAAGAAGGCGACATCGGCTGGCCCGTGTAGCCTTGCACTATGAGGGCACAGGGGAGGGAGAAACCTCCCCGGGAGGTGCTCTCCTTGAGCACAGTGCAGAGGGGCTCCGGTGCGTTCCACTGGAGATCCTGGAGCCCCTCGTCATGCACCGAGGAAAGGCCACCGGGGAGGGCGGTTACTATGTTGTAGCTTCCAGACTGACTAACTGTTTGAAAGTAATAGTTCCAAATGTACGTACATTTGTTGGCAGCGCATAACAGGTTTATGGCGTATATGTGAACCGAGGGCGCGCGAAAGGACCGAACCACGGCTCGGTCGGTTGCTATTTCACGGACAATGAAAACTATGGTTTTCTAATGACGTACCACTGACACTCAAATATTGTTTCAAATGCTGCTATTTTTAATTAATCGCGTACATATTGACTTGCTTAGAGAATATAACAGATTATCCGAGATATTTATTGCTGAACTATGATTTTATTTGTCAATTTTAATTAAAATGTATTTTAATAAATGAACTTTTACGTATTTTAAAAAATTCCACTTTGTTAAAATCCAGTTAATTGGAATATACCAGATATTCTTAATCAACGTTCTCACTTGATCAATTCGAGCTCCACTCCATGACCTTTCATCGACGCAACTGGTCGAATTAAAGTGCACCGGATATTGCTGCAACGAGCAGATGAATGAAACACGTCTGACCGGATATCCATCCAGACGTGCAATTCGCCAGTCCTTTTATGTACTTTATCAGTCATATGAACACGTTTGATCTAAGGGTAAACAGCACAAATGGTTTATTTATTTTGGTTATTGGTAAATTTCACTATCAAAATATGCAATTAAATCACTCGTTAAAATTATCCAAGTTTACGTAAGATATCCTTTTTCGTTTAAGTTTATGTTTTTTAATGATATATAATTAAATTAATAAAAATATTTTATTTTATTTTAAGGATATTTAATTGTCGATTATGCACAATTTATTTCAGTTAGCTAGCGTCTTTATTTTTCGAGATATTTAAACTTTCTTAACCGACCCTATATTTTTGCTCACGGCTAAATTATACACAAATATAAAAAAAACACCGAGTCAGGAGGAAACTGAGAACTTCCTTTTCTGAAGTCGGTTGAAAGGGCTTAGAACGTTAGTATTTAGTACGATTTTTTTCTAAACGCGGCACTCCGATCTCGCCCAAGCTTCACACAAATCACATATGCCTGTAATTTATCGCCTTTGCTCACGCGCTACGCTTTTTACGGCCCATCTTATGCGGAACATAAATATATTGCCCAAGGCCCTTATAAATTCACGTAAGTTATATTTGATACGTGATCTATGCACATTACTGGAAAATATATATCTATGTGTATATATTATGTCGGTAGGGGCTTACGTGCTGGTCGCCAGATGTTAAAAGTCTATGAACATCGACAAAATCGATAGGCTATAAAAATCGAGCTGCCAATCTGTTTTTTGCAGGTTTCGATGTTGTTTTGGCTTGGAAAATTCGTTGATAACAGTTAATAACTTGTCTGCAAGTTACGCTAAAATTAATAGACAAAGTGGTTGAATGCCAGCCACAATGTTACTGGAATTTAGTGTTTAACCGCTGAAATATTCGTTTACAAACGTTAACCGATAACAATCGACAGAAACCTTTAGTACGTTGTAGGATGATTGCTGTACTTTGAAAAGAAAATAATTGTTTTGGAATAGAATAAGAAAAGGAGGTTCTTTTTCTACTCAAAAAGGAGGGAGTTAATTGGAAAGTACACTAGACCAAAACACACCAAAAGCCTCGGTTGTACGTGAGGTTAGTATACACCACGAGATTTAACAAGTAATTGTTTGTAGTCAATAAAAATAAATCAGGTTAATACAACTAACAAACATTGAAAGTAGCTTAGTCACTAAATTACTACTGCTGTTTACGTACATAAAATAAAATATGACTAAAATATATACTCATGAAACCTTTTATTTATGGTTTTTCTTTTGAATTAAATATTAATAGAAAAAGGTAGAAACATAAAACACGTGCCTATGTATTCCAAAGTGAACTAAAATTATCGAAGCGAAATATTGACTTTTCCAATTTGCTCCCTTTCGTCCACACTGCTATTGGAATTGACGTCGGGACAGCTATGACGGATACAAATTACATTACGAATATGTCGAATACGCGAAGGAAAATATTGCGACATTTCTTTTCTTGTTTTATTAAAACATTAATTGTGGTAACTAAACCTGTAAAACTAATATATATTACCGAATAAATAAATACACATATAAACTCAATCTAAAACATGTTGAGAGAAAAATTGTATGAACAGATTTATTATATTTTCATATTACTGCTTCGAAAAATTAAGCAAAATATAGATTGATACAATCAATAAACCAAAACCAAATAATTTCCAGGCGTCTAGAGGGCCCCAGTACGTTACATACGAGTTCTTTTATCTAGTAAAAGTGGCCACTGAACTTCTATAACTATAAATACAAATCACATCTTATTTTAAAATTTTTTATTTAATTTTTTTAAAAAAAAAGAAAGCTGGCTACTTCTTTTTTTTCAGAAATATTACTAACAATCTTGTGAACCATTCCAACTAAGCTTAAGCTTGTGCTAGAACATGGTTCACGGCAATAGTCCAATGGTGGATTCGAACCCACGACCTTACGATTCGCAGGCTGTACCCTTAACCATTAGGCTATTGACGCTATTATATATGTATTGAGACTATTTATTTATTAAAAAAATAAAAAATCAATCACAAGAGAAAATTTGAAACTAGGTTATAATAAATAGTTACTTTAAGCAATAACCAGCCAAAAGCAATTTTTCCAAGGACATCTAGTGACGTGTATCTTTAAAAGTTAGTTTCAAAAGAACTTTTATATATTTTTAGATTGTACAAAAGTTCTTTTGAAGTTTCATATTTTTTTATATAATTTAAGGTTACGCAAAACCCGTGTAACAGTCCGTTCGACTATACACGCGAAGCAAATCGTAGCATTTTTTGAATTGGCTTAAAGAGATTTATAAAAATTCTTTATATCACACTACATTATATGAGCCGTAAAACTAATATATATTACCGAACAAATAAATATACAAATAAACTCAATCTAAAACATGTCGAGAGAAAAATTGTATGAACAGATATTTATTATATTTTCATAATACTGCTTTGAAAAATTAGCAAAATATAGTGGTACAAAATTAGCAAAATATAGTGGTACAAACCAAAACCAAATAATTTCCAGGCGTCTAGAGGGCCCCAGTACGTTACATACGAGTTCTTTTATCTAGTAAAAGTGGCCACTGAACTTCTATAACTATAAATACAAATCACATCTTATTTTAAAATTTTTATTTATTTTTTTATAAAAAAAAGAAAGCTGGCTACTTCTTTTTTTTCAGAAATATTACTAACAATCTTGTTAACCATTCCAACTAAGCTTAATCTTGTGCTAGAACATGGTTCACGGCAATAGTCCAATGGTGGATTCGAACCCACGACCTTACGATTCGCAGGCCGTACCCTAAACCATTAGGCTATTAACGCTATTATATATATATTGAGGCTATTTATTTATTAAAAAAATAAAAAATCAATCACAAGAGAAAATTTAAAACTAGGTTATAATAAATAGTTACTTTAAGCAATAAGCAGCCAAAAGCAATTTTTCCAAGGACATCTAGTGACGTGTATCTTTAAAACTTAGTTTCAAAAGTACTTTTATATATTTTTAGATTGTACAAAAGTTCTTTTGAAGTTTCATATTTTTTTATATAATTTAAGGTTACGCAAAACCCGTGTAACAGTCCGTTCGACTATACACGCGAAGCAAATCGTAGCATTTTTTGAATTGGCTTAAAGAGATTTATAAAAATTCTTTATATCACACTACATTATATGAGCCGTAAAACTACGCTAACGGATTTAATTGTGTTTTTAAATTGCCGACTTTTTTTTTTATTTATGATAATATGCGAAATTATCCGTAAGAATATTTTTTTTTTTTATAGTAAATAGGCTCACGTTTGGCTTCTATCTTGCTTGATGGAAGGCGAAGATAAAGCCTAGGATGGAGCACGTGAGCCTATAAGGTGTCTGTTCACATTGGACTTAAAGGTGTCCAGATTGTACCCGTGAGGAAAGACTGAACGCGGCAGAGAGTTCCATTCCTTAGCGGTCCGCATAAGGAAGGTGGAAGCAAACCGCTTCGTGCGTATTGATGGAATGTCTACGACGTAAGGGTGGAACTGCTCGCCGCGCCTAGTCGTTCGGTGATGGAAAGGGGAGGGGGGTATTAGGTCATGCAAAACCTCCGCACACTCGCCGAAATGCACCCGATAAAAAACCGAGAGGCAGGCCACTCGTCTACGGTGTGCGAGGCTCTGAAGATTTGCCTCAACGAGCGAGTCACTGCCTATGATCTTCTTCGCTCGGCGCTCCAACGAATCCAAAGCTTCCAGCTGATACTTAGCAGACCCATCCCAGAGATGGGAACAGTACTCCATGCAGGAGCGAACTTGAGCTTTGTAAAGACTTAGTAGCTGCTCCGACGTGAAGTACCGCCTCACCCTGGAGAGGATACCGAGTTTTCTGGCAGTAGTTTTTGCAATGGACTCAATGTAGCGGCCAAAGTTTAGATTAGAATAGAGATCTAAACCTAAGAGCTGAAGATGGTTATTAATCGGAACGGGGACATTCCGGAAAGTCGGAGTCAGTTGGAATGGACTCCGTTTCGCCGAAAAAAGACAAGCCTGTGTTTTAGAGGGATTGAATTCGACCAAATTGGCATCACCCCATTGGGAGACAGCCTCCAAAGTCGAGTTCACCTGATCGATCATTGACTCCCTCAAAGACTGGGTTTTTGATCCAGACTTCGCGTCGGACATGTATCTCACCGAGACCGTGCTATCATCAGCATACCCAAAGATACCGGGTGTTGCCAACATGTCGTTGATGTGCAGCAGAAAAAGGGTCGCGGAGAGCACAGACCCCTGAGGGACACCGGCATTAATAGCAAAGAGGTCGGACGAGGCGCCATTAACGACGACCCGAATCGATCTGTTCCTCAGGAAATCTTCGATCCATGTGCAAAGCCCGGATGCAATACCGTAAGCCGGAAGCTTTCCAATGAGACTAGCGTGCCAAACTTTATCGAAAGCCTTAGAGATATCAAGAGACACCGCGAGAGCCTCACCATGTCTCTCAATGGCTTCACTCCAGATGTGAGTGGCATACACGAGCAAATCTCCAGTGGACCGGCCTCGACGAAATCCGAATTGGCGGTCACTGAGGAGGTCGTTGTCTTCGAGATATGCAAGGAGACGGTTGTTTAAGACACGCTCCATAATCTTACAGAGTATGGAGGTGATTGCGATAGGTCGATAGTTGGCTGGGTCGGCACGACTTCCTTTTTTTGGGACGGGTTGAACATTGGCAATCTTCCAGGATCTCGGAACTTGACCAGTCCTCAGGGACAAGCGATAGAGGCGAGTCAGAACAGGAGTCAGCTCAGGCGCACATGAGCGCAAGACAATGGCAGGAATGCCGTCAGGCCCGTTGGCCTTATTCACATCTAGAGATCTGAGTATTTTGAGTACCTCTTTTTGCCGAATGTGTACTTCAGGCATTGTAGAGTCACAACGTGGTATCAAGGGTGGGCAGTTACCAGCAGCATCTAGTTGTGAATTCTTCGCAAATAGAGAGGCAAACATGTCTGCTTTCTCTTCGGCCATCCGACTTCTGCAATGGTGGTAAAGAAGATTGGCAGAAATTGGCTTCGACTGATTTGGCAAGGGACCAGAAAGCTTTACTCCCAGAAGGGTAAGATGCCAGTTTGGCTCCAATATGGCCAATATGGTCGAAACGGGCCTTACGGAGGGCATGTTTGCAGGACTTGGCAGCACAGTTAAAGGCGTTTTTCAGTTTCTGGACGTTTGGCGCCTTGCGGGCTCGAGCATCCGCCCATTCCTGGTATGCTAAGTGTTTAAGCGTTTCGGCGCTTTTACACTCAGAATTAAACCATGGGCGGGCTTTGACATGGAGTGAGACATCAGAATATGGAACGAAATATTCCATAGCCTGATATATCACTCCAGATACAGCGTCCGCGCAGCATGCCGGGTCGTCTGAAGAGAAGCATACGCGTTGCCAAGGGAAAGACGCAAAGAAATGTCGCATCTCATCCCAATCAGCTGATTTGTATCGCCATACACGCCTAGTCCCTATGTGCTCGGGTTCAGGAGGCGAGTAGACTGACACAGACTTTACCAGACAATGGTCGGAGCTACCTAACGGAGAGGAAACTGTAACTTGATATCGGTCTGGATCAGTTGTCATTAGAAGGTCCAAGCAATTGGCCGTGTGGCCATCAACATCAGGTATCCGAGTAGCGCCAGCTACTAGCTGGGAGAGACCTAGCGGTAGAGCAAATGAGTATGCTAGTCTTCCAGCATGGTCAGTGCTCTGGTATGGGTACAGCCACTCCTGGTGGTGGGCGTTGAAGTCCCCCAGAACAACTAACTGGGCCAACGGGTACCTGAGCTGAGCTGTTTCAGCCGAGTCAGTTAGATACTGAAAGAGCCTGGTTGTCTCCATGTTATCGGTATGCGACCGATAAACACTGGCGTAGAGTATCTGCTCCAAACCAGTGTTCACCAGAACCCACAATACGGAAAAACTGGAATCCTCTAAGTTACGGAGTCGTCGACAGCAGATGTCATCGCGAGCGTACACACAGGTTCCAGCGCGAGATTTAAAATTGTGCTCCAGGGTGTATCCTGGGTAATGTAAGTATGCTGTATCTGATGGACATCCGATTTGCGTTTCCGTGAGGAACAGCAGGTGTGGTTTTTCAGTCTCAAGGTGGTGATGGACCGGGGTGAGATTGGAGTGCAGACCTCGAATATTTGAGAGGTGCACTTTTAGTGCGAGGGAGTGCAACCGCTGTTTAACCAGTTTCTTATTTTTGACTTTTTTCATTACTTATTTTTGATGAACAGACAGACAGGAAGGGGACAGTTAGGCGAGGCATAGTATAGATAAATGCCAAGCTATACAAACATAGTGCCGCACTGACGGGAGACTGGTCCGGAGCGCGCGGGGACGCCCTAACCCCCCCAGGGATGATCACCGGGCCCTCGCATCCGGTCGCCAACCGGCACGATGACGCATCCTGGGATTTTTCGCGAGTTGGCGGGGCAGCCTTTCATAGGTGGCTATCCTACTAGTTGGGCCCCCTACTACCTGCGGTCGGCCAGCAGAAAACCGTGCTTAGGATCCCGCTACCCTCCGCGAACAGTCACCCAGTACAAGCACTACGCAGTATCAGGATCGGTTCTCATCACTATGCTACTGCCTAGACTCCCCTTCCAAAAGGGCTACTCAAGGCATCATGCCGAAACGCGATCGAAATCACTTGGCGGCAAGGCTTTGCCAAGAGGGTGGTGACAAACCACGGCCGAAACCTACCACCAGATAAGAAGTGGGGAATGGGTAGGGATATTTGAAAGGGAAAGGATTTGAGGGGTGGGATTGTCACTATTTGGATAGGACGAGGGGAATAAATAGTGACAGCTGTGGAGACCAGGGCCGCTACCTCCCGTATTCATCGGACAGATGAACCCACTGGCTAACTATAAACTATAAACTATAAATATTTTTATCTCAAAATGTAACATTTGCGTTAATCAGTATGATTTAATGAATGAAGGAGGGTAGCTTATTGCACGACTATTACCAAGTACTACTAAACAGTAATAGTAATCTAGAATACTAAACAATAATAATAAATTTTACATATTGACATCATAAAATATATATCTTCCAAACACCCTTTGGATGGACAGAAATTCGTTTCTATAAAGTCGGTCTGTGTTTATATTCATTAAAATTTTAGTTGAATACATATATTAAACATAAATTAACACTATATATATAAATATTACATACAACAATTATATAAATATCATCTTTGAAAAGTTACTAATTTCTTTAACCCTTAAAAACTCTACAGTAAGGTTATTTCTGTTGCCATATTTTATTAAAAATATTGCAAAATGATATAACATTTTAACTCGGCAAGTTCGTTGCGTTCTTTTTGAATAAATCTTTTGAATCTTTCTCAAGGCAACACAGTGACATACATAGCAGCCAAGTCGGGTAAATATTCATAGCTATAAGGGTTCCCTGCTTACGCCGCGGGCGCTTCGATATTCTGAACCGTAATACTCTCAGTTGGCGTAAAACTAGATTACGGAACAGTTAAACTATTTTTTTTTTAAAGAAAGCTAGCAATATTTCTTTTTTTTTTCAGAAATATTACTAACAATTTTGTTAACCATTCCAACTAAACTTAAGCTTGTGCTAGACATGGTTCACGGCAATAGTCGAATTGTGGATTCGAACCCGTACGATTCGCAGTCCGTACCCTGAACCATTAGGCTATTGGCGCTTCGATAATATATATCGATATAAGTTTGAGGTTGGAGTTTCCTTTAGTAAAAATGTTTTGAATATAAGACTCGAACCACTGCAATTAAACAGTTCAATGTAAATACATTTTTTTTAATAATGGTATACTAAATACACATGCAAAGACAGCACCCAAGGTTGCCATCACGTCTTATTGTCCGTTCTTTCTTTATTGATTTTTGTGTTAAACAACTATTTTTTTTTAAAATGGTATACTAATATATATAAATACACATGCGCCCAAGGTTGCCATCACGTCTTATTGTCCGTTCTTTCTTTATTGATTTTGTGTTAAACAACTATTTTTTTAAGAGAAAGCTAGCAATATTCCTTTTTTCAGAATTATTACTAACAATCTTGTTAACCATTCCAACTAAACTTAAGCTTGTGCTAGACATGGTTCACGGCAATAGTCGAATTGTGGATTCGAACCCGTACGATTCGCAGTCCGTACCCTGAACCATTAGGCTATTGACGCTTCGATAATATATATCGATATAAGTTTGAGGTTGGAGTTTCCTTTAGTAAAAATGTTTTGAATATAAGACTCGAACCACTGCAATTAAACAGTTCAATGTAAATACATTTTTTTTAATAATGGTATACTAATATATATAAATACACATGCAAAGACAGCACCCAAGGTTGCCATCACGTCTTATTGTCCGTTCTTTCTTTAATGATTTTTGTGTTAGACAACTATTTTTTTAAATTACTTTGTCTATAATGTTTATGCTAATAAATATGTCTTTATTTATGTCTGTCAATTGGTTAAAGATTCATTCAACGAGTGATTAATGTTGCAAATTGATTATTTATAGTCCTTTCGTAGTTTAATTTAGAATCACAAATTTTGGCACAAGACACTATTTTTTCTACCACAAAACAAATGATATAATTATTAAGCCTATAATATTTGTCGAGAAGTTTCTCAATTGAATTTCCTTTGTTAAAAACAACAAAAAATAAATACAATGTACGTCTATTAATTAGTCGTCAGGAGGCAACGATCCTCATTGAATTGCAAATTGTTGGAGTTTTGTTAACAGACAATAGCTTCTGTCTATAACAACAGCAGTAACAAAGTAGTATAACAAGAGAGATATCCAATTTATAACAAACTTCTACGAAACAAAAAAGTACGTGTTTTGTTGCCAATTACTCCCGGAAAAAATATCAGAAATTTACATCTACACTCGTTGCTTGCTTTCTTATTATTTTGTTTTGCTTGTATTCCTTTTTAATTATTAAACAAAAATTTACACGCGTCAAAGATATGGAATCTGATATGGAAATATACGATGCTAAGCTGATGACCACTTTGATGAATGATAGTGAAATACAAGTATGGGATCATAATGATTCGATTTTTTTTTGGCTCCCTCGACTTGTATAGGTCGTGACTGTTTTTTCACAGCTTTTTTCAATTCTTATTCTACCCTTACAATTTCTTAATCTTTTACAAAAAACATTTATCTTCTTTCTTTTTTCCCTCTTATTTATTTACTTATTACAATTTCTTTCCTTAATTAATTACTTATCTAACTTTATGTAATTCAATCTTCTTATACTCTATTACATTCGTTCTTATCTCTTCTAACTTAACTTACACTGTTACATTTTTTATACTTTCTTATCATATTTCACTTCCTGTCTAATTAAATTCTATTTATTTATTTATTTACATTGTTTTGGGCTCCCATCTCGTATTGCCTATACGAGATGTGATGCTCCTTTTCTTTTTCAGGTTTTGTTGCCATGTACGTCTTTATTGGTTACTAATATTACTAATACTGGTAAGTTTTTCTTTTCTATTCTTGTACCTACGTAATTTTCTACATCCATCCTATCAACAGCATTATGATTAGATTATTATGAAGTATGTCAAACGTCACGACCCGAAGAAGTTAGTAAAAAATTCCTTGGCTACTGCAGAAAAATAGCAGAGAAGGCAGCTCTAAGGAATAGCACTGGTAAGTAAGGAGCATCTAACACACACTAAACATAGTGTGAGTTGAGAGCCCACCATTTGTATAAAAAATTAAAATTAGTACTAGGATATAATTGTAATAAAATAAGTTAGTAATAAGCAATGTTATAAATATAATAAGAAATAAGCATAAGAAAAGAATAAAGAATAGTGTATATTAGAAATAGAAGCATAAAAAGTGAAAGTTGAAATAAATTGTAAATAAGTGGTAATGTATATAAAGGATGAGAGGAAAGGCATGGGAGGAAAACTGCCCTAACCTTATCCACGTTAGGGGAACTAGAAATAGCATAAAAAAAAAAAAAAAACGTCACGACCCGTATCGTAAAGGCAACATACACATACATGTGTCTTAAAACTAGAGGTATGGAAGAGGTTTAGAAATATTGAAAATATGAATGAGAAAAGAAAGAAATATATTTTGCAAAAATTAGTGGCAGTCAATAGGCGATACTCTATTGAAAGCGATTTATTTCGATATTGAAAAAAATGTTCAGTATTTATAAGAATAACCCACTTGCATATTACACATAAAAATACATTACTGCCTACATATATTATAAATGTCAGAATAGGTATATACCTCAGATATATCTAATATGTGAGGTACGAGTATATATGGTATTTTAGAATAGACGGATAAATATGAGCGATTAAAGAGGGTAGATTAATCGTTATTAACATTACCGTATGAATCGAATGTGGGTATATCGATATTTACATCTAATGGTTATTATTTAATGGAATTTATTTATTTAATTTAATAAATTAATTTATCTAACCATTTATAATTAAATTATAAATTGTTAGATAATCAAGGAATTCATGTCCGTCCTCTTTTTTGCGGACTTGGAACCGGCACTGCAATACGTTTCCCTATTACTCTGATATCTGATCAACATAATATATAAAGAGTAATTAAAATAAATAACTCACGTGGCTCGGCTTAGCGGCTCCAACAACTAATTCCTTTGAGACTTCGTTCTGTTCTTGTCAGCTCAGAGGAACTTCACACACTTTAATTGCAGTAACACTACTATCATTCTTCCGGGCACGCCTATACATTCTGATTATTGTTCGATCATGCGTGAAATCCGTACTCTCCTAACATAATCTATCTATCATAAGATATCACAGAGACTTATGTGAAGACACAGTCAAATTCAGTAACTCTAAACTAAGATGTCAATTAAATTGTTTTTGTACCCTACTTTGGGGTGTTTATTAAATGTTGGATGTTCGATTTCCGCCTTTGCGCCGACATAAATTACGATATTTAATAATGTCCATCGATTGATTATTCCAAAATCTTGTGAACAAATTCAAGCGCTTTGTCAATAACTTGTCTCATGAAAAATTTATTTTCAGTTTGCGTAAATCATATCTACTTGTATCGAACTAAACTGAAATGGCTTCCTTTCCGTCAAAGGAGCTACTCCAGACTCCATTTTGAATGATCCGTGATCTTCTTCTTAAAGATCTTAAAGAAAAAATTGAATACTTTTTTATGAAATAAGTCATCGAACGCCTTGTACATCTAACAGTCTCGAAATTTCTGTATCAATGGTTTCTTTAAGTATACGTTGACAGCACAGTCGATACATCTTTGGAACGCCTTACCGGACTAAGTCAAAAAAGCACCGAATAAGCATATTTTGGAGAGATTAGTCTGCCGTCATTACCTAAAGGCAAACATCGTATAGAACTATGTTTATAAAAATAATAAAAATAAAAATCTTTATTTTCAAAAACAAAATATATCCAACAAGAATACAGTGTTTGGATCTTCTTTTATTATAATTAAGTATAAATATACTTGTGCCAGAAGATCCAGCTCTTCCTGAATCATATCATTTTTTTAAATTAATTAATATAAAATAATTATATGTATGTGAGAGTGTTTGCGAGTGTGCATGTATTTTGGTGAGATTACGATAACAATGTACAAGAAAGATATTATTGTAATTTGGAACGTAATATTGCCTCCGTATCCTCGTAGTCCATACCTACCAGCCACTATAGTAAAGATGCTTTACAGTCGTGCCAGTTTAAAATATTACTGCATAATTTCTTGTTTATATGTTGATTTACATAGCTTGATAGCTTTCTATATTAGGAAATGTTGTATATACTTTTTGAGTAGGAATTCCAACATCTCTTCTCTCATGTTTACTTATTATCTGTCACATACTCTTTGCATCTATTTACCTAGGTTTCTATACATACATATATATATATATATTGTGTAAATTCGTTTGTATCTATATTGTAATGGTATATGTATTTATCTTAATATTTCGTTATATCTCTTATCTTTTCCTTGATGATTACACATCCATTGAATCTTCTCCGAACTAACTAAGCTTGATATTCCTCTTAAAAACTGAGCTGCTAAGTTACCCGAATAAATGACAGCGGTAGTGGAAATTAAGTGCGATGGCACGTGTTCAATTCATCAATCAACCTTTCGCTTGAGATATCAGCCCAAGACTTTTAAATCCTAAATGATAAAGCTTTTTTTAGAACACGGCAATTTATTCCATCTGCAGTATCTTAGGGAAATAATAGTGTTACCATGTAAAACAGTCAGAAAATACAAAAAAATTTTTGTAGATTTCTATATTTTAAGGTGTATCCTTGCTTCCCACTGATGTACCCGAGCCTATTTGTACTGGGCATGGTCGGGTACAGCAGGCTGCAGGCGAGGAGAGACGTCGCACTGGTTAAATATGTGTGGAGGGTGCTGCGGGGCTGGGTTCATCACCCAGAAGTGCTGGACGCGCTACAGTTGCGGACGCGTGACAGTTACGTGTGCATGCGCCGTCGTCGCGCCATTGTTCCTACTGCCTGTCTCCAGGACTAACTTGTCCAAGAACTCTCCGCTGTCGCGCGCAACAAACCCAACCGTTTGTTAATACCATCTCACTGCACATTGATATATTTTGTTGCACAGAGTCTGTGTTTATCGAAGCTGCCTACAAATGCGTAGAAGGTGTTTGACTCTATTATATTTATATATTATTGTCAATACATCTAGCAGCTTTTTATTTGTTTTAATTTTAATAATATATATTTAACTAAGTTTTTATAACATCATATTGGTATTATCTGTAACGTTGTTATAATTTTTGTTGGTTGAAATAAATAAATAAAATAAATAAATCTTTACTCACGAATTCATATTTACATAATCATGCCATGCAAAAAAAAAAATAATATTCAAAAAACTCTAACGATTCTTCCGATATTAAATGATCACTGCAGTTCACGGACATAACACTAAGTTTTCTTAAAAGAGCGAAATACAGAACTATATACTATATATATAGAAATACGAGGAGGAAATCTTCAGAAAGATACCCCGCCTTCTGGGGGGAAGGCGGCGGTTATGTGGGGTTTTTACCCACTAAGACCTCCCCGGTGGCCCTTCCTCGGTGCATGGTGAGGGGCTCCGGGATCTCCAGTGGAACGCACCGGAGCCCCTCTGCACTGTGCTCATAGAGAGCACTTCCCGGGGGAGGTTACTCCCTCCCCCCCTGTGCCCTCGCAGTGCAAGGCGACACGGGCCAGCCGATGTCGCCCAATGAACCCGAGGCCCCTTTTAGTCGCCTTCTACGACAGGCAGGGGATACCGTAGTCTTATTCTTGAGAGCCCAGAACTACAGGGTTAGAACTATAACATACCTCTACTTAACGCCGTATGATATATTCGTTTAAAAATAATATTCATATTCACCGATTTCATCCATTTGTTGTGAACATGCCTTAAACCCGAACGAATTGCTTTGTTAAATCTTAAATTTTCGTACAGCAAAGGACGGGGATAGTTGGCCCGCATTTGTCTTTCCATTCGATTACAATGTGGGTGTTTTAAAGATTACGCCTTACCATCCAGGACTGTATTTCCACTTAACATCAGATCATCGGCAAGCAGTTTATGCAGAATAAAAAAGCATTAGAGTTTTAAATGGAACAATCACTTCTAATTTGATTAACAACGACAACAACAGCGAAATTTATTTTCAATTAACGTATGTACTTAACGTTGGTTAATGAAAAATAAAATGCGGTAAATTGAAATTTAGTCAGCCTTTTGATATCAAGTAGCAGTAATGAAATATCTGTTACCGATTTTGCTTTCGTTCAACGTAGGTGTTAATGGAGGTAATTCGAATATTTTAATAATTTATATGTGTTTTTATTATTTTATTAAATAATTGGTAATATACGATTTTACTAAGAATTCTTTAGGTCAGTGTCAGTTATAAATAATCAAATATTCTTTGAAACACACCGCGTCTTATGGAATAAATATTATGTCTATCCTTTCTATAGTTTTGCAATAACGTGACAAAACAAAACAAAGCGACTCCCCATTTAGTAATATAGATTAACATAGCCATTCAGAAGTCTTAAGAAATATTAAAAAAAAAGATTCATCAATTTTTTGTACATCATGTACAACTCCCAATCACAAATAAATGTAGTCTGTGGCACTTCTGAAATCGTACGAGACATTTAACAAAATTGTTTAATTGGTTGTATATTTTTACAAGCCATTTATTAATATAAATTAACGCAGTAACGATAGCAACACTTCCGAAGCCATACGATACATTTAAAAAAAATAATTATTGGTTGTACAGTTTTTTTGGTTGTACAGTGGTATGTAAATCGCTTTCACGTTTTTGTTTTGTTTTACAGCTTTCACCGGCCATGTGGTGGGAGGCGTTGAGGTGCCCATAATAATGTATCCTCATGTCGCACAAGTTATAACAACAAGACAGGCATGCGGCGGTTCGATAATAAGCGATCGTGTTATATTGACCGCCGCGCACTGTTTAGTTAAAGGAAATGGTAATCTTGAACATTCAAATAGTGTTATGGTCTTTCTTGGTAAGTACATTACACTGCGCTATGCTTGGTGTTGTTATTCAAATAATGGGATGCGTTTAGTAACAATTGCTAATGAAACACACTAGAATTCGAACCCTAGTGTCGGACCCAACGGAATTGTTTGTTGTAATTTTAAGTGCTGATTGAAACCCGGATGTCTAAGACATGTAAATTCCACAAATCCGCAGTGAGTCCGAGTGCCGAACTGTGACTTAATAACCTCTTTACAGACAAAGCCCAACAGCACTATGCAGGCTATTTTATACTTTATTTTGCACACGACAATCAGGCTTATGCCTCAATTTGACAAATCAGTCCAAACGCTTTCTGTCTTTCAATGAAAAGAGAATCGGACAAAAATCCTTGTAATTGCTTGTACCAATAGGTTTTTACGTGTTTCTTAGTATAATGCCGTTAACCTATAAGTGTCTTCGTCTCATAACCAGTTTCCGCTTTTCGGTAAGTAACCTACTGGCAATCACAGCGTAGTATGTCCCACAAGGTGGTAGGACTTCGCAAAGACTGCAGGACGAAGCTCGATTCAATCCGCTTACAACCGGTCCTTTTGCATATCGCTAAATGTCTATCTGCCAAAACTTAGAGGTTCAGGCTAAGCGATCTAAGAGCTATGCCACCTCTCAATCCGGTGAAGCAGTAAAGGCCAGCTTCTGTGCCAACTGTGTTAGTTCGTTAAAAAAAACTGCCAAAACTTATGCTCACCCCTGGGCTTAATCGTTAGTGTTAGCTGGCAACACCTGACACCCAGCGATTGTTATACATACAAGTAATAACTACTTCCAATGATATCTTAATGATTTACCTGAACCTTATAGTATCTTTAATTCATAATTAATAATTTAGTTGATCGTCACATGAACTTGGCATTGTAAACAATAGTTTAACTTTATTAGTTCCTAATCTGACTTCTTATTAATTTTGTATAAAGATTGCGAGAACGCGCAGTTGTGACGTTATTCGTTATAAATAATTCTATGTACAACGTTACGCTGTCTCAATAAAGCGAGTGTATTAGTTGTTGGACTATTTTATTCTACGAGATCTACAAATTATAACATTAGATAAAATTGCTGTCTCGTCTACCGTCATTAGTGTTAAAATTACTTAATAGCTTTCTTAAGTACGTAATATAAAAATCATATTCTCCCTATCCCAGGATCCGACAAAATGTTTAAAGGAGCAAAATATTATTCTTGTAAACTAGTGACACACGAGAAATATAATGGGAATACAGAACAATATTATCTTTATGACATTGGACTAATTTTTTTAAGAAATTTCATAACATTTGGAAGTACAGTGAGGAAGATTGAAATTGCACATAATATGAATTTCAGAAATGTTAAATCTATTTTCACTCTTGCTGGATTTGGAGCAACTACCGTTAGTATTGTAAAATTCTCTTAAATGACATTTGACATTTAAAAATATCTCTCGAGGGTTAGGCCGCGGCTTACGGCGGCAGACTTTTAAAAAGAAACAAGAGATGTTCTTTACTTGAAGAGTAATTGTAGTCTGGGTTTATTTTATTAAAGCATTAGTTTATATATTATCCTAATACAATGGAGTCTTATAATAGCTTACAGTGGGTGTGTTATTAGATATCTTAATTAATTACACTAGAAATGCTGGACAAAGGGGGCTTAAATGACCCAACCTGAGGGGTCACAATATTAAAAGATTAAAATTTAAAAATATTTTTAAATTTTAATCTTTGCCATGCATATGTATACTGATTATGGATATGCTATACGTATGGAAATATAGAAGAATTTGTGTATATAATTATTAAATTTATTATTTATTTATAAACGAGGATACCGAAGACCAGGGATATTGGAGTAGACTTTGTAGGAAAGCGAACCCATGTAGCAGGAGAGCCTATCCTGAATCTCAATAGAGACTTTCAGGTACTCATAATAATAAGTAAACGCAATGGTCTTCGATAATAGAATGGCTTGAGCTGTTACTCCAGTGCGTTCCACTGGAGATCCCGGAGCCCCTCGTCATGCACCGAGGAAAGGGCCACCGGGGAGGTTTTAGTGGGTAAGAACCCCACATAACCGCCGCCTTCCCCCCAGAAGGCGGGGTATCTTTGTGAAGATTTCCTCCCCGTCAAAAAAAAAAAAAAGGCACGTTGGCAGACTCGGAAAGTGTAAAAGGTAATTGTAGCTTCAATTCATAGAAAAAAACATACTTTTTCGAATGTAAGTATTCTAACTTCTCATGATTATGTGAATATATGTCTTCGTTCATCATTCATTCATTCATTTTACAGTAACCGACAATACATGATAAGGAATGTCAAATGCCCAGGCCCCTCGTGAAAAATTATGATTAAAACGTGATTAAATAGTGTTACTAAAATAGAAAAGTAATATATTTTAACTTATGTTAGTACATTGTATTGATTATTTTATTATTTGTAGAGAAGAAGCGAAGGTAAAAACTTGCTAAAATTGCAGAATTCATATTGTATACTTAATCATGAACGTTGTATCAATTGATAATGATACACATTAGAGTTCGAACCCTGGTATTGGATCCACGGAAATGTTTGAAACCCGCATGTCTAAGATATGTAAAGTCCGCAAATCCGCAGTAAGTCCGAGTGGCGAAATCTAAACCCTCTTTAAAACTAATCATAAAATACAGTTCTAATGTACTAAAATGACAATAAGATTAGCAGTAGTATGTGTAGCGGTCATTAGTATATGGAATTAAACATTATTTAATTTTAGAATTTAACACCATACATACCGTCTAACACGCTCAAAGCAACAAGAATGTACTATGTCAAAACTAAAATATGTAACGAAAGTCAGTCATATTCAGAGATGACTGTACCGGATCATATGTTTTGCATGATCGGCCAGGGATGGACTAGCGATTGCTACGGTGACTCGGGCGCTGGGATTATTTGGAAGAGGTAAATTCAAATACTTATCAGCTTTTTATAGTAAAAGGGGTAAACGTTTTCGTTGTACGTAAACAATGAACTATAATGTTAGAGGTTCAGATGGTTACCTAGTTTCCTTTCTGTGATGAACGGTACTACATCCGGATTCCTCGCAATCCAGGAAAATGATGGAAGCTTTAGTTTATTAAATTTAGATAGTCTAATAATTCGTCAGTCGCAGTATATAAATATTATATACAAAATCCTTAATTGTTATCTTTAATGTACTTCAGTATACTTTAATATACTTCAATATACTCCATTGTACTATATAGTTCATAATTACATAAATATACATAACGCATGTGTCAATACAAATTTGTGTTATAAAACAATAGAATATCATCATAGTAAATAATAGCTGTATTTGACAGTTCAAAAAGAGGAGTGTTCCGATCGTCACCAAATTTTACAGGATCACTCGCCAGGTCAATGTGAAGATTCCCTGAAAGTTTCATTACGATTCATCACATCAATTGGTCTAGCCGTTTCGGAGCCTATATGGAACATACGCACACACTTTCTTTTTTATGTATATAGATATATGTCCCACAACTGGGCACAGGCCTTCTCTGTAAAGACAGTAAGGGTTAAGACTTACGAAATTTTCTAAGACATACATGTAAGACATTCCTTTATGGTATTCTCCATATGTGCCGAGCGCCGTACATAAATCAGCACTTAAAATTTCAACAATTTCATTGGTGCCACTTGGTGGATCGAACACGGGTTGTTTTAATGACTAACTACACATATTGGCCAAAGAAGCTGACCTTGACTCACCTTCATACTCGCACTGGTTGCTGTACCGGATTGAGAGGTGCCATAGCTCTTAAGGTCGCTTAGCCTGAACCTCTATTGCTAGTAACTCGACACAAGGGTCCCCCCAGTGAGGGATAACCTCGGCTTGGACGGTTACTATGTTACGCGTAAGCATTCCGATTCGAGGGCGTCCGAGAGAGCCGAACCGCGACTCGGTCGGTTGCTATATCACGAATAATCTAAGGGATATTAAAAAGCTAAACTAACTTTGAGTGCCCCTTCGGGAACTGGTTGCTGGTGCACTATGTAACTTAGGGTTACTGCTGGGAAACTAAGCTACCACAGCTTATATTACAGCATAGATTTAAGAAACTTAATTTTATTGAAATAAGCTCTCGCATGCTATTACTCTAACGGGGTAAAGCGACCTGGAGCTTGTTGAAAAAGCTAAGCTATTTTTCTTTTCATTTTAGGTACTTAGTAGGATTAGTAGCTACAGGGCGAGATAGCTATTGTGGTTCTGATACGGTTCCGTCAATGTACACCGACGTTGTGTATTTGCGGCAATGGGTCATGAAGACAGTCTCCGAGCTTGAGGCTACGCCAATAGAAGAATGCCAAATCTCTTTAAAAAGTAGCAGATATCGCGCAAACGCTAAAAGAACGCTTGAAATGACACTAAAAGCAGATTAAAAACTAATATTATTAAAATATAATAAATCTATTGTATTTTACATTAAAATATTCTAAGATTTTTTTTTTAAAGAAAGCTAGGAATATTTCTTTTTTTTTTCCTTCAATATTACTAACAATCTTTTTAACCATTCCAACTAAGCTTAAGCTTGTGCTAGGACTTGGTCCACATGGGCAAAAGTCGAATGGTGGATTCGAACCCACGACCTTACAATTTGCAGGCCGTACCCTAAACTTATTATTTCGGAGATCAATTATTATTGACAAAATAAGCAGTTACAAATCAATTTTTAAATAATTATCAGAACAATGCTATATATTTTTTGAACTTAAACATGTAAAACTCAATACAAGCCGTCTCAAGGGTAAATTTTTCAATTTCGATATTACCTATTTTTACACGCCTTATAAGTACTTGGCTTCGGCCCGTACATTTCACCTGGAAAAGAGGAGAAATAGCTATATTTTAAACGATAATAATAGTAGTTTTTATTTTCGTCCACACATGCTTTGACTTTATACATTACGTTTATATGGTAAATATTAATCTATCTCTTGTGAGAGACTGGTACTAGGTTGCCCTGTCTGACAGAATACCAGGCTAATATACTGCTGTATTCTGTGATATATTACTACAAAAAGTATATTTACGAGCAAAACAAAACCGACTTCAAATCGAATCAAACGATAAACGGTATTACGAGCGGACGTCCACTTTGTATTTTCGAATTATCATACGAATGTTATGTTATAATCTGTAGGTCTCGTAGAATAAAATAGTCCAACAACTAATACACTCTCTTTATTGAGACAGCGTAACTTTGTACAAAGAATTATTTATATCGAGTCAAACGTCACAACTGCGCGTCCTCGCCATCTTTATACAAAATTAATTAGAAGTCAGATTAGGAACTAATAAGGTTAAACTATTGTTTACAATGCCAAGTTAATGTGACGATCAACTAAATTATTAATTATGAATTAAAGATACAATAAGGTTCAGGTAAATTATTAAGATATCATTGGAAGTAGTTATTATGTATAACAATCGCTGGGTGTCAGGTGTTGCCAGCTAACAGTTATGAAATATAATTAATCAGAACCTAACCAAACTCTTATTAAACTGTTCTTGAAGTACATCCTGTACTTGTCTGTATGTACTGTAGTGTCCAATGTCCAATAAAAAATGATTCATCGAAATCGGTTGGCGTGATATTGAGTAATTCGTCCATTTGTGGCGCACATACTTGATGCATTGACTTATATGGTTTTCTTATAGTTACCATTAACAGAATTGGACCAAAATAGGACCACATAGGAAACACCAGCTTACAAAAAAATGAACCATCAAAGTCGAAAGTTATGTAGTAACAAACATAAAAAAAAACATAGAGACGAATTGAGAACCTCCTTCTTTTTTGAAGTTCGTTAAAATGGCACAATTGTTTATAAACGTGTGTAGTGTGTGTATTTGATATGTGTATGTATTTTGCTTACAATTGAGAATTTTAGGATTAGGTGGTTATATTTAATAGATTTTCAATAGCATCATAATGGAGTGACTGTAATTAACATTGATAAATTCAATTACAATAGAATAGAAATAGAAATAGAAATAGAAAAAACATTTATTCGACACAAGAACACAGAAACAACAGGTAAAACAAGACAATAAACAACATTAACAGAAACAACATAAAAAAAAGAACAAAATATAAATTGTGCCGAAAGGGGGTTGGTTCAGCATGTGCTGTGCTAACACATGTAACACAGCGCTGGTTTTCAGCCAAAAAACCAGTGTAGACTAAGGCGGGCACGATTCGGTTGTGTAATAATATGGTGTACATTACATAAACTTTCATATATATTAAACATAAATGTATATATTAAAAAAGCAGATATATACTTTCTTTACATATATATATAAACAAATTACATAATAAATAACATAAATATAGTGTTATATAAACGATTTGTCGTAGTTGATGTTAATTAATTTATTCGAGAAAAAAATCAAGACTTTTGTAGACAACAAGAGGGAGTTGATGTGAGTCTTTATACAGAAACATTTCCGGTAAGCCTTTGCCGTAGCGCTTCGGAGCCTTTTTACTTAATGTAGACATTACCGGACTTAATGGCGCGCATTAGACAAGTCATTCCCTTGCTTTATGCACAGCGGATCCCGTTTGAAAAGCTTGGAATACACTAGTGCAGCGAAATAGAATATATTCTTGTAAATACCCAGCCACACCTGTAAATAGAAAAGATACAGCCTATATTAGTCCCACTGTTGGGCACTGGTGCTCATTAAAAAGATATTATAAGAGCATAGACTTTAGAAATTTTTTCATAGACGTACAAGTTTCGTTAGAATGTTTTTCCTTCACCAGCACGTGGTAAATCGACACTGAGAATATCATTAGACAGCTACATTTTCAATTCTAAATCTATGAATTGAAATAGTTTTTTTTGGATAGTATAAAAAGGAGTAATAATCCTTGAAATAATACAAATTATAAGTTATCTAGTAAAAATAATTAGGATGTAAAAAAATTTGAATAATCCTCAATAAAATTGGCAAGTAGGGGTGGAAGTGAAAGAGGTGTCCCAGGATGGTTTTAAGTGAACGACGACATTTTCATTACTTAATTTAAATCTAACTTTGTTTCCGCTTCAAATTACCAGTTGGGTTTAAAGAATTTATTTCTCATAAGAACATAAACAAAGTTGAAACAAAATGAGATACAAGGTACTTAAATCATATAAATAATGATGTGCCTCTGGTCCGCAGGTATATGTCGTCACATGTGTATCATCAATTCTTTAAGTTTGTTTTTAAATTGTTGGAAAGTGTCGCACTCCTTCACTTTATTTCGCAGGCTATTGTATAACTGTGCTCCTTCGTACAATATCGTTTTCTTTCTGTAATTGGTACGTGGGGTGATTAGTTCGAGCTTATCTTTGTTTCTCAAGTTACGATTTCTTTCTTTTTTATGCAATTGTATATTTGTGTGAATTGAATTTGTTATAATTTTCCTAAGTTAACTATTACTATTCTTTCAAGATGGATAAACAACCAAACTTCGCCCCAGCATGGAGTAATGATCCCATCTATGGGATGAATCTGCTAGATATCAGTTGGATGCTTTGCCAGTTGGACGAGTCCATCGTTGGAGCGCCGGGCAAAGAAGATCACTCGTGGAGGCAAATCTTCAGAGCCTTGAACACCGTAGACGAGTGGCATGCCTCTCGGTTTTTTATCGGTTGCGTTGAGTGTGCGGCAGTTTTGCATAATCTATTACAAGGGGTATTCCCCTATCCGACTAGGCGCTGTGAGCAGTTCCACCCTTATCGTAGACATTGCTACTTTACGCACGAAACGGTTTGCCTCTCTATTCATTTTGTAGTGGTTATGGAGTGGAACTCTCTGCCGAGGTCAGCCTTAAGTCTAATGTGAACAGACACCTTATAGGCTCACGTGTTTCATCCTAGGCTTCATCTTCGCCTTCCATCAAGCGGGATAGAAACAAAACGTGAAAAAAAAATAGTCTTTCCGAACCATTACAATCTGGACATCTTTAAAATCAACGTAAACAGACACTTTATAGGCTCATGTTTACTAAAAGATGGTTGGCTTCATCTTCGCCTTCCACCAAGCAAGATTGAAGAAGAATTAATCTGTCTTATATAAAAAAACTGACCAACGGTTTCATGTTTCTTGAACAGCTAGCTAAAACGTAATTTATATTTTTCTATTCCTTGCTGTACCCTCTTATCCTTAACGACATCACGATATAAGAACGAAAATATGTTTTACAAAACAAAAATCTCACTTGAATAAACACTGCATGATTTTCCAAGCTATCTGATATTGCATTTGCCTGAAGCTCTTCTGACGTCCTCACGTAACGTAATTTGTATGCACTGTCCTGAAGTCGATTTCAGTGTCATATTGATACAGATTTAAATACATATATAAAAGCATTATATCAAGAGAAAACATTGTAAAATAAAGGTAAAACATACTGATATATTGTTATATAACAGATGTTAGTGTGTCAAGTTTTAAATTTTATGCAAGTAGATAGATATTTATCTTAGTTACCATGAAATATCAATTACAGTTGCGCTTAGCCAGGACAAGAATAAGGAAGGTAATGAATGAATTTACTTAATTGCATAACAGAAATAACAAATTTACAATTTTGACATACGTATGTCGATAAAATGCGCGATCTTATCGCTAAGAGCAATCTCTCCCAGAGAGCCTTTGTATGGACAGAAATTTTTGTCTGCCTATCTCCGGGTTAACCTTTGTCGTCTTTCACTAGATAGCTAATGTACCGGAGTAACTTAGACTAATGTAATTTTAAATTGAAAATTATAGATAAAAAGTTTTTAGTCGCGGGTAACACCGTTGGGCGTATCCCTATCCCGTGAACATCATATATATGCGCATCGTCATACAGCGGGCACAATTTTAAGAAAGTTTTCGTTTAAAGAAAGCGTAAGACAGAAAATTCATTGGTATAAGCCGGCAGGTATTTGAACTTCCGACCAAGAGTTCTTAAATCAAAAGTTCATACACCACCGCCTTTAGGTGTTTAGGTAAAATTATTTTACGATATTGAAAATACGGATTGAAAACGAATTTACAACTATTTCAAGATGACGTTTGGTATTAAATGATGAAACTTGAATGTAAAAAGTCAACGCCCTTACCAGACATGTTTTATTTAAAGACTGAAGGCTGAGGGTTTTGTAATATTTAGCGAGTACAGTGCGATGCCTCTCGCAAGCACGCTAGTTTTAAATTTTTTAAAAGGCTTCCATTTCACGTAATACTCCGTTTTCAGTACGTTTTTTACTCCTTTGTACATGTTCTTTTTCAAAAAGAAAAGGTTCAATAAAAAGTTTAATAAAAAAAGGATTTCGTCGGATTTTTTTATTTGTCGGTACTGAGACCTCGAGAACCTATTATATTTATTTATATTAAACACCCTGTAATCATTACTAAAGCCCATGTTTTTTAAGTTTCCAAGTAAAAACATAGCTTAAACTTTAGGTTCTATTTCCGTAGCCTTCGATAAAAAGGAAGGAGCAACTTAAATATCAAATTCATATACAAAGACTAATCATAGTTCTAAGATATTAAAGATACACTATTATAATCCTTACCTCTAGACTTCTAGACATAACTAAAAGGGTTATATGTATATATATACCATAGTAACCATATGATACGATGCACCAAATTTAAAGTTATCGAAAGAAAAGCCAGCCATAAGATAGCCTAAACAGCTTTGACGCCTAAAAACAAATTAAACTTTAACAAATGTTGAAAATATTTAGCGTTGGTACAGCTTCTTCGCTATAAGTTAGAACAAAACGTTCCTAAATATAACTCTTCTTTCAGTTCTTTGAACAAATAAAACAACATTAAATGCAACTCGTTAGCAACTTGTACTTAAAGACGTATATTTCCACAAAGATAACGGAGAAACTTCCCCCGGTTAACATACGTGTTATCTTCTTGAGTACAACTTTGTTATGTTTTCTGTTGTTATTCCTTAAGAAACGAAGCTAAACATTTTTTATGGAATATTTATAATAAATGCAGCAATTTACTAGGTGAAAATTTATATCTGTGACCTTTAGACTAGTTATACTGTAAATACCTCTACTTGCCACTGGTATTCTGGACAGTCACGATATTTTATTGTGCCGGTACATTCATGTAGCAGCAAATACCGATGCCTGGGCTCTATCCTATAGAAAGTCAAGAGTTTGGTTCTGGTCGTTATTAAATTACCGACATAATTCAATTCACTTCCTTCAAGAATCGAACAACCCTAGTATACTGACGAACAAATGCACGTTGGCGTTGCAATTACGACGAGAAATTATGCTACGGCACGCCGTTCCGCCACGTTAACGCTGTGCTCCCTGAGGCGAACACTGATTTACGTTGTATATGTGCTGTAGTTATAGCTGTATAACCAAATAAATTTCAAATAGATATAATACAAAAACTTTCAAGAACTTCAACCGACTTAAATGAAAGTATGCAACAACTGGCTTCCCAAATGTTATTGCGTAGATACATCACTTTGTAATGGGCTTATTTAACAAGCCTTCTTTCAATCGACACCTTGCTCTTTTCAATAGATTTACTGAAACTGTATTAAGTCCCAGACAAAAACCATTACCATTGCAACACCGTCTCGTAGTTTTAAGATATTATACCTACTAACTTTTAATAGCAAAAAGCATAATTATCTAGTTCGGCCATAAGATCTGTTACCAATGAAAATGCATTTTTTAATGAAGTAAGGTAATATTATTAAAATCTAATCTCATCTAATGTGTAGAGCAAGGTAAAAGTGCTTATACTGATGTAATCGAAGCACTCTAGTGTATTCAGTAAATTACACGGTTGATTAATATTTGTATCCATTAGCGCCCATTTAACGCAGTTAATTTAGAAAATTAATAAGTAAGCAAAAATCTCATTAACTCTACAAACATAAAATTATATTTCAACCAACTACATTAACTTACAGAACCAGGACGAAATTCATCACATGCAGTCGTTTAATGATTGTACTGACACTTATGCGCGGTCTACTACCTCCAAATCCGGTGAAACTGTTGAGGTTAAGTTCTTAGCCCAATTATCGTAGGTTCATCAAAAAAAAAACAAACATTAACCTCAATTTTATATCAGTATTTACTATTTACTCAAAAGGCTATCCTATGTAATAAACACGTGTTTTTACGAGATGATAACTTAAGAAATCGGATATCATACAAAAATTGATTGCTAACACTTCAACTTGATTTTTATATTCAGGGGGCACAGCAGTCAGCATGTCACTATTGTTATACATATTAAAAACTGTATCTGTCAAAAATGTCAATGTCCAACGTCTGTGGAATGTTTATGTACGAAAATAACTTTTCGCTCATAATGTAGGTTACATTGAAGTTATAAACAAAACCAATAATAATATCTCGGAAAGGATAGTTTTGTTTATGAACCATGGACCTTTGGGCATGGGTAAATAATAATCATTGTAGTAACTTTCTTTCTTTGTTCAAACTATTAAAAATTAATAATATTACAGGGAGCAAACTCACACGGTCAACTCGGTCTTGGACGTATAAACGAACAGGAAGAATGCCCTACCAGAGTTGTTCTTCCACAATTTTGTAATAAAATTAAGCAAATCTCATGTGGGGAGGCCACTCACTTTTACTTGATGTTGATGGCAAACTTTACTCATGTGGATGGAATTTAAACCACCAACTGGCAGTGGACGATAAAATCGTTAGAGAATTCAGTAAATTTGAAAGAGTGTGGTGCCTAAGTGGTATCACATTCACAGATATATCTTCAGGGTGGGATTTCAGTTGTGCCGTGTCTGATGATAATTTTCTTTTTGTCTGGGGCTCCAACAATAATGGACAGTTGGGGCTTCCAAAATCACAATTTCCTAAACTCCAAAAACCAATTAGATTACAGGTGAATGCATGTGCAGTTTCAATGGGTTTGCGGCACACTGCAATTGTAAATTCTAAAGGTGAGGTATGGGTCACGGGATGTGGAAAACACGGACAATTAGGTCTTGGGAAGGAAGTTTTATCTTCTGATAGGTTTCAAAAAGTATTGAAAACTGGTAGAATATCTCATATTGCATGTGGGCAAAACCACACCGTAGCTTGGTCTTCAGAAGAAAATGCTCTTTATGTATGGGGTGAGAATAAACATGGCCAGTTATTGCACAGGTGCACTAAAGTTAAGCAAAATATATGGATAAGAAATATTTATGAGCCTCAGAAAATTGATATTGGTATAAAACAGAAGGTCAAAAAGTTGTTAAGTGGATGGACAAATATCCTTTTATTGCTTGAAAATGGTACAATTCTCACTTGGGGACGAAATAACTATTCTCAACTTGGTACTAAAGAGCCATTTAAAGGAAATTTAGTCCATGTAAAGCTTCCAGGTAGGTAAAAACTAAGTAATATAATTATTTTAAAATGGACTTTGTCACACCATAATTTCTAACTATATGAACTGTAAATTATATAATTGCATCATTAAATCTTTATTATGAAAGAGAGTGAACATTACTAAAACAGGAAACATATATGGCCTAAAACCAAATCATCTTTATTTCCTTGCTAAATGCTCATTTGCTTTTTAAATAAAAGGACACATTGCTATATTGGCTCATGTAGCTGTGTATTAATTGCATGATCATCTCATTGCATCATTACACTAATATTTTTTTATGAATGATTCTTCATAGACTTTAGTATTTACTAAAAAGTTTTAAATATATTTCAGATAACAAAATAGTAAAAGATGTAGCTTTGGGTTCAGAACACACTGTGTGCTTAGCTGCAGATAACACTCTGTGGGCATGGGGATGGAATGAACATATTAATACAGGTATAAGTAAAGATAGTGTAATATCTTTTCCTACTTTAGTGCCCATTGCAAAAGATAAAGATGAAATAATAAAGCAGGTTTATGCTGGTGGTGCTCATAATTTTATAGTTACCCAAAAAAAAGATGCTTCTGAAGAAAAATCTTAGCTAATAATAAATGTTTAGTGATCATTTCATTGATTTATTGTTATAATATTTTCTACATGCTTTTTATTTCTTTTGTAAATAGAATTAAGATTGATGAAGTGAGGATATTCAGTATAATTATGTACATTAAATGTATACATGTTAAGACTAAATTTCTGATGACTAACAATTGTGATAAAATGATGTATATAATAGTAATTGAATGGTATCTCCATTATATTTTCTATGTGTTATATGCATAAGAAATAACAATTATATTTTATTATGTTGTATAATTTTGTTTTATTATATTAATTAAGCATAATGTTGCTGATTAACATGTATTGACGAGGGGCAGATAATATAAATAAAAAAATTCCAATTAAAACTTGTAACTTATTTAGAAAAACCATTTTAAGTATTTTTAAAAATAAAAATGTATTCCAAAACATGTCTACATTAGGTACAGAAGTTAACATATAAGTTAAAAATTAAAAACAATTGAAAATTTTATACACAAATCTTAGCACCACATCACTTTGCTCAATGTTTATCTTAAATAATACTAACAAATAAGCTTGGTGACAAGTGTGGCTCTCTTAAAATGTATAACAATGTTTATAATATAAGAAACATACAATTTTAATATTATCAAACACTGAATTGACAGCAGCATGTTTATAAAAAATTTTGGCATAGACAATCTTAAAAGACTTTGCATAGTAACTTTTTTACTTTTAAATTGTCCATTGACCAATTAGGATTATGTTAAAAGAGATCATCATAAGTTTTATTTAATGTTCATCACTTGTTAAATCTCATGCACTCAAAGTAATCAAAACTATATGTAGGTGCAATATCATGAATTTCAATGTTGTTTCGATTTTTACTATTAATGTTTTTCCGAATAAGAATGTGACATGTTGTTGCCAAGAATGTTGTTTTTCCCAAGTTATTACATTGTATTCATAAACATAGAATATTATTTAACAAAAATGACAGAAATGTATTGCATATCCAAAATTGTGCGTTACATGGAAATAAAACCTATTAAAAATCCCTGTTAATGGTTATACAGGTGTACATTAATAAATATTAGTCTAAGCTACAAAATTAAAAGCAATATTAGGACTAAGATTAAG
Source organism: Meandrusa payeni (assembly GCA_029286785.1). Taxonomy (NCBI): domain Eukaryota; kingdom Metazoa; phylum Arthropoda; class Insecta; order Lepidoptera; family Papilionidae; genus Meandrusa; species Meandrusa payeni. The sequence goes on along the minus strand of JAGSMX010000012.1, from coordinate 4,459,602 downwards.
CATAAAGCTGCTACACATAGTCCTGTAAATCTCAATAGCTTTAGTTACTTCAAAATAATAACTAATATCTTTGTAGTTAAAGGAAAGTTCATGTTTTAAGGCATGTACAAAACTGACACCCTTTGTTGTAATTTAAAACATTAGTGTAACTAAATATTCCTACAAAAACAACAATTTCTATTTTTCTCTAGTTCAACAAGATATTTGTATCAAATGGTGGGGAGTAATACTAATTCTCAGAAAGAGACCATGACTGTCTTACACTCTGTCACTCTAACCAAATCTTTAATTGGATAATCCAGATAGTTTTAGGCACTTATCTTTTGGATGTTTTACAAAGATGGTAAAATTAAAAAAAAACTACTTTAAGGTGAGCAAGAGAAGGTAAGAACATATGACACATTAACTTTGGGTAATGCTTACTGCAACACTTGAAGACACCTATAGGGGCCCAACCCGCCTGGTTAAAGATAAGATAAGAGGTTCATGTTATCTAAAATATTTTAATAGCATTTTATACAATAGGAAAGAATGAGCTTTAAAGCTCTGCAATTTGCATGTTTCTATTGCTACCTCTTCCTTTCACCTTTTTGTGTCTTACGCTTTTCTTTCTTTTCTTCTTTAAGTTGTTTCTGCTTCTCTCTGAAAACATAATTTTAGAATATAGTATTGGCAACTGTTATAAAAAGCACAAAAACACATTAATAGTTATAAAAACAACAACAAAAAAATCCACACCTGTCTTCTCTATCTTTTTCTTTTTTACGTTGAGCTTCAAGTCTAGCTTGTTCCCTTCTCTCTCTTGCAGCAGCAGCCACATCTAATGCATTAGTATTTTTAACTAAATCTGGGCTCTTAGGCTCTTCTTCATTGAACTGATCCTCCTGGAAGTAAATAATTTAATAGAAATTAAACAATACATTCATCCAACAAATACATTTACAAAAAATGTTTGGTTATAAATTATATGCTTACCTCATTGTCTGAAAGTTGACTATACTGAGACAGAATTGCTTCCCGTATTTTTTTCTCCTCATCCGTATATTCCCGCCGCGTAGTTGTTGCAAGAGATTGAGATTCTAACAATTTAGCCAATTGGATGTCTACATCAGCCACGGGTTTCGACACTTCTTTGGGTTTACATGATTCCCATTTTTCTATTATCTCATTTATATGTTCTGATATATCACTCCCCTGTTAAATTTTTGCGAAATTAAGGAAATATAAATATCTGTGCATAGTTTAACCGATATTTAGACTTACCAGAATTTCCGAAAGTATACCCTCCAGGGCATCTTTCTTTTCATCAATAGAATCCTCGCTTTCTAATATACCAGATATATAGTTCCCGAAAACCCCTTCGTCAGTCTTTAATGACTTTAATTTCGCATTTAACCACGGCTCAAATTCACTCACGGCAGCCGCCATATTGCAACCATTTTGTCTATTGTCTAATTCTGTTTGACATATTTGTTTTAAAATAATGTTGCAACTACCTTACAACGCATGGGTAGGTATTATTAACTTGTAGTATATATATAAACATACCGGATTGAGATGTTATAATTCATATAATAAATTAAGCTATATACAATTCTTCGTATGTTCATATTTAGTTATATTTTCGCTTATTCTTAAGTACTTAAAGCCCAATTGTAGTTTAAACGTTCGAACGTTTATAGCTCATGCCTCTCCTTCTTTCAAAATAATTACATTTTTTGTATTTTAAAATACGTCTGCGTAAAACAAATAATATTTTAACTTACAAGTACTATTCGTAAATCAATTATATTTTAGTTTCTTATCTGTACAGAGCTGAATTTTATTAAATTAAATTTGACAGAAATGAATCGGCATCATTTCTAATTTGTCAACTGATCGCTTACAGAGGAAAGGAGTACCTGCTTATTGTTAAATTCTCTGCATTTTGGTGAATAGTAATCCATTTCTTAACAATGTCGGCAAGGTATGACAGAGCTATTACTGTATTTTCACCAGATGGTCATTTGTTACAAGTAGAATATGCGCAAGAAGCCGTACGAAAAGGATCAACAGCGGTAAGTGTTGCTTGGTTAGAGAAGTAATGGTTTTAATGTAAATAAATCTTCAAATAAATGCAAATTTCAGGTGGGTGTGCGAGGTAACGACGTTGTAGTTCTTGGAGTAGAAAAAAAATCAGTAGCTAAACTTCAAGAGGAAAGAACTGTTCGAAAAATTTGTCTACTTGATGATCATGTTGTAATGGCTTTTGCCGGCTTAACAGCCGACGCTCGTATTCTTATAAACAGAGCACAAATCGAATGTCAGTCTCATAAGCTTACTGTTGAGGATCCTGTTACATTAGAATATATTACAAGATATGTTGCGGGCCTTAAACAAAAATATACACAGAGCAATGGCCGCAGACCTTTTGGTATCTCTTGTCTTACTGGTGGTTTCGACTATGACGGACAACCTCATTTATTCCAAACAGAACCTTCTGGAATATATTATGAATGGAAAGCTAATGCGACAGGTAGGTCAGCGAAAACAGTGAGAGAGTTTTTAGAAAAGAATTACACTGCAGAAGAAGTTGCAACTGAAAAAGGTGCAGTGAAGGTATGTATCATTAAATTAATTGAAACTCCCGTCTTATAATGTATGGTTCACATTGTTATGAGTCGAGACTACATTTTTTCAAAATTTCCATTACAATCAATTAAATGATTACAGGGTTTTTATTATTATATTATATCAATACAAAAAATTAGGAATTGTTAGTTATTCAAACTTGAGATCCGTCTTTTTCTTACATCTGCTTTTTTGAGTGTTAAACTAGCATAATAAATAATAGTATTACTTATTAAGAATGTTAATTAAATGGACGAAATTTGTAAAAGAAAATTATTTAAAAAAGAAATATAATCAGCTAATTATAAATTAAAACTTTCTATAAAACAGCCTGTATCTTATGGTATAGTTATTATATTCCTTCTGTAGTTTTTGGAATAAAAATGGACATGAAATTGCCTGCTCTTTTTATACATCAAGTGAACTCTGAGGTTGTGATACTTCCATTCAAGAAAGAGCAGAGGCTTCTAGTTGTCCTATAAGTAGGTCTCTAATACTACCTTTTAAAACAATTTATTTTTTTAGCTTGCTATCCGAGCTCTGCTAGAAGTGGTACAATCAGGGCAAAAGAATTTGGAAATTGCAGTAATGAGACGCAACCAACCAATGCAGATGCTTGATGTAGACACTATCAATTCATATGTGTCAGTAATTGAAAAGGAAAAGGAAGAAGAAGCGGAAAAGAAAAAACAGAAGAAGTAATCATATTCTGTATGTGTTTTTACATTTACACAAATAAAAGAAGTTATGGTTTAAATTGAAAAAAATAGTTTTAATTCTAACAGTTCAACATATTACATGCATACATATTTAATATTATAAACACAGATGAAACCAACTTTTGACATCCATCTATAGGAGTCAATAGAGTCATTATTATCAAGTTTATGTTTGAGAAATATTACATCAATACAGTTGTCTTTCTGCATGATCATATTGTTAGGATGATGATTGGTCATGATTAATAGAAATAGTATGGACATTGCCGATATATTTACAAATGAATAGTTTGTGAGATTTGAGTGTAAAGTTCTTTCAAATTTGATGAACATTCTTGTCCAGATCCTTTGCTTATGATTATGTCATTGAACATTTGATCCCATTCTGTGTGGTAATGATTTGTAGTCTCACTGTGCTTCTGAAATTAATTTTATACCAATATACAACTAGATAAAATATGTTACAATTTTTTTTTAAATAATGAATTTTTTAGTTCTCAACAGCAAAAAAATCAACTTCTCATACATCTAAAATGAAAGGCCATACCTCTGTCATAGACACATCATCGTTATGATCATTACTAATAGATGGAAGTACGCAATTCAAAAATTGATGATCATTTGCTTTTACATCCGTATTACTGGAAATATCATGTTCACTCTCATCTCCTATATTAAATTCTGCTAACAGCTCAACTCCTGAACTTTCAGATGGTTCAGGGTCTAGATCTGGCATATTTAGAAATTGTCCTGGAAAACTGTCAACATTTTGTTGACATGAGTCATCGCTAAAATTCATCAAGTTATACTGAGACTTGTCCCTGAAAAAATAATATCATTAAGAAAAGAAGATAGTTATATTTAGTTTCTTAAAATTTTAATTACTTACCCATAATTCTGGAAACCATCGGCAGCATGAACATAATTATTTTCCTGGTGTTTTTCTGCTGATAGGACCAAAGGATAATAAGGCATTGGTTTTTGGGATAAATTATATGAAGGAAATGAGGTAATGGGTGAACAAATATTATTATTGGATAGGAAATAGGATTAAAACCTGGTATGTTTTCTTCCTTCTTGATATCATTGTTATCAGTGTTTTCATTATTTGGTATAAGCCAGTCACCAGAGATGCTTTCATCTTCACAAAAATCATCTTGTACATCTAAACAAAACAGCAAAAATTAAGAGCACACAGTATCTCATAATATAAAGTATAAGTAATTAGACTTTCATGATGCTCTTACTTAATGGGGTGGTTGAAACACACCTATATACACGCCAGAGACATTATCCCTAAGGCAAAATAGGGATGCAATATTACATAGAGATGGACATGCAAAACTTATTACTTGTGGTACTTGTTTATAGCACTACCAACATTTAGACTTTTGTGGAATTAAGCTATGATCATTATCTTATTTTTGTTTCAACATATGAAAGAAAAGACCATTGTCAAAACCACATACAATATCGAGTTGAAATTAAATCATTGAAATAGTGACACAATGTTATAATTTTGGCAAATAACCATTAACCAATTAATTTTAATAAGATTGAATATTTCTATGCCATCCCATAAATCTCAACCTAGAGAGACACCTCTTGATGCTGTGTGCCATGTCCAGAAGTACTGCCTGTCTTGTGTTTTTTTACTTTCGGCCTTCACGTGGTTCTCGTCATTTAGGATGATAATATCGACGAGCACCGCCAGTAGCGTTGAGTTATTGACGAGACAGGTCTATTGTCGCCGATAAACCTGATAGTGTGCTGTCAGAGCGTGACATGACCATTTTCGAGAACTGGCGCCGGTGTGTACTTGTTATTATATTTGATGTTGTTTGTAGTTTCCAGAAAAAAAATAGCAAAGAAATTAATATTATTGCCTGACCTTCAAACTCATTTGTGAAGTTGGAGAATTGTTTTGGTGAATTTTGCATAAATAGTTCTTGAGCTGTTTTCTTTAACGCAATTCGTAACGCCCGTCGTGCCTTTTGCAATGGTGTTATGAATGCGATATGGTCATTACAGTTAAAAATGTTCTAAAAAAAAACTAATTAAGGTAATATGTACAATTTAAACATATAATCACTTACTAATACAAAATATCCAGGGTTACCTTAGGTTTCGAGTTCCGTTTTAAAGTTAGTGCCTTTCTTGTTATTTTATTCAATAACTCAGGTCTACCATATTGAAAAAAATCATGTATGTACTCATGCATGTACGGATTACTTGAATTACAAAGGGGGTCTTGCAGATGGGAAGTAACTTTTCGAAAACCATACAAATTAAGTTGCCTAACAAAACTTGATATATTTGTTGTTTTAAAAATAGAATTATCACATTGAAGATAGCTGTGAAGGATTCTATAATTCAATAGAATAGTTCGACCACTGCCTCCCCATAATATTGCATCAGTGCGCATATTAAGCAAATACCACAATTTATGGGGAAAGCGCATTTGGAATATTGCATTTTTATCTTCTTGCATACTTATTAATTCAAGTCTGCTGTACGTTTGAAAATGGCGCCTTTATTTTTGTCGTATCAGTCTATCAGTATCACCGTATCTGCATTTTCAATTTCATAGATTTTTCTTTATTCATTTTTTAAAAGGCAAATCGATCTTATCCATACAGCCTTATATATTTCTTATATATAATAATTGAAGCAGTCAGTAAAGAGTTATCTCTATTTCGTATTGACTACAATACTTTGATGTTCCACCAGTGAACGAGAATTAATTAAATTTATTTTAGAAAAATAGCAAAGAAATTAATATTATTGCCTGACCTTCAAACTCATTTGTGAAGTTGGAGAATTGTTTTGGTGAATTTTGCATAAATAGTTCTTGAGCTGTTTTCTTTAACGCAATTCGTAACGCCCGTCGTGCCTTTTGCAATGGTGTTATGAATGCGATTTGGTCATTACAGTTAAAAATGTTCTAAAAAAAAACTAATTAAGGTAATATGTACAATTTAAACATATAATCACTTACTAATACAAAATATCCAGGGTTACCTTAGGTTTCGAGTTCCGTTTTAAAGTTAGTGCCTTTCTTGTTATTTTATTCAATAACTCAGGTCTACCATATTGAAAAAAATCATGTATGTACTCATGCATGTACGGATTACTTGAATTACAAAGGGGGTCTTGCAGATGGGAAGTAACTTTTCGAAAACCATACAAATTAAGTTGCCTAACAAAACTTGATATATTTGTTGTTTTAAAAATAGAATTATCACATTGAAGATAGCTGTGAAGGATTCTATAATTCAATAGAATAGTTCGACCACTGCCTCCCCATAATATTGCATCAGTGCGCATATTAAGCAAATACCACAATTTATGGGGAAAGCGCATTTGGAATATTGCATTTTTATCTTCTTGCATACTTATTAATTCAAGTCTGCTGTACGTTTGAAAATGGCGCCTTTATTTTTGTCGTATCAGTCTATCAGTATCACCGTATCTGCATTTTCAATTTCATAGATTTTTCTTTATTCATTTTTTAAAAGGCAAACCGGCCTTATCCATACAGCCTTATATATTTCTTATATATAATAATTGAAGCATTCAGCGGCAGTCAGTAAAGAGTTATCTCTATTTCGTATTGACTACAATACTTTGATGTTCCACAAGTGAACGAAAATTAAGCAAATTTATTTTAAAGAATTGAAACACGTTTGATTATATTTCAATAACCACGTTTTGCTACATGCATGCATGTAATGCATTCTTGATTTTTTTTCCTTACATTTGAATATAATTTATGTAAACATGTCACTCGAGTATACAATTTACTTGCAAAATACAAGCATATATGCAGATTATGGTGGACTTGCTACAATTAAAAACCTTGGTTATTGCCAATACACATTGAAAGGAGTTCATGGAAGTAGAGGTTCAGGCTAAGCCACCTAAGCGTTTTTGCTACCTCTCAATCCGCCTACGGCTTTTGTGACTGAGTGACACCGTTTTCTGAAAGGCCAGGAAGGATCTTAAAGAATTATATACGACAGCGCGAGACGACCTTTAGGAGAAGAATCTATCATCTCCCTAACTTTCTTTGTTTTCGCCTTACGCCCTGAAGCATGAAGGGTGTTAATCCCCCCGTTAATGACGTACAATGCATTCGATAACATTTGCTAGTAGACTCAGTGGAAATAATACATCGCCGGGTAAGGAGATGACACAGCAGACCAATGTTTGTAAAAATATTAATTAAACTGCGTCAATATAATAATATTTTATGTTTATTTTTTTTATTTAACAGTATTTTATTCTTTGATGTCAGTGACATTACAGAAACTTTTCATTATGTAATCTAAAACTTGATTGTGTTACTACTTTATTCAATTTATTTAAGAGTAGAGGAAATTGTTTTATATTTCGACTAAATAAGAATGATATATGAAAAATCTCTAAAACTGAAAAATTAAATTAAAAAAAATAAAACTCTAAAATTCTAAAACTGATTTAAAATGTAATATTGATACACATTTTTATTGACCTACGTTCGGGTGGATGCAGGTCTTTGTCATATTTTCTCATTTGGTTTATGGTTTTTTAGCCAAAGAAACGAAAAGCCAAATAAAGCGAATGTACACAAAGTACAGTCACATTGACACTTGACACAATTTTCCACTTTTTGTGTTTTGCTCGATTGCTTTATGATTTCATCCAATTTCCATTGTTCTTTGACTTTGATGAGGTGTTTATGCGGAATGCGGTAACTTTGAAAAGTAATGATAAACCTTTTGTATCGTTTTTATCGTTTCGATAGTGTCAGATTTGGTTTTTTTTTTGTTATCTTAACAGTGTACATAAAACACAATGAACAAGTCAAGGTATTGTTTTATATTCCTAATTAAACTTAATTTTATATGTCTAATATTAATTTATTATTCGCACATATATAGTATTTCTTAAAATTTATTCCTATATCAATAATTGTTTTATCAGTTAATAATATAATATTTTTTTGTATTTAATAATATTTCTGTGCTCATTATCATGCTTTCATTCTTTATTTTTATGCACATATATCCCATATGCTATACTTTTGCTTGATGACAGGTTCAACATCAAAAATACACACAATTTTTGTTTACCTATTCCTTTAAGTATATAAATATTATCTTACAGATTTTCTATGTTGGTTCTGGAGCCTGGTGAAATTTATTTCGAAGATTACTCATGTATAATGAATACACAAGAGTCCAAATCTTTAGGTGAAGTTAGGATTGGCCATCTAAAACTTTGTTCTAAGTCACTTGTCTTTGAACCAATAGAATGGGCTCAGCCCCTTACAAAGCTACATTTTAAAGATTGCACAGAAATTAGTGTTGTGAAACCAATTCAGGAAAGTGATACAAAAAATGTAATTAAAGTCAAAATGAAACAATATTCTGAAATGTTAGAGGAAAACATCATTGCACCATATAAGTTTATATATGAGAATCAAGACTTTTATTTTTTTCTTAATTTTGCTTCGGCCGAAGAATGCTTGAGCCAAATGCAGCAATTACAAAGAGCATCCACATTACATGCTCCCGAACACAATAGCATGGTAGCAACTATTTTACATTCAAGATATATGAGGATGCTGTTTGACCCTGTTATGATGGAAGATTTCACTGAAGAAATTATATGTGAATTGCAAGCAGAAAAAATATCCCCACTTGTCAGACATCAAGGAAAGTTAGCTCTAACACCTTCAACTTTATATTTTCAACCCTTCAGTAATATTGAAAGTGTAAGAATATATTAATAACATATTATTATCATTTCATTCTTACAGGCCATTACTGGGGCTCCCTCAAAGATTTGTGGATATTATATCTGTTAACCTCCTATAATTCTACATAGGCAGTTATTTTATATAAATGGTTAAAGCCGCTGGCTTGTGGCTTTTAACCATTCAATGCCATTGGTTATAAGGTCTACTAGTTCATCTCTGACTAGTTTTGATGATGAATAAGTATTATTCAATTTATTTAAGAGTAGAGGAAATTGTTTTATATTTCGACTAAATAAGTGAAAAATCTCTAAAACTGAAAAATTAAATTAAAAAAAATAAAACTCTAAAATTCTAAAACTGATTTAAAATGTAATATTGATACACATTTTTATTGACCTACGTTCGGGTGGATGCAGGTCTTTGTCATATTTTCTCATTTGGTTTATGGTTTTTAGCCAAAGAAACGAAAAGCCAAATAAAGCGAATGTACACAAAGTACAGTCACATTGACACTTGACACAATTTTCCACTTTTTGTGTTTTGCTCGATTGCTTTATGATTTCATCCAATTTCCATTGTTCTTTGACTTTGATGAGGTGTTTATGCGGAATGCGGTAACTTTGAAAAGTAATGATAAACCTTTTGTATCGTTTTTATCGTTTCGATAGTGTCAGATTTGGTTTTTTTGTTATCTTAACAGTGTACATAAAACACAATGAACAAGTCAAGGTATTGTTTTATATTCCTAATTAAACTTAATTTTATATGTCTAATATTAATTTATTATTCGCACATATATAGTATTTCTTAAAATTTATTCCTATATCAATAATTGTTTTATCAGTTAATAATATAATATTTTTTTGTATTTAATAATATTTTTGTGCTCATTATCATGCTTTCATTCTTTATTTTTATGCACATATATCCCATATGCTATACTTTTGCTTGATGACAGGTTCAACATCAAAAATACACACAATTTTTGTTTACCTATTCCTTTAAGTATATAAATATTATCTTACAGATTTTCTATGTTGGTTCTGGAGCCTGGTGAAATTTATTTCGAAGATTACTCATGTATAATGAATACACAAGAGTCCAAATCTTTAGGTGAAGTTAGGATTGGCCATCTAAAACTTTGTTCTAAGTCACTTGTCTTTGAACCAATAGAATGGGCTCAGCCCCTTACAAAGCTACATTTTAAAGATTGCACAGAAATTAGTGTTGTGAAACCAATTCAGGAAAGTGATACAAAAAATGTAATTAAAGTCAAAATGAAACAATATTCTGAAATGTTAGAGGAAAACATCATTGCACCATATAAGTTTATATATGAGAATCAAGACTTTTATTTTTTTCTTAATTTTGCTTCGGCCGAAGAATGCTTGAGCCAAATGCAGCAATTACAAAGAGCATCCACATTACATGCTCCCGAACACAATAGCATGGTAGCAACTATTTTACATTCAAGATAAATGAGGATGCTGTTTGACCCTGTTATGATGGAAGATTTCACTGAAGAAATTATATGTGAATTGCAAGCAGAAAAAAATATCCCCACTTGTCAGACATCAAGGAAAGTTAGCTCTAACACCTTCAACTTTATATTTTCAACCCTTCAGTAATATTGAAAGTGTAAGAATATATTAATAACATATTATTATCATTTCATTCTTACAGGCCATTACTGGGGCTCCCTCAAAGATTTGTGGATATTATATCTGTTAACCTCCTATAATTCTACATAGGCAGTTATTTTATATAAATGGTTAAAGCCGCTGGCTTGTGGCTTTTAACCATTCAATGCCATTGGTTATAAGGTCTACTAGTTCATCTCTGACTAGTTTTGATGATGAATAAGTTTTATTCAATTTATTAATGAGAAGTGTAATTTTTTTTCTTCACCAAGCAATCTATTGTGTACCTATAACCTGGGCTTGACATCCTGATTGTCTAATATTTAAAGTTATACTTAGCTCTAGCGGTGTTCCTTTCTATTGTCAGACAGTCTTTTATAGTCATAATATTCTCATTCATAAGCGATACTTGTATACTGTAATACAAAATTGTAATTTTTTATTTCTTTTGTGGCCATAGTGATACTCACTCTTGTTATATGCATAGGAGAAAAATTACAACCCTGGGACGATATACACTTTACCCTGCATAATCGCAAAATATGTTGGTAATTTAAAATCTCAATCAAACCGTGATAAAATTCGTAAAAATATTTTATGCTAAGTCATCACTGCTAATTCAATAAATACAAATTGCATTGCCATCTCTTTCCTTTACTTCCTCAATTGTGCTGGACTATTCAATTAAAAACAGAATTTGTGACTTTGATCCTCTTAAATTTTAATGAATATCTGGCAATTTCTTTATTGAAATAAAGCTGATTTATATGAAATGTAAGTAATAATTTTCCGCAGAGTCCCATATTTAAGCTGAGACTGGATGACATGAGAAAAATGTACAAAAGAAGATTTTTACTAAGGCAAGTTGTATGTATCACATTATTTTATGTTATTTTTTTTGTAGACTTTAAATGATTTTCATTTTTATATTGTTTAATAAGTTATGATTTAAACCGCTAGTCGTAAGTGCCGCATGCAAATAAATTACCAGTTACATAAATTATAATTTACAGTTATTACATGTTGCTCAGATATAACAAAAAATAATAAAACTTTTCCTTTATGGTTTCTTGAACGTCTGCTTCTGTTTGTATAAATAATAATTATCCAGGCTGGTCAATTCACTTTTATATCTGAGATCCCAACAATGCATAATTTGCAACGATGAATTTTTCAGACCATAGACCATCGCTGGATGTGGTCATAACTTGTTGATTGATACCTTGTATAGCACAATCAGATTTTTTCCATCTTTCTACCAAACATATCACATAATGAAATCTCTATACAGGAAACCTCGTTTTCTATTGAAATTGGAATGCAAAGGAAGCAATACTGTTGTGATCAAATGGCTTGGTCCATATAAGCACTAGGGAATGGTTAATATGTTATGAGCTAATGGCTAATTGTAGCAGTTAATAGCTTGGATCAAGTAGCATGAGGATTTCACAATTTAACTCAATAATGCTTGTTTTTGCATTTTGTAACAATGTTCCGTATGTTATTTTCACTCTTACTATCCGTTATTCCGTTATTCGCTATGTTATTACCACAGGTTTATACTACTATTGGGGTGTCCTGTCGCTGACAGATCTGGGGCACCCCGCGCATAACGGCTGATGAGTCCCACACATCCCTCCGGGCCCACCCAGGGTACCGGAGGATGGTCTATAAAAAGATTCCTCCGCGTGAACAAAAAAAAAGTTTATACTACTAAATTAGAGAAAATAACATAAGTGAGTTTGTGCTTAAGATTTTAAGAACATCCAAAAATAGTGGCTTTGTTATTATTAAGTTTTAAACTTGCCTGTATTTTTAGGGTCTTGAAATATACGGTGAAGAAGAAAGCTCTGTTTCTCATATTTACCTCACCTTTCCGAGTGAAAAGAATCGAGATAGAATATATACAATTCTTGAGAACTCGCCCAATGTGAAACTGGAACGAAGACATGTTGAAGAAATGACACTTCAGTGGCAGAATGGAATTGTATCAAATTATGATTATTTGATGTATCTTAACTGGTGCGTATATAATCGTAAGTTATAAGTTGTATACATTTTAAACTGAAACCTTTAATAATGTTATTCAAATATTTAAAAGACACACAATTTTACAGCTTTCACTACACATTCTGGGTTCAAAGCAGACATTAGCTGGCCCCTCTTTCATTTGTAGCCAGCCGATATCAGTTACAAGCGTCTTGCTCGGATACCGCCCTTCACTTTTTTGTATAGTCCTTTTCTTAGTTCTTGTTAAAACATTCTTGTCTCTAAAGAGAGTATATTTCGCCCATTCATTGATCTATTACTACTATTTTTTTTAGTTAGTAACCATCCAAGCCGAGGTTACCCCTCACCGGGGGACCCTTGTGTCGAGCTACTTGTGATAGAGGTTCAGGCTAAGCGGCCTAAGAGCTATGCCACCTTTCAATCCGGTGAAGCAGTCAAGGCCAGCTTCTCTGGCCAATCTTTTAGAGCGAGTGCTTGATCACAATACCAAAGGATGTTAAGTGGAATTGTAATCCTGGTTAATAATTAGCACTTGCTTAGTAAATGCGTACTTATTCTATTATTGAAAATCATGTTATATGATGTGTCTAGTCCAAAATATTATTTTAGCCTTGCAGATCGAAGTAAGAACGATCTTACTCAGTATCCGGTGTTTCCCTGGGTTGTGGCTGATTATACTTCGGAGAAGTTGGACCTAACCAATGCCGACACATATCGTGATTTGTCCAAGCCAATGGGTGCTCTAAATCCGGAACGTTTGGAGAAACTTAAGGAGAGATACAATGAAATGAGTGATCCCAAATTTTTATATGGATCACATTATTCTGCACCAGGACTTGTTCTGTTTTACCTTGTAAGTAGAACTGAAGAATAACAAAGTATATTATACTATATCTATATGCTAGGATGTCACTTGTAATAACATATAAACGATTGGACACATTAGGCAAATTTCAATAGGAAAACTTTTGTTGTTTGTTTAAATAAAATAGACTCTTTAATAGACTTATATGGTCATGTACGGTAGCCACAAATGACCAATTGTAATTGTGTGTATTTCAGGTTCGAAAATATCCACGGTATATGCTGTGTTTACAAAATGGCAAATTCGACCATCCCGATAGAATGTTCAATTCTGTGAGAGACGTGTACAACAACTGCTTGAAGAACATGTCAGATTTTAAGGTAAGAAAAAAAAAAGAAATAATATGAAGATTTTCTTAAATACAGATACTTACCAAATTAACAGTAAAAAATATTTTGTATTTCACTCCTTTGTTATATTTTGGAAAATAATAGCAGAAGAATTTTCTAAAACTGTATGTCATTACTTTACCTCAATAATTCAAAATTAGTTAAAATGAACTTTATCTTTTATAACTTACTGCCGTACCCAGCCCGCTTCGCCGTGCTATATTTTATTTGAACAATAAACTTACATTATTAAATAATTAATTTAACTCTCTCCATATTAATTCTGTTCTCGAGCGGATGAAGATCATTACCTACACCCATGTACATATCAGTAAATACAATATTATTCTTATCATTTAGGGATTTATAATACTTCATTGTAACTTCAATAAGGTTCATAATTACATCAATATACACAATGCATGTGTCAAACAAATTTGGGTTATAAAACAATAGAATATCATCATAGTAAATGAAAGCTGTATTTGACAGTTCAAAAAGAGGAGTGCTCAATCGTCACTAAACTTTACACGTTTACTCGCCAGGTCAATCTGAAGATTCCCTGAAAGTTTCATTGAGATCTGTTCGGAGCCTATACGGATCAAACCCACTATTTCAAATTTTCAACCATTCATTCATAGACAAAATTACTTGGCTTTTTGAGATAGGCAATGGCTCCATCATTACATTATGATTGTTATTTATTTAATAGAAATATTTTTAATATTGATTTCTTACAAAAATCAAATTGTCATCCATACATCCATTACATAACTGTCATTTGCGTTTGTTATTTCAAGTCTGATTCTTTTTTGTTATACCACGTTTTATAGTGACTGATATTTTATTTCAAGTCACACCGGAACGCTGTCGAACGGAATAAATAGTATATATATCCTATGTCCGTCCCCTGACTCTAAGCTACCTCCTCACCAATTTTCATCCATATCGGTAAAGCCGTTCTTGAGTTATAAATAGTGTAACTAACACGACTTTATATATATAGGTAAAATAATAATCAGGTTTCATCCTTATTACCTTTGCAGAATAGGCAGAGACCGCTTTCCCTTTCAAACCGCTTCTCTATCTATCTATCTTTCACATAGTCTAGTGGCTACACTAGACTATGTGAATGATAGATAATATATATATTTTTAAATATACACAAAGAAATTTGAAGTCCCTAACCCTCTAGCTAGGTACTAATAGACCTGTGATTCAGAAGTCGGTTATCTTTCCCCATTTACTGTGCACAAATTTTTCAAAAGGAATCTATTTTAAAATACATATTGATAGGTCTTAGTGTTTATGTTGTGTGTGCGTGTTTGTGTGTTGCGTGTAGTGTGAGTGTGTGCGCATGAGGAAGTCTTATTACTCCTACTAATATTCCCATTTAATGTTATATATATAAACAAATTATATTTTTACTATGAACCATATGTACATTAATAAGGCTTCCGTTTGTTCGTAGTCAAGTTCAAGTAACCGCTTTTTAATTAGTAAGTAGCCTTGCATTTATGAGTCGCCAGTGGATAGATATTATGTTTTTTATTTATCCTGTTATATAAAGAGATGGTTCTCGAACGCTGTTGTTGGCGGGCAGTGGCTGTTGTACATTTGGGAGGCGGACTAATGTTCATAATAACCCGTCTATCACTATAATTAATTCTATTATAGGGCATCATTTTGTAACTATTAATGCTATAACTAATATATATATTAATATAGTTGGCGCCGTATAACTCTAGTGCTGACCGTTAATGCGCTGCAGTTGAAGATATGGAATCACAGGGGTCGCTTTCTAAATCTTATGCCAATTGACTTTTGTTTTCTGTTAATTTTGAGTTCTTTTTATTGACTGTTATAGTTTGATTTTATTTTATTAATTTATTTGTGATTTTTAACAAACAAAAACGTAATTTGTAGAAATGAATAATTGTCGTGCGCGACTGTACACATCCGCCGTACTTTCACTGCCATGTTTCGCTCAGAGTTATTTGTCGCCAACTCTACCATAAATTGACAGGTATTTGCTTATTTATTAAATATAACGTAAATAACGATATGGCAATAATTCATACCAGGGGTTATATAAAATGAAATCTCTATAAGTTATACTAGGAGTAAAATTAATATTACATTTTATTATCTGTAGGAATTAGTTCCAGAATTCTACGATACGGTATCCAAGGGTGATTTCTTGGTGAATAAGTATGAGATAGACTTTGGTGAGCGTTACGATGGGTCTACGGTGCGTGACGTCACGCTGCCGCCGTGGGCGCGCTCGCCGGACGAGTTCGTGTCCGTTCTACGCGAAGCTCTGGAGTCGGATTATGTCTCAAGACATCTGCATTTATGGATTGATCTCATTTTTGGTTATAAGCAAAGGGGTGAAGAGGCTGTGAAAGCTAATAATGGTAAGTATTTATTGAATTTATACTTCTTTACAAGCATTTTGAAAAATGATGACAAAAATAGGTTGAAGCTGAGGTGAAAATTGTGCTTTTTTACTTCTTTGAGTGTTCCAATATAATTGAGGTTAACTATCCGTATGTATTATTTATTGATATAAATTAATATATTATTAATATAATATTTATTTATTTAATTTTTCAAATTAAAACTGATCTTTTTTTGACTGTGCTGACTATCCTTTTCTAGTCCATTTATTATTTTATTATTATTAATTATTTGCATGCAATTAAAAATGATTACTTAATGATGCCAAAGAAGTATAACTTCTAACGTACGGACGTAAATACACGCACCCATTTTTTTTAAGTAGTGGTCACCCTATAGTCGAAATTAGAGTTACTAGAAAAACACAGCATTAAAATCACACAAAAATCGAAGTTTGTAACTTATTCGGTAAAACTGTCAGTCAATATTTATCATACCTACATAACCGTTGCCAAATCACCGTATAATATCCGCCTGTTGTGTATCAAGTGCATGGTAGTGTGGTAATGTTTTTATTATTGATTCAATGCTTTTTGTATGTATCATTTAAAAAAAATTTGGCATTCTGCCCTCCTTCCCTAATATAATTAAAGGCATATAAAGTTTTTACTCCATGTATTAATATCTATTTAAAAAAAAGTATTTTTGTTCTTTCACCGTATCGAATATATCGGGTAGACAGACCAATCTTATTTGAAAGATGGAGTGGGCCCATCGGACACAAATTTTTAGTGACTGATTTTTTATACTTAAAAAACCGGTAAAAGTTGGGTTCCGTAGATATACTAGAGATATCCTAAAATCGTATGCCAAGCCTTCTTTTTTATTGGAATATTGGTGGGTTTAGGGCAAAGTATGACGTGGCAAGTACTCCTTGATTACAACAAGCGCAAATGTGGAAGAATGAAGATAATACGGGCGCGATAACTTCGTAATATAACTACGACACTTTGGAGATAAAAGAGGGCGTCCGCGCGTAGTACTGTTTAAATTTTGACATGTTTGATTGGATTTGAAGTCGGTTTTTGTTTTTACTAGTTTACTTGTTGAATTTTATAACATATAATTTAATAATTTCAGTATTCCATCACGTGTGCTACGAGGGCTCAGTCGATCTCGAATGCGTGTACGACATGAACGATAGGAATGCATTGGAGGTGCAAATAATGGAATTCGGACAAGTGCCAAAGCAACTATTCACCAAACCCCACGTTAGGAAAGTTATGCAAACCATATCAAAACCATTGCGCCAACGAGAGGAGGAATTTAGACCAGCGGCGATAGAGTGTGTCGACACGGTACGGTTGCACAAGGAGGCTGTGAATTGCGTGCTTCGAGAAGGTGATAGAATAATTTCTGTAGGCGGAGACGGTACATTGAAGGTGTACGATTTGGTGCAGGGCAAACAGATGCGGAGTGCTGTGGTGAGCTCGACACCTCTCAGCTGTTGCGTGACGGTCGACACCAATACCGTGGCAGCGGGCTCGTGGGACAATCAAATGTAAGGCCACTTAGCGTATATACAATTAAAATTTTGTTTTGATTTTTAAAGTAAAACTTCTCTACGTACGTCTTGGGGAGTAAGCTGATGAATGGTACTTGCTTCAGCAGTACATAAATTAAAATTGGAACGATACAGAGAAGACTAGCATGGCCCCTGCGCAAGGATGTCACGCAAAATCGTGAAGCATTCCACATTTTTAAGTGGCACTCTTTTAACAAATGCAGAGTAAACGATTTAAGTGTATTGAAAAAGAGCACGGACACAGGTCTGTGGTTGCAATCTAACAATAAAAAAAAAAGCTGATGAATGCGTTACAAAAATTGTGATCGTTCGCGGCGGAAATTTGAGAGGGAGATACCAGATAATGAAGATAAAAAGAGTTTCGTATATTATTGTAGGGGAAAGAGCTCTCATAGCTAGTTACCTTTTGTATATTTAAGACAAAGTGTGAGCCTATTGTCTCATATCCATGAAATAGCAACCGACCGAGCCGCGGTTCGGCCTTCTAAGTAACCGTCCACGCCGAAGTTATCCCTCACCGGAGTCTTCGTCTGGGCCCTTCTTTGATTAACTTAAAACTTATTATTTGATTGACTTAAAACATATATTTTGTTATGGTTTCAGATATTTGTATAACGTTGAATACGGTAGAGTGGTGGAAAGCTTTCGTGCGCACGACGACTCTGTCAGCTGTTTACTATGGCTTAAGAAAGGTAAACGGCTTATTATTATTAAAGGTAGTACAAGACCGGCTAAAATTGGTAGAGCCACTACAGCGGCTTCTGCTATTTCGTTCGAGGAAGTGGCACGGCCTCGCAGAATACTGGCGTTAAGTTGAATAAGGTTCCGGGTTCTCAAGAATAAGACTACCGTTTCCCCTGCCTGTAGTAGAAGGCGACTAAAAGGGGCCTCGGGCTCACTGGGCCACAAGGATGGGGGCCTTTGTCGTCTGCTATGGTGGACCCGGGAAGAAGGCGACATCGGCTGGCCCATGTCTTCTTGCACTGCGAGGACACAGGGGAATAACCTCCCGGGACGTGCTCTCCTTGAGCACAGTGCAGAGGGGCTCCGGTGCGTTCCTCTGGAGATCCCGGAGCCCCTCGTAAACCGGAAAGGGCCACCGGGGAGGTTTTAGTGGGTAAAAACCCCACATAACCGCCGCCTTCCCCCCAGAAGACGGGGTATCTTTTTGAAGATTTCCTTCCCGTAAACAAAACATAAAAAAGGTTTTGACGGTTAAACTCTATACTATATCAAATTGTCAGTGAATTTTGTTCCGTAAAGTCTGCACAAATGCTTCTGACAGTTGTGTTCCCAATGTTTCTTCAAAGAAAACAACAAGAACTTTTGGTTTACCAAATACACTTAATAACAAATACACAACAAGAACTTTTTGGTTTTTGTTGTGTTTGTGTTATTTTTACAAAAAATGTTTTTTAAGACTTACAAACACAAAAACACTATTAATAGTGTTTTTGTCTTGAACGCTATTAATAGTGTTTTTGTCTTGAACACTATTAATAGTGTTTTTGTCTTGAACACTATTAATAGTATTTTTGTCTTGAACACTATTAATAGTATTTTTGTCTTGAACACTATTAATAGTATTTTTGTCTTGAACACTATTAATAGTGTTTTTGTCTTGAAGACTATTAATAGTGTTTTTGTCTTGAACACTATTAATAGTGTTTTTGTCTTGAACGCTATTAATAGTATTTTTGTCTTGAAGACTATTAATAGTGTTTTTGTCTTGAACGCTATTAATAGTATTTTTGTCTTGAACGCTATTAATAGTATTTTTGTCTTGAAAGCTATTAATAGTGTTTTTGTCTTGAAGACTATTAATAGTGTTTTTGTCTTGAACGCTATTAATAGTATTTTTGTCTTGAAGACTATTAATAGTGTTTTTGTCCTATGTCTTAAAAAAAACATTTTCACACAAAAACACTATTAAAATTGTTTTTGTTCTATTTTACTAATAATGTAAGTTTATTTATTAATGTTGGAATTATGTACTGAGATGTTCGTTTACCGTGTATGTTACAATAAGATGGAATTTTAGCTTTTTGTTCAATATGTTTTTATTATTAATTAAATATAAAATTTCAGAACACCTCTTGATATCTGGCGGGTGGGATGGTGTGGTGCGAGTTTGGGGAAACGTGGGCAAGTCGGGACAGGCGCTGCGTGGCTTGAAAGCAGAATTTGATCATGATGGCAAGATCACTACAATCACTCATAGGTGTGTATGTTTGTTACATTGTTACACACAGTTACAGGTCCTATATGATAATAATGCTGGAGTGCGAATCTCTGATTTATCTATTTATATAAAAGAGAATGTGTGTGTGTTTGATCCGTATAGGCTCTGAAACGGCTGGACCGATTTCAATTAAACTTTCAGGGAGTCTTCAAATTGACCTGACGAGTAATCGTGTAAAGTTTGGTGACGATCGGAGCACTTCTCTTTTTGAACTTTCAAACAAGCCACAAACCTCGTACTTTTACTGCCGACATTAACTTGAGCCCGATATGTTTTTGTATACATGATAAGAATGATATTGTATTTACTGATATGTACAGGTAATGAATTTCACCCGCTCGGGAACAATATTTATTATATATCTATTTTCGCTATTTTTCATCTAATTGTTACTAGTCATATATCATTCGACGCGTCTTTTTTTTCTGATTCCAACGATGTAAAAAAGTGAAAATGGCCATAAGTGTCGCTTATTACGTTTTTGCTTTCCACCATCGATATGTATATTACATATATACATGTCATACATATTTTTTAAATATATATATCTTAATTTCTAATATCAATGGCGCTCTGTTCTTATCACAAATAATTCTAGCTGTTATTTATTTATTTCTTAACTTTTCTTATTACCCTACTATGTAATTATTTTACCTCTCCTGTCCTCTCCTCCTATGGCTCATAGCGATAAGGCCGCATTTGATCACTTTAGTTTAAGCTTTAAAGAATTTATCTATGTATCTAAATGAATGAATTAATACATATATATATATATATATGTTGTCTGTTTTTATGTTGTATCGTATTAATTATTTTAATCAGATACCGGCGCTTCGAGTTGGATATCATAGCGGGAACCAGTGATGGCGAGGTGTTTATCTGGGACTTCAAGTCAAAGGAGATGCTGAACAAAGTTCGAATCCACTCTTCGCCGTTATGCAGCGTTTCCTTCGTCCTGTCTGGAGACAGTATCGTCACGGCCAGCGAGGACGGAGATTTGTATGTAACGGACCTTGGCGTTTTCCATTCAGTAAGGATTTTTATAATAAAAAAAAAGAAAATAAGCTCTCACGTAAGGACGTGATCCGTGATCGATTATAAAGGTATAATCGATCACGGTACAACTCAACTGTGTTAAAATTGTTTTTTTTTTTACATTGAAGCATTTTAACACGTATATTTACGAGTAAACACAAAAACCTACTTCTAATCAAGTATTAAACGTTGGGCCGGTACCAACGTTTAATGCAAATATTTTTCTTTATTTTAGTACGTTATTATAATGTTTATAATGTGTTTGTATATTATGTATTATGATGTCAATAAATAAAATGTCTATGGCTAATAATTGAGAAAAAAAAAGATTATTGTTTTTTATCATTCTTTAAATAAAACTAAAATACTTTTTGTATAATAGGTATATCATAGGAACATGTCAGAAGCAGCCACATCGCTCTGTTGGGACGGCTCCAGTACACTGTGGCTTGGAGACGGAGCAGGGAAATTGTTGCAGTGGAACATGGTGACAGTAAAGCAGCTTGATGAACATAAAGCTCACAGCGGTAAGTTAACATTAGGATATTTAGAGTTTAGGGCTGCCTGTCGTAGAAGGCGAATAAAAGGGGCCTCGAGTTCAATGGGCAACAAGGGTGGCTTTTGTCGTCCGACAAGGTGGATCCGGGAAGAAAGCGACATCGGCTGGCCCGTGTCGCCTTGCACTGCGAGGGCACAGGGGGTGAGAGAGTAACCTTCCCCCCCGGGATGTGCTCTCCTTGAGCACAGTGCAGAGGGGCTCCGGTGCGTTCCTGTGGAGATCCCGGAGCCCCTCACCATGCACCGAGGTAGGAGCACCGGGGAGGTATTAGTGGGTAAAACTTCACATAACCGCCGCCTTCCCCAGGTATCTTTTGGAGATTTCCTCCCCGTTAACAAAAATAAAAGGATATTTAGAGTTAATTTAGTTTTAATATTGTTTTATTGGAGAAGGGGGAAAACGAGAACTCATCCTCCGAACTTAAGTGATGCTGCAAACACCTACTAAAAATATTACATTGTGTGTTGCCAACCTATTATAGAGTTAGGTTTATGGTATCTGTATGACCGATTTTTCCTTGGTATATATTTTTTAGTAAATCGTGTTTTTTAAATTTTATATTATTTGATACGAATTACATAATTGTATCAAAGTGTTTTTTTTCTCAAAGATATATATCTAAACTATTAATTTTCTTGATCTAACTTCAAACCACTCATTGTCTTAGTGTTGCCTAGCGCTGCTATGCTATGTAAGCTATCTACTGAACTAAAAATACGCGGATAAAACGACCTTTTCGATTTATCGTCCCCGAAACCTTTTGCATAGTAAATGCTGTTTTCGTAATTGAGATTATTAAAGAACAATTGCGCATTTGTATCTAATAAGATATATCTACAGTTCACGTCGGTATATTAGAATGTTAACAGAATTGTAAAAAAAAATCATTTTGATTCCAGATTCAATCACATGCATCTATCTGGATGTAGACTCGAATACCCTAATCACGGCCAGTAAGGACAAAACGGTGAAGATTTGGCGTATTAAGAGTTCTTGACAGCGTCAAGTCCTTCACACACATTTAGTATTACTATTCATCTGAACACTTTCTTTTTGTTTTTAATATGTATAAGGATATATAATGTACCTATTATGTTGTTCCAAACGACAATAAAGTATTATTTTTTATCGTAACTTTTATTTATTTCGCATTCCTTATAATTTCAAAATTCACACTTCAAAATCACATTTTATGTGCAACACATCATTCTATGACGCTCTGAAAGAACATAATTGTAAAATAAAAAAAATCCCAGGTGTCACGTCTGGGCGCAAGGCGCTCGGACGTGACAACGAATGCTAGAACAATACGCTTCCCGAAGTGGCACTCAAAGTTAGTTTAGCTTTTGAATGTCTCTTAGATTATCCGTGAAATAGCAACCGACCGAGTCGTGGTTCGGCCCTCTCGGGCGCCCTCGGATCGGCATGCTTACGCGTAACATAGTAACCGTCCAAGCCGAGGTTACCCCTCACCGGGGGGACCCTTGTGTCGAGTTACTAGCAATAGAGGTTCAGGCTAAGCGACCTAAGTAAGAGCTATGCCACCTCTCAATCCGGTGAAGCAGTCAAGGCCAGCTTCTCTGGCCAATCTGTGTAGTTCGTCATAAAAAAAAAGTCTAACAATATACATGTATTACAAAATTAAAATGCATTTACAATATGATTTATTATCTATCATAATAATTTACATTATTTCGCTGAGTAGGGTTGTCAATTTTTTTCTATATATAAGCTATTTATCTTAGTTATTCGGTCATTTTATTTCTCCGCGCTCTCAATCGCTTACTATCGCCGCTACCCCTTTCTCTCATGACGCGCTCTCGCTCACACACATTCAAACACGCAGTACATCGATCGTGAATGATCGGTTACTCTCGGCTCAAGCGCAGCGAAACACGACCGTACATTTTTAGTGAAAGCGGGTGGCATTCACTAAAAATGTTGCTATCATATATTTATAATACGTTGTCACGTCAAAATATATTCTTTCGTTAATTCAATAAAAGAACAATTAACAAGATGTTTAGTCACTAAACTGTGTGTATAATTTGTCGCAAAATGTAAGCGCTCATGACAAATACATAATCTGTACATAAACACTAAGACCCGCTGTCAGGAAGGGTGGGAAGAGGTCACGGAATTTCAGTGTTCCACCTTTCGTTTCATTCACATTCATACATACGTAATCACCAGTTAATTGTTCTTTTTAAATAATGTATTTGTTTAGACACTGGCTGTATACAGATACATTTTCATTGGCAATTATAATAAATTACAAGTCGATTTTTACAAATTAAATTAGATAATTGAACATGAAAAAATAATACATAAAAGAAATAATATAAATGCTATTAATTTGTCAATTCCTTCACGCCATAAATTTATTTTGTAATAGCATATATTTTAATTTTCTTTTGTATATATCGGCGCAAAGACGGTATTCAAACCGCAAACAATAAATATCGCTAAGTAGGGTACAAAAATAATATAAGTGACGTCTTAGTATAGAGTAATCAATAATTGACTTTGCCTCTAACTTCACTTATGTTTCTGTCCATAACCCGATACGCCATTATCTATGTCGGATTGGAAAGAGTGAATTCATGCTTGTGAGAACATAACTTGTGATACTTATTCGTGAAATACCAACGGACCGAGCCGTGGTTCGGCCCTCGAATCTGCAAGCTTACGCGTAACATAGTAACCGTCGAAGCTAAGGCCCTTGTGTCGAGTTACTAGCAAATGCCACCTCTCAATCCTGCGAAGCAGTAAGTCAGCTTCTCTGGCTAATCTGTGTAGTTCCGTATAAGAATAACTTGTGATAGTTGTGTTTGAGCAGTTTAGTGTGTGTCGTCCGGAATGACAAGAAAACAACGAAGTCTACTGGAATTGCTTCTTGGAGCCGTAATGCTGAATTACAACCGAACCACGCGTAAGTTATTTATCATTATCACTCTTTGTATTTCGTTATTTTGTTGAATATCTTATGGCTTGGTAACAAGACCTTTAAGCCAAGTCTTTTTTAAAACAAACTTATTTCTTACGTCTAAGATGATAATGTAAGGTAGATGATCCCCCCCATGAGTCCCCGCGCCATTTTTTTTTCTTAAATAAAAAATCTGTATTTCGTTATGTTCACCTACCGCAGGGGTTCCCAATCTTTTTATTAATTTATTATTTACAAAACGTAGTAATAATTTACATTTTTAATTAAGTTTTAAGAAAAAAAACAGTCTGTGTCGAATAGTGGCGAGTACATACGAATCGCGCCATGGCGCCCGCGGGCACGCGGTTGGAAACCTCTGACTTAGCGTATGCTAACGTTACCCTTTTTTTTTTGTTGACGGGGAGGAAATCTTCAGAAAGATACCCCGCCTTCTGGGGGGAAGGCGGGGTATGACGAGGGGCTCCGGGATCTCCAGTGGAACGCACCGGAGCCCCTCTGCACTGTGCTCAAGGAGAGCACGTCCCGGGGGGGGAGGTTACTCCCTCCCCCCCTGTGCCCTCGCAGCGCAAGGCGACACGGGCCAGCCGATGTCGCCTTCTTCCCGGGTCCACTTTGGTGGACGACTCAGGCCCCCACCCTTGTCGCCCAGTGAACCCGAGGCCCCTTTTAGTCGCCTTCTACGACAGGCAGGGGATACCGTAGTCTTATTCTTGAGAGCCCAGAACTACAGGGCAGATGCTAACGTTACCTAGCTGTACTTGTAACTCTCTCTGCAAGAGCAATAGGAGAAAATATGAAATGAAAGAATGAAGGCGAAAGAGCAATGTAAGGAGTTTTATTTAACCGACTTCAATAAATTAGGTTATTGATTATGTACATATTGTAATTTATTGTTTAGTAATCATCCCACCAATTCGTCTAAAATTATAAATGTGAAAGTCAGGATGGATGGATGTTTGTAACGCCAGAACTGCTGAACGGATCTGGATGAAATTTGGCACAGAGATAGATTAGTCTGGAATAGCACAAAATAAACTTTTATTTACCCGACTTCAAAAAGGAGGTTATTGGTTTATTTATCATTTGTGTGATTTGTCCATTATTTTGTAGTTTTTAAATTTCTGATGGACGCCAAAATAGAGTGCTTGATATACGTAGCACTTAATCAGAGCAGGCTGCGGGTAGAGGGTTATATACATTTGCAGGATGTCATAAGAACCGTTGGTAACGTCGACCCCAAAAATATATGGACAAATGGAAATTATGCCTTCATCAATTTGTAAATATATACGCATAATAGCTATTTACTACGAGTACGGAGTAAAAAGCAAAACTAAACTTTTTCGTTAAACCTTACGCGGACAAAGTCGCGGTAGTAATCTATAGAATCGGAAAATAATAGTAAATATTTTGGGTAATGTGGCATCAGAGCGGAATGCCACTCCCATAATTACTTTTGCACGTGATCTTGACCTTCTAATATGTCACCAGTAAATAAAAATATCATAGAAATTATGAGGAATACGGAAATTGTATTTTATACATTTGTTATATTAGAAATATACAATTTGGAAACATGTCTAAGCAAAAAGTTGATCAAAAAGTATGTTGACATATGTCTTCTATAAAATTTTCTCATTCCAAATACAATATGAATAATTTTATCATCTAAAATACTTTTTGGTGGCTGGCGAATGCAAGTCGCCACAATATTATTCAGATTAGGAAAAATATATTTATTAAGGACAACTAAAATATACTTTATAAATACGCTTGAATTATGCAATTAAACATATAACGTGAAACTATGATAACATCGAACAGCAGGTAAGTGGCACATTAACTGTGTCACTGCTGGTAATAAGTAATCACTTATTAAATAGACAAAGTTTAAAAAATTAGCACAGCCCTGTATTCCTAATTCCACTTTAATTCAGAGATGGGATTGGGAATATTGAAATCACACAAAATTAACAGCTCGGAACTGAAATAGTAAATCTGTTTTTGCCTAATTATTGTCATAAGTTTATTTGACAATTGCTAAGCAACCGTACAGTTTCTGTAATCTGCTAGTTTAGTTGTGTTGCTATAGTTTTTACCACTATTGCTCCATTATATGTGCAAAAAATAATTCTTAATCATCATCTAAAGATAAAATTAAAATTTTAAAAATTCTTATTTCATTGAATCCCAATTTGTCGGTTGTCATAGTGAAAATTCAGTGACAATAGCAGGGTTGGGGCGCAGGAAGGAAGGAGGGTGCGGGGTGGCACGACAGACAGGGGCCGCGGTCCCCCGGTGTCAGGGCCCACACATGTACATATACTCGGGACACAGCGCACAGTGTAACAATGCCTTTTGTTTCGCGAAAAAGGCTTTAAAAGATTTTTAAATCTTCAAACATAAAATCGGCGTCTTATAAATAGACATAAAAATTTACATTACGGTTATAAACGTAACATAATTTAAAATAAAAGTTGGACAATCGGTAGAAATGTGAAAAAATACGTCCTTGTGTTTCCAAATTATCGTAGGAATATTACGAAATATAATTAAACAGAATCTAACCAATTAAAATGAATCATCGAAATTGGTTGGCGTGATATTGAGTTTTCGTTCATTTGTGGAGCATATAATTTAAAATTTAAGTCTTATATGGTTTTCTCATGGATATCATGGTTAGATTTAGAATTGAAATGGGAATACACGGGTAGTACCAGATTTCAAATAAAAAAAGAATCATCAAAATTGCTTCACTCAATCGAAAGTAACAAACATAAACGCATTGAAAACCTTCTCCTTTTTTGAAGTCGGTTAAACAGACTGGGATTGAAACACTGAATATCGTACACTTCGTTATTAGGCTATTATTATTTACTACCCATATGCATGTACATACGTAAGTGTCTTCAATGGCATTTGCGCCCTCGGATCGGAGTGCTTACGCGTAACATAGTAACCGTCCAAGCCGAGCTTACCCCTCACCGGGGGGACCCTTGTGTCGAGTTACTAGCGATAGAGGTTCAGGCTAAGCGACCTAAGAGCTATGCCACCTCTCAATCCGGTGAAGCAGTCAAGGCCAGCTTCTCTGGCCAATCTGTGTAGTTCGTCATAAAAAAAATCAATGGCATTTTCTTCACTTAGTTATATTTTTTAAAGCTGTGTGTTGAAATTAAATTGCCAATAAGTTGCCAGCAGATTACTCTGTGGTAGCGTATTGCAAAATAACACAAGCACTTGTGTAGACTTATTTTCGCGTTAACACACCCTCTTTTATCATCTACATCCATGTACTTACGCACACACGTTCATGGGTGACGCGTACCCTCTCCATATACCTTTCCAGTGTATCACGGATCTGGTCGACCTACGTTCTCTTAGGGCACCCTCTATCGACACTTACATATTTAAGAATAACGATTACATACGAAACAATCTATCTTTAATTCACGTTTTCTCTTGTTGTCTTCTTTCAATCCGGCAAATAATACAATTTTTGATTTACGTTAGCGCATCTTTGTCATTACTGCATCTAATTTATGTAGTGGGTTTTTCCATTTTTGGATTTTTACGTACAAAATATTCACTAACTAAAACTATTGTATGGTGATGAATTCATGAGGTATGAGTGTCGTGTAATGAACTTAAAAGCTCGGCGAATTTCTATCTCTTACTAGCGGCTAGGATTAAAAGTAAGTAACAATATATATATATATATAGTATATATATATATATATATATATATATCTATATATATATATATATATATATCTATATATATATATCTATATATATATATATCTATATATATATATATATATATATATATATATATATATATATATATATATACAAATTCAACGTAGCTGTTCGTTTTCGTCCATTAATTACTTCTATAGGGGGCAATCCCGCTCGCTCCGTCTTTAACAAGTTCTTCTTTTTACCCTCTTTTCACCTTCACCCTTTCTTAATTTCTAACCATACCCAAGCATGCTAAGCCTTTAGAGACCTTAGTTTGATTGTTTGTATAGCAAAAGATTGGAATACTTTGCCCGCGTCTGTCTTTCTCTCCGATTACAATGTGGGTATTTTCAAGAGAAAAGTGAATAGGCATTTACTAAGCTAGTTCACCTTACCACATAACATCAGGTGGGATTGTGGTCACTTGAAATAATAAAAAAACGTTATGTTTTGCAGACCGTACTAATACCTGCAAACCATGAGGTGAATGGCGTCTTAAAATAACTGAAACTTGTTATGACGTGAAACAACTTGCCTTACCAAGAATATTTTGATTGTTAGGTAGAAATAAGCAATGGAGGTAGTAGAATAAAAAATCCATGGGTCGAACCTGCGGGCATTACAAATAGAAGATAACAAAAGAGTTGATGTAATATTATTCGAAACTGACTGGTTACTGCAACTGCCGGTATTTCCCCACCGGGAAGTCTGACTTTCGAGTGGGTGAAACGATTTTGATGATTCTTTTGATTTTAAGGCTTCTACTGTGGCCTTCCACCAATTCTATTTCGAATTTTTTAAGATAATTTGGATAAAACAAAGAAGGCGACCGCGTGTAATAGCGTTTGACTCGATTTGTACTCGGTTTTTGTTTTACTCATAATTATAACTGTTCTTCTTACAAAAAATAGTTGATTATGAATTTTACGATTGTATTATATAATGTTTATTAACGAATATATTATATTCGGTTCGAATTCATCGAATTTGCGAACGCGGGAGAGCACGCGTGACCTATTCGTGTGGCTCCACACGCACCTTTTCGACTCCTTACAAGTTCTTTGCCAAGGTTTTATTCCTCAACTCTCCCCTAAGGGACTGTACGATACAGTCTCGCTCGATGGCGCCAGGCGACTCTTGTGCTACTTCTAGAAACTAATAAGCGTGGCAGCTTCGCTTTCTCCGTCGATCCCGATTGCTTTAAAAGGATTGAAAAGGTCTAACTATATAGGTCTTCTACACAAGGATGTTTGGAAATAGACTCAGTGTATAAGTAGAGGTTTTATTTACACTATACAATACCATAAAATGTCAGCTAATTCATTTTACAGATTTCAAGAAAAAAAAATACATTATCATAAGTCTACTATCACTTAATTTAAATATTGTTTAGTGTTAAAAACTAATACTATTATAATATTGTCTTAAAAAATATTAATTCACAGGTTATAATAAAAATGTATGGAATTTTCCAATTAATATAATCAAAAAATTATTAACATCATTAATTCATTGTTATTCATTAAAACACAACAAAAAAAACACTACACAATAACAGACTCTACCATGGTTTTTTTAATTAGTTCACCAAAGTTTTCGGTAGCTTCCGTTGCTTCACTCTCTGGTGCAGTTTCCGCTGGAGTCGGCTGCGCATTGACACTATCCTGTGTAGTGTGATCACACTGGTCTAGGTTTATTAATGTGTTATGACTAAACCAATTTTCAACATTCTCTACTGTTTGCAATTTATTGCTATTTTGATATGGTGTCATTAATGTTGTATAGTGAGACCCATTTTTATTATCCGCATCCACACATTCTGTGTTATTTTTATACATTTCATAATGATTCTGCGCCATCACATGATATGGTACAGAATTATGGCTAGTTGGGTTTGTGTTTAGTTTGTGCATGTAATCAGGCATGTACAGATGGCCGTAATTATTGTACATGGACATTTGAGAGCTATGAGCAAACTCTTCGAAACTAGATGCAGAGAAACTGGACAGGCTTTTAAAATGGTGACCTTCAGTACGCTGTTCGTATACATAGTTGAGGTCACATGGAAAATTTTGTATGTTTGACATTGTATTAAATCCCATTGTATTTGCTGTTGAGTAAGGAGGACCTTTACCTTGGATCATGCTTGATGTGTAAGGTGTATGGTGATGGTTGTTTTTCTCTTCAAATTGCCCCACCAGATTATCATTCATGCAGACATGGCCTGTTGTAGTATTACTATAACCATATGTACCATCTTCCTTTATATTTGTGTTGATATCACAATGAACATTATTAAAACTACCAGAATTGACACATGACTCCACTTCTACTCTCGGAGTTAGGTTTACGTCACGCAGTAATCCATCTTCATGACTTAGACAACGTTCCCTTTCAAAAGATGTGTTAGGACAACTAGAATTGTTTGTGTTGTATGCTTCTGCCCATTGTCTTTTTACTGCATCTTGATTATCCTCATTTTTCTTCTCAAGGCCTAATCTCATAAGTGTATTGATAAAATGAGTTCTTACTCTAATGGGGTTGAATTCAATTCTGCCAGTGGGGTTACAGCAGCCCTCTCTTGTGCATCCACAGGGGAAATTCAGTCTGTCAACTTGACATTTAATACCAGCCAAACTACAAGAGCAGTTTTCTGGGTTGCATGTTCCTTTACAGGCACAGCCACAGAACTCACGAGAACTTCTTATGTCTCTGCAGTCATCTTTCTCAAAGCCTTCAATTTTTCTAACACCAGCAGCACGTAGGAGTGCTCTTCTTTGACGAGTAGGGACAGGTTGCAAGAAATAGTAACTATCAAGATCCAATTCAGATTCAGAAATGTCACTTGTCTCTTCTTCAGTGTCACTCTCTTCACTTGAGGACAGAGGGACTCCTTGCAGATTATGACGTTCATTTTTTATTTGTTGTAAAATTTGCCTATGCAACCTTCTTTGTTCTAAAGCATGTTCAGATAATGTAAATTTCTGAATATGTGTGTGTTCCCACTCCATACCTAAGGTGGAACCGCCTTGTGATGGAACACAAGAGAAACCTTGAGCTCTTGGGAAATAAAAAACTGTTACATTATCAAAATGTATGCTCAGTTTTGCTCTTTTTGCTTGTGGGTCATCATTATTACAATCCTCAATTTTTCTTTTGAGACTACTTTTGTATGGTTTCTCATTACTAAAGTTATAGCTACTTGAATTATCATCAAAATCGCAATTTCCGACATCAGAATTGGGCTGATTGGAACTGTTCAAACCACTAGCACATGGCAGTACTAAGTCAAAGTTGGGCGGTTCAGCATTGTCATTTGCTTCTAAGCCGAGACCACAGTCACTACCATCTGATCTATCTTGTCCTTCTTCTTCTCCATCATTAGGCCCGCTGTCTGGAGGCAAGCTACCAAGAGCAGAATCTTCACTGTCAGCTGAGGCGGTATCAGTTTTAATATCATCTATATCACTTAATGTATCATTGTCATCTATTTTTACAGCATAATCTATTTTATTATCACTGCTCTCATAAAACTGAGAGTTGCTATTGATATTACAATGCTCATCATTGGAATGAATGTCCTCACTGTTGGCATCACTTTCACCACTCTTATCATCTTTTATAATGGGAAAATATTCTTCTCTGCTTCCTTCCTCCATCGCTGCGAGATCTTTACTGATGTCTTGATTAGGTAGATTAGGGATGCTGTCCATTGACCTGAAATATAATTTATGTATAGTAACTAAATAATAAATATAAAAGTACAGAAAAAAATCTACTTAAATTATAGCCATAGAATTATTTTAACGATTATTATTATGATCATGTATTAGAAAAATATTTTTATTATAAGTTCGGCTACATAAGATAACGTTAAGAGTGAATAGAGTGCAACACACCTGCAAGCGAGTTGCCCGAACGAAGCAGCATTATAAATCAAACAAAATGATAATTCAAAACCGGTACCTGTTTCAAAAGTGTGTGGCCTCGACAAACTTCACCGGCGCATACGTGCGCGCCATCGAATTCTCCAATCCATGATGATTATTCTAAAACCTCAGCGCTTGCTGACAATCACGGTATACGATGCATTATTCGCGTCAGCACCGAACATTAAACCAAATATACATATTTTCCCAGTCCGAGATCACGTCACAATCATTAACTGAATATCACTTTAACGCGATAGAGATAAGGTCTTTTTTTATCACAACACGACGAGCTGTTGTATTCTCCAGCCTATTTATTTATTTTGACTTATTTTGATATCAACGTTTAACTCTATTCGGATGCTTTGTTATCGTTTAGCAAGTAATCACTTTTTCCACTGTAAGTTTTTATGACAATTCTTTGAAATTATTATTAGAAGTATAAATAACCGTTTACAGCTTGCACAAAAAACTCCACATTATTAACAACAGTGCCCTAGCGGTTCCCACTTCGCGTCAACCTCGCGTAATTGTGTTGGACGACTCTCGGACGACGCAGGCAAGGAATATCCGACCTGGTTTGATTGTCTTTAAAATGTGAGACAAAAAGCGGAACGACGATCCAACTGAATTTGGTAGCATAAAGCCTGCGATGTTCGACGTGACGTTACCTTACTCCGCACGCCTCACCCCGGCCTTGCGACCCTCCGCGCCCCGTTACCGTTGGGCTCGCGCAAGCGCGATCCGTTTTCGGCGGTAGCCGTTATGCCATATTTTATAAAAATTTCCTATAAACAAGTAAATATAATTTAATGTAAATGACAAAATATTATTTATTGATAAAAAATGCATTCCTTCAAGCCAACACGCGTGAATAAAGTCTGCAGTCATTTTTTGCATTACAATACGCTTTTTAAACGTGATAGAGGGTGAACATGTAGTAATAATACATTATTAACAATATTTTTTTCCAACCAACAATAAGAAAATATGAAACTGAGTGTGATCAGTCTTGAAAATCTTGTGGAAAACCCAACTATTAGATTATAAGCAGGACGCCTGGTCGCTGTCCTAGTACCGCTTGATTATTATTATTATATATTATGTAATAATAATATAACTTTCCAGAGATTCTAATAGAGTAGCATACATATTCATCATTGAATTTTAAAACCATTTCCTAAGCTTTAATACGTAAGTTAAGCCATATTTTAAATACTTGTGTGCAAGGAAATCTCCCGCAAACCTTTGTATTGCTGTTTCCGTTTACACTAATGTAAAATATAATTAAAGTCACCTCTCAAATTTATCGCTACTCAACGTTCGCAACTCATGTTTCATTATGTTTCTGTCGGTTGTCCCAAATCAGAATAAAATACTGTAACAGCTATTGTCCAATTTGATGGTTAAAGAATATAATGAGTTTGTTAAATAGTAGTTGTGTTCAATTTAAATAAAGACTATCAACGACGCTTATTAATTTTATTTTCAATTGATAATAATTTTTAAAAGCCATCATTACTTTTTTAGATTTTTTCATTTAATTTTCTGAGTATAATATTCAAAAAATGAAGTTGCTAGTTGTCAAGTTTAAGAGTGAAAGCTCATGGATATTTTGTTTATTATTACCCTTATTGTCGGGAAAAAATATAATGGCAATGTGTCATAACTTCACAAAACAACTATACGGGCCTTGTTCGACGTCAACCAAATTATTATTATATGATGAAATAAAGGAAATTTATTATTAGTTTGCAATCGCGACAATGTTAAACAATTGCAAATTGTAGTTGCAGTCGTTTTAATTTACATTTTAATAAACAGCCATTTAAAAAAAAGTGTTTTGTCCATTTAGAATTTAACGGTGAAATACGAAAATATTCACTGGAAAAAACTTTTATTATATAATGTATTTAAAAACACAAATATATTTAGATGTATAATGAAAACGAGCTTTTCGCCAAAATAAATTTAAAGTTATATATAAGAACAAACTAATGGTTTAGTCTGTTCACTTTACAATATGCGAACGTTCTTCAAATAAATTGGCACTCTACAGTGCGCCAGTCGACATAATATAGGGCGTGCTGGCGAGCTATACATACCAACCAGCATTTATACGATAATCAATAGATATTTTCAGAAGGCTTTCAGGGAGGGTGAAAGCGACGCTTGGATAGAGCTTTCTCGCTCTCTCATTTAGCTTACATAGAACACTCAAAGGAATGAGATACGTCTAAATATTTTTTTTTCACATTTTTATAGGCATAAGCTTTTCAAGTGATTTTTCGTACGTAACAGGTATTCAATTTCAACGATGATATTTAAAGTCAAGTTTAGCTGAGAGAGACGATTGTCTTGTAGAAGAAAAGGGGAAAACGAAATTGCGGCTTTTGTTAAATGATCAATATCGCTTCTGTATATGAATATCGCCATAACACCAGAGGCCCCAAGTGTGTTATTACCGCTGAATTTTCACTACGACATCCGACCATCCGCAATTCAATTGCCGCTATAAATTTTCTTTTTCACATCGATCGATTATAATGGCATATTTATAAGATGTTATTGTGTATGAGATTACCGATTTATACACAATTGAAATGTCATTAGCGATTTCAATGGCGTACCATCGGAAAAGTGCAAATGATATTGCAGATTATTATTATATATTAATATTTATTACTAAACTAGTAAAATCGAAAGCTATGCCGTCGCTTAATGTTCATTTTGACACAATTGTAATGTCAGCCATTGATAAAGAAGAAAATTCCTTTCTTGAAGTTCAATAAGATGTATTGCTTCGGAAAAATCACTAGTAATTAATTATAATTTATATAAATGTTTAATCTTCTTTTCTTGATTGTACTACAATTTACCGTCTATACAGTGTAGAATGTATATTGTATGCTACGAAGGTACTATAGGTATATTGTAGAAACCAAGCGTCGGTCGTATCGTGCCGTACCTAGGTACAGGGTATTTAGGGCTCTATGTGTTATTGCTATTCGTTGTCATGGTAACGCGGTTTAAAAAAGCACCTCGTGCTATTACGATAACTGAAGGCGAATTAGTATGAATAAAATATGTTGTGGGGACGTGTGTCTACTTGGTTGCTAGGTGGTTATGTAGGCATTAGAGGACTGGGGGATGTAGCGGGTGTAGGGGTCGAAACGGGCTGTGGGTGGTAGACGGGGGAAGATTAAATTTCGTGCTACACCGTAGCGGTGCCTCAAGCTTATATTCATCACTGTTAGGGATGCAATTGCTTCTCGCTAAAGTTCTTTAAATTACTCATCGTACTTACGTACCTACGTCGTGTAGGATAACTATTTTTTGTTACTATAATTAATGTTACAGTGTGTTACATACACATCAGGGTAAACAGCAATAATAACTACAAACATAGTTTCTTTTTAAAATGTTTTACCTTGGTTTTATAACCAAAGAGTTTTTTATCATTATATCAAAACAGGGCTTGGGTACATTTAAATAAACATCGTAATGCTAGATCTGTTCCCGCCCAATAGATATAATTACATTTTATTCTATTAGCTACTCGTTAACAAAATATGAAAATATTTATCTTCATTTCAACAATAATGGCAATTGTTGGAAAATTCAAAATCCACGATGGCTGTAACGAAAAGTTGCCAGTATTGCAAGTATACTTTCATCATAATTGCATCTAGCATACGAACAATGATGAATGACATCCAAATACAATAGCTAATAATAGTAACACTAAGCTCCCACGATTTTCTTATTCCAACTGTAGTAGATAAAGATCAACAATCGCTATCGTTTTTCAACCAACTTTGAAAAAGGAGGGGGGTTCTCATTTCTCTCTCTTCTCGTATTTGATACCTTATAACTTTGGATTCGTTGAAGCGATTTTGATGATTCATTTTTATTGAAAAGGTTGTACTTTAGGTTTAGTTAGATGAGAGTTTGGTAAGGTTCGGATTAATTCTATTTCGTAATATTTCTACAATAAGTCGGAAATACAAAGAAGGCATACTGTTGGAGGGCGTTCTTTCTCTTATGTTTGGATCTAGACTCTGAGGTTGAGGAGAACACTCTCATATTATATTTATATGTATATATATATATATTTTGTACACATTTCACTATGATAACATTTTTAACATATATCTCGAGATGTTCTCCTGTTGCTGTCAATATTATTCTAATATTCGAAACTTTCGAATTCTTATGTGACAAGTGTTGCCTGCCATTACTAACATATTCTACTTCCAACACATACGCGCGTAATAGCGTTTAACATTTGTAAATTCACATTGTCAGCAATGGGAGTGTAGGTTCGTTCTATACGAGACTGATTAGAGAGTCTTTCAAATCGCAACGAGCCTTCATTCGAAATTTGTGAGGTCTTGGAGGACCCAATGGGAGACGGAGTGTAGGGCACTAGCACATTGTGCTTGATCGTGACGTCCCTACAGAGTCGTGCTATTTATGGTTGCCTCTATCCGATATTTTTTAATTACCCTAAGGTTTTGAACACAGTCGAAATAATCTATACAAATAATTAAAATTAGAGTAATTGCTTGCAATACTAAAATAACCGCTTTTTACTACATGCATACCTAAATATACGGTACATATACCAAAATAACATGTTTTACAATTATTGTCTGTTTGTCCCGACTGATCTTTGGAACGGATGGACCGATTTTGACAGGACTTTCATTGGCAGATAAGAGATGCAATAAGGAGTAACTTAGCTACTTTTATTTTTGAAAACAAACATAGTTCTTAATCGTGGGTCGCCGCGGGGCGCAGCTAGCATAAGATACGAGAGGTGCTATAATTATACGTTTCGTCTGACGAAAAGTTGGCTGATGGCCTTACTTCTTGAAAATGTCGACAAAACTGATGTTTGTGTGTGTGTGGTATTTGATATCTGCTGAGCTGTATGCAAGCTTGTTTATGCCTTCCAAAAAAAGAGATGAGGTTTTCAAACATTAGCATTTATCACGTCTTATACACAACTTTATCATAAAGTATGAAACTTACGACATATATTTTGTGATTTCAATAATATTTTCATTACCTACCTATTTTAAAAATAGACGCCTATGTATTTAGTGTAGAAGTCTTAATTGGTCTAATGTTTCTTTCTTTTGTATTGTGTGTAATACGGTCGTTGTAATGGGTGTGGTCGACGATGCAGTATAATTGCGTTTTGCGCCATCTTTTGTCACGTTACAAAAATATAAGAAATCTAGCACCAAACGTGCTTAGAAATGGATAGCAGACGTACAGATAATAAATATTATTCTTGTGTTTTTATAATTTGAACAATATAAAAACAACTTTCATTTGAAGTGTTTTCTTATTGATTAATTTAAATTATACAAAAGTTCTAAACATAAATTTATTTCACCTAAAAATTTTTTTGGTGAGATTTTGGTGAGA
This sequence comes from Meandrusa payeni, assembly GCA_029286785.1. Classification (NCBI taxonomy): domain Eukaryota; kingdom Metazoa; phylum Arthropoda; class Insecta; order Lepidoptera; family Papilionidae; genus Meandrusa; species Meandrusa payeni. The sequence continues at coordinate 4,421,809 of JAGSMX010000012.1, read as the reverse complement.
AACTTTATATTATATAACAACTTTATACATGTTTTTAGTAATTGGAATCGCCCGACTATTTTCAAATCAATAGAGTGATCAATAGTTGAAAAAGTTTCAGGCACTAAATCTATTGGGAACTTTGCGAAAAATGAAAAATGAAAATTTGGGAAAAATGCGGGGTCACGTGTCAAGTAAAAAGAAGCGACATTTTTCAGCCGACTTTAAAAAATCCGGAGACTCTTACTCGTAATTCGTCTGTACGTTATTTATTTGAAAGCTGGTGCTATTTGGACTAATTTGGACAATGGCATCGATGAGAAAACCGTATTAGTGTTCGTTATAATGTGCATCAATTATGTGCGCCCCAAATAGATGAAATACTCAATATCACGCCAACCGATTTTTTTTTTGGAGAGGATGTTCAGGAGAGTAGTTTGATGAGAGTTAGGTTAGGTTACATTTCAATTTTTAGCTCTGTAGTTCTGGGCTCTCAAGAATAAGACGGTATCCCCTGCCTGTCGTAGAAGGCGACTAAAAGGGGCCTCGGGTTCACATGGCGACAAGGGTGGGGGCCTGTCGTCCGCTAAGGTGGACCCGGGAAGAAGGCGACATCGGCTGGCCCGTGTAGCCTTGCACTGCGAGGGCACAAGGGGGGAGGGTGTAAACTCCCCCCCGGGACGTGCTCTCCTTGAGCACAGTGCAGAGGGGCTCCGGTGCATTCCACTGGAGATTCCGGAGCCCCTCGTCATGCACCGAGGAAAGGGCCACCGGAGAGGTTTTAGTGGGTATTAACCCCATTTTAGGTTACATTTCAATTTTCAGTGTTGTAGTTCTGGGCTCGGAGAATAAGACTACGGTATCCCCTGCATGACGTAGAAGGCGACAAAAAGGGCCCTCGGGTTCATTGTCGACTAGGGTAATGTAGTTGTAGAGGTCAATAACATGCTATTTTAAAATTTGTATTAATTTCACATTGTATATAATTGTTATATATTACTCACATAAGTTTTTTGACCTTACTTACCACTGTATAGATATATATTGTAATTTGCAATTTGTAATCCTGCCTATTTATATGAACCACATTTCTTATGGTGGATGATCGTTGCGTAAGCTTTTACAACTTCCCTGGATTGAGAGGTGGCCGAGCTTAGCCATTTAGAAATTTGGGGAGTATTGCTTGGGCCGTTACACCAGTATCGCGAACCCTCGTGTCTCATTATCAGAGTGGAGGGAGGAACGGTGAAATGTTCTACTGGGATTACGAGCATTTTTACACGTACTAACATTAATGCCACTTCGGAAAGCGGTGGCGTAGCAAAAAGTGCAGAAGATACTATAGAAACAATTCTATTACTTATATTTAGGGACAGGGAGGTCTACACTTCGAACCTCTTCATCCGATCCGAAAGTGTAAAGGAGGGAGATAATAATAAAATCAACAAGTACATACATACACTATACGTTTATTTTAAACTCCACAATAATGGTTATTTTAAAATTACCCTAGAAATAATCACAATTTACTTTGGCTTAAAAAACATTTTACTCTAGTATACATATTAGGTAATATAATTTTACACATTCTATGTATTTATATAAAAGACTAAAATGGGCTTCAGAATAGCGGAGCTTTTGTCTTCTATATATAATTACACATGTAATTATTACAATCTACAATTTTAGATTTACAGTTCAGTTAACATTGCTAATTAATAAGTTATAAAAGTATAAAGATATATTGTGTAGGAAACAGAAAATAAATCTGATTTCTTGATAAATATAATCTATATTGATGTTAAAAGAATAAAAAATGTTGAGCAAAAGTTGTTCAAAAGTGTTTGAAAGTATTCCATGTGGTACCAAATACCATGTATTAGGAATTATTTTAAATTATATTTTTTCTTCTTTTTGTTAACGGTTAGATAATGGAATGCAACAAAGTGCCAATACTTTGCTGGATTCTGTTCCAATGGCATTACCTTTAGTAGCTGCATTTATACAAATTTTTATCTTTAAGCGACTGAGACGCATATATATATGTATATAAATATATATATATTGTAGATCTACATTTAACTGAATAACCGTTGATGCCACTTTATTTTCTTTATGACAATCGACTACAATTCAATTGTGATTCTGTCAAAAACCATACATAATTATTTAATATAGATTACATGAAATATAACTGCAAATTTGAAAGATGTCGTTATATACGACATTATAAACATTAATATTAAAGTGTTAGTGGTAGGTTGTCGGAAAACTTTAGTGGCAAATCTGAACTAGCACATAGGGAAAATTAGTAAAAATCGAATTACTAAGATGTCATTGAACGTTCATTATGATACATAATATATTGTATTAGCAAACATGGCGCCCAGGTAAATTAATCGCGCAGATCAATGACATATTGACGTCTAGCCGAGCAATTTGTATTCCATGCTTATTATCTTGTGCTATGCATATGATTGGAGGTTGTTTCAATTTATTTTATAATTTTATTAAACAATTTTATTCTTATACATGAAAAGTTATATCGAATCTAACACTAGAATTAAAACGCGTCGCTGTATATAATGCCGAATGATCTCGTCTATGTCAGTCACAAGCCGTATTATATAATCATCATTAGAGAGATGCACTTACATTTCATTAGCGATAAAATTTAAAGGTGGTTTCGTTTATTCGGCTGAGATATCGTCAATATATATATATATATATATATATATATATATATATATATATATATATATATATATATATATATATATATATATATATATATATATATATATATATATATATATATATATATATATATATATATATATATATATATATATATATATATATATATATATATATATATATATATATATATATATATATATATATATATATATATATATATATATATATATATATATATATATATATATATATATATATATATATATATATATATATATATATATATATATATATATATATATATATATATATATATATATATATATATATATATATATATATATATATATATATATATATATATATATATATATATATATATATATATATATATATATATATATATATATATATATATATATATATATATATATATATATATATATATATATATATATATATATATATATATATATATATATATATATATATATATATATATATATATATATATATATATATATATATATATATATATATATATATATATATATATATATATATATATATATATATATATATATATATATATATATATATATATATATATATATATATATATATATATATATATATATATATATATATATATATATATATATATATATATATATATATATATATATATATATATATATATATATATATATATATATATATATATATATATATATATATATATATATATATATATATATATATATATATATATATATATATATATATATATATATATATATATATATATATATATATATATATATATATATATATATATATATATATATATATATATATATATATATATATATATATATATATATATATATATATATATATATATATATATATATATATATATATATATATATATATATATATATATATATATATATATATATATATATATATATATATATATATATATATATATATATATATATATATATATATATATATATATATATATATATATATATATATATATATATATATATATATATATATATATATATATATATATATATATATATATATATATATATATATATATATATATATATATATATATATATATATATATATATATATATATATATATATATATATATATATATATATATATATATATATATATATATATATATATATATATATATATATATATATATATATATATATATATATATATATATATATATATATATATATATATATATATATATATATATATATATATATATATATATATATATATATATATATATATATATATATATATATATATATATATATATATATATATATATATATATATATATATATATATATATATATATATATATATATATATATATATATATATATATATATATATATATATATGTATGATAATGAACTAAGATGTCATTGAACGTTCATTATGATACATAATATATGTATGATAATGAACTAAGATGTCATTGAACGTTCATTATGATACATAATATATGTATGATAATGAACTAAGATGTCATTGAACGTTCATTATGATACATAATATATGTATGATAATGAACTAAGATGTCATTGAACGTTCATTATGATACATAATATATGTATGATAATGAACTAAGATGTCATTGAACGTTCATTATGATACATAATATATGTATGATAATGAACTAAGATGTCATTGAACGTTCATTATGATACATAATATATGTATGATAATGAACTAAGATGTCATTGAACGTTCATTATGATACATAATATATGTATGATAATGAACTAAGATGTCATTGAACGTTCATTATGATACATAATATATGTATGATAATGAACTAAGATGTCATTGAACGTTCATTATGATACATAATATATGTATGATAATGAACTAAGATGTCATTGAACGTTCATTATGATACATAATATATGTATGATAATGAACTAAGATGTCATTGAACGTTCATTATGATACATAATATATGTATGATAATGAACTAAGATGTCATTGAACGTTCATTATGATACATAATATATGTATGATAATGAACTAAGATGTCATTGAACGTTCATTATGATACATAATATATGTATGATAATGAACTAAGATGTCATTGAACGTTCATTATGATACATAATATATGTATGATAATGAACTAAGATGTCATTGAACGTTCATTATGATACATAATATATGTATGATAATGAACTAAGATGTCATTGAACGTTCATTATGATACATAATATATGTATGATAATGAACTAAGATGTCATTGAACGGTCATTATGATACATAATATATGTATGATAATGAACTAAGATGTCATTGAACGTTCATTATGATACATAATATATGTATGATAATGAACTAAGATGTCATTGAACGTTCATTATGATACATAATATATGTATGATAATGAACTAAGATGTCATTGAACGTTCATTATGATACATAATATATGTATGATAATGAACTAAGATGTCATTGAACGTTCATTATGATACATAATATATGTATGATAATGAACTAAGATGTCATTGAACGGTCATTATGATACATAATATATGTATGATAATGAACTAAGATGTCATTGAACGTTCATTATGATACATAATATATGTATGATAATGAACTAAGATGTCATTGAACGTTCATTATGATACATAATATATGTATGATAATGAACTAAGATGTCATTGAACGTTCATTATGATACATAATATATGTATGATAATGAACTAAGATGTCATTGAACGTTCATTATGATACATAATATATGTATGATAATGAACTAAGATGTCATTGAACGTTCATTATGATACATAATATATGTATGATAATGAACTAAGATGTCATTGAACGTTCATTATGATACATAATATATGTATGATAATGAACTAAGATGTCATTGAACGTTCATTATGATACATAATATATGTATGATAATGAACTAAGATGTCATTGAACGGTCATTATGATAAATAATATATGTATCATAATATATGTATACACATATTATGATACATAATATATGTATCATAATGAACTAAGATGTTATTGAACGTTCATTATGATACATAATATATAGTATTAGCAAACGTGGCGCCCAGGTAAATTAATCGCGCAGATCAATGACATATTGACGTCTAGCCGAGCAATTTGTATTCCATGCTTATTATCTTGTGCTATGCATATGATTGGAGGTTGTTTCAATTTATTTTATAATTTTATTAAACAATTTTATTCTTATACATGAAAAGTTATATCGAATCTAACACTAGAATTAAAACGCGTCGCTGTATATAATGCCGAATGATCTCGTCTATGTCAGTCACAAGCCGTATTAAATAATCATCATTAGAGAGATGCACTTACATTTCATTAGCGATAAAATTTAAAGGTGGTTTCGTTTATTCGGCTGAGATATCGTTCTTTAAATTACTACAATGTTGAGTGATTAATTCTGAGTACACGGAATCTATGAATGGTTACAAAGATTAGTGACAAAATTTCTGCTACGAACTGTATGGTGAAGCACAACAATACGTTTAACATTCACGGTTAATAATATTTGATTGTAGTTATATCCAGCAATCAATATAATTATAATAGTATAATTGTAGTTCTGAGTATGAACTCCTACCTAGAACCTAGGTTATTATATTGTTTTTTGGCCAAAATTATCCTCTAATACATCTAGACTTATATCTTCCTTAATATTTAAGAGTTATTGTATTCCTTAATTTTAATTATGAGCAAGTCTGAGCTACATCTAATACTGTTATATAATTAAATTACATTAATCCTAGTAAACACGGACTAATAACAAAAATACTTTGAATAACACTATTATACTTAATTTTAAAAGCGTTTATTTACAGACACTACTTGATTTGGCACATGAACTTCTATAACCTCTCGTCGAGTAAATATTTACATGAACTAAATATATTTAAATCACTATTATTAAGAATATTGTATTAAGTTGGCAACATTTATATTGTGGACACTCGATTATCCGACCGTCAGTGTCACAGGTTCACAACTATCCGGATTGCCGACTGCGATCAAATAACTTTTTACGAAACGTATGTCTTAATAATTTTCTAATAAACATTTTCTTTGTTATTTTCATTAAGCGTCTCCACACTGATCATATCCAATTACTACGATTTTTGATTATCCGGATGCCTAACGACGATAATTAGGCCGATTAATCGAGTGAAAATTCTTCTGAGTATATTTATAAATACTTTATATTATAATAATTACATTTATTTTAATTTGTTGACATATATATGCAGTAAATAATAAGGGAGAGGGTAGTTTGCGAATTTAAAATTTCAGCAAGATAAAAATGGGTGGTACAGATTTCAAATTAAGTTTCGTCTAATATTATCATTTAGAGCAGTGGTGGGCAAACTACGGTCCGCGGGCCATATCTAGCACGATAAAGCATTTTATCCGGCCCGCCAAGTTTTTTGAGTTGATATTTTTAATGTTTTGCAAATGGTATGGTAATTTTTTCCGTCCGTATTTATATGATTAGTGTTTATCAGGTTTAAAACCTTTAAAAATTCTTTGATTGTTTATACAAAATATTAACTTATCTTAAAACAACGCAAATTTTTACGTAAAAAGCCTAAAAAAGACAGCAATTTGTGTAATTTGCTAATTTAGTATTTAATTTTTTGTCAAATAGATTTTATAAATCAAAAGATTTTTTCGAATTTTGGCCCTTATGTAAGTATACGTTGCTTTAAATATGGATAGATATGAAAACTACAAGGTAAATTACGATTTTTTTGTTTAAACGCATACATTTACTAGGCATTCAATTTTTTGTATACACTTTTTGGACTGCGAAACGCACCAATGCATTGATCCTAACCCAAAACAAATTAAAACGCGTTTGTCTACCATATGACGACAACGTATCCTGGCGTATTTCGACCACACAATGCGCGGAGGCGACGAAAGATAGACAAGAAACAGACACTTTTTGATTTGACACGCGGTCTTATTTTTTTGTTAACACGTTTAATTTAGTAGTAATTTCACAAATTTTTTTTAGGAAGGGAGGCAAACGAGCTTACGGCTCACCTGATATTAAGTTATAACCGTCGCTCAAGAGCATGCACTACACCGGAGGATATGCAGGTGCGTTGCCGGCCTTGGAAAAGGAGTAGGCTCGACTATTGAAGGTCCCTAAATTGAACTCATCGGAAACACTGCTGGTAACAGTTGATTACCTATATAATAATTACATAACTTTCTACCTATCTTGAATTATTAAATAATGTTAAAAGCATTTATTTACAGACACTACTTGATTTGGTACATGTGGACTTATTTCCCTCTCGTTGAGTACATATTTACATAAATTACTTTACTTATAACTATTTCTATATAATGTTCTATAATAATTTAACTTAATATTATTTTACTATGTGAGAATGCACTGTATAATATATGAATATAACTTCTTAAAAATTAAAAAAAAAATTCTAAATTTAATCAGAAACGGATAAATGGTAGGTCCCAAAAGAAGGACAAATTCTATCTTAAAAATTTATGTGCAGAGTTTTATTAATTTGAGTAATAACAGACATGAATAGAAAAAATATTTTGAAGAACGTTTGTCTATTATATGTTATTTTAAAAGCATTTGTTTTCCAGCCTTATTTGATTTCAGTTTTATTTAGAACTAGAATTCTCTCAACGTATGTGAATATTTTACGTCATCGACGTAAAGAGAATAAAGCTGTTGGAAAAGTAAAATCTATCTCAATCTAATTTTATTGTGAAACAATGAAGGAGTGGTTCCGACGTAAATTCAATCTTTATCAAACATTTTTCTGGAATTACTTCATTTGGAGTAAGGACAAAATTGATGTACAGGAGTATTTTGAATAATAATACATACGATATACCTAATTTTAAAAGCATGTATTTACAGACTACTTGATTTGGTAAATGAGGACTTTTATTTCTTTTCATGGAGCTAATATTTACAAATATTACTTATATCCATTCAAAATAATGCTATTCTCTAAAATTATTTAATTTGATTAAATACGTAATACGTAAAAATTAATATATTTGAATTAATATCTATTTAATTTTACCTAACTAATTTTAAAAGCATTTACTTACAGTCGCTATTACTATTCGTTCAAATTCTTGTGTATGCCCTCGTCGAGTATATTTACAATTTATATTATTAGAAAAACTATGACTAATTTTATATTATTATTTAATTAGAATATTTATAAGATGTTTCATAAAAAAAACAGTAACTTACAGCGAAAGAAACAAAAGAAATAAAAAAAAAATCGAATTGAAAACGTATGCTAAACGTAATCGGTTGGTTCCGAAGGAAGGACAAATTTTATGTTATGAATTTGTCGTACATATTTTATCTTACGAGTTACATTAAATCCAGTAAGAACGGCCATGAATTCAAAAATATTTTGAAGAACGTTTGTCTAATACATGTAATTTTGAAAATATTTATTTTCAGACGCTATTTGATTTCAGTTTTATTCAGAACTAGAATCCTCTCTCATCGTATGTGAATATTTTACGTGATTGTCGTTAACAAAATAAAGCTATTAGAAAATTTAAATCTTTCTAAATCTAATTTCAATGTACCTGAGTGGTTCCGATTTAACCTCAATTTTTTCCTAATTTTTTTTTAAATTACTTTATTTGGAATAGGAACGAAATTGTTGTCCTGAAGTACTTTGAATAATAAATATGATTTAGCTAATTTTAAAAGCATTTATTTAGAAACTACTTGATTTGGTAAATGGGGACTTTTATTTCTTCTCGTCGAGTTAATATTTACAAAACTTTTAATAATAACGTTTTTATATAATACTATATTATAATATTACGTATAAATGCAATGTTTAAAAAAAGTAAGAAAGGAACTGTTTAAAAATGAAAACTTTTTCGAATTTAAACGAGAAGCGATAAATGGGTGGTACAGACGTAAACTCAATCTTCATCTAATTTTTTTTTCTGAAATTAAGTTTTTTGGAGTAAGAACACGAAAGATATCAGATTCTCTAACTAATTATGATGGACAAAATAGCAGGGAAGAGACTCGCTAGACGTAGGAAAATCGTGATTGCGAAACATCAGAGAGTGGACCGGCATTGCCGGCGTCGATCAACTGTTGCGCTTGGCACACGAATGGAATAAGTTCACTGAGCTGACGGCCAACCTCCAGTAATGGAGAGGCATTTGAAGAGAAGGAGTAAGAACTAAATTTATGTACTGAAGTAATTTAAATAATACATATGATATATGTACTTAATTTTAAAAGTATTTATTTACAGACTACTTGATTTGGTAAATGGGGACTTTTGTTTCTTCTCATCGAGCTAATATTTATTAATATTACTTTACTTATAACCATTTTATATAACGCTATATTATCATATTATTTTATTATTTACAAATGCATTGTATAATAAAATAATAGAAATGGTACTGGTTAAAACATGAAAACTTTATCGAAGTATAATGAGAAACGATAAATTTGTGACGTAAATTCAATCTCCATCTAATATATTTTTCTGAAATAACTTAATAAAGGAACAACATCGATGTGTTTATGTATTTATAATATTTAATTAATACTTAAAATTATAAAAGCATTTATTCACAGACACTACTTGATTTGGTACACGTGGACTTTTATATCTTCTCATCAGAGTTAACATTTACAAATATTACTTATTACTAATATTATTTCTATTATTATTATTACCTTATTTTAAAAGCATTTACTTACAGTCACTACTTCTTTTTGTTCAAATTCTTGTGTATGCCGTCATCGAGTTAATATCTACAATGTATATTACTCTAACTATAACTTATTATATATTATTATTATTTAATCTGTAAATTTATTAGATGTTTTATTAAAAATCAGTTAATTACATGTAGAGATGCTATTCGAAAATTAAAAACATTATCTATCTAATTTTAGCGAGAAACGCGGTGGCTGCTGCGGACGTACTCGTAAGCTCTAAAAATATTAGTCATAAAAATAGTACAGTAGTATTATTTGTGTGACCACAATATTTTATTCTGATATTATTTGAAGTTGAGTAACGAACGGACATGAATAAATTAAATTATTTGAATTTTTAAATAATACTTTTACTATATTTTTACTATAATTTATTTTAAAAGCATTTATTTACAGTCACTACTTCTTTTGTTCAAATTCTTGTGTATGCCGTCATCGAGTTAATATCTACAATGTATATTACTCTAACTATAACTTATTATATATTATTATTATTACCTTATTTTAAAAGCATTTATTTAGAAACTACTTGATTTGGTAAATGGGGACTTTTGTTTCGTCTCATCGAGCTAATATTTATTAATATTACTTTACTTATAATCATTTTATATAACGCTATATTATCATATTATTTTATTATTTATAAATGCATTGTATAATAGAATAATAGAAATGGTACTGGTTAAAACATGAAAACTTTATCGAAGTATAATGAGAAACGATAAATATGTGACGTAAATTCAATCTCCATCTAATATATTTTTCTGAAATAACTTAATAAAGGAACATAATCGATGTGTTTATGTATTTATAATATTTAATTAATACTTAAAATTATAAAAGCATTTATTTAGAAACTACTTGATTTGGTACACGTGGACTTTTATATCTTCTCATCAGAGTTAATATTTACAAATATTACTTATTACCGATATTATTTCTATTATTATTATTACCTTATTTTAAAAGCATTTACTTACAGTCACTACTTCTTTTGTTCAAATTCTTGTGTATGCCGTCATCGAGTTAATATCTACAATGTATATTACTCTAACTATAACTTATTATATATTATTATTATTACCTTATTTTAAAAGCATTTATTCACAGACACTACTTGATTTGGTACACGTGGACTTTTATATCTTCTCATCAGAGTTAATATTTACAAATATTACTTATTACCGATATTATTTCTATTATTATTATTACCTTATTTTAAAAGCATTTACTTACAGTCACTACTTCTTTTGTTCAAATTCTTGTGTATGCCGTCATCGAGTTAATATCTACAATTTATATTATTTAGAAAAACTATGACTAATTTTATATTATGAATTTATCTCACATATTTTATCTTATTTCTCACGGTGCATTGGTTTAGACTTTTGTATTTTTAGCTAATGTAAAACTAAGCCTTATAACTAAAAAACCTTAGCCCAAAATGTATTCACTGACTTTGAGCAGGAAAAACTCAGAAATACGTAATGTCTGTTCTTGTTTTTCATGTTTGTGTGAATAATTGTCAATATATAGTATATTAATGATTTTTTATTTAAAAATATGATACTTCTATCGTTAGGATCGTAATATAACTAAAGTATTTTAAAGAGAATTTCGTAGGTTTTGTCGTTCGAATGGTTTGCATGTTAAAGAAGATTTATTAACTTGCTTTTCCTTTTAACTGTATCTTATACGACGTGATACGTTTAGAATGCTTTAAAGTATTTTGTTATTCACTTATTTCTAAACCAATCTATAATCTATATAGTATTAATAGTTTCAGTACTGTCAGAACTAATGCTTATGAGCTAAAATACTAATAAATATGCAATATTATAGTTTTTAATTAATATATCAGGTAGGACAAGATATATTACTAAAATAAATATATGGCCTGACAAATATGTTATACATTTATGTACTTATAAAAATCTAATTAATAATAATCAGCAAAATCGTAATGACTAGAACTACAAGTTACGTACTAGCTATGAATAGCTTAATCGTTTTATTTGTCTTATTTTATTAGAACGTCTTTTTCACAGCGTTAAGAAATAACTATTTCCATGATTTATAATTACGCTTGAGCAAGATTGTTTGTTTCGCTAGTCCAGTTATTTCACTAGCTACCAAAGCATCTTATAGACCGGGCCACATTTTGTATAAAACCGGTATGTGATTACGCGTGAAAGATTTACCATTAGTCAAATCTACCTAACCTATGAAATTATTACCGCAGAATTAAAACTCCTGAAATAATTTCTAAACGTTAGTTAAAAAGAAAACTCATTTTTTAAAAGTGGAACATAGTAACGAGTTCTTTTTATAATACACCCAGTTGAAGTAACTGGCAACACTATAAGTATAAATCAAAGCTTAGTCACATAGGGAGTATTTTTTTTAACTTTTACTGAAAAAACTATAGAAGATATTGCCATGATGCATATACCATAAGATACATTGCATTTCGGCGAAAGTTTTAGTATATATAAAGTATTATTTATTTTTGGGAACCTAATTCTATGATTTAAAAAATAATAATTTTCTATCACAAGTTCGTCCAATTCGACATTAAACTGACATGTAATTGAAATGCTTCTTATACAAAATGACATTTGGTAAATCAAAGTCGAAATGCATCGAGAGCGGATAGCTAGTAATAGATACACAAGTTAAAAGCCCATATTATATATATATATATATCCCACTGTTGGGCACAGGGCATAGTCCAACACGGGACTTCAATCTCTTTCTTCACGATTCAAAAGTTTCTTAAGGATGGGTATCCTTCTGCGGGATGCCTGTAGTAAATCAGCACTTAAAATTACAACAAACAAATTCATTCGAGCCGGCAGCGGATATCGGACTCGGGTTGTTATCGTACTACGAAACTTGAGGCGACCGCCGGACACTGAGCGACCATACTCTCAGAAATAGATATTAATAAAGAAATAAAACTATTTATATTTATACTTATGGTTCTAATTTGATGACAGGCTCTCAAGAGGGAGGTTCAGGTGGAGCGGGAGGGCCTGCTGCTGGAGGCTGGAGTAGCTTAGCGGCCGCGGGGAAGCCTGTCAAGTCAAACCCTGGCGGCGGCACGATACCTGCAGCCGACGCAGTGCTTTGCAGGTAAGCCACTAATCTATAAAATAAAAATGATTCTCTATATTGACTCCTCATATACGCGAATACAACTAATTGTATAAAAGTATTTTATCGCGATTTAATTTGGTTTTAAATTCTAGATGATTTGACAATTTACACGGTGAGGACTAACGCTTGGCCCTTGTGAAACGTCTTCGATTACCATCGATTGAAAAGATAGATCTATAAAATAGTTTTATGCTACTGCAATACTCTAAACTAAACTTTTAAAAGACATATTATTATTCTTTTTATATTTAAATATCGTGTTTTTGTATATAATCCTGACTGAAAACACAGAACTCGCCAAAGAAAAAAACACAAAAGCGCTCTATCGCTTTTTCATAGACAATTTTTTCTAATATTTGATAGGCCGATGATCCGGCAACCGGCGTTCATAATGCTGTCAATGTTATTAGGAAAATGATACTTTTGTATGTTGTAAAATCCAGATTAAAATGAAAGATATTTGACAAATCTTTCCGTTAACCCTATCAGTGGAGATAGAGATATCTCAACAAGAGATGGTTTTGGCGTTGTCTTTCTTTGTCGACTAGATTAGTACAACAGATAGAATAATTACTATATTAAACTAGCTTACCTTCTTAACTCATCGAGGGCGCTGGCCTGCATTAAGATATAATTTTTAGCAAGTAGCAACGTTGCTATCTTGGACAGCTTCCGTACGGACGGTGAATGAGCATAAGGGATGACGCCACGTAGCTCGTCTAATGCATCATTCTGAAAGTTTGACATTAAATATATTATTCTTAATTTCATAATTTTCGTTTGTCTACGTCAGAGAAGATTGAATAGGCGTTTATTATGTTCATTAGGCTTTTGATATGTTTGTGCTATGAGTAATGTCATTTACGAGCCCAATTTGATTTTAGTATAGTATAGGAAAAGGGTTGAATTAGGTTCCATGTTCCATTCTCTCCCCGCCGGCGGCAGTAGCGGCAGCGCTGGCGGGGAGATCTAAATGGAAGGCGCTGGTCTCCTTCTGCGAGTCAGTAATAACCCAGAAGGAGACCGCAGAACGGGATCGGGAGAGGGCCGATCCCGTTCGGAGATGGCGCAGGCAGGCCGGTGGCAGACCGGCCCGTAGCCCTGTAGTTCTGGGCTCTCAAGAATAAGACTACGGTATCCCCTGCCTGTCGTACAAGGCGACTAAAAGGGGCCTCGGGTTCACTGGGCGACAAGGGTGGGGGCCTGAGTCGTCCACCAAAGTGGACCTGGGAAGAAGGCGACATCGGCTGGCCCGTGTCGCCTTGCGCTGCGAGGGCACAGGGGGTTACTCCCTCCCCGGGACGTGCTCTCCTTGAGCACAGTGCAGAGGGGCTCCGGTGCGTTCCACTGGAGATCCCGGAGCCCCTCGTCATGCACCGAGAAAAGGGCCACCGGGAGGTTTTAGTGGGTAAGAACCCCACATAACCGCCGCCTTCCCCCCAGAAAGCGTGGTATCTTTATGAAGATTTCCTCCCCGTCAACAAAAAAAAAAGGTTCCATGTTAATTTTCGTGTCATATTAGATTCGGAAGATATACCAGGAAACCTAACAATCGTATAGAAGAATGTTTGATGATTGAGATATTGGGAGGTTTATGACAATCTAAGGCTAGGCAAGTACTCCTTGACGGTAAAGAGCACGAATGTGAGAACGAATGGAAGAAAAAGAGAAAGGCACCAGAATTTCGTAATATATCTATTATATTATATATCAGAAATATAGGAGAGCGTTCGTATCTAACGTTTAACCTGTAACTGAAGTTATGACGTTTACAATTAGAGAAAATAAAAAAAAAACTTGAAACAAATGCCTCGCATGCATTTAATGCAATTAACCTTACCAGATCATGCATTCGTCTCCGTTCTCTGGCGTTTATGTTGAGTCTGACTGATTTCCCTTGACGCATTTTTTGTTTTCCTTTCCCATCGCCCATTGGTCTGAAATTATGTATGAAATGTTTAAAATAAAACTAGTTAAAACGGTAATACTTTAGCGTAACGTTTTGGTTTGAGTTCTGCAGAACATTCAAACCCATTCGACTATTGACGTGAACAGATAGTTCACGTCTGTTCACGCTCGTTTTGGAATGATTCTAAAGAATATTAATAAACATCAATCAAAATTAAATCGAAAATTGTTAGCATTTAAACAAAATAAAGGTAATACTGTCAGTTTTTTAAATAGTCTCAAGGCGTTTGTAGTTATCCTTATTTTTAAAATCTGTTGTGTGACGAGTTTTGTTAGTTATGTCAGTCAAGTGATAAAATTAAAATAAAATTACCATGTAAATAAGTATAAGTAGAAAAATAATTGGCAAAAGTTGCGTTTTCTTTTGTTTTGATTAACAACTTCCTTGCAATAAAGTATTTAAATGTTTTATCTGATTAACTTATTCTATATAGAGGAAAATTATCCATATATTCTTGATCATGTGATTATTGTTATTTCTTTTACTCGAATAATCTTTTATTTGAAATATAATATTACACTTGGTATAATAATTATCGAATGAATATGGGGTAAGTTCATAATAGTACCCTCGTAGTTATGGACAGGGGAGCGGGGCTCCGCGAGGCGGAACAAGTGCCATAACTCCCCGGTGACTGCCGATGTGCGGCCTTTGTTCGTCGGACGCTAACGAGCGAGAGGGCTGTTTTCCGGCCATACAACGGAATAGACAGGGCATTATTAAACAATAATAATATACTTGATTGTGTTTTTATTATACATATAAACATATATTCAAGTAGTAAAATTTTATAAACGCTATATAACGCGGTTCGACTGACAATCTGACGACTACGAGTTCGAATCCTCGTCGGCTTGTATTAATGTACTCGTAGGTTGCTTGTTTTTAGGTTTTTCAACTACGGAAAATCACTTGTAAAAAATATTTGTGCTCGGTATTTAGCAATGGGTTAACCTTATGGAAAACCAAACAGCGAAAACTGTCTCTGTCTACTCCGCTAGGGTTATAAGGACGTTAGAGCTTATTTTTTAAATGTATTTTAGATACTTTAATTTTTTCTATTGTTCATATATTTGATTTCGGTATATGATTATACTTTGACAGCTTCACCGCGTTGAGAAGTTTGTGGAATCTTGCTCTAAGTTACTCATAAGTTCAGTATTAAGAATAACTTAGAGCAAGATTACTCGAAAGAGACACATGTTCTACTGCTTTCTATTTAATCATATTTTTTGATGATCAGCTACTTAGAACGAGGATTTGAGTCAATTACTTTTATCGCCTATTTTCAGGAAACTTTTTTAAATTATTTTTTTTCATTAAATACGAGAAAAATACGAAATTTTGCATAACAAGATAAGTCAATCCACTAATTATAAATTTGTAAAACCTTAATAGTCTTGTTACTTTTTGTAGTCTAATCTAAATTTCAAAAGAACCAGAGCTCTCTAAATAAAATCACACTACTAATCGTCGGTGTAAGTGTGGTCGAAGTAAAAATCATGTGCACTGATGTATAACGTGGCACTTTAAAAAAATATGGCATACATTTGTGGATTATAATATTTATTCTGCTGTCCTGTCTACACATGCGTATGTCTATGGTCCGTACAGTGATCAATGGAAATCATAGACATTGCAAGTAAATACGCATGAATATAGGGTGCACAGCTTTTTGGCGCATTACGCACAGATGTTGCATTGGATTTGCTTAGGGTTTTATGCAAATCGGAATGCACTACATCTGCAAGCCAATGAAAAACCGTAATTTATATAATTGTGTTAAGAAAACAAAAAATGTCTCACTTGCTCTTTATATAGCTGAGAAAAGAAAATCTCCATAGAGTAATTTTTAATTTGTTTTTATGTATTTATGATTTTATTGGCTTATAACAGTAAATAGTAATTGTTAAATGTTTAATTAATTCTAGACTATATTTCCAATTAAAAAGCTACGTGAATAGAGAACTTCATCTGTAATTGGGATGAAATGTTATCCTCATATATACATGAGATTCTTATCATTATATAATGATTGTGATGAAAAACAAATTTTCAATGTTAAATTAAATGAAATTTTAACATAAAAATGCATTGCATGATCATTGTTTTGTTGTATGTAAGTTAATTAGTTAGTAGTAGATAGTTAAATGTTATTCTGTAATTTATTTGATGTTTAACAAATTCTTTAGCCAAAATATATTTGGAGAGTTAAAACTATTATTGTACTAACTAACCTTTGAGCATAACTGGTTCCGGGTTCGGGTTGGTTCTCATCAGTGGGATAACAATGCTGCGGGGGCGGCGGAGGCTGGCCGCCTTGCATATAGAACCCGCCGAGCCCGACGGCACCCAGCGGGGTCCTTCGCCCAGGCACCGATTGTGGTGGTGAATGGGACTCCCCAAGAGGCACGCCATCCCAGCTCCTCCGCCCCTCCATGATTTAAGCTAACACATTACAGTAAAAATTTAAAACGTTTGCGTTAGGACTAGCGTTGACAACGAGTGAGCGTAGAGTGAAGTCGCCGCGGTCCACGGATCGATTGGGGGTACGCAGCTGGGGCGCGCACCCCTCTCATCTCGCCGACGAGCATCGTAGCGAGATGAAATTGTGATTTGTTTCGCAAAGCGCGCGTGTGCCGTCGATAACGTATTAAGTACGTCGCTCAAATAAGATTAATTGATACGATTTAATTTTATGCAATATCTCTTTTGAACTATTAAGGATATGAGAATTCTTTTCTTTTATAATAGGAGGTACTAGGGTTCAAGTTAAAATCGTGATTAACATTTCACGTGAGCTTATTATTACTTAATTAAACGTGTGATGATTTAACTAACATTTATTTCATATTACATTAACACTGTTAGCTGAGAACTTCTTATCAGATGATCCCGGGTTCGAATCAACTTGTACCGACGAATTGCCGTTTTTTCGGTTTTTTAAGTAGAAAAACTCGCCAAAAAATTTGTGCCAGCGTACATCAAAAGCCATCTACTCTGTCTACCGCGCTAGGGTTAAAAGGACGTGAGACCTTATATAATATAAGTATTTATTTTATTGTCCTGTCTTTTTAAATTACATATAAATATTATAAGATTAACCTTATATTGGTTTAAAGGTGGCGACTCTAGAATTTTTTCGTATAATAAGGCGAGGTCACTGACTCACGTTCTCGAGTTTCAAAAATGAATAATATTATAAGCTAACTTTTTTGGAAAAGTTGTCAACATAGTTCTAACGCACAATTTTAAACGATGTTATTGTGTTGGAAATCTCCCAGCAGTTTACCTAATGATCGTAATGTAGACAAAACCGACCATTAGTATAATGGTCGGCAAAGTGCGAATCTAGAGCCGCACTTGGTTCTTTGGCTCCATAAGTGCGGCTTTGGCACAGCATACAATCCTGACTTACTCAAGCTTTCCAAGGAGATGCAAGCATATTGTTCGCATTAATATGTAAAAAATAATAATATTTATTTTTTTGTACGAAACCTCCATAGTGAAATCTATGGAGATTTTTTTTAAAAATAATTTATATATTTTTTTTGTAATATCAATGAAAAAGGATCAGTGATGTCAAATACGAATTGAATAGAGTATGTCATGATTTAATTTATGTAGTTTATCAAAAGCAGGAATAAACTTTTAATTCGGTTTCTTGAATTACAAAGCAACACAGAGTTATTCTTGTTTATTTATTTTTTTTCCTTATCCATCTTATAAATATTTATTAAGTATGACATTTAGTTTTATTTACTGTAATAAAAAATTACTAAACAAGCAGTTTTGACTGTCGATTTTTGTAATGTTCATAGTTTGCCGACCACTGCAGTAGATGATTCAAATTTGATAAATCAAAAATTAATTTTACATTTATCGTGTCTCAAATCAAGCGGTGTTGTAAGATTTCAACGAGATCAATTTAACAGAAATGCTTAGCCTTCATTGGATATTTTCGGTGTCCTTTCGTATGCACACGGCCTTACACTGTATCGAGATGATTTATTCGGCGATACAGCAATTGGGTTTACTGAATGCGAGATACAAACGTCGCAGTAAATCAGCGTGTATCGGTTTTATAGATCGCGTTGGAATTAATGATGATGTTTGGATGTCTGGGCTTTTCCAGGTGCATGTATTTTGTTTTGTTTGAGGAAAATACAATGGATGAGTCATTTGTATAAGAGTTTCCACTGCATTGAATAAATCTATTTTTAAATTTTAAGAGCATTTTTAAGGGGATGTTTTCGGGATCGTCTCTATTCACATCAGTAAACAGGAAAATGTTTTATGACTGATGTTGCGATGACCTATTTAGAAAAATATTTATTCCTGATTGACAAGAGTGATATAGTAAGTACACCGTGGATGGTTAACTCGATTGAGAAAATTAATTCTTCGTTCACTATTTGTCTATGGAACCTTACCGAATGATGTCAAAAGAGCACCGTAAAAATATACTGGTATTTCTAAGAGATTGGTTAGTATATATATACATGTATATACGTGTTAAAAATACGTGTATATACTTTGAATAATAATATATTTTGAAATTTCGTTGTATCTTTTTTCATTAGGATTATTTTTTTTTCTTTTTATTTGGGACAATAAGATAAAGTACAATTAAAATTATAAAATAAGATTTAATTCTTTTTTTATATGAAAAGTGGCAAACGAGCATACGGCTCACCTGATATTAAGTGATCACCGTCGCCCTTGAACATCCACAGCACCAGAGGAGCTGTAGGTGCCTTGCCGACCTTTGAGATAGGAATAGGCTCGTTTCTTGAAGGTCCCTAAATCGTAAACGTTCGGAAACACCGCTGGCGACAGTTGATTCCACAAGTTGACAGTGCGTGGGAGAAAGTTACGCGAAAAACGTACAGTCGTTGAACGCCAACCATCAAGATGGTGGCGGTGGAATTTGGAATTCTGCCGAGATGTGCGGTAATGGAAATCGGTAGCTGGGATGATTTCGAACAATTCCTCAGAACACTCCCCATGGTAAATGCGATACAGGATGCAAAGAGAAGCGACATCTCTTCGCAGACTCAGAGGGTCGAGTCGATCGGAAAGACCCTGATCGTTGACTATTCAAATATAATATGTAGCTGCACTACCAAAGACATTTTCCAAAAATTATTTTTACTATTGTTTTCAAAATATCTAATAAGAAAAATATATATGTATTAGAAGCACGAGTTAAATAATAAAAATTAAAAAAAAAATTACTTATAACTGAACTATCGTTATTAATTACTCTGCCAATTCCTTTTGTCTCCCTTGGCCCAGGGGCCCGAAGTACACGGGTATAAAAAAGGATACATATACAGGATTTAAAAAGCCCTCACGTCCTTTTAACCCTTGCAAGGTAGACAGGGACAATTTTTGCAGATTGCTTTATTATTATTTTATGTAACAGGTGTAAATCTCCATGCACAAATGGTAAGCAAGTCTTTTTTATGCCAAAAAAACGACTATTCATTGGTACAAGCGGACTGGGTTTTGAATCGAGGTCTATCAGATCGCAAGTGCAACCGCTTAGTCAGAAGGTTGTCACTGCTTTTAATACGCACTTTTAGTACATGAACTAAGTCGTCCGCATATTATGGAACATGAACTGATCTCCAGAGTCCTAAAGCTGATGGATGTGTTGCGCACAAATGATTTATTACCCCTCTTTACGCTGTGTGGAAAAATGTTTCTTGTGACTGTACACGGTTTTACTCTTTAAGTGCTCGGTGCCTTTGTTAATGTCAACATTAAGGTCAATCGGACGTTTGCGCGACACCTTATTACAGTTATTGTATGTATGATATATATTTCTTTGTTTGATAAATATATTACCAGAGACATAACAATGTTAATTGTATATTGATAATGAAAAGTATCTGACACGACTGGCGAGTGGGATAGCAGAGATTACATCTTCCAATATGTATTACCCAGTAGGTTATAACCATGCGAATAAACTTAATACCTTTTTTTTCGTTCACGGGGAGGAAATCTTCAGAAAGATACCCCGCCTTTTGGGGGGAAGGCGGCGGTGATGTGGGGTTTTTACCCACTAAAACCTCCCCGATAGCCCTTTCCTCGGTGCATGACGAGGGGCTCCGGGATCTCCAGTGGAACGCAGCGGAGCCCCTCTGCATTGTGCTCAAGGAGAGCACGTTCCGGTGTGGGACGTTTTTTCTTTTTTTTTAGAAATAGCCAAGGCAGAAGACTTCATGTTAAAGTTGGTTCGTTATCTATGCGCGAAAATATCTAATTCGAGGGTGCCTCAGGTAGTAAAACCACGATTTATTCAGATGTTTTAAAATGATTGCCACCAAAGTATCTTGGGAGTTGGAATTAGTGACGACGATAAAGACTAGGCAATCGACTACCCCTGAATACAATGTGTGACGATAGATTCACTCTTACTGATGTAATCTTGGTTAAAAAGAGATGGTGATTGTCGTCTCTGTCTTCCTCTCCAGGATTACAAGGACTTCAAAGTATGTATTGTATAAACATTAAAAACAAGGAATTATTTCTCACCATTCATAAATGAAAAATATTTATTTTTATTTTTTTAATGGCAGTTATCATCGTGTTGATTACACTGCACCAGTTCCAATATATAACGTAAACTGTTTACGTCTTCATTCGTTTGTAAAGATTGTGTTATTTTAACCTAAATTTAAATCGGGTTTGTGTTAAACGAAGGGCTTCGTAAATTGAAACGAGATCTGTAGTAATATTCTTAGGAAACATTTATTTTTATAACTTAGATATGTATACAATTTTATTTACAGCTTATATCAATCAGTTCCAATTTCCTCCTCACCCATTTACAACCTATCTCACAATTGCAATCTGATATACCAATTGATTATATATATTTATTAAAAATTTATATGATTTATAATTTTCTATGTAACGCAAACTATATATTTCATTCAATTGTTGTTTACAATAAAATATGAATTTGTCTCTATTCAACAGTTAAATACATATTATATTTAAATGACAGTTATAAAATCTAACATTCATTACCCATGCACTAACAAGTTTACAATTTGAACCTTAAATAAAACTATGTTAAGTTCTCTTTTCCAGTACACATGTTAGTGCTTAAAACATTTAACAATGTACGTCAGTTATTCTCAAATGTCTTTTCACAGCCTTAATATCTAATGACTAGACAGTGACTAACATTTACAGAAATATTTATTTGACATAGGATTTTTTTGGTGAAATTTGGTCATTTTAATACAACAAAATACGCCTCATTATGCATCATTAAAAACAATATATATATAGTTCAATATAGTAATGTGCCTGGCGTCCTTTTGACCCTAGCGGAGTAGACAGAGATAGGTTTAGCTGTTCTCTTTTATCCAGGCTTATTGGTATTATTTATATAAGTATATGTAAGAAGACAATTCATTTTATAGAAGCTGATTGGGATTCGAAACCGCGATCACCATATTTATAAGATAAAATATAATGATGCTAGAAATGTGAAAACTTAATAAACACGTTCTTATTGGCAAGAGGTTTCACGTAATCAGAAAAGGATGGTTTCCTACCATCCTCGATAGATAGAGAGATCGCAATCAAATGTTACTTGCGTTTTATGTTACAAAAGTTAATTCATTTTAAAAATGTCAAGCTGAATATAAACTATTAAAGTATGAATAAAAAAAAATTAGGTAAGGAACAAATTACCTTATCAATGTTTATTATTTCTATAGTTCTTGATGACGATTCCACCTGATGTTTGATGGAAATGCAGTCCAGGATGGTAAGGCGCACTAGCTTAGTAAATGCCTATTCACTCTACTTTTGCGAGAGATTGAATAAAATAAAAAATGGCAAAAAACATTCGTGAGATGGTTTGCATACATTCAGTCTCATGCTAAAATAAACATGTCACAGATATATGTAAATATTTTGATATTTTGACTAACAATTCATTACTATTAAGTTTTTCTCTCTTATTCATACTCATCAACAGATTGATTTAATGATACATCGAGATTCTGTTCTATTTTAACAGTGATGCTTCTATCCATATTATTATATAAAAAATATTTATAGTGACAAATTCACTACTTAAATAAGACGTATAAAAATATATATGAAATAAATGATTATTCTAATTTATAGACGGGAAATAAATATCAAATTATACGGTCTAAATTATCTATTAATATAGGAGAATCAAAATTATTAATTTTATTGTTAGAATTAGTGACCGAATTGTATTAATTATCCTAACTACGAACACTTAGATTAATAATACTGTATAAAAGTAGAAAAAAGTTTGCTTTGTAAAAGTTTACCTGGGTATTATTTGTTCTTATACGTTAGAAATGCGAGATGGTGATAGATTGTCTATAATGCTTATAAAAGCTATATTTATATAATTGCGTCGTTAATTATGATTTGTTGGGTTTTTTAGATACAAATCCATTTGTAATTACCGATGTACAACGATAAGATGCGGATAATAACTCTATTAATGTGCGACGAAAAGACAGGAGCGTATGTTCCATTTAAAAATTTAGTCAGTTTCAAGTACCCGATCGCTTGCCTAGGTAATACATAAGTATCAGAAGAACGAAATAATAATATTTATAATACATTTTGGTATTACTCGAATATAAAAGTAATATATATTTCTATATTTATAACGAAGTTAACGCATGTTTATATTTCTTTGGCACAAAGGTATTTACAGTCCACTTCCTACCACATTCATGTGGTATACAGTGAGGCGAATATTACGAATCTGTGAAATATGTATTTAGTTTCTAAATCACGACTTGCTGTGTTTCAATTAATTGAATTAAAATTTTTATATGTTTGACATAGTATTCAATAATTAAAAGGCGTTTGGATTTCACTTTGTAATAACGCCTACATACTTTTAATATAAAATTAGCTAAACATCATTATATATAATCGTTTCACTGACACTATATGATAGGAATATGTACAGATATACGTCCATCTCAATGTCCACACAATTATTGTCAAAATTACTAAATAAAATGTAATTATACATTTAATGCAGAGATATATATAAGTATATATAAGAATATCTTTCCTATATGTTTAATATGTAACGATGATATCGAGCGATGAACGTTAAAGCACTTATATAATACTTAAGAGTTCATAGCTTAATGACTAGTTACCAGCCCACATCCCCACTTTAATCATGTATACACCATACACACACACTTTAAATGTTTTTATAGACATAAATGTAATAGTTCATGGCTTCACTCAATGGAATTGGATCTTGCTGCACCATAACGTATGTCAAAAGGTCTTCAGTTATAATTGTATGTACGGAATAAACATGTCATATGCACGAAAATATTTTATAGTACGTATAACTGACCGGATTTTGGCCTTTTAAATCACATTTGATGTTTTTATTAAATTGCTGAGAGTGGTGTGGGGGTGTTGAACCTCGAGGGCACGGGCAAGCAGGCCAGCCAAACGGAGCCGGCGCCGGTGAGGCATCAGCGCGCTCGGTGCGCGGGTGCTGATGCCGGTCAGGGTGCGGCTGCGGCCAGGGGTGGCCTCGACGGCGCGGGCACACGCGGGCAGGCCACCACTGAGCCGCTGCGATTCGCTGTGCTGGTATTTGTAGCGCCACCTATAGAAGATGTAAAACAATTAATCTTTCCGTCTGAATCAATTTCTCGGTTAATTGACCCGTTAATTATAATGTATTAGGTATTAATAAATAATAGATTCTAATATTTGTAACATATTAGTTCTGAATTACTTTATTACGGTTACAAACACTGCACTAACGTTTTTCTTGGTATTGGAAAACAATTTACAAGCAGATTTCAAGGGCGAGTTTTACCGAGCACGAATTTCTGAAAATTGTTTCGCGATTAAATCAAATCAATTATGAATAATTGGTGACTTAAGTAACTTGGACACTTTATTAATTGAACACTTTAGTAACTTAAACCAACGTTGCCTAGAAACTTCATGATAAAATATATAATATGCGCTACGATAATGCTACGGTTTCTTAGCTACGAACGTAATGTAGGCTTTGCTGGACGTCTTGTCATACGAATTCCAATTAATCTGGCCTCATAGGAGTTATTTAATATTGGAAATAAAAATTTACCTATTAGCGATCCCAGCATCTTTGTTACTGAAAACTTCCTAGTGCGCTGGGGCATGCGGACTTCTGCGAGCAGGCGGTCGACGCACCGGTAGAGGTCGCCGGAATTGTCTGCTACGCTTGCCTCGCTGAACGATGCGCCATGAGAGGCACTCATGGCCTGGCCTTCCTTTGTTGGCACCTGTAAAAAAATAACATATTCTACATGTAAATTAAATGCCTAAATATGTTATACTCTGTACAGATAAGTTACACCACTTGAATTTTCTAAAATTTTCTTTTAGTTAGTTTTCAATCTAAAACATTGATATTTTTTATTTAAAATGGATTAAAGACATTGCAGATAGCTAGCTTCGGAGTGATGTAGCTTTAAGCGGCGTAGAATTCACTCAGTTTATTAGGTATTATAAGAATCGTCACTTAAGATACCTAATAAACTAACCTAACTATAGAATAAAGTCCCGCGATCGATCGCAAAATTCAATAAGTATTTTCTTTTTATACATACATATCACATTTTATTGTATAATACCGATATTTGGGTATATACAGAATGGGAGCTCACAGAACAGTGGCAGAGTTGGCAACATAATCTCATGTCGACAAGACATACTAAAGAAGTTTCACAAACCGATGAAAATGTAATGAGGTGGTGGTTTATCAGGATCGTACAAAATAGAGATCCGAAATCTCCCGCTATTGCTTAAATCTCTGGGTTAGAGACATGAGTACTGCTTTATTTATTATATTCTTACGTACTTAAAATCTTTTTAATATTTAATAATAACCAAAATCTTGCTTACGTCGTATTATATCTGTTTATGTTTTTAGGAAACTCTTTAATATATATGTTTATCAGGTGTGTATTAAGTAAGCATTATGGTGTCTGCAAAACTTGCGACTATTTTCTTTTCAATAAGAAAACAGTACCTCACCATAATATTATGATATTTTGCGTACATTTTTCGAAAACATCCGGAAGATGATATTAATGACGCACGAGATTCTGCTACGAGCAAATAGGTTTTGCAATATAATTTCGTGAAAAAACATGATCCAATGGATATTTATGATAACATACGCGATACCGCGATAGTGTCGTTCATAAAAGTGATTAGAATTAAAGCTTCTATCATAGGATAAGTATCCATCAAAATGTGAATCGTATGCAGACGTGAACTTGTTAAAGATCTCAACGGAAACATCCGGCAAGCCGCATATTGAATTTGGCATTCGTCAAAAATAACGCAGCGGTCTGATTCGTTTCGAAATTTGAAAATTGGTAACGAATATTCGCAAATTTGTAAACAATATAGCGGTCTCCATTAATTTGAAAAGCCCTTGACTATCTGTATACCAACAATTGTTGATTCATACAAAAACCGAATTTTATTTTTGTATTAGATTATTTTGTTAACTTAATAAAATTACACTTTTATAGTAGTAGTAATGTGCATGGTAAATGCGACTAATCAAAGAAAGAAAAACACAAAATAATACATAATAAACCTCTTTAATATTGCTATTTAATTTTTTACTGTTGATTATTACGATATAGCATTCTTCTGATGATAATGATAAATGAGATGAATTCTTATGATAAGGGAAAAGATTGAAGAAGAACTCTTCGTCACTTGTAATGAATAAATATATTACGTTTTTTTAATTTAAGAACATGATAACTCGTTCTCTATTCTTCTCGCGTCATGACATTCTGTCGAGTTTTGAAAACATTCAACGAACGAAATAGTCTCGTATGCAAATCTCAAAGAGCATGGGACAAGGACGTTACCTACGCCATTGTCTCTGAAAGCGTCAAAGTTTCGCAATGTTTTCTCTGGCTCCGTCACAGAAGACGCAACATATGTGTACAACAGATGAGCAGAAATGTAAATATTATTATGTGTCCACACGCCTTCTATTGTTTTTATTGTCTTTGGTAAATTCTCTAGCCTCTGTTAGTTCATTATTTATTATTTTTAATTTAGTCTGTACTTAGCCGTGACCGCTTTCGCTTAGGTTTCATTGTTTTACAATTAATTTTATTTCTCTATATTTAATATTATAATCTGCATATTAATTAAGCAAGGTATACGAAACGTATTAAAATAAAGATTAAACCATGACTAGAGAATATTTGAGAAATGAGAAAACTAGGAAATCGTATTATGTAACGATCCGATCGACAGATGTTTTTGAAGGATCCTAAAGCATATGTTCTAGTTTGGTGTCAAAGAAATTACCAATTTTTATAATTTTACTTTAACATATATATAAATATATAGGTAGAGATAGCTTAGTGGCTAAAAGTTCGACCTACGATATATCAGTCGTGATTAGGAGTCTAGATGGCAGTTATTTGATACATATTACAAAGAGTCACATAATTGATTTACGTTAATAAAGCAAACAAGATCGGTATTACTGTTGACAACTTTTAAATTGATATTAGTGTGTTTTCTAATTCATGTTCTAAAATTAATATTTAGTGACGTATACGATGACATTGAAAGTCATTCAAACTGGGCATATCTGTACTCGTTTTTATGTAAAATAAAATAAACACGTCTCGTTTCGTCTCTGTACAAGCTTATTAAGTAATTGTAAGTCAAACGAAACGAAAATAAAAATGTTGCGGTCGCTTAAAGGTCTAGGACGAAAGTATTTTTTTTTCGTGATATTTTCTTAAAATTAGCGACGCCCACACTGTGACTTGTATAATATAAATAAGTGTTTAGACGATTATTTCTATCCATACGTCGAGATTATTTTCTAGTCTTTGATTCTAGGACGGTACGCTGCCTATAACTTAAAACAATTTTTAACTTTTATCAAACCTGGAAAACACGATACGATAGACGCCTAAACGATAGTAGTTCTTTAGAGGAAGTATGAATCGGCCCATGAGAAATTAATTGCGTATTTTAAATACAAAGGTAGCGTGAAAGAGATCGGTCTAGGCGATAAGATTGTATAACACGTTGAAAAATTCTATTATAGATAGGATATCTTTTTTTATTTTTTTATACTTTCTAAGCAAGTGCTTGACTACGATCCCACCTGATGTTAAGTAGAAATCCAGTCCTGGATGGTAAGGCGGACTAGCTTAGTAAATTCCTATTCAGTCTACTCTTGAAAATACCCACATTGCAATCGGAAGGAAAGACAGACGCGGGCAAACTATTCCAGTCCTTTGCTGTACGAAGGATGAAAGACGAAGCAAAGCGAATTTTATTTATTAGATTCCTAATAAGTAAGCTTACCTGTCTCAAGTGATCCAAGTCCGTCTTGTTCCCCAGTAGAGCGAGTGGCATGGCTGAGGGTGAGCCGCTGGGGGCATGTGCGGGACTCCCGTGCGGTGGGTTCCGTTTCAATGTATTAAGTACATCGGTAGCGTAGTCAAAACTGCTACGGTCCGTGACGGAGTACACAAGTAGACACGCGTCGGCCCATTGAATCTGAAACAATAAGAAAAACAATGAGTATCGTTATACTTTATTATATGCCAGATATGTGACTGTAAAATCGAGTGTATCACAGAGATAATTTATCATAATTTTACATTACTTCTTTATTTAGCGTTAAAAGCCTAATGATTTAAGGTACGGTTTCCGAAATGTTAGGTAGTAGGTTCGAATTCACCATTGAGCTATTGAAATGAACCATCTCATAGCACAAGCGTTAGCTTACTTGGACTCGTTAACAAGAATATATTAAAAAAACTTAAAATGTAAAAGTGTTTAATTTTTTTTTATATTCTTCACACATTCTATATTGATAAGTAGCTTTCGTCTCTCTTTTTTATCTATTGAGTTCACCGTCAACTATCAAGGTATAAATATATGTATAACAGAGAAAGTGTGTGGGTATGTTTCATATAGGCTCCGAAACGGCTGGACCGATTTCAATGAAACTTTCAGGGTTTCTTTAGATTGACCTAATGAGTAATCCTGTAATTGGTGTCGATCGGAGCACGTTTATTGAACTGTCAAACAAGTCATACGTCGTACTTCTATTTCTGACATTAACTTGAGCCCGATATGTTTTTGTATAAATGATAAGAATGATATTGTATTTATTGATAATAAATA
This sequence comes from Meandrusa payeni, assembly GCA_029286785.1. Taxonomy (NCBI): domain Eukaryota; kingdom Metazoa; phylum Arthropoda; class Insecta; order Lepidoptera; family Papilionidae; genus Meandrusa; species Meandrusa payeni. The sequence goes on along the minus strand of JAGSMX010000012.1, from coordinate 4,391,887 downwards.
CTGATCTTCCCCAGCTCGAGAAGAAAATGAATACGGAGAGAAATGAATAGTTTAATATATTGTGAGAGTTAAATTAAATATTTAATGATTAAATAAAATCAAGCTAAATCTAACACGGCGATGCGGGCTGGGTACGCTAGTATTTGTATAAACATAATAGACGCAAAATACGTAGCCAATGATATATCTTTATATTTATGATTATCTTTGTATGACCCAAATCTCTTCCCCTTCTTAATGCATCTGCAGCTGCAATTTACCTCCTTTTATACACGAGATAGAACGTTAAACAGCTTAATCCAGGAGATGGCCTAAGTTTTACAAAAAGGCATCATATTTGCGTGTTTATTTTTGCGTTTTATCTCTTCGAATCTCAATCTCAAATCATCAAAATATCAATCTACTTTTGGGACTCATAGAAATACATAATTATTATATATGTAAACACATATTTGCCCAAGTTTTAGAAGTAGTGAGAACGTAGTTACGTGTGTAGGAAGTTCGCGTAAACTCAAACCATCTGTAGAAATGATCGTCATGGATACTTGTGCGTCTAGACTTGCGCAAGTAATTCGTTACGTATGCGGCTAATAATAGTATTGTTTGAGTAAGGCGCGCTCGCCCTAAGTACCCGAATTCTTGCGTCCATTAATAAAAATTTGAACGAAAAAATGAGAAAAATATTTTGTTCCTAATTGATATACAAAAATGATATTATTGGAACCAGTTGCACGATGCACGTTGTCCCAATGGTTCAAAAAGTAGCAGAAACTTGCTGAATACCGACGTCTGGTGGTAGTATACACTTGTGCGTTTTGATCTGTTAGTGAGGTGTAGATGGCTCGTCATATAATACGTCGATAACGCACCTGAAATTCCTTTATTTATGGCCAGAATGCACTTAGTGAGCAGCACGCTATCTAAATATCACACAATTAATTAAGATGTGCCAAACGTAACGTCATAGGTTCAAATTAACCATTCGATCATTGTCGTAAACCGTCATCATGGTTGTAATATTTATAAAAAAAATATATGCTATTTTTATGCTCGCCATGCTAGGAATCACTCTGATGGACCGCATACCCAACGTCGAAATTCGCCAGAGAACCAAAGTCGAAGACGTGGGTATACGGGTTGTGAGTTTAAATGGCAATGGGCGGGCCACCTGGCTAGGAGAGAAAAGGAAGTGGACCAGGGCAGCAACCGAGTGGTGGCCAAGACAGGGACCCCGATCAGTGGGCAGACCACCAGCCCGCTTGTGAGATGACATGGGAAGATTAATTGATTGATGCTATTTTTTAACCATCGATCTTTTGCCCGTGAATGTCTCAGAATATCGTGAAGATGTCATAAAAGCAACACGTCAAATTAAAGACACAGTGAAGCGTGCTTGCATGTGTAAGTTTGACGGTGTCATAAATGAACCAAGCTGTAATATTCCCGCGTAAAAGACACCAAGACGGCTACGTTCGTCCAATATGAGCGCTCAATACGTAAGGCACGTTATATCAAATCGTCGGCACCGGGCTTTAATGGCCTCTTATAATGTTTTCTTAGTTTCACGGTCTTCCTTATTATTCCGTACCGTTTTATTTACGCTGCAAAATATAATAAACTGTATTAATAATTTGTTTTCCGGTATAACAGTTTATCCTCACGCTAGTTTATTTAGTAGAACAGCTCAGTTTTACGATTACTTAAAAGAGTAACAACAAATTGTTTTTTTCATTTCAATTCTATAGAATCTGCTTTACAATAGCTGCTTTATATATAAGTGAAAACTCTTTTTGAAGAATTTAAAATGAATTATTCAGACTTATTTTAACGTTTATCTATTATAATTTATGTTAGACTTAGTCTGTGCGTATAAATAACGGTATTTCATCTCAAAATCTTGAAAGAAATAAATTATTCGCTTTGCTCGACTTGATTTTATCTCACGTCTATGACACTTTATTCGATTCTTTCCCCTAATCTTATCGAATAAATCGAATTAGAGGTGAGAATAAAGAATAAATTTTGTTTTGACTGAAATCTTTCAACATTCCAATATTTTAATGTGTGTGAAAACTTATAGTAATTCTCGCAAGATGTCATTGTTGTCTATGACTCAAATCGATAGCTTTTGTTTTTCGAATACAAACAAATATAAATAAGCTCTAACGTTCTTTTAATCTTAGCGGGGTTTTTGTAGTTAAAAAACCTAAAAACGGTTATTCTTTGGCACAAGCTGATGGGGATTCGAACTGGCGACGACCACATCGGAGTCGAACCGCTTAGCCATTAGGAACCGAATGTCCCCCAATTCGGTTTGCGCCAAGTATTACCCACTCTGTGATGAAGAATACAGATAATGATAATTGCAGGGAGCGAGCTATTAATGATTAATTAATGTGTTGGAGCCAAACAACATTCTTGTATAAATTTAGCCCGTAGACTTATTCACGGGCGCTCCCACGGCGCTACGTGTTCCCGCCATATTGTAATTATTCATTGTTGTTATGAATTTAATAAAAGATGTGTATCGTGTTAAAATTGTGGAGACATTAACAAGCTAGATATTTTTAGTCCCCTTAATTTGAATTTTTGATTAAATGATGCAAGAATGACAATGACAATTTTTATCTAGGAAGTATGTCGTTAGGTTGTAAAAGTAATGCCTTAAGAGGTATAGGAGAAATAGAGGCAATCAAATAGAGTCGCGGTAGCTCAGTGTCCGGGCGGCCGCCTCAAGTTGCGTAGTACGCTCGCAACCCGAGTTCGATCCCCGGTGCCGGCACCAATAAATTTGCTGTGAAATTTTATGCGCTGATTTACCACGCGCTCGGCGGTGAAGGAAAACATCGTGAGGAAACCTACATGTCCTAGAAATGTTTTTCTAAGACAGACAAGACAGGCGGACTACGCCCTTATACTCTCTTTACAGAGAAGGCCTGAGCTCAGCAGTGCGACATATATTGGCTGTTACTTTAACTTTAAATAACATCGGAAAACGCAAATACTGCAAGATATATTTTTAGTTTTTTCAATACAATATTCGAATTTAAACTTTTTTAAACCTTTCAGTCCTGTTATAATTAATAGCCCTTTCCGGAACATCAATTTTCAGATGTCTAGTAAATGGCGTAAATAAAAACAAATTTATTACTTACTATATTGTATTTAAGTTTTAACTGTGATATCAAGCCACTAAATAAAGATCATTGACATATAAATTTATTTTTTTGGCACCTAGTACTGGCCAGTAAGAAATGTGTAAAAGTATTTTTTTATAGAACAATCAATCAATTGCAATAAAACTAAAAACTAGATTATTATATGTGAAGTTGATATTTGGTGACTATGATCATCATAAATTAAAAACTTGTTGATAAATTTAAAATCTGCTCTAAACGAAAATAAAATCTGTTATTTTCCACGACAAAAAAATCACAAAGTAACAACGGAATTAGGTTGCTTTTGTAATTAGTAATTTGAATCTGGAATACTTTTTTTTACTGTGCTGTTAATGCGGAAACATTATTTTTAACTGACGTTAGGTGAGGCTCGATCCAGAAATAAAAACTTTTACGTTTTGCGCTTTTTGGCAACGTGGAATATATCGAATCGAGGTGAGTGCCTACAACTTAGAGCATACATAGAGTATAGAGTATGCACGAAGTAATACATAAAGCAAAGAGTACAATTATTATCCTAGCAGTGTAAACATTGTGAGTCACACGCACCAGCCCGGGTCACTAGAGCGACCAGAGCACATTTTCTGAGCGCTAGTATTATATTCGTAGCGATTAACCCAGTTGTGCGAACATAAAACGGTTTCAGACTTCGTTTAATCTTTGATTTGTTTGCGGAAGGGTCCACGGGATCATTCGTCAGATTCGATCCAGACATGTTACTATAGACGCATCGAGAATTGAAACTGTTACGAGTCTAATGGCAAAAAATAACAAGACGGACGCGAGAGTTCTGCGTGATAACGAGGTTAGGCTTAAATCAATGTCCTCGGAAACCAACGCCCGGAACTGGGTTACATATTTTTCACGCATAGCTGTAACGTTTAACTAATACGTAATAAATATTTGCCGACGCTTTTATATGTTTATGCAATATTCTGCGAAAACTGTTATTGATAATAGTTCGAAGGTGATAAAAACGCAATCCGTGCGTTGTTACGATGGCCCGTTAAAAAAAAGAGTGCAATAACACAGTCTCGGGAATGATTCTGGAGAAATCCCAGTCGTTCTCAGTTCTTTTGATTTAGTGACTGTGTTATTGTTCAGTGTAGCCAAAGGTCGTTCAACGATACGTGTTTGAGCTGTCTTTAGTGAAGGTGAAAATGATTGAATGTTCACCAAGGTCCCGGGTTGAACTGTATTAACCTACATATAGAACATTGAATGCTCTGAGGTGCAAATAAACATGTAATATAACAAAATATAAACACTCACGTTAAACAGTGGATTAGGCAGAAATCACGGACACTTATTACAATCTTGTCACTTACTACATTTTTGTTGATTCTACCTGAATGAACCATCTTCTATCTTCGTTCGCAATTCGTCTCTATGTTCTTTACCTCATAACTTTCGACAGGGTGAACCGATTTTGATGATTCTTTTTTAATTTGAAAGCTAGTGCTTCATGTGTCCTTTTGATTCCAATTCTGGCAATGGAATCCATTAGAAAACGACATACGTCTTAAATTTGCATTAAGTGTGTGCGTTTCGATGATTCATTTTTTGTTCTTCAAAGGGTTTTTGATGAGAGTTTGTTTAGGTTCTCATTAATTACTACTATTTCGTAATATTCCGGCGTCCGGGCGTAAATGCCTTTAATGTTTGATTCGAATTGAAGTCGGTTTTTGTTTTTACTCGTAAATCTACTTGTTGGGAGAAGCGTTGCGTTAAAATCGATAAATGATTATCTGGTAATGTTTAATAATTCATATTGATCTGTAACAAATCCGCTATATACTTATCAATATAAATGATTACCCCTATAAGTTGTTCGTATGCAGTTCGTAGAATCGAACAGGGTTATGGTTCACATTTCTCCAACCTCACTACAACTGGTATTAACGACGACTTTATATGTAGGATCAACGACACGTGTAAATATATATCAACATTTACAACGAAATCATTAATAATAGACATTTGCAAGTCAACGGTTGCGACGATTCGTGGTAGATTTCACAAAGTCTATGACCAGCATAATATTGCCGAATAGTCGAGACTACGATGCATTTGTTTGCGTGTTGTATTTTTGTGTAATAAAATGACAATGAATAAAAAAAAATTAATAGCTTACCTGTTCTGCTGGAAATTTGTCGGTATTGGAACCGGAGACGTCAATAACCTCCAATTCCACTGGCATACCGTTTATTGGCACTGTTTGTCTGTACAGGAGATCTGTTGAAAGGATACAATTTAGAGATTTAAAGTATTGGTAAACCTAAATTGGTAAAAAAAAGGAAACCATTAAAATAATTTGACTGAATTTTTAAAGTTGCTTTTTAGGTAAACAAATTTATAATTATATAACTAAAGTATAAATTAGTAGTAGTATAATTTTAGTAGTCCGAGGCACCGCTGAAAATCAGCGCCGTGGCATCCTTGCTTGAGCACAACAACAAATTTGGTATCACATCTTATTACACCATAAGCGTCAATAGCCTAATGGTTTAAGATAAGATTCATTTAAGATTACATGCTTTAAAAATACTTGTACTAATATTATAGTAACAATAAATTAATAATTATATATATGTGTGAGTGTGAATATATATTTAATAAAAAAAAAAAAAAAACCTGTATAATATAATAAGTTTGATATGGAAGAGCGAGATCTTCTGACACAAGCATATTTCTTGCTTACTAGAAGGTCTCAGCCTAAATTTGTAAAAGAACGCATGTATCGAAATAAATATTTTAATTTTTTTTTTTTAAGATACGGTCTGCGAATCGTAAGGTCGTAGGTTCGACTATTGACGTGAACCATCTCCTATCACAAGCCTAAGCTTAGTTGGAATGGTTAACAAGAATGTTAGTACTATTTTCTAAAAAAAAAAAAATATTGCTAGCTTTTTTTTTTTAAAAAAAGAAATTATTTGTTGTTATTATTTTTCTTTTGTTGTACAATTGTAATTTAAACTATAGATGTCTTTTATATTTTGTTTGTAATGTGTTGATGCATATAAATTGAATATTTATGCTTATGATAATTTAATATATTATTATAGATTGTTAGATAGAAAAAATGTTTAATCAGTACAGTTTGCTCTTGAAAAATCGGAAGAAAAATCCGATCAGAATTAAGAATTTTTTTAATTTTCAATGACAAAAAATTAATTAATTATAATAAAGTATTTTTTTTCTACTAACCTGTATTTGAATGATATTCTCCAATATATCTCCTTGTTAGATACCGGACGATTAGCGCTGCAACAATACATTAAATTGAGTAAATAACGTAGATTTTACAGATATTAGGGAATAAATTTTTTAAGCATGTACACTCCTTCTAAATCTAATGAGATAAATATAGCGACCGCTATACATTGTAAACAAGTTTATTAAGCCCTATATATTAGCCCTCGCCACAATACAACACAAATTAAGCTGGTGATTCGATACGTACTGCCAAGCTAAGCTCAGCTTTAGGACGGGAATTACGGAAATATTTGACTCTCGTGTCCCTTTAACGCTAAGAGAAAAGCGCATCGATATCTTTTACAAGCTGATCATTTATGATAGCCCATAGCCATACATCCCACATAAGTTTTAGCAATGGAAGCTCATTGGCAAATGTTGGGTATAGGCATTCTTTCCAGACTAAGTATGTGAAGGTATCGTCCGCTACTCGGCTTTAGTGCAGATTGGTAGGCTTTAATAATCGTTAAAAGTCACTAATATTTGTTTCCCAGACAAGTAGGTTTCCTTACGATCTATTCCTTCCCTACTGAGTAACAAGCAAATTAGCACTTTGGATTGTAACTAACTAAAATGTTTCGAAGTATACGCCACCTAGAAATCTAACCCTAGATAAATCACGTCGTTGGCTAAAAGTCCAGACACTAGGCTATAAATGCTCTGAAATAATTCTTAAAAACATTGTGCAGTACACGTTGCTAGGGTTTGGATCGTAAATAGATAACGGTATTGTAAATTCAACAGCGAAACTAGACAGCATTGAATGAATTATAAAACATCTGCGCATTAGATGTACGAGCCAAGGATTTTTTTGTTTCCAAACAATATGAAGCTACGCTCCATTTTATATTTCTAGCCTGCTGGCCCCACAATCCACAATATTTCGTTAATTGTTATTGAAACGGGCAATCCTGATTGACATTTATGAGTTACAAATTAGAAAATGGACGTATTGTTTTAGCACGTTGGTTTGTTTTATAAAATGTTGTAGTTCGTGTTACATCACGACGGATTCGGTCACCGGTTTGTTGCCATGGTTTATGTAATTTCATCTAGGTCGGCCATCTTGTTTCCGTTGCTTATCTTGCGAGTTCAATTTGGTCAGTTATGTCGGCCGACTGCGAAGGAAATTGTAATGTAAATATGCGCAGTGGCTTCAGGCAGATTCGTACAAAGGCCTCAGTTTGCTCAAATCTTATTGTAAATAAATATCATAGTCTATTTATTATAATGTAAGGTATGTTCTCCTTTACCACGCACTCTGCGGTGAAGGAAAACATCGTGAGGAAACCTACATGTCCTAGAAAAAAATTCTAAGATATGTGAAGTCTGCCAATCCGCACTAGGGCCACGTGGCGGACTATGCCCCCAATACTCTCTTTACACAGAAGGCCTGTGCCCAGCAGTGGGACATATATAAACGTTTAACCCTAACTTTTTATGTTCTCCTATAACGTCATGTCAACACCAAGTTATTGTTATGTTAATCAATAGAGTTAACCCCTTCACCACCACCTTTTGAATTGGTTGTGAATATTTCGCGTTTTTTTTATGGTAAATTTTATATTTAGATCATGTTTGCTATTAAAGTTGAATTCATTAATCAATGGTTAGCTGTAGTTTTATTTTAATACTATTACGTAGAAGCTCTTGTGAGTTTTCGTTTTTCTTAAATAGAAAAAAATCGCCTTTGGAAGTGTAAAGTTGGTGTCTCTGTTCCCTCCACTTGATTTAAAAGAATGTATATATTTCGAGATCATCGGATAAATCGTCCATAGTATCTAGATTTCTAGATAGACCTGTCAACAACTTGAATTTCATGACTGTTAAAAATAAAAACGTAACCTTAATAATTAGTAATCTCTGCTTACTCCTCTGAAGCACGGGCATGAGTACTTTAATCTTTATCTTTTATTCTATTCTCAATGAATAAATCATAATGAAATCAAAAGTTATTAGACTAAACGCAAAGTTCGAGAGCAGTCCTAAATAAATATTGGTTAAACTCGCTGTACAAACGTTGAGGCGGATTAACATTAACGTTGAAGTAAGTAGAACCTGGTAGTTTCATGTTTCATAAAAATTTAAGTGAAAGCGCACTGAAAATACTTTCTGACGACCGTAAACCTTTTAGATTATGATAGGCACTTACAGGCATTTGGGTCGCGAGACGTAATCAATGAGCAGTCGGAAGGTTTTAAAAAAATGTAATTTATGTCACATTAAAATGTTCACCCAAATACTTCTGTTACACTTTCATGTGTTAAACATACAAATAAATATTATATTACAAAAGTACGCAAATAACGAGCTTTCACGACCGTAATGGAGTCGTCAGATGGAAAGACAATTTTAGTCGTCTTATTAATCTATTCTACCTGTAAGAGGTTTTTAAACTCGCGAGTTACAGAATTTTTAAATGACGCCTTCAATAATCCATAGTTTTATGTGGACATAGTCTGCAATAGAAAACTTAAGAACGATATCTAACCGAGGTAATTGTAAAGTGTGCAAGATTTTAATGGTTTAATTCTATCCCTTTTCAGCGTCGGATACCAAGGGATATAACAACTCTTCATACTATTGCTCTAGACGTCTGAATTGATTCAAACAAAGACTTCTTTGTTGTTATTCATAGAGCATGGGATCGAATAATTTTCCAGCGTCCTTTGTTCATATTTCAACTATGATATCTATAAAAGACAATTCTTACCAATTAATAGTTTTACTCTCGAAGACCCTCGGAGACTACATCTCATACCAGATGTATGTATATCTACATAAGATGGAATGATGTTAAAGCACTTGCTTTAAAATCATATGACCAGCATTTTGCCTGTATGTGAGTCTGTACCAATTCATAGGTGAATTTCCGTTCACCAAATACGATACTTTCCTTTGCCCATCCAGACATACACATAAGGATGGGCGAATGCCATCTCATGACCATCCATGAGCATATTCTCTTTTATACGTTTAACAAATTATATATATATTTTCAATTTTATACGAATTAGAGCCGTGGTAGCTCAGTGTCCGAGCGGTTGGCTCAAGTTGCATGTTACGCTTGCAACGTGAGTTCGATCCCCGGTGGCAGCACTAGTAAATTTGTTGTCGCAATTTTATGTGCTGATTTACCACGCGCTCGGGTGATGGAAAACATCGCGAAGAAACCTCATATGGGTTTCCTCGCGATGTTTGGAACGTATCTTAGAAAATGTTTTTAAGACATGTGTCTGCCAAATCCGCACTAGGGTCGTGTGGCGGACTATGCCCATATACTCTCTTTACAGGATGGCCTGTGCCCAACAGTGGGACATATATGTTGTATATTTAAAAGCTGTAACTTTAACTATAATTTCTTCGGAATATTTCTCTTTGACTACGGCGATATCATTAGTAAACAGATTACGCGCACGCACTCAGCGCGATGATGCACATGGTAATAACGTAGCATTTATGTATTGAGATAAGGGATAGTATTTGTGTTTACGAGCTCTCTTACCTGACTTGCCGACTCGAGAGCTTCCGATGACGGCGATCCGAACGCGAGGCGGGCTGGCACGCTCGTCCCTCATGCTTGTGATTTATAACCGCCGAAGCTGAAACAGTAAAACGCTGTGAGTTTTTTCCATCTACCTGCCACAAATAAAATTTATATTCGGTGCCGTGGCCCGACGCCGATCGTCTTTGATTATTTTATTTCATAACGCAGTAAAAGTGGTTTATGGCGGAAATACGACAATCAATCCGGTATATTTCAAATGTAATTTTAGTGAGCTTTCCGCACATGTGGCCACAATTGAGATACCAGTTTAATTACATTTCTGGAGTTAAATCTCAATGAATACGGTCGCTTCGTTGGCAGCCATCATTTACGTTTATTAGGTGCAATTGGATTTGTATGACGTCGGCATCCCTTTATGAACGGAATATGAACGTCACAGGGTTGTCTAATTTACTATTATTGTGAACATTAAAGAGATTTTACAACAAGAAATAACGCATGAAGCAAGAAACGCAAGAATGAATCTTAGTACACATTATATTTTATAGGTATTTCGAATATTTAAAATAATGTGGAAGAAAATCTACAGCAAGTATTGACGACAGATGGTATTTCTATATAGTAACATTCATTATTATTTGTATTCTTGTAAAATAAAATATTTATCTTATTTTTTTACAATTTATTTAAACTCTATGAATTCTTGTTCTTATGAGAGTTTTATAGTTCTTATGGCGACGATAATATTATAGACGATTAGTCTTCAATAAGTATGATATAACAAGTCGATGGTCAATGCAATTGTTTTTGTTGATGGTGTTTCCATGTAGTTTTCGCCAACGTTGAAGTGAGTATGTTAAACTCAACAACGATCGGCTTCTTAGACGGACAAGTATCGAAACTAACAAAGAAGCAGAGTGGTTACTGTTGAGACATGATAGAGGTTCAGGCTAAGCGACCTAAGAGCTATGCCTGAACCTCTATCATGTAATATATAAAACTGCTGAGACAATTCTTAGTAAAATCGTAAGATACTCGGTAGTCACTGTGAGGATTAGATAATATTGGTTCACTGACATTTTTATTTGGTAAGTACAAAAAACCATGACCGGGTTAAAAGGAAATGAGAGCTAATTTTTTCGTAGAGTACACACACGTGAGTAGTGGAGTAATACAGTTATTTTTCTTTATTTACACCGAAGAAATATAAAATCTCACTAGCGTACATAATTGCAATCACGTTTTTGTTTCTTTTATATAAAATAATTGAATTACATGTCTATCAAAGCATACATATACACTTTGGTTTATTATATAATACTACATATATTTAAAATTAGCTTTGCTCGATAGATAATATCAGGAAGAAAATATACAAGTAAATATTATATATCTATACAAATAAAAATGAATCGGCAAATCGGATGATTCTTACTGTTTGAGTTAGGACAAGGTTTGTATATAAAATAACTTTATTAATATCACAAAAACAAACATGTTACATATACAGGAGCTCTGTTTCCAGGTACACTGTACCTAGGTACAGTGTACCTGTATCTCAGGAGACAGTGCCTTCCAGAGTCACAAACAGTAAGTCCTGCGTACAATAAGTTTTAATATAAGTTAAGTAAATTATACGATAATTAATAATTAAAAATATATAAAATAAAAACAAAATGTGTGCAAAAGGAAAAAGGGAAAGAACTACAGTCATAGTTGAGAAGTTATGCGAATGTGTAGTGTACGTGTGTGTTTGTGTGAGTGAGTGTGTGTTTATCATGAGGTTAATAATATATTTTCAATTTGGGTGTACTCCTGATTCTGCAACGTTAAGTTTTTCAGCCAACAAATGACAACTTCAAACAGATACGTCATATCATAATCTGTAGAAAGTGTTTCAGAAATTTAGAAATTATTCACGGAAAAAATAAGGCGGCACAAAGTTCGCAGTATCAGCTAGTTTGTAATAAAATAAAATTTTGGTCTTAGAACCAAATAACATGGCACTCTAGCGGAATGACAAATAAGGCCAAGAAAAATATATTTAGAATATGATCGCCTTGCGTCAGCTTCAGTTTGACTGTTGGTTGAATAACCCTAACCGTGGCTAAATTACTCATTTCATATAAACAATTCTGGAGCACTACGAGCACGTTCGGTGCTCATTTAAAAGTTCACATTTTTGTTTATATAATGAAAAATGTGTGAAAACATTAAACAAAAACTTGGCAGAAGTGCGCAACTGGCAGTAGAATTAAGACATATTTTTAAACAAAGAAATAAAACGCATTCTCCAATGAAAGAATATATATAACGGTAAATCTCAGTACGCTTCAAAACGGGAAGTTTCTCTTTGGAATTTATTAACAATCTCTGTTATTATAGACATTTTAAAGTTTTGGGTTGTTTTAAGTTCATTCTAGTTCCTCGTTGTACATACATATAATATATGTGGATGTAAATTGTTATGGAACATGGAGCGATAATGTTTTAATGACAATTATGTTGTTAAAAATGACCTGTGTCAATTTTTAATTACTTTCAAGCAAGTGCTTGACTATGATCCCACATGAATTAACGTGGAATTACAGGTAGGTAAGGTAATTCTACTTTTGATAACGCCCAACTTGTATTTGGAGGGTAAAACAGACGCGGGCAAATTATTTCAGTCCTTTGCAGTATAAATAATTAAATATGAAGCGAACCAAAGAGTTGAAATTCATCAGAGCGTCTTGAAGTCTTGAAAACGAGGATAGGGGAATTGGAATATGCATCTTTCCCGTCTATTACAATGTGGGAGAATAGGTTATTTTAAGCTAATGCGCCTTTTAACATAAACTGTATCACCATTCTTTTTAATATTAGAAGAGAGATTAGAAGCTACAATAGCCTAATGGTTTACGGTACGGTCTGCGAATCGTAAGGTCGTAGGTTCGAATTCACCATTCGACTATTGTCGTGAACCATCTCCTAGCTAGCAATATTTCTTTTTTTTACAAGAAATATTACTAACATTCTTGTTAACCACTCTTACTAAGCTTAAGCTTGTAGCTTAAGAATCAATATTGCTAGCTTTCTTTTAACATACACACATATATATATATATATACATTCACCCAAGAATATACCTTTCTCTTCAACTATATGTTTATTCTAAGCTAATAATTATTTATTAAATCTTATATATAATAATTATTTATTTATTTTCTTAAATCTTAAACCAATTAATTTCAATGCAAACTTAAACATTATCGCTACTGAATCCTACAACTCGGCAACTGCGTAATTGTCGTGCGAGCGACGAAACCAGGATTTATTTATATTTGGCGCCAATATAAATATATTTCGGTCGTATCTGAATGTGTGTGGTGTGTGAAAAAAGTGTCTGTGACGTAGCAATATAATATTGGTGTAAAAAGAATGTTTTTATGTTACGAAATTGGAATGTCTCTGTATTAAATGTTATGTTAATGTTACAGCCTATATATATGTCCCACTGTTGGGCGCAGGCTTTTTCTGTAAAGAGAGTGTAAGGGCATAGTCCGCCACGCGGCCCAAGTGCGGATTGACAGACTTTACGTGAATTAAAAAAATCTGGGACATGTAGGTTTCCTCATGATGTTTTCCTTCACTGCCGAGTGCGTGGTAAATCAGCACATAAAATTCAAAGAAAATGTGATGGCGACGGTCATCGTACCCGGTTTGCTAGCGTACTATGCAACTTGAGACAATCGCTCAGAGCTACCGCAGCTCACAAGACTAAATACAAACTTTTAATTTTAATTAATAGAATAGTAAATTTTGTTCCTATCACATTTAAATACTTTATAGTGCAAATTTAAAATAATAATTCTAAATATGATAGTAACAAAATGTACAATTATATTCATACTAGCGTACCCAGCCCGCTTCGCCGGGCTATATTTTGTTTGAAGGAAAATACAATTTTCCGTAGTAATGATCAATTAAAAAAAGCGTATTCGCGGCGCTATAACTTACCTAGAATACTACAAGATCCTTAATTAATATCTTTAATATACTTCAGTATACTTTATTATACTTCATTATACTCCAATGTACTTCAATATGTTTCATAATGACATAAATATATACAACGCATGTGTCAATACAAATTTGGGTTATAAAACAATAGAATACCATCATAGTAAATAAAAGTTGTATTTGACAGTTCAAAAAGAGGAGTGCTCCGATCGACTCTAAACTACACGATTACTCGTCAGGTCAATCTGAAGATTCCATGAAAGTTTCATTGATATCGGTCCAGCCGTTTCGAAGCCTATACGGATCAAACCACACACATTCTCTATTATATATATATATACATTTTGCCAATTTCCGAACAATATGATTAGTTTATATTATTAAACTTAGCCGTAGCGTCGTATAACCGTAATGCCCGCTGAACGTATTCAACAATTTTTAGAATATTGCTTGGTGAATATTGATGCGCTTATCCTCTGTTACAAAAAGCATCTACAAAATAATGGAAAATCATGATATGAGAGATTATTTATTTTATGTATCCTTTATACCGAATGTAATACAAATAACGGTTGGTTGATTGTCGTGGATTGAAAGCACTTGAAAATCCAGAAATAAATTAACAAACAGCGGTTAATATGAGCAGAGTGTAATTATCTTGTGAAGGGCGAAAAGAACGGATAGAGGGCGCATATGTAATTATAAAATATGTTTGTTCAATAGCTCACGCCTAGTCTTTGGTGTTGGAAAATTGCTTATCTAAAATGTTTAATAATTACATGATTATGAAATAATACAATATATGACTTAGATCAGTGGTGGGCAAACTACGGCCCGCGGGCCGAATCTGGCCCGTTAAAGCGTTTCATCCGGCCCGCCAAGTGTTTTTGGAGTTAATATTTTTATGTGTTGCAGTCGGTATTGTAAAATTTGTTCTGTTTTTATTTATATCAGTAGTGTTTATAACGTTTATAACGTTTACAACTTTTTAACATTTTTGGTTTGTTTAAAAAATGCTTATAACGTAACTTAAAACGTCGTAAATTTTTACGTAAAAAGACAAAATATATTGCCACCCGCAATTTGTGTAATTTGCTAAATTAGCCATTTTTTTTGTTAAATAAATTTAATAAATTAAAAAAATTTAGCGATAAAATTTTGGCCCGTTTAAATTTGTTTTTTACAATTTGTGGCCCACCAACCAAAAAGTTTGCCCACCACTGACTTAGATGATTGTTTTAATGTAAGTGACCTTTAATGTCTATAGTGAGAATAAAGTTTCTAAAACCTGGACCTAGATGATTACACTGAAAGTACACTTTCATCACAGGCAATAAATTTAATTTCAAAATAAAAAAATGAAGTAATCGGAACACTTCCATTAAAAAGTTTTATAAGGAATCTTTACATTTTATTTATATTTACGACAATAGAGAAATTTGTAAGCATTGAAGATGGGGTTTACGCGGGACGATGATTTCCTCTCACGAAGCTTTATGGAAGCTAGGTCTGTGTGTTTGGCCACGTGATTTGATACGATTCACTAAGTTTAAGCTGTGTTACTCATAATAGAGATATTCACTGTAAAAACTAGACCATCGCTCAATCGTGTGAAATTGTTTTTGGGCTAACAACGACAACCAGTCAAGGAAATTTGTATAGCGGTGGATTTGTTCTGTCATATATGTGACCTAACAAGCACAATTTTAAGCAGAAATGCTTAAGTTAAGTAGTGTAAGTAATTGAATCTGTATATACACCAACCGCACGAAATATAAGAACGGTGATTTGCTCTTTCATTTTCTATACGAATAGGGCAAAGAAGGAAGTGGTTGGCTTTGTGTTAAGACACCGCCCCCAGATGGACATCTACAACACCGTAAAGGTTGTAGGTGCGTAGCTTATGTAATAACTTGAAGGTCTTGTGGAATGAAATAGTCCAATAACCAATACACTCGCTTTATTCAGACGGCGTAACGTTGTACAAAGAATTATTTTAACGAATACCGTCAAACGGTGCGTCCTCAAAAATTAATTAGAAGTCAGATTACAAACTAATAAATTTAAATTATTGTTTACAATGCCAAGTTTATGTGAATAAGATAAGATAAAGATACAATAAGATTAAGGTAAATCACTATGATATCATTGGAAGTAGTTATTATGCATAACAATAGCTGGGTGCCATGTGTTGCTAGCTAACACTTATCTATGAGAAAGGAAAGGGGTTTTCTGGAAAGACTCCGATCCCTTTTTTAAAAGCTGATAGCATTGTGTGAAATCACGCAGAAAACGTATAGTAAATGAATGCAGAATATGATGTAATTTGAAAATCTCATGTACACGGAATATTCTGTGAAGATATTCTTATTTATTGAATCATTTACTAAACACTAACTAGTCGACTTACTTATTACTTTTAAAAATCGACGCAAAAGTTTATTTTAAATTGTCTTTGTCTTTATGTGACAATAGTGCCTTTGTCTGTTTAATTTGTTTACATTGCACGACAATGAATGCGAATATACTTAGGTTATTTTTCAATCCAGACAAATTAAGTATGTTAACGTTATCGTAAACAATTTAAAGTTAATATAATCTTTACTTAACCAAAGCGAATTGCCCTTCAAAGTGTTTAGATGACGAGAAAAGGTTATGTAATATTGAGAATGTTCGATTTAATCGCCTTGATTTATGTTACAAGGTTTCGTATTAGGATTGTTATCTTATAGACTTAGAGGTATTGACTGTCGATCCCTTGAGACCGCAATGTAAGCTATCGAGGCCCCTTACGAGGACGAGACCTTGTTACAGAAACGTCTGGCGTCGCATGGAGAGTTTCCCATGCATTCAAGGCCCGAAGATTGTGTTCGTAACAATGAGTCTTTTAACCTTGATTGCTATCGCTATGATAATGGCAACATTATTGAATCTATATTACGTCTGTTGCAACGACAACAACATATGTTATCAGCGGTTTTTATTATGACGAGAATTTTGCCTATGGCTTGAAATAACATACGATATATTTAAAAGCAGAATATATTATATTATGTTTAGCTTTACGATAACAAGGATGGTAAATTGGCTAGGGCTATATTAAAAGAAGAGGGACTGTTTTTATGTAGAATGAGGTTTAATTCTTGAAATAATTAAATAACACGATATTAAAAACAATATGAAGCCGTGATAGAATCCTACTACGTAAAAGTATTTTTTGTTTAAATTTTAACATGTCATGTTATTTTTTTGCACAAAATTACATTTATATTTATAAATTTAGTATCTAAAAGGTAATTCAGGTATGACGTAAGTCAATATGTTTATTTCTAGAACTGAAATAATATCTACAATATTACATGTTTATAAGATAATTCTTGAAATAATTAAATAACACGATATTAAAAACAATATGAAGCCGTGATAGAATCCTACTACGTAAAAGTATTTTTTGTCTAAATTTTAACATATCATGTTATTTTTTTGCACAAAATTACATTTATATTTATAAATTTAGTATCTAAAAGGTAATTCAGGTATGACGTTAGTCAATATGTTTATTTATAGAACAGAAATAATATCTACAATATTACAAGTTTGATAAGATAAACGCAGGAAAAGCTGTTATTAGAGCTTTGTAAAATATTGCTGTTGTAAACCTCACATGGTTTTGATACGAACACCTAACGTATTTCGCATATACACTCGTGAGCAAAAATAAAGTGTCGGTTAAGAAAGTTTGAATATCTCGCAAGATAAAGACGTAATTAAAAAAAAAATACGTAAACTAACCAAGTTAACGTATTTTCATTACTTTTTTTTTAATTTAAATTTTAGTATATTTTATTTTATTTTAAGGATATTTAATTATCTGTCATGCACAAGTTATTAATCTCCCGAGATATTCAAACTTTCTTAACCGACACTTTATTTTTGCTCACGAGTGTATATGCGAAATACGTTAGGTGTTCGTATCAAAACCATGTGAGGTTTACAACAGCAATATTTTACAAAGCTCTAATAACAGCTTTTCCTGCGTTTATCTTATCAAACTTGTAATATTGTAGATATTATTTCTGTTCTATAAATAAACATTATCTTTATATATATTCCATATATATAAAGCTATATATTTTAAACGATGTATTGATATTTTTCTTGTGCTACGTGTAGTATATCAGAGCTGAGGTGTAATGTTTTTACGGATATTATAACCGTTTCCCGTGAACATTAACTGGCCACAAGAGTAAAGCCAGGGTATTTCCGATCATAACAAAAGTGTTACTTTGTAAGTTAATAAAACATAATTTTCCGATAACTAGGAAACCATTTTTTTATTTTTCTTACATTAGAAATGTTATAAGTAATGTAGTATCTAGTTGTGATATCAACTGTCAGCGGTAATTCCGAACCTATTCGATTTGGAGACCTTCAAGAAACGAGCTTACTGCTTTGTCAAGGCACCACACCTGCAGCCTCTCCAGTGTTGGAAATGTTCATGGGCGACGGTCATCACTTAAGATTAGGTGAACCATCGGCTCGGCAGTAACAGCTGCAATTCCTCTGATAGACATTTGTGAGTTACACTTGAAACCGTCTGCCCCTTCTCCCATAAAAATCAAATTATAAATTTTTACAACCATTTTAGAATTATATTAGTAGCTAGGTGATGCATATGTACTTTAATTTAGGCATTTAAAAATTTATATCAAGCTTTCAAAGCAAACTTAACTACAAATTTATATTCTATAAAAATTCTGCAACTTCAAAGCATTCTCTGTTTGTCGTATAATTGACATTCTTATGTTTAGCGAGGTCTTTCAACTTTGAAATTACCCGAACGACGATTTACTCGTAAGTAAATCAAATATACCTTTTTTTGTAAAAAATAATACTCATTCTCATGTAAAGGTCTTTAGCCTTAACTTTCTTTTAGATAAATAAGTTAAATTGCGACTTAAGGTACGATGAACACGGGAGGTTAATAAAACAATAAAAGAAGAAATGCTTTAAGGATCCCTTCATCATGCAAGGTAAAAAATTTTGTATGCCGGTCGCCATTTACAAATTTTGGTATATGTGGAAAATACTTTCCGTTGCCAATTCCCTAGGGGTTTAATGTAGAGTAAAATGCTTTTTTTAATGTTAATTATGTCTATTTTTATAAAATAGAACAATATTCAAAGTCACATATCCAACTTTGTTAAAAAAGGGTTATTCCCGGAGCGGGACTATACCACATGCGCTGTTTGTTTTGACGGGCAGGAATGAGAGCTGGAGACTCCCGCACGAGAGGTCTTTTTTAATATTTTTTTTATGACGATCTACAAAGATTAGTCAGAAAAGCTGGCCTTGAGTGCTTCACCGGATTGAGAGGTGGCATAGCTCTTAGGTCGCTTAGCCTGAACCTCTATCGCTAGTTACTCGACACAAGGGTCCCCCAATGAGGGGTAACCTCGGCTTGGACGGTTAATTTGATCTCCTTTAATGTCTTCATTATGTTCAGATTAGACGAAATGTTTTTCATGTATTAGTTAAATAAATATAAGTAAATACTTTTTTTTTGCTGATATCTTTTCCTAGATCTTTAACTCGTTAATAAAACTAATGATCTCGATTAAACAAAACCAAAATAATATGGCTAAAATGAAAACAGTTTATCACCTCTAAAGGTGCACGTGTTTCATGATCCGACAAACGAAAGTTCAATGTTATCGTATCAAATTAAATTAAAATTGTAATATGAAGAGATGTATGATATGCGAAATTGTATTTGGTTGGTTTTTATTGCGTTTTTCTGTAACAGTTTTCATTCAGTTTGCGCTATAAGCGTCCAGTCTATCTGAATTTCGTAGATATATTAGAAATAACCTTTGAGTAGGTCAAAGACACGACGTGACTAAGGGCCGATAAACTCTATACGACTATATATAACTTTAAAAATATTCTGATGATTTATTTGCAATCGTAGGTCGATTAAAACACGTCGTAAACTTGACCTAGATTAATGTCTAACAATACAGTTTTAACCCAGTTATGAAAGTTGCACAATGTTTGGCTGCGTCATGTAAGGTTAAGCCAAGTGTGAAATTGGGCTAATGAGGGTCTTCAAGTGCGATCTCGTGCACATCGTTTTTATTCTCGCGTCCTTCGCCTATATAAACAAATCGTTATATCGTGTCTTCAACGTTAAGACCCTCGAAGTGACCGCGGTGCCCGTTGGCAAATTCATTACCACGTGCACCGTTTCGACTTCATTAAAACGATAGTCATGTTAAACATTTTATCGACAAATAAAAATAAAGAATATATAAATCAAAAACTTTAATACTTTCTTCAACGTAATCTCCCTTGTATCTGGTTTAGTTATTTTTAAAATCTCTTTGAGTCGGGTTTGTTTTAATGGCGCATAATAGCTTTGGACTATGTTTAAAAAGTTACGAGTGTTTCTGAGATAGAGAGTTTCTTACGAACCAAAAAAAATCACGTTAAAATATATGCCCACTGTACGGCGATGAGCTCGCCCTTAGACCTAATTAGCTCGGTGAAAAGAGGACAGAAATAACCGTCTTTGTCTATTAAATTATTGATAAAACGATACAACTTTGTTAAAAAACAACTGTATTTTAAAATATTAACTAGAAATGTAGCTCTAAAAGAAAGCAGCCAAAAATGATAGAAAAAAAAAGCTAAAAATCCCAGGTGTCTGGGCGCAAGGCGCGTCGGACGTTAAATTCATGACATTGTATCCTGTGTACCTAGCACACGTTATTTTAACAAAATTGAAGTATTTTTTTCTACGAGAACGCATCTCTATCTAGAGAGATATTTGCCGCATTGTGCAAAATCAGCAATTCACGGGAACTCTCGGCTCGATCGTAACGGGACATGTTGCCCGAATGACATCCAGTATTTATCAATTTTAAAACGTCACGTCAAAAAGTTTTAAAAACTTTTAAGCTAGAGATTTCGAAATACACCATTTTGTGTAATATGTACTGTTAATAATATTTACTGTTAATGTCACGAAATGAGTGGAAAAATACGTGTCTGCAACAACATGTCCATGTCTAAAAGTTTGTGTTTGTTTTATGCTGAAATAAAGCAGATGTTAAATACTGTAATAAACATTACAATCAGTGTCCGGATGTATTCGTGTGAATATATTATTTATAGGTGCTATTGTGTATCAAACCCTTTGTTTAAGGATTTGCACCAAGTAAATAAACATACTTCTACATGAGTGGCTAAGATGTGCAGATTCATTTTTTATTTGAAACCTGTGCTTTCCATGGGTCTGGGATACTTTCAAACCACCATTTCAATTTGGTTCAATTCTGACAATGGAATCCATGAGAAAACTTCTTAAGAAGGCTAAAATTTGCATTAAGAACGATTAACTCAATATCGTAGAGCCATGGTAACTCAGTGTCCGGGCGGTTGGCTTAAGTTGCATAGTAGGCTAGCAACCCGAGTTCGATCCCGGTGCCGGCACCAATAAATTTGTTATTGCAATTTTATGCGCTGATTAACCACGCGTTCGGCGGTAAAGGAAAACATCGTGAGGAAACCTAAATGTATTAGAATTTTTTCTAAGGCATGTGAAGTCTATCAATCCGCACTAGGGCCGCGTGGTTGACTATGCCCTTAACTCACTTTACAGAGAAGGCCTGCGCCCAACAGTGGGACATATCTATTATATAAAGGCTGTAACTTTAACTCAATATCATGCCAACTGATTTCGATGATTCATATTTTATTGGAAAGGTTGCACTTCAATGGTAGTTTGATGAGAGTTTGGTTTGGTTCTGATTTATTCAATTTCGTAATATTCAAGATAGCGTCCAGGCGTAATATCCTTTAATGATCGATTTTGTTTTTACTTGTAAATATACTTGTATTAATTTCAACATCATCAACTAATTGATTTGTCGATTGAAGTCATAATTACTGTATCAAATCAATAAAAACAATCTTGATTTATTGTTGCTAATTCCGTAGGCTAGAGAACAACTCTACAGACTGAATATCACATACAAATCTATGAATTTAATGTCGCTAACCGAAAATATAAATAATACGCTTAAAATCTACAGAAATCTAATGTATATTCCAGATAATTATAATTACTATAAGAGTCCAGTGACCTCTATTGCTAGCTTCATGGCCGACATCGCAGCGCACGCTTTGTTCGGTGTTCCATTTCCGCATAGCTTCATGCTAATATAGAACTTTCAGAGACGTGATCGTTTACAAGCTACGTTTTTGTTTTTATACAGTTTGTTTTTGCTTTTAAACTGTTTTGTAATGATTGAACATGTTTATTATAGATACCTACACCGATATTATAAAGAAGAAAGATTTACTGATTGATTTTAATCATAATAATAGGTTGTCAAATATCTCCCTTCCGCCTTTTGTGTCATGCGGCACCCAAACATCAAGCTTTTTTTTGTATCCAGCCTTCTGCAGATGGTTTAAAATGGTTTGGTGACTAACTCCCATCTCCTGGGCGATGTCACGAGATGCCACATGCCGGTCTAACTCGATGTAGTCCATGATTTGATCGGTATTTGTCGTCACAGGTCTTCCGCCGGCTGGCTTATCCATGGTGTCGTTTTCACCGGCTCTGAATCGTCGAAACCATTCCTCCGTGGTTCGAAGTGATAGAGTACCATCCCCCAAAACACTATTAATCTCACGGAACGTTTCTCTAGCGGATTTGCCTTTAACGAAGGAAAACTTTAAAATAGCGCGAATTTCGGCGTTAGTGAACTCCATGTTTACACGTCTATAACTGTTGAACGCAATATCCAAACTAATTATGCATAGCGTCGTTTTGTAGGTTATGTCAAGACCTTTCAAATTATGTATAGTATTGCTAGATACGAGCTCTGTAGCACTTTGTACATAGCCGCGAAATTCAAAAGACAAAAAGGCGGAAGGGAGATATTTGACAACCTATATTAGAAATAATATTTCAGTGTAAAAAAAATAATAATTAAGAAATAAAATAGGCAATAAACTATTTTCGACCGAATTCAAAAAAGGAAGAGGTTCACAATTCATTTGTGTTTTTTTATATTTGTCAACTTTTGACTGGGTTAACTAATTTGTATGATTTTTTATTTGAAAGCTAGTGTGATCCCATTTCGTTTTCAATTTGGTCCAATTTTGACAACGGGATCCATGAGAAAACCATTTAAGTCTTAAATTTACATTAAGTATAACATTTGCTTAACAAATTGATGAATAGCTAAATATCACGCCAACCGATTTCGATGATTAATTTTTTATTGTAAGTACTTCAAAGGTAGTTTGATGACACGACAATTCGCAAATACAAAGAGACCGTCCGCGTGTAATGACGTTTGATTCGATTTGAAGTCGTTTTTACTCGTTCTATGGCAAGGTTTTAACCTAATTTACACTTCAACCTTTTAACCTAAAAGTCCTGTAACACTTAACTTAAGTCTTTACTGTCTGTTGGAATTTTATAACACACTAGCTAACCCACTAACGTTATTTTGCCATATAAATTGTTTTTTCAACATAATAACAATAAATAACACGACGATAAACCTCTTAACACAAACACGATTTGAAAAACCGTTTTTCTGTTACGAAAGAAGCAGAGTAATGTGAAAAAATGTGAAAAGAAAAAGTGATTGAATACTACAGATATTTATGATATTCCGTATGGTCTGTTTGAAGTTGTCATTCATTGGTTGAATATTTGAACGTCATTCCGGTCAACCGAGGTTTTATAAAATGTGTTTTTAATAAAAAAAAAAACTTTTATTTATAGAGCAAATGTATCTGTAACACTTATAATTTCCAATTAAATTTGGCAAAGTGAAAATAATCCGCATTAATGGCTTTAATTCTGTTGATGTTACTGAAATAAGAGCAATATTTCAAACAAAAAAGTTATTAAAAACGTTTAAGTGTTTCAAACTGCGGAAGCTTTTATAATTGTTTTTTAAATAAACACAATCCAAGGTCCCGTACCAAAAGCGCAACCGCACTGTTGTGATAGGGCTCAGTTCAACATAGCTATAACTCTATTATACGTTTCTTTTTTCGATATACCTTCCCTGAAAATCTTTAAAAGTTAAAGTCACAGCCTTTATATATGTCCCACTGTTGGGCGCAGGGCTTCTCTGTAATGAGAGTATAAGGGCATAGACCACCACGCAGCCCTAGTGTAAATTGGCAGACATCACAAGCCCTAGAAAATTTTTTAAGACATGTAGGTTTCCTCACGATGTTTTCCTTCACCGCCGAGCGCGGTGCAGGAAAACATCGTAATCGGTGGTAAGCACATAAAATTGCAATAACAAATTTATTGGTACCAGCACCGGGGTTGTACTCGGGTTGCTAGCGTATGCTACTTTAGGCAACACTGAACAACCACGGCTCGCTGAAAATCGTAATAATTTATTTTTCAGGTTTACTTCGCTACCGTAATGTTATACAATTAACTGTGAACGAAAGTTTATAATAAAGTTCTGGTATATAAAACATGCGCGGAGATATTTTAATGAACTGGCGGGTTAGAATATAAAGCGGTTAGGTGGGTGTGCTGTAGCCCATAGCGTTATGTTTAGTAATTGATTTGAAATTTTCCAGTGGAAACTGAACAGAATGTATTTCAGTCTAACAATTTGTTGCCATCAATTCGACCGAGATACAAATACTTGTGCCGACGCGTAATTTCGTTGATTTGGGGAGGCGGATAGAGGATACGTAAAACTGTTCTAACTTTACCAATTTAAAAATACATCAGTGAATAATGCATTTGTTTAGATGCGAGCGTAGCGAGATCAATCTGAAATTATTTTCGTAGACTGAAAAATTTATGAAGAAAAATTTATTTGATTCCATGATGTTGTAAACCAAGTATTTTTAAACCTTATATATACAAATGTAATATTATCAAAGATAACGAAGTTAGATAACAGTTTATTGTAATAAAAAAATATATTATAATTATATCTATCCTGTATTTTTTTCTTGCTATTATTTAACTATTCTTGACTGTTCTTATTACCCTAATGATTATTTATCTTACCTCTTCTGTCCTACAACGTTGCCTGGGAGAGATCGCTTATATAGTTAAGACCACCCATGCGTTTAACTTAAGTTATTACTTTCAGCCCTGTAGTTCTGGGATCGTAGAATAAGACTACGGTATCCCCTGCCTGTCGTAGAAGGCGACTAAAGGCGCTTCGGGTTCACTGGGCGACAAGGGGCTTTGTCGTCCGTAGAAGTGGACCTGAAGAAGGCGACATCGGCTGGGCCGTGTCGCCTTGCACTGCGAGGGCACAGGGAGGAGTAGCCTCCCAGAACCTACTCTCCTCTAGCACAGTGCAGAGGGGCTCCGGTGCGTTCCACTGGAGATCCCGGAGCCCCTCGTCATGCACTGAGGAAGGGCAACCGGGGAGATTTCTCCCCGTTACCACAAAAAGTTATTAAAAACGTTTAAGTGTTTCAAACTGCGGAAGCTTTTATAATTGTTTTTAAATAAACACAATCCAAGGTCCCGTACCAAAAGCGCAACCGCACTGTTGTGATAGGGCTCAGTTCAACATCGCTATAACTCTATTATACGTTTTCGATATACCTTCCCTGAAAATCTTTAAAAGTTAAAGTCACAGCCTTTATATATGACCCACTGTTGGGCGCAGGGCTTCTCTGTAAAGAGAGTATAAGGGCATAGTCCACCACGCAGCCCTAGTGTAAATTGGCAGACAACACAAGCCCTAGAATTTTTTTCTAAGACATGTAGGTTTCCTCACGATGTTTTCCTTTACCGCCGAGCGCGTGGTAAATCAGCACATAAAATTGCAACAACAAATTTATTGGTACCAGCACCGGAGATCGAACTCGGGTTGCTAGCGTATGCCACTTTAGGCAACCGCGCGAACACTGAACAACCACGGCTCGCTGAAAATCGTAATAATTTATTTTTCAGGTTTACTTCGCTACCGTAATGTTATACAATTAACTGTGAACGAAAGTTTATAATAAAGTTCTGGTATATAAAACATGCGCGGAGATATTTTAATGAACTGGCGGGTTAGAATATAAAGCGGTAAGGTGGGTGTGCTGTAGCCCATAGCGTTATGTTTAGTAATTGATTTGAAATTTTCCAGTGGAAACTGAACAGAATGTATTTCAGTCTAACAATTTGTTGCCATCAATTCGACCGAGATACAAATACTTGTACCGACGCGTAATTTCGTTGATTTGGGGAGGCGGGTAGAGGATACGTAAAACTGTTCTAACTTTACCAATTTAAAAATACATCAGTGAATAATGCATTTGTTTAGATGCGAGCGTAGCGAGATCAATCTGAAATTATTTTCGTAGACTGAAAAATTTATGAAGAAAAATTTATTTGATTCCATGATGTTGTAAACCAAGTATTTTTAAACCTTATATATACAAATGTAATATTATCAAAGATAACGAAGTTAGAGAACAGTTTATTGTAATAAAAAAATATATAATACTTATGATAAAAATATAATTATATCTATCCTGTATTTTTTTCTTGCTACTCGTATTATTTAACTATTCTTGACTGTTCTTATTACCCTAATGATTATTTATCTTACCTCTTCTGTCCTACAACGTTGCCTGGGAGAGATCGCTTATATAGTTAAGACCACCCATGCGTTTAAGTTAAGTTATTACTTTCAGCCCTGTAGTTCTGGGATCGTAGAAGGCGACTAAAAGGCGCTTCGGGTTCACTGGGCGACAAGGGGGCTTTGTCGTCCGTCAAAGTGGACCCGGGAAGAAGGCGACATCGGCTGGGCCGTGTCGCCTTGCACTGCGAGGGCACAGGGGGGGAGGGAGTAACCTCCCCCCCCCCGGAACCTACTCTCCTCTAGCACAGTGCAGAGGGGCTCCGGTGCGTTCCACTGGAGATCCCGGAGCCCCTCGTCATGCACCGAGGAAGGGCCACCGGGGAGGTTTCTCCCCGTTACCACAAAAAAAAGTTATTACTTTAATTGATTGTACTTAATGTTAAATGTGAGCTTGATTTATTTATCTAAATATAGTATATATTAAAAGCATTGAACTGCACAAGAGGCATATGGGTCAGTTTAACTGGAGAAGCAGGTAACAAAGGAAATAGATATCGTTACGTAACATCTAGTGTTTGTGTGATTTTCTAATAATAATGAGTCATGGTCAAGGTTCATTATACACTAGTAACCCGGGTTCGATTCTGGGTGTAATCTTAAGTATTGGCTTATCACGTCGGTCGTTCAGCGAAAAAGCAAATCTTTGTAAGGAAGGAAGTGATGGAAGACTGACAATCCATACTGGGCAACTCGTAGTGCACTCTGCATTTTGCCCAGCAGTGGGACATGCTCGCTTGCATGCTTCTAAGCGTCAAGAATTGACTTATTACTCCAGCCATATGAATGTGTGATATATATTCTCCGACACGAAACAATTTCTTGCAGCAGTGAAGTGAAAGATGTGACATAATTTCATTTATATATACTTTTCATTCCGGATGTCGCCGCTAAAGAAAATGATTACATTTCTGATTGATAGCATCAACAGCCGCCTTAAAATCATTGCGTATGCGGAACGTTACACATAAATGAAGTCCATTTGTATTTTTAGAGACTCCAGGATAAAAATAACTTCACTGAATTCCACAGAATTCTTCAATTTCAATTACACTATTACACAGAAAAAAAGGCCCAAGGAATGAAGGTAATTGGATTTTCCCTTTGTGTAGGTATTAGGTAAGAATTTTCGATAACCTATTGACCAATTTTAATACCTAAAACGATGGAATAATAATTAATAATGTAATAACTCTTTTTAGCTAAGTGGTTTTTTGATATTCAAATATGTTTATATGTAACATAACTATACATATATGTAAATATAAATATATATATATAGATCTATCCTGTATTTATTTCTTGTTATTATTTAACTATTCTTGACTGTTCTTATTACCCTAACGATTATTTATTTTACCTCTCCTGTCCTACAACGTTGCCTGGGAGAGATCGCTTATATAGTTAAGACCACCCATGCGTTTAAGTTAAGTTATTACTTTCAGCCCTGTAGTTCTGGGATCGTAGAATGAGACTACGGTATCCCCTGCCTGTCGTAGAAGGCGACTAAAATGCGCTTCGGGTTCACTGGGCGACAAGCCTACTCTCCTCTAGCACAGTGCAGAGGGGCTCCGGTGCGTTCCACTGGAGATCCCGGAGCCCCTCGTCATGCACCGAGGAAAGGGCCACCGGGGAGATTTCTCCCCGTTACCACAAAAAAAAGTTATTACTTTAATTGATTGTACTTAATGTTAAATGTGAGCTTGATTTCTCTATCTAAATATAGTATATATTAAAAGCATTGAACTGCACAAGAGGCATATGGGTTAGTTTAACTGGAGAAGCAGGTAACAAAGAAATAGATTTCGTTATGTAACATCTAGTGTTTGTGTGATTTTCTAATAATAAGAGTCATGGTCAAGGTTCAATATACGCTAGTAACCCGGGTTCGATTCTGGGTGTAATCTTAAGTATTGGCTTATCACGTCGGTCGTTCAGCCAAGAAGCAAATCTTTGTAAGGAAGGAAGGGAAGGAAGACTGATAATCCATACTGGGCAACTCGTAGTGCACTCTGCATTTTGCCCAGGAGTGGGACATGCTTGCTTGCATGCTTCTAAGTGTCAAGAATTGACTTATTACGCCAGCCATATGAATGTGTGATATATATTCTCCGACACGAAACAATTTCTTACAGCAGTGAAGTGAAAGATGTGACATAATTTCATTTATATATACTTTTCATTCCGGATGTCGCCGCTAAAGAAAATGATTACATTTCTGATTGATAGCATCAACAGCCGCCTTAAAATCATTGCGTATGCGGAACGTTACACGTAAATCAAGTCCATTTGTATTTTTAGAGACTCCAGGATAAAAATAACTTCACTGAATTTCACAGAATTCTTCAATTTCAATTACACTATTACACAGGAAAAAAGGCCCAAGGAATGAAGGTAATTGGATTTTCCCTTTGTGTACGTATTAGGTAAGAATTTTCGATAACCTATTGACCAATTTTAATACCTAAAACGATGGAATAATAATTAATAATGTAATAACTCTTTTTAGCTAAGTAGTTTTTTTGATATTCAAACATGTTTATATGTAACATAACTATACATATATGTAAATATATATATATATATATATATAACTAGCGGATCCGACAGACTTCGTTCTGTTAAAAAGATTTGGAATGTGGCAATTTTTGTTCCTACCTATTTTATAGTCGGGGAAAAAAATTGTCCTCCACCCGTCACCTCGATGATTGCGGTGTGTGGGGTTTTGCTCGGGTGACCAAAAATATCTTCGCTTCCACTAACTAAACCACTTCAAATTAAGAGGCGAACTTAGGGATCAAATCTGATTGAACACCGTTGATTTATGATCTATTACATTTTGTGACTATTCAATTTGGTCGGGTTCGCGATATATATGATTGAATTTAAACTTTGTTCAGTGGTAATAAAGTGCAAATTGCCGTTAAGACGTAGCTTTTTGACGTTAGGAGCACACAATGCATAGCCAACAGAGAGTATGTTTAATGTAAAATATGCATTACTGCTATGCCATAAAGTTTAAATTGATTCTACATTTTATTTAGAAATAACGTTTGTATGGGAAATAGAAAAGGGCTATTTTTAAGGTTTTCCCGGCAGTTATTCTAATTTTTCTCACCTTTTAAACCTTCCCTAAACCTCCACGAACATTTTAAGACCAAGATAAGATAAATCCGTTCAGCCGTTCTCGAGTTTTAGCGAGACTAACGAACAACAGTTCATTTTTATGTATATAGAAGATAGATCATAATTAAGTACTATTCCATCCCCACATTGAAAATCGAAAGTTTTATTACCAGACAATTTACGTTTTGTGCATACGGTCGACACTTGTAGCAAGACTGATAATTCCTGCGTAGATTATATTACGTCATTTTACAATCGTTGTAGACAGCTGAAACTCCTCATACACTTGGCAATGTCAAGATTGTTGGCTTCAGTATAGAGGTGTCTTTGTCTTTGTGTCTTACAAACAACTCTATAATAAGAGCCGTTTGAAGTTACAATAAGTATCAATGTCTATATATATATATAATTATTATTTTTTTTAATTGTCAGCACATCAAACACTCGTGAGCATAACTAAAGGGTCTGAATAAAGGGTCGGTTAAGAAAGTTTGAATATCTCGGACGATAAAGAAGTTAGCTAACTGAAATAAATTGTGTATGGTAGACAATTAAATATCCTTAAAATGAAATAAAATATTTTTATTAATTTATTTATATTTCATTAAAAACATAAACCTAAACAAAAAAGGGATATCTTATGTAAACATGGACAATACAGTGTTTTACATTAAATTTTACTTTTTTTAAATATAAGGCAGGTTTTTTGGACGAACTAACACAGTTGGCCAAAGAAGCTGGCCTTTACTGCTTCACCGGATTGAGAGGTGGCATAGTTCTTAGGTCGCTTAGCCTGAACCTTATCTTAGGCACATATGGAGGCAACACTAAGTACTAAAATTCTCTTCTCTTGCACAATTTATTTCAGTTAGCTAGCGTAATCTTTATCTTCCGAGTTTTTAAACTTTCTTAATCGACCCTTTATTTTTGCTCACTATATATTTTGGAGTAATTTACAAAAATGAGCTCAGGCGAACTATAAAATCTGTCAGGGTTTTGTGTGTAAGAAATCGAAAAATAGTTGGTATAAGTCGACCGGGTTTCGAACCTCGAATCATGTTGTTGTAATATATAAGGAAATCTTGCTCCAAGTCCTCCTGCAACACCTACAATGTCACCGGACAACTATATTGTGCCACTTGCAACCGAGTATTTAAAAGCAAGTTCGAATTCGCAAGCCATATCAGGGCTCATGCCCGAAGTTAAAGTTGCCGTCACCGGCCACGGTGTGCACAGCTATGTAAATATACAATGTTGTTAAACGTTTAACCTCTAGGCTATGGTTTCTATGCTATAAGAGTCATGGTATGTATATATATCTCTCTACCTCAAAAGCCTATAATTTTTCAAATGTCGGATTTGATAATTGATATTATCTACTAGTGATATTTAAAAGCGCGTATCAACAAAGGGAATGTCAGTCTCATAATTCGAACGATTAATAATTTTTGGTAACTTAACATAATAGAATAGGTCAACGTGTTAATGTTACATAAATATTTTAAATGTTAAAGAAAGGATAACCTTTGCCATATTTCGAGAGAAACTTTCAGCTCATTTTCTACTTTTTAGACGAAAAATAAACAAAATGATGTAATAACATCCCACGATGGAATTATTATTTTTACGCGGTGGAGAAGTCCATCGTGCATTATTAGAACGCCCGCTTTTTAACTCTATTATTACGCCCACTAGGCCCTCGCTTTGCTGCGGTCTGAATATAGTCATCTCCGAGGGCAAATATTACTATGTAATGTTTTCATTTTTTTTTCATGTTTTGAAAGAAAAACTATCAAAAATACTTGCTTTCAAAACATAAAAAAGCTATAAAAGTTCTCTACCTACTATTTCATTGCTGTCCTCTTTTCACCTCGCTCATTCGGTCCCATATGTGATTGGGAGTGAGCTCATTGCCGCATTCAGTCTTTAGTGTTCGAATTGTCGGAAATTAAAAATATGATCAATCTTAACCACAGTTTAAAGCGTCAATAGTCTAATGGTATAGGGTATTAGGAATCGTAAGGTCGTAGGTTCGAATCCACTATTCTACTATTGACGTGAACCATCTCCTAGCATAAGCTTTAGCTTAGTTGGAGTGGTTAACAAGAATGTAATATTTCCTAAAAAAAATAAATATTGCTTGCTTTCTTTTTACAAAAAAAAAAGTTTTATTCAAGAGTAAATTAATTATATAATTTTTGTGTAAATTTAAGAACAGTACTAACCGGCCATATGACCTTTTTTCAAAATTATTTTTACACTTCAGGCTTTCAAAAATATCACGCTCTGTGTAAAGGTTAATCACTCCATTAACGCGCCTGGAAAAGTACTTGTCGGCTATTTATCTGTTCAAGTGGTTTCGTAGCTTATTTTGTCCGCGCTTTACGTAGATAATGGAAATGTATGGGCCGAATCTACATGCCTACGCGGTTCACGGATCGAGTGGGGTCGGAAAATACCGCAGCGGTACTATATAAATATACTGAGCTATGGTAATTGTTATGCGTAGATAATGTGCGGGTTGTATGTAAATGGTAAACTAATAAAACGTTTGTTTCAATAAGATATTAGTATACCAGAAAAGGTATACTACTATATCCTGAAATATTAAGCTGACTAAATTCTTCAGCTTCTTTTCAACCATTAAAATTTTAAAAACATAACATCGATTTCTGTTAGAGTGTTTTTAAAGCTTGATATAAATTGACGACAAAAAAACTTATGTGCCATTTCCTGTGGCGCCACGAAATTTAAAATTTATGTGACAGGTGTATATTGTAACAATTTATGAAGCTAGGTATTTGTATAATTTTATTTTATAATGAACCTAGTGAGGGTAGTCAATAGGTTTTGATGTTTTCCTTAGCCGTATCTCATACACATATAAGCACTTAAAATTGCAATAAACAATTTCATTGATACCGGCGTCGGGAATCGAACTGAGGTGCCCGCGTACTGTGCAACTTGAGGCTACGGCCCGAAATTGTAACCATGGCTTCATCTAGGCTTTAGTTCATTCTAATCTAATCTCAAAATTAATATCACTAAATTTTTGGCATTTAAAAGCGTTGACATTTTTGACATGTTAAAATTTATGTTTGTATATTTAAGCTGTACGTGATTGGTGTCAGAGTTTATGATATAATTTATTGATCAAAATAATTAATCGAGACAGTTGTTATCGAGGGTTGTTCACGTGACAACCAAAGGGAACCGATATTTAGCATTATATATTTAGTTGATCCTATATTTTAGGAATAAGGAACACACACACTTTAGGCAGGGAATTAGTATTAGTGCGGTATGATTGTAACTTATAGTAAACTAAAATAATTTTTTTAACTCTTTCCAAGAGATACATATCTGCCTGTCCATGGTTTTTATTACTTTTTTAATGAGGGAAGGGACAAACGATCAAACAGATCACCTGGTGTGTAATCACCAGAGGAATTGGAAGTCCGTCGTCCGTCTATCAGTACCATATGAAACAGGACTTTTCATGTAATAGAAGAAGATACTGTACATCCCATAGCTTAAAGCCACGTTATGATATTGACGTTCTCTACGTAAAATGCAACAAGTTTTTCGAGCAAAATACAAAAGCCAACTTCAAATCGAATAGTAATATTTCGAAATAGAATTAATCAGAACCTAACAAAACTATCCTTGAAAAATCCTTTCGAACAAAATATTTGCCATCGAAATTGATTGGCGTGGTATTGAGTTATTCGTCCATTTGTCGCGCACATACTTAATGCAAATTTAATACTTATATGGTTTTCTCATGAATGCCATTGTCAAAATTAGACTAATTGGAATGGGTCCACAGCTTTCAAATAAACCAGTCAAAAGTTATGACTTAACAAAAAAAAACATTCAGACAAATTGCGATCGTCTTCCTTTCCTGAAGTCGGTTAAAAATAAGAGGAAATTCGTTGTTCGTAGGTACGAGGAGCCGAATGTCGATATCATAGCTTGAGCCCATCTACATAATTTTATTAAATATGTCAACAATAAGGTTTTTTTTTTATATCTTTTCATCGATAAATCCAATTGAGTATAATTGTCGTGTTAAAGTCTATGTCGTGTGAAGGGAACGTTCAGGGCTTTGAATTCAGATAAAAAAATTGAAGTAAAAAGACGAAAAAATATTTGTAAAACAATATTGATATTAAATAAATCGGAATATCGTGGTGTATTGGATTTTTTAATATTTTAGTTTACAACCAAATAAATTACAGAATAATACTACATATCAATTATCTATACAAATATTTTATACCCATACGTGTTTTTCGTGTCGTGAGCGATAATATATTTTTTAACTATAATAATTTAAAAAATACACAAAAGATAATTTTGAGTTATAATAACAATAAATATTTAATTATTAAATGTTCCAAAATCCATATCAGATGTTTGTATATTAATTCAGTCATAATTAGTAAAGATATCTACTTTACGGCATGTAAAGGATAAAAAAATTGCAAGAATAGCTATTACATGTAGTTTTTATACTTCATACTCCACATAACTTTAATATAAGCACGATAATAATTAAATTTCTTTAACATGTTGAAGTTACAAAATGAAAAAAAGCCACATTGTTGCAGCGGCAAACAAAAGATCCATTGCATTATTAACAAGCATACGGTCTGGGTCGCGATTGAATCAAATCTATATATGATATTTCATTTATAAATCTAGACTGAAATCTAGTTTAATACGTAGATTAAAAAATTCGAGAAATGATTAATGAAACAGAGATGGTGAATAAATATCAATAATGAAATGTCAAATAAAGAAACTCACCTGATTATGGAACAATATATCTGGACGATCGGGGCCCAAGTGCTACAGGTCGGCAGAAAGCCGGCTGCTTCGAAGACACTACCGACAGTCTAATCACTAAACACTAAATTAAAGATAACACAGTTTCAAGTTCCTTTGGTAAAATATTATTATGTTGTGTGATGTCGACTTGAAAGCTCTGGCAATGAACGTTGCTTTGCGTAGAGCGTCAACGGACGACTGGGCGGCGCGCAGTCGTGCACTTCTATATATAGCTGCGTAGCTAGCTACAGCTGCCCGCCCTCTGAGAGTTTTTCGTATTCACAAAAATATCAGTGGAATCCGGAGCCTAATTTTCTCTGTCACTGCCTTCTCCGACACAATGGGAGCGTTGATCTCTGATATGCGTGCATCACGAGACAGCTGACCAGATTCTTTCAATCTGATTGTCAGATGACCGACTTATATGAAATCTTTACGTTCTCCATCTCCCTATATGGAAGTGTTGAGTACAGACCTAATTATGGTATAAATAACATTTGTTAAGACTGTGATTATCGTTGATGTTGGATTAATGTCTTGCTGTTAAGAAATTAGCACACGCGTAGAATGTGAGTAAAATTTATATTTGTTTTGTGTTCAACATTGAAACAACAGCAAAGAGCCTCAGCAGCATTGTTTGTACGAAGAAAAAATCAGATCAAGGATGCAATTGTTGAAATGCAATAAACATTACTTTTCATCGTATTATTTTATTACTATTGGCAATTTCTTCACTGCTGCTTCTTGTTTATGAGATTTAGGGTTCATTCTAAAACTATAATAATGAGATTTAACTTTTACTCTTATTTCAATTACTAGCCCTAATTAAGAGATATTGGCCCAGTTACCTGCCAAATACCAGATTCAAACCCAAGCAATTTCTTTATAATATTAGCGAAGCTTTTCTTAAAATTCTTAATGTAAAAAATCTATAGTAAGAAAAGAGTCACTGCAGCGACTTTTTGTCGCATCTCGTTAACTTCGTGTGGTAATTGCTGAAGAATCATGATCAGGGAGGTATCACAACCTCATGGAATACAAAAGTCAAGTGGGGGTACGTACTATTCTTATGTTTCACTGGTAAGTGAGGCGCAGTATTGTGCTTCGTTTAAGATTAAATTATATTATTAAGATGGTAGCCAAAATCTTTGGTGATGTACTAAGAAAGGGTAAAGTTAAAAATATTCGTAGCTGACGAACATAAGTATATGCAAAGTTGATGGGATTAAATCCAGATCGTCAATACAAAAAATACTCCTATATTCGTTATCTCGTATATAGACAAAATTTCACCAATTTCTTAGCAAATGATGCGGATAGAGATATGCTATATCTGCTTATCCCGTTTGGGTGAATAAGACTTGGCGTTCTTTTATTAGAAATTTATATTTATTTGAACTTTTTACATGGAAATTTACTTATATATATAATACAAAATTTACTCAAGGCTGACATAACATTCGTCGAAACGTGCCATGATACCGGTCGGCATTTAGAAACAATGAACGGTTTTCAATGTCACGTGAATAAGCCAAGTTGAAGGCGACGTCCCAACTCCCACATGCCAATAGGAGCGGCGGGAACATACTGGTTCCGAGAAACGCATCTGTGGCTGATACAACTCACTCCGCATTCTGTTCGTTCGCTACACATTGCTCGCCGTAGCTATTCTAAATTATGACAAAAGAGAACGAGTACGCGCGCTACATTTTGCGTGTAAGCAAGGAATACTCTAGTTGGATATATGTGTATTGGTGAATCGGTTGTGGTAAGACATCAAAGGGAACTGTTTCTGATGTAAAGTCCACACAACAACTTTCAATGAATTTAAATTCGCGAATACGAATTCCAGTCAGCTTGCGGTAGTCAGAAACAGCTTTCGTCCTCCACGTTTTACCAAACTTTTAGGTCCCATAGGGTGATAGGTGACAGATAATTTCTTATCAAACTACCCTTGAAATACATCCTTTCCAATAAAAATAAATCATCGAAATCGGTTAGCGTGCTATTGAGTTATTCGTCCATTTTTGGGGCACATGCTTAACGTAAAATTAAGACTTATATGGATTTTCTCAAATCCTAAATCAAATCTGAAACGGGATCAATCTACAAAAATAAGAATCATCAAAACGGTCCACGTGATCGAAAGTTATGACGTAATCAACATAAAGAAAAAGAAACAAACAGACGAATTGAAAACCTCCTTTTCTATGTCGGTTGATAAAAATATATGACCGTGGACTTTCCTTTTTCACTCAACATTTTTACATTTGTAGATGTAAAAAGAAAAATAGTTATTCCAATTTCATACTGGCACAAACGTGAGCGCATTATTAACTTTTAACGATAAATTCTTGTGAAAGTGAAAAGAAGCCGATAGGATTAAAATTTAAACGGTGACCAAAAGCCCCGTTTCTTAAAATAGCTCAGATTAACAGGAAACCATAAGTTGAGACAGTGTTTCGCTACTAAGCCAATTTCCTAACAGGTAGCAAAGGTGCGAAGCTGGAATTGTAGGGTTCGTTTGTGGAATGAAAGGTCAAGTTATCTTCAGTTTCTGTAACCTTTCGAAGTATTTATTGTGTTTAAAATTGAATATGTAACAACAATTCGCAATTAAGACATCTTTTTTTAAATAATATAAAACTATATTTATAATTTAATTGACTGCGTAGACTATTTCATAGTATTAAAAAACAAAGTAGATGTAAAGTAGGAGCCGCTTGACGTTTATAACGTGTTTAAGGAACCAAGACTTCACTATTTATTATATATATATATATAATTTTATTTTGTTAGGTGTGAAAATAAAACTCAGTGTGTTGCTTCTATAGTAAAAGAAACAATATTTAAAGCTTTTATTTACACATATAACAATTCTAATCTATCTATATATATAAAAGAGAATGTGTGTGGGTTTGTTCCGTATAGGCTCCGAAACGGCTGGACCGATTTCTATGAAAATTTCAGGCAATCTTCAGATGGACCTGGCGAGTAATCTTGTAAAGGTGACGACATTAAAGATAACAATTAAGGATTTTAAAGTATTCAAGGTAATCCGTTTACTGATGCTGCTAATATGTACATGGGTGTAGGTAATGACCCGCTCGAAAAGAGAATGAACACGGAGAGAAATAAATAATTTATTATATATTGTGAGAGTTAAATTAAATATTTAATGATGTATGTTTATATAAACATATATACATAACTATACCAAACGCTCATTCATTTTCGGCTACCTATTATTACGTAATGCTAAATATGAATAGAAATTTAGCATAGCAGTAAATGGGTTGACTTCGGGTTTCTGACGGTCTGATGTTCAAGTCATAGTTTAATTTAATCTATTTGTGTGTTTTCAGTTTATTCAATAGCGAAAAAAAATAATATCATCTGGAAAAAATTATTGCAATAAATGGAAATATCCAGAAAAATTGAGTTACTTTTGTTTGCATATTTCCGTAATATAACGTAATTACATGTTTTATTTTAAGCTTAAATATTAAGGTAACTATTTTTTTTTAATTTTTAATGTCAAAACGTTGCAGCTACGTGTAATAATAATAAAAATGTTTCGGTAAATAAAAACAGAATCTTTTGTCACAGACACCTTTTGTATCACGAACAATGACAAGAGAGCGAACACAACTGCCGTAGCAACAATAAGCCTCCGTAGCGGTTACGTAGCATGGTGATATCGAGATACCTATAGCGTCACTCACACGTGACATGAGAGTTGTGTCCTTGCTACGAGATACTCTTTCATAATATAGAACGTAGCTTACATTACAGTTCAGATTAACGACGTCAAGGTTATTGTTATAATACATTGAAATAAATATGTATTAAAATTTATGTTAGGCTATAAATACAACTTAAAGGTGGATAAATACTTTGCATTTTTGAACCGACTTTAAAAAAACAGGAGGTTCTCAAATCGTCGGTACGTTTTTTTTTGTTATATAATCTTTTCTCGTTCTTAATTAATCTTATTTCGTTTTTTATGTAATATAAATACCTCATAACATTCGACTGGGTTAACAGATTTTATAGATTATTTTTAAAGCTTGTGCTTCCCGTGGCATCAAGTATGTGTGCCACAAATGGACGAATAACTCAATATCACGCCAATCGAATTTTTATTTTTTTATTGGAAAGGATGTACAACACAGGATGTCAAGAGTTGATGAGAGTGTGATTAGATACTGATTAATTCTATATAATAATATTACGAATATTCCTACGATAATTTGTAAATTCAAAGAGGGCGTCCTCGCGTAATAGCGTTTAACGTCAGATTCAAATTGTAGTCGGTTTTTGTTTTCTCAAAATTATATTTGTTGTTGGTCAAGTGAATAAGCTTTTGTCGTGTCTTCAAACTATATATTATCCAGATTCTGTTTCCGTTTCTTACGTACGACCTCGCTAAAACTCGTCCGGGTTACGGCGATAAGCTCATAACCTGCCAAAGCGAAAACGATGTCTGTTTACCCGGCTGGGTTAAAATGAACAGAGAACTTAACTACATTGGTGTATTAGACTACACGGAAGCATTTGTTAAATAAAAAATGAGCTTGAATTTCAAATTTAATGGGATAGTTATCAGATTGGCAACGTTTTGTATTATTATTCAGAATTTCGGCTCAGTAAGCAAACTAAGCATTTTTTACAATTGCATAAATTGGATGGGAAAAAATGAATAAGGTGTTTATTCTTAAAAGAAAATTGAAGCCACTTAGGTATATTTTTTCTTAAAATCTTTAGCAGGAAAACTGTTTTCGAGGTTTTAGTTCAACGTTTTCGGAAATAGATTTACGTTGTTTGTTTATCCCTTCTTACCGAGTAAAAGAACAGTTGGAAATGAAATAACTTACGTCAAAATAATTGATTCCTATTAAAAAATAATATTATTCTTGTAAACTCATTTTGTATATCAATTACAAATATACTCACAGTGTCAGCTAAGTGTTCGATCTTGCTTATTACGATCGAAGTGTCCGATGTTCGAATACAAGCTAGCTTGCACTATGTACTTTTTTAATGGCTAGTTTTCGCTTTTAGCTCGAAGGCTTTTGTATGATTTTGTAACTGTAACACCCCACCGAGACGTGGCCGAACACTTAGACCACTCAATCTGAACCTCTATTATAAGTAACTTAGTCGCAATATTCCCGAGAGGAGACCGTGATCCCGTTACCCGATTTACGAGATGTCCTAGTGACTCAGGAAGCATGAAATAGAGTTCGATCTGATGCTTCAATCGGATTATTCGATATTATAGAAAGCATAGTAGTAATAGTATATGCCATAGTATAGCTATATGCCACTTAAGGAAGTGCTAGTGGGAAAAACCTGCACCGTGTAAATTGCAAATAAGCGCCACAATAAGTTTCTTTTAAGTAAAATGTATAATATAATCACTAGCTAACATTTGTGCGTGATGATGGGCCCACCCCGTCAACTACGCAATTATTATTAATTGATATATATTTATCTAATTTCTGTTAATAATTTGATTTCCTCAACTGCTTTTCCGCGAAATATTTTTACTTCCGTCATCTAATTTATGACTGACTGCATGCGTCCTTGAACGAATATTGGGATGTTGTTTTTACTGATTATAATTACAAATACGTTTTCCGTCGAGCTATCGTGCCTCACATGTTTATTTCAAGACGATATATCTCGTATTAGTAGAAAACGGAGCGGAAAATAAAATCACGATTTGATGTTGATGCATTGCGCTTCCAAATATGAAGTTTCTAGAAGTTATATGCGGTATATTATCTATTACTACCATACTATATTAAACCATAGATCCACAATCTTATAAACACTCGTTCCTATTGATATATAAATAAACACCTTAACAGGTTTTCTTTTCCATAGACGGATATCTTTCTTAAGACACTGATAAATTCTTTAGTCTTATTTATTTTCTTCTTTCTCTATTTTTTTATTCACCTATACTACATGTGTATACAACTTAAAAAGAACAAGATCATATTTTTCTATTTTATCTTTTAAACTTAACTGGCATCGCACATATTTAACATGTCCTTTAAGTTTATCTTAATGTAGTGTGCTTACAGAGCTGATATTGCCAAATATTAATACGTGTACATACCATGTAGACTCGTGATATCAATAAATGTGTTAGGTAAACAATATTATTCATGGTCATCATTCACTCTATTGGCAATACTAGTGCCTTGTCTATGACTTGAACCATCTATGGTCAGGCTGGAAGTGGGATTAAGACGACATCGTCCACGCTCAAAGCGGAGCTTGGCTCACTTGTATACAAGCAGTTAAACCCTTTGGAGTTCTTCTGCAGTGAACTAATTGGTGAAGGTACGCTGAAGCGGAGGAGAGGTGCGTGACTTATTATTGTTTTTCCCTTCATCTAGAAATGTTTTATTATTTGTTTCGAAAATATTTTGGTGTTAGCTATGCTTATGTCACACTTCATTCGTGATGTTGTGCACCAAGTGAAATAATTCAAGGAAGATATGATCTTTCCTTGCATATTATTCAAGAAAGTGGAAGGCAGTCTTAAAAATTGTGAATAAATTTTCGATAGTAAATCGAAATCAGGTTGCTCATGTTCTACGAAATGACTAGCTAGCGTGAGCAGTAAATATTTTATTTTACGAGAACGGCACTAAACGTCAAAGTAGTAACGTAGTATCTGTCATACAATTTTATTATTAAACGACTACTATTTGTGCCCCTGACTTCTTTTAGGACTATTTCTGATTTCATGTTTCTCCATGTTACATGTCTAATATAATTTAAAAATAAGCCAAAAAATCACATTCTTGACACATTTCAAACACCGAACATTTGAAATTTTTTTACTTTAGTTGGAGTTTGAATCCGTATAATATTTTTAGACTGATGTATGTACATTTAATTTGTATATATTAACTTAAATATGGTATGGGGTAACCTATAGTAATTATTATTGTATCAATACTCGACTTTCCCAGTATCATACTCATGGTGTACATTTTATAGTAATAAGTTTTACGAATTTAAATATTTACATCTAATAAAAGTTAAAGTTACAGCCTTTTTTATATATTTAATAAATATGTCCCACTGTTGGGCGCAGGCCTTCTCTGTAAAGAGAGTATAAGGGAATAGTCGGACACGAGGCCCTAGTGCGGGTTGGCAGACTTCACATGTATTAGAATTTTTTTTTAAGACATGTAGGTTTCCTCAAGATGTAATTCACCGCCGAGGGCGTGGTGAATTAGCACAAAAAATCAAAATCGGGTTGCAAGCGTACTATGCAGCTGCAGCCAACCGCCCGGACACTGAGCTACCACGGCTCTTTATCTAATATTTACTATTATATTCTTAAACACCGGATCGCAATCGACTGTTAAATTTTAAACAGGCATTAAACGTTCCTACAGTGAATGGACAGACAAACAGTAACCTTACTTTTTTTTTGTTTGTATTATATGCCTATTTTATTACAGATTCGACCTAATAACCGTTTGCTAAGAGCACGCAATCAAGCAGTATGCCCGACACGGTTTCCGTAACGAATTGCGATGGTAGATTGCGTGTCGTACCCCTGGGGACATAAATGTCACGGTATCCCGGATATCTACATTCGGTAATTTATTGTCTAAGTAACGAGTCGACGACAGATTGGTCCTAAAACTAATAAAGGTTGTTTACTATCATTGACCGTGTTTCTGGTCCAGGTTTGCTACGTTTATAATATAATAATAATGTATTTTTTATTTCGACTCTTGTTAGTTACAATATTACTCCCATAAAAAAGAAACACCTAAAATATTTAAAACTTAACTGACACTTGAACTTAAAATCAAATTTAATTAATCAAATTAAAACTCCCACGACAACGCTTAGTATTTTGTGTGCAACTGTAATTAATGATTAAAGATCGAGGAGTCACGCCGATAACTCAAACGTTTGAGGAACGATTCGACGATCATGGTTTATTTACGTAAAATAATCACTGTAACATTGGTGCACTATGGCCCAACGATATAGGGCGGTAGTGTAAAGCGGATAACGATTACTATCACTCTCTACTCCTTTTTTGTCTTACCATTAGTATCTATAATATCATTGATTATATTTTTCAACCGACTTCAAAAAAGGAGGTTCTCAATTTGTCAGTATGATTTTTATCTGTTTGAAAGTTGGTGCTGGTCGGTCCCATGTCGTTCCATTCCATGAGAAAATTGATATACGTGTTAAATTTACATGAAATATGTGCGACACAAATGGACGAATAACTCAATATCACGCCAACCAATTTCGTTGATACATTTTTTAATGGAAAGGATGTACTTTAAGAGTAGTTAGGTGAAAGTTTGTTTAGGTTCTAATTAATTCTATTTCGTAATATTCCTACGATAATTAGGAATTACAAAGAAGGCGTCCGAGCGTAATAGCGTTTGACATTTGATTCGATTCGAAGTCTTTTTTTGTGTTTGCTCGTAAATACACTTGTATCACATATTAACAGTTTCATATATGACGCGCAGCTGTTAGCATTTGGTGGTGATCAAAGCATTCCATAATAGAAATTTAACCAAAGGCTATTTTCATGGTTATATACGCAAAATATATAGTAAGCTCAAAATTATCCTTTTACTGTCAAAACGTGTATTGTACGTGTTGTGTATTTTTCAGGGTTTTGGGAACATTGCCAAAAATATCGTAGTGATTTGTTCCTATTCGACAATGGTTCGTTTGTCAAAATGCGACGGGCTGCTACATTTTAACCGACTCATAAAAAGAATAGGTTATTAAATCAGTTGTATTTTTTAGATTACACATCTCTATTAGACAAAACCTATGGAATTTTTTACAAAATTTCTTTAGTGAAATTCTATTGTTGTT
Organism: Meandrusa payeni; assembly: GCA_029286785.1. Classification (NCBI taxonomy): domain Eukaryota; kingdom Metazoa; phylum Arthropoda; class Insecta; order Lepidoptera; family Papilionidae; genus Meandrusa; species Meandrusa payeni. The sequence goes on along the minus strand of JAGSMX010000012.1, from coordinate 4,348,436 downwards.
ATATCTGAATAACTACCAATTTTAACTAGAAATTTTGAATAACTTATTGTTGGCTGGAATCCTAAATCACCATTATTACCTGCTTAAATGTGTTGTTAACTTTCGTAGTGTTAGAGTCAATGTTTTTATAAGAAAAGCATTTTTTTTGCTAAAGAATTTGTATTTTTTAACAATTTTAATGAAAGCTAACAACGTGGTCAAAGTTCTTTTCTTAACCGATTTTTAGAGACAATAATTGAGGCAAATATCACTGAATTTAATGTTATTTTTTAATATATTGAGAACTACCCCGCGCATTCATTATTACGCTTTTAATTTATAGGATATCGGAATAACATTCTATAAACGAAAGTTCGTCGCCACTAAGGCCTTCGTAATTTGTATATCAACTTATAGTTGATGCAGTTTGGAAGGCAATCGCCCTATGTACATAAATTTACTTTGCTTTCGTGCAATATTGTCCGTGACCTTTAATCTGTGTGTCTTTGATGTGATTGACTTTGAGTTCGACATCTCGTAAATATTTAATTTATCGATTCAAGATTTACCAATTTTTTTCTACTGTATTCCGTTGTAATAAAGACCGATATAGAGTAATAAATTGATATGTATTCATTTAGATTTATGTAGGTATAAAAATAAGGCACTGAACGTTTGTATGTAGAGTAACGTCTTCAACGTCAAGTGGATTCTTGATGTTGGAGGGCACTCAATCAGCTATTTGTGGAGTGCACTTACATCTCGGCTACTGTCAAGGCAATACTACTCTAACAATCACAAGTTACGTAAAAAGCAAAATGTTTTAAAAAATCAGCCTTTCTTGACCATATCGACGCTTGAAATCAAACACAATTCAACTTTTTATAAGAATGAAACATTTTTATAAGAAGAAGATGAAAGATCTCTCACCAAAGGAATCTGTTACGGGACGATCCAGCCGAATCCTCTCCGATTCCCGTGGATTGACAGCACTAATATGGGCAGGGATGAAGCAACTCTGGCCTTTAGGCTTCGGTCCGGACACATTCCACTTAATAGCTTTGCCCACATGATGGGAAAGGTGTCAACCCCTAATTGTTCACAATGCGGGAAAGTTGAGGACGCTTACCACATCATGGTCGAATGTGTCCGAACGAAGCCGAAAGAGTACTATTCACGGCGAAATTTAACATTGATTTGTCGCAAGTGGGGGTGTGTAATAGCATTCTTGCCTTTCCGGAGTCGGATCAGGCAAGAATGCTATACCACCTTGTTAGAGCGGGCCTGAAACGCAGGTCATAGTCATATTGAGTATTCGTGTTTAGATGTTGTGTGTGGTGTACTTAATATTGTATTGTTTTACTGTTGTGTAAAAATTTATTATAAGATTTTTTTATGAGGGTGATATGATCAATTCTGATCAAACCCTCCATAATAAATTAAAAAAAAAAAAACTTTTTATAAAAAATTAACTATCGTGTTTGTGGACCTAGAGCTGTCGTTTTTGGACACAATATTTAATATTTGTTGCTGAATAGGTATTATACCACGGCATTAACCTATAGATTTCCTAAAAGAAAAACGGTACAAAAAATAAAAGAGAAGTGCCAACCTAGAAAATCTTATTTTCGCTATTTTTCATTTAATTGTTACAACTCATATCTAATTCGACGCGTCTTTTTTTGATTCCAACGACGTAAAAAAGTAAAAATGGCCATATGTGTCACTACATTTTTGCTTTCCAGCGTCGATATTACCTTCATAGGGTAATTAGAGATAGAAATTACTTAAGTCTAACAATATAGGACAAACAAAACTAGGAGAATTGCTGTTACATTACCAAAATTTTCATATATTTTTTAAAAAAAACGATGTTAGCTATTATTTTTTTCATAAATAGTACTTCTCACTAACGTTCTTGTTAACCAATCCAACTATGCTCAAGCTTATGCTAAGAGCTTCACGTCAATAGTCGAATGGTGGATTCGAACCTACGATATTACGTTTAGAAGGCCGTACTCTAAACTATTAGGCTATGGAGGCCTTGCTTGTTTGACAGTAACGGATTTTTGTACTTTATTTTTGTAATTTCACCAACGCAACGTCACCATCCGGAGACAGAAATATGCCCTATATAGGGCCACAATTCTATTCTATAACTAGACAAATACTTTAATACTTTATTCATATACAAGCAAACATGTTACAATATAAAGGAAGAGCTCTTGAAATGCGTATATCCTATCTGTATTTCAGGAGACTATGCCGACCCAATTCCAAAAAAAAACCCGTTCATATTGTGTGTTCATTAAATTGTACAGTCAAAAAATAAGTATTGATGCGAATGTTTAGTATGTTTAAATAAGCATGTGTGCGTGTGTATTTATGTGTGTTTGTATGCGTGTTCATTGTGATCTCCCTGCAGCCATTTTATAAATTCATCGTTATAACAATTAGAATAGACATAGTTAAGTCAAAATCTTTTTTAAGCAATGTGTCTGTCGTACGGAAATGTCTTGTTTACAGTCTGAGTAGGCGTGCATCATAGATTGTATTGTCACCGTATTGTTCTGTTTGAGATCGACAATTATTGGATGCCACGGATTTATTTTTGCAGTGACATTTAATGATATAGTGGCATTTCAATTGACCTAACCTTTTGTATTGAGGTGTTTTGTATCTGTGGTATATTTGGTCAATATATGGAGCTCTGGAACGTGTTCTTAATTTAATTTACTATTTCTTACTCATCTTCTTCTACTTTGTCGTTTCCTCAGGGTCGTGACCACCGAGAGAGCTGCTATTAACCAGTACTCCCCACTTTTTTTTATTTTGAGCCATGTGGATAGCTACCTGGAGTTTTTGCCCGGTGACTACTGTAATATAGTCCGTCCATCTAGTGAGCGCTCTGCCTTCTTCTTACTACTCTTCTCTTCTCTCTCTGCTCTTCTTAGTCATACGAGTATACAAATATTTCTATAAGTCTATATCCAGTAGAGCCAAACATGAAGTTTTGTAATATTTTTATGGCGTTGTGTAGGTGCGTACTATACTCATGATTGTCAACTGTTCCGTTGTTACACTACTGGATCGGCAGGATTGGAAGATTGCTAGGATCTCGCAAATTACGACTTGATTCACTAGCCTTTCTAACGGGGGTTTCACCCTCTAGCGATCGAGAGTTCCTATAAATTGTTGGTACAAGAGTAAAGAACTTGAAATTCTGTGCATTCTCTATAGTTCGCTGGCCGATTAGTGTACGCTTTTCGCATAACTTCTAATTACCACAACTGTTTATTTATTTATTTATTTAATAAGATACACCAACAGCATTACACAAGCATACATTGTTGTAATAATCAAGTTTACAAACTAAGTCCTGTTGTGTATGCCAATTACAGGTGTACACAACATTCGCTATAAAGAAACGTAACGATTTTATTATTAATACTTACAAAAATATTTTATTAAATGATAAAGTAATAGGAATATAACTACTAAATTAATTAAATTAGCCAAAATCACTGCACAATTTTTAACACTAAGGTGCGGAAGACCTTGCGTGAATTAGAAAAAATGTCAACCGACGTGGACTTAGTGTTAAGAAGGTTATATGTAATAATCCTTGGCAAGGGCGAGTGTGACAGAAGGTTGGTTTTAGATTGTTATTATTAACTGTTCTGTTAATAATAACAGCTGTTATCAGCAATTTTAGTAAGATTAGTGAAAGGAATTACTCAAAGTAACACACCGTCGCTAATGCCATGGTGAGTATAATCGTTTGTCCGTTCTCTTTAAAAAATATGTCGTCGGCATAATTATATGAGTAATGTTTTGATTTTATATTTCCAAAAAAAGAAACTGGTAAGGATTAAATTGTGGCTGCTTATTTCATAAAATTACAGAGCTTTCATGTTCTTGAAATGTTCTTATATATAATGTTAAAATTATGAATAAAATTATACTTACATATACGTCTGATTAAAGAACAATTTATATGTTTCAATGCCGTAAACAACTTCATAATTGTATTTTGAGACGGTACCTCAGCTTATTTTCGAAGGAAACGTTTATAACATTCATACTGATCGGTTTTTAAATTAATTTACCGCACATTATCATCATAAATTTCTATAAAGCTAATCAGTTTTGATTATTTATAACGTCTTTGTCCACATCCCATCTTGTTCCATTACAGCTTGACCTTGGAAATTCATTACAACTACAATGTTGATACAGATTTCGATGAGATATATAAGTAAACAACATTTATCTTGAAAGAGTTTTGAAGAAACGTTGATTGCATCTTTTAACGATGCATATTGTTTCATAAAAATAAACTTCGAAATTCAAATATCGGTGTATTCCTTTCACATTAAAAAAAGAAAGTAGGTTTTTGGTTCGAAATCGTGTTGAGAAGTGGCATCATGAATCTTTTTTTTTTTCGATTTCATTGGCCCAATTTTAAGCATCATTTTTTACTTTCCATTACCTGTGTTTGTTTAAAATCAATATTCCTATAAACATGATTGACGTTAGTTAATGGACTTATTTTACATAATCAAGTATAACATTTTAAGAAGTTGCGGAAAAAAGCTTACGTTTTTTTTTTATTTTAACAGTTACGAGAGGTCCTAGTAGAGATAGAAATTACGAAGGTACTGTTAGCTGGCAACACATGACACCCAGCGATTTTTTTGTATAATAACTACTTCCAATAATATCTTAGTGAAGTACCTGAACCTTATTGTATTTTTAATTCATAATTAATAATTTAGTTGATTGTCACATTAACTTGCATTCTATACAATAATTTAACTTTATTACTTCGTAATCTGACTTTTAATTAATGTTGTATAAAGATTGTGAGAACGCGCAGTTGAGACCGTATTCGTTAAAATAATTCTTTGTACAACGTTATACTGTCAGCAGTCCTGTAGTTCTGGGCTCTCATGAATAAGACCTCGGTATCCAAAAAAAAAGAAAAAAATGCTGTCAGAATAAAGCAACAAAGCGAGTGTATTAGTTGTTGGAATATTTTATTTCACAAGACCTACAAATTATTACAATACTTTGAAATGATGACAGATCGATCAGCGCAGCAGGCAGTGAATATTATGATCACACATGACTATATAGGCCGAAAGAGAAAAATCACCAAGTACCCTGACCCTTGCTTCACGAGTTGAAAGCCATGTGGATTCGACGATCATTGACCTGATAATCTTACAGCGAAAAGTCTCGAAGAACACCTCAAGAGACTTTCGCTAGATGGCTGAGTCAAGGGTCAGATACAGAAGGCGATATCCTGGATGGGCATCGTCAGATTTCTCTTTACACTAATCACCGGTTGCTTGGTCCATGCTTCGCCTGCTAATTCTGGTATATTAGTTATATATTTTTTTATGGTCCTATTTGATAATAGTATTGTTAAAATATGTATAAAGAAATAAAGGAATTAATAATAATCACCTTTATAAGGCATCAATAAAAAAGGCATAGATAGAAAAATTAAGTCCATTACTTCTGACATGATCCGTCTGGAGTCATAGACTTAATTATTACTACTGGACCTGTGTTTTAGCAGTCGGTGTATTTTCCCATTTTGTAGACACAATAACAAGAATGTATATTTATGGTTTTAGTGTGTGTGTGATTGAAGTTACTAATTATATTCCGTGAATAATAATTCCATTATTTTGTATACTCGAGACCTTAAATTTGTTAAAGGATGCTTTCACTTCGTACTAAATAATATAATTTTACTCGGAGCGTTGTTTGAGTACCTTAGTTAGGAAGCATTTATCAACTAACCATGTTACGGGAGCGAGGGCAGGGTATGGGCTTTTAACCACCAATCTACACGTGATATAGTTATAATTTACTTACAGTTATAACAGTTTCATTTTGATATAACGAAATAAATAGTCAATAAGAATACATTAGAAACGTGTAAAAAGACTACAATGAACTGTTTAAAATAAGTTAAATTTTGCACATAGAAAAGAAGATAAGTCTCAAGTATATTTACGAGAGAAAACAAAAACAGATTTCAAATCGAATCAAATTGAGTTATTCGTAAATTTCTGGCGCACATACTTGATGCAACTGAAAGAATTGTGAGGATTTGTGGGTTTTCTCACAGATGCCACTGTCGGGATTATTAAAAATTTATTAAAAATTAAATAGGAACAACCGGGAGGCAACAGCTTTCAATTAAAAAGAGACAAAGGTAACAAACCTAAGAAAATACAAACACATATTGAGAACTACCCCATTTTTTGAAGTCGGTTGAAATTAACGATAATATTAGAAAATTATTTTATGAAAGAATATAAAACTTAAGTAAGAAGCCTCGTAGAAGGCGACTAAAAGGGGCCTCGGGTTCACTGGGCGACAAGGGTGGGGGCCTTTGTCGTCCGCCAAGGTGGACCCGGGAAGAAGGCGACATCGGCTGGCCCGTGTCGCCTTGCACTGCGAGGCCACAGGGGGGGAGGGAGTAACCTCCCCCGGGAAGTGCTCTCTATGAGCACAGTGCAAAGGGGCTCCGGTGCGTTCCACTGGAGATCCCGGTGCCCCTCACCATGCACCGATGAAGGGCCACCGGGGAGGTTTTAGTGGGTAAAAACCCCACATAACCGCCGCCTTCCCCCCAGAAGGCGGGGTATCTTTCTGAAGATTTCCTCCTCGTTAACAAAAAAAAAAAAAGTAAGAAATAAGTACAATATTAAAGGGGCGATTTGTAGTGGTATCGCCAATTAACTGCTGCCAGGAAAAATGCACCAATAATTTAGTTCCACAATTATGTAATGATATCAAATGGGTAAGAACCGAGTAGTCTTAAAACATAATTTTATAAAATCTTTATAGTAATACATTTGAATAGATATTGCGTGTATTATGACGCCATCAATTACTAATACGACTATTAATAATATGGCATCATATTTGTATGTAAAACAGTGTAAAAACTAAATAAAAAATAAATCCTCCTGTAGATTTTAATCGTAGAAAGAGCCTCAAATGTTTTTAAGCTAAATAAAAATACTTGCATCTTGTCATCTTGACGTCTATATTGACAGACATCTCCACTATTAAAATTCACATAGCGTTTATTTGAAGCTCTATGGCATTGATAGTTAATCTCTTATATCTGTTAGAGACATAACAGTGATGTTTCACAACAGTGGTATTTTAAAACTGCGTCTGCGCACGATACTAACAATTAGGGAAATCCCTTTCAATGATAATTGGGAGTAATATAAATAACTGCAGGGACAAACTCAAATGTGCTATAATTAGCTTCGTAATTGTATCACAAGTTTTAAATAAAATCAAGTATTGCTTCGCCCACCTCTTCCAACCGACTTGTGATTCACCCGGCGACGTTTGTGAGCAATGCCTCTTCCAGGTATGTGACACTCTGTTGCAGCTAATACGATAATTATCGCCTTCAAAGAAAGCAAATTGCTGCATAAATGAATGAGTGTTCAACAGAACGAATTATTACTTAGAAGGCATTCCAAAAACAAAGGATATATTTTTTTTTATGACGAACTACACAGATTGGCCAGAGAAGCTGGCCTTGACTGCTTCACCGGATTGAGGCATAGCTCTTAGGTCGCTTAGCCTGAACCTCTATTGCTAATAACTCGACACAAGGGTCCCCCCGGTGAGGGGTAACCTCGGCTTGGACGGTTACTATGTTACGCGTAAGCATGCCGATCCGAGGGCGCCCGAGAGGGCCGAACCACGACTAGGTCGGTTGCTATTTCACGGATAATCTAAGAGACATTCAAAAGCTAAACTAACTTTGAGTGCCACTTCGGGAAGCGTGTAAAAAAACAAAGGAAAACGTTTAACGGGGTATAAGGGATTACACGGTGGTATATCGAAGTTTCGTATTGTTATTTTAACCGACTTCGAATTCGTTTGTATTTTTTCAAATCATTCGTCAATAGCTTGATGGTTTAAGGTACGGTTTGCGAACCGTAAGGTCGTGGGTTTGAATCCGCCCTTCGACTATCGACGTGAACCATCTCATTTAGAGGTTCAGGCTAAGCTACCTAAGAGCTATGCCACCTCTCAATCCGGTGAAGCAATCAAGGCCAGCTTCTCTGGCCAATCTATGTAGTTCGTCATTAAAAAAAAAAAAACCATCTAACACAAAATTTTAGCCTTAGCTTATTTGAAATGTTCAACAAGAATGTTTTTTTTAAAGAGTGCTAAAAAAATGTTAGCGTTATTTTTAAGAAAAAAGTTTGTGCTGCGCCGTCATAAAAGAAACATTTTTGGGTGTTTTTTTTTGTTTAAAAGGGTTTGGTTTCCAGTAGGTAATATATGAAATTTGTTTGGCATATCATTTGATTCAATGAAACTCCTAAAGATCGTATAGAAGAATGCTCGTTGATTGAGATATCAGGCAAGTACTCTTTAAGGGCAAAGATTAAATAGTATAGAGGCGGAACTTCATAATATTATAAAACATTGTCTTATTGTCTGCTGAAATATGATTGTCTCTTTGTTAATTCTAACCTCGTATTAAATCTAATTACAGTTTGATCTTTAATTCTGCGTAAAAAGAAATGAAACACGTAATTCGATGTAGTAAAAATATAGCTTGAAATATTTGAATAATATGGGTGTTAAAAGTTTTATTTTAAAACATTGTTATTAGTGAAATAGCAACCGCCCGAGTCGTGGTTCGGCCCTCTCGGGCGCCCTCGGGTCGGAACGCGTAACATAGTAACCGTCCAAGCCGAGGTTACCCTCACCGGGGGGACCCTTGTGTCGAGTTACTAGCGATAGAGGTTCAGGCTAAGCGACCTAAGAGCTGTGCCACCTCTCAATCCGGTGAAGCAGTCAAGGTCAGCTTCTCTGGCCAATCTGTGTAGTTCGTCATTAAAAAACTAAAACATTGAATCTTTTATATTAATTTAAAATATACAATAAATAATTTAGTTCGCTCTGACGTCAATTAATAAGGATATAACAAATAAGTGGGCACCGTTACGCACTTATATTACGCATATCTCGCAGTCGTATCTTCGTTTTTCTCAGTTCAATTTCGAGCGAACTCCGTACGAAGTTAATCGTTCCGAAACATGCATTAATTGTACGAAGTGTCTCCATCAATTTATTTAAAGAACACATGTACGGAAAACGGTTTGTTTATTTTTAATGCAGTTCATCCGTTGAAGGGGCGTCGAAATGATTACGCATAAAGATCGGGCGACGGTATACGGCGTGCCCGGGTCGTTCCACCGGCGTGGATGCTGAATACCTCCGCGACAACTTAATCCTCGCATCCCAATTTGTTCGGCGCCACTGGCAACACTGCGGTATGTCAAAAGTGCGGTCAAGAACCTCACCTGAGAACGCACCCCATCTATAGACCGACCCAATTTCCGTTTCGCATTTCGCATTAGCATTGGAAATTGACGGGGGTCGTAGACCTTAAAGCGAATACATTTCTGGGGCATGTCTACACACTCCAAAGGTTTCCACGGAAATAGGCCACGGTGTAGACGACTCCAGAAAGGTTAAAAGCAAATATTTTTTGTGAAATGTTTGCGATTGAGTTTTATTTGTTTTAACAATCAATGTTTCTCCAAAGTAATATTAAAAAAAAAAACATTAGTAGAAGCCGCATGCTTCTGCTATTATAATCGCGAAATTACTACTACCTCGCCGAATATTAGTGTAAAGTGGAGGTATTTTTTATGTGGGTATAAACTAGTGCTTGACCACGATCCCACCTAATATTAAGTGATGATATAGTCAAAAGATGGTACGCGCTTGTTTAAAGTTAAAAGTTACAGCCTTTATATATATAATATATATGTCCCACTGCTGGGCACAGGCCTTCTCTGTAAAGAGAGTATAAGGGCATAGTCCACCACGCGGCCCTAGTGCGGATTGGTAGACTTCACATGCCTTAGAAAAATTTTCTAAGACATGTAGGTTTCCTCACGATGTTTTCCTTCACCGCCGAGCGCGTGGTTAATCAGCACATAAAATTGCAACAGCAAATTTATTGGTGCCGGCACCGGGGATCGAACTCGACAGAGCAGAGCCGTGGTAGCTCAGTGTCCAGGCGGTTGGCTCTTGTTGCATAGTACGCTAGCAACCCGAGTTCGATCCCCGGTGCCGGCACGCGCTTGTTTAGTAAGTGCCTATTAACTCTACCTTTGAAGGCTCCCACGTCGTACTTGAACGGAATGCCTGATGCCGGCAACTTGTTCCACTCCTTTACCGTATATTACAACTCTTTGTTTCGCTCAATAAACGAGATGCTGCATTTCCCTCCGATTACAATGTGGGTGTTTTCAAGAGTATCATAAACTGGGTCGGCAACGCTCCGGGAATTCCTTCAGTTGGTATTTGTAGGTTAAGCATCGAGAATACTCCTTTGTCTCTTCTACAATAAAAAAAAATTGTGACTGTATTTAATGAGCACTGGTAAAAATTGAGTTCATTCGATATTCGTTGATAATCGTATTAATGTGATGAAATAATTTAGTTTAATCCCAGCAGACAACAAAGGCAATGATTTTGTGCTTTTCAGTAAATATTATTAGATCCCATGAGTTACAGAGGCCAAGCCAATCACCGTACATCGAAATTTAATTTGCATGACATTTATCAAGTGATTTATTTCATAGTAACTAATTATTCCTATCTCATGGTTTTATACCTACGTACCCCTACCGGATGTGATACGAACGATCTCTGGAGCCATCGTAAGCCTGTAAAGAGGTCTATGTCTGTGTCAGCTGTGTCTCATGTAATTCATTTCCAAAACACGAAACATCTCCTCGCATCATTCGAACCATAAAATGTTTTTATTTAAAACAACAAAAAATATAACACCGTTATAGATAAACCAATTTGATGTTATAAAAACGATGTAAAAATCATATATGTACAATTATATATATACGTATTACTAAAATTAAAACAAATAAAAAGCAGCTTGATGCACTGACAACAAATATAATATATAAATTAGAGTACGACTCTTTCGATGTATAACAAAATATATTTATGGGCAGTGAGATGGTATTAACAAACCCACCCGCGCCCGACAGCGGGGAGTTCCTGGTCAAGTTAGTCCTAGAGACAGGCAGTAGAAACAATGGCATTTCCGAAAGCTATGAACATGTTATAAAGTTGTGTGTCACGTGCGGTCATTGTTTACAATATACTCTCTACGTAATTTAGTAGAAACGTGGGACATTCCCAGAACCGTCCGCTGATTAGGGCTAATCCCGGTTATATGACCATTACAACGTCTGAATAGAACAAAGTATTGAAGCTCTGTGGACAACAACACGTGTCTCTGTCATTCACCGCTAATTGTCGGAGTAACGTTGATCGATATTGCGGCCTCTAACGAAAGCAAACAAAGGCTCTGCTTTACAATTTGTCTTTTGCCGAGGATTTTTCCTGTTGTGACCGTTTAATAGGGCACCCAATTAAAGTTGTAGATACAGGATTTTGAAAATACATATATATTTTATTCCATTATAGGTATTTAGTTTATTCGACGGGTCAGATAGCTAAGTATTCGACTTACGGTGTCGGAGTTTCTAATATGAAAATCACTTGCTAAAATTTGTCCGGTATATTTTTTTTATTTTTTTTTAATATGGGAGGAAATGCGTTTATTCACACTCGTCCGCTTTATATGTCGGGCTCGGCCTACAAAAGGCAACTATCGACTGTTTTGTTAAGAGGAGGGGAAATCTTCTAAAAGATACCCCATTATGTGGGGTTCTTACCCACTAAATCACCCACGGTGGCCCTTTCTCGGTGCATGGTGAGTGGCTGCGGGATCTCCAGTGGAACGCTCAGGAGCCCCCCTGCACTGTGGTCCCGGGGGAGAGGTTAATTCCTCCTATACCGACTAAAACCTCCCATGAGCCATCCTTCGCCATGATGGGCGAGATGGTGTCGTTTTAGCATTCACCATCTCGCCCCGGCGACGGCTTGGTAAGAAATAACCGGGCCTCCTGCCACTTTGGAGGTAGCCCTGCTCACAAGGGTAACCTTCAGACGAGTGGAGCCGGTGCCAGCCGAGGAGACGAAAAGGGCATTAAATGTCCTTTTCGTCTCTCTCGTTCTAAGCTTTGTGGGACTTTTGTTTGAGCGAAATAATGCAATAATTTCTTTACATTAGAATTAAGGGTAAGCTTTTCAACCTTTAATATTAAAAAAGAAAAATAAACGGGTACCTAAATTTATGCGGTTTGTCACTCACCTAATTGATCTTGTGCCACCCTTGGAATCAATACATAAAATCACATGCTTGAGTTAACACTAATTAGTTCAAATGCCAGCTGGTTTGCACCAATGACTTCGTTTTTACGATTCACTCGTGATAAAATCACACGTTAACATTTGGTCAGCGGCTGGGATAAACGATGTGAGAACTTAATTTTTTATTACTGCTGTCTTTAGATGTTGCGGTCAAAGTTTATTGCTTGTTTATTGTTTGCGCATCCCGGGTTCGATTACAAGCTGAGTTATATATTTGTACAATATGTAAAAGTATAATATCTCGGGCCCCTAAACTCTGCGTATTATCAGCATGAAAAAACGGCCCCAACGTTCGACTCTCTTTCGTCTTTAATAATTTGCTATACCAGTAAATTAGATTTTTATAAGAATTAGGAAAGGCAGCTTAAATTGTTTTTGAAGTTTCCCATCTCCCATTAATATCCACAACACGAGAGTAGTTGCACATGCATTAAGAAAATATTCTTTTAGCATGTGTTATAATTTGTAGGTCTCGTAGAATAAAATAGTCCAACAACTAATACACTCGCTTTATTGAGACAGCGTAACGTTGTACAAAGAATTATTTATAACGTCACGTCACAACTGCGCATCCTCACAATCTTTATACAAAATTAATTAGAAGTCAGATTAGGAACTAATAAAGTTAAACTATTGTTTACAATGCCAAGTTCATGTGACGATGAACTAAATTATTAATTATGAATTAAAGATACAATAAGGTTCAGGTAAATCATTAAGATATCATTGGAAGTAGTTATTATGTATAACAATCGCTGGGTGTCAGGTGTTGCCAGCTAACACATGTTAGTTGTACGTGGAGGGAAATTACGTTAAAAACGTACATTTGTGACGCCAAAGAAATTAAGTAAGATATTAGCAGCTAGAATGATTCATGATATAAATTCAGCCTTGATATATGAGCATCCTTATAAGCTTAACTGATAATACAAGAATAGCAATAACCCTCCGCTATAAAAAACTAATAGTCTTAATAGTATTTAGTCTTTTTCAACCGACTTCAAAAAAGGAGTTGTTTTGTCTGTTACCTTATAGCTTTCTACTGGATGAACCGATTTCGATTTTTCTTCCAGTGTGGTTCTATTTTGTCTGAGAAAACCATGTAAGTCTTAAATTTGACAAATGGGCGAAAAACTTAATATCACGCCCGCCGATTTCGATGATTCTTTTTTTTGAAAAGGATGTACTTTGAAATTAGTTTGATTAGGTTAGATTCAGAGTTTGGTTAGGTAAAGATTCATTCTATTTCGTAATATTCTCTCGATAATTCGGAAATATAAAGAGGGCATCCGCACTTAATAATGTTTTACATTTGATTCGATGAATTTGTTTTTTTTATTACTCGTAAATACACTTGTTGTATGCAATGACCAGATCATGTAAAAACCAATTGTTCAAACCGACTGGAATCACCCCATCGTCATGAGCTTAAATCTTAGCGACTAGGTTAGTCGCTTCTTACGCATATACATTATATTTTAAAGCAATGATAGCACAGAAAGGACTTCGTATTCAAGTTCGGGCTGTATCGAAGCTCGTACTTTGACTTCCCGGTTTTACGATTGTTTAAAAACATTTCCTTCAGCAATTGGAATAAACAATACAAGAGCTTATTTTTCTTCATTACTTACTGTATGTTTTAAAATAAGCAATAACAAAAGTTACTAATTTCGCACCTTAGCAAATGTTCTGGTAAATTTTTCTCTTGTTTTGGCTTTTGAATGGCAACACGTCTTTTTTGATGTACTGAGTTTGATTAAATATTTTGGCAATTATATGTAGTTAGGTACCAAGCCGCCTGCTAGTAACACTTTCTGTATTTATTGATTGTTTTTATTGATCCGATTGCCTGTTTATTTAACATATATGACCCATTCTATTTATAATCTACAAAAAATATATAAATGTTTCCAATAAACGTGACATTTTTCCTTCAACGTAAAAGATTAAACAGAGTGTCGTTGCTGCCATATAAGCTTAAGCGTTTGTTCTAGAATGCTCGAAAACCATTCTTAAACTATACGGCGGTTATTGGCACTGTTAAATCTTTTAGTAAAGTTCGTTGAACCCCTTCGAACGGCATTAACCCATAATAACGTTCCTCACGCTCGGCGTACCTGATTACTTCTTTAATTGTGAAAAAGGCCATTAACAAACAAGAAGTAGAACAAATTGTTAATTTTGATTATTGTCTATATATATAACAGAGCGAGACTAAAGTCTGGGCAATCGAGGTTTCTGACGGTTGGTGTTTGAATTTGTCTAAACATTCCAGTGTTCCGGTTTTAAGGGCGAAAATTTCTCGTCTAACAAGACTTACATTCTTACGTCTCCATAACAAGATGGGCGTCGACGAATGCAGTTCGGAGATAACGATTTAATTTCCTAAAACTCTTTTGCAGTTAGCCGCCTTGTCAGCATCTTTCACTTGCCATCAGGAGAAAGTTCTACTTGAGTTATATCAAGTTCAAAATTAAAGTTTTACTTATTTAAATACGTTTTAAAATACCACGCCAAATCGTATTCTATTACGGCTAAATACATTTTAAGATAATTAATTAGATCTATTAAGTCGGTCCTTAAATATGCTCATTAGATAAGAAGCAGAACTAATTTTCGTAGAAAAACGATTTCTTAGACTATATCTTCTATAAACATTCTACTCTCATTAGTGATTGGGTCTTCATTTTATTTCAGGCTTTAAATCGTTGCCGCGTGTCCACAGTTTCAATTAGGAACGGATTGACAATTAACTCACGTGCTTTGTCTAGTCGCCCGACACGTTACTGCTACAGTAGAAATTTCCGTTCTATTGATTGCTATTGTAATTAGATAGAAGAGACTAGAATCTGCGCGATCATTTGGAATTAGTAATTTTATTTAGATCGACATTGTGAACTGAATTCGTTTCTATTAATATTTAAATATTTTTTTTTACTTATTATGCTGCTTTATCATGCTGTTTTAGGAAATTGATGTTTTAATCATCATCATATGTCGTTAGACATACATTATCTGGTTAACACTCGACCTTGTAGAGTTTAGATAAAGTGAAAAAGTAATTTAAGACAAGAACAAGGCATCGAGAAACCTTTAAACTTACATTTGTCATAACACAACTAACTAAAGGACACTATCAGACCTTAATGTCTTCCATATACTATATTTTCCTTCTAACTAGCCATCTTTATGAGGTCTTTGGTGTCTCTTCCATGGCTTCTAACAGACTTTCGATCTCCTGTCACAGTCTCCGCTGTCATTTCAACTTGGTCCTGACATTGAGAGCTATGTCGGTAACCATTGTTTTCCGTCAAATCTCTTCGTGAATTTTGAATTCTCCATCGCATGGCTCTCCATCGTTTTGTTTGTTTGAAACAGTGTCCATTTGTTCAGTAAGTACGTGAACACTATACAAATAATGTGTTACAATGTTTCATTCATACTAAATTAGACTGCCATTTGTTGCCAACAACAGGTGCACGCACCGTTCACCATAGCAATTTGCGATAAAGTTATTACCTCGTTATTGTATTAATAGCAGTGACAGTTCAATAAAACTATTTCTACAGATTTTATTGCGGTTTAATTAATATTTTAACTACCAACGTTTCGAGCATCATTGCAGGGTCCATAGTC